>JAPCYP010000050.1:0-2400000 GCA_035048595.1 Echinosophora koreensis | reverse complement strand
CTATGTATTTTCACGTTAAGTTTACGAAAAGGAATATATTTATCAAGGTTTATTTTCTAATAAAACACCGAGGCACAGCGGGGTGTCTCACAGCATATGACATAACTATGCAAATAGCTTCTATTCTAGCTACTAGTGCAAAAGTTTCAGTGTAGTCAATACGTTCTTGTTGGTTATAGTCTTGAGCTACTAACCTTGCTTTATTTCTGACAACTTTGCCATCCTCATCCAGCTAGTTTCTGAACACCCATCTTGTTCCAATAACTGATTTTCCTTTGACCTTTGGAAGTAGTGACCAAACATCATTTCTTTTGAACTGATTCAGCTCTTCTTGCATAGCTAAGATCCATCTTCTTTAATATTTTAGGGTTCTATCTCAGATAGAAATGCCATGTTGTTTGAGTCTCTAAATGTTGATCTAGTTCTGACTCCTTGAGAGGGGTTACCAATGATCAATTCTCCAGGGTGACGAGTTTTGAATTTCCAATCTCGTTTGGGTTCAGTGTTAGATACTTGTTGGGTTGGAGGATCAGACGCTTGAACAGGTGCTTCTGCATTCTCAGTCTTTAAGTTTCCATCACTTTGATCATCTTGTTTTCCAAGATCTAAAACTACAAGATCATCTTTAAGATCTTATAGTCTCCTATCAGTCTTTAAACCATCATTAAATTTTACATGAATAGATTCTTCAACTACTTCTGTTCTAGAGTTATAAACTCTAAAAGCTTTAGACGTGTCTGAGTATCCAAGAAATATAGCTTTATCTACTTTTGAGTCAAACTTTCCAAGTTGATCTCTAGTATTTAAAATAAAGCATTCACATCGAAACGAATGGAAATGAGAAATGTTGGGTTTTCTACCTTTCAACAATTCATAGGGAGTCTTGTTCAAGAAGGGTCTTACCAATATCCTGTTCTACATATAACAAGCAGTGTTTACAGGCTCAGCCCAGAAGTACTTTGGGAGTTTACTTTCATTGAGCATCGTTTGAGTCATCTCTTGTAGAGATCTGTTCTTCCTTTCTATTATACTCCATTTTTCTGAGGAGTTCTAGGAGCAGAGAAGTTTGAGAAATTCCATTTTCTTCACAGAATGTATTGAAGTGCTCATTTTCAAACTCTTCCTCATGGACACTTCTGATAGCTGAGATACAAAATCCTTGATCATTATGTACTTTCTTACAGAATATGGAAAAAATCTTGAATGACTAATCCTTGTGGGTTCGGAAAAGTATCCATGTTTATCTAGAATAATCATCAATTAAGACAAATCCAAATTTCTTTCCTGCCTTACTAGCAACACTTACTGGACCAACCAGATCCATATGCAACAACTGTAATGGTCTATAAGAAGATACTAGATTTTTGGGTTTAAAGCTAGATTTAACTTACTTTCCACATTGACAAGAATCACACATGACATCCTTTTTGAAACTAATATCAGGTAGACCTTTCAAAAGTCTATACTTTTGAAGTTTGGTTTTCTGATTCATACTAGTATGTCCTATCTTCTTATGCCAAACCCATCTTTCATCTTCCGTTGACACAAAACAGGTCACACTTTGATCAGACAGTTCAGTTAGATCAATCTTATAAAGATTTTGTTACCTGTTTGCTGAAAAGAGAACTTTGCCATCAGTGCCTTTGACTATACATGCATTCTTAGTGAAGGAAACATTGTATCCATTATCACATAATTGACTTATGCTAAGTAGATTATGTCTTAATCCTTCAACTAAAAGAACATTAGAGATAGATGGTAAAGGTGATATCCCACCAATTTTACCTATCCCAATGACATTTCCTTTCTAGTTTCCACCGAAGGTGACATGTCCTCCTTCTTTAGGTTGGAGGTCTAGGAACACAGACCTTTCTCCTGTTATGTGTCGTGAGCAGCCACTATCTAGGTACCATGATAAGTGTGCTCTTTGTCTTATTAAGGATATCTGCAACATGAATAATCAAGGCTTTAGGTACCCATATTTTCTTGGGTCCTTTGTTGTTAGTTCTTGAAGTTTGTGACAACTTCTGTTTTGTGTGAATACACTTAGACGTGATATGTTCAGCTTTTCCATAGACTTTACAACTATTCTTGTCAGAACATGGATAGACCTTATCATTAAGAGATTTAGGCATTTGTCCTAAGATTTTTTTTGATACTTTATGATGCATTTGGTCAATGAATCCTATGCCAGTTTTATCAAAGATGAGCTCTTCTACCTTCTGTTGAAGCTTGACAACTTCTTCAGATTGTAGCATCTCAACTATGATCTCAGCCTTAGGCTTTTCAGCCTTTAACTTGCTGTTTTCTTGAGACAGTCTGTCACACTCTTGAGTCTTATGTTCATGCTCTTTTAGGAGTTTAACATATTGTCTCTTAAATGTTCTAAAAGCCTTAGTTAAACAGTTAGATTCTTCCATCAATTCATCATAGGCATCTTGCAATTCCTTAAGATCAGAAATTACCTCAGAGTCAGAATCAGCATCTGCCATAAGACACAAGTTGCTTCTTCACTTTCTGCATCCTCATATGATGAACTGCCATCTAGATTTTCCCATGTGTGATGTGAGCATGGACACACAAAGCCAAGGACCTAGCATTGAAGACTTGCATGGACCCATGACAAGGACAAGGCTTAGAAGAGTCCAAGACACACTCAAGAAGGTGGTGGCAAATCACTTGACTCATAGGCAACCTCATGAAGAGGGCTTCATCTTGAACCTCTTATGTATTGAGCCATTGACCACTTAGTCATGGATAGGAACTAAGACCCTTGTATAGAGTAGAGTTCATGTAATAAAGGTAAGAACTAGGACCTTTGTATAGAGTAGAGTTCATGTAATAAAAGTGCTTATTAAAAAAGCACTTGGGTAGTTTAGGCTTTTGGGCTTTTCTTTGGACTTAGGCTAATTGGGCCATCATCCCATTCTTTTTTCTTTTTGTAGAACTTTTTGAAGGGTTGCTTTTTCAATTGAAGACACTCAGATTTGATGTGTCCTGGCTTCTTGCATTCATAGCAAACTATATGACTTTTATCAGAATGTTACTTTCTTTGAAGAAATTTTCTTTGTTGAACTTCTTGAAAGGTAGTTTGTCTTTTCTGAAATTCTTCTTTTTCCATAGCTTCCTCATCTTTCTAGTTAGTAGTGACATTTCATCATCACTGTCAAAATCTTCCTCAGAAGTCTCCGATTCTGAATCTGATTCTTCAACCTTGAGAGCCTTTGAGGGAGTCTTCTCGGCTTTGAGAGTAATGGATTTTCCTTTCTTTGTTGAGCTATCTTCATTCAGCTCTTGCTTTATGAACTTATAAAGTTCCAAGTATATCACTCATTTCAAGAGTTGTGATATCTTTGGCCTGAGTTATTGCTGTAACTAGAGGTCTCCACTATTTGGGCAGACTTCTTAGAATTTTGCCTACTTTCTCAGCATTGGTGTAGGTCTTTCCTAGTGATTTCAGATTATTTGTGAGTCTGAAATCTTCCTATTATTTGAGCAATGCTCTCTCCATCTTCCATGGTGAATAACTCATCCTTTCGTACAAGCATATTTATCTTTGGTTCTTTTACCTTTGTTGATCCTTCATGAGTTACTTCAAGAGTATCCTAGATTTCCTTAGCAGATCCACATGCATAAACCTTTTCAAATTCTTCCTGACTTAGGGCACACATCAAGGAATACCTTACTTTATGTTTTAGTTCCATTTTGTCTTTTTTGCAGCAATCCACTGAGCTTTTGTTTTGTTAGTGTTGCCATAATTCTTTGGAGTGTAGGGACCTTCAGTAATGACTTCCCAAAGATCAGAGTTTGTGGACATGATGAACAGAGATGCCCCGACGTCCCATTAAAAAAAATCCTAAGTAACTAAGCCTTAATCTGTTTTATTAGCGTTGGCACGGATATACATTCGAAAATAATATAAGTTTGCGAAAACGATAAAAATAAAACCATTTAAACATAAACAACTGAAGAAAGATAAAACAGCAGATATGTATATAGTATATACATCATGTCTCCAACAGCACCATCGATCCCAACAGAGGGATCGGAAGCCTACCATCTATACAAATCGGGTAAAGAAACAGTAACTGGTCATAGAGGAAGATACATAAAAACCTAAACAGACAGCATCTACCCGCCCGCCTCTCACAGAATACATCCAAAATGAAAAGATCAAAATAAGACTATGCTCACAGAGGCTCTCCCTAGCAGACGCTACCGACGAACCATATCACAGACGATATGGGCGTCTGGAACTACCCTCACCCTCGCCATAACGGCATCTGTAAACTCTGTTCCCAACAGACTCATCACTACTAATCACAACCCTCCTGCGATAGCTGTGATACATCGTCTGCACGCTTCTTCCCTCGCGGCCTCTCCCTAACACTCCAAGTCCGCTACGAGCATAAGTACGGTCTATCGGGTTCCACATATCCTCTGCGAACTCCTGATGATTGGGTGGGATCCAGAGCTCTGAGAAAGGTAGCCGCTGAGATATCCTATAAGAACCAAGTATAGTGAAGTCAGGTCCTCCTTCGAGACGGATATAGATGCTGACGGGGCTGACGTAACATTGAAGAACTATAAGTGGTCGACCTGCCACCCACGGTCATCATGATATACGATCTCAATGTCCTCCAGGGTTTGGACCCTCGACGGAACCATCTGCAGGTGGTGCAGGTAAAGCATACTATCAAACAGCAGTCAACACATGCATCAAACATCTCCCGAATCATACTATTACAGTCAACCTTGATTATCCATCTATTATCAATCCTTTAAGGAGTCACACTCCTATGCATGACAGCCGATATCTCTCATCGGGGTCTCAGCCCCAAGATATTCTCCTTAACGAGCCTCACTACTCAGAGAACGTTAGTTAGTTTGTCTAGGTAACCCTTCCACTCGCCGTGACCCATAAGAGTGCATCCCCCTATGAGCTCAACTCCAATAGTGGTGTATGGGTCTCCTCAAAACATCCACCTGCGACGTGGATACTCAAGGTAAAGTCGGGAAAACTAGGCTATACCGGGGTACACGACACATTAGGAGCTACCTAATGGTCACTGTGAGCCTCCCGAGTCCAGTTCGTACATCACCAAGGTCTCTTCACCGACCAGCCCCTCCGTAATCTGTACTCGAACTCGAGTACAACTAACCTCGTATGACTCTCAGTTATACGGCTCGCCACTTGGCAAAATGCAATGCAACATAACCTAAGTTGACACCGGTATCGTTACTCACTTACACGCATTACGATGCACTGACATCCATAATCTCAACTCGGTACCCATATACAGCCTTCAGAATCTGTTCTCTTCATTAACTCGACTCCAAAATCTCAACTCGATACCGATATGCCGCTTTCAGAATCCATTCTCATCATTAACTTTACAGCGTACCCTAAGGTGTCAACTAGGTTTCCAACAACACAAACAGACAATCCAGACAACCTCAACGGCATCAATGCCAACATCATAATATCATCATCCTCAACATCAATAATAACTTAACATAATTAACTAACATAGCATCCAACATCATCATGCATAAATAACAAATAGCACACGTCAACCAGCAGCAAAACCATCAATAGCAATAAACAACAAAATAGACAACCTTAACATATGCATGTAAAATGATAAAGAAGTCCTAACATCTATAAGCGTGCCATAACTAAATCATGTATACAGCTTTAAAAATTAGTTTCAATAGGGATTTAATTATCACAAGCTACGCGACAACTAATTGGGTCTGGGGCACCCTACGCATACAGCATAATATACAATAATACACTTGCCTCCCCGGCGTGTCAGATACTTTTTCCCCACTTTAGGCAATCATAATGTAGAGTCCACATCTCGAAATCCATGCGTCCCCTCTTAGAACAACTTATGCCTCTTTCGCGATGAATGTATCAGTGCTCCGAAATTCGTCCTGAACACATGGACAGAGTCTCGATAATGTCATAAACCCTAATCTTGCAACAGTTTCACAGACAAAGCCAGGATCGAAGCAAGATTCACCAAAACAAAGTAAATGGCAATGTCGACGTGTCGACGAGTTAGGGGCTCCAGCATTACCTCCACTGTTTGATGAATCGAAGGTATGTACTTGATGTGCTCGTCGCCCTGAACGCGTATCCGAAGTCGGAATCAAAAATGGATGAACGAATCTCTTCGAAATTGAGGTTTCTCTCATTAAAACAACTATCCCATCTCTCGAAGCATTTCTGGTTTGTGCTTGAAGTGAGAGGAAATGGCCATGAAAAGAGAAGAAGAAGAAGAAAAGATAGTGGGGGTAGGTGAGCGCTGGCGCTTTCGATGCACTCTGAGTCCAGTTTAAATCCGATTGACTTCAAACTTGATATACCGACTCACTAGCACTTATCAAATATGATTAAGCCATCACGCACACTTAATCCTTGCCCGATTCCTTAATCAAGAAAACGGGGTGTTACACAAACCATTGAAATCTTTCTTTCCAATAGATGTAGTTTTCTCCATCGAAGAAGGGAAGTCTGGTCATGGGTGCTCCTTCTCCTGAGTTGCTTTCACTTGTGCTAGCTCCAACCGTCATGGTTTCTGTTCAACAGGATCTTTCCTTAACACTTTTAAGTGCTCAACCTAGAGGTTAAGCTCTGGTACCAACTGAAATGAACAGATATAAAACACGAAAAGGGGGGTTGAATTGTGTTTTAGTTAACTTTTATTAAATCACAAAGTTTTCTTTCAAATAAGAGATCAGACACAAAGAGTCGTCTGATATAAAACAGGTTACATGAAAACTTAGCACTTTCAACCTAATTAGCACAGTATATATAAAGCAAGCTGAAAGCGTAAGATAGAAAAGTGAACATAGAGATTTATACTGGCTCACCCCAAACCTTGGGCTACGTCCAGTCCTTGGTTTCAGCAAGTATTGACCCTATAATTGATCAGGTTCCAGAAAGGTATTGTTTGCACACCCAGCCTCCACATGCTAACAAACAAGTATTGTTTGCACACCTAGCCTCTCCAGACTCAAACAAGTATTCTTTCAGCAAGCCTCTTCAGGCTCTATAAATGGTAAGGGTTGAATGAAGCATTAGCTTCACAATTTTACAACTTTGCAAGTCAATCGAATGACACTCAATGAGTGAATAAGTATTTAAGGTAGGTATGACCACAATAAAGACTTCTCAATAAATACAAATGATTGAGTAGAGAAGTATTCTAAGAAGAACTTAAGAGAACTTTGAATGCGAAGAGAGTATTGAATGCTTGAGTGAATTCGTTCAGGTGTATATCTTCAACAACCTTCAAAGTCTTCTATTTATACTCATCAGTAATAAATCCGTTTAGGAGGGTTCTTTCGATGAGTAAATTTTGTTCTTCATTCATTAATGTTAAAGAGTCGTTCTGAGCTTGCGTTTAATGTTTATAGTCATTGGAGAGCTTCAAGACAAGTTGAACGTATATGTTGGCATTGCTTTATCAGAGTGCAACTTGATTCAGAGTAGTAATTGATGCTTTTCTGACTTGGGCAACGCGACTTTCCTTATTTGTGCAACACGAGTCTGGAACCGAGTAAAGGTCATTTTGCCTTTTGCAACAAAAGGAATCTCAAACACGGATTGATGGTTTGAGCTTCTGAATTCGATTTTATTGATTTGAAAAAGCAAGGCAATATTCTTGACTATTGAATAAAAGTGAAGCGAAGGACTTCCAGTCATGTTGAAGAGTAAGACGCATTTTTATAACTTGTAGTTACCAAGTCTTTCTTCAGATGCATCATAATACATATGCATCTTTATGACTTGTTGTTTTGCCATAGTGCTCGTGTTTTATGATCTGCACACTTAATACACATATTAGTGGATTTCAAAATATTCACTTAAAATCATCCTTTGTTTGATTTCATCAAAATCAGAGATGTCAAAAACTTAGACTTTACACTTTCAACGTAATAATAATGCCAAGATCAACTAACAGACTTTAACTTGTGCAAATTGATTGGAGAAAACAAATAAAGGGAAACTGATTGAATGAAAGCAAATAAAAGGGTGGGCAACCTAGTACTGCGCATCTGGGGTTTATAGTGCCACCTTGTCCTTTTTTTCTTTTTTTTTTCTTCAAACAAAATACCGCATCTGGGTTGAATACTATTGCATCAAATACCTCTATGAGATCTACCTTGCTCTTGATACCATGTTAAGAGAAGCAAAGCAACAGTAAAGGAAGGAGAGGAGGAAGAGAGAACCATGGAGAAAAAGAAAGGCTGCTGAGGTTTCATTAGACTGCAAATCAGCCAACATTACAATGGATAGCAAAAAAAGTAAATATATATAAGCAACAAGTAAAAGACTAGACTATGCTTAAGACATAAAAGCACCATATTATCTAACAGTGACAACATCTGTAATCTACCTTTTTTTAATCTCCCTCTCCCCCCTTTCCTTGTTCGTTTATTGTTGGTGGTGGGAGGAGCAATAATGGTGTTGAGGAGGAGGTGGTAGCGGGAAAAGAAAGGAGAAGAATGAACAAAATAGGAGAAGATTAACCTTACATAGTCTTAAATAGTTCCCTGAAATATGCTTGCAATTAGGTCCAACGACATGGGGACTAGCTATCCATTCACATGGGCGCCACCCAAGCACTTAACATGCCACATCAGCGTCATTAACACTATTAAGTAATATGGACTGACGGAGGTTCCAACTTGATTAACTTTTTTGACAACTTCAGGGATAAATTTGAAATTTTAAATGTGAGGAACCAAATTGATACATTTTTATAATTTTAAGAACCAAATTGGTGTTTTATTCAACAGTAGAGCTTCTAAGCGGCTGGGCCAGTAGTGGAGCTTCTAAGTGGCTGGCCGTGCGCAGTTCACAACCAAGAAAAAATTCATAAAATTTCAATACTATATATGTTATAGTGTTAATGGAACTATATATATCATGAGTGTGACTCGTAATAGGCACCCAAAATATCTACAGATTTGAGCTCGCCCACATAGTGTTGACAAACATTCTTTTACAATACTCTTTTAAAGTTGGTATGTGAAGAATAACTTGCAATATTAATAACTTTGTGAAGCAGATAGCTTGTGCAAAAACAATGTAGCAACATTCCTTTTTGTAAGTACTCAAATGTAGTTAGTATTATACAATTCAACCATGCCTCTAGCTCCTTAATTTGAACCTTTTTAATATGTGCATCTTCATACTAGTTGAAAACCATGTGAGAAACATGATAAAATTCATTGATTTATAGAAAGCACAATGTATATATATTAGTGTTTAAACATCACCATTTACATACTTCAGGAGATTTATATAGGGCTGGGATGCAAGTCTTAGATTCAGTGAGTCGCTAGGATATTTTTTAGGAGGTCGAGAAGGAAGAACAAACAAACTTGTGGAAAATAAATGCAAGAATAAGGAAAAAAAAGTTTTGTGTATATTAGTTGTGTGTAAAATGTACAATGAGGTGCTCTTATTTATAGAGCAGGATAGGAGACAAGAAATTAATTACACTTAAAAGCTAAGAATCCTAATATAAGTACAATATCAATTATAATAATCTCATAATCATATCTTATCGTAATAGACCCCCTCAAACTCAAGTTGTAACACCCTTCTCGGGTGCTACATTGTCTGTGACACTTAGATTCTATAAGACTGAGTAAAGCGGAAAATAAATATTTTCGACCAAAAATACTGGTTTACTTTTTTTTTCTTTTTGCAAATAGTACGATAAATAGTATTTAACATACATCATCAAAATTGTGCATATATATTTGAAAACCATTCTCCAGGTACTAAAAGTCATAAACATAAACATCCAGAAAATTGCGGAAATACCAATGTCAGTAAATTAACAACATACTGGAAATATGTTTATAATAATAATAATAGCATTGGAGACATAGCTCCACAAAATATAAACATAGACAAAAGACTTATCATGCTGGCTAATACAAAACAATGACGAAATGTCATCCCCGCACAACCGTAACAGTCAAGGATGATACACCGTCACACCGTGGATATACTCCTCACATCCGCTGTACAAAAGCCATTGAGACTGTGTCCATGTATCCATGTCATCTCAAACTCCAGCTGGATGTGGTGGCGAAACAATGTTGTCATCATCTTCGTATAACGTAAAACAAAGCAGAAAATGAGGTGAGATCCCCATTCATCATACACATAACACAGATATGCAGTGGTACGACACACAGGTACGTACAAGTATGAATATACAGTTATATCATCACTTATATCAGAATAATAATGTTCCACAGAAACATAATCACAGGGCAACGTTCACCTAAATAGTAGACATCTAAGACTCGAGGAAAGACTTATGTTTCCTACACCATGGTTTTAATGAATAGTCAGAGAGAGTGGTTCGGAGGATTGTTCCGGAGACACCAGCCTTGGGTAAAATGTGTCAACAGTCAGCAACGTGCATATAGGCTTTTTCAGGAACATCCTACACTACCAAAACACACGTAGCGTCTAGTCGAGTATATCGGTGTATTGCAAGATCACCATGCCACAGAGGAGCTACCAACTGGGCCTATATGAGTATTTCAAACCGCGACATCTCCAAGTATCAACCAGATCATCACTACGGAATTCACACCCACATTAAAGTGTAAGCTCAATCTCCTAGGCACAATGAACTCACAGAACATACTTTCACTATGTGTTTGGGAAAAATTACCGGAAATGCTTTCTTCTTGTCAATCCACCGGATGACTTCTTGATTCCACCGGAATCGTTTCAACGTGCTTTCTCAGATGCTAGATGTTCTCAGGTCCGAATCAACGACCCTTAACATCGAGCTAAAGTTCTCAAGCAACCTTTCATATTTGTACAAAAGTATCTTAAAGCACTTGGTTACAAATCCTAACTCATTAGGAAATTGGATCGCAAGCCCAATTATTTATTTCTCTGCACTTTTCTAGTTGAGCCTTTTTCGTGGCTTCCAAGGAAAACAAATAACTCTTAGTCCGTTAAATCTTATGGAGGTATGGACAATGAATTATCCATACTTTATGACATAATGTCTTGTTCCACCCTACGTCATAAATTATTAAGTTCATATTTTCACTAAGTCGTTCATGACTTAGGTTTTTGCATTTTCCTGTAAATACTCGTCCTTACGGACTAGAATCCTTTTTATTTATTTATTTTAAACCAAAATCTTTGGCTAAAATCAATCATCTTGAAGTCAACTTCCACCAAAAGTACATAAGTACCAAATTCCTCAAAAACAGTTTGTCGAAAACATTAAAATACTTAAAACACAGTTTTGCCGCATTTTTACTGTATTTCAACTTAAATTTCATATTTTCGAAAATATAATCGTTTTTTCTCAAATCCTTCACTTTCTTAACTTCAAATACCTATGTTAAAGTACTTAAATGCTAATTTCAAGCCTCATTCTACTATTTTTAACCCCAATTGTCCAAAACTCATTTTGGAGTATTAGGACATTCAAATAGACTTCAAAAACAGTTTCAAACTATCAAAAAAAGTTTTGGTCGAAATTAAAACCTTTGTTCATTTTATGTGCTCGATTTCGTGAAAATTCTATTTTTAAGTCCGGTAAAACATGATTTTTGTTCTCTTAAGTCCTAAACTCAAATTAAACCCAATTTAGGATCTTTAAAACAGGGCAAGGCAGTTTATACTGCCTCAAAAACAATTTTGCAAAAGTAGTAATTTTTCTTGGTTTTGTTACTCTTTAAAAACCGTTAGTACTCATAGGATTTCATGATTTTAAGCCTTAAGATTTTCATAACCATTTTCCTCATCATGGCCGAAACCAAGACTATCAAAATTGAAGATTTTCTCTTCATCAATCAAGCTCACAATCAAACATACATATTCATGTATAAAGGTATTAATTCATGGCCTGAACTTTTAACAAATTAGACATACTTTGTGATATATGATTAAGTGTGCAATTTATAGTTTTTCTCAAGTAAGCATGCATCAAATATGCATATTAATCATAACCATACCACAACCAAGTTCCAAATCAATTCCTCCAAGAGGATCACACACATATACACATAAATATTGAACCCTCACATTTTGGGTTTTAGAACCAACACATAAATATATTAAACCACCAACATATCTACCCTAAGTTAGGATGATGGTAATCTCCCCCATACCTTTGTTGATCACTTGGAAATCAAGCAAAAGGATGGTTGTTCTTGTAGGTGTGCTCATGGTTTTGGGCTTGAAAATCCTAGGAAGATCAAACCAAAATACAAAAAGATTAAACACATGGACTTAGCTATGATCCTAAAAGATAATCCTTAGTAGAAATCCTTACTTATAGCAGAAAGGATGATGGATCAAGAATGAATGTTCATAGGATTGAAAATACCCATTTTCAAGGAAGGCACTAAATGAAATTTTTGTAAAATAGGTTAGTTCTAGAATGATGAGAGGATCAAGGATCTACTCTTAGTTTTTGAATCAAGCAAATGGATGGCGGTGTAGTGATGATGGCCAAATGGGGTCAAGAGAGAATGGATGGAGTTTTCTTCATGAACAAGACGATAAGTTGTAAAATGAAATGGAAATGTGTGGAGGAAAGGGGGCTGGTCGAAATTCGTGGTGCAGGTGGGGAGAAGATATTTTTTTTACTTGAATCATGGTTGGTTAATGAAGCCAAGGGTAGGCTAGTAAATAAGTTAAAAACTTTGATATTTATTTGGTTTGTCTTGATGACTAGCTGAGTCACCACATGACTCATCACATGGTGAGTCATCTAAGTGATCTTATCCTCCCGGCTTTCGGCCTACCTCTACACATTCGTGTCCGGCTTCATCGTTTACCCGATTAGGGTTTTTATCCGTTTTTTTGCTGAAATTCGCCCGAATAAAATCTAATATTTTATTTTTGATCTAAAATTTTAAAAAAGACTTTATCCCCAACATAATATTAAAAATTAAAAATTTCAGTTTTGGGCTGAATTAGGGTTTTCTGACGGCATAAAATCTAATGTCAACAAAAACGCAAACCATTTTTCCGTCTGAGTTTTAAACCCAAAATTAAACCCTAACTTCCTACAATACAGTAGGTTATAGATATAATTTTGTTTTTCCAAAAATCATTTTCTTGATTACCAGTAAAAATATAAACAGATAAGTAATTACCGATAGCAAAATAGATAAAACGTAGGTAAAAGACAGGGTGTTACAACACTATCCCTCTAAAAAGAATTTCGTCCGCAAAATTAAGTTACCTTAAAACTGATGCGGATATTGCTCCTTCATCTTTTCCTCCAACTCCCATGTAGCATCTCCAGATATTGCATTTCAGATCACCTTAACTAACGAGATCTCCTTCCCATTTAGTTGTTTCACTCTTCTGTCCCCGATCCTTACAGGTAATGCCTCATAGGTTAAGTTATCTTTCAATTATACTGCATCAGGTGCTATGACATGACTAGGATCAGGAATATACTTTTGCAATTGCGACACGTGGAAAACAGTATGAAGATTTAAAAGAAAAGGCGGTGAGGCTATTTTGTAAGCTACAGGACCTTCTCGACGAAGAATTTGGTAGGGTCCAATGAATTTAGGAGTGAGTTTCCTGGATTTAATCACCCTGCCAACCCCAGTCATAGACTTGACTCTCAAAAAGACATGATTGCCTTCCTCAAACTCAAGAGGTCGTTGTCTCCTGTCTGTGTAACTATTCTGTCGACTATGAGGTTTCTGCATTTTCTGTGACACCCTCTACCCCGCATGTATTTATAAAGCAATAACATAGAAGAAATATTTTCAATAAGATAAACACATGCATATTATTCATGATCATAAAAACCAAGGTAAAAGGTACCACATATAACCAAACGTTCTCAACGCGGAAATAAAAACGAGTCTAAAATGAAAAACATAATCATAAAAACAAACTCAACCCCGATGTCACAATACAGAGCTGGTATAACCAAAATCCGAAAAAACAACTCGGATAAAAAAACTAAAACTGGAAATCCTAAACTAAGAGTAGCGGCTCCTCAGTATCACTCCTCGACTGGCTGCTCACCGTCCTCTGCATAAAAGATACATGCCAAACAAAGCAACAAAAGAAACGGGGAGTAAGAAACCATACATATGAACATAATAACAATAGGAATAGTAAGCAAGATGTTCATACAAAAAAAGCAAACATAACATACATCATTCACAAAGTAGATCACACATATCAACTGTATAATGCAATGTGACTCATTACTCCAAATGCATGTGGATCCATCTATACCGGGAATATGACTTTGGAGTTACATATCCACATTGGACATATAAGTACTGACACCAGCAGTCTACCAAACCATGGGTGAACCCCTAGGATAGTCGATGCACTTTACTCTCGGATGCACCACCGCGGGTGTACACGATTCCCTAACTCTCCGACGAATCACCATGGACGACCAGATCACCTTACTCTCGGATGACCTCCCTAGTTATCGTACCTCCCCTAACAACTTCGTGCATGAATGCATGCATATTCCCAACCAAACAACCGTTGATCACCACCTCCATCAACACCATTATGGTTTAACTCTTTGCCTAATGGGCACTAAGGTGTAACGTTCTCTTTAATCTTTATCTTTAATCTTGAATTAACACTCTGGCCAATAAGCACCAGATCAACACCTTAACCAATAAGCATCAAGGCCCTCTTGGCCAATAAGCACCAAGGTACAACATCAACAGCATCTTGACCAATTAGCATCAAGGCCCCCTTGGCCAATAAGCACCAAGGCACAACATCAAAAACATCTTGACCAATTAGCATCAAGGCCCCCATGGCCAATAAGCACCAAGGTACAATGTGCAGTAACCCATCGTTACTGTCTTAACATCTTAACATTTGTTATTTAGTTACCTTCATTAAGTCTTCGTAATATTATGTATCTTGTCTTTTCTTCGATTGGTGTCTTATCTCATTATTGGGGACAATTAGGATGAAACACCCCTTTTTTCTTTAATTCCATATCTGTTCTGTTTTGGGAAGCACGGGCATGCTTACCCCCAGCACGGGCGTGCTGGACTTTAAGTTCAGCACGGTCGTGCTATCTATTGAGCATGACCGTGCTTATTCAGCGCAGCCTTTTTGAATTTGAAAGTGGAGCACGGGCGTGCTCCCTTTTAAGGACGGTCGTGCTTATCGGAGCATTGTCATACTGGTCTGGGCAGAAAGGGTTAGAAACCATTGCCAAACTCCCTAGGGCAATTCATGGATCAAACCTATTGGCTGTTACTAAACCATCAAGCATTAAACTTTGTCCTCTTTATTAATCTCCACATTTTGATTCATTGGGAATTAAACCTTTAATTCCTGTTTCATTATTAGAGTCCCCAAAACACTCATAAATCAATCCTAGGGTATAGTCAAGACCATAAAGTATTAACCCCCCCTCTCATCACTACGATTCAAGTCTTATGAATAACTGGGAAGATTATCCCTTAATTATTATAACATCATTATCAACATTCCTTACTATTATATTAACATTGGTGTTAACCACAACAACAACCAAGCATGATCATCATCAACCAAACATGGCATTATCAAGCTAAATCACAAATAGGCATGCCAACATCAATTGAACACATATTATCATGAACAAGATAGTAACATACAATAGCAATTAGATAACATATATCAACCAAGCATATAGCATACAATACGGTCATGGGTTAACCCACATCTTACACTACCCCAAAGCCTACATGTTCATACCAGCCCTTCTCCCCATACATGGTATGGAAGATTCCTTTAACACCGACACACGAAGCTACTTTGGTTAACTCGAACAGCTCGACGAATTCCTCAAGCCTTGGCCAAACACAATGAATATCCAATTAATCTCCAATTAACAAAAGGGAAAGAGGAGATTAAAGAGGGGTAACTGTTACCTTTAACTGGCGCAGACAAGCGGTTCTCTCCCAACGTCTCAAGAACTCCTAGAACTTGATGAGTCAATGGAAATAGGGGAAAGAGGGGTTGTAGCTACACTAGGGTTTCTAAAAGTGCCAAATTGAGGGTTACACTCGAAACCTTCACAAAAGCCCCTTCTTTTATAAACTCTAACACAGAGCACGGCCGCACTCCTCTAAAGCACGATCGTGCTTAACTTGAGCACGGGGTTATAACATCCAAGATTTTATATGTTGTTTACGTAAGAGAATTAGGTTTAAGACTTGGATTATGTTTAAGATGTTGGTTAAGGTCTAGAGACCCTTACATGGAAAGTGCGGAACCGTCTAGGGTGAGTTTGAATGTAAAAACATCTTAGGGTTTTCCCCGGTTATCGTATTTAAGGCGGTGTGAAACAAGAAATTTGGAGTTATGAATGATATTAGGCATTTTTTATGGTTTGAGGTTGTTTATTAGGTCTTGATGAGCCTATATCTCAAATTTGAGGCCAATCGGACGTCGAACGGACACAGAACGAGACGAAACGTCTTCTGGTCAATGGTCAACACTCAAGCGTGGGCTTTCCCACGTTCAAGCGTGAAGGTCAACCAGACCAGCAACGTCGTCTTCATCGTTCTACTTCTCCTTTCTTCTATATTAGAGATAATTTCTATTCTCTATATGTCGAAATTCCGTCCGTTATGGTATTTGAATTGTCTTTAGTTTCGGTTATCAGAATTCGATTCCGTCTTCGTGTTAGAACTCCTTGTAACGTACGCTTCGTAATGTGATGTTTAGGTGGAATTTTGGGGGCTCGGAGGCCATAGAACTGGGCAGGGCAGAATAGAGAGGATTCGAGGATGACCCGTTATGTAACGTTATTTTGCTGTGGCGACTTACCAGGTGTTAGAAAGAAGCCATCCAACGTTGGAAACTGCGAAGTGGCATTTATTTCGATAATGGTGTAGGGAGACCTAAACCCTACTAGAGAGCTAGTAACGGACAATGTCAATATCACATTGGGGACTACTTAGTGGTACCAATGATGTTATTGAAATTGTATGTTTATCGCCGTTACGTATGAAAATATATTATTTTATTATTAAGTCTGACTACTTTAACAGATTGGACTGGTTTGACAGTTATGGTATGCTGTTGGTATGGATGAGTGGTCTGTGTTATTTATGCTTATCGGATGATAGATAAAATTATATTATGGTATTTTATATTATTTCATTATATATGGAGATGATCGAAAAGATGACATGTTGACATGATGGGTGAATATTGTGATTAGAGATGTTATGATCATTGATACATGATGAGTATAGTGATGTATGTGGGGATTCATGATACATGAGTTCAGAAGTGCCTAACCGAGATGATTATTGGGATATGGTGATGAGACTAATGAGACGTGATTATTGTTGAGGTTATTTATGAGATAGTGATGAAAGGTTAAGGCACTTGGGGGTGACCTGAAACATGCCCTGTGATATTTTCATATGGGTGACCTGAAACCATGGTCTGTGGTATAGTGCATTGGCACTAGGGGTCTATTCATAGGAGGGTGCATCTCGTGGTTTAGACTATTGGTAGGACCGTCCCAAACATTATTATTTATTGATGCAGCTATAGTTCATGCATTGCATGAGCACCCTGGTCCTGGGATCAGTGGTGTGGACCAATGTGTATTGTGCAACTATAGTGCCATTGCTTTGCGTGGGCATTCTCCCTCCGCGGATGAGAATATGCGCCGGGGACTCTGGAGACGTGTTATGGATATCCGAATATGTGGCCACACCTGAGTATACACATTCCATTGTATTGCATCGTGATGGAGGGTAGATGAAGAAAAAAATAATAGACGTTGTCGAGGATGGTTGTGTTATAGAGATTTTAGGAGATGGATGTTCAGTGTGTTGTTATGGATTTAAATGTTACTAAACCCTTTCCACGTTTGACGTTTAAATCATTTCTTAACCCCTTTCTTTTTGGCTGTGGAGTTTGTTTTATTTTTATTGTTGTACCATAGACCTTGAGTATTAGGATGGCACATGGGGATCAACCTTGGATGGTTCAGGAGACAGGGTTCCCCCTCACGGGAACATTTGAGTTTGAGTTCATAGATCCCAATGGGTGGCTTGTGGACCCAGTCATCGCTCTTTACAGTTTATACGGGTTCTGTTTCGGTGACCACCGGATTGGGACAGGGAGCTCCCTTGGGTTTGTTTGGCACTTTCCAAGCCGGCCAGACTTTCCCCTTCCCTATCGGATATCCGGATGCACAGTTACCGCCGATGCCCCCTATGCAGGAGATGGCACCAGTTCCCTTCCTAGTACCCTTTGAGGTACTTGTCCCGGAGCCCGCACCAGCACCAGCACCCGCATCGGAGCCTGTGCTTGCACTAGTGCCAGAGGATGACCCCCATAGCACCCATTCGTGATCCGATGCCTGTTCCGGATGCACCCGCACCTCCTGAGGTTAGAGCCACAGGGTTGGAGTCTTCTAGAGTGTGCTCCAGGCTGCCTTCCCGAGATAGCAGAGTCTACCTACGGATGTTCCAGAGGCATTCAGATAGGAGCTCTTCCAGCGGTAGCGGAGGGGTGGCGGGACCATCGAGACCCTGGGGTGGTAGCGAGGGTAGTAATTTGTGATGGCTCAGGCCAATGCTATCTGCATAGCTGTGTGTGAGGTTTTCATATATTTTGAGAGGGAACTAGGTGTTGAGAGTTGGTGAGGCATCCTTTCTTCAGTATTTTGATGTATTTTTGTCATGTTACCATATTGTACATATTGGGATCTTACTTATGGGATTCCCTTTATAGTACTGTACCCAGGATGTGATGTATATATTGACGCATGTATGTATGTATATGTTGACATATCTGTATGATAATTGTTTATATTTAAGTTTTAAATTTTTATGCTATTTTAATACAATCGCGTGACGCTAATATCACGATTAGGTCTTAATATTTTTGGGTTTTCTTTAATAGGACGTCGAGGCATCTCATTTGGTTGTATCAGAGCAGTTCGATTCTAATTGGACTGTGTTTTAGGGTGTACTGGCCATTTAGTTGAATCCACACCAGGTGACGACTCTGCTTAGAAGTTGGGTAGTGAGTCCGGATATGACATTTGTATGACATATAATATTTATATTCCAGTTTTATGTAGTATTATATGTCATATTGATGTGGGCTAATGATTTCTTTTAACAGGATCATGGCTCGAGGTAGAGGTCGAGAACGTGGCAGACGTGGTGGTGGTAGAGCTATAGAGGGAGACCTTAGAGTGGGTATTGAGGATGAGCGTCAGCCTGAGGTAGGAGCTGGAGGTGGGGGGAATCATCTAAGACTCTCTAGGCTATCCGTGAGTTAGCATCCGTTCTATTGCAGGCGCAGCAGAATGCTTAGAGGATGCAAGGGACGCAGAGTTACAAAAGCAGCAGGATAGGAGGAGAGCTGCTGAGGCTGAGGACGCAGGATTGGCTAGCTTTCTAAAAGGTAAGCCACCACAGTTCTGAGGAGATTATGATCCAGAGCGAGCTGAGTGGTGGATATAGGAGTTGGAGAAGATTTTTGACACCTTGAGATGCAGAGATGACAGGAAGGTGACTTAAACCGCTTTCACACTGACAGGAGGAGGAGAGTCATGGTGGAGGGGGAAGAGAAGGTTGCTAGAGACAGAGGGCAGGTTCATTTGTTGGGATTTGTTCAGACACTATTTCTTTGAGAAGTACTTCCCGCGGTTGATCAGATGCAAGAAGAAGAGGGAGTTCATGAGTCTCCGACAGGGGGACATGTCTGTAGGTGACTATGAGGTCAGATTTGAGGTCTTGATTCAGTTTTCTGAGTTCTACCAGAGGTTTCCAGACGAGGATTGGATGTGCCGGAGGTTTGAGGAGGGATTGCGGCACGAGCTGAGGAAGGCTATGGTGCCCTTGGATATTCTGAGTTTTCCCGAGCTAGTAGAGAGGTGCAGTGCGATCGACAGTATAGACCAGAGGTAGGCTGCAGAGCTGAGGCAACAACGAAGTGGAGGTCCTACTAGGGCAGGTCATCAGAGGAGAGGTGACAGAGGTTCTTAGTGGAGGAGAGGACCATACACTAGAACAGTGCAGAATGCTCAAACATCTGCACTAGTACCAGTTACAACCGCACCAGTTAGCAGAGAGGCCCAGTTTGTTTCAGATGCGGAGGTCCGCATTATATCAGGGAGTGTCCAGATAGATCTGGTTGCTGCATCTGTGGAAAACTAGGTCATTTTGCTAGAGAGTGCAGGCAGAGAGGAGGACAGCAGCAGCCAGCTGCCTGTAGAGGAGGCAGTACTCACAGAGGTGGAGCTGGGAGAGGAGTTCACAGCGGCAGGACTGTGAGAGGATCTGAATCCTCTCAGTCTGCAGATCTTATTCAAGGTATGTGTTTACTATTTGGCAGACTCTCCTCTGTATTGTTTGACTCAGGCGCTACACATTCATTTGTTTCACATGAGTGTGTGGATAATTTACATTTTCCTGTTTCTCAGCTACCATATACTTTGACAGTATCTACCCCGACAAACGATTCCTTGATTACTATGTCTGTTTGCCTACAGTGTCCTATAGTTGTTGAAAATAGGACATTCCTTGTGGATCTTATCTGTTTGCCTATGCAACAGATAGACGTTTTTCTTGGCATGGATTGGCTTTCGGCTAACCATGCAGTGTTAGATTGTGCCCGAAAGACCCTATCTTTTCTTGAGCCTTCTAGCATAGTATCTTCCAATGAAGGAGCAACTATCACTAGTGCAAAATATACAATAAATGGAAAGGTTTATGCCAGTTAACCAAAAGTTAGACGTTAAAAAGGAGGCGGTGGCAGTTTTGTAAATATCAGGTTCCCTTAATTCACTTTTAACGTCAGTTGTTATAAGGACTGGCGTTAAAAGTTAAGTGGCTCACTTTTAACGTCAGTTATTTATTGAACTGACGTTAAAAGTGAGTCACTTAACTTTTAACATCAGTTCTTTATGTTAACTGATGTTAAAGGTAGTTTTTAATTTTTTTTAGAAACTATACGTTACCCGCGCGCCTTTCGGCTTCCACTTTCACTCGCTCTGTTCTCTGTTCTCTCTCAAACCTTCTCTGCGCTAACCCTTCCAAGTGATCTCCTCTCCACCGCCACCACCACTAGGTCCTCTCCACCGCATGCTCCTCTCCATCGTTAGTTACTCTCTCTCTCTCTCTCTCTCCCTCTCCATTGCGTGCCCTAACCCTAATCTTTCATAACTCCCTCTCCCATCGTAAGTATGCTTTATAATTTTATAATTAATTCAATATATATATTTTATCTGAATTTTACGATTTACTGTATTCATATCGTAGGTATCTCCATTGACTTCAACTCGAGAGGGGCTCCAACCTATTCGGCTTCTTAGAGCCCTACTCGCTTCAGCCTGAATTCTTTACCAATCACAACGAAGTCACAACGTACTTAACGAGATTACTGGGAGGTGATGATCGCAAGGAGCTATATCTGGCACCGTACATAATGAGCAGGCATTGGCAGTTGCTCGTAATTCATCCTACCAGGCATACTGTTATCTTCCTATGCTCTGTCCACCAGAACCCGCCATAGGAGGTGGTGGAACCTATCAATAGGTTAGTAATTAATCTTCTATTTAATTTAGTTTTAACATTTACTTTAATTTTATGCGACACATGATGAATTGGTTAATTGACATGAATATTCTATTTATGATAGTGCGCTGAAGACTTGTAGTTTGAGCTGTGCCAACGGGAGGAGTAGGACTTTTAAGTCTAAAGGAAATCCTGATTGGATTATCCTCAAGGTTGGTAGTTTGTTAAATAGTATATAATATTAGAATTACTTATTACTAATTCCAAATATATATGTTTATTTAACTGACATTAAATTTCATTACTTTTTTAGTCTTGCTTTCAGACTGACGCTTGGTCGTGTGGATATTATGTGATGCAACATATGCTAAAGATAGTCTCCACATCTATTACGGAAGGATGAAAGAAGGTAATAATACTTAATTAAACAACTTATTTAATTATATATTTTAGTTTTCATTTTCATAGCGTTAATTAATGTTACCGTGATTTATTTGAACGTGTGCAGGCTTTTAAAAGCGACCAATCTCCTCTTGACAAAAAAGAGTTCAAAGACTTGAGGACGCGATTTGTAGAATTTTTCTTCAAGTAAGCTAAAGAGAGAGGTTTGCTTGCAAGTATACCTCAGGAGTATATAGAAGATGGGTAGTTAGTAATTAGTATAGAAACTTATATGTAGGTGTGTAGTAATAAGTATAGAAACTTTTATTTATGTTTTTTCTAACAATGGGGTTTTGGTTTTTTATCCCCCTATTTGTTCCTTTGTATATATATATATATATATATATATATATATATATATATACTTTTCTTTTACTAATGAAATTTAAGTGAAATATTGGACTGTTACTAGACTATTTACTGGACTGGACTGTTTACTGAAAGCAGGGATAGCTGGGGGAAGGGACATATTGTAACAGAATTTTTTAAAAGAAAAACAAAGACTTTAACGTCAGTTGTTTAGTACAACTGACGTTAAAAGTGATTTTTGTAAAAAAAAATAAAATTGGATTTTAACGTCAGCTATGTAATCAACTGACGATAAAAGTGTACTTTTAACATCAATTTTGATCTGACGCAAAAAGTTACACTTTTAACGACTGCTCCAATAACGTCAGGCATTATTCAGACGTCCAAAATCAACTTTGACTGACGTAAAAAGCACTTCCTGCACTAGTGTATGAGGAGTGACGATTCTCGGCAGTATGTGATGTTTTTCTCTTTGGAAGCTAAGGAGACTACGAGTATAGATTCTATGCTTATCATGAGGGAGTTTCCTGAGGTTTTCCCTCCTGATGTTCTAGGTTTGCCACCAGAGAGGGAAGTTAAATTCACTATAGATCTCATAACAGGGATAGGACCTATATCAGTAGCTCCTTATCGGATGTCACCTATAGAGTTGGCAGATTTAAAGAAAAATTTGGATGATATGATGAAGAAAAAATTCATTAGACTGTGTATTTCACCGTGGGGAGCACCAATGTTGGTTGTGAAGAAGAAGGATGGAAGTTCTAGGTTGTGTACGGATTAGAGGCAGTTGAATAAGGTAACAATCAAGAATAAGTATCCATTGCCTAGGATAGATGATTTGATGGATCAGTTGAAGGGAGCTTCAGTGCTTTCTAAGATATACTTAAGATCGGGATACCATCAAATTAGGGTGAAGAAGGAGGATATACCTAAGACAGCTTTCAGGACGAGGTATGGACACTACGAGTACGTAGTTATGCCTTTTGGTGTAACTAATGCTCCAGCAGTGTTCGTAGATTACATGAATAGGATCTTTAGACAGTTCCTTGATAAGTTTGTGGTGGTGTTCACTGATGATATTCTTATCTATTCCGGTGGTCAGGAAGAACACGAGGAACATCTGAGAGTTGTGTTGCAGGTGTTGAAAGATGGGCAGTTGTACGGTAAGCTATCCAAGTGTGAATTTTGGTTAGAGGAAGTGCAGTTCTTAGGTCATATAATCAACAAGGAAGGGATAGTAGTGGTTCTAGCTAAGGTAGAGGCTGTGATTAAATAGGAGAGGCCTAAGTCAGTGAGTGAGGTGAGGAGTTTCCTAGGTTTAGCGGGGTATTACAGGAGGTTCATTGAAGGTTTCTCGAAGATTGCGTTGCCTATGACGTAGTTAACGAGAAAGGGTACGTCGTTTATCTGGACGGCAAAAGTGTGAAGAGAGATTTCAAAAGCTAAAGGAGAAGTTGACTATGTCTCTAGTGCTGACGTTACCAGATCCTTTCGGACAGTTTTGACGTGTATTGTGATGAGTCATATCAAGGATTGGGTTGTGTTTTGATGCAAGATAGAAGAGTTGTGGCTTATGCTTCCCGATAACTGAGGGTTCATGAAAGGAATTATCCGACCCATGATCTGGAGTTAGCAGCTATAGTGTTCGCATTGAAGATATGGCGACACTATCTCTATGGAGCTAAGTTTAATGTGTTCAGCCATCACAAGAGTTTAAAGTATCCGTTTGATCAGACGGAGCTGAACATGAGGCAGCGTAGATGGATGGAATTTATCAAGGATTATGAGTTTGATCTTCAATACCATCCTGGGAAGGCTAATGTTGTGGCGGTTACACTGAGTAGGAAATCTTTACATGTGTCCGCAATGATGGTGAAAGATATGGAGTTGCTTGAACAGTTTAGAGATATGAACCTAGGTATGGATTTGACTGAGGATAGAATATGCTTAGATATGATCACCATCAGTAGTGAGTTTCTGAGAGATCTTAAAGATAAACAGGTTCAGCATGAATATTTGCAAGTAGTGAGTCGAGGCATAGATGAAGGTAAGGTTTCAAAGTTTAGGAGAGGATCCGATGGTGTGTTGAGGTTTAGAGATCGAATATGTGTGCCGAGGACTTAGAGCTTAGGAAAATGATATTAGAGGAGGGACATAAGAGTAAGCTGAGTTTTCACCCAGGAGCCATCAAGATGTATCAAGACTTGAAGAAGATGTTTTGGTGGCCAAAGATAAAGAAAGAAGTGGCAGAGTATGTCCTATCATGTTTGGTTTGTCAGAAAGCTAAGATAGAACATCAGAAGCCCGCAGGTTGTTGCAGTCTTTAGATATCCCAGAATGGAAATAGGATAGTATAGCTATGGACTTTGTGGTTGGGTTACCACGAACTCCGAAGAGGTTTGATGCAATTTGGGTTATCAATGATAGGTTAGGAAGTGTGCTCACTTCTTACCTATTGGTGAGAGTTACAGTCTTGAGAAATTGACCCAGATCTACATCAAGGAAGTTGTGAGGTTGCACGATGTGCCGTCGAGCATTACCTCCGACCGAGATCCTAGATTTACATCTAGATTTTGGAGATAGTTACACAATGCTTTGGGAACAAAGTTGAGGATGAGTGCTGCTTATCATCCTCAGACGGATGGATAGTCAAAGAGAACAATTCAATCATTGGAGGATCTTTTAAGAGCCTGTGTGTTGGAACATGTCGGTAGTTGGGATGAGTTCTTACCTTTGATTGAGTTGACTTACAATAACAGTTTCCACAGCAGTATCGGGATGACACCGTATGAGGCTTTGTATGGGAGAAAGTGTAGGACCCCGTTGTGTTGGTATGAGACTGGCGAGAGCCAAGTGTTGGGTCCTGATGTGATACAGCAAACCACAGAACAAGTCAGGAAAATAAGAGAGAAAATGAATGAAGCACAGGATAGGCAGAGGAGCTACAGTAACAAGAGGAGGAGACCCTTAGAGTTCCAGGAAGGTGATCACATGTTCTTGAGAGTCACTCTGAAGACTGGAATTGGCAGAGCTATAAAGTCTAGAAAGCTTACTCCCCGATTCATTGGACCTTTTCAGATTCTTCGACGAATTGGTACAATAGCTTACCATATAGCCTTGCCGCCTAACCTTTCCAACCTTCACGATATCTTTCATATTTCCCAGTTGAGAAAATACTATCCAGATCCTTTTCATGTCATTGAGCCTGAGTCCATACAACTCCGAGAGAATCTAGAATATGAGGCTTTACCGATTAAGATTGCAGATAGAAGCATTAAAGAACTCCATGGTAAACAGATTCCCTTGGTTAAGGTCATTTGGGATGATGTCATAGGAGATGCTACCTGGGAGCGTGAGGCGGACATGCAGCAGTAGTATCCCCATTTGTTCTCAGGTATGCAAATTCCGAGGACGGAATTTCTTTTAAGAGGGTAGAAATGTAACATCCGTGATTTTATGTGTTGTTTATGTAAGAGGATTAGGTTTAAGACTTGGATTATATTTAAGATTTTGGTTAATGTCTAGAGACTTACATGGAAAGTACGCAACTGTCTAGGGTGAGTTTGAACATAAAAACATCTTAGGGTTTTCCCTGGTTATAGTCTTTAAGGCGGATGAGTGTGAAATAAGAAATTTTGAGTTAGGAATGAGATTAGGTATTTTTGATGGTTTGAGGTTGCTTATTAGATCTTGATGAGCCTATATCTCAAATTTGAGATCAATCAGACGTCGAACAGACTCAGAAAGCGACGAAACATCTTCTGGTCAATGGTCAACGCTCAAGCATGAAGGTCAACCAGACCAGCTCTGGCTTGGACCTCCACGTGTCAAAAGGGGCATACATGGCACCTCCGGATAGGTTGCATGGCGCGGTGGCGTACCTGCCTCCCATTCTCAAGCGTGGAGGATCTCGCGCTCAAGCGTGGCTGTTCCCATGCTCAAGCGTGGGCATCTGATTCAGCAAAAATAAAAAAGGTGCAAGTCAACATAAGTTCACTTTCACCCAAAATGAAAAAATGAAGGCAGAGAGCAGAGCTGAAAGTAAAATAGAGAGTGTGAGGTAGTGAGAGAAAGAGAGAAAGTTAGAGAGAGAGTGCTTCCGGTGTGGAGTGCGACTCGTTCGATCGTTCCATTGCGATTTTGAGTACGTCGTTGCGTTCGTGGTAACGTCGATTTCATCGTTCTACTTCTCTTTTCTTCTATATTGGAGGTAATTTCTACTCTCTATATGTCGAAATGCCGTCCATTACAGTATTTGAATTATCTTTAGTTTCGGTTATCGGAATTTGATTCCGTCTTCGTGTTAGAACTCCTTGTAATGTACGCTTTGTAATGTGATGTTTAAGTGGAATTTTGGGGGCTCAAAGGCCTTAGAATTACGTAGGGCAGAATCGAGAGGATTCGAGGATGACCCGTTACAAAGCGTTCTTCTACCGTACGACTTTCCAGGTGGGGGAAAGAAGCCATCTAACATCAGAAACGGCGAAATGGCATTTATTTCTATAATGGCGTAGAGCGACCTAAACCTTACTAGAGAGTGAGTAACGAACAATGTCAATATCACATTGGGGACTACTTAGTGGTACCAATGATGATATTGAAATTGTTTGTTTATCGCCATTACGTGTGAAAATATATTATTTTATTATTAGTGCTGACTGCTTTAACTGATTGGACTGGTTTGACTGTTATGGTATGTTGTTGATATATGATGAGTTGTCTGTGTTATTATTCTTATTGGATGATAGATAAGATTATGTTATGTTTTTTTATATTATTTCATTATATATGGAGATGATTGAAAAGATGACATGTTGACATGATGGGTGATTATTGTGATTAGAGATGTTATGATCATTGATACATGATTAGTATAGTGATGTATGTGGGGATCCATGATACATAAGTTCAGAAGTGCCTAACCGAGATGATTATTGTGATATGGTGATGAGACTGAAGAGACGTGATTGTTGTTGAGGTTATTTATGAGATAGTGATGAATTAAGGCACTAGGGGGTGACATGAAACATGGTCTGTGATATTTTCATATGGGTTACCTGAAACATGGTCTGTGCTATAGTGCATTGGCACTAGGGGTCTATTCCTCGGAGGATGCATTCCCGTGGTTTAGACTTTTGGCAGGACCGTCCCAGACATTATTATTTATTGTTGCAGCTATAGTTCATGCATTGCATGAGCACTCTGGCCGTGGGATCAGTGGTCTGCACCGACATGTATTGTGAAACTATAGTGCCATTGCTTTACGTGGGCGGACGAGAATGTGCGTCGGGGACTCTGGAGACATATCGTTATGGATATCCGGATATGTGGCCAAACCTGAGTATACACATTGCATTGCATTGCATCATGATGGAGGGTAGAGGAAGAAAAAAAAATAGACGTTGTCGAGGATGGTTGGGTTATAGAGATATTTGGAGATGGATGTTTAATGTGCTGATATAGATTTAAATGTTACTAAACCCTTTCCATGTTTAACGTTAAATCGTTTCTTATCCCCTTTCTTTTTGTTGTGGTGCTTGTTTTATTTTTATTGTTGTACCATAGACCCTGAGTACGAGGATGGCACACTCGGATCACCCTTGGATGACTCAAGAGGCAGGGTTCCCCTTCACAGGAACATTTGAGTGCAAGTTCATAAATACCAATGGGTGGCTTGTGGACCCAGTCACTGGCTTTGACTTTTATACGGGTCGAGTTTCGGTGACCACCGGATTGGGACAGGGAGCTCCCTTGGGTTTGGTTGGCACTTTCAGAGTCGGCTAAACTTTCCCCTTCCCTATCGAACATCCGGATGCACATTTACCGCCAATGCCCCCTATATAGGAGATGGCACCGGTTCCCTTCCTAGTACCCTTTGAGGTACTTGTCCCGGAGCCCGCACCAGCACCAGAGCCTGTGCTTGCACCAGTGCCAGAGGAGGACCCCATAGTACTTGTTCCTGATCTGATGCCTGTTCCAGGGGCACCCACACCTCCCGAGGTTAGAGCCACAGGGTCAGACTCTTCTAGAGAGTCCTCCAGGCTACCTTCCCGAGAAAGTAGAGTCTATCGAAGGATGTTCCAGAGGCCTTCAGATAAGAGCTCTTCCAGCGATAGCGGTGGAGTGGCGGGACCATCGAGACCCTGGGGTGGTAGCGAGGGTAGTAGTTTATGATGGCTCAGGCCAGTGCTATCTACATAGGTATGTGTGAGGTTTTCATGTATTTTGAGAGGAGACTGGGTGTTGAGAGTTGGTGAGGCATCTTTCTTTCAGTATTTTGATGTATTTTTGTCTAGTTACCAGTTTGTACATATTGGGATCTTACCGATCGGATTCCTTTTACAGTACTGTACCCAGGATGTGATGTATATATTGACGCATGTATGTATGTATATGTTGACATATCTGTATGATAGTTGTTTATATTTAAGTTTTAAATTTTTCTGTTGTTTTAATTTTCTTCAATGGGACGTCAGGGCGTCTCAGGGGTCGTGGTCCCTTTGACTGCGGCTGTGCTTGTGGCTCCAACTGCCACAGAGCACGTGCCTTAAGCACGGGCATGCTGATGCATGAGCACAGCCGTGCTCATGCACCAGAAAGGGATTTTCAGCTTAAAAATCCCACTTAGCCCCTTTTTTTATGTTTCTAGGCATTTTCCTAACAACTACCCAACAATCAAACACACAAACAAGGCATTTTGAATCATTTTCACCTTTTCGGTCGTCTGTTGCACGATGTCTGTCCTAATACTAGACTTTCACCATCTTGGTACCAACACAGAGGTGTTCTACATCATCGACCATATAGGGTGCCATTCCTATGCTCGAGTGGAAACTGTTGTTGTAGGTGAATTCTATCAATGGTAGAAATTCATCCCAACTCCCGGTATGTTCCAAAACACAAGCTCTCAACAAGTCTTCAAGCGACTGGATTGTCCTCTCTGATTGTCCATCCGTCTATGGGTGATATCCCTAACTCAACCTGAGCTTTGTCCCTAACGACTCTTGTAGACTTTGCCAGAACCTCGACGTAAACCTCAGATCTCAATCTGAAATAATACTTGAAGGTACGCCATGTAATCTGACAATCTGCCCGATGTATAACTGAATCAATCTCTCCGTTTAATGCTTGATGTTGATGGGGACAAAAAGTGAGCCGACTTGGTTAGTCGATCAACTATTACCCACATCGCGTCATGTCCCTTTCGGGTCTTTGGCAAGCTCGTCACGAAATCCATCGTGATGCCATTCCATTTCCATTCTAGAATGCCCAAAGGTTGTAGCATTCCTACTGGTCTTTGATGTTCAGTCTTAGCCTTTTGACAGACTAAACAGGAAGCGACATATTCCATTTCAACTCTCTTCATCTCGTACCACCAATACAACCGCTTGAGGTACTGGTAGATCTTTGTTGCTACCGGATGCAAACTCAGTTTACTCTTCTTGGCTTCCTCTAGAATCAACTTTCTGATCTTGGAATCGTCCGATACACAAATCCTTTCATCGAACCTTAAGATCCCATTTATTCCCTCTTTGAATTCTGATGTTTCTCCTTGTCGTACCAATTCCCTTTCTTCCTGTAGGTACTGATCACTTTCTTGTTTCTCTCGTATTTTTTCCATCAATCAATTGGCAATAGTAATCATACCTAGGAAAGCTTTCCAGGTGACATCTCTACTGTCAACCGCATATCCCGGAACTGCTCTAACAACTCTTGTTCCTTGATTATCATTCCAGATGCGGGTATTGATTTTCTACTCAGGGCATCCGCCATGACATTCGCTTTTCCCGAGTGGTACTGTAGTTGGAAATCGTAATCCTTTAGAAATTCCAACCACCGTCTCTGTCGCATGTTGAGCTCTTTTTGGTCAAACAGATATTTTAAGCTTTTGTGATCACTAAAAAAGTTGAACATTGATCCGTACAGATAATGCTTCCATATTTTCAGCGCAAAAACTACAGCCGCTAACTCCAAGTCATACGTAGGGTAGTTCCTTTTATGAATCTTCAACTGTCTTGAAGCATAAGCTACCACTTTCCGATTCTGCATTAGCACACAACCTAACCCCTGATGTGAAGCATCACAGTACACCTCAAAAGGCTTCTTAGGATCAGGTAACACTAATACAGGTGAAGTAGTCAACCTCCTCTTTAACTCTTGGAAACTTTCCTCACACGCTTCAGTCCATGCAAACGCTTGGACCTTCCAAGTTAGTTGGGTAAGAGTTTATACTATCTTGGAGAATCCCTCAATGAATCTCCTATAGTATCCAGCTAAACCCATGAAACTATGGATTTCAGTTACCGTCTTTGGTCTCTCCCATTTTAGAACAGCTTCCACTTTTGACGGATCTATTGGAACACCTTCTTTCGGGAAAACGTGTCCCAAAAACTGAACTTTGTCCAACCAAAACTAGCATTTCTCGGGTTTCGTGTATAACTATTTCTCCTTCAGGATCTGGAGAACAGTACTGAGATGTTCAACATGCTTCTCTTGATTAGGACTGCGGCAAACTGATCTAGATAATGATGAAAAATCTTGTTCATGTAATCCATAAATATAGCAAGTGGATTCTCACTCCGAACGACATCACAAGATACTCGTAATGCCCATAGCATGTTCCAAACGCTGTCTTCGGGATATCCTCCGCCTTCATACTAATCTGATGATAACCCGATCATAGATCTATCTTTGACAAAAATGCTGCTCCATGTAACTGATCCATCAAATCATCTATCCTCGGAAGAGAATACTTGTTCTTGATCGTCACTTTGTTTAACTGTTGGAAATTTACGCACAGATGAGAAGTCCCATCCTTCTTCACAAGCAAAACTGGAGCTCCCCAGGGTGACACACTAGGTCTAATGAACTCTTTCCTCATCAGTTCCACCAGCTGCTTCTTCAATTCCTCTAGCTCTGATGGCAACATACGGTATGGTGCCATGGATATCGGTCCAGAACTCGGTACCCGATCAATCACAAACTCAATGTCTCGAACAGATGGTAGTCCAGGTACATCTTCAGGAAAAACTTCAGGAAACTCATTGACGATAGGTACGGACTATAAGTCAAACTCACTCTTGACGTCCAAATAAAATGGTAACATGTATCCTTGAGCTCCCTCTCTCAAAAAACCTCTTACATGGTTAGCAAACAAAAATCCAGAAATCTCATCCTTAGGAAAAATTAAGGCTTAATTTGCATAGTCTAACAGGATATGGTTAAAACATAACCAATCCATCCCTAGTATCATATCTATTTGCGGAAGAGGCAAATAGATTAAATTAACCAAAAAATTCATATCCTCTACAAAGATAGTACAATTCAAACATGTCATAGTAGTCAAAACAGGTTCAGCAGTAAGAGTAGATATAATCAAGTCAAAAGGTAAAGAAGACACAGGTAATCCTAGCAATTTAGCACATTCACATGCAATGAACGAATAAGTCGCACCTTAATCAAAAAGTACAATTAAAGATTTACCTCCTATGACACAATGTCCCTAAATCAGATCTTCATTACGAGAGGCCCCAGCACAACTCACGGTATAGACTCTTCCTTCAGCCCTAGACCTTGCAGCTCGCATGTTGCTCACAGAAGGTTCCGTCTTGGGCTGCCCACAATTCCTAGCGATGTGCCAGACTTTCCACACTTAAAACAAATGATGCCCGTAATCTTGCAGTCTTTTGTAGCGTGACCCATGCCAGACTTCATGCACTTATGTGGAAGATTCCTGGATAATCCAGAACCTACACTGCTGCCACCAAAAGATCGTTGTTGTTGTTGTTGCTGTTGCTGGCCTTGCGGCTTGTTGTATGGCTTCCTCTGAAATTAGTTGTTATTGTTGTAGTTCCCCTTCTTGAACCTAGACTGTCCAAAACCTTATTGTCTGGTGTCACGACTCGCCTTCAAGTCTTCTATCTGTCTAACTTGTCCATCAGCTTCGGAAATATAGATATTTCCAGTGGAACTACTTCTTCCTTCAGCTTATACCGCAAAACTTCTTTAAACATGCAAAACTTCCACTCTTCATGTGAGTTGTCACACAGATAGCCTGAAAACTTCGCCAAGCTTTCAATCTAGCACTGTATTCTGTTGGAACCAAAGTATTTTTGGATTAACTAATCTTTGTGCTTTGATGTTAACAAAAAGGATTAAATTTGTATGGCAGAGTGTTAGTTAAGAGCTAACAAATTTTATCTAAGTTTTACAGGATATTCGAAATTCAATATGTTAAGGATATCTCTAAAGAGTCTATATCCGCGTCCAACCGAGTAGACGAGCCTTTCAAAATAAATGGTATATTTAATATGCTTAAGTAGACGGAATTTTGAACAGTACCAGTAGACAAGCTCTACTCTAATATGAATAAGACGAGCTCTTAACTAGACTGAATAGACGAGCTTGAGTGCCACGTCAGCAGATGCAAATTTAAGCTACTCTCCAATATATAGCAAGTCCAAAGACTTGATAGTAGACGAGCAAATTTTGCCACGTCACTGGACTTGATAGTAGACGCACTACTCTAAGTAGACGAGCTCTTCTTTGCTATGAATATCTGCTATAATCAGAATAACAATCTCGACCACATAGAAATATTTATTTCAAATGTTTGATGTTTATTTCAGTATATATGTTGGTCCTTCTTATTTGTTATTAACAGTTTTATTTGTCTTGTTTCTTTGAGAGAGACATAGTACAAATAAGGTATTGCAAAAAGTAAAATAGTACAATGCAAAACGACTTGCACCCTATCACCTTTTACGCTGGAATAGCTGGAATTTGTACAAGGAAGGCAAGGCAGTTTTTCAAGTTGCATTTTCTCAGAGGTGTGCTCGTTGCATGCAAAACAATTCAGAATTGCCACAAGAATGCTGAGTCACAACGGATATTACACTCTTGACTCTATCCCTAAACGGGAAACTTCAAATTGAACCGTTGAAGATTTTGAAGAGAAGAGCAAGGTCACTATAAATAGAAGACCTAGACTTTTGAAGAAACAACTTTTGCGCATATACATAATTCTGAAGAAAACTCTTACGAGCCAACATTCTTTTATTCTTTCAAAAGTAAAAGTCTGTAATACCTTAGCTTGAATATTGTTATAATATTCAACTGATCTTAAACTTTCATATCCTCACACATAGTGAGTTAGAAGATCAAAAGAAACCAAAACTCTTTGTTAGAGGTGGAGCCTGAAGAGGCTTGGTAAGAAAGAAATACTTGTAGCCTGGAGAGGTGTTTAATACTTGTTGTAATCTATTTAGAAAATAGTGGAGAAAAAACCTTCAAGTAGAAAGGGACTGGATGTAGCTCTTGGTTGGAAGAGATTAAACTAGGATAAAAACAACTTGCATGAATCTTCTAATTCCCTATCTCTTCAGTTTTACTTGTTTATACTAACTGTGGGGATTTGAACTTGAATTTGTTATTCTTTCCAAAGTTTGTTTTCCTGTGTGTTTGCTTCTGTCTCATTATCTTTGTGTGAGAAAACTGTTCTTGAAAACGTTGTTTTCGAAAATTATTAACAAACAGAATTCAACCCCCCTTCTTGTGTTTGCCTGTGTCAACTTCAGTTGGTATCAGAGCTCAGCCTCGAAAGGGTTGAGCATCTAACAAGTGCTGAGGAAGTACGATCCAACAACCACGGATGCAGAAGGACAAGCTATCACCAGACCTCCACTCTTTGATGGACCTGATTATGATTATTGGAAGAAGAGAATTATGGCCTTCTTGGATGCACAAAACTTAGACATCTGGGAATTGATTGAGAATGGCTGTACTGACCCAAGAGGTGAAAATGGAGCAGCCATGGCTAGAGCAGATTGGTCTACAGATCAAAAGGCTAAACATCAACTAAATCTCAAGGCCAGACATTACTTAATGTGTGCCATCACCAGATCAGAACATAATAAGGTTCACAGCTGCAACACAGCTAAGGAAATCTGGGATACACTAGCTCTTGCTCATGAAGGCTCATCACAAGTGAAGGAGTCAAAGATAAGCATGTTGATTCACCAGTATGAGCTCTTTAAAATGGCTGATCATGAGACTATAGATCAGATGTTTGGAAGATTTCAAACAATGACCAACAGTCTCAGATCTCTTGGAAAAATTTATGAGAATAGAGATCATATCAGAAAAATTTTGAGAAGTCTCTCCAAGCAATGGAGACCAAAGGTTACTGCCATTCAAGAAGCTAAGAATCTGAACACTCTTTCTCTGGAAGAGCTTCTAGGGTTACTAAAAGTTCACGAGCTTGAACTAAGTGAAGAAGACAATTCCAGAAAGAGAAAATCCATTGCCTTAAAGGCAAAGAAAGCCAGCTCTTCAAAAGTTCTTAAAGCTGTTGAATCTTCAGATGATGCTGAACCTTCAGACAGTGATGAAGGATCAGATGAAGATTAATTATCTTTCATCTCCAGAAAGATACAACACATGTGGAGAAAGAAAGGTAACTTTAAACGAAAGCAATTCAACAAGAAGTTTTCTAAGGAGAAATAAGACTCCAAAGAAAAAGGTCCACCCCTGTGCTTTGAATGCAAGAAGCCCGACCATTTCAAAGTTGACTGTCCTGACTTAAAAGAGAAGAAGAAGTTCTTCAAGAAAAAGAAGGGCTTAATGGCAACATGGGAGGACTTGGACTTATCCTCATGGCTGACACATCATCAGAGAACGATTACACTGATGATGATGAGGTAATGGATTCTAACTCGTCCACTTTCAAAAATGCCTTTGATGAATTACTGCATGACTCATCCATACTATCTCATGAATACAGAAATCTTAAAAAGAAGTTTGCAAAATTAACTAAAGAGTATGATAGAGTTTGCATTGAAAAACAAAGTTTAACTCAAGAAAATGATAAGTTAAGATCAGAGAATGTCAGTCTAACTGACAAACTTAAATGTGAGCCAGATAATTCTTGTGAAGTTGCAAAACTGAAATAAGATGTATCATACTTGACAGACACTCTGTCAAAATTTGTAGGAGGCTCAGATAAGTTAAGTCTCATTCTAAGATATTCTAGGTCACCTTATGATAAATCTGGCCTTGGTTATGACAATGAGAAGCATGAGGCATCTCACAATAAGTCAAAACCACCTATGTAACAAAGAGCTTCAAAAGCTCCAGCTAGGTATGCTAAAGCCAAGTCAGGCTCGTCCAACACCTTTTGCAAAGTGGGTGGAAAAAGTGGGCATACTACATACAGATGCATACATAATAGGCATAATAAGCATTCGCTTCCAATAAAAACTAACATGAAAGGACCCAAGTCATTTTGGGTATGTAAGGACAAGATAATACCTGTTGCAGATTTGCTTAACAACAGGAAAGAAACAAACATCCTGGCACTTGGACAGTGGGTGCTCACGTCACATGATAGGAGAAAAGTATATGCTCCAAGACCTTAGATACCAGAAAGGAAAGATCACTGGTATAGGTAAAATTGGTAAACATCCTTTTCCCTGCATTGATAATGTTCTTTTAGTGAATGGTTTAAAACATAATCTGCTAAGGATAAGTCAATTATGTGATAGTGGATATGATGTTTCTTTTTATAAGAACATGTGTAATGTCAAGAAAAATGATGTATCCATTTTATTTACTGCTAAGAGGCAAAACAATTTGTATAAAATTGACTTGGAGAACCTCTCAAATCAAAGTGTCTCATGTTTAGTGTCCATTGAAGATTAGCGATGGATTTGGCATAAAAGGCTAGGTCATGCAAGCTTGAGATTAATCTCAGAACTAAATAAGCATAACCTCGTGAGAGGGTTACCAAACCTTAAGTACAAATCTGATGCTCTCTGTGATGCATGTCAAACGGGAAAACAAGTCAAAGGTTCTTTTGAATCTAAGAATGTTGTTAGTACCAAGAGACCACTAGAACTGCTACACCGTGATCTTTTTGGTCCATCAAGGACTGCTTCTATCAGTGGTAAGAAATATGGTCTAGTCATTGTAGATGACTACACTAGATGGACATGGGTTATGTTCCTTGCTCACAAGGATGAGTCCTTCAAGGTCTTTTCTGTATTCTACAAACGTGTACAGAATGAAAAAGGCATGTGTATCACTTCAATCAGAAGTGACCATGGGGGAGAGTTTGAAAATGAGCTATTTCAAAGGTTCTGTGAAGATAGTGGTATTCTTCACAATTTCTCAATACCTAGAACACCACAGCAAAATGGTGTGGTAGAGAGAAAGAACAGATCTCTTCAAGAGATGGCTAGAACTATGCTCAATGACAACTCTGTCCCTAGACACTTCTGGGCTGAAGCTGTTAATACTGCCTGTTACATTCAGAACAGAATATACATAAGACCAATCTTGAATAAGACTCCTTATGAATTGTGGAAGGAACGAAAACCCAACATTTCATATTTTCATCCTTTCGGTTGTACATGCTATATTCTTAACACTAAAGATCAACTTGGTAAGTTTGATGCAAAAGTAGACGATGGAATCCTATTAGGATTTTCTGAAACATCAAAAGGATTTAGAGTATATAATTCTAGAACTCTAGTGGTAGAAGAATGTATACATGTTAAATTTGATGACAAGCAGCCTGATAACAGATGAAATTTTTGCAGATCTTGAATTAAACATCTCAGGAGAGACAACAGAAGTAAAAGCTGATGATCAAGTTGAAGACACTCCTTAACAACCAGAAACATCCACCTCTCAACAAGACACTATTCAGAGATCTTGACATTTCAAGAATTATCATCCACCAGATCAAATCATTGGAAATCCAAGTGATAAGCTTAGAACCAGATCAACCTTCAGAAAGCAGGAAGATACTGCATTAGTCTTTGAGTTGGAACCAAAGACAGTAGACGAGGCTCTGTTGGACAATGGATGGAATTCTAGCTAAAGATAATCTGTTATAGGAACAAAATGGGTTTACAGAAACAAGTTTGATGAGAATGGTAAGGTTGTCAGAAATAAAGCAAGATTAGTTGCACAAGGTTACTCTCAAGAAGAAGGTATAGATTACACTGAAACCTTTGCACCTGTTGCTAGATTAGAAGCAATTAGAATTTTACTTTCATTTGCTGCACATCATAATATAATGCTTTTTCAAATGGATGTAAAAAGTGCTTTTCTTAATGGCTTTATCAATGAAGAAGTGTATGTAATGCAACCTCCAGGTTTTGAAAGTGAAACCCAACCTGAACATGTATATAAGCTTAAGAAAGCTTTATACGGCCTAAAACAAGCCCCAAGAGCTTGGTATGATAGGCTAAGTTCATTTCTGATGGATAATAGCTTTAATAGAGGAAAGGTTGATACAACCTTGTTTAGAAAGTCAATTAAATCCAATTGCATAGTAGTTCAGATTTATGTTGATGATATTATATTTGGTGCTGCTAATGAATCTCTATGCAAAGAATTTTCAAAGTTAATGCAGAAAGAATTTGAAATGAGCATGATGGGAGAACTCAAGTTCTTTCTTGGACTACAAGTTAAACAAACTATGGACAAGGTGTACATCCATCAAACTAAGTAAAGGAACTCCTAAAGAAGTTCAAGATGGATGATTGCAAACCAATGAACACTCCTATGCATCCCACGTCCATACTGAACAAAGATGATAAAGAGAAAAAGGTAGACCAAAAGGTATACAGAGGTATGATAGGATCTCTTCTATATCTTTCTCCGTCCAAACCTGATATTATGTTCAGTGTTTGGTTATGTGCTCAATTTCAATCTGATCCAAAAGAATCTCAGCAGTTAAAAGAATATTTAGATATTTAAAAGGTACTACTAATCTGGGTTTGTGCTTTAAGAGAAATGAAGTTTACAGATTAGTTGCCTTTTGTGATGCTAACTATGCTGGAGACAGAATTGAAAGAAAGAGTACTAGTGGAGGATGTCACTTCATTGGAGCTAATCTTGTCTCATGGTCAAGCAAAAGACAAAGTACCATTGCATTATCAACTGCTGAAGCTGAGTATATTTCAGCTGCAAGTTGTTGCTCACAACTTCTATGGATCAAACACCAATTGGAGGACTACAATGTGTTTGTAAGTAGTATTCCACTTATGTGTGATAATACTGATGCAATTAATCTATCTAAGAATCCAATACTGCATTCTAGATCTAAGCACATAGAATGTGCAAAAAGCTGTTTTAGATATACAATTTGTAGATACTGACCATCAATGGGCAGATATCTTTACTAAACCTCTTGCTGAGGACAGATTTATTTTTATTATAAAACATTTTAACATGTTAGTTGTGGATTAATTGTGTTATTCATGCTTGAGAAATTCTGTTATTGATGTATGCCTTACAAGCTTATTACATGATTTTAAATGTGCGTCCATTGCATACCGCGTCCATTGTTTTTGTACCGCATCCACTGCATGTCGCGTCCATACTATACTGTTGCTTGAACCCGTCCACACTCACATTATTTATTAACTGCATTTATTTTGTCTAAAAGACAAATCTATTTTATATTCTCTCTCTACTGAGTCAGTATTTATTTTTAAATGTTTAATTTATTTCCAAAAGAAAACCCTTTGGAATTCAAAACCTTTAAAAATGAAACCCTTCCCTCTGAGGAAACTTTACGTTAACCTTCGTCTTCAAACTTACTTCAACTCTTTGTTTTCTGTCTTGCAAAACCCTAACCTTCTTTCTTCAACCATGGCCACCTCAACTGAAACTTTCGATGTTGAAAAATTGAATCTTGCTATTGAACATCATTTTGACTTTGGGATGGCTGGGACGGCATGTTTGTTGAAAGGGTTTCCATTTATCTAGACCTGATTAGGGCATTTTGGAGGAACCCTCAGGTGTCAGTTGCTGAAATTTTTGCTACAGTAGTTGGGAGAAGAATTGTGGCCTCTGAGAAGACCATCGCTGATGCAATAAACTGCCCTCAAGAAGGAGAAGTTGTTACAGAATCATGGGAAAAGGACCTTGGTGGTTCTGAAGTTATAGCCGCCTTGTTAATGAGACAAGATACTGTAAGAAAACACACATGGAAATCTGTAGAGATGAAGGATGATGTTGGTATTCTTCATCAAATGTTGAATAAGGTGATTCTGAATAAAGTAGGGTCAAAGGACAATCTTTCTGCCCTACACAAATTTTGCCTCTGCTATCTGATCACAGAGACAAAAATCAATCTTCCAAGAATCCTTTATGGAAGATTCAGAGAAGCAGTAGTCACAAGGAAGAAGATTTCAGGAATTCCTTACTGCCACTTATTATCAAAAATCTTCAAGTCTTAGAAGCTACATGATTTTATCTCTTCCAAGCCAACTGAGGAGCAAGAAAGAATTCTGACACAGAAGTGCATGTGCACTGCTATCTTTGGCAAGATGAACATTGCAAATATGAATCTGAGCACCTACACAGCTATTGCCCTAGCTAAGCAGGAATAATTGCTCAAGGTTAAAGAGGAACAGATTGAGCAAAACAATACTGAAGTCCTAGGAATGAAGAGGACATTCAGAAGGAAAACTGTAGCTGTTAGGACAAGAGCTCCTAAAAGGCCTGCAGCTGGCATTGTCATCAAGGAATCCACTGCAGAGGTCTCTCAACTTGCAAGAGCTCAGAATATGACAAGAAACTTGATCCTTTCTCACAATGAGGATGATGATGAAGATGATGAGGATAGAGTTTCTATCAGTGCTATCCTCAAGAAGCAAAAGGTTGTCAGTGTTGATGTTCCTACTAGAAGACAGCAACCTCAGAGAAGAGCCAAGTCTGCCATGGCTACTGAGGTAACTCTCCCTGTTAATGATCCTGTTCAATTAGCAGTAGATGCCTTAGTTTCAAGTTTAGAGGATAGAATGGACATAGTCTCTGCGCCAGATGTGCCTCAACCAATTAACATTGATGATGTTTATGTACCTTCACCACCCTCACCACAACAATCACAAATAGGCTCACCACAACAACCACAATTCCCACCTTTGATCTCTAAGGATGATCCCTGGTTTCACCAACCAGATGATGGTATTACCCTTGGTGCCCCTTTCCCCAAAATGAAAAGAATTCCATTTCCATACACTCCTCCCTCTGAACTTTATAATGGCATGTCTGAATTACTGGCCAAAGTTAAAAGGGACTGGAGAATTCTTTACCATACTCATGAACCATAACCAGTTTCAACCAAACCCTAGTATCCCCTACCTGAATATGAGTATAAACCTGCAACCATTGTAAAACCTTGGTAGAAACCCCACCCTGACATTCCCAAAGGCCCTCCTCCATCCAAAATGTTTAACAAACTTGGACCCTTAGTCACTCACCTACCACAAAATAAATTCCCTCCCATAAAAATCTATCCAAACCTTATAAAGTACCCTCCCTTCAAACCTTTCACTAATGGTGTAAGAGGCATATAATCACTGATTGGTCTAAGGATCCTGCTAAGAAAGACTTGCATGATGTAATATACAAGAGGTCTAGATCCTACAGACATGTTCCTATCATCATGGATAGAAATACAAAGTGGAAGACTTTTTTCCATCTAAGTGAATATGGCAAGGCAGCTGACATCAAAGATTATTTCATGTATGTCATGCTGAAGACTGAATTTGAGCTCTTCAGGGTTGTAAGGGCTGCCAATTTTGTACCCATAACTTGGATGAATCATTCTTTTAAAACCAAGATTGGAGTCCAGCCTAGAATGATATGTCCAAGATTGCCTATGATTGATCTCAATAAGGACAAGGACAAGAAAAAGGAAAGGTTCACTGGAAAGATGCCATTCCCAGAGTCTTGTATAATTAAGCCTGATGATGTTAGGAACACAGATCAAAACATCATAGACTACTGGCTGGCACAACTTATTGAGGATGTTAGAGAAGATGTGGTTGTGGATATCTGGAGAAAACATATTGTGATATGCACCGCAGAAGCATCTACATCTGGTTTATCATCAGAACAGAAAAAGTTGATTCCTAAGGTGAGAGACAAGTGCGGACTGTCAAACTTCAGATATTTCATCTATAAGGACATCCTAGGTGTTCCTACTATTAGCCCAATATATGTAGAAGATGAAGTCCACTGGGCTAAAGAACTACCTACACCAATTCTCCAAATCACAGACTCTCCTCCACCTTCACCACCTTCTGAGCACACTGAAGAAGATATCATAGTTGAAGACTCTGGTATGGAGATTGACTCTGCTGCACCAGTCAATGCAAATGAGGAAGTTGCTGAATCTGAGTCTAGACCAAGCACTTCTGGAAAGTCAACATCTCAACTATTAGCTATCACTATCATTCATCCAGAGAAACCTCAGACTTCAAGAGCTCTTGACACACTGTCAAGTCAAGCTCATGCTCAGGAAAGTGCTGAAAGCTCAAGACCAACACTCTCACTGCCTCCAAACTTTGAAGAAATCATTGGAAGGATTGTAGAGGAGAGAGTGAAAGTTGAAGTGAAAGAGCAGGTAAAAGAACAAGTTGCAGAAGCTTTGGCTCCCACCAATGCCATGATGAACCAGGTGATGAGCATTATGATAAGTTTCCAACAAAGCCAGAATCTACCAACTCAAGTCCCTGCCCCTCCACAAAATCCAAATCCAAACCCACCTCCTCCACCACCTCCAACTTCCTAAACCTTTCTTTTGATTTTTTACTGACAATGATGGTCCAGTTTCCTACCTTTTTGTCTGATGACAAAAACGGGGGAGAAATGGAGAGAGAAATTAAATTTTATTTATATGAAAGTCAGTTTTTGAAAATACACTTTTGTCTGCATATGTATGTGTGTTACTTGTCTTATATGATTGCATAGTTATTATTTTATATGATCTGATGCTTTTGTCTGATAAGTAGTTCTGCTAATATGATAAGTAATATGTGATATATACTTAATTATCTGTTCATATCTTATTCCTTTTTATATTCCTGTTAAGTTTGAATGCTTTGTCTTAGGGGGAGCTTTGTAAGCTTTCTCAGACTTTGTTCACTCAAATTTAATTAGTTTTTGTCATCATCAAAAAGGGGGAGATTGTTAGAACCAAATTATTTTTGGAATAAATAATCTCTGTGTTTTGATGTTAACAAAAAGGATTAAATTTGTATGGCAAAGTGTTAGTTAAGATCTAACAAATTTTATCTAAGTCTTACAGGATATTCGAAATTCAATATGTTAAGGAAATCTCTAAAGAGTCTATATCCACGTCCAACGGAGTAGACGAGCCTTTCAAAATAAATGGTATATTTAATATGCTTAAGTAGACGGAATTTTGAATAGTACCAGTAGATGAGCTCTACTTTAATATGAATAAGACGGAGCTCTTAACTAAACTGAATAGACGAGCTTGAGTGCCACGTCAGCAGACGCAAATCTAAGCTACTCTCCGATATATAGCAAGTCCAAAGACTTGATAGTAGACGAGCAAATTTTGCCATGTCACTGGACGAGCTAAAAAGAATTTTTAGCTATGAGCGTATAGACGCACTACTCTAAGTAAACGAGCTCTTCTTTGCTATGAATATCTGTTATAATCAGAATAACTATCTCAATCACATAGAAATATTTATTTCAAATGTTTGATGTTTATTTCAGTATATATGTTGATACTTCTTATTTGTTATTAACGGTTTTATTTGTCTTGTTTCTTTGAGAGAGACATAGTACAAATAAGGTATTGCAAAAAGCAAAATAGTACAATGCAAAACGACTTGTACCCTATCACCTTTTACGCTGGAATAGTTGGAATTTGTACAAGGAAGGCAAGGCAGTTTTTCAAGTTGCATTTTCTCAGAGGTGTGCTCGTTGCATGCAAAACAATTCAGAATTGCCACAAGAATGCTGAGTCACAACGGATATTACACTCTTGACTCTATCCCTAAACGGGAAAATTCAAATTGAACCGTTGAAGATTTTGAAGAGAAGAGCAAGGTCACTATAAATAGAAGACCTAGACTTTTGAAGAAACAACTTTTGCACATATATAGAATTCTAAAGAAAACTCTTACGAGCCAACATTCTTTTATTCTTTCAAAAGCAAAAGTCTGTAATACCTTAGCTTGAATATTTTTATAATATTCAACTGATCTTAAACTTTTATATCCTCACACATAGTGAGTTAGAAGATCAAAAGAAACCAAAACTCTTTGTTAGAGGTAGATCCTGAAGAGGCTTAGTAAGAAAGAAATACTTGTAGCCTGGAGAGGTGTTGAATACTTGTTGTAATCTATTTGGAAAATAGTGGAGAAAAAACCTTCAAGTAGAAGGGACTGGACGTAGCTCTTGGTTGGAAGAGAGTGAACCAGGATAATACAACTTGCGTGAATCTTCTAATCCCTTATCTCTTCACTTTTACTTGTTTATACTAACTGTGGGGATTTGAACTTGAATTTGTTATTTTTTCAACAGTTTGTTTTTCTGTGTGTTTGCTTCTGCTTCTTTATCTTTGTGTGAGAAAATTATTCTTGAAAAGGTTGTTTTCGAAAATTATTAACAAACACAATTTAACCCCCCTTCTTGTGTTTGCCTGTGTCAACTTCATATTCATATAAAGTCATACTGCCTTGTTTCAGCTGCAAAAATTCTATTTGTTTGGCATTTCTTGCACTTGCTGGGAAATACTTCTCTAGAATCTTCCTCCGAAAAGCTTCCCAGTTGACCGCTTGTTGATCATGCTCAAGCAATTGGCGAGCTCCTCTCCACCAATTTCAGCATCGCCCACTAGCATGTAGGCCTCATAGGGAACCTTATCGTTATCAGTACACCTCATAGCAGCAAAAATCTTTTCCAGAGATTGAATCTAAAGCTCAGCTCGCTCAAGATCAAACTAGCCCTTGAATTCCGACGGTTTTATGCGAAGGAATTCATCTAGTCCTCTGCTTTCAGCTCTGCATTCTTTGCATCTAACCAACATGGCAGTCATTCTGTCATCGCTCTCATAGCTGCAGCCATATTTCCTCCGCCATGAGCCATTATAATCCTACAAGACCAAAATCAATTAGTCATGCAGATTACAATAAACTCACCACAAACAATATCATTTCTTTCGGAAATAATATCAAAAGCACAAAGAGAACACAAAACACAAACAAAGACAGACCTAAGCCACAAACCCTAATAGACTTGGCCAGCTCTGATACCAAATAATGCAACACCCTTCTCGGGTGCTACATTGTCTGTGACACTTACATTCTATAAGATCGAGTAAAGTGGAAAATAAATATTTTCGACCAAAAACACGGGTTTACTTTTTTTTTCTTTTTGCAAATAGTATGATAAATAGTATTTAACATACATCATCAAACTTGTGCATAAATATTTTGCAACCATTCTCCAGGTACTAACAGTCATAAACATAAACATCCAGAAAATGGCGGAAATACCAACGCCAGTAAATTGACAACATACTGGAAATATGTTTATAATAATAATAATAATAATAATAGCATTGGAGACACAACTCCACAAAATATAAACATAGACACAAGACTCATCATGCTGGCCAATACAAAACAATGACGAAATGTCATCCCCGCACAACCGTAACAGTCAAGGATGATACACCGTCACGCCGTGGGTATACTCCTCACATCCACTGTACAAAAGCCATTGAGACTGTGTCCATGTATCCATGCCATCTCAAACTCTAGCTGGGTGTGGTGGCGAAACAGCGATGTCATCATCTTCGTAGAACGTAAAACAAAGCAGAAAACTAAAAAAATATAGAAAATGAGGTGAGATCCCTATTCATCATACACATAACGCGGATATGAAGTGGTACGACACATAGGTACGCACAACTATCAATATACAGTTATATCATCACTCATATCAAAATAATAATGTTTCACAGAAACATAATCACAGGGCAACGTTCACCTAGATAGGGGACATCTAAGACTCGAGGAATGACCTATGATTCCTATGCCATGATTTTAACCAACAGTCGGAGAGAGTGGTTCGGAGGATTGTTCCAGATTACACCAGCCTTGGGTAGAATGCGTCAACAGTCAGCAACGTGCACATAGGCTTTTTCGGGAACATCCCACACTACTAGAACACACGTAGCAACTAGTCGAGTATGTCGGTGAATTGCAAGATCACCACACCACAGAGGAGCTACCAACTAGGCCTATATGAGTATTTCACACCCCCATTAAAGTGTCAGCTCAATCTCCTAGGCACAACGGCCTCACAGAATGGTGTGAGCATGGATTCACAAAGCCAAGGACCAAGCATTGAAGACTTACATGGACCCATGACAAGGTCAAGGCTAAGAAAATTCCAAGATACTCTAAATATGAGTCCAAGATACTCTTGTTATGGATAGAGACTAGGACCTTTGTATAGAGTAGAGTTCATGTAATAAAGGTAGGAACTAGGACCTTTGTATAGAGTAGAGTTCATGTAAAAAAAGTGCTTAATAAAAAAGCACTTGGGTAGTTTATGCTTTTGAACTTTTACTTTGGGCTTAGGCTAATTGGGCCTCTTGTACCAAGTAGGCCCAACATAGGAATCCTACATTGGACCAAGAGAGGCCCACACTTAGGAATTGGATTGGGGAGGCGCTAGATTGCATCATAAAGAGGATGAGCACTTTGCCTCATCTATAAAAAGGCATGATGTAACTCATTTGAGAGATTTGGAATACATTTTGCAAACTTCTCACACTTGAGAGTCGATTTGACAGAGAGAGAGTTCTCTTCTTCTTGGTTCAAGAGTTGAACCAATTGATTCTTATCTTGAATAACCTTATTCAAGTGGTGAATCCTCCTTTGGCTAATCAATTTCAATCTTCTTCTCCAAGATGATTGCAATTGTGGCGCCATTCCCCTCATCTTCTTCCTATTCCATTTTCTTCTTTCTTGTTCTTTAATTCTTGCACTTTAATTCTTGCAATTTATCTTTCATAGTGATATAAGCATGGACACACAAAGCCAAGGACCTAGTATTGAAGACCTACATGGACCCATGACGATGGCAAGGCTTAGAAGAGTCCAAGACACATTGAAGAAGGTAATGGTCAATCACTTGACTCATAGGCAACCTTATGAAGAGGGCTTCATCTTGAACCTCTTATGCATTGAGCCATTGACCACCTAGTTAGGGATAGGACCTAGGACCCTTGTTTAAATTAGACTTCATGTAATAAAGATAGGAACTAGGAACCTTGTATAGAGTAGAGTTGATGTAATCAAAAGTGCCTATTCAAAAAAGCACCTAGGACTAGTTTAGGATTTGGGCCTATTGGGCCATAGCATAATAATAGAAGGCATTAGGTCCAAAACAAAGCCCACACTTGGGTGGAAGAGCTAGGAGGCGGTACTTGAGCCTTAAGTTAGAGTAGCTTACACTTCAAGTTAGCCTAGCTTGTACCTTAAGTAGGATGAGCTTATAAATAGGCTTCATGTAAATCATTTTTGGAGTTTTAATACAATTGAGTTTTCTCACACTTGAGATTTCTAGAGAGAGTTGAGAGTCTCCTCTTCTTGGTTCATAAGTTGAACCATTGATTCTTATCTTGAATTTCCATATTCATGTAGTGAATCTTCCTTTTGCTTATCAAATTCAATCTTCTTCTCCAAGAAGAATGACTTTGTGGCGCCTTCCCTCCTCTTATCAAATTCAATCTTCAGAAGGACTAAATTGCAAAAAGCGGAAAGTTATAAAGCAAGCAAGCACAAGGTGCAAAATGGGAATTTCAGTATTTGTATTGGATGTTTTAGAAAAAGTGTGTAAATGGTAATAGAGTTCTCATTTTAATATTGGTCTCACACATAAACTTTTAACATGTGCCTAAAACCTTTTTAACAAGTTTTATAACTGACAATTAATTGTACTTAATGAGTAATCAAAATATTAATTGTTAAGTTTTTCAAATTCAAATGTGCTTCGAGCCATAATCAATTATGGGAAACCAATAATCGATTATGATATATATTAAAAGGCTTTAAATGAGTTTAATGAGTAATTATAACATTAAAGCCATTGAGTTTGAATTTTGAATTAGAATAATCGATTATGTAAAATGTATAATCGATTATGTCCTTTCTGGCTTTCAACGAGCTTCAAACAGAAACCCCGTAATCGATTATGTAATCGATTATGGGTTTTTATATGAAAGTCAGTGGACTCGTAATTGATTAGTATAATCGATTATGACTATTCTGTCAAAGTGAGCACTTCCTGAAATTGGTTTAAATAATCGATTATGAGAATGTAATAATCGATTATACTATGACAAAAATGAATTTTAAGAGGCTTGACCTAATTTCTCTTTGAACCTTCACTTGTTCTCTATAAATAGAAGGGTGGGCTACCTTGCCTCAATACACAATACACTGCTATCATTTTCTCTGTGCTAAAACTCTGTTAAACATTTTTTTATACTCTATCTCTTGCACTTTTACTTTGACCATATTATATTGAGTATTCTATACACCATATAGGTGTTATTGTAATTGTTCTTCAATTTTTTTATCAGCACTATTAAGAGTGCATATTGTTGGTAAGAGTCGTGTGACTCAAACCTTTCTTTTCTACACCTTGTTTTCAAGAGAGGTGATATCTCTTGGGGTGTTCTTGGATGTGATTTCTAAGTGTTTACAAGGGAGCTGATAATCCTTGTGGTTGACAAGAGAGGTGATATCTCTTGGGTCATTATCTTGAGGCTCTTTCACTGGGGGAGGTGATATCCCTGGTCTGTGAGGAGTGGTCTCTTTTGTAAAGGTTCTAGTTGATCCTGTTAAAAACTAGAGTTGATTGAAAACCCTTGGTGGTATTGCCTTGGGGACTGGACGTAGGCCACTAGGTAGTTTGCGACCGAACCAGGATATCTCGCTTTTGTTCATCTTCTCATCCCTTATCTTTTTATTTCTGCTTTATCTTTTGCAAAACGCTTTTAATCGCACGCGTATTTAACAAAGTTGTTTTTCATAATATAAAAGTCATTATCTTTGCCAAAGTTTTTGAAAAACACAATTCACCCCCCTCTTGTGTTTGGAGTCACTTGTCAACATTTAATTCTTGCTCTTTAATTCTTGTCATTTACTTTCTAGTTCATATATCAATTGTTAATCTCTTCTACTCCTTTTGTTTCTCTTGATTCTTCACTTGAAGAACATGCTTCATATCAATTGTTTTTGTTTTTGTTTGATCTTGAATTTTTAGCAATTGAAATCAAAGAATGATCCTAAAATGTTAGTGATCTATGTCATGATCACATCAAGTGGTATCTAGAGCTAGATCTTTGATCTTCAATTGTTTTGAATTTTTGATCAATTTTTTTTTCAAATTCTATGATGATCTTTGAGTTGGAGCCAAATTCATAATGAAATATTCATTAGTAGTGGTGCCATTTACCACATGAATTGGATGATGAAAAGTAATTTGAATCCAGTTGTGGTCATGGATCTAGAATTTGAAATGTGTTTGTATTGATCTTGCTTGAATTTTGGTGAAAATTTTTTCCCTCCACATTTTCACTCTAGTTTTAGGCGCCATTACCTTGCATGTGCTCTTCCATCACATTTAATTTTTGGTTGCTTCTTAAAAATTCAAGCATAGATCTATTTCCCTTACTTTGTGATTTTGAACAAATTGAAAATTCAAATTCAAATTTCAATTCATAATAGTAAGGTTGACTCAAATTTTAATCAAAAGTGCATCAATGATTTCAAATTTTTAGAACCTAATGGATCTTCATGAAATTCAAATTGTGGAAATGATGTGTTTATCATCCACTTGAATGAAATATCTAGGTTTCTTATTACTTGATTTGTGCTCATTCACTTGGAAATTATTTTACACTACTTGAATTGTTCATATTTCCAAATATTACACCAGTTATGTTCAAATTTGTTCATGATTGAAAGATCTTTTGAAAATTCAAAAATTAAGTGTAATTGCTGTGAAATTGTAATCAGCAAAAGTCAAGTGGCTGAAGTTTAAAAAAAAAATAAATAATTGGTGTAAAAAGAAAACGTGGGCCAAAACCGTAAATATACAAAGTTTTGGTGCAAAAGTGCAAATTCTGGAAAATTCCAGCAAAAGGTAAAAGACTTGCCACCATGTCACATGCTTGTATTTGTATAGATTCTTCACAAATTGGTGTAGCACATTTCACATTGATTATTACTTGTTCACCAACACTTTGATTAAATTTGAATTACACTTTGTTGAACTCTTTCAACTTGCCTTCTTCACATCGATTTGAGTGTGCAATTCTTCTTGAACCTTTTCTTGCTTGTCTTCTAAACTCCATTAGTTTTGTAGTAGTTATTTTCAAATTTCTTGACCTCTTTGAATTGATTGTCTATTGGTTGTTTTATCACTTCTTTTATGGAGACTAATTGTTGAGATCTTGTTTCAACTTGTAGATCCCTTGAGGAGGAAACTCTTGAGTGGAAAAAGACAAGAGAGAAATCATCTTGAAAAAGTCTACATATAGTGATATACACAAGTGGCAATCTTTGAGTGAATGGTGAGTAAGTGGTGAGATCCTTGTAATATTCATTTTTGACTTGTAATTCTTTTCTTTCACTTGTTCTTTAAGTGTATTTGTTCCTTGATGGATTGTACTTAATTCTTTTGATTTTTGGTGGTGTAATTTTTCTTCTTGGTGTAATCTTCGTTTGATTTATGAACTTTTCAATTCTCTAGAATTTGTATGTAATTTTTCAAATTGTAAGTGCACCATGGCTTCACTACATGAAGAAGAATTTGAAGATTCTCCTACATCATCACCAAGAACAAGGAACTTGAATAGGAAGTTGGATAGAATGACAACGAACATAGAAAGAGTGTTTGAAAGATTAGAAGTTATTGAGAACAAAGAATGATCAAGGCATGCCAACTCCCATAGAAGTTCATCAAATTCCGAAGACAACCATGAGGATAGACCTAGATTTAATAGATGAAGACCTAGATATGACAATAGAGGAAGAAGGAATGAGAGGGATGACAAATTTCATAATGTGAAGGTGAAGATCCCTAGCTTCCATGGGAAGAGTGACCCCGATGCTTACTTGGAATGGGAGACCAAATTAGAACACATATTTTCTTGTTACAACTATAGTGAAGATAAAAAAGTAAAAGTAGCAAGTCTAGAATTTCATGATTATACTTTAATTTGGTGGGATGAATTATGTAAAGAAAGAAAAAGGTATGATGAGGAACCAATTAGTACTTGGAGAGAGATGAAGAGGGTTTTGAGAAAAAAGATATGTGCCTTCAAGTTACACTAGAGACCTACACCATAGGCTTCAAAGGTTGAGACAAGGAGGTATGAGTGTCGAAGAACATTACAAAGAGTTGTAGGTCATCTTGATTAGGGCAAACATAGAAGAAGATAGAGAGGCAACTATGTCTAGGTTCTTGGGATGACTCAACCAATAAGTCCAAGATGTCGTAGAGCTTTACAACTATGTTGAGTTAAAGGACTTGGTGCAGCATGCAATCAAGGTTGAAGCTCAAGTCAAGAGAAAGAAATCCTTCAAGAAACCATTCTTCAACAACAACAACTCATCTTGGGAGGATCATTCCAAGAAGGAGGGTGACTCATCAAAACAACTTCAAGTTGTTGGTAAAAGTGGATCAAAGGCCACATTCCCTAACTCTAAACCATCCACTTCTACTCCTTCTTCAAATAGATCAAGAGATATTAAATGCTTTAAATGTTTGGGTAAGGGACATGTTGCTTCTCAGTGTCCCAATAAAAGAACAATATTCTCTAGAACTATTGAGGATATAGAGGTAACAAGTGCCTCTTCTAGTGAGTCTTCTAATGAGAGTGAGGAAGATGAAGTTCTCCCACTTGAAGGAGACTTGTTAATGGTGAGAAGACTCTTAGGAGTCAAGGTTAAAGAAGAAGATGAGAGCCAAAGAGAGAATATTTTTCACACTAGGTGCATGGTGCATGGGAAGTTGTGTGCATTAATCACAGATGGAGGATCTTGCACCAATGTGGTTAGTCAAAGATTGGTGACCAAACTTGGTCTCAAAACCAATCCACACCCTAGGCCATACAAGTTACAATGGCTAAGTGAAAAGGGTGAAATCTCGGTGAACCAACAAGTCTTGTTGAGTTTTGCCATTGGCTCTTATCATGATGAAGTAATGTGTGATGTGGTGCCTATGGAGGCGGGACATGTGTTGCTAGGAAGGCCATGGCAATTTGATAGGAAAGTCATACATGATCGCCTTTCCAATAGATTTACTTTCATACACCACAACAAAAAGATTACTCCTATACCTCTCTCTCCTAAAGAAATTTGTGAGGATCAAAAGAAAATGAGAGAGAAAATGGAGCTTGAGAGAAAAGCCAAGAGTGGAAAAGAAATAAATAAAGAAAATAATGTGGTTCAAAAGAATATGAAAAAGGCAAATGGCACAAGTGAGCAAAATGTTTTTGAAAAAAATAAAGGTAAAGAAATAGATGGCAAAGAATGCTTATTTCTAAAAGAAAAAGAAGTCAAGAAAATATTATTGGCCAATCAACCAATATATTTACTTTACACCAAAAATAATGATGAAAATTCTACTCCATCTCTTTCTTTTCCAAAACCCTTTGAGTTTCTTTTGGATGATTTCAAAGATGTTTTTCCAAAAGAGCTACCTAAAGGTTTGCCACCTATGAGAGGGATTGAGCATCACATGGACTTAATTCCTAGTGCTTCTCTTCCTAATAGGCCGGCCTATAAGAGCAATCCACAAGAAACAAAAGAAATTCAAATAAAGTTGAAGGATTATTGGAGAGTAAGGCCGGCCTATGTTATTAGTGCACAAGGTGTGCATGTAGATGAAGAGAAAATTAAGGCCATCCAAAGTTGGCCAACACCTAAAAATATTGGGGATATTAGGAGTTTCCATGGATGCAAGTTTTTATATAAGATTTGTCAAAGACTTTAGCACTTTGGCAAGTCCTCTAAATGAGGTTTTAAAAAAAAATGTGTCATTTCATTAGGGCCAAAGCCAAGAAAACTCCTTCAACATACTCAAGGAAAAATTTACCAATGCACCAATTCTTGCGCTTCCAAATTTTGTGAAATCTTTTGAGATAGAGTGCGATGCTTCTAATGTAGGCATTGGGGCCGTTTTACTTAAAGAAGGACACCCCATTGCTTATTTTAGTGAGAAACTTGTCGGGGCACATTTGAACTATTCAACTTATGATAAAGAACTTTATGCTCCAGTACGGAGTCTCAAAGTTTGGCAATACTATCTCTTGCCCAAGGAATTTGTAATTCATAGTGATCATGAATCATTAAAACACTTAAAGGGGCAAGGAAAATTAAACAAGAGGCATGGCAAATGTATAGAATTCATAGAACTATTCCCTTATGTGTTTAAACATAAACAAGGCAAAAGCAATGTTGTAGCGGATGCACTTTCACGTAGACATGCCTTACTATCAACTCTTGAAACAAAACTTCTTGGGTTTGATCACATAAAGGAATTGTATGTAAATGATCCAGACTCCTCTACAATTTACACTCAAATAGGGTCCATGGCTCATAAAGGATTTTTCATAAGTGAAGGGTTCCTTTTTAAAGACAAGAGACTTTATGTGCCAAGCCATTCTATTAGAGAGTTATTGGTATGAGAAGCACATCAAGGGGACTTAATGGGGCACTTCGGTGTTCACAAGACTTTAGAGGTTTTGCATGAACATTTCTTTTGGACAAACATGAAAATTCAAGTCCAAAAGTTATGTAAAAAATGGATTGAGTGTTTGAGAGCAAAGTCAAAGAGTAAGCCTCATGGGTTATACACTCCCTTACCTAGTCCTTCTTCTCCTTGGATTGATATCTCTAAGGATTTTGTATTGGGATTACCAAGGACTAGGTGAGGGAATGACTCAATCTTTGTGGTTGTGGATAGATTTTCCAAGATGGCCCATTTCATCCCATGTCACAAAAGTGATGATGCTTGCCATGTAGCCAACCTTTTCTTTAGGGAAATAGTTAGACTACATGGGATTCCAAGAAGCATTGTATCTGATAGAGATACAAAGTTTCTAAGTCATTTTTGGAGAATGTTGTGGGGCAAACTTGGCACTAAATTACTCTTTTCGACTACTTGCCACCCACAAACGAATGGGCAAACCGAGGTGGTTAATAGGACTCTTTCTACTCTCCTATGAACCATCCTCAAGAAAAACCTAAAGTCTTGGGAAGAGTGCTTACCTTTCATTGAGTTTGCATACAACCGTGTGCAACATTCTACTACTAAGCACTCCCCTTTTGAGATAGTCTATGGTTTTAATCCACAAGCCCCACTTGATTTGCTTCCAATACCAATTGAACAATCATTGTTGCATCAAGATGGGCTTGCCAAGGCCAAATTTGTTCAAAAGCTCCGTGAACAAGTAAAATTAAATATTGAAAAACAAGGAGAGCACAATGCAAGCTAAGCAAATAAGGGAAGAAAACAAGTGTTACTCAAACCGGGTGATTGGGTATGGGTGCACTTAAGAAAAGAAAGGTTTCCTTTACAAAGGAAGTCCAAACTCCTACCAAGGGGTGATGGACCATTCCAAGTATTGGAGAAAATAAATGATAATGCATATAAAATAGATATCCTTGGTGATTATATTATGAGTGCCATGTTTAATGTGTCTGATCTTAGTCTTTTTGAAAATGACACAGATGATGATCAACACCATTCATGGACGAATGTGCTTCAAGAAGGAGGGGATGATATGAGCATGGACACACAAAGCCAAGGACTTAACATTGAAGACCTACATGGACCCATGACGAGGGCAAGGCTTATCTTGAATATCCTTATTCAAGTGGTGAATCCTCCTTTGGCTTATCAATTTCAATCTTCTTCTCCAAGATGATTGCTATTGTGGCGCCATTCCCCTCATCTTCCTATTCCATTTTCTTCTTTCTTGTTCTTTAATTCTTGCACTTTAATTTTTGCAATTTATCTTTCACAGCTTAGATTTACTCTTCTTATTATTTACTTTTTGGTTGTATATCAATTTTCTTCTCTTCTACTCTTTTATTTTCTATTGATTCTTTACTTGAAGATTAAGTTCATTCCAATTGTGTTCTTGAAATTGTGTTTGATCTCAAATCTTAAAACAATTAGATCAAAGAAGATCCTAAAATGCTTAGTGATCAATCCTTGATCACATCACAGAACATAGTTTCACTATGTATTTGGGCAAAATTGTCGGAAATGCATCCTTCTTGTCTATCCACCTGATGACCTATTGATTCCACTGGAATCCTTTCGACGTGCTTTCTCAGATGCTAGATATTCTCAGGTCCGAATTATTTATTTCTCTGCACTTTTCTAGTTGAGCCTTTTTCTTGGCTTCCAAGGAAAACAAATAACTCTTAGTCCATTAAATATTATGGAGGTATGGACAATGAATTATTCATACTTTATGACATAAGGTCTTCTTCCACCCTACGTCATAAATTATTAAGCTCGTATTTTCACTAAGTCATTCATAACTTAGGTTTTTGTATTTTACTGTAAATACTCGTCCTTACAGACTAGAATCCTTTTTTTTATTTATTTAAAACCAAAATATTTGGCTAAAATCAATCATTTTGAAGTCAACTTCCACCAAAAGTACATAAGTACCAAATTCCTGAAAAACAGTTTCTCAAAAACATTGAAATACTTAAAACACAGTTTTGCCGCTTTTTACTGTATTTCAACTTAAATTTCGTATTTTCGAAAATATAATCGTTTTTCTCAAATGTTTCACTTTCTTTACTTCAAATACCTATGTTAAAGTATTTAAATGCCAATTGCGAGCCTCATTCTACGGTTTGTACAAAAATCCTAAAACTTGACCGAACGTCGCTAAATTTGAAAATCGCGCAAGTCCCTTTTCAATGATTTTTAACCCCAATGGTCCAAAACTCATTTTGGAGTCTTAGGACATTTAAATAGACTTCAAAAATAGTTCCAAACTGTCAAAAACATTTTTGGTCGAAATTAGAACGTTTGTTAATTTTACATGTCCGATTTCGTGAAAATTCTATTTTTAAGTCCGCTGAAACATGATTTTTGTTCTAGTCCTAAACTCAAATTAAACCCAATTTAGGATATTTAAAACAGGGCAAGGCAGTATATACTGCCTCAAAAACAGTTTTTCAAAAGTAGTAATTTTTCTTGGTTTTGTTACTCTTTAAAAACCTTAAGCACTCATAGGATTTCATAATTTTAAGCCTTAAGATTTTCATAACCATTTTCCTCATCATGGGCGAAACCAAGACTACCAAAAATGAAGATTTTATTTTCATCAATCAAGCTCACAAACAAACATACATATTCATGTATAAATGTATTAATTCATGACATGAACTTTTAACATATTAGACATACTTTGTGATATATGATTAAGTGTGCAATTTATAATTTTTCTCAAGTAAGCATGCATCAAATACGCATATTAATCATAACCATACCACAACCAAGCACCAAATCAATTCCTCCAAGAGGATCACACACATATACACATAAATATTGAATCCTCACACTTTGGGTTTTAGAACCAACACATAAATATATTAAACCACCAACATATCTATCCTAAGGTAGGATGATGGTAATCTCCCCCATACCTTTGTTGATCACTTGGAAATCAAGTAAAAGGATGGTTGTTCTTCTAGGTGTGCTCACGGTTTTGGGCTTGGAAAACCTAGCAAGATCAAACCAAAATACAAAAGGATTAAACACATGGACTTAGCTATGATCGTAGAAGATAATCCATGGTAGAAATTGTTGGAACCAAAGTAATTTGGATTAAATAATCTGTGTTTTGATGTTAACAAAAAGGATTAAATTTGTATGGCAAAGTGTCAGTTAAGATCTAACAAGTTTTATCTAAGTCCTACAGGGTATTCGAAATTCAATATGATAAGGAAATCTCTTAAGAGTCTATATCCGCGTCCAACCGGGTAGACAAGCCTTTCAAATTATATGGTATATTTTGATTATAAGAATATGCTCTAGTAGACGGAATATAAAACAGTACCTTAGACGAGCTCTACTCTAACTTGAATAGGCGAGCTATAGAACAGTGCTTGTAGACGAGCTCTTAACTCATGTAAGTAGACGAGCGTATGTGCCACGTCAGCAGACGCACATTTAAGCTATTCACCGATATGTAGCAAGTCCAAATACTTGATTATGGACGAGCAAAATTTACCACGTCACTAGAAGAGCTAAAATTGAATTTTAGCTATGAGCGTATAGACGCACTTTTTAAGTAGACAAGCTCTTCACTTACAATGAATGCTTGATATAATCAGAATTAATATCTCGACCATTTAGAAATATTTATTTCAAATTATTGATATTTATTTCAATTATATGATGGTCCTTCTTATTTGTTATTAACGGTTTTATTGTCTTGTTTCTATGAGAGAGACATAGTATATACGAGGAATAGCAAAAAGCAAAATAGTACAATGCAAAACGACTTGTACCCTGTCACCTTTTACGCTGGAATAGCTGGAATTTGTACAAGAAAGGCAAGACAGTTTTTCAAGTTGCATTTGCTCAGAGGTGTGCCCGTTTCATGCAAGAATGTCGTCATATAGTACAATGGCCACGAGCAAGCTGAGTCACAACGGATATTACATTGTTGATTCTATCCCCAAACGGAAAATTCAAATACAACCGTTGAAGAATTTGAAGAGACGAGCAAGGTCTCTATAAATAGAAGACCTAGACTTTTGAAGAAACAAATTTTTTTACATATGAGAAATCTCAAGAAATCTCTTGCGAGCAAACATTCTTTTATTCTTTCAGAAAGCAAAAGTCTGTAATATCTTAGCTTGAATATTATTATAATATTCATCTGATCTTAATCTTTAATATCCTCACACATATTGAGTTAGAAGAACAAAAGAAACCAAATCTCTTTGTTAGAGGTAGAGCCTGAAGAGGCTTGGTAAGAAAGGAATACTTGTGAGCCTAGAGAGGTGTTGAATACTTGCTGTAATCTATTTGGAGAATAGTGGAGAAAAACCTTCAAGTAGAATGGACTGGACGTAGCTCTTGGTTGGAAGAGAGTGAACCAGGATAAAACAACTTGCATGAATCTTCTAATCCCTTATCTCATTAGTTTTACTTGTTTATACTAACTGTGAGTATTTGAACTTGAATTTGCTATCCTTTCAAAAGTTTGTTTTTCTGTGTGTTTGCTTTTGCCTCTTTATCTTTGTGTGAGAAAACTATTCTTGAAAAGGTTGTTTTCGAAAAATATTTACAAACACAATTCAACCCCCCCCCCTTCTTGTGTTTTCCTGTGTTAACTTCAGTTGGTATCAGAGCTCAGCCTCGAAAGGGTTGAGCATCTAACAAGTGCTGAGGAAGTACGATCCTACAACCATGGATGCAGAAGGACAAGCTATCAACAGACCTCCACTCTTTGATGGAACTGATTATGATTATTGGAAGAAGAGAATTATGGCTTTCTTGGATGCACAGAACTTAGACATCTGAGAACTGATTGAGAATGACTATTCTGAGCCAAGAGGTGAAAATGGAGCAGTCTTGGCTAGAGCAGATTGGAGTGTAGATCAAAAAGCTAAACATCAACTAAATCTCGAGGCCAAACATTACTTGATGTATGCCATCACCAGATCAGAACATGATAAGGTTCATAGCTGCAACACAGCTAAGGAAATCTGGGATACACTGGCTCTTGCTCATGAAGGTTCATCACAAGTGAAGGAGTAAAAAATAAGCATGCTGGTTCACCAGTATGAGCTCTTTAAAATGACTGATCATGAGACTATAGATCAGATGTTTGGAAGATTTCGAACAATAACTAACAGTCTCAGATCTCTTGGAAAAATATATGAGAATAGAGATCATATCAGAAAAATTCTAAGAAGTCTCTCCAAGCAGTGGAGACCAAAGGTCACTGCCATTCAAGAAGCTAAGAATCTAAATACTCTCTCTCTGGAAGAGCTTCTAGGGTCATTGAAGGTTAATGAGCTTGAACTAAATGAAGAAGACAATTCCAGAAAGGGAAAGTCCATTACCTTAAAGGCAAAGAAAGCCAACTCTTCAAAAGTCCTTAAAGCTGCCGAGTCTCAGATGATGCTGAACCTTCAGACAATGATGAAGGATCAGATGAAGATGAATTATCTTTTATCTCCAGAAAGATACAACATATGTGGAGAAAGAAAGGTAACTTCAAGAGAAAGCAGTTCAACAGAAGTTTTCTAAGGAGAAATCAGACTCCAAAGAAAAAAGTCCACCCCTATGCTTTGAATGCAAGAAGCCTGGTCATTTCAAAGCTGATTGTCCTGAGTTGAAAGATAAAAAGAAGTTCTTCAAGAAAATGAAGGGCTTGATGATAACACTGATGATGATGAGGTAACAGATTCTGAACCGTCTACTCTCAAAAATGCCTTTGATGAATTACTGCATGACTCATCCATACTATCTCAAGAATACAAAAGTCTTAAAAAGAAGTTTTCAAAATTAACAAGAGAATAACAAGAGAATATGATAGAGTCTGCATTGAAAAACAAAGTGTAGCTCAAGAAAATGATAAGCTAAAATCAGAGAATGTCAGTCTAACTGACAAACCTGAATGTGAGCCTGACAATTCTTGTGAAGTTGCAAAACTGAAACAAGATGTAACATACTTGACAGACACTCTGTCAAAATTTGTAGGAGGCTCAGATAAACTTAGTCTTATCCTAAGGTATTCTAGGTCACCATTTGATAAATCTGGCCTTGGTTATGACAATAAGAAGCATGAGGCATCTTACAATAAGTCAAAACCACCTATGCAGCAAAGAGCTTCAAAAGCTCCAGCTAGGTATGCTAAAGCCAAGTCAGGCCCGTCCAACACCTTTTGTAAAGTGTGTGGAAAATGGGCATACTACATATAGATGCATACATAATAGGCATAATATGCATTCGCATCCAATAAAAACTAACAAGAAAGGACCCAAGTCATTTTGGGTACCTAAGGACAAGATAATACCTGTTGCAGATTTGCTTAACAATAGGAAAGAAACAGACGTCCTGGTACTTGGACAGTGGATGCTCACGTCACATGACGGGAGAAAAGTATATGTTCCAAGACCTTAGACATAAGGATGGTGGCTGGGTGACATTTGGAGGAAACCAGAAAGGAAAGATCACTGGAATAGGTAAAATTGGTAAACATCCTTTTTCCCTCCATTGATAATGTTCTTTTAGTGAATGGTTTAAAACATAATCTGCTAAGCATAAGTCAATTATGTGATAGTGGATATGATGTTTCTTCTAATAAAAACATGTGTTATGTCAAGAAGAATGATGGATCAATCTTATTCACTGCTAAGAGGTAAAACAATTTGTACAAAATTGACTTGGAGGACCTCTCATATCAGAGTGTCTCATGTTTAGTGTCCATTGAAGATGAGCGATGGATTTGGCATAAAAGGCTAGGTCATGCAAGCTTGAGATTAATATCAAAGCTAAATAAGCATAACCTCGTGAGAGGATTACCAAACCTTAAGTACAAATCTGATGCTCTCTGTGATGCATGTCAAAAGGGAAAACAAGTCAAAGGTTATTTTGAATCTAAGAATATTGTTAGTACAAAGAGACCACTAGAACTGTTACACCTTGATCTTTTTGGTCCAACAAGGATTGCGTCTATCAGTGGTAAGAAATATGGTCCAGTCATTGTAGATGACTACACTAGATGGACATGGGTTATGTTCCTTGCTCACAAGGATGAGTCCTTCAAGGTCTTTTCTGTATTCTGCAAACGTGTACAGAATGAAAGAGGCATGTGTATCACTTCAATCAGAAGTGACCATGGGGGAGTGTTTGAACATGAGCTATTTCTTAAGTTCTGTGAAGATAGTGCCAATCTTCACAATTTCTCAATACCGAGAACACCACAGCAAAATGGTGTGGCAGAGAGAAAGAACAGATCTCTTCAAGAGATGGCTAGAACTATGCTCAATGACAACTCTGTCCCTAGACACTTCTGGGCTGAAGCTGTTAATACTGCTTGTTACATTCAAAACAGAGTATACATAAGACCAATCTTGAATAAGACTCCTTATGAATTATGGAAGGAATGAAAACCCAACATATCATATTTTCATCCTTTCGGTTGTAAATGCTATATTCTTAACACTAAAGATCAACTTGGTAAGTTTGATGCAAAAGTAGACAATGGAATCCTGTTAGGATTTTCTGAAACATCAAAAGGCTTTAGAGTGTATAATTCTAGAACTCTAGTAGTAGAAGAATGTATACATGTTAAGTTTGATGACAAGCAGCCTGATAAGAAATTATCAGAGCTAGATGAAGCTTTTGCAGATCTTGATTTAAACATCTCAGGAGAAAGAACAGAAGTAAAAGCTGATGATCAAGTTGAAGACACTCCTCAACAACCAGAAACATCCACCTCTCAACAAGATAATGTTAAGAGATCTTGGAATTTCATGAATTATCATCCTTCAGATCAAATCATTGAAAATCCAAGTGACAAGCTGAGAACCAGATCAACTTTCAGAGAGCAGGAAGATACTGCACTAGTCTCTGAGTTGGAACCAAAGACAGTAGACGAGGCTCTGCTGGACAATGGTTGGATTTTAGCAATGCAAGAAGAACTAAATCAGTTTGAAAGAAGTGATGTCTGGACTCTGGTACCCCTACCTAAAGATAAATCTGTTATAGGAACAAAATGGGTTTACCGAAACAAGCTTGATGAGAATGGTGAGGTTGGCAGAAATAAAGCAAGATTAGTTGCACAAGGTTACTCTCAAGAAGAAGGTATAGATTATACTGAAACCTTTGCACCTGTTGCTAGATTAGAAGCTATTAGAATTTTACTTTCATTTGCTTCACATCATAATATTGTGCTTTTTGAGATGGATGTAAAAAGTTCTTTTCTTAATGGTTTTATCAATGAAGAAGTTTATGTAATGCAACCTCCGGGTTTTGAGAGTGAAACCCAACCTGAACATGTATATAAGCTTAAGAAAGCTTTATACGGCCTAAAACAAGCCCCAAGAGCTTGGTATGATAGGCTAAGTTCATTCCTGATGGATAATGGCTTTAATAGAGGAAAGGTTGATACAACCCTGTTTAGAAAGTCAATTAAATCCAATTTCATAGTAGTACAGATTTATGTTGATGATGTTATATTCGGTGCTTCTAATGAATCTCTGTGCAAAGAATTCTCAAAGTTAATACAGAAGGAGTTTGAAATGAGCATGATGGGAGAACTCAAGTTCTTTCTTGGACTTCAAGTTAAACAAACTATGGATGAGGTGTTCATCCATCAAACTAAGTACCCAAATGATGACAACCAAATGAGTAGTTGCCTTGTAAAGATCTGTTTGGTTGAATTCAGAAAACAATTGTAGCGCAAAAACACCTTTGTAAGACAAAACAAACTTGAATCAATTTGTAACAAAATTAACAAGTGAAGAAACAAAAGAAAATGGAAAGGAATAGAGATGGTGTAGGCACTACAAACAAGATTGTTTGATAAGCCTTGTGAGGTTCGCCACAAGAATCTTGGATTCTTGATAAGAACAAGTTTGGTTCAGCCAAGAACCTAGGAGAACACAAGTCTCACTCAATGGATTCAATCCAAATGAACATCAAAGTTGTATTACCAAGTGTTTTTGGCGCATTACATAGGAAAATTAGCCAACCTTTGGTTGCCATACACAAACCGTAACCCCTACTTGATTATCCTAATTATGACACTAAAACCCACTTAAACAATTATTCCAATCAGCCATCATGGGCACACCCACACGCCTACCATCTACATGAATATGGGTGGTTACACTTGCTTCTCACATTAAAAGTGTAACCCCCACAATTAACATCAAAGGAATCCAAACTACATAAACATGTGTAGAAAAGGAAAAGGTGGGCTGCATCAAATGATGGACCCACTTACATAATTCCACAACACTTATTGAATTAAAATGGAAAAACAACTAATGGATCCCACTAGTCCTCATGAGCTCGCCAACCCTTCTTCATGGATGAGCCAAGTCATTAACTTGGGCTCATTGTTTCCTTGTTTTGCACTTGGGCTTGAGTCCATTAAGAATGCCACCAATTGAGTTAGAGCTTCTTGGGCTTTCTTTGCTCTTGCTCTTGTCATTGGGCCACCAAGACCTTGGATGCTTCTTGGTCCAAGTTGGTCTCCATTGGGCTTACATCATCCCCTCCTTCTTTGAGTGAATTCGACGTCGAATTGAAATCTTCATCACCTACATCAAATAGAGACAAATCAGCCACATTAAAAGTTGCACTAATACCCCCATGCTCACTTGGAAGATCCAACTTGTATGCATTGTCATTAATCTTGGCCACCAGTTGAAATGGTCCATCTCCCCTTGGTTGAAGTTTGGATTTCCTTTGAGAAGGAAACCTCTCCTTCCTCATGTGTACCCAAACCCAATCTCCGGGCTCAAATACCACCTTCTTTCTCCTTTTGTTAGCTTGTCTTGCATAGCTTTCAGTTCTCCTTTCAATTTGGAGCTTCACCTGTTCATGTAACTTCCTCACATATTCAGCCTTGGTCTTACCATCCTCATGCTTTAAAAATGAAGAGTTAGGCAATGGCAATAAATCAAGAGGAGTTAAAGGATTAAACCCATAAACAATCTCAAAAGGAGAAAATTGAGTAGTCCTATGAACTGCCCTATTGTAAGCAAACTCCACATGAGGCAAACACTCCTCCCAAGACTTAATGTTCCTTTTAATTACAACCCTTAAAAGAGAAGAAAGGGTCCTATTTACAACCTCAGTTTGCCCATCCGTTTGAGGATGGCAAGTAGTAGAGAAAAGTAGCTTGGTGCCAAGCTTTCCCCACAAAGTCCTCCAAAAGTGACTTAGGAACTTGGAGTCCCTATCACTAACAATACTCCTTGGGAGACCATGAAGTCTCACCACCTCTTTGAAAAACAAATCAGCAACATGGCAAGCATCATCAATTTTCTTACATGGAATAAAATGAGCCATCTTAGAAAATCTATCCACCACAACAAAAACTGAATCTTTACCATTCTTTGACCTAGGCAATCCCACAACAAAGTCCATAGACAAATCAATCCAAGGAAAATCAGAAATAGGCAAAGGAGTATAAAGTCCATGAGGCATCACTTTAGATTTTGACCTTTTACAAACAATGCATTTTTCACAATATTTTTGCACATCATGTTTCATATGAGGCCAATGAAAATGTTCGTGCAACATGTCCAAAGTCTTTTGCACCCCAAAATGTCCCATCAAACCCCCTTCATGCGCCTCCTTCACAAGCAAATTCCTTATTGAACTTTTTGGAACACACAATCTCTTTTCTTTAAACAAAAACCCTTGGTACCTAAAGTACCCATTTTGGGCTGAATGCACACAATTAGCACAGATACTTGAAAAATCATTATCATGCTCATACAAATCTTTAATACATTCAAGACCAAACAATTTTGTTTCAAGGGTAGAAAGTAAGGAATATCTCCTTGAAAGTGCATCCGCCACAACATTGACCTTACCTTTCTTGTGTTTCACCACATACGGAAATTGCTCAAGGAATTCAACCTACTTGGCATGTCTTCTATTTAACTTTCCTTGCCCTTTCAAATATTTCAAAGACTCATGGTCACTATGAATCACAAATTCTTTGGGCAAAAGATAGTGTTGCCAAGTTTGCAAGGCTCTTACCAAGGCATACAATTCCTTATCATAGGTGGGATAATTAAGGGCAGCTTCACTTAATTTCTCACTAAAATAAGCAATTGGATGCCCCTCTTGCATCAAAACAGCCCCAACACCAACATTAGAAGCATCACATTCAATTTCAAAAGATTTAGCAAAATTAGGCAACACAAGTATTGGTGCATGGGTGAGCTTTTTCTTAAGTTCTTTAAAAGCATGCTCTTGTTTCTCCCCCCATTTAAATCCCACATTCTTTTTGACTATTTCATTAAGAGGTGATGCCAAGGTACTAAAATCCTTAACAAACCTCCTATAAAAGCTAGCCAAGCCATGGAAGCTTCTCACTTCACTTACATTCTTGGGGGTTGGCCAATCTTGGATGGCCTTAATCTTTTCCTTATCCACATGAACCCCTTTATCATTAATCACAAAGCCAAGAAAGATTACATGATCCACACAAAAGGTACATTTTTCCAGATTTGCAAACAATTTTTCCTTTCTTAACACAAGCAAAACAGTTCTTAAATGCTCAAGGTGATCATCTAAGTTTTTGCTATAGATTAAGATGTCATCAAAGTAGACCACAACAAATTTTCCCAAAAACTCCCTCAAAACTTGGTTCATTAATCTCATAAAAGTGCTAGGTGCATTGGTTAACCTAAAAGGCATGACCAACCACTCATATAAACCATACTTAGTTTTGAAAGCAGTTTTCCACTCATCACCCTCTCTTATCCTTATTTGATGATATCCACTCTTTAAATCAATTTTTGAAAATATACATGCACCATGCAATTCATCAAGCAAATCGTCAAGTCTAGGGATAGGATGCCTATCCTTGATTGTGATGTTGTTCATGGCCCTACAATCCGTGCACATCCTCCAAGTTCCATCTTTCTTAGGCACTAGAATCACCGGAACTGCACATGGGCTTAAACTTTCTTGCAGCCATCCCTTTTTCATCAATTCCTCCACTTGCTTTTGAATTTCCTTGGTCTCTTGAGGATTGCTCCGATAGACTGGCCTATTGGGCAATGATGCACCCGGAATAAGGTCAATATGGTGCTCAATTCCCCTTAAAGTTGGAAGGCCATGTGGCACTTCTTTTGGGAAAACATCACCAAATTCCTGCAAAAGATTTTCAACACCACTAGACAAAGATTGATCATTAGGAGTGTTAGCATTTAAACAAAATTCCCTACAATAAAGTATGTATAGGGGCTGCCTTGCAACTAATGCACTCTTGACCTCACTCTTCGTTGCAAGAAAACTCTCTTTTCCTCCTTTTTCCTCTTTATTTTTCTCACTTTTTTTCTCATGACTTCTTTTCAAATTTTCATCACTCTTTTTCTCACTCTTTTTTTCATGCTCATTCTCTTTTCTCTCTTGCTCTCTTTTCTCTCTCATTCTCATTTGATCCTCACTAATTTGCTTTGGAGACAAAGGAGAAAGCACGACCTTGCGGTCTTGATACATGAAAGTGAATTTGTTGGAAAACCCATCATGGATGGCCTTCTTGTCATATTGCCAAGACCTTCCCAAGAACATGTGGCTTGCCTCCATAGGCACTACATCACATAAAACAGAATCTTCATATTTTCCAATGGAGAAAGGAACCTCCACTTGCTTGTTCACCACCATTTCACCTACCTCACTTAACCATTGGAGCCTATAGGGTCTTGGATGTGCTTTAGTTACAAGATTCAACTTGGATACCAATCTTGTGCTCACCACATTGGCACAACTTCCTCCATCAATGATGAGAGAACATACCTTCCCTTGAATGAGACATCTAGAATGGAAGATATTTTCCCTTTGGCTTGCTTCATGATCCTTCACTTGACTTCTCAATAGCCTTCTCACCATAAGCAAGTCACCATCCGGCATGAATACATCCTCTTCACTCTCCTCTTTGCTTGAAGCCTCAGATTGTGACACAACTTCACCATTCATAGTCACCATAGTCCTCTTCGTGGGACATTGAGAAGCTATGTGCCCATGGCCTAGGCATTTGAAACATTTCACATCACGGCTCCTAGAAGTTGGTTCTATGGGTTTCTTGCCTTGAGGGGTGCTCACGGCTTCCTTGGTTGATGCCCCCTCCTTCTTTGGCTTGTCCTTCCAAGATGAGGATGGAAATTTGGAAGTTGATGAAGATGAATACTTACTCTTCCTCCTCTTAAGTTGTTGCTCCACTTTAATCGCTTGTTGTACCAAGTTCTCTAACTTCACATAATTTTGTACCTCCACTATGTCTTGAATATCTTGATTCAAGCCATGTAAGAATCTTGCCATAGTAGCCTCCCTATCTTCTTGAAAATTTGACCTAAGTAAGGCCAACTCCATCTCCTTGAAGTACTCATCAACACTCTTGGATCCTTGGGTAAGTCTTTGTAACTTGTTGTGAATGTCCCTTTGATAGTGATTTGGAACAAACCTCCTCCTCATGATAAGCTTCATTTCTTCCCAAGTCTCAACGGGCTCATCTCCAATTCTTCTCCTTTCTTTTTGTAGTTGATCCCACCACACAAGAGAATACTCCTTGAATTCTAGGGCTGCCACCTTCACCTTCTTTCTTTCATTGTAAGAGTTACAATCAAAGACTTGTTCCATCTTGAGCTCCCACTCCAAATATGCCTCTGGATCATTCTTCCCAATAAAGGAAGGAACTTTGATTTTTACCCCATCAATCTTATCTCCACGCCTCCTTCCTCTTCTACCTCCCCCTCTATGTCTTCCTCTCACTATCATACTCACTTGAATCTTCATGGTTGTGAAAGTTGGCAAGTTGTCTATCAAAATTTGTTTGCATTTGCTCCACTTGTCTTTGGAGAGCCTGGACTTGATTGGCCATCCTAGCTTGTAGAGTGGCTAACCTTGGAGACAATGGAGGACTATCTTCATTGTTGGCCATGATTGAGTAGAAGAATATATGTGTATTTCCTCACAACACTCCCTCACTAGTCACATAATGGAAATTTTCACTCTTTGGCTTTTTCCACACTGGATGTATGTTTCACTCTTGCCTTTTTCCTCTCAATGTTCACCTTGAGTTCTAAGAAGAATCAAACACAAACACACAAAAATCCAAAAATTCAAGTAACAAAATCACAAAAACTTTTCAAACAAAGAGACAAAAGGAAAGGCTAGAAAAGAAAGACTTTTAGAAACAAAGAAGTGAAGAAAGAAGGGAAATAGTTTAAGTACACAAGTTGCTCATTTTTTTTTTTTGGTCACGGGTCGTGAGGTATATCACGGCCTACCCGTGATCCTTTCTGGATCACACGTCCTTGTCTGTCACGGGCGTGATGTGCTTCACGGCCTGCCCGTGATAGTCTCTGGTTTTCACAATGTTTTTATCACAGCCGAGATGGATGTCACGGCTTGCCCGTGATCTCTTCTGGAAATCACAAATTTTTTTTTTTTTTTAGCAATAACACAATTTTGAAAACTTCCCTTCACAAACAGAATCAAAGTAATATTTTTTTTTTGATTTTGAGTTTTGGAAGAAAGAAAGAAAAAGAAGATAGATGAAGAACACAAACACAAATTCAACCAAAGCCTAAGCTTTGATACCACTTGATGACAACCAAATGGGTAGTTGCCTTGTAAAGATCTATTTGGTTGAATTCAGAAAACAATTGTAGCGCAAAAACACCTTTGTAGGACAAAACAAACTTAAATCAATTTGTAACAAAATTAACAAGTGAAGAAACAAAAGAAAATGGAAGGGAATAGAGACGGTGTAGGCGCCACAAACAAGATTGTTTGATAAGCCTTGTGAGGTTCGCCACAAGAATCTTGGATTCTTGATAAGAACAAGTTTGGTTCAGCCAAGAACCTAGGAGAACACAAGTCTCACTCAATGGATTCAATCCAAATGAACATCAAAGTTGTATTACCAAGTGTTTCTGGCGCATTACATAGGAAAATCAGCCAACCTTTGGTTGCCATACACAAACCATAACCCCTACTTGATTATCCTAATTATGACACTAAAACCCACTTAAACAATTATTCCAATCAGCCATCATGGGCACACCCACATGCCTACCATCTACATGAATATGGGTGGTTACACTTGCTTCTAACATTAAAAGTGTAACCCCACAATTAACATCAAAGGAATCCAAACTAAATAAACATGTGTAGAAAAGGAAAAGGTGGGCTGCATCAAATGATGGACCCACTTACATAATTCCACAACACTTATTGAATTAAAATGGAAAAACAACTAATGGACCCCACTAGTCCTCATGAGCTCACCAACCCTTCTTCATGGATGAGCCAAGTCATTAACTTGGGCTCATTGTTTCCTTGTTTTGCACTTGGGCTTGAGTCCATTAAGAATGCCACCAATTGAGTTAGAGCTTCTTGGGCTTTCTTTGCTCTTGCTCTTGTCATTGGTCCACCAAGACCTTGGATGTCTTCTTGGTCCAAGTTGGTCTCCATTGGGCTTACATCACCAAAGGAACTCCTAAAAAAGTTCAAGATGGATGATTGCAAACCAATGAACACTCCTATGCATCCCACGTCCATACTGAACAAAGATGATAACGAGAAAAAGGTAGACCAAAAGGTATACAGAGGTATGATAGGATCTCTTCTATATCTTACTGCCTCCAGACCTGATATTATGTTCAGTGTTTGTTTATGTGCTCGATTTCAATCTGATCCTAGAAAATCTCACTTATCAACAGTTAAAAGAATATTTAGATATTTAAAAGGTACTAGTAATCTGGGTTTGTGCTTTAAGAGAAATGAAGATTACAGATTAGTTGGCTTTTGTGATGCTGACTATGCTGGAGACAGAATTGAAAGAAAGAGTGCCAGTGGAGGATGTCACTTCATTGGAGCTACTCTTGTCTCATGGTCAAGCAAAAGACAAAGTACCATTGCATTATCAGCTGCTGAAGCTGAGTATATTTCAACTGCAAGTTGCTGCTCACAACTTCTATGGATTAAACACCAATTGGAGGACTACAATGTGTTTGTAAGTAGTATTCCACTTATGTGTGATAATACTACTGCAATTAATCTGTCTAAGAATCCAATACTGCATTCTAGGGCTAAGCACATAGAGATCAAACATCATTTCATAAGAGATTATGTGCAGAAAGGTGTTTTTGATATTCAATTTGTAGATACTGACCATCAATGGGCAGATATCTTTACTAAACCTCTTGCTGAGGACAGATTTATTTTTATTAGAAAACATCTTAACATGTTATATGTGAATTAATTGTGTTATTCATGCTTGAGAAATTCTGTTACTGATGTATGTCTTACAAGCCTATTACATGTTTTTAAATGTGCGTCCATTGCATACCACATCCATTGCTTTTATACTGCGTCCACTGCATGTCGCGTCCATGCTGTATTGTTGCTTGAACCCGTCCACACTCACATTATTTGTTAACTGCATTTATTTTGTCTAAAGACAATTTTATTTTATATTCTCTCTCTGCTAAGTCAGTATTTTTTTCTTAAATGTTTTATTTTATTTCCAAAAGAAAACCCTTTGGAATTCAAAACCTTTAAAAACGAAACCCTTCCCTCTGAGGAAACTTTACGTTAACCTTCGTCTTCAAACTTACTTCAACTCTCTGTTTTCTAACTTGCAAAACCCTAACCTTCTTTCTTCAACCATGGCCTCCTCAACTGAAACTTTCGATGTTGAAAAACTGAATCTTGCTATTGAACATCATTTTGACTTTGGGATTCTGAAAGATTACAACCTAGATGTTAGCAAGTTTGTTACTGCCGCTGGCTGGGACGGCATGTTTGTTGAAACGGTCCCCATTTATCCAGACCTGATTAGGGCATTTTGGAGGAACCCTCAGGTGTCAGACACTGAAATTTCTGCAACAGTAGTTGGTAAAAGTATTGTGGTCTCTGAGAAGACCATCGCTGATGCAATAAACTGTTCTCAAGAAGGAGAAGTTATTACTGAATCGTGGGAGAAGGACCTTGGTGGTTCTGAGGTTATAGCGGCTTTGTTAATGAGACAAGATACTGTAAGGAAACACTCATGGAAGTCTGTAGAGATGAAGGATGAGGTTCGTATTCTTCATAAAATGCTAAATAAGGTGATTCTGCATAAAGTGGGGTCAAAAGACAATCTCTCTGCCCTACACAAATTCTGCTTGTGTCATTTGATCACAGAAACTAAAATCAACCTCCCAAGGATTCTGTATGGAAGATTCAGAGATGCAATAGTCACAAGGAAGAAGATTTCAGGTATTCCTTACTGCCACCTGTTATAAAAAATCTTCAAGTCTCAGAAGCTGGATGATCTTATCTCTTCCAAGCCAATTGAGGAACAAGAAAGGATTCTGACACAAAAGTGCATGTGCACTGCAATTTTTGGCAAGATGAACATTGCTAATATGAATCTGAGCACCTACACAATTATTGCCCTAACTAAGCAGGAAGAATTGCTCAAGGTGAAAGAGGAACAGATTGAGCAAAACAATGCTGAAGTCCTAGGAATAAAGAGGACATTCAGAAGGAAAACTGTAGCTGTTAGGACAAGAGCTCCTAAAAGGCCTGCAGTTGGCATTGTCATCAGGGAACCCACTGCAGAGGTCCCTCAACCTGCAAGAGCTCAGAAAAGGACAAGAAACTTGATCCTTTCTCACAATGAGGATGATGATGAAGATGATAAAGACAGAGTTCTTATCAGTGCTATCCTCAAGAAGCAAAAGGCTGTCAGTGCTGCTGTTCCTGCTAGAAGACAGCAACCTCAGAGAAGAGCCAAGTCTGCAATGGCTACTGAGGTAACTATCCCTGCAAATGATCCTGTTCAGTTAGCAGTAGATGCCTTAGTTTCAAGCTTAGAGGATAGGATGGATTGTGTCTCTGCACCATTAGTATCTGTAAATCAACCAATTAACATTGATAATGTATATATCCCCTCACCACCCTCACCACCTCAACCACAAATAGCCTCACCACAACAACCACAATTCCCACCTTTGATCTCTGAGGATGATCCCTAGTTTCACCAACCAGATGATGGTATTATCCTTGGTGCCCCTTTCCCAAAAATGAAAATAATTCCATTCCCATACACTCCTCCTTCTGAACTTTATAATGGCATGTCTGAATCATTGGCCAAAGTTAAGAGGGACTGGAGGACTCTTTATCATACTCATGCACTAGAACCAGTTTCAACCAAACCCTGGTATCCATTGTCAGAATATGAGTATGAGCCTCAAACTATTGTAAAACCTCTATATAGACCTCACCCTGACATTCCCTAAGGCACACCTCCATCCAAAATGTTTAATAGACTAGGACCCTTAGTCACTCACCTACCACAAAAGAAATTCCCTCCTAGAAAAATCTACCCAAACCTTGTCAGATACCCTCCATTCAAACCCTTTACTGATGGTGTTCAGAGACACATCATATCTGACTGGTCTAAGGATCCTGCTAAGAAAGACCTGCAAAATGTTATATACAAAAGGTCTAGATCCTATAGACAAGCATGCATCATCATGGATAGAAATACAAAGTGGAAGACTTTTGTCCATCCAGATGAATATGGCAGGGCAGCTGACATCAAAGATTATCTGATGTATGTCATGCTGAAAACTGAATTTGAGCTCTTCAGGGTTGTGCGGGCTGCCAATTTTGTACCCATAACTTGGTTAAAGCATTCTTATAAAACCAAGATTGGAGTCCAGCCCAGAATGATTTGTCCAAGATTTCCTAGGATTGATCTTAATAAGGACAAGGACAGGAAGAAGGAAAGGTTCACTGGAAAAATGCCATTTCCAGTGTCCTGCATGATCAAGCCAGATGATGTTAAAGAGACAGATCAAAACATCATTGACTACTGGCAGGCACAACCTACTGAGGATATCAGAGAAGATGTAGCTGTTGATATATGGAGAAAGCATATTGTGAAGTGCATAGCAGAAGCATCTACTTCTGGCTTATCCTCTGAGCAAAAGAAGTTCATTCCTAAGGTGAGAGGCAAATGTGGCCTGTCTATCTTCAGACACTTCATCTACAAGGACATTCTAGGTGTTCCTACCATCAGTCCAATATATGTAGAAGATGAAGTCCACTGGGCTAAAGAGCTGCCACCACCCATTCTGCAAATCACAGACTCTCCTCTCCTCCACCTTCACCACCTTCTGAGCATACTGAAGAAGATATCATTGTTGAAGACTCTAGCATGCAGATTGACAATGTTGCACCAGTCAATGCTAATGAGGAAGTTGCTGAATCTGACTCCAGACCAAGCACTTCTGGGAAATCATCATCTCAACCATTGGCTATCACTGTCATTCATCCAGAAAATCCCCAGACTTCAAGAGCTCTTGACACTATGCCAAGTCAAGCTCAGGCTCAAGAAAGTGCTGAAAGCTCAAGACCACCTCTCTCACTGCCTCCAAATTTTGAAGAAATCATTGGCAGAATAGTAGAGGAAAGAGTCAAAATTGAAGTGAAAGAGCAGGTCAGAGAACAAGTTGCAGAAGCTCTGGCTCCTACCAATGTTATGATGAATCAGATGATGAGCATCATGCTCAGTTTTCAACAAAGCCAGAACCTGCCAACTCAACTTGCCACTCCACAAAATCCAAATCCAAACCCACCTCCTCCACCTCCTCTATCTTCTTAGGCCTATCACATTTTCTTTTGTACTGACAATGATGGTCCACTTTCCTACCTTTTTGTCTGATGACAAAAAAGGGGGGGAATGGAGAGAGAAGAGATTAAATTTTTATATATATGAAAGTCAGTTTCTGAACATACACTTGTTGTCTGCATATGCATGTGTGTTACTTGTCTTACATGATTGAATAGTTATTATTTTATTTGCTCTAATGCTTTTGTTTGATAAGTAGTTCTGCTGATATGTTAAGTAATATGTGATATATACCTATCTGTTCATATCTTATTCCTTTTTATATTCCTATTATGTTTGAATGCTTTGTCTTAGGGGGAGCTTTGTAAGCTTTCTCAGACCATGTTCACTCAAATTTAATTAGTTTTTGTCATCATCAAAAAGGGGGAGATTGTTGGAACCAAAGTAATTTGGATTAAATAATCTCTATGTTTTGATGTTAACAAAAAAGATTAAATTTGTATGGCAAAGTGTCAGTTAAGATCTAACAAGTTTTATCTAAGTCCTATAGGGTATTCGAAATTCAGTATGATAAGGAAATCTCTTAAGAGTCTATATCCGCGTCCAACCCGGTAGACGAGCCTTTCAAATTATATGGTATATTTTGATTATAAGAATATGCTCTAGTAGACGGAATATAGAACAGTACCTTAGACGAGCTCTACTCTAATTTGAATAGACGAGCTATAGAACAGTGCTTGTGGACGAGCTCTTAACTCATGTAAGTAGACGAGCGTATGTGCCACGTCAGCAGACGCACATTTAAGCTATTCACTAATATGTAGCAAGTCCAAATACTTGATTATGGACGAGCAAAATTGACCACGTCACTGGACGAGCTAAAATTGAATTCAATTTTAGCTATGAGCGTATAGATGCACTTTTTAAGTAGACAAGCTCTTCACTTACAATGAATGCTTGATATAATCAGAATTAATATCTCGACCATTTAGAAATATTTATTTCAAATAATTGATATTTATTTCAATTATATGATGGTCCTTCTTATTTGTTATTAACGGTTTTATTGTCTTGTTTCTATGAGAGAGACATAGTATATACGAGGAATTGCAAAAAGCAAAATAGTACAATGCAAAACGACTTGTACCCTGTCACCTTTTACGCTGGAATAGATGGAATTTGTACAAGAAAGGCAAGATAGTTTTTCAAGTTGCATTTGCTCAGAGGTGTGCCCGTTTCATGCAAGAATGTCGTCATATAGTACAATGGCCACGAGCAAGCTGAGTCACAACGGATATTACATTGTTGATTCTATCCCCAAACGGGAGAATTCAAATACAACCGTTGAAGAATTTGAAGAGAAGAGCAAGGTCTCTATAAATAGAAGACCCAGACTTTTGAAGAAACTACTTTTTGCACATATATAGAAATCTCAAGATATCTCTTGCAAGGAAACATTCTTTTATCCTTTCAGAAAGAAAAAGTCTGTAATGTCTTAGCTTGAATATTGTTATAATATTCATCTGATCTTAATCTTTCATATCCTCACACATAGTGAGTTAGAAGATCAAAAGAAACCAAATCTCTTTGTTAGACGTAGAGCCTGAAGAAGCTTGGTAAGAAAGGAATACTTGTGAGCCTGGAGAGGTGTTGAATACTTGCTGTAATCTATTTGGAGAAAAGTGGAGAAAAACCTTCAAGTAGAAGGGACTGGACGTAGCTCTTGGTTGGAAGAGAGTGAACCAGGATAAAACAACTTGCATGAATCTTCTAATCCCTTATATCTTTGGTTTTACTTGTTTATACTAACTGTGGGGATTTGAACTTGAATTTGTTATTCTTTCAAAAGTTTGTTTTTCTATGTGATTGCTTCTGCCTCTTTATCTTTGTGTGAGAAAACTATTCTTGAAAAGGTTGTTTTCGAAAAATATTAACAAACACAATTCAACCCCCCCCCCCCCCCCCCCCCTTCTTGTGTTTTCCTGTGTTAACTTCAGAAATCCTTACTTGTAGGAGAAAGGATGATGGATCAAGAATGAATGTTCATAGGCTTGAAAATACCCATTTTCAAGGAAGGCTCTAAAGGAATTTTTTTTTGAAATCGCTTAGCTCTAGAATGATGAGAGGATCAAGGATCTACTCTTAGTTTTTGAATCAAGCAAATGGATGGAGGTGTAGTGATGATGGCCAAATGGAGTCAAGAGAGAATGGATGGAGTTTGCTTCATGAAAAGGATGATAAGTTGTAAAATGAAATGGAAATATGTGGAGAGGGGGGCTGGTCGAAATTTGTGCATGTGGGGAGAAGATATTTTTTTAGTTGAATCATGGTTGGTCAATGAAGCCAAGGGTAGGTTAGTAAATAAGTTGAAAACTTAGATATTTATTTGGTTTGTCATGATGACTAGGTGAGTCACCACATGACTCATCACATGGTGAGTCATCTAAGTGATCTCATCCTCCCGGCTCTCCGGCCTACCTCTGCACATCCGTGTCTGGCTCCGTCGTTTACCAATTAGGGTTTTTGTCCATTTTTCGCCGAAATTCGCCCGAATAAAATCTAATATTTTATTTTTGAGCTAAAATTTTAAAAATAGACTTTATCCCTAACATAATATTAAAAATTAAGATTTTTCAGTTTCGGGCCGAATTAGGGTTTTCTGACGGCATAAATCTACTATCAGTAAAAACACAAACCGTTTTTCCGTCTGAGTTTTAAACCCAAAATTGAACCCTAACTTCCTACAATATAGCAGGGTCTAGATATAATTTTGTTTTTCCAAAAATCATTTTCTTGATTACCGGTAAAAATATAAACAGATAAGTAATTACCAATATAGCAAAATAGATAAAACATAGGTAAAAATAGGGTGTTACACAAGTGGGTGGAGCTGCAACCAAATTGAGTTGGATACTAAAGTGCAGAAGCGATCGGGAGAATGAGGATTAGTGAACAAATCAGCAGGCTGGTCAAGTGTGCCGATGGATACAATATGGAGATCACCACAGAGAAGATAATGACAAATGAAGTGCTAAACAACCTCAATATGCTTGGTTAAGGATGGAAATTTGTACCCTACCCTCTGGGTACCAGCGAAAATTACCCATGATGGGTAGGGTAATTACCTACACAATGGGTAAGGGTCCGGGTACTATGGTACCCACCTCACCTCGCACCCGCATGCGCACACACACGCACACACACACACACACACACACACACACACACAATATATATATATATATAACTACTATATATAATTCTAAGCCTAGCAGCATCCATACTTCCTTTTGTATGTTTTTATTTAGTTAAATATTTTGCTTTTTCACAGTTAAAGTGCGAATACAGGTCCGGGTGGGGTAATCTTTTCAAACGCGGGTATGGAGATGGGTACTATACTGCCCTACCCAGAGGGTACCCATTGCCATTCATATGCTTGGTGTGCTCATGAAAAACATCATTGAGGGCAATTTGAATGGCACTATGGTTGTCACAGTAAAGATTAGTGGAGGAAGTCTTAGATATCTCTAGATCAGCAAGAAGCTAACAAAGCCACAATATTTCAAAAGTAGTATCTGCAACTGCATGATATTCGACTTTAGTTTTGGAGCGATATGTCAGAGTTTGTTTCTTGCTAAGCCAAGAAATAAGAGAATCTCTAAGGAAAATACAAAATCCAGTGGTGGAGCGACGATCACTAGGATCACCGGCCTAATCTGCATCAGAGTAGGCTCGAAGAATCAAAGGAGATGCAACTGAGTAGTGAAGACCATAAAACAAGGTTTCCTTGATATACCGAATAATTCAGAGGACAACAACATAATGGGTGGTACAGGGTGCAACCATGAACTGAATAACCAAATCAACATCATAAGAAATATCCGGCCGAGTAACTGTAAGGTAAATCAAACTGCCTACGAGCTGGCAATAGAGAGTGCCATCATCTAGAAAAGTACCATCTTGAGGAGTAAATCGAACATTGGGTTCAAAAGGAGTGTGACCAATTTTGCAATCAGTGAGACCTGCTCGAGAGACAAGATCAAAAGCATACTTAGCTTGTGAGAGAAAACAATTGTCATTGGAAGATAGAACTTTAAGCCCCAGAAAGTAACTTAAGGATCCAAGATCCTTCATCTCAAAATGTTGATACAAGAATTGCTTGAGCTCAGTAATGGTAGTAGAATCACTACAAGTAATAATCATATCATCGAGATAAAGAAGCAAGACAACAATTTTGTTTTCTGTTTTCTGAGTAGAAAGATCAAAATCATGACCATTGGAAGAGAAACCCAACTGACTAATAATGCTGTGAAATTTAGCAAACCAGACTCGAGATGCTTATTTGAGACCATAGAGAACCTTATGAAGACTACAAACCTTATTTTCCGGACAAGCCTATCCTGGAGGAGGACGCATATAAACCTCTTTTTCTACTCTCCATTGACGAATGCATTTTTTACAACCATTTGAGTAAGTGGCCATTGACGAGTGACTGCAATGGAAGGAAGAGTTTGAACAGAGGTGATGAGTGCAACAAGGTCGAATATTTCTTCATAATCAATACCATATTCTTAGTGACCCCTTTTGCCACCAGACGAGCTTTGTACCGCTCAATAGAGCCATCAGAATGAGTCTTGATTTTATATACCCACTTGCATCCTACAAGAGGCTTACTAGAAGGAGGAACAACTAAGTCCCAAGTGTGAGTGTTCTTGAATGCTTGTAACTCTTCCCGCATAGCTTGGTGCCAATAAGGGTATGTAAAGCCTTCCTTATTACACTGTGGTTCATGAAGGTGGAGCATGGTAGAAAAACAATGGTAATCACGAAGGTAGGTAGGTGGATTTTTTACCCTAGAAGGACGCTCAATGGTGGGAGGTGCTGTATCAACGACCAGAATAACATCATCAAAAGTGGATGGAACATCGGAAGATGCTAGAAGCTCACTAGAAGAACCTGCCTCTATGTCACTGGGAAATAAATCAACATTGGGGTTAATAAAAAGAGGAGTGGGGGTGGACGGAATTGTCGTAAACTTGTACAATGAAGAGATCTATGCCATAACCAAGAAAACAATAAAGAATGACACGATGCTCAAGTTTACTGTATTCATGAGGTTGGAGAAGAACAAAACAAGCACAAGCAAGGACCTTAAGAGAGTTATAATCGGGTGTAGTATGGTAAAGATGCTCAAAAGGAGAAACATTACCAAGGATAAAGGAAGGGAGACGGTTGATGACATGGACAACAGTAAGAGCAACTTCACCCCTGGCACGTTCAGGACAGGAGGCAAATAATCATCGCACAGATGGAGTCAAGAGTGTAGCAATGCTTTCTCTCATGCTCGACCATTCTGTTGAAAGGTATATGGATTTGAGAACTCAGATAGGGTACCTTGTTCACCAAGAAATGATAAGAGTTTAAAATCACGATATTCCATGGCATTATCTCGATGAAAAGCTTTAATGACTTTAGAAAACTATGCTCGAATCATATTAGCAAAGTTAATGTAAATTTGAGGAAGTTCATGACAATTTTTCATCAAGTAAAGCGAGAATAATCATCAGTAAACAACACAAAATACTGGGAACCTCCCATAGTAGGTGTAGGAAGTATGGCCCTAAATATCTGAATGCACAAGGTCAAACGGTGAAGCATAAATAGAAGTACTATTAACAAATGGTAAAGCTGGTTGTTGAGCAGCTTGACAAGTAGTACAATTAAGAGACTGAGTAGAAACAGATCCTACCACACCCCGAGACACAAGAGGATGGAGTTTACCAAGAGAACTGTGGGCAAGATGTTGATGCCAAAGTTGAATAATGTAGGAGGTGGAAGCAGCACATATGTTGGACACAAGGGGGAACATGCAGATTAGTGAGATCAAATAGCCTTCCGATCTTATGTCCAATCACTATGAGTTGTCCCGTCCATGGATCCGGAACATGACAACCAGAGGAAGAAAAGGTTACTTCATAACCAAGATCACTTAATTGGCTAGAAGATATAAGGTTAAAATTTATCTTAGGAATAATATAAGTGTCAGGTAAACTAATATTGGATAGAGAGATAGAACCCTTATGACTTACATGCATAAGAGATCCATCAGCAGTGTGTGTAGGATGATCAATGTCATTTTCAGATAAGGATGAAAAGAGATGAGATGCAAAGGTCATGGGGTTGCCACAGACAGAGTCTAAATACCATTTAATATTACCTGGTGTGGTGCAAAGGGCTGTAGGAGTATTACCATTATCAGAGAAAGTAAGAAGCTTCTTAAGGATAGACACAACATCACTAACAAAGAACGCTGGCGAAAGGTGGGAAGAAGAACCTGGAGATTATTGGCAGCAACAAGAGTAGCTAGTACAGGCCTAGAGAAACTGGGACGATGTTGATTCCTATTCTAGTCAAATCTTAGAGGATGAATGGGACAATTATGAATCAAGTGTCCTAGTATTTGCAGTATCGACAACAATTCGAAGCAATATGACCCTTTTTCCTACAATTGCAATATTCAATAATAGGACAATCGAAGAAGGAATGCTCAAACTAACGACATTGACCACATAATGTTTCCATTATAGCACAATAAATTTCAAAGAAAACAGCACTATTAGAGCATAATTGATAAAAACTGACTCCAAAAATGAAAAGATCTCACCAAAATACTTCATGAAGAAGTGCCAAGTCACCAAAAGAGTACCGAGTCCGGTCAACATGGTCAACCATGGGTAATATAGTCAAACCGAGTTTGGGGCACTGGTCTACGAGTCTAGAGCGCAGGTCAGGTATGCAAGCTAGACTAGATGTGTCGGTCACACGCACAGATATGGTTGATGGTGCGTGGCGGCATGTGGCGACATGTCTGATGGCAGGAAGAGCCGAACTTTCACTGGAGGATAGATCGACGGACAGCAGTGGCAGCAGTTTGGACAGTGAGAGTTGTCGGTTATCAGGATGTTCGGAACTCGAGGAGGCAACGGTGAACCAAGGAAACCAATGTAAAGAGCATAAAAACAACAAAAAAAGTAACAGAAACATAAGCTCTTGATACCATGTAGAAACTAAACATAGGAATATGAAAAAAAAGGTTTTGCTTATATTAGTTGTGTGTAAAATGTACAATGAGCTGCTCCTTTTTATAGAGCAAGATAGGAGACAATATATTAATTACACATAAAAGCTAACAATCCTAATATAATTACAATATCAATTATAACAAAAAAAAGGTCAAAAAGCCGTCGGTAATGGCTCATCACCAACGGATTTCCGACGGCCACATGTCCGTCGGTTATGAGCTCGTCGGAAAGGATTTCCAACGGATTTGGGCAGTCCATCAGTAATTACTGACGGAAAAGTCCGTCGGTAACTCGTCAGGGGGGTTCCCAACTACCGACGGAATTGCCCGTCGGTAATTGTCTGAGGGAGTTACCGACGGACAATTCTGCCGGTAATACGGATCCAACCTTACCGACGAAAGCGTCCGTCGGTAATTGCAATTTATTTTTTTATAATAAAATTAATTAATTTTATTTTAATTGTTAATTATTTTTAATTATTATTTTTTTGTTTTAATTATTAATAATTAATTTTATATTTTTTAATTTTTAATTTTTAATTTTTAATTTTTTAACACTAACATTTATTTTATTTTAAATATTATTTTTTATTTTATTTTATTTTAATTAATTTATTAATTTATTAATTAAAATTTAAATTGAAATTACGAATAAAATTGAAAAAGTAATTAAATTAAAATTAAAATAAAATAAAAACATAAAACAAATTCAATATCAATCCATACATAAATAACCCTACATCTACAAAACACTACAACTATAACTATCCCAATAATCATTATCATAATAACCCTCATCGTCGTCCTGGCGAGGGGAGTTCACCGGCATATGATGACCATCAGGCTGCAGCTGAGAAGACATACCGGCATCATGCTGCCGCAGGAGGTGGATCGGTAGAAGTGGAGGGCTGGCTAGTCTGGAGGACCCCCTGCAGAGCGCTGCGCCTCTCAAGTGGAAGCAAATCGAGCACAACGGTCATCACCGTAGAGAAAGACTCCATCTGCTGCATCATGCAGTCATTCGCCTCCCTCTACTATTGCACCTCCTCCGCGTCCTGTGAGACGGAGGATGTAGGCTCCCAAATGGTCAAGCTTGACGTCCCCCGATGGATGGTACATGCTAGGCTCTCAGTACTGTAAATCCGCCCCTTCTCCATCCCGCCCGCCACATCAATCCACACCCGGGTCTGTAGTCGCTCAACATCGGCGGGGCCCAGCTGGGAAGGATCCGAGGCACCAGAGCAAGAGGCAGCCTTAGACGCTGCCTGAGTAAACCTGCTATTGAACTCCTCCTGCGATCAATACATTAAAAACATTATATTATTAAACTATAATAATAACATATAATATAAATGTAAAAAAACAATAAAGCTCACCACAGTCAACCTAGACCTCTTAATAACATACTCTCCGTTGTCCGCGCGAATATGAGACTATGTAAAGACCGCAGGGACATCAACCGACCGCGAAGCTCTCCTGCCTGCAAATGACACACGAATAAAATCAATTAATTTTAAAATAAATTATTAATAAAAATATAAAGTTTATAAATAAAATTATTTATATATGCATACCAAGTTAATGGCATGCTGCATGTGGTTAATCGAACCACCCGTGTGTAGGCTCCCGCCCTTCTCGGAAGCCCGATTCCTCTTCGCCTGCTAACACTTCAGCTTGTAAGCTGGAGTGAGTATGCACATAGCTGGGCCCAGATGTTGGGGCCGATGTAATCCGTACATATTTGGTTCTCCCTACGCCCCCAGGGCATGTCCCTCAGTCTATGACCTGCTCTCTCGTCAAATATAGCATGTATCTGTGAGGTATGCTCCGGTAACCAGCGCACAAGGGCCTGTTAACAAAGAAAAAAAATTATTAACATTATACAAAAAAATACATAAATTGCGTGAAAAATAAATATAAAACTACAGGAAATAATAAATAACAACTTACCTCGAATCGTTTGAAGATATGATCCTGGTCGCCCTTCGGTATCACCCCCCATGATGGCCAGAAGCGACGATACCGCGCCTTAATGGCATTGGTAACGTTCTTTGATCCCACTTTCGATGGTATAAACCGGAAAAATTTATAATTTTAAAAAAAAGCAAAATATGACAACCAACAATTTATTGAATAGTAACTAAAATAGTAATTGTTATAAAACGTTAAATTAAAAAAATACTTACGCTCCAGAAACAGGCACTCAGGCACGTCCTCCGGCCCGGCCGACTACTGCACAAATGATGAGGATAGAATGGTTGTCTCGTGATCGTACTGGGGTGCGGATGATGAGGAAGCAATGGCCGTGTCCGGATGTGGCATCATCCCGGGTGTCAGCATAAACGACAATCCTACTGGCTGTGTGGCTAGCGTAGCAGATGATGGTGGTGGTGGTGGGTGTGGTGTGGGTGCAATAGGGGGCGGCAAGTAGCCGGCTAGTGAGCGTTGTGGCCCAGAGCGAGTAGGTGCAATATGGGTGGAGGATGGTGTAATGTGGGTCGGGGATGGTGTAGTATGGGTCAGGGAGGGTGTAGAATGGGCGGGGGAGGTTCCTATAGGGGTCGGTGTAGGTGCAGCTGGGGGGGGTGCGGAAGGGGTGGGGGTGGGTGCGGAAGAACCAGTAGCAACAGAAGCTAGCACCTGGGACTTGACGATGTATCGTCCCCGCTTAGCCTTCCCCTTCCCCTTATCACCGTTAGGCAGTGGGGGGCGGGGCGGCTGTCCTCCTGATGCTGACATATCTATTTTTATAGCACAATTATGAATCAATGTAAAAACGATAAATCAAACGATATCTAACAGAGTAATCAAAATATACATATAATTAATAATATCTAACATTGAAATTTGTCAAGTCTTACATTTAATTGCATAAGCAAATATTTAAAATACAATAAAATAACTTAACAGTAAAACTCCTATTCAGACTCGGTATCGTCATCAGATTCTAATTCTGACTTTTCTTCTTCTTGCATTGAGTCATCATTTTCGATTTCTTCCTCTGATGATGCATGCATCGATGACTGATTATCAATGACCACTTCTTGTCCATCTGCTGCAGATCCCAACATGCCTGTAAATTGAATCCATATTGGTGAGACTTTGTTCTCCTTGGTTCTTGGTTGAACCAAACTAAGTTCTTATCAAGAATCCAAGATTCTTGTGGCGAACATTGTAACAGCCTGATTTTCATTATACTGTTTAACCAATTAAAAAAAATAAGTAATTATATTTTAATATGAAAATTAGAAAATATTTTTTTTTAATGAAAATAAAATCATATTCGTAGTCTATCCCATGGTAGAAGGCTATGGTGAAAATTTGGGTTGAAAATTCAGACGGAGCCCGGTCTGCGTTTTTACTGACAGTAAGTTTTTATTGAGCAGAAAACCAAAATTTGACCCGTGAACAAAATCATTAGTGTTTTTATAGTGTTTCCTTGAACATTGGTTAATTTCAAAAATTTGAGTTCAAAAATAAATGTAATATTTTATTCGGGCGAAAGTACGATCGGGAACCTGAACCGGGTATGTAATGGAGCAAAATGGGGAACATAAAAGAGTTGAAGTGACTTGATGAGGTTGATGTGACTTGATGGACTAAAGTTTATGACACATCTAAAAGTAGTAATCATGACACTTTTTGAATTTAATTTTTTTTTATTCCAAAAACTCATTTTACCTCACTTTTTCCAACCAAACACACCACAACCAAAACTTGGAGCCCAAGCACATTTCCTCTCTCCTCAAGCACGAAAATCCCTCTCTCTTCCTCTATATTAACACTTCATCTTCTTCCTTTCTCTCATTTCTTCCTCCTACAACTAAAAACTCCATTTTCTTCTTCATTTTCTTCTTTCTCTCCCAACTTCAAGCACATAAAGCTTGCATTTTTACTTATATTTTCACTTCAAGTTCTTCACAAGAGTTGATCCTTGCATCAAGGGTAATACTCTCATACCAATATTTTTGCAAGTTTCACCTTTCATTTTATAGTTTACTCTACTTTTTCATTAAGTGTTCTTAATGGGTTTCCAACTTCTAAAACCTCTAGAAAATTGTAGAAAAATCCTTTTGAGTTGAAACCACTTTCTATAGTCTTGTATTAACCTCTAGTTTCACATACTATGAGCTTGTTTTGAACAAAAAATTTTTAGTCATTTCTTCCAAGGATGGCCGAAACCTATACATGGTGGCCTAGGAAGTTTTGTTTCAACTTGTTGTTAAATGATCATGTGTTTGAGCTTCTAGATACCCCTTGATCTTAAAGTCTATAATGTTGGAAGGTTTGATAGCTTGTTGTCCTATGATGTCCAAACCATTAAGGTTTTGAGGCTTGATTCAACTTTTCAACTATGATCATGGGTTTAGAACTCTTAATACATTGTGATGCCTATGAGTTTTCATCAAACAAAGAACTTTTCTTCATTTTCCTAGGCTATGCCGAAACTCAATGTTTTGGAGCTAGGATGTTTGAGTTTTCATTTTCCAAAAATGATCATGGACTTGAGCTCCTTAAGACATTAGGATGCTAAGTCTAAGAGATTGGAAAGTTTAAAGGTTTCTAACCTAGTAATCCTATGATGGCCGAACCTATGAGGTTATGGACCTAGGATGTCTTGTTTCTATTTTTCCAATATGATCATGGATTTGAGCTCCTTAATACATTTGGATGCTAAATCTAAGAGATTGGAAGGTTTAAAGATTTATAGCCTATTTTGGTGAATGAGGCCGAATCTAGAGTCTTTGGAACAAAGAAGTTTTGTTTTATTTTTTCAAAGTAGGATCATTGATTTGAACTCTTTAGTACCTTTTGATGTTAAATCCAAAAACTTGAATCCAACAAAGTTTTCTAGCCTATTTTATAATATAGGGCCGAAACCCTACCCTAAGAGGTTAGATGATTTTATTCAATATTTTCAAGTTATAACAATTGATCTAAGCTACCTAGAACCAAAATGATATGTATCCAAAAGCTTAGGTTGAGAAAAGAATCCTAGCCTCGTTTTGATGAGTTGGTCGAACCTAGCATAAAATACACATAGATGAGTTTGTTTGATTAATAAGTATTTATATCATTTGGTTGAAGGTGGAATTGGTAATTTGTGGTGTGACAACGAGGAGCTGCGAGTTCGAGCTTCCAGTGATAACTCAGGTGGGGGAAAGAATCAACCTATCGTCGGAATCGATAAGTAGTAGATTATGTAGTAATTATGTAGGGCGACCTAAACCCTACTAGAAGTCGAATAATCGACAAGACCAGAATCACTTTAAATTGCTTTTATAAAACATCCATGGTGATTCGGGGATTGTAGGTTTATCGATATTAGGTTGATGTTTATACTGTTGATGGTTGATTTGAGTTTTATTACCTTTATTGAACTGATTTAGTGCTATGTTAATGTTTTGGAATATCTTTAATTGATTTGATGTTATGCATGATCTATGTGGTATTTACTTTATGCTTAGTGGATTAAGCGAATATATATATGTTGTCTAAAAGATGAGTTGTTTTGGGCGTGAGGATCATGATGACTTTTAGAGGTGCCTAACCTAAATGAATTATGTTAAAGAGGTGTTGTGAGATAGAGCATGTGTTGAGGTCTTGACGAGAGGTTAAGGCACTAGGTTATGACCATAGGAGTCTGTGAGGTTCATAAGTTGTGTTGTTTCTATAACCTTATGTCGGAACACATATGAGACCCGAAGTCCTTGTGGGACCGTCCAAAGGGTAAACTTAACTTGTGCAGCTATGAGTGTCATTGCTTTGCATGAGCACCTCTGGGAGTGGACGAGGTGTGCACCGGGATCATCGTGCAGCTATAGTGTCACGCTTTGCGTGAGCGTTCTTGCCATGGTGAAGGTGTGCACCGGGATAATCGTGCAGCTATAGTGTCATTGCTTTGCATGAGCACCCACGGTCCGGGGTGTGCACCGGGACAAATGTGCAGCTATAGTGTCATTGCTTTGCATGAGCATTCTCACCATGACTAAGGATGTGCACCGGGAATGGGACGTGTCGCTTGGACGACTGACCGATAACCATAACTATGATAGGGAAACCGTAGCCATTTCAGTATCACGGTTTAGTTACAGGAGTGAGGGTATGAGTGAATATAAGAATTTTATGGAAGATGGATGACTTGACTGATGCTGTGTCTGTGATAATTACTGTATAGTTTACTATGACTCTTTTTCGCTTTTGATGATAGAACTGTTTCTTATCCCCTTGTATCTTCTGTATGTTTGTTTCATCTCTTATGGATCGTGTTCGAAGACCCTGTGGCTGAGCTAAACGAAGAGGAGCTGGATGGGACTCCCTACGAACCGGATGCCGGAGGACGAGCCGTGACCCCTGATGAGTAGGGTCTAGTTTAGTTATGGCCAGTGCGTCTGTGTCGTGACGCTTTATCTTTTTCGCTTATGTTTTGTATAACTATGCATCTGTTAGGGATCCTATTGACGGGATGCCCTGAAACAGTGTTTGATAACTCTAATGCATTAAGTATGTTTAATACAATTATGTTTTCATATTCTGTTCTATATGAATCCGTTTGCTTAAGAAGTTAAGTTTTAATTTCTATGTATTTTCACGTTAAGTTTACGAAAAGGAATATATTTATCAAGGTTTATTTTCTAATAAAACACCGAGGCACAGCGGGGTGTCTCATTATGGTATCAGAGCAGTTTGATTCTGATCGGATTGCTAAAAGTTAGGGTGTTGTTACTGGCCGTGTCTAGTTGAATCCACATCGGATTTAGACTATGTTTAGAAGTGGGGTAGAGTGTCCGAACCTAATACAAAAGTTAATATTAGTATGGCATATGGTATTTATATACTTGCTTATGTAGTATTATATGTCATACTAATTAGAGCGGATGATTTCTTGCAACAGAATCATGGCACGAGGAAGAGGACGTCCAACTAACAGTGTAGAAAGGACTCCTGAAAGGGTTATTGGAGCTGTCAACGACAATACTAACAATGGAGGAGGATCATCTTCGACTCCAAACACCATGGAGACAATAGCTGCTGCTATGCTATTGCAAACCCAACAGAATGCTGAGATGCTGCAAATGAACAAAGACCAGCTAGAGATCAAGAACCAGAGGAGGGCAGTGGCAGCTGAGGATGCCGGATTGGCAACCTTTATGAACGGGAAGCCACCTCAATTCCGAGGAGAATACGATCCAGAGAAGGCAGAATGGTGGATACAGGAGATTGAGAAGATATTCGATACTATGCGCTGCCGAGAGGATAGAAAGGTGACTTATGCTGCCTTTATGTTGACTGAGGGGGCAGAATTCTGGTGGAAGGGCAAGAGAAGGTTATTGGAGGCTGAAGGTAGTGTAATTACCTGGAAATTATTCACTGATTGCTTTTTCGAGAAGTATTTTCCGCGTATAATTAGACGCGAGAAGGAAAAGGAATTCACAAACCTCAAGCAAGGCAACATGTCTGTTGGTGAGTATGCATCAAGGTTTGAGGCGCTGATCAAGTTTTCAGAATACTATCAGAGGTTCCCGAATGAAGACTGGCAATGTAGAAGATTCGAGGAAGGACTCAGAGATGAGCTGCAGAGGGCTGTAGTGTCTCTTGACATACAGTACTTCCCAGAGCTAGTCGAGAGATACAGTGCCATCGAAAGCATAGATCTGAGGATGGCTAGTGAGCAGAAACAACTGAGGATCGGAGGCCCTAACAGATCAAGTTTCCAGAGGCGCGGGGGAAGTGGTTCTCAGTGGAGACAGAAACCATATGCTAGACCTGGGCAGAAGCAGGGACCAGCACCAGCGGCTAGAACTGGTCAGCAATCGCAAAGTGTAGTTTGCTTCAGATGTGGGGGACCACATTATGCAACCAACTGTTCAAGTAGACCCAACTGTTTCAACTGTGGGAAACCAGGTCACATGGCACGAGACTGTAGACAGCAGGCTATGCAACAACTAGCAGCTACAGGAAAAGGTACTGGAGATAATAGAGGTGGAGCTGGAAGAGGTATCCCAGCAACCAGACCACAAGCCACTGGAAGGGTGTTTACCGTGAGGGGAGCTGAATCCTCTCAATCTGCTGAACTTATACAAGGTATGTGTCTGATAGCTGGTAGACTCTCTAATGTATTGTTTGACTCAGGCGCTACTCATTCTTTTATCTCGCATGAGTGTATGGATCATTTGAACTTACCTGTTTCCAAATTGCCTTATACCCTAACGGTATCTACTCCAACTAGTAATCCTTTGATTACTGTATCTGTTTGCTTAAAGTGTCCTATAGTGATTGAAAATCGAACTTTTGTTGTAGACCTTATCTGTTTGCCTATGCAACAGATAGATGTTATCCTTGGCATGGATTGGCTTTCGGCTAACCATGTAATGCTAGATTGTTCTAGTAAGACCTTATCATTTCTTGAACCTTCTAGTATAGTGTCTGCCAACGAAGGAGTACCTCTGAGGAGTAACAACTCTCAGGAGTTTGTGAGGCTTTGTGCAATGGAGGCTAATGAGATCCCCAGCATAGATTCTATGCCTATCGTGAGAGAGTTTCCTGAAGTTTTCCCTCCAGACGTTCCAGGTTTGCCACCGGAAAGAGAAGTGGAATTCACTATAGATCTCGTACCAGGGACAGGGCCTATATCTATAGCACCTTATCGGATGTCACCGGTTGAGTTAGCTGAGTTGAAGGAACAATTGGACGATATGATGGGGAAAGAGTTCATCAGACCGAGTGTTTCACCTTGGGGAGCACCGGTGTTGTTCGTTAAGAAAAAGGATGGAAGTGCGAGGTTGTGCACAGATTACAGACAGTTGAATAAGGTGACAATTAAGAACAAGTATCCGTTGCCTCGGATCGATGACCTGATGGATCAGCTGAAGGGAGCAGCAATATTCTCGAAGATTGATTTAAGATCTGGGTATCATCAGATCAGGGTAAGGAAGGAAGATATACCCAAGACGGATTTTAGGACGAGGTATGGGCACTATGGGTATTTAGTCATGCCTTTCGGTGTAACTAATGCGCCAGCCGTGTTCATGGATTATATGAACCGAACTTTCAGACCATTCCTTGATAAGTTTGTTGTTGTGTTTATCGACGATATTCTTATCTATTCTCTTACGCGGGAAGAGCATGAGGAACATTTGAGTTTGGTATTGCAAGTCTTGAAGGATAGGCAACTTTATGCCAAACTTTCCAAGTGTGAGTTTTGGATGGAAGAAGTGCAATTCCTAGGGCATGTGATTAATAAAGAAGGAATAGCCGTAGATCCAGCTAAGGTTGAGGCAGTTCTTAAATGGGAACGACCTAAGTCAGTGAGTGAAGTACGGAGTTTCTTAGGACTTGCTGGATATTATCGGAGGTTCATAGAAGGATTCTCTAAGATTGCGTTGTCTATGACGCAGTTAACGAGAAAGGATACGACTTTTGTATGGACGGACAAGTGTGAGCAGAGTTTTCAAAAGTTGAAGGAAAGGTTGACTACATCACCTGTGTTGATCTTACCAGACCCTCTAGGACAGTTTGATGTATACTATGATGCATCATACCAAGGTTTAGGTTGTGTTCTGATGCAAGAGGGAAGAGTTGTGGCTTATGCTTCCCGACAGTTGAGGATTCATGAGAGGAATTATCCGACTCATGATTTGGAGTTAGCAGCAATAATGTTCGCATTGAAGATATGGCGACACTTTTTGTATGGGGCAAGGTTTAATGTTTTCAGTGACCATAAGAGCCTGAAGTACCTATTCGATCAAAAGGAATTGAATATGAGACAGCGGAGGTGGATGGAGTTCATAAAAGATTATGATTTTGAGTTATTGTACCACCCTGGGAAGGCCAATGTGGTAGCAGATGCCTTAAGTAGGAAGTCCTTGCATGTATCCACAATGATGGTTAAGGAGTTAGAATTGCTTGAACAATTCAGAGATCTGAGCTTAGCAATGGAGTTACGGGAAGATAAAGTTTGCTTAAGTATGGTCACTATTAGTAGTGATTTCCTAAAAGATCTTAAGGATAAGCAAGTTCAGGATCTATACCTTCAGGAGATTAGTAAGGGGATAGACGGGGGTAAAGCTTCTGAGTTCACTAGGGGAGCAGATGGTGTGTTAAGGTTTAAAGATAGGATATGTGTGCCAGAGGATGCAGAACTTAGGAAGATGATTTTGGAAGAAGCACACAAAAGTAAGTTGAGTTTTCATCCTGGATCCACAAAGATGTATCAAGATTTGAGGAAAATGTTTTGGTGGACCAGAATGAAGAAGGAAGTAGCAGAGTATGTTTTATCTTGCTTAGTGTGTCAAAAGGCGAAGATTGAACATCAGAAACCAGCAGGATTATTACAATCTCTAGACATCCCAGAATGGAAATGGGATAGTATAGCTATGGATTTCGTGGTCGGATTACCACGAACTCCTAAGAGGCATGATGCGATTTGGGTTATCATTGATAGGTTGACGAAGTGTGCTCACTTCTTACCTATTAGAGAAGGTGATAAATTAGAAAAGTTAACCCAGATTTACATCAACGAAGTGGTTAGGTTGCATGGTGTGCCATCAAGCATTGTCTCAGATCGAGATCCTAGATTTACCTCTCAATTTTGGAAACAATTGCAACATGCCTTGGGAACGAAGTTGAGAATGAGTTCTGCCTATCATCCCCAAACCGATGGGCAATCAGAGAGGACAATTCAATCATTGGAGGATCTATTGAGAGCTTGTGTGTTGGAACACATTGGCAGTTGGGATGAGTTCTTGCCATTGATTGAATTTACTTATAACAATAGTTTTCACAGTAGTATCGGAATGGCACCGTATGAGGCTCTGTACGGCAGAAAGTGTAGGACCCCGTTATGTTGGTATGAGACTGGTGAGAACCAAGTTTTGGGTCCGGATGTGGTGCAACAGACTACGGAACAAGTCAGGAAGATAAGGGAAAAGATGAAGGAAGCACAGGATAGGCAAAGGAGCTATAGTGACAAGAGGAGGAGACCATTAGAATTCCAGGAAGGTGATCACGTATTCTTGAGAGTTACTCGGAAAACTGGAATTGGCAGAGCTATCAAATCTAGAAAACTTACTCCTCGTTTCATTGGACCTTTTCAGATTCTTCGACGAATTGGTCCAGTAGCTTACCAAATTGCCTTGCCACCAAATCTTTCTAACATTCATGACGTCTTTCATGTTTCTCAGTTGAGAAAGTACTATCCTGATCCATCTCATGTGATTGAGTCTGAGTCGATACAACTGCGAGAGAACCTAGAGCATGAGGCCTTACCTGTGAGGATCGCAGATAGACGGATTAAGGAGCTTCGCGGTAGACAGATTCCTTTGGTTAAGGTCATATGGGATGAAACTACTGGAGATGCTACTTGGGAACACGAGACGGATATGCAACAACAATATCCACATCTTTTCTGAGGTACGTAAATTCCTAGGAGGGAATTTTCTTTTAAGATGGGTAGTAATGTAACAGCCTGATTTTCATTATACTGTTTAACCAATTAAAAAAAATAAGTAATTATATTTTAATATGAAAATTAGAAAATATTTTTTTTTAATGAAAATAAAATCATATTCGTAGTCTATCTCATGGTAGATGGCTAGGGTGAAAATTTGGGTTGAAAATTCAGACGGAGCCCGGTCTGCGTTTTTACTGACAGTAAGTTTTTACTGAGCAGAAAACCTAAATTTGACCCGTGAACGAAATCATTAGTGTTTTTATAGTGTTTCCTTGAACATTGGTTAATTTCAAAAATTTGAGTTCGAAAATAAAATGTAATATTTTATTCGGGCGAATGTACGATCGGGAACCTGAACCGGGTATGTAATGGAGCAAAATGGGGAACATAAAAGAGTTGAAGTGACTTGATAAGAGTTGATGTGACTTGATGGACTAAAGTTTATGACACATCTAAAAGTAGTAATCATGACACTTTTTGAATTTAATTTTTTTTTATTCCAAAAACTCATTTTACCTCACTTTTTCCAACCAAACACACCACAACCAAAACTTGGAGCCCAAGCACATTTCCTCTCTCCTCAAGCACGAAAATCCCTCTCTCTTCCTCTATATTAACACTTCATCTTCTTCCTTTCTCTCATTTCTTCCTCCTACAACTAAAAACTCCATTTTCTTCTTCATTTTCTTCTTTCTCTCCCAACTTCAAGCACATAAAGCTTGCATTTTTACTTATATTTTCACTTCAAGTTCTTCACAAGAGTTGATCCTTGCATCAAGGGTAATACTCTCATACCAATATTTTTGCAAGTTTCACCTTTCATTTTATAGTTTACTCTACTTTTTCATTAAGTGTTCTTAATGGGTTTCCAACTTCTAAAACCTCTAGAAAATTGTAGAAAAATCCTTTTGAGTTGAAACCACTTTCTATAGTCTTGTATTAACCTCTAGTTTCACATACTATGAGCTTGTGTTGAACAAAAATTTTTAGTCATTTCTTCCAAGGATGGCCGAAACCTATACATGGTGGCCTAGGAAGTTTTGTTTCAACTTGTTGTTAAATGATCATGTGTTTGAGCTTCTAGATACCCCTTGATCTTAAAGTCTATAATGTTGGAAGGTTTGATAGCTTGTTGTCCTATGATGGCCAAACCATTAAGGTTTTGAGGCTTGATTCAACTTTTCAACTATGATCATGGGTTTAGAACTCTTAATACATTGTGATGCCTATGAGTTTTCATCAAACAAAGAACTTTTCTTCATTCTCCTAGGCTATGCCGAAACTCAATGTTTTGGAGCTAGGATGTTTGAGTTTTCATTTTCCAAAAATGATCATGGACTTGAGCTCCTTAAGACATTAGGATGCTAAGTCTAAGAGATTGGAAAGTTTAAAGGTTTCTAACCTAGTAATCCTATGATGGCCGAACCTATGAGGTTATGGACCTAGGATGTCTTGTTTCTATTTTTCCAATATGATCATGGATTTGAGCTCCTTAATACATTTGGATGCTAAATCTAAGAGATTGGGAGGTTTAAAGATTTCTAGCCTATTTTGGTGAATGAGGCCGAATCTAGAGTCTTTGGAACAAAGAAGTTTTGTTTTATTTTTTCAAAGTAGGATCATTGATTTGAATTCTTTAGTACCTTTTGATGTTAAATCCAAAATCTTGAATCCAACATAGTTTTCTAGCCTATTTTATAATATAGGGCCGAAACCCTACCCTAAGAGGTTAGATGATTTTATTCAATATTTTCAAGTTATAACAATTGATCTAAGCTACCTAGAACCAAAATGATATGTATCCAAAAGCTTAGGTTGAGAAAAGAATCCTAGCCTCGTTTTGATGAGTTGGTCGAACCTAGCATAAAATACACATAGATGAGTTTGTTTGATTAATAAGTATTTATATCATTTGGTTGAAGGTGGAATTGGTAATTTGTGGTGTGACAACGAGGAGCTGCGAGTTCGAGCTTCCAGTGATAACTCAGGTGGGGGAAAGAATCAACCTATCGTCGGAATCGATAAGTAGTAGATTATGTAGTAATTATGTAGGGCGACCTAAACCCTACTAGAAGTCGAATAATCGACAAGACCAGAATCACTTTAAATTGCTTTTATAAAACATCCATGGTGATTCGGGGATTGTAGGTTTATCGATATTAGGTTGATGTTTATACTGTTGATGGTTGATTTGAGTTTTATTACCTTTATTGAACTGATTTAGTGCTATGTTAATGTTTTGGAATATCTTTGATTGATTTGATGTTATGCATGATCTATGTGGTATTTACTTTATGCTTAGTGGATTAAGCGAATATATATGTTGTCTAAAAGATGAGTTGTTTTGGGCGTGAGGATCATGATGACTTTTAGAGGTGCCTAACCTAAATGAATTATGTTAAAGAGGTGTTGTGACATAGAGCATGTGTTGAGGTCTTGACGAGAGGTTAATGCACTAGGTTATGACCATAGGAGTCTGTGAGGTTCATAAGTTGTGTTGTTTCTATAACCGTATGTCGGACACATACGAGACCCGAAGTCCTTGTGGGACCGTCCAAAGGGTAAACTTAACTTGTGCAGCTATGAGTGTCATTGCTTTGCATGAGCACCTCTGGGAGTGGACGAGGTGTGCACCGGGATCATCGTGCAGCTATAGTGTCACGCTTTGCGTGAGCGTTCTTGCCATGGTGAAGGTGTGCAACGGGATAATCGTGCAGCTATAGTGTCATTGCTTTGCATGAGCACCCACGGTCCGGGGTGTGCACCGGGACAAATGTGCAGCTATAGTGTCATTGCTTTGCATGAGCATTCTCACCATGACTAAGGATGTGCACCGGGAATGGGACGTGTTGCTTGGACGACTGACCGATAACCATAACTATGATAGGGAAACCGTAGCCATTTCAGTATCAAGGTTTAGTTACAGGAGTGAGGGTATGAGTGAATATAAGAATTTTATGGAAGATGGATGACTTGACTGATGCTGTGTCTGTGATAATTACTGTATAGTTTACTATGACTCTTTTCCGCTTTTGATGATAGAACTGTTTCTTATCCCCTTGTATCTTCTGTATGTTTGTTTCATCTCTTATGGATCGTGTTCGAAGACCCTGTGGCTGAGCTGAACGAAGAGGAGCTGGATGGGACTCCCTACGAACCGGATGCCGGAGGACGAGCCGTGACCCCTGATGAGTAGGGTCTAGTTTAGTTATGGCCAGTGCGTCTGTGTCGTGACGCTTTATCTTTTCCGCTTATGTTTTGTATAACTATGCATCTGTTAGGGATCCTATTGACGGGATGCCCTGAAACAGTGTTTGACAACTCTGATGCATTAAGTATGTTTAATACAATTAAGTTTTCATATTCTGTTCTATATGAATCCGTTTGCTTAAGAAGTTAAGTTTTAATTTCTATGTATTTTCACGTTAAGTTTACGAAAAGGAATATATTTATCAAGGTTTATTTTCTAATAAAACACCGAGGCACAGCTGGGTGTCTCAAACATCACTTGGCTTATCAAACCACCTTGGTTTGTGCCGCCTACTTCATCTTTTTCTCCATCCATTTTATATCTTTTCTTCACTTTATTTGGTTACAAGTTTGGTTACACAAATTACATGTTTGAAATTCAACCAAAAAGATCAACCCAAGGCAACTACCCATTTGGTTGTCGTCAAGTGGTATCAAAGCTTAGGCTTTGGTTGAATTTTTGTGTTTGTGTTCTTCATCTTTCTTCTTTCTTTCTTTTCTTCCAAAACCCAAAATCAAAAAAAAAAAAATTCTGTTTTGTGAAGGGAAATTTTGAAATTGTGTTCTTGCTCAAAACAACTTTTTCAAGTGTGATTTTTTCTTTGTGATTTCCAGAAGCAATCACGGGCAAGCCGTGACACTCATCATGGCCGTGACAGAAAAATTGTTAAATCCAGAGACGATCACGGGTAGGCCGTGATACCCATCATGCCCGTGACAAAAAAATTGTGAAATCCAGAGACGATCACGGGTAGGCCGTGATACCCATCACGCCCGTGACCTATAAAAGAAAAAAATTGAGCAACTTGTGTACTTGAAATTATTCCTTCTTCCTTTCCTTCTTTGTTTCCAAAAGCTTTTCTTTTCTAGCCTTTCCTTTTTGTTTCCTTGTTTTGATAAGTTTGTGATTTTTGTTACTTGAATTTTGAAATTTTTGTATTTTCGTGTTTGATTCTTCTAAGGCCTCAAGGAGAACAAGTGAGTAGAAAAAGGCAAGAGTGAAAATTACATCTTGTGTGGGAAAAGCCAATTGAGTGAAATACATTTGTGTGCACAAGTGAAGGAGTGTAGTGAGGAATTTTATTATTTCTTGTTATCTTTTGATATTGTGTGTTCAAGTGATGGCAGCCCATGAAGATAGTCAATCATTTTCTCCAAGGTCTTCAATTCTACATGCTAGAATGGCTACTCAAATACAAAACCTTCAAAGGCAAATGGATCAAATGAGCGCAAATTATGATAGACAACTTGTCATCCTTCAAAACCGAGAACATAGAGAAGGGGTCAAGATCAAAGTTCCTACCTTTCATGGAAAGAATGATCCCCAAGCCTATTTGAAATGGGAGATGAAGATAGAGCAAGTATTCCATTGTAACAATTACAATGAGAGAAAGAAAGTGAAGGTAGCATCTCTTCAATTTAAGGACTATGCACTTGTTTGGTGGAGTCAATTGCAAAAAGAGAGAAGAAGATATGAGGAGAAGCTTATTGAGACTTGGACCGAGATGAGAAAAATCATGAGGAGAAGATTTGTTCCATATCATTACCATGGAGTTCTTACCAACGAATCAAAGAAGGAGGGCAACACTTCAACTTCTAAGAAGGCCGTGGCTAGTCGTTATGGAAAGAAACCTATGGACACCTCTTCTAATTTGAGAGAAGAAGAGTGAAAAATTGAGAGTACATTTGAAGAGGAGAAAAATAAAGATAAGAGTATGGAAAAGAGTGAGAGAATAGAAAAAGATGAGAGCAAAACAAAAGGTGAGGAGGAAAAAGTAAATGATTGTTTTGATGTTTTTCCTAACTCTTTGCCTACTTGTGTTGATTCTCTTTTGAAGAAAATCGAAGATTTTCTCCAATGGAAGCTTGCAAGACAACCGATGTAATTGAAGAGTTAATCCCAAGGGAAGTACCCCATGGTTTGGGAACTTGCAAGGGTTCCCAAAAGTATGGAGATCTTAACACAAAATTTGGTAATATGCTTGGTAAATTGCATGGGTCTTGTTATTCTTCTACATTTGATAGGAATGAAAACTTGCTTGATGAATTGCATGACTCTTGTCATCTTCCTAAGATTGATTTGAGAATTATGAACCAAGACATGAATGAGTTCCTTGATAAATGTGTTGTTGTGTTTTCTAATGTTCCTTTGGTTTATCACAACAATTTTGAGGAATGTGTAGGATTTCTAAGAGAAAGTTTATTTGCTAACTTGCTCACATATTCTTTTGATCAAAATAAAGTTAGCATTTTGAGGTTTGTTATGAGCTCTAAAGGTTTGCATGTGACAATAATTGATGGGTTAACTACTATTCCCCTTCTTACTCTACCCATTCTTGCAAATTCTTTTAAGCTTTCATATGATGATCCTAATGTGTTTGAGAGGATTGTCATGTTTGAAAAAGAACCATCTCTTGTTTGTGATAAGGAGAATATCCATGAGGCTCAACTTTCTTGGGAGCCTTTAAAAAGAGAAAGTACATTTTCTTTTATGACCATGTTCAAACCAATAAAGGTAAACTTGAAGGAAAACTTTCACAAGAGGTATAACTTTCTGCTTATAATTCATTACCTTGGTTATGAATGTGTTGGGGTGTTGATTGTAAAAGATGGAAATGTGTTACACCTACTTGCCACATTTGATGGTGGTACTTGCTTGACAGCTGGGATCTTTCCTAGGTTCCTCAATAAAAGGAAATCAGAGGTCCACCCTATGAGAGATGGGCTATTGCAAGTTGTAGGGAAAATAAATAAAAATGTTTTTGATATTGACTTATCTTCAATGTGGCATCTATGTCTTTCATTTGATGTAGGGATTGAAGTAATAAATTCGAGGACGAATTTTCTTAAAGAAGGAGGGTATGATATGAGTCAAGGGGGGAAAGTCAACTTTTCAACAAGAATGATATGAGCCCAATGAAGACCATGGATCAAGAAGAAATTCAAGGACTTTGATGAAAATCTTGTTTTCATTAGTGATGAACCAGCTGACTTGTTTTGGCTGTATCTTGAGCTACGGATCTCCGATTGATGTATTCTTTAGTGCATTGGAAAGCTAAGGAAATTATCTACAAATCATATCTAGAGCCTATTGACCTGATTCGGCTTCTATCATGGTGAAAAACGGGCTGGAAGTTTAATACGAATATTTACACGAGTTTATTAGTCTTTTATGTTTTTGTTAATTATGTGGGGATACACTTTTAATGTGAAAAGTAAGTGTGGCTGCTACATAATGGAGGGGAGAGAGAATAATAATTCTCCATTTAGTGTGGCTGAGTTAAAGTGTGAGTTAAGTGAGCCATTTAGTGGGTGAGTTAATTGAGTTATTAGGTGGGAGTTATGGAATCTTAGGAAAACAAGGCAAGCCAAAAGTTGGCAGCCATGGAACCTATATGTAACACCATTTTCATGTTGAATAATAACTTGGAAGTTGATTTTGGATTAAATCCATATTGGTGAGACTTTGATCTCCTAGGTTCTTGGTTGAACCAAACTAAGTTCTTATCAAGAATCCAAGATTCTTGTGGTGAACATCACTTGGCTTATCAAACCACCTTGGTTTGTGCCGCCTACTTCATCTCTTTCTCCATCCATTTTATATCTTTTCTTCACTTTATTTGGTTACAAGTTTGGTTACACAAATTACATGTTTGAAATTCAACCAAAAAGATCAACCCAAAGCAACTACCCATTTGGTTGTCATCACTCGGTATCTACAAGTTATGAAAATGCGTCTTACTCTTCAACTTGACTGGAAGTCCTTCGCTTCCCTTTTATTCAATTGTCAAGAATATTCCTTGCATTTTCAAATCAAGAAAATCGAATTCAGATGCTTAAAGCATCAATCCTTATTTGAGATTCCTTTTTTTACAAAAGGCAAAATGACATTTACTGGGTTCCAGACCCATGTTGCACAAATAAGAAAAGTCACGCTGCCAAGTCTGAAAAGCATCAATCACTGCTATGAATCAAGCTGCACTCTGATAAAGCAATGCCAACATATATGTCCAACTTGTCTTAAAGCTCTCCAACAACCATAAACATTAAATGCAAGCTCAGAATGACTCTTTGGCATTAATGAATGAAGAACAAAATTTTACTCATCTGAAGAACCCTCCTCAACGAATTTATTACTGATGAGTATAAATAGAAGACTTTGAAGATTGTTGAAGATATACACCTGAACGAATTGACTCAAGCATTAAATACTCTCTTTGCATTCAAAGCTCTCTTAAGTTCTTCTTAGAATACTTCTCTGCTCAATCATTTGTATTTATTGAGAAGTCTTTATTGCTGTCATACCTACCTTAAATACTTATTCACTCATCGAGTGTTATTCGGTTGACTTGCAAAGTTGTAATCTGTGAAGCTAACGCTTCATTCAACTCTTACCAATTGTAAATCCTGAAGAGGCTTGCTGAAAGAATACTTGTTTGAGCCTAGAGAGGCTAGGTGTGAAAACAATACTTGTTAGTTGAGCCTGCCGAGGCTAGGTGTGCAAACAATACCTATCTGTAACCTGATCAGTTATAGTGTCAATACTTGGTGAAACCAAGGATTGGACGTAGCCCAAGGTTTGGGGTGAACCAGTATAAATCTCTATGTTCACTTTTCTATCTTACTCTTTCAGCTTGCTTTATATTTATTGTGCTAATCAGGTTGAAAGTGATAAATTTTCATATGACCTATTTTATATCAAACGCCTCTTTGAGTCTGATCTCTTATTTGAAAGAAAACTTTGTGATTTGATAAAAGTTAACCAAAACACAATTCAACCTCTCTTCTCGTGTTTTATATCTGTTCATTTCAGAAAGTTTGTGGGTCCTTTGCATGACTTTTAAGTTGAAGATTACCATCCGTTTGAAATCAATATTTAAGACCATTTTTTTTTATGTCCCTTGTTTCGTTTGTTTCTTATCATTTGGTTAAGCCCTTTTGCATTATGCCCTTTGGATTACTTCAATTCTTTTGAAGTCACTTGTATTATTTGTGTTTAGAAGTATATTGGACGCTTGATAATAGTAGCAATGGCTGGTGAAAAAGATGATTCTCTCCAATCCATTAGTGTGCAGTTGAATGGGAAAAATTACTCATATTGGAGTTATGTGTTGAAGAATTTTTTGAAAGGCAGGAGAAGTGGGGCTATGTTTCTGGAACCTTTGTTAAGCCAAAAGATGGAAATGATGGAAAATATGCAACTGAGTTACAATCATAGGAAACAAATAATTTGAAGATTATTACTTAGATTAATAACTCGGTTTCCAATCAATAGGCATTCAATTAGAAAAATATGAAATAGCAAATGAGGTTTGGGATCATTTGAAAAGGTTGTATATGCAGTCCAAATTTGCAAAGCAATATCAGCTGGAGATTGATATTTGAGCTCTTAAATAAAACAACATGAGCATCCAAGAATTTTATTCTGCTATGTCCAATCTTTGGTATCAATTAGCTATTATTGAATCTACAGAATTACAAGCTTTTAATGCATACACTGATCGTAGAGAAGAACAATGTCTAGTTCAATTTTTTATGGATCTTTGGGATGATTTTGAAAGGATTCATGGATCGACTTTGCACCACAATCCTCTTCCAATTCGGTGGTTAATGAGTTGTTAGTTGAAGAAATTAGCCTCAAGTCTCAATCTGATAAAGGGAATATAGAGAAAGGAATCATCCCCAGTCCCCATCTATTTGTTTTTGTTGTTCCTTCAAACAAGGTTAAATCTTTTTATGGAAAGGTTGGCTATGATGAGTGTAACTTCTGCAAGCATAAGGGCCATTGGAAAGCTCAATGTCCGAAAATGCAAACACAACAACCCTCTCAAAGGATACCTCCAAGTAAGTTCAATGACGAAACTTCAAGCACTTCAAGCCTCCAACATCAAATGTTAATGCAATTATTCCTGCGTCTGATGAGAGAACATCCTTTTCTAGCCATAGTGTAGCTGATTTTGCCGAGCAATTCCAGAGGTTTCTTGCTATACAGTCACATGCCATGTCTGCCAAACCAATATTGGTTTGTCCTCCTCTTGCTCCTCAGGTATATCTCCATCCTTATGGATCCTTGACTCTGGAGCATGTCATCATATGCCATCTGATTTAAACTAATTTGTGTCTTTATATCCCGCTTCATCTATGCCAATCATAACTATTGATGGCACTCATCTGCCATTAACAGGCACATGGTTTGTTTTCACATCTCATTTGTCCATTTCAGATGTTTACTACATTCATAAATTACGTGAGACTTATTTCAGTTTTTTTTATAAGCTAACTTTATATTGATAGAGAGTATTAGGGGTACTCTAACCCTTATACAAAAAGAAACCAGAAGAAAGCTAAAAGATGTAAATAAAATACTATTATAATTTTGCTAACAATATTATTTCTGTTATCAATTATGTGATTCTGGTTACTCAAGTTTCTTTTCTTCCACCTCTTGTAATGTACACGATCTGCAATCTGGAAGGCTGATTGGGCTGTGTCGTAGACACGGGGACTTTATATTTTGGATGAACCAAGAGTTCTAGATGTTACATTTTCTAGTGTTGATCTATCATCTTTTTGTTTGAATTCCTCTTCTTCTAGTTTTTATTTATAGCACTCTCATGTTGGATATATTTCTTCCTCCCATTTGAAATACTTGGCTTTTATAGGAGCTTTAGGAAAGTTTCAAACTAATGATATTTCTGATTGTTATAGTTGCAAACTTGCTAAGTTTTCTTCTTTGCCTTTTTGTAAAAATGTTTGAATTTCGATTGCACCTATTGACTTGGTTCATTCTGAAGTGTAGGGACCATCATCGAGTGTTACCAAAGGTGGTTGTAGATATTATGTGTCTTTCATTGATGATTATACTCGTTATTGTTGGGTTTATCTGATGAAACATCGTTCTGACTTTTTTAGCATTTATCACATGTTTCGTCATTTTGTTAAAACTCAACATATTGTTGTTATCAAGTGTTTTCTATGTGATCTAGTTGGGACTTCTCACTAAACTTCTTGTACTAACACCCCTGAACAAAATGGAGTTGCTGAAAGAAAACATTGTCACATTGTTGAAACTGCTCGTTTTCTTCTTTTGTCTGCCTCTGTTCCAAGTGAGTTTTGGAGGGAAGCTGTCCTCATTGCAGTACATCTCATTAACTAAATCCCATCTTTTGTTACTTCAGGTTTGTCTCCCTTTGAAAAATTATATGGTTGTGCTCCTGATTATTCTACCTTGAGAGTCTTTGGTTCTACTTGCTTTGTTCTTTGTCCTCATGTAGAACATAGTAAGTTCTCTTCTCGTTCAGCGATTTGTGTTTTTCTTAGTTATGGTGATGGTCAGAAGGGTTAGCATTGTTTGATCCTGTCAATCAAAAGTTCTATGTCTCACGTCATGTTGTGTTTCTTGAGCATATTCCATTTTATTTTGTTCCTTCTAGTTCGCATGGTCTTATAAAATCTGACCCCACCCGCATTGACCTTTTTTTCCACAAATTCTAAAACCGCACCTCCTCATGTTATTCATAGCCATACTATGATAGTAAACTTTCTGCTTTGCACAAGACAGATACTATGGACCTTGCCTCTCTTCCACCTGGAAAAACTACAATTGGTTCTCGTTGGGTATATAACATCAAAACCAAGTATGATGGGTCTGTTAAGAGATACAAAGATCTTTTGGTTGCTAAGGGCTTTTTTTAGGAATATGTTATGGATTATGAAGAAACCTTTGCTCCTGATGCCAAAATGATCACTATTCGTACTCTTATTACAGTTGTATCTATCCGTCAGTGGCACATTTCTCAAATGGATGTTAAAAATGCCTTCTTGAATTGTGATCTACGGGCTTAAACAAACTCCTCACGCTTGGTTTGAGAAGTTCTCCATTGTGATTGCATCCCTTGGATTCCGCTCTAGCCCGTATGATTTTGCCTTGTTTCTCTGGTGCACTTCTCATGGTCGTATCTTGCTCTCCTTATATGTTGATGACATGATTATTACTAGGGATGATGTTGTTGGGATTGTAGATTTGAAACACAAATTAGCCCAACAGTTTGAGATGAAAGACTAAGGTACTCTTTGTTACTTATTGGGGATTGAAGTTGCCTACTCTCCTCGAGGTTACCTTTTTTCTCAATCTAAGTATATTGGCAACATTCTTGAACAAGCTCGTCTCTCCGATACTCGAGTAGTAGACACCGCTCTTGAGCTTAATGCTCAATATGTCTCATATGATGGTGTCGCTCTGCCGGATTTTTTTATTGTACTCTTGTTGGCAGCTTGGTGTATCTTATCATCACACTAGACCTGATATTGCTTATGCAGTGCATGTTGTTAGTCAATTTGTTGCTTCTCCTACTATAGTTCATTGGGCAACTTTTTTTCGCATTCTTCGTTATCTTCGGTGCACTCAATTTCAGAGTCTTCTATTTTTTTCATCTTTTTCATTTTCGTTATTATCATATGCATGATTCTTTATGTTCTATGCTTATGATACTATATTGCATGATTGTTGTATGATACATTCTCTTAGCTTATGCAATTGTATATCTTTCTTTAAGTGCGTTCTTGAATTGGTATTACAATTGTTTCTTGCTTAAATTTCAACGAAAATTTACTCCCTTGCTACACCATTTGAAAAGGGTATAAATCTTGTTTTTTCGAAAACTTTTTAAAAAATGTCAATTCACCCCCCTCTTGACTTAGAACTGTTTCCACATCCTTCAATTGGTATCAGAGCGGGTTCTTGAATAAGGTTAATCACCTTTCAAGTCTCGTGGAAATGGCTTCTCAATCAAATGGGACAAGTGATTATGTTTCTATTTCTAAACTCCCTATTTTCAATGGTGAAGGTTATCCTTATTGGAAAGCAAGGATGAAAATTTTGATTGAGGCAATAGATGTTGATATATGGGATACCGCTTTGAATGGTCCTTTTATGCCTAAACATGTTCTTAATGAAGAGGAAGAAGATAAACCTAGATCTTTATGGACCGATGATGATAAGAAGAAGGTCCAATTAGATAAGAAGGCTAAGAACATCATTACAACGGGAGTTAGTATTGATGAGTTCTTTAGAATCTCTACTTGCAATTTCGGAAAGGAAATGTGGGATACACTTGAGATAGCCCATGAGGGCACAAGTGAAGTAAGGAGATATAGGATGAACACTTTAACCCATGAGTATGAATTGTTTAGAATGATGCATGGTGAATCTATATGTGATATGCAAAAATGTTTTACATATATTGTTAATCAACTTAGTGCTCTTAGTAAAGTGTTTGATAATGAGGATCTTATTATCAAAGTTCTAAGATATTTGAATAGGTCTTGGCAACCTAAGGTGACGACTATCACGGAATCAAGGAATCTTTCTACAATGACACTTGCTACACTCTTTGGCAAGCTTCAAGAGCAAGAACTTAAGCTATCAAGATGAAATGAGAGTGAAGATCAAGACAAAAGGAAGAAAGGCATAGCCTTGGTTGTATCCTCAAAGAAAGATGACCTAAGTGATAGTGATGATTCAAGTGAATATTTCCAAGAGGAACACCTTAACTTGTTGGTGAGGAATTTGGAAAATTTCTCAAAAGAAGAGGAAACTTCAAGAGACGAAACTTCAACAAGAAGTTCACAAAGAAGGAGAGTACTTCCAACCCAACTTGCTATAAATGTGGAAAACTCGGTCACATGAAATACGATTGCCCCAACTACAAGAAGAAGAATGATAAAGATGAGAAGAAGGGCAAGAAAGACAAGAAGGGAAAGAAAGCATACATAGCTTGGGAGGAAAATGAAATGTTATCATCAAGTGATGAAGATAGTCAAAGTGAAGAGGCAAATCTATGCTTAATGACTTCACATCAAAGTGAAGATGAGGTAACAGATGATGAACTCTCTCTCTCTCTTTCACTTATGATGAATTACATGACGCCTATAAAGAATTGCATAACGAGTCTCTTGATCTAGCAAAACTAGTTTTGAAACAAAAGTATTTGATGGCTCAACTTGAAAAATAAAAATTTATTTTAAAGAAGCAAGTTGAGGATCAAAAGCTAGATATTGAGAATATGCAAAAGATTTGTAAAAATTCTTCAAAAAGAAAATAATGTTGCATCATTTGTGAAAATTGCAAGAATTTGGAAAGTAAAAAACATTGATTTGAAAAAATCACTTGCAAGATTCACAAATGGAAGTAACATTCTTAATGCTTTACTTGGTAAACAAACTATGGGTTTTGTTAAGGTCGGATTAGGTTATAATCCATCTGATGCTAATCTAGCAAGACTAAATTTGCTCCATTAAGTAAACAAAAGAAATCAACAATAAATTGCCATTTTTGTTGCAAGTATGGACACCATATTTCAAAATCTTATATCAAAAGGTGTTGAGAATTATAACTTGATGTGGGTCCCTAAAGGGAATAAACCCAAGGCTAACATTCAAGGACCCAATCCAAATTGGGTACCTAAGATTTGATCTCTTTTGTATAGATATGCTTGAAGACACTATGCAAGGAGTGGTACTTGGATAGTGGATGCTCTAAACATATGACCGGAGACATCTCCAAGTTTTCCCATCTATCTCCAAGGAAAAGTGGTCATGTCACATAAGGAGATAACAACAAGGGTAAAATTCTTGGAATGGGTAAGGTTGGTAAGAATTCTAATACCACAATTGATAATGTGCTATTGGTTGAAGGTCTAAAGCATAACTTGTTAAGCATTAGTCAACTATGTGATAAGGGCTTTAAAGTTGTTTTTGATAATAAATAAAAAATGTTGCTTAGTTGAAAATATGCATGATAAACATGTTAGGTTTTTAGGCAAGAGAATCAATAACATATATATGCTTGATTTGAATGAAATTTCATCTTCCATACAATGCTTGATTAGTAAAGATGATGATGTCTGCCTATAGCATTGAAGAATTGCACACATTCACATGGATCACCTTAACAAACTTATCTCTAAGGATTTATTGATTGGTTTGCCTAAGATAAAATTTAATAAAGAAGGTTTATGTGATGCATGCCAAAAAAGTAAACAACCAAGAGTTAGTTTTAAACCCAAGAATGTTGTTTCTACTTCTAGACCTTTGCAATTGTTTCATATGGATTTATTTGGTCCTCCGTCAAGGACAATGAGTTTTGGTGGAAACTATTATGCTTTAGTGATTGTTGATGATTTCTTAAGATTTACATGGACATTGTTTTTGGTTCATAAAAGTGATGCATTCCATGCTTTCAAGAAACTTGCAAAAGTGATTCAAAATGAAAAAGATTTGAAAATAGCATGCATTAGAAGTGATCATGGTGGGAAATTTGAAAACCATGAATTTGAATGTTTTTGTGATAAACATGGAATTGAACATAACTTTTCGGCTTCAAGGACCCCTCGACAAAATGGAGTTGTTGATAAGAAGAATAGGTCCTTAGAGGATGCGATTAATACCGCTTGCTATGTGTCTAATAGAGTGCTTATTAGACCTATCTTGTTGGAAACTCCTTATGAGTTGTATAAAGTAGAAAACCAAATATATCACATTTTATGTCTTTGGATGCAAATGCTATGTTTTAAATAATGGAAAAGATAATCTTGGAAAGTTTGATGCTAAAGCGGATCAAGCAATCTTTCTTGGATATTCATCATCAAGCATAGCATATAGAGTTTACAACAAAAGAACCAAGACTATAGAAGAATCTATTCATGTATCATTTGATGAGACTAACCCCCCAAGGAATTGGGAAAGTGCATAATGATGATATTGTAGATACAAGAATGGATTCTCAAGTAAAGCAAGCAAAGGACAATGAAGAAGAACCAAGCATGGAACCTTTGTGACACCCTCTACCCCGCATGTTATAAAACGCATTAAATACAAAGATAATGAATAAAACATGCATACTTCATTTAATTAAAATAAAAAGGTTCCATGGGTAGAAAGGTCTCATATGAACTAGTTCAACAATGCAGAAAATAAAAACATAGTTTTAAAATAAATAAAACATAAACGAGAAACATAACATAACTCAACCCCGATGTCACATGCAGAGCTGGTATACCAAATCCAGATACAATCACGGAATACAACTGAAACTGAAACAAACTAAACAAACTAAGCAACTGGAAATCATAACTCAAGAGTCGCGGCTCCTCAGAGTCACTCCTCCACTAGCTGATCGCCGTCCTCTGCATAAAAGATGCATGCCAAATAGAAACAGAGAAAAACGGGGACTAAGAAAACATATAAACACATCGGCATGGAGATAGGAAGCAAGATGAACATACATCATAGCATAGCAAAGCAACATACAATATATAGCATCATTAAGTATATATATAATCACGTCAACATGTTAAGTCAACCAACATATGCTATGCGGTGCAACTCTACTCCGCTACTCCATAATGCATGTGGATCCAAACTGTCTCAGGAGGGCAACTTCGGAGTTACATATCCACATTGGCCAAAAACCACCAACGCCGACAGATCACCAAACCATGGGTGAACCCCCTTGGATAGCTGACGCACCATACTCTCGGATGCTCCACCACGGGGGCACACGGTTCACCAAACCTTGGGTGAACCACCCCGCCGATGGCCAGATTGCCGTACTCTAGGACAACCTCCCCTATGTATATCTTCCCCCACTAACAACTCCAATGAGGGATGTATGAGCACAAAAACAAACAAACGGGCAACCGCCACCTCCGCTTGGGCCAATAAGCACCCAAGTTTATCACCATCAACATCAATACCTTAGACCCATATAAGTCAAGGTCCCCTTGGCCAAAAAGCACCAAGGTTCAACTTATCTACACCTAGACCAAAAAGCATCGAGGCCACTTTGGCAAAAAAGCACCAAAGCATATCAACGTACGGTAACCCATTGGGCACCGACTTAACCAACTTATTATTCTTAATTAGATTAATTAATCTTTAATTAAGTTATCTAACTTGTCATCGTTCGATTGGTGTATTATTTCATCATTTGGGGATAATTGGGGTAAAACACCCCTTAAAACCTTAAATCTTAGATTCTGTCTAGAAGGGGAGCACGGGCGTGCTCACCCTATGCATGGGTATGCTTCCCTTTTAAGTGAAGCAAGGTCATGCTTCCTGTTATGCACGGCCATGCTTAAAGCGCGGCCATTTTCCAGAATTCAAACTGGGAGGACAGGCGTCCTCCCTATTAAGCACGGTCGTGCTCCTGGAGCGTGGCCGTACCATCTGGACAGATTCAACATGTTATTTTTGCCAAGAACTCCAAAACACTCTTAAATCAATCCTAGCTAGGGTCTTTAACTAAACCATTTGGCATACATTTCACCTTTCACCATTAAACCATATTTTATGAGCATTTTAATGAGTTAAATCCTTTAATTATCCAGTTAACCAAGAGTCCTATATTAACTAATTAGGGTCTTATTAACATATTCATCTTAACCAGCATGTTTTCAACCAACAAGGCGTAAACCAGCAACATCAACTAGCAACATCCATGGCATGAATAACATACCAATTAACTAATTAAATCATGGCATCAACATATTAACCAAACATACAGAAATTGGCACATATCATTTAAACCATACAACAACATAACAAATAGGCATTCATAACTGGCCTACTCATAATCAAACAAACATTTATTCAAACATAGAATAGGCATTATTAACAAATAACAACAATGGGGTTATGGGAACACATCATCTTACGCTACCCCCTTACCTAATGTTCATACCATCCATCTCTGCATACCTGGTATACGGTTCGCCATTCAAAAGAAGAAAGAGGGTCCATTAGGGTCACGTCTCGCGAGCACTTATCTACGACCTCAAGTACAACAAAGAAACACCTTAATTAGACTCTTAGGCCAAGAACTTGATGGGCTGCAGAAAGTGTACCTGATCGAAGCAAGTAATAATTTAAAACGGCAAGTAATTTACCGAGTATCGAACACAGGGATTGGGTGACCAATTTGCCTAGATTTGAAGAAGACAGCTAATAATTGACCAAGTCAAAGAGGAGAGAGAAAGTTGTTGGGATCAAATATATTATCTAATTCAATTATCTAAATCTAAAATTAAGAATCAATTATAAAGATGTTAACTATGATAGTGAGATCTGAGTTCACGAATTCACCTACCCAGTTATGCATACTATCCAAGTGATTATTCTCTTATCCCTATGTTCAATTTCTTTGCCAACCGGGACCCCTAAATTATCCTAAAGACACTACCAATGCTCTGAAGGATATATCTAAACTGTAAATTAATTACCTCCTAAGTCTCATAACCTACAGTTAGACTCTATTAAGTTCTTGTTCCCTATATGGTTGCACCAGTATCCTACCCACTACCAATGCAATAATCAACTGGTGTTCCTAATTCAAGTCCTAAGCGCGAATCACCTACCAAGTCTCAACGCACTAGACAAGTTAACCAAGTGCACTTTTGATTAACGTAATCAAATCAGAATTAGGAAACAAGAATTGGGTTAAGGAAAGGAAAAACATCACATAGAAACTATGCCATCATTGTAACAGCCTATTTTTAATTACACTGTTTAACAGTAAAAATATTTTTATTTTTATTTTTATTTGAGACTTAGGGAATGATTTTGGAGAAAACAAAATCATATCTAGAACATACTCTATGGTAGGAAGCTATGGTAAAAATTTGGGTTTAAAACTCAGACGGAAGCCGGTCTGCGTTTTTTAACTGATAGTATAATTTTATACTGACAGAAAACCCTAATTTGACCCAAAAACTGAAATTTGTAGATTTTTTATATTTTGTCCGTGAGGAAGTCTACTTTCCAAATTTCTGATCAGAAATAAAAAATTAGGTGTATTCGGACGAATTTTGGCGAAAGTTCGAACGAAAAACAGTCGGTGTTTTCACTGACAGTAAGATTTTAATGATCAGAAAACCTAATTTTGAGTCGTGAAGGAAATGGTTTATAATTAAATCATATTTCTAACGAGTCTGGTTAGTTTGAAAATTTTCGATCGAATAACAGACAGAAACCCTAACCGGGAAACCGACGGAGTCGAAAACGGAACTGTAGAGACCCGTCAAGAGATCGGGACAACGAGTCACAATGATGACTCATGGAGGATGAGTCACCAAGCATTTATGAGCATTAAATTCTAGTAATCATGACTTTTAGGTAAAATGACCAAAATACCTCAAGCTTTCGCGGTTAGTAACAAGACACATCTACGCACTCTTAACCACTCATTTTACGTGGTTGTAAACCTTCTACATATCCTAAATTTCGTGCATATATATATATATATATTAAACCATACCTATTTCATTTTGCTTTCGTTTCATCATTTTCCTCTCAAAAACCGAAATCGGGTAAATGACGGAGCTGCGTACGGAATTTTCCGGGAACCGCTAACGGATAGGATCAGTGACTCATTGGTGAGTCACTATGTGTGGCCCAAAATCAGCCACACCTCCATCAATTGTGAGCCACATATTATTAACCATGATTAGCCAAAATAACCTTAGTTAAGTTAACTATTAACTATGGTTAATCTTATATTAATTAAATATTCCTAAAAGCTATTAATCTAAGCTTAAGGAACCAAACAAAGCCTAATTCTACCCCTATATAATGACCCAAAATCGCAGCCCCCTCCCCTTGGTTTTTCACTTCATCTTCTTCAACTTTTCTTCACAAATTTCACCTATACTCCATTGTTGTCTTCAAGAGCTTCAAGTGATTTCCATTCCAAAGCTTGCTAAGATCATCATTCTTCCTCATCTTCTTCAATCTAGTGAGGTAACAAGACCATCTCCATCTCTTTTAAGCTCTTGTTCTTCATGTTTTTGAGTTTTCATATTCTTAGATCTAGAACTTAGAATAATTCTAGAAAATTGTAGAAAAATCCTAAAAATGTGAAACCAATTTCTATGATCTAGATATGATTCCTACTTTCATTATCCAAGAGCACGTAATCAAAAACATTTTTCTTCCTTAAAAACCATTGTGGGCCGAACCTAGGAGAGAAAGTGGGTTGGAAGTTTTTGTGTCATTGTTTTCAATTCTAACACTTGTATCATGCTCTCTAATACCTATATGGTTATAATCTAAGAGCTTAACTTCAACAAAGATTTCTATCCTAAATTTATGGTGTTGGCCGAAAATCTAAGGTTTAGGAGTTTATAGATTTTGTTGAAGTAATGAATTCTAATGATTGGTTAATACTCTTAAGTATCTATGTAATCTAAAACCAATAGCTTGGATCAAAAAGAATTTCCTAGTCTATTTTACCAAGTAAGGCCGAAACCTAGCTATTTAGGTTAAGAATGATTTTGTTAATTAATTATAGTTGTATTGTTTGGTTGAAGGAGAAACTGTTAAAGTGTGGCATGATAACGAGGAACGGCGAATTCGGAATTTCGGTGATAACTCAGGTGGGAGAAAGAATCAACCTATCGTCGGAATCGATAAGTAGTAGATTATATGATAATTGTGTAGGGCGACCTAAACCCCAATAGCAGTCGAGTAATCGACAAGACCAAAATCACAATGGAAACCTTTTCTGTAAAACCAATGGTGATTCGGGGATTGTAGGCTTATCGACGTTAGGATGATTTTATCTTATTTGAGGTTGATTGAATTTATTATTATTATTGAATTGCCTATGTGATATTTTGTGGTATTTGAATATTTTCTGATGTTATGTTGTGCATGATCTGTCTGGTTTTTAATATGATGCTTAGTGGATTTTAAGAAAAGATATATGTATTGTTCGAGAGATAGTTGTTTATTTTGGGTGTGAGAATAATGGTGACTTAGAAGTGCCTAACCTAGATGATTTATTTTAAAGAGTTGTGGTGACCTAGAATATGTGTTGAGTTCTAGTGGAAGGTTAAGGCACTAGAATGTTGTTAAAATGGGTTGGTGAGATTCACGTGTATTGGTAATATAATACACAAGGTCGATGTTGTTGTTCACAACCGTGTATTGGTAATATAATACACGAGGTCAAGAGTTCTCGCTAGACCGTTCCACCTTAGAAATAGGTTGTGCAGCTATAGTGTCATTGAATTTCATTGAGCACCCCCGGGAGTGGACGGGGTGTGCACCGGGAGCATTGTGCAGCTATAGTGTCATGCTTTGCATGAGCGTTCTCACCATGGAAGAGAATGTGCACCGGGAATTTGGAACCTGTCGCTTGAACAATTGACTGACATTCCCCGAGAGGAATGCGTGAAAGAAATCAGTGGTGGCCACGTCAGTATGAAAGTCTAGTTGTACGAGATTGGGGTAGAGGATGAAACTTGAATTTGAGGATGTTGTGCTAGTTAGGTGTTGAATGATGATTTGTCTATGACAATTATTGTATAGTTTACTATTACTCTTTTCCGCTTTTTGATGATAGAACTGCTTCTTATCCCCTATATTTCTATATTCTTGTGGGCTACTTTACTTACATTAGAAGAACCAATGGAGGATTATGTTGCTGAGGAGCTGGACGGAGATCTATATGAAACAGAGGTTGCTGAGAAGTTGGATGGAACTCCTTACGAACCAGACGCTGGAGGTCGATCTGTGATCCACGGTGATTAGAGTATAGGCACTATGGCCAGTGTGTCTAAGGAGTATTTGGATATGTTTCCGCTAAGTATGACTTTTATTTAATTTTATGCCTGTGAGGGATCCTACTGAGAGGATACCCTCAACAGTGTTTTGGTAATGTAATAAATAAACCGGTGTGTATTTATATATTATAATGTTGCTGTGTTTAATTTGCAGAAGTTATATGATTATTAAATAAGTTTTAATTTTTACGTATTTTTCACGCTAAGCGCACGATTAAGTAATGATTTAAGAGGGAATTAATCTAATAAAACACCGGGGCACAACGGGGTGTCTCATTTGGTATCAGAGCAGTTTGATTCTGTTCAGACTGTGAGGTTTAGAATGTTGTTACTGGCCGTGTCTAGTTGAATCCGCATCGGATTTTGACTATGCTTAGAAGTTGGGTAATGTGTCCGATTTTGTTGCGAAAATTAATATTGGTATGGCATATGGTATATATATACTTGCCTATGTAGTATTATATGTCATACTAATGAGAGCGAATGATTTCTTTCACAGAATCATGGCTCGAGGAAGAGGACGTCCAACCAACAGTGGTGACAGAACTCCGGAAAGAATTATAGGAGCTGTCAACAATGACACCAATGGAGGAGGGTCATATGCGACTCCCAATACTTTGGAAACGATAGCTGCTGCTATGCTGTTACAAACCCAGCACAATGCGGAGATGCTGCAAATGAATAGAGATCAGCTGGAACTAAAGAATCAGAGAAGGGCTGCAGCAGCTGAAGATGCAGGGTTGGCTACTTTTATGAAAGGGAAGCCACCCCAATTCCGAGGAGAATATGACCCGGAGAAGGCTGAATGGTGGATACAAGATTGAGAAGATATTTGCAACTGTGCGCTGTAACGAGGAGAAGAAAGTGACTTATGCGGCCTTCATGCTAACTGAAGGAGCAGAGTTCTGGTGGAAGGGAAAGAAACGACTATTAGAGGTTGAGGGCAGAATGATTAACTGGCAGTTATTCACCAACTGCTACTTCGAAAAATATTTTCCGCGTCTAGTTCGACGTGAGAAGGAAAAAGAATTCACAAACCTCAAACAAGGCAAAATGTCTGTAGGTGATTACGCATCACGTTTTGAGGTGCTGATCAAGTTTTCGGAGTACTATCAGAGGTTTCCGAATGAAGACTGGCAATGTAGGAGATTTGAGGAAGGACTTAGAAATGAGCTGCAGAGGGCTGTGGTGTCTCTCGACATTCAGTATTTCCCAGAACTAGTGGAGAGATGCAGTGCTATTGAAAGTATCGATCTGAGGATGGCTAATGAGCAGAAACAATCGAGAAGTGGAGGTCCTAACCGATCAAATTTTCAGAGGCGCGAAGGAAGTGGTTCTCAGTGGAGACAGAGACCATATGCTAGACCAGTGCAGGCACCTACATCAGCACCAGTGGCTAGAGCGGGTCAGCAACAGCAAGACGTAGTTTGCTTCAGATGTGGAGGACCGCATTATGCTAAAGATTGTATGAATAGGCCTAGTTGTTTCAACTGTGGGAAACCAGGTCATATGGCACGAGACTGCAGACAAGGGTTTGTACAACAACCGACAGCTGCGGGAAGAGGAGCTGGAAACAATAGAGGTGGAGCTGGAAGAGGAGTTCCTACAGTAGGACCACAAGTGGCTAGACCTCAAGCCTCAGGAAGAGTTTTTACTGTGAGGGGAGCTGAAACCTCTCAATCTACTGATCTTATACAAGGTATGTGTTTGATAACTGGTAGGCTCTCGTATGTGTTGTTTGACTCAGGCGCTACGCATTCTTTTATTTCGCTTGAGTGTGTGGATCATTTAAACTTAACTATTTCCAAATTACCTTATACCCTTACAGTATCTACTCCAACTAGTAATCCTTTGACTACTATGTCTGTTTGTTTACAGTGTCCTATTGTTGTTGAAAATAGGACATTTATTGTAGACCTTATCTGTTTGCCTATGGATTGGCTTTCGGCTAACCATGTAGTGCTAGATTGTTCTAGCAAGACTTTATCATTTCTTGAACCTTCTAGTATAGTATCTGCCAATGAAAGAGTATCTATGAAGAGTGACAACTCTCAGCAGTTCGTGATGCTTTTTACAGTGGAAGCTAATGAGATGCCTCGCATAGATTCTATGCCTATTGTGAGAGAGTTTCCTGAAGTTTTCCCTCCAGACGTTCCAGGTTTGCCACCGGAAAGAGAAGTGGAATTCACTATAGATCTCGTACCAGGGACAGGACCTATATCTATAGCACCCTATTGGATGTCACTGGTTCAGTTGGTGGAGTTGAAGAAACAATTGGATGATATGTTAGGGAAAGAGTTTATCAGACCAAGTGTTTCGCCTTGGGGAGCACCGGTGTTGTTTGTTAAAAAGAAGGATGGAAGTGCTAGGTTGTGCACGGATTACAGGCAGTTAAATAAAGTGACAATTAAGAACAAGTATCCAATGCCTAGATATACTTAAAGCAGCCTTTAGGACTAGGTATGGACATTACGAGTATTTAGTTATGCCTTTTGGTGTGACTAATGCTCCCGCAGTGTTCATGGATTATATGAACCGAATCTTTAGACCATTCCTCGATAAGTTTGTCGTTGTGTTTATCGACGATATTCTTATCTATTCTCGTACACGAGAAGATCATGAGGAGCATTTAAGAGTGGTACTGCAAGTTTTGAAGGATAGGCAACTTTATGCCAAACTTTCTAAGTGTGAATTTTTGGATGGAGGAAGTTCAGTTTCTAGGTCATGTGATCAATAAAGAAGGAATAGCAGTAGATCCAACTAAGGTTGAGGCAGTTCTTAGGTGGGAACGACCTAAGTCCGTAAGTGAAGTACGAAGTTTCTTAGGACTAGCTGGATACTATCGAAGATTCATAGAGGGATTCTCGAAAATTGCGTTGCCTATGACGCAGTTAACGAGGAAGGATATAGCTTTTGTGTGGACAGATAAGTGTGAGCAAAGTTTCCAAAAGTTGAGAGATAGGTTGACTACATCACCTGTGTTGACTTTACCCGATCCTTTAGGACAATTCGACGTATACTGTGATGCGTCATATCAAGGTTTGGGATGTGTATTGATGCAAGAGGGAAGAGTTGTGGCATATGCTTCCCGACAGTTAAGAATTCATGAGAGGAACTATCCGACTCATGATTTGGAGTTAGCAGCAATAGTGTTCGCATTGAAGATATGGCGACACTTTCTGTATGGAGCGAAGTTTAAAGTTTACAGTGATCATAAAAGTCTGAAGTATCTGTTCGACCAAAAAGAGTTGAATATGAGACAGAGGAGATGGATGGAGTTTATCAAAGACCATGAGTTTGATTTATTGTACCATCCTGGGATGGCGAACGTGGTAGCGGATGCCTTGAGTAGGAAATCATTGCATGTATCTGCAATGATGGTTAAGGAGTTAGAATTACTGGAACAGTTCAGAGATTTGAACTTAGGAATGGAGTTGGTTGATGATAAAATCTGTTTAGGTATGATCACTATTAGTAGTGATTTTATGAAAGATCTTAAGGATAAACAAGTTCAGGATCTATACCTTCAGGAGATAAGTAAAGGGATACATGAGGGCAAAGCTTCTGAGTTTAGTAGAGGAAAAGATGGTGTGTTAAGGTTTAGAGATAGAATATGTGTGCCAGAGGATGCAGAACTTAGGAAGATGATTTTAGAGGAAGCACATAAGAGTAAGTTGAGTTTTCATCCTGGATCCACGAAGATGTATCAGGATTTGAAGAAAATGTTTTGGTGGACAATGATGAAGAAAGAAGTAGCAGAGTATGTTTTATCTTGCCTAGTATGTCAGAAGGCTAAGATTGAACATCAGAAGCCGGCAGGCTTATTACAATCTTTAGATATCCCAGAGTGGAAATGGGATAGCATAGCTATGGATTTTGTGGTTGGATTACCACGATCTCCAAAGAAACATGATGCGATTTGGGTTATCATTGATAGGTTGACAAAGTGTGCTCACTTCCTACCTATTGGTGAAAGTTATAGTTTGGAAAAGTTAACCCAGATCTACATCAAAGAAGTTGTCAGGTTACATGGTGTACCATCAAGCATTGTCTTAGACCGAGATCCTAGATTCACATCTAGATTTTGGAAACAATTGCAAAATGCCTTAGGGACAACATTAAGAATGAGTTCTGCTTATCATCCCCAGACCGACGGACAGTCAGAAAGGACAATTCAATCATTAGAAGATCTTTTAAGAGCTTGTGTGTTGGAGCACACTGGCAGTTGGGATGAATTCTTACCATTGATTGAATTTACTTACAACAATAGTTTCCACAGTAGTATCGGAATGGCACCATATGAGGCTTTATAAGGTAGAAAGTGTAGGACCCCGTTATGTTGGTATGAGACTGGTGAGAACCAAGTTTTGGGTCCAGAAGTAGTGCAACAGACTACGGAACAAGTCCGGAAGATAAGAGAAAAGATGAAGGAAGCACAGGATAGGCAAAGAAGCTAAGGAGGAGACCATTGGAATTCCACGAAGGTGATCACGTATTCTTGAGAGTCACTCTGAAAACTGGAATTGGCAGAGCTATCAAGTCCAGAAAACTTACTCCTCGATTCATTGGACCTTTTCAGATTCTTTGACGAATTGGTCCAGTAGCTTACCATATTGCCTTACCACCTAATCTATTCCAATCTTCATGATGTCTTTCATGTCTCTCAGTTAAGAAAATATTATCCTGATCCTTCTCATGTGATTGAATCTGAGTCTATACAACTGCGAGAGAATCTAGAGTATGAGGCTCTACCTGTAAAGATAGCAGATAAAGAGATTAAGGAACTTCGCGGTAGCCAAATTCCTTTGGTTAAGGTCATATGGGATGAAACTACTGGAGATGCTACGTGGGAACGTGAAGCAGATATGCAACAACAATATCCACAACTTTTCTAAGGTATGTAAATTCCGAGGACGGAATTTTTTTTCTAAGAGGGGTAGTAATGTAACAGCCTATTTTTAAATACACTGTTTTAACAGTAAAAATATTTTTATTTTTATTTTTATTTGAGACTTAGGGAATGATTTTGGAGAAAACAGAATCATATCTAGAACATACTCTATGGTAGGAAGCTATGGTTAAAATTTGGGTTTAAAACTCAGACAGAAGCCGGTCTGCGTTTTTTAACTGACAATATAATTTTATACTGACAGAAAACCCTAATTTGACCCAAAAACTGAAATTTGTAGATTTTTTATATTTTGTCCATGAGGAAGTCTACTTTCCAAATTTCTGATCAGAAATAAAAAATTAGGTGTATTCGGACGAATTTTGGCGAAAGTTCGAACGAAAAACAGTCGGTGTTTTCACTGACAGTAAGATTTTAATGATTCAGAAAACCTAATTTTGAGTCGTGAAGGAAATGGTTTATAATTAAATCATATTTCTAACGAGTCTGGTTAGTTTGAAAATTTTCGATCGAATAACAGACAGAAACCCTAATCGGGAAACCGACGGAGTCGAAAACGGAACTGTAGAGACCCGTCAAGAGATCGGGACAACGAGTCACACATGATGACTCATGGAGGATGAGTCACCAAATTTATGAGCATTAAATTCTAGTAATCATGACTTTTAGGTAAAATGACCAAAATACCTCAAGCTTTCGCGGTTAGTAACAAGACACATCTACGCACTCTTAACCACTCATTTTACGTGGTTGTAAACCTTCTACATATCCTAAATTTCGTGCATATATATATATATATATATATATATATATATATATATATATATATATAAACCATACGTATTTCATTTTGCTTTCGTTTCATCATTTTCCTCTTAAAAACCGAAATCGGGTAAATGACGGAGCTGCGTACGGAATTTCCGGGAACCGCTAACGGATAGGATCAGTGACTCATTGGTGAGTCACTATGTGTGGCCCAAAATCAGCCACACCTCCATCAATTGTGAGCCACATATTATTAACCATGATTAGCCAAAATAACCTTAGTTAAGTTAACTATTAACTATGGTTAATCTTATATTAATTAAATATTCCTAAAAGCTATTAATATAAGCTTAAGGAACCAAACAAAGCCTAATTCTACCCCTATATAATGACCCAAAATCGCAGCCCCCTCCCCTTGGTTCTTCACTTCATCTTCTTCAACTTTTCTTCACAAATTTCACCTATACTCCATTGTTGTCTTCAAGAGCTTCAAGTGATTTCCATTCCAAAGCTTGCTAAGATCATCATTCTTCCTCATCTTCTGCAATCTAGTGAGGTAACAAGACCATCTCCATCTCTTTTAAGCTCTTGTTCTTCATGTTTTTGAGTTTTCATATTCTTAGATCTAGAACTTAGAATAATTCTAGAAAATTGTAGAAAAATCCTAAAAATGTGAAACCAATTTCTATGATCTAGATATGATTCCTACTTTCATTATCCAAGAGCATGTAATCAAAAACATTTTCCTTCCTTAAAAACCATTGTGGGCCGAACCTAGGAGAGAAAGTGGGTGTGAAGTTTTTGTGTCATTGTTTTCAATTCTAACACTTGTATCATGCTCTCTAATACCTATATGGTTATAATCTAAGAGCTTAACTTCAACAAAGATTTCTATCCTAAATTTATGGTGTTGGCCGAAAATCTAAGGTTTAGGAGTTTATAGATTTTGTTGAAGTAATGAATTCTAATGATTGGTTAATACTCTTAAGTATCTATGTAATCTAAAACCAATAGCTTGGATCCAAAAGAATTTCCTAGTCTATTTTACCAAGTAAGGCCGAAACCTAGCTATTTAGGTTAAGAATGATTTTGTTAATTAATTATAGTTGTATTGTTTGGTTGAAGGAGAAACTGTTAAAGTGTGGCGTGATAACGAGGAACGGCGAATTCGGAATTTCGGTGATAACTCAGGTGGGGGAAAGAATCAACCTATCGTCGGAATCGATAAGTAGTAGATTATATGATAATTGTGTAGGGCGACCTAAACCCTACTAGCAATCGAGTAATCGACAAGACCAAAATCACATTGTAGGCTTATCGACGTTAGGATGATTTTATCTTATTTGAGGTTGATTGAATTTATTATTATTATTGAATTGCTTATGTGATATTTTGTGGTATTTGAATATTTTCTGATGTTATGTTGTGCATGATCTGTCTGGTTTTTAATATGATGCTTAGTGGATTTTAAGAAAAGATATATGTGTTGTTCGAGAGATAGTTGTTTATTTTGGGTGTGAGAATAATGGTGACTTAGAAGTGCCTAACCTAGATGATTTATTTTAAAGAGTTGTGATGACCTAGAATATGTGTTGAGTTCTAGTGGAAGGTTAAGGCACTAGGATGTTGTTAAAATGGGTTGGTGAGATTCACGTGTATTTGGTAATATAATACACAAAGTCGTGTTGTTGTTCACAACCGTGTATTGGTAATATAATACACGAGGTCAAGAGTTCTCGCTAGACCGTTCCACCTTAGAAATAGGTTGTGCAGCTATAGTATCATTGAATTTCATTGAGCACCCCCAGGATGGACGGGGTGTGCACCGGTAGCATCGTGCAGCTATAGTGTCATGCTTTGCATGAGCTTTCTCACCATGGAAGAGAATGTGCACCGGGAATTTGGAACCTGTCGCTTGAACAATTGACTGTCATTCCCCGAGAGGAATGCGTGAAAGAAATCAGTGGTGGCCACATCAGTATGAAAGTCTAGTTGTACGAGATTGGGGTAGAGGATGAAACTTGAATTTGAGGATGTTGTGCTAGTTAGGTGTTGAATGATAATTTGTCTGTGACAATTACTGTATAGTTTACTATTACTCTTTTCCGCTTTTTGATGATAGAACTGCTTCTTATCCCCTATATTTCTGTATTCTTGTAGGCTACTTTGCTTACATTAGAAGAACCAATGGAGGATTATGTTGCTGAGGAGCTGGACGGAGATCTATATGAAACAGAGGTTGCTGAGGAGTTGGATGGAACTCCTTACGAACCAGACGCTGGAGGTCGATCTGTGATCCACGGTGATTAGAGTATAGACACTATGGCCAGTATGTCTAAGGAGTATTTTGATATGTTTCCGCTAAGTATGACTTTTATTTAAGTTTATGCCTGTGAGGGATCCTACTGAGAGGATACCCTCAACAGTGTTTTGGTAGTGTAATAAATAAACCGGTGTGTATTTATATATTACAATGTTGATGTGTTTAATTTGCAGAAGTTATATGATTATTAAATAAGTTTTAATTTTTACGTATTTTTCACGCTAAGCGCACGATTAAGAAATGATTTAAGAGGGAATTAATCTAATAAAACACCGGGGCACAACGGGGTGTCTCAATCATGAGCGGCTTCATCGATCCCTCAGAAAAGAGGATTAGCTCCTCATCACATGCATAATCAACAACAAAATAATTGAAAAGAAAACATAAAATAATCCTAAATCACTAACGGAGACGTTGCTCCAAGAGAAACTTGGATTAGAAGAAAAGAGACCTAAAAACTAATAACTACTCTCTAAAACTGCTTTGAAACAAGCTATATATAGGAAACTGGGTCTGTGCTAGCTTGCGGGGCGAGCCTTAAGTTTTGTGCCAGTTCAAATTTGGGTTCTTCGCGATGTGAGACAAAGGTCGCGGGGCGAGCCTGAGTGGTCTTCAATTTCCTTGTGTCTAGCTCACGAGGCAAGCATTGCCTCGCGAGGCGAGGCTAAATAGCTCTCTGCTCCTGCTTAATCCGGTCCTCTGGCTCGCGAGGCGAGAAGCCTTTCTCAAGGTGAATCTTGCATTTTTGCCTTTCTGTTTGTTTTCTTCAATTTCCTAGCTTCCTTGAGCTTCACTTTTAACCTGAAATGAAAAAGTAGCATTAAATGCTTTATTTGACACAAAATTAACCAAAATATCCAAAAAAAACTACTTGAGAGACTCAAAATGTTGCTTGAGGACAATTAAAGCCAAATTTGGGCAAAAACGAGATTAGACTCGATCATTTAGCACAAAAACCATGCCCTCACTAGCTATAAAACTAGATAATCCAGAGGCTTATCAAAACACCCCAAACCTAAACTTTGCTTGTCCCCAAGCAAACTAAAAATCAAAAAGACTCAAAAATGGGTAAGCTCAAAGGACTCAATTATTTTCGCACAAATTTCATGCAATTTTATCAATTCAATTTTCTTATTCAAGGTTTCCCCCTTTTCATCAATGTAATCCCCACATTCATTTACTTTAAACAATTGAGAATCTAATCATTCCTACAATTATTAATCAATGCCAAGGATCCAAGTTCACAAATTTCAAACAATTGCCTTCCTCACAAGTGCATTTAGTAAATCCCTTGTTCGCTCAATTTGTCTAGGCTTTCAACTTTCACTCAATATCACATTTCAAGAGCACTTTCCATGAATTTGATTTTCATCTCAACAAAGTTCCCACAAAAATATGTACGTAACATCAAAAGGTCTTTTAAAGGTTGTAATGGGGCCTGGCTTAAGGTAGGATATTGAAAGGTACAAGACTAAGACCCTAGGAACTAAGAGAGCAAGAAATTTGGCAATTACACTTTGACTTTCCATTCTTATTCCTTTTTCCATTTTTTTTTCACTTTGGTTGGCTACAACCTTTTCCTTTTAATACTCTTTTTGACATTTTTGTACTTTTCTTCCTTCTTTTTGCCTTTGGCTTCAACCTTTATTTTTATTTTTCTCAACCCAAAATAACATATCGAACCTTTGTCGCCACCCCAAACTTAGTTTCCTACAACCATTGCATTGCTAAGTTTCCATGCTCTCCTAAATACTAAGATTAGGTTAACATGGGTTTTTCGGATTTTTGGCTTATAACATAAGGTCATAAGAAACAATAGGCTATTAGGCTCAATGTGCCTAACTAGAGACCATGCATTAGGGATGGTTCTTTTTATGCCAAGTAGCTATTTCAAAGAAAATTGCCTAAATCATTTGATGCAAACATATAAACATGCAAACCATGAAGAGATTCAAGCAAATCCGGGAAAGTGCAACATAAAAGTGATTCACACAATTTTTAAGAACATGTTGAAGACTCAAATTCCTCACCTAGACATTTTTCTCAAATTATTTGACCGAGATACATCCCTAATGTGTGCACCCCTTCACCCCAAACTTGTCATAAATCATGCAATCACGATAAAATTTCTTAAAGTTTATTTTTCAAATTTTTTATGGGGATCAATTTTCTAAATTTTAAAACCTAAGGGGAAATCATCAAACATCAACATTTATCTTGCATTTCATTTATGCTAAATCAATTAAAATCCATTCAAGCTCACCAACACAAGACTCAACACACATATGACTCGAAGCAAAGCAAAGCAAAGATAATTAAAAAGAGAAGGGTTTAGAAAAAGTCATGAAGAAGCTTCCACCAGGATCTCACTGCCTGTGGTACAACGGCCAAGAGAAGCCCAAAATGTCAGATCTTCCTCCTGGATCCCATGGCTTGTGGAGTGGAGATGGAAGAAGCAAGGGTGAAGAGATTCTGTGGACTTCTTTTATTGCTATGATGACCTCACTTCCTCCCGGGTCAGATGGTAAGTCACCTACTCTAAGAATGGCCTTTATGTAATTAGTTTCTCCATGAAGCATTAGAACCATAACTTCTTGAGGCGACCTTAGAGCCTTCGTCGCTATTGATGAATAATCCCAATGCTCAGGCAATGACTTGTACTCCAAAGTTTGTATTTTCACATAATGTGGTAGACAAATAGAAGGCACCAACTTTGTAACATATACACATGCATGCAAACCAACGTACTTATTCAACTCAGAATTTCTAGGCTCCTCAATAGGAATTGTGAGAGAAGTATTTTCCACATGATTGGTCTCATTTGTCCCTTGGTCTCATTTGTCCCTTGCAAAGGAACAAGAGGAGATATTTCTTCTTTGCACTCCTCTTCATGATCCTCTCATCTTGAATCATCTTCCACCACAACTTCATCTTCATTCAACTCCATACTAGCAACAACATTCTCTTCAATTTGAGTCTCATGTGGCCTTGTTGCTAGCAATTTGGAAAATTCACTAGCTTGCTCTTCTAACTTCTGAAAGTTGTCACTTAGCGATGCTGCTATCTCTTTAGAAAGTTCCCCATCTCGTATTTCAAACCTCTGAATCATGGAACTTAGTTCCTCCTTGCTAAACTCTATGCTCAGGCTCAAAAGATAAGCATCTATATTCCAAAGAATCTCTAGCAAATCAGGATCTAGCTTAAAGTGTGGAGGTGGTTGCAAAGATGGCAAGTAGGATTTCCATTCCCCTTTGGAGAATATCTTCACATGCTTATTGATAATCCCATCAAACCGACCCAAATCAGTTTGATATTTCCAACTTGGATAGTAACGATGGTCCATGTGTTGCATCATCTTTTCTTGATCCTACGAATTTTTGGGTTGTATAGCAAATCTCCCGGTAGAACGGTACCTCGCATACAACAAAAAAACTCACAAGACCAAGTGAAATCAAAGAAATTAAAAATAAAAATAGTAATAAAAATTAAAATAAAAATTTGACTTGTTCAAAAATAATTATTTTCTTTAAATAAAGGAAATTGATTATGTCAATACCCGGCAACGGTGCCAAAAACTTGATGGGCTCCGGCAAGTGTATAGGATCAAAGCAAGTAATAATTAAAACGACAAGTAGTTTATCGAGTATCAAACACAGGGAATGGGTGACCAATTTACCTAAATTTGAAGAAGACAACTAATAATTGACCAAGTCAAAGAGGAGAGAGAAAGTTGTTGGGATAAAATATATTATCTAATTCAATTATCTAAATCTAAAATTAAGAATAAATTATAAAGATGTTAACTATGATAGTGAGATCCGAGTTCACGAATTCATCTACCCAATCATGCATACTACCCAAGTGATTATTCTCTTATCCCTATGTTCAATCTCTTTGTCAACCGGGACCCTAAATTATCCTAAAGACACTACCAATACTATAAAGGATGTGTTTAAACTGTAAATTAATCACCTCCCAAGTCTCATAACCTACAGTTAGACTCTATTAAGTTATTGTTCCCTATATGGTTGCACCAATCTCCTACCCACTACCAATGCAATAATCAACTGGTGTTCCTAATTGAAGTCCTAAGCGCGAATCGCCTACCAAGTCTCAACGCTCTAGACAAGTTAACCAAGTGCACTTTTGATTAACGCAATCAAATCAGAATTAGGAAACAAGAATTGGGTTAAGGAAAGGAAAAACATCACATAGAAACTATGCCGTCATGAGCCGCTTCATCGATCCCTCAGAAAAGAGGATTAGCTCCTCATCACGTTCATAATCAACAACAAAATAATTGAAAAGAAAACATAAAATAATCCTAAATCACTAAGGGAGAGGTAGCTCCAAGAGAAACTAGGATTAGAAGAGAAGAGACCTAAAAACTAAAAACTACTCTGAAACAAGCTATATATAGGAAACTGGATCTGCGCTCGGTCGCGGGGTGAGCCTTAAGTTTTGCACCAGCTCAAATTTGGGTTCTTCGCGAGGCGAGACAAAGCTAGCGAGGCGAGCCTGAGTGGTCTTCAATTTCCCTGTGTCTAGCTCGTGAGGCGAGGCTGAATGGTTGTCTGTTCCTTCTTGATCTGGTCCTCTGGCTCGCGAGGCGAGCAGCCTTTCACTAGGCGAATCTTGCATTTTTTGCCTTTTTGCTTGTTTTCTTCAATTTCTTAGCTTCCTTGAGCTTCACTTTTAACCTGAAATGAAAAAGTAGCATTAAATGCTTTATTTGACTCAAAATTAACCAAAATATCCTAAAAACTACTTGAGAGACTTAAAATGTTGATCGAGGACAATTAAAGCCAAATTTGGGCAAAAACGAGACTAGACTCGTACATTTAGTAAAAAAACCGCGGCCTCATTAGCTATAAAACTAGATGTGCAACACCCCGTTTTTCATAAGTATTTTCTTGAAGCTGGTTTTTTTAAGTTGGAATTATCGGTTGAGGGCTTAGTGGGATTTTTGGCTTAAAAGTCCCTTTCTGGTACATGAGCACGCCCGTGCTCATTAGCCAGTACGCCCGTGCTTGAAGTCAGAAGCGTGTTTCTGATTTTAAGTTGAGCACGACCGTGCTCAATGTGCTTACCACGTCTCTGTGACGCTAAGCTGAGCACGACCGTGCTCAGGTCCGAGTTTTATATACGTGAGAAGAATCGAGGGTTAACGTCATAACCCGCTGCTACTACCCTGTTGCGGCCAGAACTCATCCTCTCCATATTTCCTCTTCTACCAGCACTATAGTGGAGTTTTGGAAGCCGGTTGGGACGGTGGTTGGTCTGTGGCAGTCTATAGGTAATGGTTCCCTCTTCCCTATTGGTTTCCTTTTCAGTTTTTGTGATTTGGAAACTAATATAGTTGTGTTTTCGTTGTCTAAGGTATTGTTGAGGTTGAACTGTCCTAGAGGAGGAATCGTTTTGATAATTGGTGTTTTGGGAGAGCTACCTTCAATCCAAGTATGGGGAGAAAGGTAGTGTTTACATAGACTTGGGGTTAGGGTAAAGTAAAGGGGTTCCCATACCCCGATTTGATTTGTATGAATATATGATTGATATATTAAGTTGGTTGGTTATGTTGATAACATGATTTGATTGTCAACATGCTGTTATATGCCTAAGTTCATGTTATACTTATTGATGTTATGTGGTTAAATGAACATGTTGACATGTGATGGTTGCTTTTGGCATATGTTGTTGGTTAAATGGTTGATGCCACGATTGTGGTTAATATGATGTTGAATGGTTGATGCCGTGTTTATGATGATGACGTTGTTACTGGGTTTTATCCCTTAAAAATCGTGTTATTGGACTTTAGGATTAATGGGATTAAAACCCTAACAAAATTGGTTAAGTTTCAACCTCTGTTCCTGCACAGAACAGCACTGTCACGCGATGAGCACGACCGTGCTAAACAGGGAGCACGACCGTGTTCCCAGTTGGATTATGGAAAAATGGCCGTGCTGTTTAGCACGACCGTGCAGGACAAAGAGCACGACCACACTGCTGAGCACGACCGTGCTTCACTTAAAAGGGCTGCACGCCCTCACGTGTTTAAGCACGACCGTGCTCACCCCTCCTAGACAAACAGAATTATAGGACTTTGAGGGGTTTCAAACCCCATTTTCCCAATAATGATAAGTTGATTAGACAACTTGGCTAATGTCTACTAAAGATAATTAAAATGATGAGATGGTGAGGTGTTGAGTTGATAAGTCGATACCCATTGGGTACCGCAAGCTGATAAGTTGTGCCTTGGTGCTTTTGGCCAAGGAAGCCTTGACCCCGCTGTTTGGGTCTAAGGTATTGTTGTTGTACCTTGGTGACTGAGAGTTTGCCCCAAGTGTTGCGGTTGATTCTGTTAAGTCCTCAGGTAGATTCCGCGAGGGAAGTTGTTGCGGTTGATTCCGCTGTTATCTTCGGTCGATTCCGTTGGAGTTATAGAGGTGGTGTTGTCGTTGTTGTTGTGTTGCATACGCATTGCATCGAATATGTTGTTTAGGGATGTTCGACATAGGGGAGGTCGTCCTAGGGTACAGCGATCTGGCCATCCACGGTTTGAGTAGATTCTCCTAGCGCCCCCGTGATGACGCATTCGTTGGTTTGATGCATCGGCTATCCAAGGATTAGATTCTCCGGCGTTGAGTAGATTCTCAATGTGGATATTTAACTCCGAAGTCGTCCATCCCGAGTTTAGTGGATCCACATGCATTGTTGGCTTAGCGGAGTAGGATTGCACTGCACTGCATAGCATGTTGGTTGTTGTTGTATGTTTAAGTTGTTGCTATGTTGTATGTTTTACTTTACTTCATTCTTCCTTGCTATTATGTTACATGATTCTTACTCCCTATGTTGGTTTGTTTGTTTGTTGTTGGCCTGATTGGCACCTTGCAAAGGATGACGAGCAGCCCGGAGAGGAGTGACTCTGAAGAGCCGCCACTCCTAGTTAGGGCTAGTTTATGTTATGTTATTTTATTTCAGTTGTATTCCGAGGATATGTTTCCGGAACGGTTATACCAGCTCTAAGTTGTGACATCGGGGTTGGGTTATTTGTTTGTTATGTTTTAATTATTTTAAATTTATTTTATTTTCCGCGTTGTTACTAGTTCATGTGGGACTTTTCTACCCATGGACAAATGTTTTATTTATTTCAGTAAAATGCATGTTTTTATTTTAATTGTTTTTATATTAAATGCTTTATAGCATGCGGGGTAGAAGGGTGTCACATTTAGCGGTATCAGAGTAGTTCGGCCCTGTCCGGACGTGGTATGAGTCTGTCGTGAGTCTGTTGTGTAACTCTTGTTTGGATTATCTATAGTTGTTATAGATAATGATGTTTAAGTTAGTTGCCTATCGCTTTTACCCGCTTAAGTTCTGTACTAAAAGTTGTTTTTGGGCATGTACAGGAACTAATGGCCGGTAGAGGACATAATGATCAGGCAATCATTGACGCATTGGCACTCCTAGCCAATGCTATTAGACAGGTCAACCCTAACAACAATGGTGGGTCAGCTGAGTTCCAGGGACTGGATAAGTTCCAGAGGAACAACCCTCCGTCGTTCAAGGGAGCGTACAACCTAGAGGGAGCACTGTTGTGGCTGAGGGAGACAGAGAAGATCTTCCGTGCGATGGACTGTAATGATCAGCAGAAACTCATCTTCGCCACCTTCATGTTGACTAAGGAGGCGGAGCATTGGTGGGATAACTGCAGACAGAGGATGCAGGCTGAGGGCACAGCGGTTACATGGGCTATGTTCAGGCAAAGGTTCCTGGAGAAGTACTTTCTGGCAGATATCAGGGACAAGAAAGAGATGGAGTTCTTGTCCTTGAGGCAGGGGTCGCTATCAGTTGGTGACTATGCGGTCAAGTTTGAGGAGCTGGCTAGGTACTACAATCCCTACCAGCATGAGACAGATGATCGCTCCAAATGTGTGAAGTTTGAAGCGGGACTCCGGGCTGAGATCAAACAGGACATCAGTTATCAGGAGATCAGAGTTTTTCCAATTCTGGTCAACAAGTGTCAGATTTACGAGGATGCTAGTTAGTTCAGAGTTGCCAGTTCCAGAGGATCGGATAGTCAGAGTGGCAAGAGGACTGACCAAAGGGACAAGGGCAAGCAGCGGTATGCCCCGACGGGCAAGGACTTCAAGCAAAGTGGCAGGAAGCCACAGTTTCAGTAGAATAGCTTCAAGGGTGGGTTTTCTGATACCCCCAGAGCTATAAGGTGTGGTAAGTGTGGAGCACCGGACCATTATTCGTCCCAATGCAAGGAAACACAGGTTATCTGTTTCAAATGTGTTAAGCCAGGACACATCAGCCGCGACTGTGATGGAACCAAGGCCGAGCCTCCCAGCGCTAGCAAGAACCATAAGTCCCAGGCCAACAGACTGAAGACCACTGGAAGAGTCTTTACTCTTAGTGGAGCCGAAGCCTCCGAGCCTGATGACTTGATCCAAGGTACATGTTTCATTGATGGAACTCAATTAACTGTATTGTATGATTCGGGAGCTACTCACTCGTTTATCTCACATGATAGGGCGATGAGTCTTAAATTGCCTATTACTTTCCTTGAGTATGATTTGCTGGTTTCTACACCTACAAATAAACCTTTTTACTTCTTATGCATGCAAGAACTGTCATATTGTTATAAATAATAAAACCTTCATTGCTGATCTTGTATGCTTGCCTTTGAAAGACCTGGATATTATTCTAGGAATGGACTGGTTATTTTCCAACCATGTCCTCCTGAACTGTTTTAATAAAACCTTGATTTTTGGAACTCCAAAGGAGTCTAAGAATCCGGACCTTCTCTCTGCCAACCAAGTTCAAGCTTCGATGAGAGATGAAGCCCAAGTGTACATGATGTTAGCTTCCCTGGAAGTAGAGAGCAGCCCTCCTGATGTCGCCAGCGTGCCTGTTGTGCGGGAATTTCCTGAAGTGTTCCTGGGGGATGTTTATAACTTACCCCCAGAGAGAGATGTTGAGTTTACCATAGACCTAGTGCCTGGCACGGGACCAATCTCCATAGCACCCTATTGAAGGAACAGTTGGAGGACCTGATGAAGAAGAAGTTCATTAGGCCGAGTGTGTCTCCGTGGGGAGCACCTGTGTTGTTGGTGAAAAAGAAGGATGGTAGTATGAGGTTGTGTGTCGACTATCGGCAGCTCAACAAGGTGACCATAAAGAATCGGTATCCCCTCCCTAGGATTAATGATCTTATGGACCAGTTGATGGGCGCTTGCATCTTTTCAAAGATAGATTTGAGGTCAGGGTACCATCAGATTCGGGTTAAGTCTGAGGACATCCCGAAGACAGCATTTAGGACGCGATATGGTCACTATGAGTAGTTGGTTATGCCCTTTGGTGTGACCAATGCTCCTACGGTCTTCATGGACTACATGAACAAGACCTTTCACCCTTACATGGATAAGTTTGTGGTGGTGTTTATAGATGACATCTTAGTATACTCCAAGAGTAAGGAGGAACATGAGGAACACCTGAGGATTGTCTTGCAGACCCTTAAGGAAAAGCAGTTGTACGCTAAGTTGTCTAAGTGTGAGTTCTGGTTAGAGGAAGTGAGCTTCTTAGGACATGTCATCTCTAAGGGTGGCATAGTTTTGACCCAGCTAAGGTAGAGACGATGCTCCAGTGGGAAGGGCCAAAGTCTGTAACCGAGATTAGGAGTTTCCTGGGGTTAGACGGGTATTATAGGCGGTTCATAGAAGGTTTCTCTAAGATAGTTTTACCCTTAACCCATCTCACCAAGAAGGGACAGTTGTTTGTGTGGGATTCTAAGTGTGAAGAGAGTTTCCAAACCCTTAAGGATAGGTTGACATCAGCACCAGTGTTAGTTTTGCCAAATCCTAGTGAACCCTTCGTAGTTTACTATGATGCTTCTATGCAAGGGTTAGGTGGTGTGTTGATGCAGAGTGGTAAGATAGTTGCTTACGCTTCTAGGCAATTTAAAACCCATGAGAAGAACTACCCTACCCATGACCTAGAGCTAGGAGCTGTGGTATTTGCCTTAAAGATCTGGAGGCATTACCTATATGGAGCGAGGTTTGAGGTTTTTAGTGATCATAAGAGTTTGAAGTACCTCTTTGATCAAAAGGAGTTGAATATGAGGCAGCGTAGGTGGATGGAGTTTTTAAAGGACTATGACTTCGAGCTGACCTATCACCCAGGAAAGGCCAATGTGGTGGCCGATGCCTTGAGTAGGAAACCCTGCATGTCTCCGCTTTGATGGTTAGGGAGATGGATCAGATTGAGGAATTTAGAGACCTTAGTCTAGCTTACGAATTTACCCCTAAGAGTATTAGGCTTGGTACCTTGAAGGTTACCAACAGTCTGATGGATCAGATTAGAGAGGGTCAGAAGTTAGATAAGTTTCTCTTAGACCAGCGAGAGTTGCTCGCTCAGGGTAGAGACCTAAGTTTTAAGGATGGAAGTGATGGCATCTTGAGGTTTAAGGATAGAGTATGCACACCTGATGTTCCTGAGCTTAGGAAGTTGATCCTTGAAGAAGGACATAGGAGTGGACTGAGTGTGCACCCAGGTGCCACTAAGATGTATCAAGACCTTAAGAGGATGTTTTGGTAGCCTAGGATGAAAAAGGATGTAGCTGAGTTTGTGTATGCGTGCTTAGTTTGTCAGAAGGCCAAGATAGAGCATCAAAGGCCTTCAGGTAAGTTGCAACCTTTGAGCATCCCAGAATGGAAATGGGATAGCATCTCCATGGATTTTGTGTCTGGACTCGCTAGGACTCCAGTTGGTTTTGAGGCGATTTGGGTTGTTGTGGATAGACTGACTAAGTCTTCCCATTTCATTCCAATGAACATGGAGTATCCTTTAAAGAAGTTGGCTAAGCTATACATCAAAGAGATAGTTAGGCTTCATGGTGTACCCTCTAGCATAGTATCGGATAGAGACCCGAGGTTTACTTCTAGGTTTTGTAATAGTTTGCAAGAGGCTTTAGGGACAAAGCTTAGGCTTAGTTCAGCTTACCACTCACAGACTGATGGGCTGTCTGAGAGGACCATCCAGTCCTTAGAGGACTTGTTGCAGGTTTGTGTGTTAGAACAGTCAGGAAGTTGGGACAAGTTTTTGCCCCTAATAGAGTTCACCTACAACAACAGTTTCCATTACAGCATTGGGATGGCACCTTATGAAGCTCTGTATGGGAGGAGATGTAGGACACCCTTGTGTTGGAGTGAACCCAATGATAGTGTGGTGCTAGGGGCAGAGATAGTCCAGGAAACAACATAAAGGATAAGGTTGGTTTAGGAAAAGATGAAAGTTGCACAGAGTAGGCAGAAGAGCTACCATGATAAAAGGAGGAAGGCGCTCGAATTCCAGGAAGGCGATCATGTATTCTTGAGAGTTACCTCGACGACTGGGGTTGGTAGAGTGATGAAAGCGAGGAAACTTACTCCGAGGTTCATTGGTCCTTACCAGATCCTTAAAAGAGTCGACGAAGTCGCCTACCAAATAGCCTTACCCCCATTCTTGTCAAATCTCCACAATGTTTTTCATGTGTCTCAACTCAGAAAGTACATTCAAGACCCTAGTCACGTGATAGTACCCGACGCTATACAGTTGAAAGAGAACTTGACGTTTTTATAAGGGGTTGGAATTGTAACACCCTGTTTTTCAAAAGTATTTTCTTGAAGCTGGTTTTTTTAAGTTGGAATTATTGGTTGAGGGCTTAGTGGGATTTTTGGCTTAAAAGTCCCTTTCTGGTACATGAACAGGCCCGTGCTCATTAGCCAGTACGCCCGTGGTTGAAGTCAGAAGTGTGTTTCTGATTTTAAGTTGAGCATGCCTGTGCTCAATGTGCTGACCGCGTCTCAGTGATGCTAAGTTGAGCACGACCACGCTCAAGAGTGAGCACGACCGTGCTCAGGTCCGAGTTTTATATACGTGAGCAGAATCGAGGGTTAACGTCATAACCCTATGGCTGTTGCTACCCTGTTATGGCCAGAACTCATCCTTTCCTTATTTCCTCTTCTACCAGCGCTATAATGGAGTTTTGGAAGCCGGTTGGGACGCTGGTTGGTCTGTGGCAGTCTATAGGTAATGGTTCCCTCTTCCCTATTGGTTTCCTTTTCAGTTTTTGTGATTTGGAAACTAATATAGTTGTGTTTTCGTTGTCTAAGGTATTGTTGAGGTTGAACAGTCTTAGAGGAGGAATCGTTTTGCTAATTGGTGTTTTGGGAGAGCTACCTTCAATCCAGGTATGGGGAGAAGGGTAGTGTTTACATAGGCTTAGGGTTAGGGTAAAGTAAAGGGGTTCCCATACCCCGATTTGATTTGTATGAATATGTGATTGATATATTAAGTTCGTTGGTTATGTTGATAACATGATTTGATTGTCAACATGTTGTTATATGCCTAAGTTCATGTTATACTATTGATGTTATGTGGTTAAATGAATATGTTGATATGTGATGGTTGCTTTTGGCATATGTTGTTGGTTAAATGGTTGATGCCACGATTGTGGTTAATATGATGTTGAATGGTTGATACCATGTTTATGATGATGACGTTGTTACTGGGTTTTAACCCTTAAAAACGTGTTAATGGACTTTAGGATTAATGGGATTAAAACCCTAACAAAATTGGTTAAGTTTCAGCCTCTGTTCCTTCCCAAAACAGCACTGTCGTGGGATGAGCACGACCGTGCGGAACAGGGAGCACAACCGTGTTCCCAGTTGGATTCTGGAAAAATGGTTGCGCTGTTTAGTATGTTCGTGCAAGACAAAGAGCACGACCGTGCTGCTAAGCACGACCGTGCTCAATAGGAAGCACGACCGTGCTTCACTTAAAAGGGCTGCATGCCCTCACGTGTTTAAGCACGACCGTGCTCACCCCTCCTAGACAGAACAGAATTAAAGGACTTTGAGGGGTTTCAAACCCCATATCCCCAATAATGATAAGTTGATTAGACAACTTGGCTAATGTCTACTAAAGATAATTAAAATGATGAGATGGTGAGGTGTTAAGTTGACAAGTCGATACCCATTGGGTACCGCAAGCTGATGAGTTGTGCCTTGGTGCTTTTAGCCAAGGAAGCCTTGACCCTCGGTTTGGGTCTAAGGTGTTGTTGTTGTACCCTGTTGTTGCGGTTGATTCCGCTGCTATCGTCAGTCGATTCCGTTGGAGTTATGGAGGTGGTGTTGCTGTTGTTGTTGTGTTGCATACGCATTGCATCGGAGATGTTGTTTAGGGATGTTCGACATAGGGGAGGTCATCCTAGAGTACGGCGATCTGGTCATCCACGGTTGGAGTAGTTTCTCCTAGCGCCCCTGTCACGAGGCATTCGTTGGTTTGATGGATTGGCTATCCAAGGAGTAGATTCTCCTGCGTTGAGTAGATTCTCAATGTGGATATTTAACTCCAAAGTCGTCCATCCCGAGTTTAGTGGATGCACATGCATTGTTGGTTTAGCGGAGTAGGATTGCACTGCACTGTATAGCATGTTGGTTATTGATGTATGTTTAAGTTGTTGCTATGTTGTATGTTTTACTTTACTTCCTTCTTCCTTGCTATTATGTTACATGATTCTTACTCCCTATGTTGGTTTGTTTGTTTGTTGTTGGCCTGATTGGCACCTTACAGAGGATGACGAACAGCCCGGAGAGGAGTGACTCTGAGGAGCCGCCACTCATAGTTAGGGCTAGTTTATGTTATGTTAGTTTATTTCAGTTGTATTCCGAGGATATGTTTCCGGAAACGGTTATACCATCTCTGAGTTGTGACATCGGGGTTGGGTTATTTGTTTGTTATGTTTTAATTGTTTTAAATTTATTTTATTTTCCGTGTTGTAACTGGTTCGTGTGGGACTTTTCTACCAATGGACAAATGTTTTATTTATTTCAGTAAAATGCATGTTTTTATTTTAATTGTTTTTATATTAAATGCCTTATAGCATGCGAGGTAGAAGGGTGTCACAAGATGAGCTAGAGGCTTATAAAAAATCGAAAGGGAAAAGATCAAGAGGGATGAGGTGCATGAATCTTACCTTGTTTGAAGGTTTAAACAAGGAATACGATGATCACGTCTTCGCAACGATGTTCTCCCGTCGAAGAATGGTGAAGAACGGTGGAAGAACGGGTTACCTTGAGAGAGTTTTCTAGAGACGATTAATGGAAATTGAGAGAAAAAGAGAAGGGAGGCAGTTCTGAGTGTTGGGACAAGATAGACTAGGGTTTAGATCGTGTTTTAGGGGTTAAAAATGGGTTAGAACATGATTTTGGCTTAAAAAGAACCTAAAATGCGTTTTCTTGTTCTGCACATATTCGTGGCATGAGCCATTCGCGGGGCGAACCAGAGAACAATTTCTGTCAACTAAATTCGTGGGGCGACCCGAAAGTGCAAAGCTGAGTTTTAGATTTTCGCGGGGCGAACAAATGCTCGCGGGGCGAGCCAAAAACACTCCAGGGGGTTTGATGTTTTTTTTGGGTATTTGATGTTGAAAGTGTGAGAACGTATTGTTGGTGAAAGTGAGATTGTGATGCTGAGAGTGTGAGAAAGTGTGGATCTGCATTTTTAGGAGATCAAGTGCGCTGAAGGCGACGACGGCGGATCTGTTGGCAGTACGATGGCTCTGTTTCAGGGGGGTTTAGAGCGGAAGGGAGAAGTGATAGGGACCTAGAGGCCAAAGGCCCAATGGGACCAGAATTACTAAGTTTTACACAAAGGTGTATGATGCACTTGATCCAGGCCAGCATAACTAACTTTGCTGATCTAGTAGGAGAGAGAAAGAGGGTGAGAGATATGTGTTTCAGCAGCTGGGAATATATTGTAATGGGGGAGGGTCATAACAGTTTAGGCTGGAATTGGGACTAGACTTGGGAGAGAGAGGCACTCTCGAATTGCCTTAGGTTACCTTTTTCATTGCTCTTTATTTTCTTCTTCTATATTTCTGTTCTGCAATTCTTGGTTCCTTACAAGAAGACAGACAGAGGGAAGAGAAGAAACAATGTGGAGTGGTAGAGGTGGAGCGGCGTAACGCAGTGGAGCAGTAGTGGTGTGGAGTGGAGCTTAGCGGATCGACGAACAAATTGAAGAAGCTGAGGTGCTGAGCAGATGAGTGGAGAAGTTGAAACATTAAGTTTTTTTTAATTATTTATTTAAATAAAAAATAAATGGTGTAAATATATAACTCTCAGATAGCTGGATTTAATTTTTAAAAAAAAAATACATATAGTGATGTGTCAAGCCACGTGTCACTTCTGATGTGGCCTGTCGTCTGCCACACATTAGCAGTTAACAGAAGCAGTTGACAGCAGGGACCAAAACCAAAAAAATAAAAGTTAAAAGGACCAAAATCAAACCAAAATAAAGATAGGGACCAAAACCAAAAAGCCCTATATTTTCAGGGACCAAAAACTTCATTAAGCCTTTTTTTATCTATTTGATTTATAAAACTTCTCTCTTAAAATTGTTTTTTATTCTTTTCCACTGCAAGTTAACCATTATTAGAAAATATATTTATCTATCATATTTTTTTTCTGAAAATATATTTGTCTATCATATTTTATCTCCTCTCTTCAAAATCTATTTGATTTATTTATCTTCTTATCCCCATGCAAGTGAACTGTAACACCCCCCTTGGTGCTACATGGTGAACACAGTGCGGAAATAAAACTTAAAATAAAACGGCTGGTTGTTTTCGGAAAATTATTTTCTATAAGTTAGAAACTTCGGTATAAATTTTTTTTCCCTGCGGAATACTTTTAAAATGTGAGACACACATTTAAAACAGTAAAACTATATTATGCTTATCAACACACATAAATGATTGTATTCATAATCAAACCGCCACAGTGCACAAGTTGTCTGGAAAATGCCTTCAATATTTAAAGCTAAAGATTTAGAATAAATAAGGGTTCACATATCACACATACCGACCTCCTCAAACCTATCACCCAAAGAAAATCCTAAGCTGGTCACTCTACAAAATACCAACTGTGAAGACCCTGTGATCATCCCCACTGTCAGCGATTTCTTCAAAATGGAATTACTATTCTGAATGAAACCGGGAACTCCTCTGCATCATCTGTACTCATATACGAGATACAACAACAAAACCAGAAAACAGATATATCGCAAGCGTGAGATACCGATAAATGAGTTTTATCATGATAACTACATGCGCGACACACAGACAACAACATATACATATATATACAGCACATAGCTTTCCAACAATAATCGTAATAATTTAGCCAATAGGATTCATACCCGACAGTCATCGCAATTTTAAAATAACATGACACTTCTATGTTCCTCATCTATATTTGATATTTATTCTTTGGAGATCCTAACTTCCCTTTGCCGAGCAATATAGGCTGCAATATCCCCATAACACAATTGTTTCTGGAAGGTCGGCCTCTTAATTTAGGTCGGAGCTCCAATTGTTCAAGGGTATCACACTCAAGCACCTAAATAATATTGAGTAGTCCCTGATTGAGTACATCCACGTTTGGCAGTCGTTACGTCCACAGCACGAGGTTGCAAGGCCCCGGCCTTTGTGGCTCACGAATCCGGATGTCTTTAATAGACCACTTTGGTCTTGAGTTCCCCAATTTGTCAATCCACCCTATGATGACATCCAAATGGTGGGATGCCTTTACAAGATCTTTTTGGTTGAATTAAAGAACATAAAATGGCGCAAAACTTCTTTCAAAAACAAAACATAGTTTGAATCAAATTGTAACAAATTCAACAAGTGAAGAAAATATAAAAATGGATGAGAAAGGGATGAAGATGGCGCCACAAACAAGGATGTTTGATAAGCTTGTGAGGTTCGCCACAAGAATCTTGGATTCTTGATAAGAACAAGTTTTGGTTCATCCAAGAACCCAAGAGAACAAATCTCTCACAATGGATATCAATCCAAAATTCAACTTCCAAGTTAACTATTACATGTTTTTGGACGAAAATACATATAGATGGCAACCAACTTTTGGTTGCCCAAAACAAACCATAACCCCTACTTTGAATAGCCTAATTATGTCACTAATGATCCACTTAATCATCTAATCTTCACTCAGCCTCCACAAGATGCTCACGCCCCCACCATCCTTTATTATGGGTGGTTACACTTTGCTTCTCAAACTATAAAGTGTAACCCCCACAACTTACATCAAAAAGGAATCTTATCCTAACTAGATTCACATGTGCAGAATTAGGAAAATGGGGCTGCAACAAATTGCCATAATGGACCCACTTACATAATTCCCACACTTATTACATTAAAAGGAAAAACAAATAAAACACTTGAACTTGGATTCTCCAATTCACCCCACACTTCATGGATCTTCTAATTGGATAAGGTAAGTGACCAACTTGGGCTCCATTCCATCCAATCTTGCATTTGGGCTTGATCCCATCATAAGAACAATTATTTAGATGAAGACTTGTTGGGCTTTCTTGGTTGTCACTCTTGTCATAGGCCCATCAAGTCCTTGTGAGGCTTCTTGGACCATGCTCCTTATTGGACCCTTTTCATTCTTGATGAAAAGTTGACTTGCCCCCCCTTGGCTTACATCAAAATAGCATATAGCTATCAAAAATAATTTACATATATAGGATGCTAATGAAGCATGGAATAAGATTATCAACATATAATCTTAGTTAGAAGTTCAAAAATCACTGTAGGAATGAAAACAAATGACTTTTACCTAAAGCACTCCAACTTTGATCTTGAAGGAACTATGTCAAGATGAATTTTTTTGATGAAAGCTTCAACATGAAAGCTGTTTGGAATGATGATTAGCTTTAGGAAAGTGGGTTGAAATGGTGGAACAAGGATTGGATGTTGGAAAGACAAGCTTGGCCGAATATGGCCTCTAGAAAACCCATTTTGAAAACAAGCTCTAAATGGATTTTTGTGTGAAATAGAAAGTGTCTAGATCATCCAAAAGAGTAAGAATATGATCTTAGAAGATCAAAACAAGGTTTGGATGATGATTTATGGGTTTGGGTCGAATTTGAGAGAAAAAGGAGATGAACTTGAAAATGGATCTAAGAACAAAGTGGATCAAAGTGAAGACAATGATTTAAGGAACAAGTTTCATGAAGGAAGAATCATGAAATCATGTCTAAAATAAGACTTGTATATAATTCTCTTAGCTTTCCAACGCATCAAAGATCACCCCAAGCGCACATCTAGAACTCAAGATATAGCCAAAACGGTGAAACAGGTTATTAGGACTCTAAAACGATTGAACCTTTCTAAGGCTAAACCTCCCAAAACATGAACTTAGACATCAAGAGCAAGCATAACCAGCATATATAAACATATATACGATAAGTCTGACACATATTAATATTTATTAACTTAGGGTGAAATTCAGGGTGTTACAACCTCAAGATCAACAACGAAGAGATGAGGAACTTCCTAAGGAACGGAGAATGACTAAATACCATCCAATTGATAAGGTGATAGGTGACATCACCAAAGGGGTAACTACTCGTTCTTCTCTTAGGAATATATGTCATTTTATGTCTTTTGTGTCTCAAGTTGAACCTAAGACAATTGATGAGGCTATTATAGATGAACATTGGGTAATTGCTATGCAAGATGAGTTAAATCAATTTACAAGAAATGATGTATGGGAACTTGTACCCAAATCTAATAATAAACAAGTAATTGGAACTAAATGGGTCTTTTGGAACAAGTTAGATGAGAGTGGTATAATTGTTAGAAACAAAGCAAGATTAGTAGCCAAAGGATACAATCAAGAAGAAGGCATATACTATGAGGAAACTTATGCACCCGTTGCTAGGTTAGAAGCTATTAGATTGCTTCTTGCTTTTGCATGTCTTATGGATTTTAAGATCTATCAAATGGATGTCAAAAGTGCTTTTCTTAATGGTTTAATTCAAGAAGAAGTTTATGTAGATCAACCACCCGCTTTTGAAAACTTTGAAAAACCAAATTTTATTTTTAAACTTAAAAAGGCTCTCTATGGTTTAAAGCAAGCTCCAAGAGCTTGGTATGAGAGACTTGGCAAAATTTTTTTGCAAAAAGATTTTCAAAGAGGGAAGGTTGACACTACTCTTTTCATTAAACAGAAAAAGCATGATATTTTGATTGTACAAATATATGTTGATGACATTATATTTGGAGCTACTAATGAATCTATGTGCAAGGAATCTCTAAGCAAATGCAAGGTAATTCGAGATGTCTATGATGGGTGAACTCACTTTCTTCTTGGGGCTACAAATCAAGCAAGTGCCTAGTGGAACTTTCATCAACCAAGCCAAGTATTGCAAAGAACTACTCAAAAGATTTGGCATGGACAAGGCAAAAGAAGCTTCCACACCAATGGGCACATCCTCCTATCTTGACAAAGATGAACATGGTAGTCCGGCAGATGTAACAAAGTATAGATGTATAATTAGCTCTCTACTTTATCTTACCACTACTAGACCGGATATAATGTGTAGTGTATGCATGTGTGCTCGATATCAATCATGTCCTACAGAATCTCACCTAACCACCGTAAAAAGAATAATGAAATATTTGTTAGGTACAACTAATGTAGGACTTTGGTATCCTAAAGGATCTAGTTGTAGTTTAGTTGGATATTCGGATTCGGACTTTGCCGGATGCAAACTTGATAAGAAAAGTACTAGTGGAACATGTCATATTTTTTATAATTGCTTAATATCATGGTTTTGTAAAAAGCAAGTGAGTGTTGCTTTATCAACCGTCGAAGCGGAATACGTTGCTGCGCCGGTAGTTGTTGTGCCCAAATTCTTTGGATGAAACAACAATTAATTGACTATGGAATACAATTGGACCAAGTTCCAATTATATGTGATAATACAAGTGCCATCAATCTATCCAAGAATCCTATCCAACATTCTAGGACTAAACATATTGAGATAAGGCACCATTTCTTAAGAGATCATGTTCAAAAAGGAGATCAATTGTTCTAGATTTTGTTGAATCAAATAAACAATTAGCCGGTATATTTACCAAACCTTTGCCTAGAGAAAACTTCTTTTATATAAGAAGAGAACTAGGGATCATATATGAAACATGTATTGATTGATCTTATATGCTATGATTGTTTGGATGCACGTTTGTTTGGTTCATATCATGTATATATTGATCTTTAATCTTATAATTATGTGGTTTGATCTCTGGATGAGCAATATGTATGAATACATGTGAAACCTATGTGAATTTTGCTCTCTGTCCAGGCTGTATTCGAATATCACTTCAATGTATTCGAATACACTGCAGATTTTCCCTGTTTTCTGTGAAGTATTCGAATACCACTTGCTGTATTCGAATACCAGTAAAAATCTGGTACAAATTTTTGGGAGTATTCGAATACCCCCCTAGTATTCGAATACCCTATAGATCTAAAAGTTTTTCATGCTTTAAAACTTCATGTGCTTTATATATGCAGGGAAATATAGAGGGTAATTTGATGATGGTGATGAAAAATGATTTATATTTCTCTGATTTTATCCTAGACCTATGAGTATTATATATGAATATAATAATCCAAACAGTAGATCATGTACTTTATATATGCATGAAATATTGGTATGCAAATTAAAGATGATGATGAGAAATGAGTTTCTAGATTAGTCATTCCAATTTACATGAAATGAAATTGGTATTTTTCTCTGATATATCCTGGACCCCTTGATGTTACTTTTATAACTGATTTTGGTACACCAACAGAGGATGAGTGTATGTACATTATACTCTGATAGACTTATGTGTGATGGATGTTTGTATGCATGCCTTGAACTTATCTGATATTTTGATTATGCATGTATGGCATCCCTATTATCTCTATTTGTGAATATTGTGTCTTTTTTCTCCAAATAATATATGTTTTTTGATAATGCCAAAGGGGGAGAAAAGGTGCGCTTTTGTGTTTATTTTGCAGGACTTACTACTTTACCCAGAAGGAGTGTCATATATTCAGGGGGAGTTCGGAAAAAATCATGATACACTTTATTCACAAGTTCAAATTCAATCAAAACCTTACAAAAGCAAAGCAAGATTCAAGTTTCATCAAACCATCTAAAGAGTTGTCATCATAAAAAAGGGGGAGATTGTAGATGATGATGAGATTAAGTCTCAATTATGCTTCCGTGAAGAACATCTCCACCTATTTTCAAGAGTGAATAAAATAAGTTTTTTAATAATGATGTAATAGTTTAGATGTTTGATGATGATGTAACCGTTTAGATGTCTAAGCTTGCTTTGGTAGGTTTTGATGTATGTCATTATGTAACTTAGTTTGATTAGATGGCTTGACAAATTAAAAAGGTAATAATGCTTAACCAAAAAATAGAAATCAATTAGAGCTACTATAAAATGCCAAATGATGAAAAATGTTTTAAAAGTATACAAGTAATCACATACATAGTTTTTTATTGGTCTACTTTAAGGAAAATTCGAAATTCCTTCAAGAGTATTCAAATACCAACTCATGTATACCATTACTCAAGCATTTTGGCAATTTTGGTCAGAATATTCGAATACCCCTGCTTGGTAGGTTCTGTTGAGTTTGTTAGCTTCTATTACAGGGAGTATTCGAATACCATGACACTGTACTCGTATACTCACCTGAAAAATCAGCAAACTTAAACTTTTTTCAGCTCCAATTGAAGTCTATCTAAAGGGCATATGCCTAAGAGTTTTGACAATGAAATCATATGCAAAAATATACTGTTATAATGCCAAAATAGAGAGCCATCTATTCATTCTTTGTTACAAGAGATCTTAGAAGCTTATCAAGCTTTGTTGCACAAGTGTTGTGCTAGGAATTTCTCTTCTACTCAATTGTATTTTCTGATTTTGTATTGGGAGTTTGAATCCCATAGTGACTCAAGAGCGAGGCATCTCTTGAGGGGTGTAAATCTTTGTTAGTGAGGTATCCATCAAAGTTACCATTGGAGAAAAATCTTTGTTGGTGTAGTATCTTTCAAAGTAAGGGTGAGGCATCCCTTTGTTTGCAAAAGTGTGGTATCTCTTGTGGTGAATTGTTGGTGAGGTATCCAACAAGGTGTAAGGGTGAGGCATCCCTTTGTGAGTTGTTGGAGAGGTATCCAACAAGATTCAAGGGTGTGGTATCTCTTGAGAGTGTGGTACTTGTGGGTAAGGTATCCTACAAGGGAGAGTGACTTTTGTAAGGAGTGTGGTATCTTTTGTACAAACTTTGTCATAGTGAATTTTTGACACCCTCTACCCCGCATGTATTCAAAAGCCATAACACGGATAAGAAAAGATATAGAACACATGCAAAAATATATAATATTAAAAACTGGGCAGAGACTGCCACATTGTAATATAATGCGGAAATAAAAACATAATATAACTGAAAACATAAACGAACCCAACCCCGATGTCACACTATAGAGCTGGTATAACTAATCCAATAAAACAATTCGGATACAACAGGAAACAAACTAACAACTACTGAAAAGGAAATCCTATCTACGAGTCGTTGCTACTCAAAGTCACTCCTCAACTGGCTGCGCATCGAACTCTACATAAATGATACATGCCACAAAACAAGAAACATAGAGATAGGGAGTAAGAAACATATATATGAATATAACGGCAAGGAAGCAGTTAGCAAGGCGAGCATACATCAAACAATCATGTTATAGAAGACGTGTATGCTATGAAATGCAACTCTACTCCACTACTCCATTATGCATGTGGATGCAAACTATCTCAGGAAGGCAATTTCAGAGTTACATCTCCATATTGGCCAAAAAGCACCAACGTCGGGCTAGACCACCAACCATGGGTGGACCCCTAGGATAGCCGACACACCTTATTCACGGATGCGCCACCGCGGGGGTACCTGATCCCCTCAGTCTCGGATAAATCACCACGGATGGCCAGATCGTCTTACACACGGACGACCTCCCCTATGTTGCACAACCTCCACTAACATCTCCGATGCGTGAATGCATGCTCAACACAAACACACAACAACATCCACCACCTCCGCTTGGGCCACTAGGCTACCCAAGTTTATCTCCATAAACACCTCTACCACTCGGCTATCGAGGATTATCGTTATCGTTTCGTATTCATTATTAAACACTCTAGTCGTTCTTCACTAGAGATTACCACATTGATCATCAAGCGTTAAGGTCCGCTTGACCACCAAGGTACATCAACATCAACACCTAGACCATTAAGCATCAAGGCTCAACATCATCTTTTCCCTAGTCTTTGGTCTTCATGTTTCGTTAGTATTTTATTAAGTCTTTTAGAGCATTTGGGGTGAAACCCGTGCTTCTGTACTGTTCTGCGTTCTGATCTGCCATGCTCACCCCTTAGCACAGCCGTGCTGAGCTCACAGTCAAGCACGATCATGCTAACTGTTGAGCACGGGCGTGCTCAAGCAACGCGCCCTGATCTGGGATTTGAATGGGAGCACGAGCGTGCTCCCTATTGGGCACGGGCTTGCTCAAGTGCGCGCTCTGCTGGTCTGGGCAGATGGGTCACAAACCCTTTGCCAATTATTGGGGACAAGCCAGATTCAATCCTAATGGTTGTTACTAATCCATTAATCATCAGCTTCATTAATCTTAAATGTTCTTCATTACTGCTCATGTCTTATCATCATGGGGAATTAATCCTTTAATCATAGCTTTATTATTAATGTTCCTAGAACACTCACTAATCAATCCTAGGGTCTTTAACTAAGCCCTATGAACATAACCTTATCTCTCACATTATATTCATGTCTTATGGACAACTGGGAGAAACATCCCTTAATTCTCATTATTATCATTAACGTATTTTAACGTCTTAATATTATGTTCGTATTAACGTCCTCAACAATCAACATCAGTCAATAACATCATACTCATCATAATCATGGCATCATCACATTCAACATGTTCATAACAGTCAATATTCAATAACAAAAACATTCATAACAACATTAATCAATTAATAACAGACATGCCAATATCATAATCACAACAATTAACATCATATAACAAATAGACATAAAGGCATATAAACATGTTAGTTATCATACAATAGGGTCATGGGTAACCCTTCGTCTTACGCTACCCCCAAGCTTACATACTCATATCATTCCTTCTCCGCATACCTGGTATGAAGATCAGACTCCTAATAGCAAACTGGTTACGTTCCCTCAAGCGGCTCGACAAACGAATCAAGCCTTGGCTAACAAAAAGGTTAACCAATTAGTTCCCAATTCAACAAAAGGAAAAGGAAACAGAAGAGGGATAATCGGCTTACCTTACAAGACACTAACGTGCATGTTCCTCTCTCAAAACTAGATCAAGAACACAGAGAACTTCAAGGGATTCGAGGGAAGGAAGAGAGAAGAGGTTTCCGCCATACTAGGATTGCCCAATGTGTCAAAATAGGGTTTAACACGGTAACCCTCGTGCTACCACCTCTATTTATAAATGAGTAAACACCCAATTTGATCCCTGAAGTTGTGAAGTAGTATCAACCTGATCCCTGAAATTATCGAAATTCCAAATTAGTTCCTGAAATTGTAAAATTGTAATCAACTTAGTCCCTCCGTTGAAAATTGTATAGACTAAGTTGATTTAAGTTAGCAATTTCAGGGACTTAATTGATATTAAGTGAGTAAAATGAGGGACCAAATTAATATTAACTTATCATTCAGGGACGCTTTTGGAATTTCGATAATTTCAAGGACCAAGTTGATACTACTTCATAATTTCAGGGACCAAATTGGGTATTTACTCATTTATAAACTCTGCATCGAGCACGGTCGTGTACCCCCTTAAGCACAGTCGTGCTTACATCAGCGTCATCGAGACGTGTTCATGCTTGAGCACGGTCATGCTCCTTGTTGAGCACAAGCATGCTCAACTTAGCGTCGGCGAGACGTGGACATGCGCTGAGTACGATCGTGCTTCCTAATGAGCACAATCGTGCTTGTGACTCAGACAGTCCCAAGACGTGCCTAACAAGCACGGGCGTGCTGGATATGAGCATGGTCGTGCTCCTGTACCAGAAAGGGATTTTAAGCATAGAAATCCTACTTAGCCCTCAACAACAACTCTAAGCTAGGCCCTAAGGTTTATCCAAACAAACAAGGCACACATAAAAGCACTTAACAAAAAATGGGATGTTACAAATTTCTCCAAGAGGACTCTTGGGGACTGGACGTAGGCCACTAAGGTTGTGGGTCGAACCAGTAAAATACTTGTGTCACTTTCTCTATCCCTACTCTTTTTACTTTCTTGCACAAAAAAATTCAACCACGATAGTTACATCTCTCACAACTATGAATAAGAAAAGAAAAAAGCAAGAACTGAGGTAGCTAGTGAGGTTCAGTTCTGGGTTTGCATATATGAATAGGTTTTCATCTCTCACAATTATACACAAAACCATGATTTTCCATCTCTGTTCTTCTTCTAGGTTTGGTCATGGGTGGAGGCAGCGGCTTCTCCTTCAACACCATGGAGTCAGCGGCGGGATGGATGAGGCAGGGTGAATATGGTGGCTGCTGTAGGGACAGAGGCGGTGCGGAGAGTGGAGGGGCGGCGAGCGGAGTGGCGGCAAGGCTGATGGCTGGCGAGCAGAAAGTTCTCAGTGGGGGAGAAGAAAAGCTTGGGGAAAGGGATTACAACGATTCGTTTTTGATTTAAAAATAAGATAAATCTCATCCATTGGTTTTCATTATCGCCACGTGTACGGCTGGGATTGAGGGGACCGGACTCTCCATTTTTTTGGAGGACTGGAGAGGATCTGCTCCCGCCTATTTGTGGCACATATTTTACCATACTTACATTTATTTACATTCGGTTATGAATTAGATGACATCTCCTTTATGATTTTTCGTGTAGTATTTCTCTATATTTCCATGATAATCTCGAGATTTACAATTCGCTTATGAATAGTAAAGAAAACCGAAACGAATTAGAACAACTGAGAATTAATCTAGCGTAGCTAGATGGAAGGACAACTTGACAGATACAAGAAATTTTCCAACCGGCAATGGATGTTACTTTTGAAACTGGTGAGTTGATTTGTTGCTCGGATCTAGTGGGCAGCACCTGGCTCCTACTCATGCTCACAATTTGTTAGCTCCATCTATGTGTCTCAAGATTATTTAATAAATTGTGGGGTCCCCTTTAGGTATCAAACCAATATTATTAAAATCGAACCGGTGGTCGACTCGGTCAGGGCACTGGGTTAATGGGTCACTGGTTCAACCGGGTTCAACCGAGGGTCACTGGTTGACTCGGTTTGAACCAGTATACATTAAAAAATTCTAAAATATTCATATATTTGACAACATAATTCAACATGTCCATACTCCAAATATAATGTAATATATTTGTAATATTGATATGTACTATATAATATATTTGTCAGCAATAGACCAAACATAATGTTTGGTGTAGTGGTAATGACTTGTTAATATAAACACCAGGTCTTTGGTTCAACTCTCACTCAAGTAACTTTTGCATTTTAATAACAGTGTATCAAACACGCCATTGTGGAATACATTGTAATTTTCTTTGGAGTATGCTGTAAATCCTTCCAAGTCACTCCTTCAAATGGATAGTACATTTTATTCCTTTGTAGAAAATCATCTTTGAAAGGTCACTCATCCTCGTCAGCTCTTATTCCAAAATTCAATGTTTAGATTTTTGACATCTTGTGCAAAGAAGACATTCTTTTCTAACAGTAAGTCAATAAGCATGTGATCAATTTTTGCACCTCAAATAACATTGTTTGTCTTAAAAAAGTGGCATTGAACTTGATGTCCTCTAGTCATGGGTGAGAGAAATCATACCATTATATCTATTGGAAATTAGTGCACTCAATAACATTTCAATATTCATATTCTTTTACCTAACTTGGTCACAATCAATAACTTGTTGAACTCAATATGGTTCAAATTCAGAATTAAGCCCATTTCTGAAAAGTAGCTGTGTGGTAGGAGGGATGCATTTTATTAAATATTCCAGTGTCCTTTTGCGTCCTAAAAACCAGCACTTATTTGCTTCATTTGCGTAAGACATTCAATTAGGTGACTATATTCTTTTATTAATAAGAAGATCTAATGTTCGTGAAAACAAAAAAAGAATCTAATCTTTCTTTTACCTTTATTTCAAATAATAATAAAATTATAAAATATCCTTATTCTCTTTATTTATAATAGCAATATAAATTTTAAACATTTTTGTCTTAAAAAGTCTTGTCATGCTATATTTGAATGTAAGATTAATTAGTAATATTCGAGTTGATTTGAATAGTTTGTTGGACATACTGTTTCAATGAATGGAGAATTCTTATTCCAAAATCCAATATTTAGATTGTTGACTTCTTGTGCAAAGAAGACATTCTTTTCTAACAGTAAGTCAATAAGCATGTGATCAACTTTGCACCTCAAATAATACTACTTGTCTTAGAAAAGTGGCATTGAACTTGATGTCCTCCAGTCATGGGTGAGAGAATTCATACCATTGGATCAACTGGAAATTAGTACACTCAATAACATTTCAATATTCATATTCTTTTACCTAACTTGGTCACAATCAATAACTTGTTGAACTCATTATGGTTCAAATTCATAATTAAGACCATTTCTGAAAAGTAGAGCTGCGTGGTAGGAGGGATGCATTAGATTAAATATTCCAGTGTCCTTTTGCATCCTAAAAACCAGATTAAATATGACAGTGTCATTTTGCGTCCTAAAAACTGTACTTATTTGCTTCAGTTGCTTGAGACATTGAATTAGGTAACTATCTTCTGTTATTAATAAAGAGATCTAATGTTCGTGAAAACAAAAAAAGGAATCTAATGTTTCTTTTTCCTTTATTTCAAATAGTAAAAAATTTATAAAATATCCTTATTCTATTTTAACAACAATACAAAATTTTAAACTTTTTTGTCTTGAAAGGTTTTGTCATAATAATTGAGTTGATTTGAATAGTTTTTGAACTTACTGTTTCAATGAATGGAGAATTCTTATTTGAAAATCCAATATTTATATTTTGACTTCTTGTCCAAAGAAGACATTCTTTTCTAACGGTAAGTCAATAAGCATGTGATCAATTTTTGCACCTCAAATAACACTACTTGTCTTAGAAAAGTGGCATTGAACTTGATGTCCTCCAATCATGGGTGAGAGAATTCATACCATTGGATCAATTGGAAATTAGTACACTCAATATTCATATTTTTTTTTTTTACCTAACTTGGTCAGAATCAATAACTTGTTGAACTCAATATGGTTCAAATTCAGAATTAAGCCCAATTCTGAAAAGTAGATGCGTAGTAGGAGGGATGCATTAGATTAAATATTCCAGTGTCCTTTTGCATCCTAAAAACCAGATTAAATATTCCAGTGTCATTTTGTGTCCTAAAAACTGCACTTATTTGCTTCAGTTGCGTGAGACATTCAATTAGGTAACTATCTTCCGTTATTAATAAAGAGATCTAATGTTCACGAAAACAAAAAAAGGAATGTAATGTTCCTTTTTCCTTTATTTCAAATAGTAAAAAAATTATAAAATATCCTTATTCTATTTTAACAGCAATACAAAATTTTAAACATTTTTTGTCTTGAAAGGTTTTGTCATAATAATTGAGTTGATTTGAATAGTTTGTTGAACTTAATGTTTCAATTAATGGAGAATTCTTATTTGAAAATCCGATATTTAGATTTTGACTTCTTGTGCAAAGAAGACATTCTTTTCTAACGGTAAGTCAATAAGCATCTGATCATTTTTTGCACCTCAAATAACACTACTTGTCTTAGAAAAGTGGCATTGAACTTGATGTCCTCCAATCATGGGTGAGAGAATTCATACCATTGGATCAATTGGAAATTAGTACACTCAATATTCATAATTTTTTTTTTTACCTAACTTGGTCAGAATCAATAACTTGTTGAACTCAATATGGTTCAAATTCAGAATTAAGCCCATTTCTGAAAAGTAGCGGGGTGGTAGGAGGGATGCATTAGATTAAATATTCCTGTCTCCTTTTGCATCCTAAAAACTTGCATTTATTTGCTTCAGTTGCGTGAGACATTCAATTTGGTAACTATCTTCCGTTATTAATAAGGAGATCTAATGTTCACAAAAACAAAAACAAAAAAAAAGGTACCTAATCTTTCCTTTTTCCTTTATTTCAAATAGTACAAAAATTACAAAATATCCTTATTCTATTTATTTATAATAGCAATACAAAATTTTAAAATTTTTGTCTTAAAAAGTTTTGTCATACTATATTTGAATGTAAGATTAATTAGTAATATTCGAGTTGATTTGAATAGTTTGTTGGACTTACTATTTCAATGAATGGAGAATTTTTTTTCTTTGGTCCTAAATATATGTAGAGTTTTGTAATGTTAAAATGGGTGTATCATTTAGGTATGTACTATGTTTGAGAGTCTGTATGCGTTTGTTTTTCTTAGGAGCCTGTGCCTTAAGTACAGGGTATTAGATGTTATGGAAGTAATGCTATGAGAGTGAGTCTGTAATGGGTGTAAGGCTTTTGTGGGATTTCTTTGATGAATTAAGAACAATGATGTATTGACTTTTTTTATCTTGTTTAAAGCACATGATACGATTTGAACTCTTCAAGTCTTTCTAAAAAGTGGGAAGGGAGATCACTTTGATGCTAAATCTCTTATTGAATAAAATATGATTATTTATCGGGGAAAAAACTTGGGCAACTATCTTCCATTAATAATAAGGAGATCTAATTAATATTCGCAAAAACAAAAAAAAGAATGTAATCTTTCCTTTTGCCTTTATTTCAAATAGTAAAAAAATTATAAGATATCCTTATTCTATATATTTATAATAGCAATACAAAATTTTAAACTTTTTTTGTCTTAAAAAGTTTTGTCATACTATATTTGAATGTAAGATTAATTAATAATATTCGAGTTAATTTGAATAGTTTGTTGGACTTATTATAAGATATCCTTATTCTATTTATTTATAATAGCTTATAAGTTTTGCCTTTATTTGTAATGTTGAAATGGGTGCATCGTTTCTGTATGTACTATGCTTGTGAGTCTGTATGCATTTGTTTTTCTTAGAAAGCCTGTGCCTTGAGTACAAGGTATTAGATGTAATGGGAGTAATGCTATGAGAGTGAGTCTGTAATGGGTGTATGGCTTTTGTGGGGTTTCTTTGATGAATTAAGAACAATGATGTATTGACTTTTTTTATCTAGTTTAAAGCTAACAATAGCAAGTGAACTCTTCAAGTCTTTCTAAAAGGTGGAGAGGGAGATCACTTTGATGCTAAAGCTAGATCTTAATGAATAAAATATGATTATTTATCGGGGAAAAAAAATCTGGGGCACGACAGCTAAAATCCAAAGAGCTTTTTTTTTTTTTTTGAATTGGTCTATTAGCCCTTTAGGTTTACTACATTCATTAAACTCATGCATTCACGCATTCATTGCTACATACCATTGGATGTAACAGCCTGATTTTCATTATACTGTTTAACCAATAAAAAAAAAAGTAATTATATTTTAATATGAAGTTTAGAAAATGTTTTTAATAAAATAAAAATCATATTCTTGATCTATCTTATGATAATAGCTCACAATAAAATTTTCGGCTGAAAATTCAGACGAAAGCCGGTCTGCATTTTCTCTACCAGTATAATTTTACTGAGCCGGAAACATAATTTTGACTCGTGAACGAGATGGTTAGTGTTTTTAGGATGATTTGTGTGGGTATGGAGATTTTCATAAAATCTCGTTCGGGGCCAAATTCTAAGTATTACCCGGGCGAAATCGTCGGGAAGTACGATCGGGGAAGTCATCTGATACGCGATGGAGCAGAGCACAAAGGCAAGGAAAGGACTAGAAGAGACATGATGTGATGGCAAATAGTAACCACCATCACTCACTTTTTCAAAATCTTACTTTTTCAACCAATTTCTCTCTCCAACCATACCTCCCCACCATACCTCCCATACCTCTAAACTTCCTCAACAAGCCTTAAGACCAAACTTGCTCTCCAAGCACCTCCCTTCCTCACAAATTTCGTGCTTCTCTCCCCTCTATCTATATAAACTCACTTCATCTTCATTTACTCACTTTTTCTTCTCCAAAACTCCATTAACACTTACACTTTTCATTTCTTCTTCTTCCTTCTACTAAAGCTCTAATTTTTTTACTTAGCTTTTGCACTTGGTTCCTTCATCAAATTTGTTCATCTTGTTGAGGGTAATACTCCTATGTAGTTTATTTTCAAGTTCTTGTCTTTATTTTCATAGTTATGCTTTATGTTTTCTTTAACCTTTCAAACTTCTAAAATCTCTTAAAAATGGTAGAAAACTCCGTTTGAGTTGAAACCACTTTCTATAGTCTTGTATTAACCTCTATTTTCACATACTATGAGCTTGTGTCAAACAAAAATTTCTACCTCTTCTCTCCAAGGATGGCCGAAACCTAACAAAAGTGGCCTAGGAGGTTTTGTTTCAACTTTTGCTTGTATGAACTTGTATTTGAGTTTCATTTCCAAGATGATCATGACAAAGGCTCCTTTATACTAAAGGGTGTTATGTCTAAGTGATTGGAAAGTTTAAAGCTTTTTACACATTTTTCATGTAAAGGCCAAAACTTTAAGAGTTTAAGGTAAAAATGTTTAGTTGTTTTTCCAAAATGATCATGGATTAAGGCTCCTTGATGTATAAGGATGCTAAATCCAAGAGATTGGAAAGTTTGAAGATTTCTAACCTTTATTTCATACCAAGGCCGAAACTTTAATAGTTTTTGGCAAAAATGGTAAGTTTTATTTTCTTCCAAAATGATTATAGATTTGAGCTCCTTAATATCAAAGGATGCTATGTCTAAAAGATTGGATGATTTAAAGATTTCTAGTTTAAAAATCCTATGATGGCCGAAACCTAAGGTTTATGGACCTAGGATGTTTTGTTTTCATTTTCCGAAATGATCATGGTTTCAAGCTCCTTACTATGTATGGATGCTAGCCTAGAGAGATTGGAAAGTTTAGAAATTTTTAGCCAATTCATTTATGTTGGCCGAAACTTGCACTAAAGAGAATAAAATGTTTTTGATTTGGTTTGTGAAAACTAGTACTTGATTCCTACTCCTTAATACTCTAAGATCATTGATCTAAGAGATTGTGTCGATTTGAAAACCCTAGCCTATTTTTGTCATACAAGGCCGAGTCTAGGCTTTCAAAAATAAGGATGAGTTTGTTTGATTTAGTTATTTTATGTCATGCGGTTGAAGGTGGTGTTAACACATATCGATCGGATAACGAGGAGCTGCGGCCTCAAACCTTCGGTGATCACTCAGGTGGGGGAAAGAACCAACCTATCGTCGGAATCGATAAGTAGTAAATTATCTAGTAATTATGTAGGGCGACCTAAACCCTACTAGTAGTCGAATAATCGACAAGACCAAAATCACTTTAAATTGCTTTTGAAACACCCATAGTGATTCGGGGATTGTAGGTTTATCGATATTAGGTTGATATTTAATAACTGTTGATGGATGATCTGTTTTTATTATTTATACTGAATTGGTTGTTATGCCATGTTTATGTTTGGAATATCTTGAATTGTTCTTATATGATGCCTGATCTGTTTGGTGTACTGTATGCTTAGTGGATAAGTGATGATATATGTAATGTTTAAGAGATGAGTTGTTTTGGGTGCGAGGATCATAATGACTGTTAGAGGTGCCTAACCTAAATAATTTATGATAATGAGGTATTTTGACTTAGAGCTTGTGTTGAGGTTTTGATCTGAGGTTAAGGCACTAGGTTACGACTATAAGAGTCTGTGAGGTTCATGAGTTGGGTTGTTTCTACAACCGAAGTCCTTGTGGGACCGTCCAAGGGTAAACTTAACAAGTGCAGCTATGAGCGTCATTGCTTTGCATGAGCACCTCCGGGAGTGGTTGAGGTGTGCGCCGGGATCATCGTGCAGCTATAGTGTCACGCTTAGCGTGAGCGTTCTTACCATGGTTGAGGTGTGCACCGGGATCATCGTGCAGCTATAGTGTCATGCTTAGCATGAGTACCCACGATCGGGGTATGCACCGGGAGCTTCGTGCCACTAGGAGTGTCATTGCACAGCATTGAGCATCTCAACATGACTAAGGATGTGCACCGGGATTGGGACGTGTCGCTTGGACGATCGATCAAGAATCACTACTGTGATAAGGAATTCCGTAACCGCTTTGACATCAAGGTTTAGTTTTTGAGTGAGGGTAGAGGTGAATATAAGAACTTTAATGAAGGATGGATGACTTTGATTGATGTTGTGTCTGTGATAATTACTGTTTAGTTTACTATGAATCTTTTCCGCTTTTGATGATAGCATGTTTCTTATCCCCTGTACTTTTCTTTGCTTTGTTCTATCTTTTATGGTTCGTGTTCAAAGATCCTGTTGATGAGCCGAACGAGGAGGAGCTGGACGGAACTCCTTACGAGCCGGATGCCGGAGGACGAGCTGTGACCCATGATGAGTAGGGTCTAGTCCTAGTTATGGCCAGTGCGTCCGTGTCACGACGCTTTATCTTTTCCGCTTTTACGTTTTGTATAACTTGTACACCTGTTAGGGCTCCTATTGTCGGGATGCCCTAAAACAGTGTTTTGTTTAACTCTGATTGCACTTACATATGTTTAATGTGGTCATGTTTTCTTATTCCTATTCTACATGAATATGTTTACTTAATAATTTAAGTTTTAATTCCGCCGTATTTTCATGTTAAGTTTAAGAATAAGAACATAATAATCAATTTTATTTCCAAATAAAACACCGAGGCACAGCGGGGTGTCTCATTATGGTATCAGAGCAGTTTGATTCTGATCGGACTGCTAAAAGTTAGGGTGTTGTTACTGGCCGTGTCTAGTTGAATCCACATCGGATTTAGACTATGTTTAGAAGTGGGGTAGAGTGTCCGAACCTAACACAAAAGTTAATATTAGTATGGCATATGGTATTTATATACTGGCTTATGTAGTATTATATGTCATACTAATTAGAGCGGATGATTTCTTGCAACAGAATCATGGCACGTGGAAGAGGACGTCCAACTAACAGTGGAGAAAGGACTCTTGAAAGGGTCATTGGAGCTGTCAACGATAATACTAACAATGGAGGAGGATCATCTTCGACTCCAAACACCATGGAGACAATAGCTGCTGCTATGCTATTGCAAACCCAACAGAATGCTGAGATGCTGCAAATGAACAAAGAGCAGCTAGAGATCAAGAACCAGAGAAGGGCAGTGGCAGCTGAGGACGCCGGATTGGCAACCTTTATGAACGGGAAGCCACCTCAATTCCGAGGAGAATACGATCCAGAGAAGGCAGAATGGTGGATACAGGAGATTGAGAAGATATTCGATACTATGCGCTGCCGAGAGGATAGAAAGGTGACTTATGCTGCCTTTATGTTGACTGAGGGGGCAGAATTCTGGTGGAAGGGCAAGAGAAGGTTATTGGAGGCTGAAGGTAGTGTAATTACCTGGAAATTATTCACTGATTGCTTTTTCGAGAAGTATTTTCCGCGTATAGTTAGACGCGAGAAGGAAAAGGAATTCACAAACCTCAAGCAAGGCAACATGTCTGTTGGTGAGTATGCATCAAGGTTTGAGGCGCTGATCAAGTTTTCAGAATACTATCAGAGGTTCCCGAATGAAGACTGGCAATGTAGAAGATTCGAGGAAGGACTCAGAGATGAGCTGCAGAGGGCTGTAGTGTCTCTTGACATACAGTACTTCCCAGAGCTAGTCGAGAGATGCAGTGCCATCGAAAGCATAGATCTGAGGATGGCTAATGAGCAGAAACAACTGAGGATCGGAGGCCCTAACAGATCAAGTTTCCAGAGGCGCGGGGGAAGTGGTTCTCAGTGGAGACAGAAACCATATGCTAGACCTGGGCAGAAGCAGGGACCAGCACCAACAGCTAGAACTGGTCAGCAATCGCAAAGTGTAGTTTGCTTCAGATGTGGGGGACCACATTATGCAAACAACTGTTCAAGTAGATCCAACTGTTTCAACTGTGGGAAACCAGGTCACATGGCACGAGACTGTAGACAACAGGCTATACAACAACTAGCAGCTACAGGAAAAGGTACTGGAGATAATAGAGGTGGAGCTGGAAGAGGTGTCCCAGCAACCAGACCACAAGCCACTGGAAGGGTGTTTACCGTGAGGGGAGCTGAATCCTCTCAATCTACTGAACTTATACAAGGTATGTGTCTGATAGCCGGTAGACTCTCTAATGTATTGTTTGACTCAGGCGCTACTCATTCTTTTATCTCACATGAGTGTATGGATCATTTGAACTTACCTGTTTCCAAATTGCCTTATACCCTAACGGTATCCACTCCAACTAGTAATCCTTTGATTACCGTATCTGTTTGCTTAAAGTGTCCTATAGTGATTGAAAATCGAACTTTTGTTGTAGACCTTATCTGTTTGCCTATGCAACAGATAGATGTTATCCTTGGCATGGATTGGCTTTCGGCTAACCATGTAATGCTAGATTGTTCTAGTAAGACCTTATCATTTCTTGAACCTTCTAGTATAGTGTCTGCCAACGAAGGAGTACCTCTGAGGAGTAACAACTCTCAGGAGTTTGTGAGGCTTTGTGTAATGGAGGCTAATGAGATCCCCAGCATAGATTCTATGCCTATCGTGAGAGAGTTTCCTGAAGTTTTCCCTCCAGACGTTCCAGGTTTGCCACCGGAAAGAGAAGTGGAATTCACTATAGATCTCGTACCAGGGACAGGGCCTATATCTATAGCACCTTATCGGATGTCACCGATTGAGTTAGCTGAGTTGAAAGAACAATTGGACGATATGATGGGGAAAGAGTTCATCAGACCGAGTGTTTCACCTTGGGGAGCACCAGTGTTGTTCGTTAAGAAAAAGGATGGAAGTGCGAGATTATGCACAGATTACAGACAGTTGAATAAGGTGACAATTAAGAACAAGTATCTGTTGCCTCGGATCGATGACCTGATGGATCAGCTGAAGGGTGCAGCAATATTCTCGAAGATTGATTTAAGATCTGGGTATCATCAGATCAGGGTAAGGAAGGAAGATATACCCAAGACGGCGTTTAGGACAAGGTATGGACACTATGAGTATTTAGTCATGCCTTTCGGTGTAACTAATGCGCCAGCCGTGTTCATGGATTATATGAATAGGATTTTCAGACCGTTCCTCGATAAGTTTGTTGTTGTGTTTATTGACGATATTCTTATCTATTCTCGTACACGAGAGGAGCATGAGGAACATTTGAGATCAGTGTTACGAGTCTTGAAGGATAGGCTGTTGTATGCTAAGCTTTCCAAGTGTGAGTTCTGGCTTGAAGAAGTGCAGTTTCTAGGTCATGTGATTGATAAAGAAGGAATAGCCGTAGATCCAGCTAAGGTTGAGGCAGTTCTTAAATGGGAACGACCCAAGACTGTAAGTGAAGTACGGAGTTTCTTAGGACTTGCTGGATATTATCGGAGGTTCATAGAAGGATTCTCTAAGATTGCATTGTCTATGACGCAGTTAACGAGAAAGGATACGGCTTTTGTATGGACGGACAAGTGTGAGCAGAGTTTTCAAAAGTTGAAGGAAAGGTTGACTACATCACCTGTGTTGACCTTACCAGACCCTCTAGGACAGTTTGATGTATACTGTGATGCATCATACCAAGGTTTAGGTTGTGTTCTGATGCAAGAGGGAAGAGTTGTGGCTTATGCTTCCCGACAGTTGAGGATTCATGAGAGGAATTATCCTACTCATGATTTGGAGTTAGCAGCAATAGTGTTCGCATTGAAGATATGGCGACACTTTTTGTATGGGGCAAGGTTTAATGTTTTCAGTGACCATAAGAGCCTGAAGTACCTATTCGATCAAAAGGAATTGAATATGAGACAGCGGAGGTGGATGGAGTTCATAAAAGATTATGATTTTGAGTTATTGTACCACCCTGGGAAGGCCAATGTGGTAGCAGATGCCTTAAGTAGGAAGTCCTTGCATGTATCCACAATGATGGTTAAGGAGTTAGAATTGCTTGAACAATTCAGAGATCTGAGCTTAGGAATGGAGTTACGGGAAGATAAAGTTTGCTTAAGTATGGTCACTATTAGTAGTGATTTCTTAAAAGATCTTAAGGATATGCAAGTTCAGGACCTATACCTTCAGGAGATTAGTAAGGGGATAGACGGGGGTAAAGCTTCTGAGTTCACTAGGGGAGCAGATGGTGTGTTAAGGTTTAAAGACAGGATATGTGTGCCAGAGGATGCAGAACTTAGGAAGATGATTTTGGAAGAAGCACACAAGAGTAAGTTGAGTTTTCATCCTGGATCCACAAAGATGTATCAAGATTTGAGGAAAATGTTTTGGTGGACCAGAATGAAGAAGGAAGTAGCAGAGTATGTTTTATCTTGCTTGGTGTGTCAAAAGGCGAAGATTGAACATCAGAAACCAGCAGGATTATTACAATCTCTAGATATCCCAGAATGGAAATGGGATAGTATAGCTATGGATTTCGTGGTCGGATTACCACGAACTCCTAAGAGGCATGATGCGATTTGGGTTATCATTGATAGGTTGACGAAGTGTGCTCACTTCTTACCTATTAGAGAAGGTGATAAATTAGAAAAGTTAACCCAGATTTACATCAACGAAGTGGTTAGGTTGCATGGTGTGCCATCAAGCATTGTCTCTGATCGAGATCCTAGATTTACCTCTCGATTTTGGAAACAATTGCAACATGCCTTGGGAACGAAGTTGAGAATGAGTTCTGCCTATCATCCCCAAACCGATGGGCAATCAGAGAGGACAATTCAATCATTGGAGGATCTATTGAGAGCTTGTGTGTTGGAACACACTGGCAGTTGGGATGAGTTCTTGCCATTGATTGAATTTACTTATAACAACAGTTTTCACAGTAGTATCGGAATGGCACCGTATGAGGCTCTGTACGGTAGAAAGTGTAGGACCCCGTTATGTTGGTATGAGACTGGTGAGAACCAAGTTTTGGGTCCGGATGTGGTGCAACAGACTACGGAACAAGTCAGGAAGATAAGGGAAAAGATGAAGGAAGCACAGGATAGGCAAAGGAGCTATAGTGACAAGAGGAGGAGACCATTAGAATTCCAGGAAGGTGATCACGTATTCTTGAGAGTTACTCGGAAAACTGGAATTGGCAGAGCTATCAAATCTAGAAAACTTACTCCTCGTTTCATTGGACCTTTTCAGATTCTTCGACGAATTGGTCCAGTAGCTTACCAAATTGCCTTGCCACCAAATCTTTCTAACATTCATGACGTCTTTCATGTTTCTCAGTTGAGAAAGTACTATCCTGATCCATCTCATGTGATTGAGTCTGAGTCGATACAACTGCGAGAGAACCTAGAGCATGAGGCCTTACCTGTGAGGATCGCAGATAGACGGATTAAGGAGCTTCGCGGTAGACAGATTCCTTTGGTTAAGGTCATATGGGATGAAACTACTGGAGATGCTACTTGGGAACGCGAGGCGGATATGCAACAACAATATCCACATCTTTTCTGAGGTACGTAAATTCCGAGGACGGAATTTTCTTTTAAGATGGGTAGTAATGTAACAGCCTGATTTTCATTATACTGTTTAACCAATAAAAAAAAAAAAGTAATTATATTTTAATATGAAGTTTAGAAAATGTTTTTAATAAAATAAAAATCATATTCTTGATCTATCTTATGATAATAGCTCACAATAAAATTTTCGGCTGAAAATTCAGACGAAATCCGGTCTGCATTTTCTCTACCAGTATAATTTTACTGAGCCGGAAACATAATTTTGACTCGTGAACGAGATGGTTAGTGTTTTTAGGATGATTTGTGTGGGTATGGAGATTTTCATAAAATCTCGTTCGGGGCCAAATTCTAAGTATTACCCGGGCGAAATCGTCGGGAAGTACGATCGGGGAAGTCATCTGATACGCGATGGAGCAGAGCACAAAGGCAAGGAAAGGACTAGAAGAGACATGATGTGATGGCAAATAGTAACCACCATCACTCACTTTTTCAAAATCTTACTTTTTCAACCAATTTCTCTCTCCAACCATACCTCCCCACCATACCTCCCATACCTCTAAACTTCCTCAACAAGCCTTAAGACCAAACTTGCTCTCCAAGCACCTCCCTTCCTCACAAATTTCGTGCTTCTCTCCCCTCTATCTATATAAACTCACTTCATCTTCATTTACTCACTTTTTCTTCTCCAAAACTCCATTAACACTTACACTTTTCATTTCTTCTTCTTCCTTCTACTAAAGCTCTAATTTTTTTACTTAGCTTTTGCACTTGGTTCCTTCATCAAATTTGTTCATCTTGTTGAGGGTAATACTCCTATGTAGTTTATTTTCAAGTTCTTGTCTTTATTTTCATAGTTATGCTTTATGTTTTCTTTAACCTTTCAAACTTCTAAAATCTCTTAAAAATGGTAGAAAACTCCGTTTGAGTTGAAACCACTTTCTATAGTCTTGTATTAACCTCTATTTTCACATACTATGAGCTTGTGTCAAACAAAAATTTCTACCTCTTCTCTCCAAGGATGGCCGAAACCTAACAAAAGTGGCCTAGGAGGTTTTGTTTCAACTTTTGCTTGTATGAACTTGTATTTGAGTTTCATTTCCAAGATGATCATGACAAAGGCTCCTTTATACTAAAGGGTGTTATGTCTAAGTGATTGGAAAGTTTAAAGCTTTTTACACATTTTTCATGTAAAGGCCAAAACTTTAAGAGTTTAAGGTAAAAATGTTTAGTTGTTTTTCCAAAATGATCATGGATTAAGGCTCCTTGATGTATAAGGATGCTAAATCCAAGAGATTGGAAAGTTTGAAGATTTCTAACCTTTATTTCATACCAAGGCCGAAACTTTAATAGTTTTTTGGCAAAAATGGTAAGTTTTATTTTCTTCCAAAATGATTATAGATTTGAGCTCCTTAATATCAAAGGATGCTATGTCTAAAAGATTGGATGATTTAAAGATTTCTAGTTTAAAAATCCTATGATGGCCGAAACCTAAGGTTTATGGACCTAGGATGTTTTGTTTTCATTTTCCGAAATGATCATGGTTTCAAGCTCCTTACTATGTATGGATGCTAGCCTAGAGAGATTGGAAAGTTTAGAAATTTTTAGCCAATTCATTTATGTTGGCCGAAACTTGCACTAAAGAGAATAAAATGTTTTTGATTTGGTTTGTGAAAACTAGTACTTGATTCCTACTCCTTAATACTCTAAGATCATTGATCTAAGAGATTGTGTCGATTTGAAAACCCTAGCCTATTTTTGTCATACAAGGCCGAGTCTAGGCTTTCAAAAATAAGGATGAGTTTGTTTGATTTAGTTATTTTATGTCATGCGGTTGAAGGTGGTGTTAACACATATCGATCGGATAACGAGGAGCTGCGGGCTCAAACCTTCGGTGATCACTCAGGTGGGGGAAAGAACCAACCTATCGTCGGAATCGATAAGTAGTAAATTATCTAGTAATTATGTAGGGCGACCTAAACCCTACTAGTAGTCGAATAATCGACAAGACCAAAATCACTTTAAATTGCTTTTGAAACACCCATAGTGATTCGGGGATTGTAGGTTTATCGATATTAGGTTGATATTTAATAACTGTTGATGGATGATCTGTTTTTATTATTTATACTGAATTGGTTGTTATGCCATGTTTATGTTTGGAATATCTTGAATTGTTTTATTTGATGCCTGATCTGTTTGGTGTACTGTATGCTTAGTGGATAAGTGATGATATATGTAATGTTTAAGAGATGAGTTGTTTTGGGTGCGAGGATCATAATGACTGTTAGAGGTGCCTAACCTAAATAATTTGTGATAATGAGGTATTTTGACTTAGAGCTTGTGTTGAGGTTTCGATCTGAGGTTAAGGCACTAGGTTACGACTATAAGAGTCTGTGAGGTTCATGAGTTGGGTTGTTTCTACAACCGAAGTCCTTGTGGGACCGTCCAAGGGTAAACTTAACAAGTGCAGCTATGAGCGTCATTGCTTTGCATGAGCACCTCCGGGAGTGGTTGAGGTGTGCGCCGGGATCATCGTGCAGCTATAGTGTCACGCTTAGCGTGAGCGTTCTTACCATGGTTGAGGTGTGCACCGGGATCATCGTGCAGCTATAGTGTCATGCTTAGCATGAGTACCCACGATCGGGGTATGCACCGGGAGCTTCGTGCCACTAGGAGTGTCATTGCACAGCATTGAGCATCTCAACATGACTAAGGATGTGCACCGGGATTGGGACGTGTCGCTTGGACGATCGATCAAGAATCACTACTGTGATAAGGAATTCCGTAACCGCTTTGACATCAAGGTTTAGTTTTTGAGTGAGGGTAGAGGTGAATATAAGAACTTTAATGAAGGATGGATGACTTTGATTGATGTTGTGTCTGTGATAATTACTGTTTAGTTTACTATGAATCTTTTCCGCTTTTGATGATAGCATGTTTCTTATCCCCTGTACTTTTCTTTGCTTTGTTCTATCTTTTATGGTTCGTGTTCAAAGATCCTGTTGATGAGCCGAACGAGGAGGAGCTGGACGGAACTCCTTACGAGCCGGATGCCGGAGGACGAGCTGTGACCCATGATGAGTAGGGTCTAGTCCTAGTTATGGCCAGTGCGTCCGTGTCACGACGCTTTATCTTTTCCGCTTTTACGTTTTGTATAACTTGTACACCTGTTAGGGCTCCTATTGTCGGGATGCCCTAAAACAGTGTTTTGTTTAACTCTGATTGCACTTACATATGTTTAATGTGGTCATGTTTTCTTATTCCTATTCTACATGAATATGTTTACTTAATAATTTAAGTTTTAATTCCGCCGTATTTTCATGTTAAGTTTAAGAATAAGAACATAATAATCAAGTTTATTTCCAAATAAAACACCGAGGCATAGCGGGGTGTCTCATTGGATGTATGTGGGTGTATATTAAAAAAATGAAAAAAATAAAACAATAATAATCTAACAGTATATCTAGCGACTGCATGAATTCGTGAATACAGTGAATCCAAATCCTTATTTTATTAAGTCCTTGTAATAGCTGTTTCTAATTTATATGTTGTTTATGGGTTGAGGTGTCTCTTATACCCATATTAATAAATTTTGCTTATAAAAAATTGTTTGTAATACTACAGCTATTCCTTTTTAAGCATTTTTTTCTAAATCTCAAAATGATGACTCTATATGAGTCCCTCCACTTTTTCTTTTTTTTGGTACAATGTCCCTCAACTATTAACTTTAATATTTTCGGATTATATCCATTGTCTCATTAATATTTTCATAATTAATAATTTTACACTTGGGTGAATCCCTAAATTTGTTCTTTAGTTTTCTTTGTAAAATAAATGAACTTATTCAGCTAAAAAAATAAAACGAAAATAATGGATAACTAGAAAAGAAATTGATCTTCTCTCTAAAACAACACGGTTGGAATTTTAATGCTACCTTTCGCATCGTCAAGTCTATTTCAGTTCATGTTCCCCTGTTGCAAATTCTTTTCCATTGTTTCACAACACACCTGGCCGAAATTATGAAGGAAATTAAAGCAAGGATCTATATGGGCCGGTCAACATATGTGGGGCAATTCTATTATACTCCATTCTAGAAGTTGTGTATCGATCCTCAGTGAATTTCTGACTGTCCCAGGCGGTGAGCGGTAAGGTAGAATTAAAATATGCTTTTTTATAGCCGGTTTCATTCCTTTGGAGCCCGTTATTTTTACTGTAGCAAGAAAAGACTAAAATAATATGAATATAATGTGGTCTCCATTCATTACAATGTTAATTCGGCCCACATTATACTGTTCAACTCCTTATTGACCCTCGTTGAGTTTATACGGTTTCCTATTCATGTGGCTTAATATTATCATTTGTAAAAACAATAAAAAAAAAAAACTAAGCAACATGTTCTATTATTTAAAAAGTACTCCCTCTGATCTATAATATAATAAATAAATGAGTCATTTTCTTGGTCCAAAAATATACTCTCTCCGATCCACAATGTAAGCAAAAATTTCCAAATTTTTTGGTCCAAAATATAAGCAAATTTCAACTACTTTCTTCTCATTTAATGAAGTTATTCTCAAAATACCTTTCATTTAATACAAATTTTGTTTTCCAATAACTCATTTTATTCTCAATAACACAAGCTTAATAAATAAGAGGAAGGGTAATTTAGGTAACAAACTTAATTTTTTATTCCCAATGACTCTTTTAAATGAGATCAACTAACTATTTTAATACGTATGTCCCATTTAATTTTTGCTTACAATAGAGACCGGAGGGAGTAAGAAACATACATCAATTTTCACAATATTAAATGTTAATTTTTAATATTACCCTTATTAATTACTGTCATTAATTATAGGCCATCAGAATATTAATTAAAATTAGAATGAGTGTTTTTGAAATTTATGAGTATTAATTACAATTAACTCTTCCAATATATTTCATTGGTCTGTGTATTTTAGGGTTTCGTTACTTATATTGTGGATCGGAGGGAATACTAAAATAATGAATGATATTGCAAAATACAAAAGTCGCTATTGAATATAATAATAAATACAAATAATATTTGTATTTAGGGAATTATTTTGTTATAAAATAATAATAAATACAACTTACTAAAAGTAAATTTTTTTAAGAAGTATTAAAATAAATAAGACACCCTTAACAAGATAGTAAATTCAGTGTTTGAATTAGTAATTAAATGACACCCTTAACAAGAAATAAATTCAGTGGCATTTTCGTAATTTTGACCACTTTGCAGTGGCAATTTTATAATTTTGACCTTTTTAAAAAAAAAACTTTTTCTTGAAAGAAATACTTTTTTAAATACTAACATTTTTTGTTAACTACGTGCAAATATTTGGTTAATCACATGCAAATATTTGGTTAATTCAATTCATTATATTTTTAATGGGTATTCCTGAAGCTTACAATTATTTTTCACAACCATGTAAAAATTTGGTTAATCAAGTGCAAATATTTGGTTAATTCAGTTCATTATATGGTTAATGGATCATCCTGAAGCTTACATTCATTTTCCACAAATATGTAAATATTTGGTTAATCACATGCAAATATTTGATTAATGTAGTTCAATATGTGGTTAATCACGTGCAAATATTTTCACCTTACATGATTGTGGAAAACTATTATAAGCTTTAGGGTAACCCATTAACCATATAATGAAATGCATTAACCAAATATTTGCACGTGATTAACCATATATTTACATGGCTGTGAAAAATGATTGTAAGCTTCTGGATGACCCATTAACCATATAATAAACTGAATTAACCAAATATTTGCGTGTGGTTAACCAAATACTCCCTCTGGTCCTATATATAAGAGGCAAAACCCTAAAATACACAGACCAAAAAAATGCATTGAAATAAGCTATTTGTAATTAATATTCATATAAAGTTACAAATTTAACCCTTCAATAATTAATGAACAAACCTACTTGTATTGAAAGTTGCACTGTCTCGTAAATATAAACCCTATTATAAATAAGGGTAAAATTAGAAATGAGCATTTAATATTTGTCAAAATACATGCATGTCTCTTATATTTTGGACAAAAAAAAGTAGTCATTTGCCTCTTATAATAAGGACCGGAGGGAGTATTTGCAAGTAATTAACCAAAAATGCTAGTATTAAAAAAAGCTAAATATTTTTTTAAAAAAGAATATAAAAAAAAACCTCACATTACTGTTCATACATATGGTTGTCACGTATAGTTGTCCAAATCTGGTGTCAAAATATCATTTGTGCATGTTTATCACCAAAACAGTGAGTTTTTGCTGTAACGTCTTTCTATCTCACTGCTGATGCAAATGATACAAAATAACCCATTCAACAAGTACCCGGTTTTATGTTCCTGTTCGTGACCGGTAATTGCACCTCAAATCTCGACCGTCCAATAAATCAAGTAATATATCAATGGCCCAATTTCATGGAGGACGGATACTACGAGTTCTCCCTGGAGTATATTAGACGAAGCCACATATGTGGGTCACTTATCATGAGGGTCCCTCTTGAGAGACATGCTATTATGAATGTATGAACGGTTTTCTAAAGTGGATTCAAAATGACAGAGGGATGCTCGCATAATAGCCGCCCTAAAACCACTGAACCAGGTATGGGTTTTAAGACATGCTTGATATTCCAGGGACACATGCACGAAACGCAATTAGAATTGGGAAAGTCATGAAGGCACAAGATGCCCTCTTTCTTTCCAGAGCTGTTATTCTAACAACTCCCACGGGACAATTATATTAGACAACTCGTTACTGTAGCACTATAGTGCTACAGTGGTGCTGTTTTTTTTTTTATTATTACAATTTTTGACTTTTTAAAAAAAAAATAGAAAAGTTATTTCTAAAAAAAGCCCATTAACCAGATAATGAACTGAATTAACCAGTACATAATCAAAATTTTATTTCTCAAAAAAAGGGATTAACCAGATAATGAACTGAATTAACCAGATATTTGTACTTGATTAACTAGATATTTGCACGTACTTAACCAAAAATTTTATTTCTCAAAAACACCCATTAACCAAATAATGAACTGAATTAACCAGATATTTGTACCTGATTAACCAGATATTTGCATATACTTAACCAAAATTTTATTTCTCAAAAAAAACCCATTAACTAGATAATGAACTGAATTAACCAGATATTTGTACATACTTAACCAAAAATTTTATTTATAAAAAAAACCCATTAACCAAATAATAAACTTAATTAACCAGATATTTGTACCTGGTTAACCATATATTTGCACATACTTAACCAAAATTTTATTTCTAAAAAAAACTCATTAACCAGATAATGAACTGAATTAACCAGATATTTGTACATACTTTAAAAAAAATTTATATTTTCAAAACAAATTGAAAAAAAAAAGGTCAAAAATTGTAAAAAAAGAAAATGAAAAAAAGAGAGAAGTCAAAATTTGTAAAAAAAAAAAAAATAAAAAAGCTACAGTGTAGCGCTACAGTAGCGCTGCACTGTTCAACTATACGGGTTGTCCCGTATAGTTGTCAAACCCAGATGTCAGAAAAACATTTATGCTTTCTTTATGTCTTAATTTTTTTTTTTTGAATATTTATATTATTTTAGGATGTAATAATTCAAATGATTTACAAATTCATATGAAAATTAACATAATATATTTAACACCATGATTATAATTAGAACAGCAATGCTAGACAGTTCGAAAATATATGGACGAAATGGTCCCAAACTTTAGATTGACCAATCACAGTGAGAAAGAGAAACAAGTCAAAATCTATTGAGTATAAAACACAAGAAACTTACTCCTTTTTAAAATTTTATTTTTTACACCGTTTTATGAAAATGGATTCGTACGAATCAGCTTTTCCTAAAAAAAAAATATATAGATAAGATATTTGGGTATGACTGAATCACAAAACTAGCTTATAGGATGAGGATTGCTCACTACTTATAAGTTCTTAGTAGGCACTATTTTTAGTCAATATGGGACTTAGGTTTTTTCTCAATACACTCCCTCACACCCAGCACTATTGAGATTAGTGCATGGATAATATGGTGGGTGACCTAATAATGGATCTAGGATGGTTCTGATACCATATTAGATTTTTGAGCCTAACTCAATTCTAAAAACTAGTTCATAGGATGAAGATTGCCCACTACTAATAAGCTCATAGTAGGTATTATCTCTAGTCAATGTGGGATTTGTATTTTTTTTCCAATATAACAAACTGTTACTAAAAGTTGAATTCTTAAATTTCTGATTTGAACAGCAAAATCCAAATATTTGTTGAACTAATTTGAACTTCTTTATATTCCCATGCCATCATAAGTGGCAAAATGTATGGATTTGGATCCTCTAACTTTGTGGAGGGAAAAGGTAGGTGACTTTAGTGTATTTTGGGAGAGAAAGAGGTGAAAGAAAAATGGGAAATAAGATGAGAGAATATAATATAGGAGAGAGATAAATAGAAAGTCAGGTGACTTTTGGCACAAAAAAGTTGGAGGGTTGGGATCCTGTATGGGTAGAAGGGTCTGGCTATTGCTGGCACAAAGCACATGCTTCCATCCATAGCCACATGCAGATGCAGCACACCATGTGTCACAAATAAAAGTGCTTGCATCCCATCACCTGTATCTATATGGCTCACTTTACTTTTTTTTGTTTCCCCTCCTCCCTTTGCGTCTTGAGAGTCTCATTGTCTTGTCTCACTTTCTGCGCTTACAAGGTACATTGGCAGGATTATCAATTATTTTAAAAGATTTGTAGTACTTAGTCGCCATTATAATTTGAGCTGTCAAAGGGCTGACCGAATAACCGGACATTAAGTATGGACTGAATTGATAAAATGTATGATCGAAATTATTTTGGCCCAATTCAGCACAGCTCAAAAATTCATTGGCCCAACATGGGCTGGCCCATGATGAGCTGGGCTGGCCCACTGGTCCGAACTTTGAAAATAAAAAGATATAAAATAAACTAAAGTATTACATTTTTTATACTGTACATTCTCGCTATTTTGAAAAACAATGCATTATTGTTTATATTATAGTAATTCTATCTCTAGGTGTTTTGAATAATATATCTTTACTAGTTAAATTGGTCAAAAAAACTTAAGTAGTTAACGTTTTAAAAAAGATATTGTCTTACTCACTAAAAGAATAAAAGATGTTGTATCGTTGAACATACATTTCTCAGAGAGTTTTTATCTTGATACTAAACAAATAATAAAACCTCCCTCCCAGGCCTTTTAGGTGAAAACGCATAACTTAACACCCAACATACACTTTTCTATCTGTGCTGCATGCTCCATTGCTCGTCATTAATTACATAACTTAACATGTTAATATTTGTATATAATATATGTATTTTTAGTTTATCTCTCATTATTAAAGAATAGAAAATAAAAGTTTTCAACAAAATTAATTTTAAATTTATAACTTACTGAATTTTATAATGTTATTAATTTTAAAAATATATAATTTTTATCTTTATTAAAATATATTGGTCCATGGGCCAGCCCATTTGGCCCGCAGCCTGCATAGGGCTGGACTGGGCTAGTATATAAGTAGCCAATACTTAAATTGGCCAAGTCCGATCGGGCCAAAAAATATAGTGGATCGCTATGGGCTGGGCCAAATGAGCTGGGCCGACCTAAATTGACAGCACTAATCATAATATACACATCCTATAACTTTTTACTTGAAATTAAATTAAAAAATTACAATTACTAAATTAAATTATTAAATAATAGACACATCCTATAACTTTTTACTTGATAATAAGGAAACGGAAATCGTTTGCATCAATATCGGTTTCTCCCGAATCAGATCTGCAACGACATCGAAAAGATAATTCATCATGTATATTGTGCCAATATTGAGAATTGAGGGTGACCCTCGTTTGAATTGGGCTTTCATTTTTGTTGTTTTTTGCTGCAGGTGATAAAATGAGGTTATAAATCATGGGTTACTTCAAATTTAGCCCAGTGCGGAGTCTATAGCTGAACGAATTAGTTCTTGGAGTCAATATCTCTTCTCTCTGAAGATTGTGTTCTTTTATTTTCTCTTGGGCTTTTATATTAGTTTCAGAAGAGGATGATGCTATCTACACCCCCACAGATCTGCACACATGTGTGTTTCTTTTCTTTCTTTTTTTCTTTTTTTTAAAGCAAAGAAGAGTGCAAAGACATCACAACAGAGAGGGACACCCCCACAAATGTTCCATCCGCCCCATATTTTAATTTTAGAGGGTGAAATGACGGTTTTGCCCCTCTAAATTTTCCGGCAATTAATTGCCGGAAATACTAAAACTAATTGCTGGCAACTAATTGCCGGAAACACAAAAACATAAAAAAAAAAAAAAAAAATCCGGTAATTAGTTGCCAAAGGTAACAATTATATATTCCAGCAACTAATTGCGAGAGGTAAAAAAATATGTTTCCTGAAATTAATTGCCGAAATACAAAAATTATGCATTTGCCGGAATCACATTTTTTTTCCGGCAACTAATTGTTGGATTGTTGTTTTCAGATAAAAAAATTAATACTGACAATTAATTGTCGGAGTCATAATTCCGGCAATTAATTGCCGAAAGATTATGGTTGGCAACGTGGTGAGGGCGGGTTTTGCCTTCCCAAACCCTACCCTGCTCCCAATCGGGTTTGGAAAATAGATCCCCATCGTAGCCCTCAGCGGGGGTCGGGTTTCCCCGCGGGTCCCCGCCCCCGTCAATGAGTAACCAAATTTAAAAATTATTTTGATTTAAGTGAAATTAACAACTCAAAAACTGTACTTAATTTTCTTTCAGCTACAAATTAAAAAGAAACTAATGTTTTAGAAGCACTTCGTTATGCTTCAAATAACACTGATAGCATCAAAACACCATAATAAAAGCTCAATCAAATGTTCTGTATTTTTGTAAAAAAATAAAAGTACCCTTTTATACAGAATGAGTTCTTTCAATCAAAACAAATTCAATACCCTACATAGATATATGAGGATATTATCATAATTACGTAAATCGAGTGGCGGGTTCAGGGTCGGGGCGGTTATCTGTATCCCCATTGCCGCCCCCATTACTAGTCAAAGCGAGTTCTGGTCTCGTTGCCAGGCCTACGGAAGATGCGAATAAATTAGAGTAGATAGGATTTTTTTTTTTAACTCAAGGATATTTTGATAATAAAAAGTTTTGAAAGATGTGTAGGGGTCTAGGCAGCAGCTCTTCCGAAGATAGTAATGTACTAATGTTACTCACAGGTACGAATAGGCAAATTCGAGTTATTGGATATGTCAAAACTCTGATTTTACTGAAATAGGTTAATTGTTTTCCACATTTTATATAATTTGTTGTCGGTGTTTCCACATTTTAAATCATATACGCCACTAATTGGGGAAAAAAAACAAGCGGAATCTATTAGGAAGGTTAAAAATAATTTTCAACTGAGATTGTGCTAACAATTTCTAATTTATTTTCTACTGAAAATAAAGTTAGTTTATTGTGAATATTTTTCTAGCGTATCAAAAACCACAAACATAAATTAGTTAATTAAGTTTTTTTCGATAAGTAAGTTATATTAATATTATATAGCTTTAGCATCAAAGTGTTTATTCTTCTCACCTTTTAGGAAGTATTGAAGAATTCCCACTCAATCATGTACTCAAAGTTAAATATAAAAATCCCGGTACAAAGAGTTCCAATCATATACAACATTATGATAATGTCAGTTAATTTTTGATTTTTTGGTCCTATTGTTTTCTTGGTTCTATTGTTTGACCCTTTTATTTAGAGTTGCTAGTGTTAATTTGGGGTCTTTTTAGATTACTCTAGCAGGATTAAAATGTTGGGTCACAAGAAATTTATCTTATGTTGCACGCTGTCTGTTAATAAATTTTGTTTTGCTATCTTTGCATGTGGATTAGGCATCTATCTTTATTCTTCCTCTGTATATTTTTAAATAGATTGAAAGCATCTGTAGAGAATTTCTTTTGTTGGAATTCATCACTAAAATGTACATCCAACCCTCGGATATTCGTCCTCCATGTAATCTATATATATTATTCATCTTACTGATACGTGACAAATGGGACCTAGTGCCAAGCCCAAAAGAAAGAGGAGAAGCCTCAAGCCTTAATATCTCAACATTAGGAATATTCTAGAATATATAAGCAATTTATTATTATGCATTTTTATTTAAACAAGTTGGTTAGGACAAGTGTCTTTAGATCCTTAATATTAGGGAATTTACTTTAAGTTTGTTATTGGCTATCCTCTATAAGAATAGCAAGTAGGAATGAAGAAAGTAAGAAGGAAATTGAAAACAAATCTCTCTCTCCCCCAAGGCTTTCCCTTTAACAAGGGAATTCAATCTCTTCTCCCAAATTCACTTCTTACCATTGGTGCTTTCATTCTTGCAACTCACCCTCAATCATCAACGTACACAAAAACAAAATGGATATTGTACAATCAGACCTCACCCAACTACTACACTCCATCAATGCCCTCACTAAATCAATTAGGGACTACATCCTTTTAGAGAAACTTAAACATCAAGCTTTTCTCAATTCATTTCCATCCCTAAAAACCCAGATTCATCATCAATCAAATCAACCTACAAAACCACCGCTGTCAACCTAGCGTCACCCCCATCAACCCTTCATCTCAAACCACCATAATGCTACAGTGTTATCCCCACTCATTAAGCCACTCACTGACTCCATACTAACGTTCCAGAAACCCCAGCCACAACAGCAACCAACTGATAGGGCTTCCATCACCATAGTCAAACCAAGCTATGAAACCGATGGTCTTGCTGCAACCATGGCCAAACCCACAGCGAAGACTGTCCTAAACCCGGTCCTCCATCACGTCTCGTGGCCAAATCTAGCGATGGGTTTCAGGAACCAAAAAACGGAAGCAAAACAATTGCGTCAACTGGCATTACCATGGATGCAGGATTTCGGCGATGGCTTCACCCGCACAACGGCATAGGCGTCGGCCTCGTTGAAACGCCGTTGGAATAAACTCCCCCTGCAATGGCGAAAATGGAGGAGAAGCACAACCATGGCGTCTTTGTTGTACGCGTTTGGGGATTCGAAGAAGTACTGGTTTGCCGCTCAGAATGCGAAATTCCTTTTCCCACGTTTTCCCGATCGTCCTCTTCCTAGCTCGCTGTTGGTTGGGTTCGCCGTTTGCTGCTGTGACGCCGTCGAAGGCCTTTGCGTGTTCGGTATTTTAGACACCCATGTCTATGGTGTCTTCAAGCACCGCTTCAGTGGTTTTCGCCACGAGCGACGTTTCCCCTGCCATGGCCTCCACCATGGGTCTTTTGGAGCATTAACACAGAGAACTTACTTAGGTTTCAGTTGGGACTGGGTGAATCACCGAAAGGGACCTTGTTGGGCTTCTTCTGTTTCGACCCCGGCGGCACTATCCCAGAGGCTCACCGCTCCACCGTGCGCCGCCTTCGTCATGGTCGAAGGTCCTCGGCAGTGTTTCAGTCCCGTCAACTCAGCTTCCGTCCATTACGCCTCTGTCACGTGCATCTCCACCTTCTTCTGTCTGGTTCAGTCCACCGCCATCAACGGTCTCTTTTCCGGCGAAGGCACTGCCACCGGGAGCAGCCTTATGCTGGCCATGGGTGCCTTGGAGCATTGGACCCCAAAATAACATTAGGGTTTCACAGAGAATGGGTATTTTGCTGAATGAAAATTGCTTGTTTGGCCATGGGTGCCTTGGAGCATTGGACCCCAAAATAACATTAGGGTTTCTCGTACTGGTGACCTTTTCACTGGCAAGAGAAATGACACTTATAGGGATGTACTAGGAGATACAAGTACTCTTGCCGCTCCAAATATGGTTAATCAACTTATTGCACTTGCTGACTTTTTGTAGGACCTTGCTTCTCGGCAATTTGTACTAGTGGCTTATCATGAAATTGCACAAGCTATTGGTGCAACACTGGAAGGTAGAGCAGCTATGGACGTCATATTTGGTGAAGCTGAGATACCAACTGGAGGGTCCTTATATTTCACCCAATGGGATCCAGGCGGATATTTTCTTGATCATTGGAAGGTTTCATGTAGCAGCATAGCAGCACAGCAGCACACTATGATCTTGAGGACAAGATCAATTGGAAGGGGTCGGTAATGATACGTGACAAATGGGACCTAGTGCCAAGCCCAAAAGAAAGAGGAGAAGCCTTAAGCCTCAATATCTCAACATTAGGAATATTCTAGAATATATGAGCAATTTATTATTATGCATTTTTATTAAACAAGTTAGTTAGGACAAGTGTCTTTAGATCCTTAATATTAGGGAATTTACTTTAAGTTTGTTATTGGCTATCTTGTATAAGAATAGCAAGTAAGAATGAAGAAAGTAAGAAGAAAATTGAAAACAAATCTCTCTCTCCCCCAAGGCTTTCCCCGTAACAAGGGAATTCAATCTCTTCTCCCAAATTCACTTCTTATCACTTACTTGGTTCAATCACGTTTTCATTTTGATTTAATATTTGAATTGTATAAGGAGGGAGATAAAGAAATCTATAAGAATATAATGACCATGGGTAAATCTACTTGTACATTTAGCAAACATGTGTGCTTAGAGGTAAAGTAAATAATTCAGAGATGTTTTTGCTTTTTGTTAAAATTTAGGAGCGGGGACTGCTGCATTCAAGGTTTAAAGTCCATTAGGTATATTATTAGAAGTATATTATTAGTGGTGAGATTTGGATAAGATTTCCAAACTTCAAGGCATGATAACAAGACTAATTGTGTGAATTACTCCACTATGAAGGGGAAATGTAAAATTTTCACATTTTTGACTCTTCCATGAAGTTTCAACATATAAGTTAAATAGTAGAGGCACAACATGTATCATTTGGCAATTGATAAAAATAAGCATTAGTAGACCCCAAAGATTTTTGAATGTTAATATAAGAGTGTACATATATTACATTGGTGGAGTGTGTACCCCACAGGATAGTGGCAACTAAAGTGTGTTATTAATAAAATTGAAGGGAGTGTGCGCTCCACACGAAAGCCACATGCTGCTCACTTTGTGGAGGAGCTAAAGATCCTCTTCAATTGTGAAAGAGGATACACTATATAGGAGGTGGTGAGTTCATATCATACGTACCAAACTATTGTTTTTTCACCCTGACCACAATATCTGTTGTTGATTTCTTAAATTGCTTGTAACAAAATGCATATAGCACTCTTTGAGAGGACTTCATGGTGCTTAGGTGTTTACTACTTATTCTGTGTCTATTTGGAGTCAGTGAACTGAATGAAGTACCATTTCTAGTACTTCATTTTGTGTCCTGCAAGATTATTCAAATGTTCTAGTGTACACAACCTTGCCCTATATAACAAATAGAAGACTTCAAGAAATAATTTTTAGATGTGCAGAGTCTTCAGGATGTTGATAAGACTTTTCGGCTTTGTTTTCACAGTCTAGTATTATTTTTATTGAGAAGTTTTGAGCTGAGTTATAAGTTATCTTTTAAATCTTTGATAGGTGTTTTGATGGTTTTGTTTTAATTAATGACATTGATGCCAGGGACGGACACAGAAAATCTGATTAGTGGGGGACAAAATTATATATCATAAACATTTTATAAAAAAATATATAAATATATAAGCGATAGAATGATGACATTATTATTATTAAATCAGCAATTGGAGATTATGAAAACTATATCATTATATAGCCATAAAATACCTCAACTTCTATAAATTATAATTGTTCTCTATGTGTTTTCATATTTTAGGATTGTTGTATATTTTTTTCATTTTCAACACTATCGAAAATATTTCTCTATATATGTAATCAAGTTTTACTGAAAAATAAAAGATATTATGTGAAGTAGGGTTGCAGAGCAATGAGGGCAATATTTTTTGTGTTATTTAGAGTAGAGTTATAGCGCAATGGGGGCAATATGATTTTCTTAGTGGGGGCAACAAAAAAATTATCTAAGATTTAATTAAAAAATAATTATTTGGTGAGGGAAGTTGCCCCCAACCCCATTTACATAGATCTGTCTTTGATTGAGGCTTGACAGAAAAGAGAGATGAACCCAGAAATTTTTTATCAGTAGGCTTACAAGATGCATATTGTTTGTTGTAATGTATAGGAACATAAAATTATATTATGGAGTCTACAAATCAAACTATGAATATAGAAGACGAAGGATTTTGTGAAAACTACTACTGCTTTTTCTAAGAATACTGCATCAACAAGAAAAGCAACTTCAAATGTTTGGAAGTTTTTTATAAAAATAGTTAAAGATAAGGATGCTATTGAAAGGGTTGGTTGCAATTATTGTGGACATGACTATGCAATAAGTAAAAGTCCTAATAGAAAAACAAGTTATGGGACTTCACATTTAAGTCGCCATATTTTGGTTTCTAAAGGGATTTTGAACTCAAATCTGAATGCGGATGATATGTTGTTGTCTAACCTGTAATATATTGCTAGAAAGAATAACCAAAAGATCCATCGTGACTTGCTTGTAGAAGCCATTATATGAGAAGATTAGAAAATGGGCGAATTATTTGAATCCAGAGGTTGTGATGAACTCTAGGAATACTGTTGTATCAGATATTAAAAAAAACTATACTATAGAGAAGGACAAACTTATAAGGAGGTTATGTCCAAAATGTAACACTCCGTTTTCCGTAAAGTCTTTTATGCGCTTCTATATGTTTGCTATGTATACTTGTTTATTGGTTAGTTGTTAGGAATATGCCTAGAAAACGTTAAAAAGGGGCTAAGTGGGATTTTGATGCTTAAAATCCCTTGCTGGTACATGAGCACAGCTGTGCTCATGCCCAGCACGCCCATGCTTGTTAGGCGTGTTCAGTGGCTGCTGGAGCCACGATCACAGGGAGCATGGTCGTGTCGGAAACTCGCTCGTGTGATGGTGATTTTGCCTGACCATGCTTAAACGAGCATGGCCCCTTGCTCGAGTTAAGCACGGCTGTGCTTAGTTGGAGCACCGCCGTGTTGGGGTCTGAAGTTATATAAACATAGGAGTCTACGAGGGTTTCGAGTGTTAACCTCATTTTGGCACTTTAAGCAATCCTAGTATGACAGAAACCTCGCCGCTTTCCCTACCCTTGAATCCTTCAAAGTTCTTAGCGTTCTTGAGTCCGTTTGGGAGAGAAGTCATGCGCTAGTGCCAAGGCTTGAGGAACTCGTCGAGCAGCTCGAGGGAACATGTTTAGTTTGCTTGCATCGTCGTTGTTGGGAATCTTCATATCAGGTATAAGGAGAAGGGCTAGTATGAACCTGTAGACTTTGGGGTAGCGTAAGATGAGGGTTAACCCATGACCGTATAATATGCTATATGCTTGTTTGATGCATGTTGCCTAATTGCTTTTTGTATACTATTATCTGTTCATGATAATATGTGTTAGCATGCCTATTTGTTAATAATTGTTAATTGATGATGATATTATGTCATTAATGAGGATGTTGCCATGCTACATATGAATGTTTGATTGTTGTTGTGGTTAATCACAATGTTAATGATGATAAAGAATATGTATAATGACGTTATAAGAATTAAGGGATATTTCCCAATGTTCATAAGACTCAAATCATAGTAATGAGAGGCAAGGCGAATGCTTATTGGTATAGTAACGAAACATGAATTAAAGGTTTAATTCCCCATAAATCATAAGACATGGAGATAACTAAAAGGAACAAGATTAATGCTTGATGGTTTAGTAAAAGCCAATAGGTTTGATCTTTGGTTTACCCTAGGGAGTTTGGCAAGGGTTTCTAACCCTTCCTGCCTAGACCAGTACGACCATGCTCCAGTAAGCATGGTCGTGCTTAAAAGGGAGCACACCCATATTCCACTTTTAGATTCAAAAAGGCCACACTGCATAAGCACGGGCGTGCTCAATAGAAAGCGTGACCGTGCTAAACTTAAAGTTCAGCACGCCCGTGCTGGGGGTAAGCACTCTCGTGCTGGAGGTAAGCATGCCCGTGCTCCCCCAACCAGAACAGACGTGAAGTTAAGGAACAGAGGGGTGTTTCACCCTAATATTCTAGAATAATGAGATAAAACACCAATGGAAAAAAGACAAGCGATATAATCTTAAGATGACTTAATGAAGTTAATTAAATGACAAACATTAAGATGTTAATGATGTACCTTGGTGCTTATTGGCCAAGGGGACCTTGATGCTTATTGGTCAAGGTGTTGAGCTCTGGTGCTTGTTGACCGGAGTGTTAAATGATGTTGTACCTTGGTGCTTATTGGCCAAGGGAGCCTTGATACATATTGGTCAAGGTGTTGAGCTCTGGTACTTTTTGGGCAGAGTGTTAAACTAAGATTAAGGCTAAAGATTAAAAATTAAGGGTAATGTTGAACCTTTGTGTCCATTGGAAAAAGACGTTAAACCATAAGAAATGCTGTTGATAGAGGTGGTGATCAACGGTTGATGGTTTGTGAATATTCATGCAATCATGCACGAATTAGGGGAGATACGATAACTGGGGAGGTCGTCCGAGAATAAGGCGATTTGGCTCCGCGGTGATTCGTCCGAGAGTACGGAATCGTGTACACCCGCGTTGGTGCATCCGAGAGTAAGGTGCATCGGCTATCCTAGTGGTTCACCCATGGTTTGGTGGACTGCCGGCGTTGGTGCTTAATGGCCAATGTGGATATATAACTCCAAAGTCGTATTCCCGGTATAGATGGATCCACATGCATTTGGAGTAGTGAGCCACATCGCATTATATAGATGTTATATGTAATATGCCGTGTGATGTATGGTGTGATGATGTATGTTATGTTTGCTTTTGTTGTATGTTCCTCTTGCCAACTATCCTTACGCCGTTATATTCATATGTATGGTTTCTTACTCCCCGTTCTTATGTTTCTTTGTTTGGCATGTATCTTTATGCAGAGGACGGTGAGTAGCTTGTTGAGGAGTGACTCTGAGGAGATCGCTTACTCTTAGTTTAGGATTGTTCCAGTTTTAGTTTGTTTATTCGAGTTGTTTTATTGGATTATGGTTATACCAGCTCTGTATTGTGACTTCGGGGTTGAGTTTGTTTTTATGGTTATGTTTTCCTTTTAAAACTTGTTTTTTTTTTCGCATTGAGAACCTTTTGGATAATGTGGTACCTTTTACTTGGTTTTTATGAAATAATATGCATGTCTTTTTTATTTTAAATTATTATATTTTTCCTTTATGTTATGCTTATAAATACATGTGGGGTAGAGGTGTTGACAAGTGACTCCAAACACAAGAGGGGGGTGAATTGTGTTTTTCAAAAACTTTGGCAAATATAAAACTTTTTCCTTTGAATGTATTATGAAAGACAACTTTGTTAAATATGCGTGCAATTAAAAGCGTTTTGCAAAAGATAAAGCAGAAATAAAAAGATAAGGGATGAGAAAAGAACACAGCAATATATCCTGGTTCGGCCACAAACTACCCACGTGGCCTACGTCCAGTCCCCAAGGCAATACGACCAAGGGATTTCAATCAACTCTAGTTTTTAACAGGATCAACTAGAACCTTTACAATAAAGAGCACTCCTCACAGACCAGGGATATCACCTCCCCCAGTGAAAGAGTCTCAAGACAATAACCCAAGAGATATCACCTCTCTTGTCAACCACAAGGAATATCACCTCCCTTGTAAACACTTGGAAATCACATCCAAGAACACCCCAAGAGATATCACCTCTCTTGAAAAACTAGGTGTAGAAAAGAATGATTTGAGTCACACGACTCTTACCAAAAATATGCACTCTTAATAGTGCTGATAAACAAATTGAAGAACAATTACAATACCACCTATATGGTGTATAGAATACTCAATATAATATGGTCAATGTGAAAGTGCAAGAGATAGAGTATAAAAAGATGTTTAACAGAGTTTTAGCACAGTGAAAAATATAGCAGTGTATTGTGTTATGTTTGAAGGCTGCCTAAACTTGCTTTTATAGGAGTTCAAAAGAAATTAGGTCAAGCCTCTTAAAATTCATTTTTGTCGCAGCATAATCGATTATTACATTCTCATAATCGATTATTTAAACCAAATTCAGGAAGCGCTCACTTTGACAGAATAGTCATAATCGATTACACTAATCGATTATGAGTCCACTGACTTTCATATGAAAAAGCTATAATCGATTACATAATCGATTACAGGGTTTCTGTTGAAGCTCGTTTGAAGTCAGAGAGGACATAATCGATTATACAAAAACCATAATCGATTATTCTTATTCAAAATTCAAACTCAACGGCTTTAATGTCATAATTACTCATTAACACCAATTAAAGCCATTTAACCTCGACTCATAATCGATTATTGGATTACCATAATCGATTATGGCACGAATAAAATTGATTTTGAAAAACTTGACAATTAAGAAATTGATTGCTCATTAAGTATGATTAATTGTCAATTTTAATCCCTTTAAAACACATGATAAATTCTTTTAAGCATATGTTAAATGTGTGTGTGTGAGACCAATATTAAATCGAGAACTCTACTTACCATTTACACACTTTTTCTAAAACACACAATACACTTAATGAAATTCCCATTTTGCCCCTTGTGCTTGCTTGCTTTATAACTTTCCGCTTTTTGCACTTTAGTCCTTCTGGACCTTTCCCTTTTGTCATTCATCAAAACTTAAAGTACCTGTTAAGGCATATATTCACATTCTCCCCCTTTTTGATGATGACAAACATCTCAGGAGGGATTTGCTAGAAAGATAGGGTTAGAGCAGTTCAAGCAAATATATCAGAGTTCTAAGTTCTAAGCGCAGGTTGCTCTACTCCCCCTCACTCTATGCATACATTCAAATCCACTCCCCCTGAATCATGCATTCAGATAACTCTCCCCCTTTTGGCATTATCAAAAAGCGGGAAAAGCAAATAAAGCAAGGCATATATTCAGAGTAATAAATATAGTCAAACAGTATATGCAGGCATCAGTGTAATTCAACCATGTGTGCGGAAGCAAGTGCCAGGATAATAAAAGAATTGATTCCCCCTTTTGCAAGTGGATGATAATTTCCCTTTAGCATGCAAATAATTCTCCCCCATTCTAAAATAATTTTTCAAAATAATATTTCAACTTTCTAAGGCATTGGAGAGAAGAATGTATAAAGATGAAAAATCCTTTTCAAATAATTTTGAAGAGTTAATCATGTAAAATGTTCTACCATGCATAATCGATTAGGTAATCGATTCTGACTCTTCTGAAAACATACCCACTTGCATAATCGATTATGCTAATCGATTATAGGCATTCTGACTTTTGCCTTTCTGCTCCTCGTCCAAGCGTAATCGATTATGTTAATCGATTACTACCTTTCTGACTTTTGCTATTTGTCTCCTTTATGAGCATAATCGATTCCTTTAATCGATTTTTGCCTTTCTGACTTCTCATAATCGATTATTACTATTCTATAATCGATTATGGGTTGAAAATTTGTGCTTTTGAACGACCATATTGAAATTCCAATTTTTGTTCTTGGTCTTCAAGCACTCCTGCAAAACAGAATCATATTTTGGCTTTTGGTACCCAAACTATTTTGGGTCCTTGAACATTAGTCTTGGGCAATAAGCCCTTTGAAATCCATGCATTTTTAGCATTTATGCCTTTGTTTTTCCTAATATTGCAAATAGAGGCCGTGTGACCTTTTCTACCACAGTGAAAGCATTTAACAAAAGGACTACTAGATTTGTTGCTTGGACTAAAAAATTTCTTAAAAGATTTTTCATGAAATTTCGGTTGATAGCCCAAACCAGCTTTGTCATACATTCCTTTTTGATTTCCCAAAAGAACATTTAGGTTATCCCTTCCCATTGTGAATTTCGCAAGCGTGTTATATAAGTCTTCAATTTTGATTTTCAAAACGCTGCATTCATCACATTCAGAAACTTCATTCTTTTTATTTTCACAAGATAAGCATGATGAAGTTTCGTCTAAAACATCTTGTTTTTCTTTAAGGACTTCCATCTCTTTGTTTAAGGCATCTATTTTTAGCTCAAGACTAGAAATGGTTTTCTTTGATGAGGAAATAATTTTTCGTAGTCTAATAGTTTCATCATTTAATTCCTCACAAGCAATAAGCAAATCATCATAAGATAAATCAGTTTCAAGTTCAGGGTCGTTTACCTCAACTTCCTCATGATTTGCCATGAGACATAAATGTGCCTCCTCATTATCCGACTCATCGGATGAGTCCATGTCATTGTCTTCCCAAGCAATATAGGCTCTTCTTTCTCTTCGGTCCTTTTGTGGCCTTTTCTCCGATTTCTCATGCTTTCTTTGGCCGTTAGGACAGTCGGGTTTTATATGACCCCTTTTGCCGCACTTGTAGCATGTTGGGATGAAAGAGGTCTCTTCTTCCTCATCTTTCTTTTTAGGATTGGAGACTTGTTTTGCAATGCCTTTTCGCCTTAAGAACTTTTTGAATTTGCGGATCATTTGGCTCATCTCCTCCTCATCTTCATCAAGGCTATCGCAATCATCAAAGTCACTCCCTTCATCATTTTCAATCATGCGTGCTTTGAGTGCATGGCTATTCTTTATTTTATTATCATTCTCCTCAGTTTCCATGAGGCGATATAATTCAAGCTCGTGTTCCTGCAATTTTCCAAACAAAGTAGCCAAAGACATAGATGATAAATCTCTAGATTCAGATATAGCAGTTACTTTGGGTTGCCAATTTCTACTCAAACATCTAAGCACTTTATTTATCAAATCCTCATTATTAAAAGATTTCCCAAGAGCCCTAAGATGATTTATAATATGGGTAAAACGTTTCTGCATATCTTGTATGCTTTCACCCTGTATCATCCTAAATAGCTCATACTCATGGGTTAATGTGTTCATCCTAGCCCTTTTGACCTCGGTAGTACCTTCATGGGTCAATTGAAGGGTGTCCCACATTTCTTTAGCGGTCTTGCAATTTGAGACCCTATAGAACTCATCGTAGCTTAAAGCTGAAGTGATGATGTTCCTAGCTTTCAAATTGTATTGGACCTTTTTCTTTTCCGCATCGGTCCAAAGATTTTTCGGTTTATCCACTAAAGCACCATTAACTTCATGCTTAGGGACAAATGGACCATTTTCCACAGAATCCCAAATATCAATATCAGAAGCTTCTAAAAAAATTTGCATTCTTTCTTTCCAATAACAATACCCTTCACCATTGAAAGATGGGGGTCTGTTTACGGAGTTTCCCTCGTTACAAAAACGGTTTGAAGTCATGTTACCTCTTGAGGCGGTTTCGCCCTTTATATCCAAGAGTTAAGCTCTGATACCACTTGTTGACAAGTGACTCCAAACACAAGAGGGGGGTGAATTGTGTTTTTCAAAAACTTTGGCAAATATAAAATTTTTTCCTTTGAATGTATTATGAAAGACAACTTTGTTAAATATGCGTGCAATTAAAAGCGTTTTGAAAAAGATAAAGCAGAAATAAAAAGATAAGGGATGCGAAAAGAACACAGCAATATATCCTGGTTCGGCCACAAACTACCCACGTGGCCTACATCCAGTCCCCAAGGCAATACGACCAAGGGATTTCAATCAACTCTAGTTTTTAACAGGATCAACTAGAACCTTTACAATAAAGAGCACTCCTCACAGACCAGGGATATCACCTCCCCCAGTGAAAGAGTCTCAAGACAATAACCCAAGAGATATCACCTCTCTTGTCAACCACAAGGAATATCACCTCCCTTGTAAACACTTGGAAATCACATCCAAGAACACCCCAAGAGATATCACCTCTCTTGAAAAACTAGGTGTAGAAAAGAATGATTTGAGTCACACGACTCTTACCAAAAACTATGCACTCTTAATAGTGCTGATAAACAAATTGAAGAACAATTACAATACCACCTATATGGTGTATAGAATACTCAATATAATATGGTCAATGTGAAAGTGCAAGAGATAGAGTATAAAAAGATGTTTAACAGAGTTTTAGCACAGTGAAAAATATAGCAGTGTATTGTGTTATGTTTGAAGGCTGCCTAAACTTGCTTTTATAGGAGTTCAAAAGAAATTAGGTCAAGCCTCTTAAAATTCATTTTTGTCGCAGCATAATCGATTATTACATTCTCATAATCGATTATTTAAACCAAATTCAGGAAGCGCTCACTTTGACAGAATAGTCATAATCGATTACACTAATCGATTATGAGTCCACTGACTTTCATATGAAAAGCTATAATCGATTACATAATCGATTACAGGGTTTCTGTTGAAGCTCGTTTGAAGTCAGAGAGGACATAATCGATTATACAAAAACCATAATCGATTATTCTTATTCAAAATTCAAACTCAACGGCTTTAATGTCATAATTACTCATTAACACCAATTAAAGCCATTTAACCTCGACTCATAATCGATTATTGGATTACCATAATCGATTATGGCACGAATAAAATTGATTTTGAAAAACTTGACAATTAAGAAATTGATTGCTCATTAAGTATGATTAATTGTCAATTTTAATCCCTTTAAAACACATGATAAATTATTTTAAGCATATGTTAAATGTGTGTGTGTGAGACCAATATTAAATTGAGAACTCTACTTACCATTTACACACTTTTTCTAAAACACACAATACACTTAATGAAATTCCCATTTTGCCCCTTGTGCTTACTTGCTTTATAACTTTCCGCTTTTTGCACTTTAGTCCTTCTGGACCTTTCCCTTTTGTCATTCATCAAAACTTAAAGTACCTGTCAAGGCATATATTCACAAGAGGGTGTCACATTTATTGGTATCAAAGCAGGTATGTCCTATCAGGCCGTGGTATGAGTCTGTTATGAGTATTATGTGTACTCTTGTTTGAATTGTCTATATTTATTATAGGCAATGATGCTTAGTGTTAGGAACCGGTAGCTTTTCCTGCTTTAAGTTTTCTGTATTTAATAGTTGTCTTGGACCCTATAGGAACCTATGGCAGGAAGAGGTAGGAATGACTAGACTATCGCTAATGCTTTGGTAATACTTCCCACTTCTATTGGCCAGAATCAGAACAACAACAATGATGGACCAGCTGAATTTCAGGGCTTGGACAAGTTCTAGTGGAACAATCCGCCATCCTTCAAGGGAACTTATGACCCTGAAGGTGCTCTCTTGTGGATCCGTGAGACCGAGAAGATCTTTCGGGCTATGGCATGCAATGATGCTCAAAAGGTTTGCTTTGGAACTTTTATGCTAGAAGAGGAAGATGAAAACTGGTGGGAGAATTACAGCCAGCGCATGGAAGCAGAAGGAATGATGGTTACTTGGGATGCCTTCAAGGGAAGATTTTTGGAGATGTACTTTCTAGCTGACATCTGTGACAAAAAGGAGGTGGAGTTCTTGGCCCTGAAATAGGGAAATATGTCTGTTGGGGAGTATGCCGCAAACTTTGAGGAACTTAGGCGCTACTACACCTTCTACCAGTACGTGAACAATGATCACTCCAAGTGTGTGAAGTTCGAGGATGGTCTACGTCTAGAGATCAAGCAAGCCATCAGCTATCAGGAGGTCCGAGTCTTTTCAGTCCTGGTGAACAAGTGTAGGGTCTTCGAGGATGCCTAAAAATCTAGAGTTTCAAGCTTCAGGAGCTCAGTTACACAGGGTAATAAAAAGGACGACCAGCGTGACAAGGGAAAGCAGCGTCTAGCACCAATTGGTCGTGACTTCAAGCAAAGCAGCAAGAAGCCATAGCTTTCAGCAGGAAAGCCTAGGGACTAGAATTCTTCCATTCCTAGGCCTATTAAATGTGGCAAGTGTGAGAAGGATCACTATACCAGACAGTGCAAGGAGACGAACGTCATCTGCTTCAAGTGTGGCAAGTCTGGCCACATCAGCCGGGAGTGAGGTGGGGCGAAGTCAGAACCTTAGAGTGCTAGCAAGAATCAGCAGTCCCAAGCTAACCAACTGAAGACCACTGGGAGAGTCATTACTTTTAGTGGAGCTGAGGCCTCCGAGTCCGAGGACTTGACCCAAGGTATGTGCCTAATTGAAGGAACTCCTTTAGCAGTGTTGTATGATTCGGGTGTGACTCATTCATTTATATCACATGACTATGTTGAGAACCTTAAGTTACATGTTACCCTTCTTGACTGTGATTTGATTGTTGCCACACCCACAAATAAGCATGTTCTCACTTCACATGCATGCAAGAATTGTCTCATTACCATTGGTGGCAGGAACTTTACTATCGATCTTGTATGCTTACCATTAAAACAACTTGATATTATTCTTGGCATGGACCGGCTATCTTCCAATCATATCCTTTTGAATTGCTTTGATAAAACCATAGTTTTTGGAACTCCAGTGGAGTCTAAGGATCCTAGATTTCTCTCTGCCAACCAAGTTAAGGCTTCTATGAAAGAAGAGGCCTAATTCTACATAATGCTATCTTCCCTGGAAGTAGAGAGCCCACCTGTTGCTGGAAATATGCCTGTTGTGAGAGAGTTTCCCGAAGTGTTCCCGGCGATGTTTATAACTTGCCCTCTGAGAGAGATGTCAAGTTTACCATAGACTTAGTGCCTGAAACTGGGCCTATATCTATAGCACCTTATAATATGTCTCCTCTAGAGCTAGTTGAGTTGAAGAAACAAATAGAGGACCTTATCCAGGAACAGGTCATTAGGCCAAGCGTGTCCCCATGGGGAGCGCCAGTTTTGTTGGTAAAGAAGAAGGATGGCAGCATGAGGTTGTGTGTCGACTATCGGCAGCTCAAAAAGGTGACCATTAAGAATAGGTATCCCCTCCCTAGGCTTGATGACCTTATGGACCAGTTGATAGGAGCTTGTATCTTCTCCAAGATAGATTTAAGGTTAGGGTAGCATCAGATTCAGGTTAAGTTCGAGGACATCCGAAAGTCTACGGTTAGAAAATGTTATGGTCACTATGAGTATTTGGTTATGCCCTTTGGTGTGACTAATGCTTCTGATGTGATCATGGACCATATGAACAAAACCTTTCACCCTTACTTGGATAAGTTTGCGGTGGTTTTCATAGATGACATCTTAGTGTACTCCAAGACCAAGGAGGAACATGAGGAACACTTGAGGGTTGTTTTGAAGACCCTTAAAGAGAAGCAATTGTATGCTAAGTTGTCTGAGTGTGAGTTTTGGCTTGAGGAGGTGAGTTTCTTAGGGCACGTCATCTCTAAAGGTGGGATAGCCGTGGACCCAGTTAAGGTAGAGATGGTGCTCCACTGGGAAGCGCCAAAGTCAGTGACCGAGATTAGAAGTTTCTTGGGTTTAGCAGGGTACTATAGAAAGTTCATATAAGGTTTCTCTAAGATAGCTTTACGCTTGACCCGTCTCACCAAGAAGGCATATCTAGAGATAGGTGCCTCATGTGCACCGGCCTATGTAGATGGGAAACTCCGGTCTATGTTTTACTAACTTAGTCACTTTGTTTGGGCTGTTCGGCTCCCCTCCTTTGACTTGTGGTCCTCCGGCCGCCAGAAACGTACTATGAATGCTCTAGCCCAGCATCCTTACCCTGTTAACTAAACTCCTCTGCAGCCGTTCATTCACCGATCTCGGTTAAGTTCCCTTACAGGCGCACAACTCTTTGTGTGGGACTCTAAGTGTGAGGAAAGTTTCCCAACCTTAAAGGATAGGTTGACATCAGCACCAGTGCTAGTTTTACCCGATCCTAGTGAACCTTTAGTAGTATATTGCGATGCTTCTAAGCAAGGTTTAGGTGGAGTGTTGATGCAAAACGGTAAGGTAGTGGCCTATGCTTCTAGGCAGTTGAAAACCTATGAGAAGAACTACCCTACCCATGATTTGGAATTAGAAGCTGTAGTGTTTGCCTTAAAGATCTGGAGACACTACCTTTATGGAGCGAGGTTCGAGGTCTTTAGTGATCAAAAGAGCTTGAAATACCTTTTAGACCAGAAAGAGTTGAATATGAGGCAACGTAGGTGGATGGAGTTTCTTAAGGATTATGATTTTGAGTTGACCTACCACCCAGGAAAAGCCAATATAGTGGCAAATACCTTGAGGAGGAAAACCTTGTGTGTCTCCGCTTTGATGGTTAGGGAGATGGATGAAGTTGACACAGGCAAACACAAGAAAGGGGGGGGGGGGGGGGTTGAATTGTGTTTGTTAATATTTTTCGAAAACAACCTTTTCAAGAACAGTTTTCTCACAAAAAGATAAAGAGGCAGAAGCAAACACACAGAAAAACAAACTTTTGAAATAATAACAAATTCAAGTTCAAATCCCCACAGTTAGTATAAACAAGTAAAACTAAAGAGATAAGGGATTAGAAGATTCACGCAAGTTGTTTTATCCTGGTTCACTCTCTTCCAACCAAGAGCTACGTCCAATCCCTTCTACTTGAAGGTTTTTCTCCACTATTCTCCAAATAGATTACAACAAGTATTCAACACCTCTCCAGGCTCACAAGTATTCTTTTCTTACCAAGCCTCTTCAGGCTCTACCTCTAACAAAGAGATTTGGTTTCTTTTGATCTTCTAACTCACTATGTGTGAGGATATGAAAGTTTAAGATCAGATGAATATTATAACAATATTCAAGCTAAGATATTACAGACTTTTGCTTTCTGAAAGAATAAAAGAATGTTGGCTCGCAAGAGATTTCTGTATATGTGCAAAAGTTTTTTCTTCAAAAGCCTTGGTCTTCTATTTATAGAGACCTTGCTCTTCTATTTAAATTCTTCAACGGTTGTATTTGAATTTTCCCGTTTAGGGATAGAATCAATAATGTAATATCAGTTGTGACTCAGCTTGCTCATGGCCATTGTACTATATGACAACATTCTTGTATGAAACGGGCACACCTCTGAGCAAATGCAACTTGAAAAACTGTCTTCTGTTCCTTGTACAAATTCCAGCTATTCCAGCGTTAAAGGTGACAGGGTACAAGTCGTTTTGCATTGTACTATTTTGCTTTTTGCAATTCCTCATATGTACTATGTCTCTCTCATAGAAACAAGACAATAAAACCGTTAATAACAAATAAGAAGGACCATAATAAATATCAATCATTTGAAATAAATATTTCTATATGATCGAGATATTAATTCTGATTATATCAAGCATTCATTGTAAGTGAAGAGCTCGTCTACTTAAAAAGAGCATCTATACGCTCATAGCTAAGATTCAATTTTAGCTCGTCCAGTGACGTGGCAAATTTAGCTCGTCCATAATCAAGTCTTTGGACTTGCTACATATCAGTGAATAGCTTAAATTTGTGTCTGCTGACGTGGCACATATGCTGGTCTACTTACATGAGTTAAGAGCTCGTCCATAAGCACTGTTCTATAGCTCGTCTATTCAAATTAGAGTAGAGCTCGTCTAAGGTACTATTCTATATTCCGTCTACTTGAGCTATTTTCACAATTAAAAATATACCATATAACTTGAAAGGCTCGTCTACCCGGTTGGATGCGGCCTATACGAAATTTTGAGGACGAAATTTTTTTTAAGAGGGGTAGTAATGTAACACCCTAGTTTTTACCCATATGATTAATTATTTTATTTGGATGATTATGTTTATTTTGTTATGTGGTTTAGTTTGAGTAATTAAATTACTCTCTTCAAATTATTTTATTGGGTTCGTTAGCACTGACTTATTTCAGTGAATGCACGCTTACTAGACAATAATTTACGTTATTGTCACTATTATTACCAGTACAGAAAAATGTTTTAAATAATATGATTAAGAGAAAAACATTTTCATATTTTCATTCTATTTAATTTTAGATGTGAAAATAAACTGGTTTGACATTAATCGGAGATTAAATGTTGGACCGTGGATTTTCTTAGTTGATCAATTCAACTATCAATCTCTACCTTATTTTGAATTTTGAAAGTATATATTTGTCACCCATTATTTTTAGATCTAAAAACCAAAAACAAATTTATTTTTAGGATTAATATTTATCACTCATTTTGTACCTAATCAAAAAGTAAATAAATGAAAAACCCAAAGTCTCCCCTTTCCCTATTTCTGTACGCGTTTCCCCCTCCCTCATCAGCATTTTCTTTTCTTTCTTCTTCATCACAAACCAAACTCCTTCACTCTTGGTCTTCACCTCCTCTTCCTTGGATTCAAAGCTTCTCCTCCTTCTCCCTAACTCAGCCACGCCGCCAACCACCATGGAGCGCCGCCGGACCGTCACCTAGAGCGAGAGAATGACGCGGGTTCAGCTCTCCTTCGCGTCACGACAGCCGCCGCGAGCGTCGCCTGCAACCCGCCGTCCGTCGCTGTCCGACCACCGTACAGTAGGAGGAAGATGACCATGCACGCCACCCTGCACATACAGGCCTGCTTGGCTTAGTGTTTGGTCGCTATCTCCGCCGCAGGGAGCACAGCTGTCGTGTCCTCGCCGGAGCTGCCGTGACGCTGCCGCCGCTACACCCCAAGACAGCCACCATGATATCTCCTTCATTGGGTAAGTGTTTTACCCTCTAATCTCTTCTCTTTTGTAAATCCCCAAATTGATTTTGAAACCCTAACCCTAACATTTTGATTTCAGCTTTAAACTTTGAAATTAAATGTGTATTCGTGCAATTGAGACTACAAATTGATGTTTTATTAAACTTATTTCATGATTCTAGGATTAGAATGAGTTTTCCCAATTTAGGATATGAACCCTAAAACCCCAATTCGATTTTTATTGAAATTGGTTATGTTTTGTAAAATTAAGTATGCATTTATGACATTGGGACTGTTAATTTAAGTTCTGACAAATCAATTTCGCTTTTCTGTAAGAAAATCTTATTTTCCCCAAATTTGGTTTAGGAGTCATAAATCTAAATCTGACATTAGTTGAAATTGACTCATCCTTGTGAAATTAACTATGATTTAATGAAATTAGGACTTTTAATTGATGATTTATAAGTTTAATTTCATGATTCTTTAAGCAAAAACAAGTTTCCCAAATTGTGTGATGAAACCTCTTTTGCCCGAATTGATTTTATTGGAAAATCAAAATACATTTTGTGAAGTTTAAGCTCCAAACAAGATTTTCCTTGAAAATGACCTTGTTTGGTAATAAGATTAAGTGTTTAGATCAAATTAGAATGTGTGTTTGATCATGTGTAATTGATTTCTTGATTTCTGGTTGTTGCGCGTTGTTGGATTCTCTCTCTAAGACGTTTGACACGGCTATGCTTGCTTGATGGAGTAGATAGTTACACTCTTGGAGCTAACGTGAGCATTAAGACGAGGATCCTTTACTTGTCTTCAAAGGTAAGGGGAGCTTGCCTAGGGATATTCAATAACTATGTGCATGTGTGTATGTGTTGAATTGAGTGTTGTGAATATTATGGTGATATTGAACCAATACTTGAATAACTTGTTTACTTGAACTATTGTGATTATTACTTGAAGTTGAATATTTCTTGTTTTAAAGTGTTATGAATTATATATGTGATGAACTATCATTAACTGTGATATTTTTATTGTTGTGAATATATTACTGTTGATTGAAGTTTGAGAGGCCGGACTTGAGTCTGTGCTCAATGATTATAAGGATTAAAAGTCTTAATAAACCTTGAATAGAACTTTGAAAGTCTTGGTTTCAGTTATAAAAGTTTCTTGTCTAAAGTGCTTACTTTAAAAGAATAAGATTCTTGTTTTTAAAAGAAAAGTTGAAGTGATTTTGAGTCAACAGAAACTACCTTTTATGACCTAAAGTCTTATACGAGAGAAAATCTTTTTCGAACTATGTGTTTTATGAAGGAAAAACCCTTTGAAAATATTTGACCTTATTTTATCAAGGATTTCAAAGAGCAAACGAATTTCCTAAATTTTTTATAAAAGAGTTTGCAAAGGAAAATGATTTTCTCCTAAATGCTTTAGAAATGTTCCAGTTACTTGGATAAGTGACCGAGACTTTTGTTTTGGATTTGATTTTCACTGAGCGAAAAGTAAGTACATGTTAAAGAGAATCTAGTTCGCGAGACGTCGCCTCTAATATTCAGTTATATGCACGTGATCTAGGATCCGTGTTAAGAATTATGGGCCAAGGGTCCTAATCGTGATGTATGGGCTAAGAGTCCTAATTTCGGAATTGAGGACGGTGCGTCCTAATTTCGTTGCTGCGGACTAAGAGTCCTTATCATGTTAGAGTAAAACATGGATAAAATCATAAGTGATTTCTACGACCACATACCTTGACTGCGGCATCGGTCTAAGGCGTTGTGATTGAGCACTCAGACCACGTGTCCTGTGCTTTCTTTAAGTTCAAGTGATGGGGAATTATGAATAGTCGTTAGCTTTGAGCTTCGACAGCGAAAAAGAGTACACACAAAGAAAAAACTTGATAACGGAAAGTCTTTTATTCATATGCATTTCCCCTTAGCAGACGTGCTTAAGTAAACCAGATACAAGGTGGTATCTGAGGGTCAGTCCGATTGGCCCATTTGGAGGCATTCGAGACGTTGTGCATCCGGAGACCTTGGTGCATGAGGTTATGGTGGCAACTTGCCAGTGGGCATCAGAGCTTGACCAACTCTTTATTACTTCTACAATGAAACGGTGTTGTTATCTCATGAGATTAAGTTAGAGCTTGAATATTGAAGTGTCATGCATTGATTTTAGAAAACTGATTGTTCGGGTATGAGACCCACTGGTATAACACTTGCTGTCTTATGATCTTATCTTGATTATTGAATAAATGCTAATATACTGCTGTGTTGTATGTATCATGTATATGGTTGTTGTATGATATATCCAATTGTCGGTATCTCACCCTTACAGATATATCAGGTTTCTTCTGGTTTCGCTATTATACCTTGGTACGCTAGTACCGATGTTGCAGAGGAGTCTTTCTAAGTCGCTCGAAGACTTGGTTTTAGCTTTTTGATAGAGTGACCAGTTTAGGTTTTTGAGATGTTATAGATTTCTAATAATATTTATTTGTATGGCTCGGAGAGCCTTTATTTTGAATGTGAAGTTTATAGCTCGGAGAGCATTTCTTTTGAATGAAAATCTAAGATTTTCCTTTTGGGTCCTATATAGCTTGTTGATGTAATTATTTCCAAAATAATACTGTCTGGATGTATTTTAGTGTAACTGGAATTCTGGAATGAAAATGTAATTATTTTAGCAGGTGTTCTTTTACCTGGGATGTTTGAATTACAGAGGAGACTCTGTCGAAATTTTTGTAAAAATACTAGCTTTTATTCAAGTATATTTCTAAATTAAATAGACTTGCCAGGCTAGGATTGTAAGCCTGTGTGCCGATCAAGGCTTAGGTTTGAAGTCGTGACAAATTTTTATACCCAATTTCAGATGCTTATGTAATTATATAAATTATTTTCCGAAAGCAACCAGCAAACTATCTCTTTAGTTTAAATTCCGCATGTGTTACGTAGTAATACCTAGTGGGGGTGTTACAAGCTACGTCCAATCCCTTCTACTTGAAGGTTTTTCTCCACTATTCTCCAAATAGATTACAGCAAGTATTCAACACCTCTCCAGGCTCACAAGTATTCCTTTCTTACCAAACCTCTTCAGGCTCTACCTCTAACAAAGAGATTTGGTTTCTTTTGATCTTCTAACTCACTATGTGTGAGGATATGAAAGTTTAAGATCAGATGAATATTATAACAATATTCAAGCTAAGATATTACAGACTTTTGCTTTCTGAAAGAATAAAAGAATGTTGGCTCGCAAGAGATTTCTGTATATGTGCAAAAGTTTTTTCTTCAAAAGCCTTGGTCTTCTATTTATAGAGACCTTGCTCTTCTATTCAAATTCTTCAACGGTTGTATTTGAATTTTCCCGTTTAGGGATAGAATCAATAATGTAATATCAGTTGTGACTCAGCTTGCTCATGGCCATTGTACTATATGACAACATTCTTGTATGAAACGGGCACACCTCTGAGCAAATGCAACTTGAAAAACTGTCTTCTTTTCCTTGTACAAATTCCAGCTATTCCAGCGTTAAAGGTGACAGGGTACAAGTCGTTTTGCATTGTACTATTTTACTTTTTGCAATTCCTCATATGTACTATGTCTCTCTCATAGAAACAAGACAATAAAACCGTTAATAACAAATAAGAAGGACCATAATAAATATCAATCATTTGAAATAAATATTTCTATATGATCGAGATATTAATTCTGATTATATCAAGCATTCATTGTAAGTGAAGAGCTCGTCTACTTAAAAAGAGCATCTATACGCTCATAGCTAAGATTCAATTTTAGCTCGTCTAGTGACGTGGCAAATTTAGCTCGTCCATAATCAAGTCTTTGGACTTGCTACATATCAGTGAATAGCTTAAATTTGCATCTGCTGACGTGGCTCATACGCTCGTCTACTTACATGAGTTAAGAGCTCGTCCATAAGCATTGTTCTATAGCTCGTCTATTCAAATTAGAGTAGAGCTCGTCTAAGGTAATATTCTATATTCCGTCTACTTGAGCTATTTTCATAATTAAAATATACCATATAACTTGAAAGGCTCGTCTACCCGATTGGACGCGGATATAGACTCTTAAGAGATTTCCTTATCATATTGAATTTCGAATACCCTGTAAGACTTAGATAAAAGCTTGTAAGATCTTAACTGACACTTTGCCATAAAAATTTAATCCTTTTTTTTAATATCAAAACACAGAGATTATTTATTCCAAATTACTTTGGTTCCAACAATCTCCCCTTTTTTTGATGATGACAAAAACTAATTAAATTTGAGTGAACAAGGTCTGAGAAAGCTTACAAAGCTCCCCCTAAGACAAAGCATTCAAACTTAGCAGGAATATAAAAAGGAATAAGATATGAACAGATAAGTATATATCACATATTACTTATCATATCAGCAGAGCTACTTATCAGACAAAAGCATTAGAGCATATAAAATAATAACTATGCAATCATGTAAGACAAGTAGCACACATGCATATGCAGACAAAAAGTGTATATTCAAAGACTGACTTACAACTTTCATATATATATAAAATTTAATTTCTCTCTCTATTTCTCCCCCTTTTTTGTCATCAGACAAAAAGGTAGGAAAGTGGACCATCATTGTCAATAAGAATACAAAACAAAACAAAGGCCTAAGAAAATGGAGGAGGTGGAGGAGGTAGGTTTGGATTTGGATTTTGTGGAGGGGCAAGTTGAGTTGGCAGGTTCTGGCTTTGTTGAAAACTGAGCATGATGCTCATCATCTGATTCATCATAACATTGGTAGGAGCCAGAGCTTCTGCAACTTGCTCTCTTACCTGCTCTTTCACTTCAATTTTGACTCTTTCCTCTACAATTCTGCCAATGATTTCTTCAAAATTTGGAGGCAGTGAGAGAGGTGGTCTTGAGCTTTCAGCACTTTCTTGAGCCTGAGCTTGACTTGGCATAGTGTCAAGAGCTCTTGAAGTCTGGGGATTTTCTGGATGAATGACAGTGATAGCCAATGGTTGAGATGATGATTTCCCAGAAGTGCTTGGTCTGGAGTCAGATTCAGCAACTTCCTCATTAGCATTGACTGGTGCAATAGTGTTAATCTGCATGCCAGAGTCTTCAACAATGATATTTTCATCAGTATGCTCAGACGGTGGTGAAGGTGGAGGAGAGTCTGTGATTTGCAGAATGGGTGGTGGCAGCTCTTTAGCCCAGTGGACTTCATCTTCTACATATATTGGCTGATGGTAGGAACACCTAGAATGTCCTTGTAGATGAAGTGTCTGAAGTTAGACAGTCCACATTTGCCTCTCACCTTAGGAATGAATTTCTTTTGCTCAGAGGATAAGCCAGAAGTAGATGCTTCTGCTGTGCACTTCACAATATGCTTTCTCCATATATCAACAGCTACATCTTCTCTAATATCCTCAGTAGGTTGTGCCTGCCAGTAGTCAATGATGTTTTGATCTGTCTCCTTAACATCATCTGGCTTGATCATGCAGGACACTGGAAATGGCATTTTTCCACTGAACCTTTCCTTCTTCCTGTCTTTGTCTTTATTGAGATCAATCATAGGCAATCTTGGACAAATCATTCTGGGCTAGACTCCAATCTTGGTTTCATAGGAATGCTTTAACCATGTAATGGGTACAAAATTGACAGCCCGCACAACCCTGAAGAGCTCAAATTCAGTCTTCAGCATGACATACATGAGATAATCTTTGATGTTAGCTGCCCTGCTATATTCATCTTGATGGACAAAAGTCTTCCACTTTGTATTTCTATCCATGATGATGCATTCTTGTCTATAGGATCTAGACCTTTTGTATATAACATTTTGCAGGTCTTTCTTAGCAGGATCCTTAGAACAGTCAGATATGATGTGTCTCTAAACACCATCAGTAAAGGATTTGAATGGAGGGTATCTGACAAGGTTTGGGTAGATTTTTCTAGGAGAGAATTTCTTTTGTGGTAGGTGAGTGACTAAGGGTCCTAGTCTGTTAAACATTTTGGATGCAGGTGTGCCTTAGGGAATGTCAAGGTGAGGTCTATACAGAGGTTTTACAATAGTTTGAGGCTCATACTCATATTCTGGCAATGGATACCAGGGTTTGGTTGAAACTGGTTCTGGTGCATGAGTATGATAAAGAATCCTCCAGTCCCTCTTAACTTTGGCCAATGATTCAGACATGCCATTATAAAGTTCAGAAGGAGGAGTGTATGGGAATGGAATTCTTTTCATTTTTGGGAAAGGGACACCAAGGATAATACCATCATCTGGTTGGTGAAACCAGGGATCATCCTCAGAGATCAAAGGTGGGAATTGTCGTTGTTGTGGTGAGGCTATTTGGGGTTGAGGTGGTGAGGGTGGTGAGGGGATATATACATTATCAAATTTAATTGGTTGATTTACAGATACTAATGGTGCAGAGACACAATCCATTCTATCCTCTAAGCTTGAAACTAAGGCATCTACTGCTAACTGAACAAGATCATTAGCAAGGATAGTTACCTTAGTAGCCATTGCAGACTTGGCTCTTCTTTGAGGTTGCTGTCTTCTAGTAGGAACAGCAGCACTGACAGCCTTTTGCTTCTTGAGGATAGCACTGATAGGAACTCTGTCCTTATCATCTTCATCATCATCCTCATTGTGAGAAAGGATCAAGCTTCTTGTCCTTTTCTAAGCTCTTGCAGGTTGAGGGACCTCTGCAGTGGGTTCCCTGATGACAATGCCAGCTGCAGGCCTTTTAGGAGCTCTTGTCCTAATAGCTACAGTTTTCCTTCTGAATGTCCTCTTCATTCCTAGGACTTCAGCATTGTTTTGCTCAATCTGTTCCTCTTTCACCTTGAGCAATTCTTCATGCTTAGCTAGGGCAATAGCTATGTAGGTGCTCAGATTCATATTAGCAGTGTTCATCTTGCCAAAAATTGCAGTGCACATGCACTTTTGTGTTAGAATCCTTTCTTGCTCCTCAATTGGCTTGGAAGAGATAAGATCATCCAGCTTCTGAGACTTGAAGATTTTTTATAACAGGTGGCAGTAAGGAATTCCTGAAATCTTCTTCCTAGTGACTATTGCATCTCTGAATCTTCCATACAGAATCCTTGGAAGGTTGATTTTAGTTTCTGTGATCAAATGACACAAGCAGAATTTGTGTAGGGCAGAGAGATTGTCTTTTGACCCCACTTTATGCAGAATCACCTTATTTAGCATTTAATAAAGAATACGATCCTCATCCTTCATCTCTACAGACTTCCACGAGTGTTTCCTTACAGTATCTTGTCTCATCAACAAAGCAGCTATAACCTCAGAACCACCAAGGTCCTTTTCCCATGATTCAGTAATAACTTGTCGTTCTTGAGAACAGTTTGTTGCATCAGCGATGGTCTTCTCAGAGACCACAATACTTTTCCCAGCTACTGTTGCAGAAATTTCAGTGTCTGACACCTGAGGGTTCCTCCAAAATGCCCTAATCAGGTCTGGATAAATGGGGACCCTTTCAACAAACATGCCGTCCCAGCCAGCGGCAGTAACAAACTTGTTAACATCTAGGTTGTAATCTTTCAGAATCCCAAAGTTGAAATGATGTTCAATAGTAAGATTCTGTTTTTCAACATCGAAAGTTTCAGTTGAGGAGGCCATGGTTGAAGAAAAAAGGTTAGGGTTTGCAGGTCAGAAAACAGAGAGTTGAAGAAGTTTGAAGGCAAAGGTTAACGTAAAGTTTCCTTAGAGGGAAGGGTTTCATTTTTAAAGGTTTTGAATTCCAAAGAGTTTTCTTTTGGAAATAAATTTTAAAAAAAAATTACTGACTCAACAGAGAGAGAATATAAAATAAATTTGTCTTTAGACAAAATAAATGCAGTTAATAAATAATGTGAGTGTGGACGGGTTCAAGTAACAATACTGTATGGACACGACATGCAGTGGACGCGGTACAAAAACAATGGACGCGGTATGCAATGGACGCGCATTTAAAATCATGTAATAAGCTTGTAAGTCATATATTAATAACAGAATTTCTCAAGCATAAATAACACAATTAATCCACAAATAACATGTTAAGATGTTTTCTAATAAAAATAAATCTGTCCTCAGCAAGAGGTTTAGTATAGATATCTGCCCATGGATGGTCAGTATCTACAAATTGAATATCAAAAACACCTTTCTGCACATAATCTCTTATGAAATGATGTTTGATCTCTATGTGCTTAGCCCTAGAATGCAGTATTGGATTCTTAAACAGATTAATTGCAGCAGTATTATCACACATAAGTGGAATACTACTTACAAACACATTGTAGTCCTCCAATTGGTGTTTGATCCATAGAAGTTGTGAGCAGCAACTTGCAGCTGAAATATACTCAGTTTCAACAGTTGATAATGCAATGGTACTTTGTCTTTTGCTTGACCATGAGACAAGATTAGCTCCAATGAAGTGACATCCTCCACTCGTACTCTTTCTCTCAATTCTATCTCCAGCATAGTCAGCATCACAAAAGCCAACTAATCTGTAATCTTCATTTTTCTTAAAACATAAACCCAGATTAGTAGTACCTTTTAAATATCTAAATATTCTTTTAACTGCTGATAAGTGAGATTCTCTAGGATCAGATTGAAATCGAGCACATAAGCAAACACTGAACATAATATCAGGTCTGGACGTAGTAAGATATAGAAGAGATCCTATCATACCTCTATGTACCTTTTGGTCTACCTTTTTCTCTTTATCATCTTTGTTCAGTATAGACGTGGGATGCATAGGAGTGTTCATTGGCTTGCAATCATCCATCTTGAACTTCTTTTGGAGTTCCTTTGTGTACTTAGTTTGATGGATGAACACCTCATCCATAGTTTGTTTAACTTGAAGTCCAAGAAAGAACTTGAGTTCTCCCATCATGCTCATTTCAAATTCCTTCTGCATTAACTTTGAGAATTCTTTGCACAGAGATTCATTAGTAGCACCGAATATAATATCATCAACATAAATCTGTACTACTATGAAATTGGATTTAATTGACTTTCTAAACAGGGTTGTATCAACCTTTCCTCAATTAAAGCCATTATTCATCAGAAATGAACTTAGCCTATCATACCAAGCTCTTGGGGCTTGTTTTAGGCCGTATAAAGCTTTCTTAAGCTTATATACATGTTCAGGTTGGGTTTCACTCTCAAAACCCGGAGGTTGCATTACATAAAATTCTTCATTGATAAAACCACTAAGAAAAGCACTTTTTACATCCATTTGAAAAAGCATAATATTATGATATGCAGCAAATGAAAGTAAAATTCTAATAGCTTCTAATCTACCAACATGTGCAAAGGTTTCAGTATAATCTATACCTTCTTCTTGAGAGTAATCTTGTGCAACTAATCTTGCTTTATTTCTGACAACCTTACCATTCTCATCAAGCTTGTTTCTGTAAACCCATTTTGTTCCTATAACATATTTGTCTTTAGGTAGGGGTACCAGAGTCCAGACATCACTTCTTTCAAACTGATTTAGTTCCTCTTGCATAGCTAGAATCCAGCCATTGTCCAGCAGAGCCTCGTCTACTATCTTTGGTTCCAACTCAGAGACTAGTGCAGTATCTTCCTGCTCTCTGAAGGTTGATCTGGTTCTCATCTTATCACTTGGATTTCCAATGATTTGATCTGAAGGATGATAATTCTTGAAATGCCAAGATCTCTGAACATTATCTTGTTGAGAGGTGGATGTTTCTGGTTGTTGAGGAGTGTCTTCAACTTGATCATCAACTTTTACTTCTGTTGTTTCTCCTTAGATGTTTAAATCAAGATCTGCAAAAGCTTCATCTAACTCGGATAATTTCTTATCAGGCTGCTTGTCATCAAACTTAACATGCATACATACTTCTACTACTAGAGTTCTAGAATTATACACTCTAAAGCCTTTTGATGTTTAGAAAATCCTAATAGGATTCCATTGTCTACTTTTGCATCAAACTTACTAAGTTGATCTTTAGTGTTAAGAATATAGCATTTACAACCGAAAGGATGAAAATATGATATGATGGGTTTTCGTTCCTTCCACAATTCATAAGGAGTCTTATTCAAGGTTGGTCTTATGTATATTCTGTTCTGAATGTAACAGGCAGTATTAACAGCTTCAACCCAGAAGTGTCTAGGGACAGAGTTGTCATTGAGCATAGTTCTAGCCATCTCTTGAAGATATCTGTTCTTTCTCTCTACCACACCATTTTGCTGTGGTGTCCTCGGTATTGAGAAATTGTGAAAAATACCACTATCTTCACAGAACTTTTGAAATAGCTCATTTTTAACTCTCCCCCATGGTCACTTCTGATTGAAGTGATACACATGCCTCTTTCATTCTGTACACGTTTGCAGAATATAGAAAAGACCTCGAAGGACTCATCCTTGTGAGCAAGGAACATAACCCATTTCCATCTAGTATAGTCGTCTACAATGACTAGATCATATTTCTTACCACTGATAGACGCAGTCCTTGTTGGACCAAAAAGATCAAGGTGTAATAGTTCTAGTGGTCACTTGGTACTAACAATATTCTTAGATTCAAAAGAACCTTTGACTTGTTTTCCTTTCTGACATGCATCACAGAGAGCATCAGATTTGTACTTAAGGTTTGGTAATCCTCTCACGAGGTTATGCTTATTTAGCTTTGAGATTAATCTCAAGCTTGCATGACCTAGCCTTTTATGCCAAATCCATCGCTCATCTTCAATGGACATTAAACATGAGACACTCTGATTTGAGAGGTCCTCCAAGTTAATTTTGTACAAATTGTTTTGCCTCTTAGCAGTGAATAAGATTGATCCATCATTCTTCTTGACATAACACATGTTCATATTAAAAGAAACATCATATCCACTATCACATAATTGACTTATGCTTAGCAAATTATGTTTTAAACAATTCACTAAAAGAATATTGTCAATGGAGGGAAATGGATGTTTACCAATTTTACCTATACCAGTGATCTTTCCTTCCTGGTTTCCTCCAAGTGTCACCCAGCCACCATCCTTATGTCTAAGGTCTTGGAACATATACTTTTCTCCCGTCATGTGACGTGAGCATCCACTGTCCAAGTACCAGGACGTCTGTTTCTTTCCTGTTGTTAAGCAAATCTGCAACAGGTATTATCTTGTCCTTAGGTGCCCAAAATGACTTGGGTCCTTTCATGTTAGTTTTTATTGGACGCGAATGCATATTATGCCTATTATGTATGCATCTATATGTAGTATGCCCACTTTTTCCACACACTTTACAAAAGGTGTTGGACGGGCCTGACTTGGCTTTAGCATACTTGGCTGGAGCTTTTGAAGCTTTTTGCTGCATAGGTGGTTTTAACTTATTGTGAGATGCCTCATGCTTCTCATTGTCATAACCAAGGCCAGATTTATCAAATGGTGACCTAGAATACCTTAGGATAAGACTAAGCTTATCTGAGCTTCCTACAAATTTTGAAAGAGTGTCTATCAAGTATGTTACATCTTGTTTCAGTTTTGCAACTTCACAAGAATTGTCAAGCTCACTTTCAAGTTTGTCAGTTAGACTGACATTCTCTGATCTGAGTTTAAGACAGTGGGCGAAGTCAGAAGTTTTCTTGGACTGGCAAGTTACTACAGAAGGTTCATAGAAGGATTCTCGACAATTACGTTACCTATGACGCAGTTGACAAGAAAAGGAAAAGCATTTGAGTGGTCAAATGAATGTGAGACTAGTTTTCAGGAATTGAAGAGGAGGCTTGCAACAGCTCCTGTATTGGTCTTGCCAGATCCATTAGCACCATTTGATGTGTATTGCGATGCATCACATCAAGGCCTGGGTTGTGTGCTCATGCAAGAAAGGAAAGTGGTAGCTTATGCTTCAAGGTAGTTAAGAATACATGAGCGGAACTACCCAACCCATGATCTCAGGTTGGCCACAATAGTGTTTGCATTAAATATATGGAGACACTATTTGTATGGTGCTAAGTTTACAATTTATAGCGATCACAAGAGCTTAAAGTATCTGTTCGATTAAAAGGAACTGAACATGAGACAACGGAGATGAATAAAATTCATAAAAGATTATGAGCTTGATCTCCAATATCATCCAGGGAAGGCAACCGTTGTAGCGGACGTGTTAAGTTGGAAATCTTTACAAGTGTCTGCTATGATGATTAAAGAATTGGAATTAATCGAACAATTTAGAGATCTGAATCTCGGGATAACGGAATTATCTCGGGACAAGATAAGTTTAGGGATAGTCACTATCACTAGTGGATTCTTAGACTTAGTTTGGAAGAAACAAGCTGAAGACCAGTATCTCCAGAAGGTTAACCAGATGATAGAAGAAGGTAAGACAATAGAATGTAAAAGAGGTACTGATGGAATCATAAGGTTTGGAGAAAGGATCTGTGTGCCTAAAAATAAAGAAGCTAGGGATCTAATTCTGGAAGAGGCACACAAAAGTAAGTTAAGTTTCCATCCAGGTGCGACAAAGATGTATCAAGATTTGAGGAAAATGTTTTGGTGGCCTGGAATAAAAAGGGAAGTTGCAGAGTATGTCCTATCCTGCTTGGTATGCCAAAAAGCAAAGAATAAACACCAAAAGCCAGCGGGACTATTGCAATCTTTGGACATCTCAGAATGGAAATGGAACAGTATTGCAATGGACTTTGTGTCTGGTTTACCAAGGGCACAGAAGAAGTATGATGCAATTTGAGTTATTATTGATAGGTTAATGAAATGTGCTCATTTTCTTCCTATCAATCAAAGGTTCTCAATGGAAAATTTAACCCAGTTCTATATCAACGAAGTTGTCAGATTGCATAGAGTTCCAGCGAGTATAATTTCGGACAGGGATCCGAGATTTACATCAAGATTCTGGTAGAGTTTACACAGTGTTCTGGGAACTAAGTTAAGAATGAGTTCAGCTAATTATCCTCAGACGGATGACCAGTCGGAAAGAACAATCCAGTCATTGGAAGATTTACTAAGAGTATGTGTGTTAGAACACACGGGACGTTGGGACGAATTTCTTCCATTGATTGTATTTACATATAATAATAGTTTCCACACAAGTATCGGCATGGTGCCATATGAAGCATTGTATGGAAGAAAGTGCAAAACACCCCTCTGTTGGTACGAGACAGGAGAAAGCCAATTGATTGGACCAGAGATGGTACAACAAACAACAGACCAAGTTCAGAAGATTAAAGAGAAAATGAAAGCAGTGATAGATGGGCAGAAAAGCTACAACGACAAGAGGAGAAGGCATTTGGAATTCCAGAAGGTGATCATGTTTTCATGCGAGTCACACCAAGGACTGGAATTTGCAAGGCAATAAAATCCAGAAAGCTTATACATCATTTTATCGGACCATCTCAAATTCTTCGCCGAATTGGTCCAGTTGCCCATCAAATAGCTTTACCGTCTAATCTTTCGAACCTTCATGATGTTTTTATGTATCCCAACCCAGAAAATTTTATCTTGATCCATTGCACATCATAGAGCCCGAATCAATACAGTTAAGAGAAAACCTTGAACATGAGGCTTTACCTATATGAATCGAGGCTGAAGGATAAAAGAATTCTGTGGGAAGCAGATTCCTTTGGTCAAGGTCATCTGGAATGCAATAACTGGTGATGCTACCTGGGAAAGAGAATCCGATATGCGATAGAGATATCCACACCTGTTCACGCAAGGTAACTTAATTTAAATTTCGAGGATGAAATTTATTTTAAGGAGGGTAGTAATGTAACGTCCCGTTTTCTCGATTCTTGTTTAAGGAAGGGATTAGGCATATTTAAGGGCTTGATCCTATTCCTTAGGTATTGGTGAGCTTATGTTTCAAATTTGAGGACAATCGGACTTCAAACGAGCTCAGAATGCGATGAAACGTACGAATGATGATTTGCTGATTTGGCTGGTCAACTTCGTCCATGCTGGAGCGTAAGAAAGGCCACGCTTGAGCATGAGGAGTGCTGATAGGAATTGACATGTAGCTGACTGAACGACGCATGGGCGAGACGTGGCGAGGCAGACAGCCACTCTCAAGCGTGGGAGAGGTCACGCTTGAGCGTGGGCACGCTCGAGAGTGGGAATTCCTGCGCTCAAGCTTGCACAGTGATGAAAGGACCCTTTGTTTCTTTTAAAATGTAAAACTTGAAGATAAAATCATATATTTCGAAGACAGAACTGAGAGCTCGTGATAGAGAGATAAGAGAAAGGTTAGAGAGAAAGTCAGGCTGAGGAAGATCCGTCCGTCCGATCGCATTTCCGACTTCGATTCTGTGATCAGGACAACGAGTACTACAAGTATTGACTATCGATTCTTCGATACAACTGAGGTAATACTCGAATCCCTAACGTATCGACACGTCGACATTATCATTTACTTCTTTTTCAATTCTTGCTTCGATTTTAGCTCTGTTTGGAAAACTATCCAAGATTAGGGTTTATGACATTGTCAGGGCTCTGTCCATGTGTTAGGGCAAATTTTGGAGCATCGAGGAGCCCCGGAGTGTACGTGGCAGCGGCTGTGAGTGGAGAGAGAACATGTTTCTAAGCTTGAGAAACCGTACTGGTTAAGCCAAGGTGGGGAGAAAGTAACCGACATTGTCGGGGAGGCAGGCGTAGAATAATAATTATATATGCATATGTGTAGGATGCCCCAGACCCTACTAGGATGTCGAATAATCAACAACAACTGAACCCTAATAAAAAAATATTTTAATATTGTCTTGGGTTTAGTGGTTGTAGGTTTATCGACAGTAAGTCTGAAACTATAAGTTAGCGATTTTATGTTGATTGAGGTTGTCTGGATTGCATGCTGCTATGCTATATGACTACATGGGATTTTTGGTATAATTGATATGTTAATATGATTTTATGATTATTTTATATTTGTATTTATATTTGTATTTGAGAATTGGTGATTGGTTGTTTGTCTGATGGATACATGCCTGTATGGATGAGTTGAGGGTTAACACCATGGTAATGACTTGAGACTGCGGCTTTGAGGCCAGGGATGTGTGGGCATCCACTATGAGAGTGTGAATGTGTGAGAAGGTTCTGGTGTTAACCATAGTGATGTTTGTTGCATTGCATTTTGCCAAGGTGGCGAGCCGTATGACTGGGAGTCATACGAGGTTAGTTGTACTCGAGTGCGAGTACGGATTACGGAGGGGCCGGTCTATGAGTAGACCTTGGGGATGTATGAACTGGACTCGGGAGGCTCACAGTGGCCATTAGGTAGCTCCTAATGTGTTGTGTACCCCGTATAACCTGGTTTTCCCGACTTTACCCTGAGTATCCATGTCGCAGGTGGACGTTCCTCTAATGGAGCCGTGCTCATAGAGAGATGCACTCTTATGGGTCACGGTGAGCGGAAGGGTTACCTGGACAAACTAACTAACGTTCTCTGAGCAGTAAGGCTCGTTAAGGATAATGTCTCGGGGTTGAGACCCGGATGAGAGATATAGGCTGCCATGCATAGGAGTGAGACTCCTTAGAGGATTGATCCGACCATAAACTTTGAGGATGTATTGTGTTGGTGTGACTCGGAAATGGTTGCTTATCACTTATTGCATGTGTTATATGTATATGTGATTATTGTTCTACATGTCTCCATCCCCATTTTTATGACAATGTTCTGTTGCTTATCTCCCTCTTTCCCTCTATATTTCTCTATATGTAAACCCAATAGACGAGCAGCGCCAGCAGGACGGAGACAGCGACAGATTTGGGTTACCAGTCGAGGCACTATCTGTAGAGGATGTGGATGTATGCCTTGACAGGTACATATATTTTGATGAATGACAAAAGCAATTTTAAGTCTAAAGGACTTATCTGCAAAAAGCGTGAAAAAGGCCAAACGATCAGTCAAGATTAGGCAAAGCAATCAAGAGGGGTAAAAAGGGAATTTTACTACTTGTATTGATTGTTGTAGAATAATCTGTAAATGGTAAGTAGGGTTTTCAATTTAATATGATCACTCACACACACACATATTTAACATGTGCTTTAAAAGATAAATCATGTTATTAAATAAATAATAACATGTGATTAAAACTGACAATTAAAATTGAGCTTAATTGGGCAACCTTTCCTTAATTGTCAAGTTTTTGAAAAACCACCTGATACGCACCATAATCGATTATGGAAATGCTATAATCGATTATGAGTCGTGGTTAAATGGCTTTAATGAGTGTTAATGAGTAATTATGATATTAAAGCCGTTGATTTCAAATTTGAAATATAATAATCGATTATTGAATCTGGATAATCGATTATGACCTTACTGACTTCCAACATGCTTCAACCGAAACCCTGTAATCGATTATGTAATCGATTATAGCCTTTTATGAAAGAGTCAGTAACATCATAATCGATTAAGGTAATCGATTATCTTCTTTGGGGAAAAAGCAGTGAAGACATAATCGGTTATGGTAATCGATTATGACCTTTCTGTCCAGACGCGCGCTTCATGGAAACACATTAAATAATCGATTATGGACTTTAGATAATCGATTATGATGCGGCTGAAATGCATTTTAAGAGGCTTGACCTAATTTCACACTGAACCCTAACCTATTCTCTATAAATAGGAAGCTTGGCAGCCTTTGTCAAATGCCCCATCTACTACTCTCTTCTACTCTCTATTGTGCTTAAACTCTGATTACTATTTTCTTTTACTCTTGCACTTACACGTGATCATATTATTTTGAGAAACTTATACACCATATAGGTGTTGCTATTTGAGCTTCAAGTTGTATTTCATATCTGCACTTTTGAGTGCTTTCTCATTGTAAAACTTTTATAGTTTTTTTTTTTTAAGTGAGTGTGATCTCACGAACGGTTTCTTGAGGTTCTTGCACAAGGGATAGTACGTCCTGTGATTGTGTTAAGAATTCTCTACTTTGTAAAGGTTCTAGTTTAGCCTGTTTTAAAAACTAGAGTTGATTGAAATCCCTTGGTCGTATTGCCTTGGGGACTGGACGTAGGCCACGTGGGTAGTTGTGTGGCCGAACCAGGATACATCACTGTGTCATCTTCTTCCCTATCTCTTTATTTATCGCAACGTTTTTATTTTCCATACGCTTTACTTCATAAAGTTTCATTATTAAGTTATTGTTTATCAAAACAAGTTTTGAACTTAGTTTAATTTGCAAAAAGTTTTCAAAAATCAATTCACACACAATTCACCCCCCTCTTGTGTTTGAGGTCACTTGTCAATAGAGGATCTTTCCCAGGATCCAGATATTAGGCGACATTGAGATCGTCTATCATGATGATCGTGGATGGCAGGTCGACCATTCACGATTCTTCATGAAGTACGGCCGTGTCGAAAAAACGGGGCCTTATGAAAGAAAGTTGCAAGCCCGTGCTTCATTAAGCAATACCCCGTGCTCAGGGTAAGCACGCCCATACTTAGGGGAGCACGACCGTGCTCGGGGGTCAGACATTATAAATAGAAGAGCTTGTGAGGGTTTCGAGTGTTAACCCTCAAATTGGCACTTTGGGCAACCCTAGTGTGATAGAAATCTCTCTTTTTCCCTTTCCTTTGAACCTAACCAAGTTCTTGGTATTCTTACGTCCGTTTGGGAGAGAAGTCACGTGCTAGTATCATATAAGGTAATGTTGTCATCACTCTGTTAATCTCTTTTTCCTATTTCTTGGATTATAGGGTAATTAGTTACCCTTTGTGTTTGGCCAAGGCTTGGGGAATTCATCAAGCCGCTCGAGGGAAATAGAGTAGAGTCGTTTACGCTTGGCGTTAGTGGAATCTTCATACCAGGTATGGGGAGAAGGGATAGTTTGAACATGTAGGCATTGGGGGTAGCATAAGATGAAGTGTTAACCCATGATCCTATTGCTTGTTAATTTCCTAAATGTTTGTCTTGCTTTATGTTCAATTATGTTTTATGTATGATTGGCATGCCTATTGTGAATAATTGAGAATGATGATGTTTATGCCATGGATGAATGATGATGATGATGTTGTCATGATGTGAATGAGTGTTTGGTTGTTAAGGTTGTTAATACCAACGTTAATGTAATAAGACATTAAAGAATTTTAATAATGATGAATGGAATTAAGGGTTTATTTCCAATATTCATAAGACATGAATCGTAGTAACGAGGAGTGAGATTATTGCTTAATGGCATAGTCAAGACCCTAAGATTGATTCATAAGTGTTTTAGGGACATTAATAATGAAACAGAATTAAAGGAGTAATTCCCCAATGATCATAAGATATGGAAATTAATTAAGATTAACGAGAGTAATGCTTGATAGTTTAGTTGAAAGACCCTAGGATTGATCTTTGAGTGTTCTAGGGAGTTGGCAAGGAACCCCATATGTTTCTGCCCAGATTAGTACGGCCATGCCCAATAAGCACGGTCGTGCTCAATAGACAGCACGACCGTGCTTGACTTAAAAGTCAGCACGCCTATGCTGGGGGAAGCTTGACCATGCTCCCCTAGACAGAACAGACGTTGAAATAGGGGCAAGGGTGGTTTCACCCAAATTATCCTCATGATGTAATAAGGAACCAATCGAAGTAAAGGCAAGATAGATAATTCAATGAAGGCTTAACAAAGATAATTAAATACAAACATTAAGATGATTAAGGCGGTGACGATGTGTTACCACATGTTGTTGTACCTTGGTGCTTATTGGCCAAGGGGGCCTTGATGCTTATTGGTCAAGGTGTTGTTGATGTTGAACCTTGGTGCTTATTGGCCAAGGGGGCCTCGATGCTTATTGGTCGAGGTGTTGATGGTGATAAAACTTTGGTCCTTATTGGCCATAGCAGAGGTGGTGATTGTTTGATTGCGTGCCGTTATTGCTCATGCATTCATGCATTGGAGATGTCAGTTGGGGATGTTCAACATAGGCGAGGTCGTCCGAGTGTAAGGCGATCCGGCTGTCCATGGTGATTCATCCGAGAGTTAGGTGAATCTGGCCCCTCCGTGGTGGTGCATCCGAAAGTAAAGTGCATCGGCTATCCAAGGGGTTCACCCATTATTTGCTGAACTGCCGGCGTTGGTGCTTATTGGCCAATGTGGATATGTAACTCCGAAGTTGACTTCCTGAGGTAGATTGGATCCACATGCATAACGGAGTAATGGAGTAGTCCTGCACCGCATAGCATACATTGTTTATATGATAAGAATGATATGAATATGTTATGTATGTTGTTATGGTACAACATGCATGATTGTGATGTATGCTTATCTTGCTAACTACTTCCTCGCCGTTGTGTTTTATAAATGTTTCTTACTCTCCGTTTTTCAGTTGTTTTGTTAGGCATGAATCTTTTATACAGAGGATGGTGAGCAACCAGTTAAGGAGGGACTCTGAGGAGCCGCAACTCGTAGTTTAGGATTTCTCAGTTTTTAGTTTGTTTATCCGAGATGTATTCGGACTTTGGCTATACCAGCTCTGTAATGTGACATCGGGTTGGGTTTCTTTTTTGGTTATATTTTGTTATGTTTTCTTTTAAAACTTGTTTTATTTCACCGTTGAGAAGTTTGTTACAATGTGGTATCTTCTGCCCACGGCTTTTTATTTTAAATAAATGATATGCATGTGTTTATTATTTTATTTCATTTATTTTATGCCTTTATAATTACATGCGGGTAGAGGGTGTCACTTTTAGTGGTATCAGAACAGGTCTGTGCTATCAGGCCATGGTATGAGTCTGTTATGAGTCTTCTGTGTGCTCTTGTTTGAATTGTCTATATTTATTATAGACAATAATGTGTAGTAATAGGAACCTATAGTTCTTCCTGCTTCTGAAGTTTGAGGATGGTCTGCGTCCAGAGATCAAGCAAGCTATCAGTTATCAGGAGATCCGTGTCTTTCTGGTCTTGTGAACAAGTGTAGGATCTTCGAAGATGCCTACAAATCCAGAGTGGTAAACTAGAGGACTTCGGATGCTCAGGGCAGTAGGAAGAGTGATTAGAAGGACAAGGGAAAGCAGCGTCTAGCTCCAGTTGGTCGAGACTTCAATCAGGGTGGTAATAAGCCACAGTTCTCTTCAGGCAGGTTTAGGAGTTGGGATTCTTCTGCTCCTAGACCCAACTGATGTGACAAGTGTGGACAGGATCATCACACCGCTCAGTGCAAGGAGACTGATGTCATCTGCTTCAAGTGGGCAAATCTAGCCACATCAGCCGAGAGTATGGAGGAAACCGCAGAGTGCTAGCAAGAATCAGAGTTCTTGAGTCACTTGACTGAAGACCAGTGGAAGAGTCTTTACTCTTAGTGGAGCTGAGGCCTCCGATTCCAAGGACTTGATCCAAGGTATGTGCCTCATTGATGGAACTCCTTTAGCTGTCTTGTTGGATTCGGGTGCGACTCACTCGTTATATCACATGAATGTGTCAAGAGTCTTAAATTACCAGTGACCCTTCTTGATTGTGATTAAATTGTTGCCACACCACAAATAAGCCTATTCTTACTTCGCATGCATGTAAGAATTACCTCATTACCATTGATGGTAGGAATTCTATTGTTGATCTTGTATGCATACCCCTAAAAGAACTTGATGTTATTCTTGGCATGGACTGGTTATCTTCCAACCATGTCCTCTTAAACTGTTTTGATAAAATCACAGTTTTTAGAACTCCTGTTGAGTCTAAGGATCCAAGATTTCTCTCTGCCAACCAAGTTAAGGCTTCTATGAAAGAAAAGGCCCAAGTCTACATGATGTTGTCTTCCCTGGAAGTAGAGAGCAAGCCTGATGTTGGAAATGTGCTAATAGTGATAGAGTTTCCTGAAGTGTTCCCTGGGATGTTTATGAGTTACCCCCTGAGAGATGTTGAGTTTACCATAGACTTAGTACCAGGAACAGGACCCATATCCATAGCACCTTATAGGATATCTCCTCTAGAGCTAGCAGAGTTGAAGAAACGGTTGGAGGAACTGATTCAGAAACAATTCATTAGGCCTAGCTTGTCCCCATGGGGAGCGCCGGTGTTGTTGGTGAAAAAGAAGGATGGCAGCATGAGGTTGTGTGTCGACTATCGACAAATCAACAAAGTGACCATTAAGAACATGTATCCCCTCGCTAGGATTGTTGACCTTATGGACCAGTTGATAGGAGCTTGTGTTTTCTCCAAGATAGATTTGAGGTCAGGGTGCCATCAAATTTGGTTAAGTCTGAGGACATCCTAAAGACTGTGTTTAGAACGCGTTATGGTCACTATGAGTACTTGGTTATGCCCTTTGGTGTGACTAATGCTCCTGCTGTATTCATGGATTATATGAACAAGACCTTTCACCCTTACTTGGATAAGTTTGTGGTGGTTTTCATAGATGACATCTTAGTGTACTCCAAGACCAAGGAGGAACATGAGGAACACTTGAGGGTTGTCTTGCAAACCCTTAAAGAGAAGCAGTTGTATGCTAAGTTATCTAAGTGCGAGTTTTGGCTAGAAGATGTGAGTTTCTTAGGACATGTCATCTCTAAAGGTAGGATAGTCGTGGATCCGGCTAAGGTAGAGACGGTGCTCCGCTGGGAAGTGCCAAAGTTAGTGACCGAGATTAGGAGTTTCTTGGGTTTAGCAGGGTACTATTGGTGGTTTATAGAGGGTTTCTCTAAGATAGCCTTACCCTTGACCCGTCTCACCAAGAAAGGACAGCTCTTTGTGTGGGACTCCAGTGTTAGTCTTGCCCAATCCTAGTGAACCTTTCGTAGTATACTATGACGCTTCTAAGCAAGATTTAGGTCCTGTGTTGATACAGAATGGTAAGGTAGTAGCCTACGCTTCTAGGCAGTTGAAAACCCATGAGAAGAACTACCCTACCCATGATTTGGAATTATTAGCTGTAGTGTTTGCCTTAAAAATTTGGAGGCATTATCTTTATGGAGCAAGGTTTGAGGTCTTTAGTGATCATAAGAGTTTGAAATATCTGTTTGACCAAAAGGAATTAAATATGAGGCAACGTAGGTCGATGGAGTTTCCTTAAGGATTATGATTTTGAGTTGACCTACCACCTAGGAAAAGCCAACGTAGTGGCAGATGCCTTAAGTAGAAAGACCTTGCATGTCTCAGCTTTGGTGGTTAGGGAAACAGATTTGATTGAGGAATTTAGAGATTTGAGCTTAGCGTCGGAAGTTACCCCTAAGAGTATTAGCGTTGGAGCGCTGAAGATTACTAACAGTTTGATGGACCAGATTTGAGAAGGTCTGAAGATTGCTTACCTCTTAAGTTAGAGAGAGCTTCTTGCTCAGGGTAGGGAGTTTTGAGGTTTCAGGATAGAGTTCGCTTACCTGATGTTCTGGAGCTTAGGAAGTTGATCCTTGAGGAAGGACATAGGAGTGGACTGAGTGTGCACCCACGTGCCACTAAGATGTATCAGGATTTTAAGCGCATGTTTTGGTGGCCTAGGATGAAAAAGGACGTGGCTGAGTTTGTTTACGTGTGTTTAGTATGCCAAAAGGCTAAGATAGAACACCAGAAACCTTTGGGCATGATGCATCCCTTGAACATCCCAGAATGGAAATGGGATAGTATCTCTATGGATTTTGTGTCTGGACTCCCTAGGACTCCAGCTGGTTGTGATGCTATATGGGTTGTTGTGGATAGGTTGACTAAATCTGCTCACTTCATCCCTAGGAACATGGAATACCCTCTTGAGAAGTTCACTAGCTTGTATATCAGGGAGATAGTTAGACTACTTGGTGTGCCCTCTAGCATAGTGTCAGATAGAGACCCTAGATTCACCTCTAGGTTCTGGAATAGTTTACTTGAAGCTTTAGGAACAAAGTTTAGATTAAGTTCAGCTTATCACCCATAGATTGATGGTCAGTCTAAGAGAACCATCCAGACCTTAGAGGACTTGTTGGGAGCTTGTGTGTTAGAGCAGTTAGGTACTTGGGACAAGTTTTTGCCACGAATAAAGTTCACCTATAACAGCAACTTCCATTCCAGTATTGGGATCGCACCCTATGAAGCGTTGTATGGGAGGAGATGTAGAACACCCTTGTGTTGGAATGAACCTAGTGAGAATGTTGTGCTAGGACCTGAGATAGTGCTAGAAACCATAACAAAAGTAAGGATGATCCAGGAAAATATGAAAGTGGCACAGAGTAGGCAAAAGAGCTATCATGACAAGAGAAGCAAGGCTCTCGAATTCCAGGAAGGTGATCATGTGTTCTTGCGAGTTACTCCAACAACTGGGGTTGGTAGAGTGATGAAAGCGAGGAAACTTACTCCCAAATTCATTGGCCCTTACCAAATTCTAAAAATGGTCGGTGAAGTTGCTTACCAAATTGCATTACCTCCTTTCTTATCCAAACTTCACAATGTCTTTCATGTGTCACAACTTAGAAAGTATATTCATGATCCTAGCCATGTGATAGTACCCGAAACAATTAAGTTGAAAGAGAACTTGACTTTTGAGGTACTACCGCTTCGGGTTGAGTATCGGAGGGTGGAGCAACTAAGAGGGTGATTGCATGAATTCGCAAGTGTACCGCTTCATCATAAATTAATAAAAAGATCGAACCCACAGAGACCGTGATCTTGAACAACAATTAATTATTAAATCAATTAAACTAAACAAGGAAAGATTTGGTTTTTGAAATTAGAATTAACTAACAAATGAATTATTAAAATCGCAATCAACAAAAAGAAGGAAAGTAAATCAAATCGGTTGTTTTTCAAATCAAAGGAGATTTCCAGGAATTGGATTACCAATAAGACTGCTTATGCTACTAAATTGACTATCCCTCTTGTTAATTATCAAAATGCTTTGAAGGTGAATTTATCCTAATAAAGTTAATGTTCCCTCTCGAGAAACAAGAATCGTGCCCAATTAAATCAACCTCTACTCTAGTGGTAATAGTATTTGAATTGAACCCATTAAGGTTTGTGACAATTCAATGAACTCTCGAAGGACCGCTTCTAAATCTCGTGATTTAAGTCCTAAGTTCAATTCCTATAGATCTGATACCTAAGTTCACCTTTCAGTTCGTCCTTAGAGTATCTATGACATGCAAATAAGTGCCCACTAAATTCACAAGTAATTCATGCAATAGGAATTAAATCTAAAGCAAATTGAAATTAACAAAAGGGGAAAAACATCAATTCATCACATAAAACGAGACTTGGGCATAGCCCCAATTCCTAGAAATAAAAGAACTACTCAAGCATTGCCTTGGTCATAGCAAGCTTGATTAAAAAGAACATAAAAATCCTAAGAGAAGAAGAGAAGAAATTGGAGAATAATTGAAGAAATCAATCCTAATGCCAAGTGCTTCCAATAGCAGCCAAAAGATCCCTATTTTCAAGCCTAATTATCCTATTTATAGTGTAAGTTAACTTGGGATTAAAGCTATTACAAATTAGATCAAAACAGAAACCAGAATCCTAAAATTAACGCGTCACGGCCGTGATGCCTGTCACTAGAGGTGGCAAATGGATGGATTGGATAAATTTTTATGCGGATTGTAATGGATGGATTGAAACGATCCATTAAAAATTCATTAAAAAAAAGCAAATCCATCCATGATCCATTTAATAAAATCCATCCAATCCATCCATTAACAATTTTTTTATGGATGGATATCCAATCCATCCATAAAAATTATTTTAAAGAATAATTTTTTTTGTACAATTAAATAATTTTATTAGTTTTAAAATATTCTCTCCCTCTCTCTATCTCTCTCCCCTCTCTCTTTCCCCTCCCTCCCCCCCCCCCCCTCCCCTCTCTCTACCCTCTCTTTCCCATCTCTACCCTCTCTCCTCTCTCTAATTTATTAAAAGATTATCAATATCTAAAATTCAAAGTTTTTTCTTAAATTAGGACATCTTCGGTGCCATTGGGCCATCTTTCAATCTACAGGCCCCAAGACAGGCTTCTAGTGGGCTTGCAAAATTATTTCCATTTAACAGTACGAAATGAGTTAACACTAAAATATATAATTCATTTCTGCAATTTTTTTTACGTACTTGCATATTAAAATAGGAAAAAGTTCTTTTGAAATGAACTAGTATTTAGAATAAGTGAGAGTCTATTTACCATTAATTTGATAAAATGCATTAAGATCTCAACTCCACTAAATGATTTATAGATATATACATCTTTAACTACTCATTTTAAAAGATTAATGAAAACAACTACATCTTATCGAAGATATTCAATTCCAATTCCAAAAACAGACAAGTCCATAGATACAAAGAGAATCTGTGAAAGCAACAAAAGCAGCAGGATGGGATAATTGGTGAGTGCTCTTGTCTCCTGGGGTCTCTCCATCATGATTTGTTGGTCTTAGAATCATGCGTCACGGCCGTGATCCCTATCACGGCCAGGCCATGACAGGTTCTGACTTGTGAAATTCTTTGTGCTGGATGAGTGTCACGGTCGTGGTGGCTGTCACGGCCAGGCAGTGACAGCTTCTGACTTAGGCGCTCTTCTTTTTCTTCAGTCCCACACGATCATGGCCATGATGCTTGTCAAACCCAGGCCGTGACAGGTTCTGTCAACTCATTTTTCTTGCTTTTCAAGCTCCATCTTCAAACAAACTCATAATCAACTGGACTTGAGCATTTTAATCATGAATTCCTGCACACGAACACCACAAAACCACCTTACCTATTCTAAAGGAAAAACTAACAAATATCAAAATAAAAATGCCAAATCCACATGAAAATGCATGCAAAATGATGAAGAATTATGAGGTGAAATCACACTCATCAGAGGGAAGGAAATCCCCTTGGTTAAAGTAGTTTGGAGTGGGGCTACTAAGGAAAGTGCTACATGGGAGCTAGAGAGCAAGATGATGGAAGCGTATCTGCACCTTTTCAATCGAGGTGAGTAGAAATTTCGAGGACAAAATTTTTATAAGGGTGTGGAATTGTAACACCTCGTTTTTCGTATAAAGTCCTTAAATGCTTATATGTGTGCGTTAGGAGTTGCATGTTGTTAAAGTTTGACCTTAGGAATGTTAAAAAGGGGCTAAGTAGGATTTTAAAGTGGAAAATCCCTTTCTGGTGCGTGAGCACGGCAGTGCTCATGTCAGGATGCCCGTGCTTAAGGCACGTGCTTTGTGGCTACTTGAGCCACAAGCAAGGCCGTGCTCAAGGGGAGCAATTCCGTGTCGGAAAATGGGGCCTTGTGACGTGAAAGTTGCAAGCCTGTGCTCAGGGGGAACACGCCCGTGCTCGGGGAGCAGACGTTATAAATAGAAGAGTTTGTGAGGGCTTCGAGTGTTAACCCTCAAATTGGCACTTTGGGCAACCCTAGTGGGATAGAAACCTCTCATTTTCCCTTTCCTTTGAACCTAACCAAGCTCTTGGTGTTATTACGTCCGTTTAGGAGAGAAGTCACGTGCTAGTGTCATCTAAGGTAATGTTGTCATCCCTCTGTCAATGAGAAACACAGACTCAAGGAACCATATTAACAACCATCAAAAGATCATCTCTAGGATTTTAATTTTTAGCCTATCACAAGAATACAAAAATTGGGTTCAAAAATTCACTGTCTCGATTCATTTGGCACAAAGTTCTCACAATAGGATGCAATTACAAAACAAGGGGCAATCTAATGATGTGAGCATGCAAAATTACACCTAAATGAATGCAACATGCAATATGCAAAATGCAAAATACCCCTACCCCAAGCTTAAAAACTTACATTGTCTCCAATGTAAATATTCAAACCGGAGAGAGGATAAAAATGGAACAACTCACTGAGGTAGTGGTGGGTGCTGGCTCAAATGCCAGTCATAGAGCTGCTGGATCATAGCTCTTTGCTCGCATTGCTCCTCCATCATGCGCTTCTGGTTTGCTAAGATTGTGTTCATGGTAGATGAGAGCCGCGCATATGGGTCCTCGGATGATGTACTTGCAGAGGATGAAGAAGGGCGCCCAGATGACCTTGCCGGTGGTGGCGGGCGAAGCAGCATCTGGGTCTCAATAGGCTTGGGGTCCTCATCACATAGTACTCGCCAATTTGCAGGAATTTTGACATCCAGATGTGTGGGATTAAGGATGGGAATAGGTTGCATGTGCTCAGGGTGGTTAAGGCAATAGATGTCATCCTACTGGACGATCATCCCCATAGATTCATCACTCTCGCAAAGGCCAAACAAAGTGTTGGACATAACCCTATGGATATAGCGCCGGCTAGGGTTAACAAGGGCCGTAGTCTTGGCAGTCTTAGGATTAAAATGACCCCCAGGATAAGAAATATGAGACCAAAAGGTGTCGTTATATCCAATAGGAGATGTCCTTCCCCCCCCCAACTGGCAATTCAAAAATCTCATTAAATTCAGCCAGAGTCAATTGAAAATCCACATTAAATAGCCAGAAAGTGATCCGGCCTTCTCTACAATGGGCCCCTTGCAAAATTTGAGCATTAAAGGAGCTCAAGAATTCAAGAGTAGGGCCAATGTACGCAGGGTACGAGCAAACTCGCTCCACCCGACATTTTCTAGCATCCAGTTTATATCAACAGTCAAACCCAAGTGTCAATGCATGCATCATCCATATATTTGGTTTGGACTATTTTCCTACGCTTTAATATGTTAAACCTATCTTTCTGTGCAATATTCTTAAAAACAATGCCATATTCATTATCATTAGTCTCAGTCTCAGAAGAGTTACCTGCAGAGTTTCGGTTTCCCCTGGTACGTGGACCTGAGGCTTCACTTGCTCTTTGGAGTTTGCTTGCCATGATTGCCTCAATAGATTCCCAAGAAGCAGAATGCTCAATCCCCTCTTTTAATTTGTGCATATTTCGGATTTGGGGGTTAGGGTTGCTAAAATTGGGGCTTTTTGATTTTGCCCAAAATTGATGGAATTGGCTTGGGGGTTTTTATGGTTTAGGTGTAGGAAGCAAGGAAACAATGTTCGTTAGCCATGGGTTCCATGAATGAGGTGATTCTTAAGCTTTTTAATGAATGGGTATGGTGAAGTGAGTAAAGAGAGGGAGAAGAAGATGAATAGGAGGGAGAGATGATGATGGTTGTGTGTTTGGGAGTGATTTTCGTGATGAGGTTTGGGTGAAAATAGGAGGAGAGAATGGAGGTTAAGAGCTCGATATGGTGGCTATAGAGTTGAAGAGAGAAGGTTTGGAGGGGAAAGCCCAGCTGCGTAAAACGGGAGCAGAAAGGGTGCCTTCGCGTTTTTTATAAACGCTGCTTATGACGCATCACAGCTGTGAACGTAGTCACGGCTAGGCCGTGATCAATTTTGGTTGTCTGTCCTTTCCACGTCACACCCGTGAGCCTTATCACGGCTGGGCCATGACCGTTTCTGGTTAGTTGGGCTTTTCTGTGTCACGGTCGTCAACCATGTCATGGCTAGGTCGTGATACTTTCTGGACAGTAGCTGTTGTTGCTGGGCCGTGTCATGGACGTGATGTCCATTACGGCTAGGCCGTGATTTTTTTCTGGACCTGGTTGTTTTCACGCCTGTGATACTGGGCTCGTCACGCCCGTGAGCCTCTTCATGGCTAGGTCGTGATATCTTCTGATCCTTCTGCTAAGCTTCGCGTCATGCCTGTGAGCCTATTCATGGATGGGTCGTGATCTCTTCTGGGCTTCAGCTATTGGCCTTTCACGGCCGTGATCTTTTCTGCCCTGCCCCCTTCTCTCTCTCTCTCTCTCTCTCTCTCTCTCTCTCTCTCTCTCTCTCTCTCTCTCTCTTTTGAATGTCACGGCCATGAACAGTGTCACGGCTAGGCCGTGATCCTCACTGGCTTTTCTCTTTTCTTCCTTCACGGCCATGATCTCCTCTGACTTCTACTATCATGCCTCTTTGCTCTTCATGCTTTTCCAACCTGCAAATACACTTGATTAACTATCAATTTGTGATCTTTGTGACACCCTCTACCCCGCATGTATCCAAAAGCGATAACACAGATATAAAAGGGAAAGAACACATGCAATTATATTAAAAACCAGGCAGAGGCTGCCACATTATAACATAATGCGGAAAACCAAAACGTTTTTATAAAGAAAACATAACGAAAACATATAAACGAAACCAAACCCCGATGTCACATTACAGAGCTGGTATAACAAATCTGATAAACAACTCGGATAACAAACTAAACTAAACATAAACTAACTATTAGAAGCGACTCCTCAGAGTCACTCCTCAGCAAGCTGCTCACCGTCCTCTGCATAACACAAAAAGGGTACATGCAAAGCAACAACAAAAGACGGGGAGTAAGAACCATATATATAAACATAACGGCAACAGGATAGTTGGCAAGATGATCATACAACACATAGAAACATAGTAACATAGCATTTATAACATAGTCATCATACCAACCCAACAACACATCACAGTATAACAATATAATCATCAATCATATAATGCAATACGAAGCACTACTCCGAATGCATTTGGATCCATCTACACCAGGCGTTAACTTCGGAGTTACATCTCCACATTGGCCTACAAGCACCAACGCTAGGGCAATCCACCAAACCATGGGTGGACCCCTAGAACAGCCAACGCACCTTATTCTTGGGTGCGCCACCACGGAGGGCCAGATCACTTAAATCACCGCGGATGGCCAGATCGCCTTATTCTCAAGCGACCTCCCCTATGTCATACCTCCCCCTAATAACTTCATGCATGATGCATGCAAACAAACAGACAACCGTCTATCCACCACCTCCATCAACACCATCAACACCTCGACCACTCAGCTATCGAGGATTTCTGTTAATCGTTTCATCGTTTAGTCTTTTAAACACTCTGGTCGTTCTGCACCAGAGATTACCACATTGACCATCAAGCATCAAGGCCCCCTTGGCCACTAGGCTACCAAGGTACATCATAATCTTTAATTAACACTCTGGTCGTTCTGCACCAGAGATTACCACCTTGACCATCATGCATCAAGGCCCAACATCTTATCACTTAGTTATTAACACTATGGTTCTGCAGTACCAGAGATTACCACCTTGACCATTAAGCATCAAGACCCCCTTGGCCACTCAGCTACCAAGGTACATTATAATCTTTAAGTTATCTAGCTTGTCTTAAGTTTGTTTGGTGTCTTCTTGTATTATTATTAGGATACTTGGGGTAAAATAGCCCCGTTCAGCTTTCTGCATTCTATTCTGCATAGGGAAGCACGGGCGTGCTGAACTCAATAGTCAAGCATGACCGTGCTAACTATTGAGCATGGGCATGCACGGGCATGCTTAAGCAGCGTGCCCTTTCTAGATTTCAAACTAGAGCACGGGCATGCTCCCTGTTAAGCACGGCCGTGCTCAGTGGAGCATGGCTGTATTGATCTGGGCAAAAAGGGTCAGAAACCCTTTCCCAAATCCTTGGGATAAATCACATATTCAACCTATTGGCTTTTGACTAAGTCTTTGATCATTAGCTTCATTATCTTTAACTGTTCTTCATCATTACTCATGTCTTATCATTATGGGGAAATTAATCCTTTAATCACTAATTTGTTATTAATGTTCCTAGAACACTTACTAATCAATCCTAGGGTCTTTAACTAAGCCCTATGATCATAAACTCGCTTCTCACACTACGTTCATGTGTTACGTCATTAACAATCCTATTAAAGATTCATTAACATCTTTTAACATCGTTGTTGGAATTAGCATCATCAACAATCAACAATCATAAGAGCACAACATCATCATCATTATCATAACAGTCTCATTATCAAAACAACATCATTATCATGGCATACATCACATCAATAACATCATACATACATAGGCATACTATCATCAATTGAAAGCATATCATCATGAGCAGATAACATCATACAATAACATATAACAACAGTTAGACAATTAGCATGCAAAACGGGTCATAGGTTAACAAGAAGGGAAGACACCCAAACAACGTTGACGTGGGCAAACTAGACGCGTTCCCTTGAGCGGCTCGACGAGTTCCTCAAGCCTTGGTCAACAAGAAGGGAAGATAACAACCAATTAATCCCCAATTCAAAAGAAAGGGAAAAGGAGATTAAAGAGGGATAACTACGTTACCTTAAACGATACTAATACATGTAACTTCTCTCCCAAACGGACTCACAAACTCCAAGAACTTCAAGGGGCTCAATGAAATGGAAAGGGAAGAGGTTTTTGTTGCACTAGGATTGTCCAAAGTGCCAAAAAGAGGGTTTGGTTTGCAACCTTCATGGAACTACTCTATTTATAGACTTTGTGACCTGAGCACGGCCGTGCTCAATTCCTGAGCACGGGGCGCTCAAAGATTGCACTACTAGACCATCTAAACGATTGAATTGGTAAGAACACATAAAATAATACTTGTAGATAAGTCTCTTAGATTTCCAACGCAACAAAGATCAACTCAATCGGATATCTAGAACTCAAGATATGGCCAAAACAGTGAAGCAAGTTACTAGGACTCTAAAAGGATTGAACCTTTCTAAGGCTAAACTTCCCCAAACATAAACTTAGGCATCTAAAACAAACATAACAAGCATACACAAACATATACATAACATAGACAAACGCATTAAGCTTATTTATGAAAAACAGGGTGTTACAATCTTTCTTCTCTAATCTTCTCAAATTATTGAAAACAAAAATCAAAAACAAAATAGCAAGGGAAAGAAAGCTTGGGTTGACTCGCAAGAAGCGCTTATTTATGGTCTCAAGCTTGACCATAGTCCTTTCAATCCTTTGATGTTGGATCGAGGAGGGAAAGTGCCATCTTTTGAATGTTCCACGTTCCTTATCCCAAACCTCAACGGCACCATATGGAAACACCTTTATAACTTTGTATGGTCCGGACCATCTAGACTTGAGCTTTCCTGGAAATAACGGCAACCTTGAGTTATAGAGTAGCACTAATTCTCCCTCATGGAATTCTCTACGCAGGATATGCTTGTCATGACATCTCTTTGTTCTTTCTTTGTAAGATCTTGCAGACTCATAAGCATCCAATCTTAGCTTATCAAGCTCATGAAGTTGAAGGACTCTCTTTTCTCCGGCGGACTTTATATCAAAATTTAGCATCTTAATAGCCCAAAAGGCCTTATGCTCAAGCTCGACCGGCAAGTGACATGGCTTCCCATAAATAATGTTGGAACCAAAGTAAATTTGGATTAAATAATCTCTATGTTTTGATGTTAACAATAAGGATTAAATTTGTGTAGCAAAGTATTAGCTTTAATCTAACAAGTGCCTTCAGTCTTGAAGGATCTATGTTTTTATAAGTTAAGTCTATCTTCTTTGCAATCCGCGTCCATATATTCTGTATTGAAAGTTTTCCAGAGTGGTCGAGTCCACTCTATCAAGGATCTCCTTTAAACTCAAGTGCCACGTCAGTAGACGAGCGCTTGAATGTTTTTAGTAGACGGAGAAATTCTTTTTGATATAGACGTGAGCTTTTCTCCAATAACAACATTAGTTTTCTAATGCCACGTCACTGGACGGAGATTTTAAATGTCTCACGTACTGGCAAGACCGTTGTTTTATATAGACGAAGTTTTGGTTGCCACGTCAGTGGACGGAGCCTTAAAACTCTTCTTACTTACCTTGCCTTTACAATTGTTTTGCTGGACGAAGAATTTTGAGCATTTATATCAATCTGAACCAAAGCAAATTTATTTCATATGATTGATATTCATTTCATATATTTATAATGGTCCTTCTCATTTTCTATTAACGGTTTTTATTGTCTTGTTTCAATGAGAGAGACATAGTACAAATAAGGAATTGCAAAAAGCAGAATAGTACAATGCAAAACGTTGTGTACCCTGTCACCTTTTACGCTGAAATAGCTGGAACTTGTACAAGGAAGGCAAGACTGTTTTTCATGTTGCATTTGCTCAGAGGTATGCCATTACATGCAAGAATTTTGCCACATAGTACAAAGGCCACGAGCAAGCTGAGTCACAACGGATATTTACTTGGTTGATTCTATCACTAAACGGAAAATTCAAAAACAACCGTTGATGATTCTGAAGAGAAGATCAAGGACCCTATAAATAGAAGACTAAGGCTTTTGAAGAAACAACTTTTGCGCATACAAAGAAATCTCAAGAAATCTCTTGCGAGCAAATATTCTCTTATTCTTTCAAAAAGCAAAAGTCTGTAATATCATAGTTTGAATATTGCTATAATATTCATCTGATCTTAAACTTTCATATTCTCACACATAGTGAGTTAGAAGATCAAAGAAATCAAAAACTCTTTATTAGAGGTAGAGCCTGAAGAGGCTTGGTAAGAAAGAAATACTTGTGAGCCTGGAGAGGTGTTGAATACTTGCTGTAATCTATTTGGAAAATAGTGGAGAAATCCTTCAAGTAGAAGGGACTGGACGTAGCTCTTGGTTGGAAGAGAGTGAACCAGGATAAAACAACTTGTGTGAATCTTCTAATCCCTTATCTCTGTGGTTTTACGTGTTTATACTAACTGTGGGGATTTGAACTTGAATTTGTTATTCTTTCAAAAGATTGTTTTTCTGTGTGCTTTATTCTGCCTCTTTACCTTTGTGTGAGAAAACTATTCTTGAAAAGGTTGTTTTCGAAAATTATTAACAAACACAATTCAACCCCCCCTTCTTGTGTTTGCCTGTGTCAACTTCAAATAAGTCTAAAGGGGGTCATCCCAATAGGAGTCTTGTAAGCTGTACGGTAAGCCCAAAGAGCATCATCAAGCTTTAATGACCAATCCTTTCTAGATCTTGAAACAGACTTCTCTAGAATGCTCTTTATTTCTCTATTGGAAACTTCGCCACTTTTTTGTGGATGATAAGGTGTAGCAACCTTGTGAGTGACTCCATATTTGAGTAGGAGTTTTTCAAATTTTTTTTCTATGAAATGCGATCCTCCATCACTAATAACTGTCCTTAGGACTCCAAACCTTGGAAAAATCACCTTCTTGAATAGCTTGATCACGGTCTTTGCATCACTTGTTGGGGATGGAATGGCTTCCACCCATTTAGAGAAGTAATCAACGGCTACAGGAACTAACTTATTGTTGCAAGAGGAAGAAAAAGGTCCCATGTAGTCAATGTGAATATATGCCTTGACAGGTACTCTAAGTTTTGATGAATGACAAAAGGGAAAGGTCCAGAAGGACTAAAGTGCAAAAAGCGGAAAGTTATAAAGCAAGCAAGCACAAGGGGCAAAATGGGAATTTCATTAAGTGTATTGTGTGTTTTAGAAAAAGTGTGTAAATGGTAAGTAGGGTTTTCAATTTAATATGATCACTCACACACACACATATTTAACATGTGCTTTAAAAGATAAATCATATGATTAAATAAATAATAACATGTGATTAAAACTGACAATTAAAACTGAGCTTAATTGGGCAATCTTTCCTTAACTGTCAAGTTTTTGAAAAACCACCTGATACACACAATAATCGATTATGGAAATGCTATAATCGATTATGAGTCGTGGTTAAATGGCTTTAATGAGTGTTAATGAGTAATTATGATATTAAAGCCGTTGATTTCAAATTTGGAATATAATAATCGATTATTGAATCTGGATAATCGATTATGACCTTACTGACTTCCAATATGCTTCAACCGAAACCCTGTAATCGATTATGTAATCGATTATAGCCTTTTATGAAAGAGTCAGTAACATCATAATCGATTAAGGTAATCGATTATCTTCTTTTGGGAAAAAGCAGGGAAGACATAATCGATTATGGTAATCGATTATGACCTTTCTGTCCAGATGCGCGCTTCATGTAAACACATTAAATAATCGATTATAAGTTTTGAATAATCGATTATGCTGCGGCTGAAATGCATTTTAAGAGGCTGGACCTAATTTCACACTGAACCCTAACCTATTCTCTATAAATAGGAAGCTTGGCAGCCTTTGTAAAATGCCCCATCTACTACTCTCTTCTACTCTCTATTGTGCTTAAACTCTGATTACTATTTACTTTTACTCTTGCACTTACACGTGATCATATTATTTTGAGTATTCTATACACCATATAGGTGGTATTGTATTTGCTCTTCAATTTGTTTATCAGCACTATTAAGAGTGCATATTATTGTAAGAGTCGTGTGACTCAAATCATTCTTTTCTACACCTAGTTTTTCAAGAGAGGTGATATCTCTTGGGGTGTTCTTGGATGTGATTTCCAAGTGTTTACAAGGGAGGTGATATTCCTTGTGGTTGACAAGAGAGGTGATATCTCTTGGGTTATTGTCTTGAGACTCTTTCACTGGGGGAGGTGATATCCCTGGTCTGTGAGGAGTGCTCTATATTGTAAAGGTTCTAGTTGATCCTGTTAAAAACTAGAGTTGATTGAAATCCCTTGGTCGTATTGCCTTGGGGACTGGACGTAGGCCACTTGGGTAGTTGTGTGGCCGAACCAGGATACATCACTGTGTCATCTTCTTCCCTATCTCTTTATTTATCGCAACGTTTTTATTTTCCATACGCTTTATTTCATAAAGTTTCATTATTAAGTTATTGTTTATCAAAACAAGTTTTGAACTTAGTTTAATTTGCAAAAAGTTTTCAAAAATCAATTCACACACAATTCACCCCCCTCTTGTGTTTGAGGTCACTTGTCAACAAGTGGCATTAGAGCTTAACTCTTGGATATAAAGGGCGAAACCGCCTCAAGAGGTAACATGACTTCAAACCGTTTTTGTAACGAGGGAAACTCCGTAAACAGACCCCCATCTTTCAATGGTGAAGGGTATGGTTATTGGAAAGAAAGAATGCAAATTTTTTTAGAAGCTTCTGATATTGATATTTGGGATTCTGTGGAAAATGGTCCATTTGTCCCTAAGCATGAAGTTAATGGTGCTTTAGTGGATAAACCGAAAAATCTTTGGACCGATGCGGAAAAGAAAAAGGTCCAATACAATTTGAAAGCTAGGAACATCATCACTTCAGCTTTAAGCTACGATGAGTTCTATAGGGTCTCAAATTGCAAGACCGCTAAAGAAATGTGGGACACCCTTCAATTGACCCATGAAGGTACTACCGAGGTCAAAAGGGCTAGGATGAACACATTGACCCATGAGTAGGAGCTATTTAGGATGATACAGGGTGAAAGCATACAAGATATGCAGAAACGTTTTACCCATATTATAAATCATCTTAGGGCTCTTGGGAAATCTTTTAATAATGAGGATTTGATAAATAAAGTGCTTAGATGTTTGAGTAGAAATTGGCAACCCAAAGTAACTGCTATATCTGAATCTAGAGATTTATCATCTATGTCTTTGGCTACTTTGTTTGGCAAATTGCAGGAACACGAGCTTGAATTATATCGCCTCATGGAAAGTGAGGAGAATGATAATAAAATAAAGAATAGCCATGCACTCAAAGCACGCATGATTGAAAATGATGAAGGGAGTGACTTTGATGATTGTGATAGCCTTGATGAAGATGAGGAGGAGATGAGCCAAATGATCCGCAAATTCAAAAAGTTCTTAAGGCGAAAAGGCATTGCAAAACAAGTCTCCAATCCTAAAAAGAAAGATGAGGAAGAAGAGACCTCTTTCATCCCAACATGCTACAAGTGCGGCAAAAGGGGTCATATAAAACCCAACTGTCCTAAAGGCCAAAGAAAGCATGAGAAATCAGAGAAAAGGCCACAAAAGGACCGAAGAGAAAGAAGGGCCTATATTGCTTGGGAAGACAATGATATGGACTCATCCGATGAGTCGGATAATGAGGAGGCACATTTATGTCTCATGGCAAATCATGAGGAAGTTGAGGTAAACGACCCTGAACTTGAAACTGATTTATCTTATGATGACTTGCTTATTGCTTGTGAGGAATTAAATGATGAAACTATTAGACTACGAAAAATTATTTCCTCATCAAAGAAAACCATTTCTAGTCTTGAGCTAAAAATAGATGTTTTAAACAAAGAGATGGAAGTTCTTAAAGAAAAACAAGATGTTTTTAATGAAACCTCATCATGCTTATCTTGTGAAAATAAAAAGAATGAAGTTTCTAAATGTGATGAATGCAGCGTTTTGAAAATCAAAATTGAAGACTCATATAACACGCTTGCGAAATTCACAATGGGAAGGGATAACCTAAATGTTCTTTTGGGAAATCAAAAGGGAATGTATGACAAAGCTGGTTTGGGCTATCAACCGAAATTTCATGAAAAATCTTTTAAGAAATTTTTTAGTCCAAGCAACAAGTCCAGTAGTCCCTTTGTTAAATGCTTTCACTGTGGTAGAAAAGGTCACACTGCCTCTATTTGCAATATTAGGAAAAACAAAGGCATAAATGTTAAAAATGCATGGATTTCAAAGGGCTTATTGTCCAAGACTAATGTTCAAGGACCCAAAATGGTTTGGGTACCAAAAGCCAAAATATGATTCTGTTTTGCAGGAGTGCTTGAAGACCAAGAACAAAAACTGGAATTTCAATATGGTCGTTCAAAAGCACAATTTTACAACCCATAATCGATTATATAATATCAATAATCGATTATGATAAGTCAGAAAGGCCAAAATCGATTAAAGGAATCGATTATGCGCAGAAAGAAGACAAATAGCAAAAGTCAGTAAGGTAGTAATCGATTAACATAATCGATTACTCTTGGACGAGGAGCAGAAAGGCAAAAGTCAGAATGCCTCTAATCGATTAGCATAATCGATTATGCAAGTGGGTATGTTTTCAGAAGAGTCAGAATCGATTACATAATCGATTATTCATGGTAGAACATTTTACATGATTAACTCTTCAAAATTATTTGAAAAAGATCTTTTTATCATTATACATTCTTCTCTCAAATGCCTTATAAAATTGAAATATTATTTAGAAAAATTATTTTAGAAAGGGGGAGAATTATTTGCATGCTTAAGGGAAATTATCATACACTTGCAAAAGGGGGAATCAATTCTTTTATTATCCTGGCACTCGCTTCCGCACACATGTTTTAATTACACTGATGCCTGCATATGTATTTTTTTACTATATGTATTACTATGAATATATGCCTTGCTTTATCAATATTTTTCCCGCTTTTTGATAATGCCAAAAGGGGGAGAGTTATCTGAATGCATGATTCAGGGGGAGTGGATTTGAATGTATGCATAGAGTGAGGGGGAGTAGAGCAAACTGCGCTTAGAACTTAGAACTCTGATATATCTGCTTGAACTGCTCTAACCCGATCTTTCTAGCAAATCCCTCCTGAGATGTTTGTCATCATCAAAAAGGGGGAGAATGTGAATATATGCCTTGACAGGTACTCTAAGTTTTGATGAATGACAAAAGGGAAAGGTCCAGAAGGACTAAAGTGCAAAAAGCGGAAAGTTATAAAGCAAGCAAGCACAAGGGGCAAAATGGGAATTTCATTAAGTGTATTGTGTGTTTTAGAAAAAGTGTGTAAATGGTAAGTAGGGTTTTCAATTTAATATGATCACTCACACACACACATATTTAACATGTGCTTTAAAAGATAAATCATATGATTAAATAAATAATAACATGTGATTAAAACTGACAATTAAAACTGAGCTTAATTGGGCAATCTTTCCTTAACTGTCAAGTTTTTGAAAAACCACCTGATACACACAATAATCGATTATGGAAATGCTATAATCGATTATGAGTCGTGGTTAAATGGCTTTAATGAGTGTTAATGAGTAATTATGATATTAAAGCCGTTGATTTCAAATTTGAAATATAATAATCGATTATTGAATCTGGATAATCGATTATGACCTTACTGACTTCCAATATGCTTCAACCGAAACCCTGTAATCGATTATGTAATCGATTATAGCCTTTTATGAAAGAGTCAGTAACATCATAATCGATTAAGGTAATCGATTATCTTCTTTTGGGAAAAAGCAGTGAAGACATAATCGATTATGGTAATCGATTATGACCTTTCTGTCCAGACGCGCGCTTCATGTAAACACATTAAATAATCGATTATAAGTTTTGAATAATCGATTATGCTGCGGCTGAAATGCATTTTAAGAGGCTTGACCTAATTTCACACTGAACCCTAACCTATTCTCTATAAATAGGAAGCTTGGCAGCCTTTGTAAAATGCCCCATCTACTACTCTCTTCTACTCTCTATTGTGCTTAAACTCTGATTACTATTTACTTTTACTCTTGCACTTACACGTGATCATATTATTTTGAGTATTCTATACACCATATAGGTGGTATTGTATTTGCTCTTCAATTTGTTTATCAGCACTATTAAGAGTGCATATTATTGTAAGAGTCGTGTGACTCAAATCATTCTTTTCTACACCTAGTTTTTCAAGAGAGGTGATATCTCTTGGGGTGTTCTTGGATGTGATTTCCAAGTGTTTACAAGGGAGGTGATATTCCTTGTGGTTGACAAGAGAGGTGATATCTCTTGGGTTATTGTCTTGAGACTCTTTCACTGGGGGAGGTGATATCCCTGGTCTGTGAGGAGTGCTCTATATTGTAAAGGTTCTAGTTGATCCTGTTAAAAACTAGAGTTGATTGAAATCCCTTGGTCGTGTTGCCTTGGGGACTAGACGTAGGCCACTTGGGTAGTTGTGTGGCCGAACCAGGATACATCACTGTGTCATCTTCTTCCCTATCTCTTTATTTATCGTAACGTTTTTATTTTCCATACGCTTTATTTCATAAAGTTTCATTATTAAGTTATTGTTTATCAAAACAAGTTTTGAACTTAGTTTAATTTGCAAAAAGTTTTCAAAAGTCAATTCACACACAATTCACCCCCCTCTTGTGTTTGAGGTCACTTGTCAACAGTCAACTCCCCAAACATCAAATATTTCCACTTCTAGCATTGTGTTGAGTCGCATTTTATGCCTCTTGGATTTGTTTCCCGTTCTTTGACATGGATCACAAGCAAGCACAAACATCTGTGCATCTCTGAAAATATGAGGCCCAATAAAAATCGGCTTGAAGAACCTTGGCCACTGTCTTTGAGGCACTAGCATGTCCTCTATAAGATGAGGAATGACAACTACTCAAGATACTTGGAACCTCGACCTCTGGAATACACCTCCTCTAAATGCTATCCGCACACTTGCAGGAAATGTAAGGCTTATCCCATACATAATTCTTAAGATCAGAAAAGAACTTCTTCTTCTGTTGATAATTGAACTCCGGTGGTAGAATCCGACATACAAAATAATTCACATAATCCGCATACCATGGATCACTCTCTTCCGAGATGGCAAACAGTTGCTCATCCGTTTGCTCATCTGGAAAAGAATTAGATATAGGCAAGTTGTCCTTCTCATGTTCCAGTGGTTCATGTCTAGATAGGTGGTCCGCAACCAAGTTCTCTGTCCCTTTTCGATCCCGAATCTCCAAGTCAAATTCTTGCGAGAGAAGGATCCATCGGATGAGCCTAGGCTTTGCTTCCTTCTTGCTCATGAGATACTTTAATGCGGAGTGGTCAGTGTACACAATGACCTGAGACCCCACAAGGTATGATCTGAACTTCTCAAATGCAAAGACAACTGCGAGCAACTCTTTCTCAGTGGTGGCATAATTGGCTTGAGCTCCATCTAGAGTTTTGCTTGCGTAGTAGATTGCATGAACCTTCTTGTCTATCTTTTGCCCCAACACCGCTCCCGCGGAATAGTCATTGGCATCACACATAATCTCAAATGGCTCATTCCAATTCGGTGTTTGCAAAATGGGAGCGGTGGTCAAAGCTTCCTTCAACCTACAAAAGGCACTCAGACATTCCTCATTAAATTCAAGTGGAACATCTTTCATCAATAAGTTAGATAAAGGTTTAGAAATTTTTGAAAAATCTTTGATTAAACACCGGTAAAACCTGGCGTGTCCCAAGAAACTCCTAACTCCTTTCACATTCACCGGTGGGGGCAATTTTTCAATAACATCAATTTGGCCCTATCCACCTCAATTCCTCTTCCAGAAATCAAGTGCCCAAGAACTATACCCTCTTTTACCATAAAATGGCACTTTTCCCAATTCAACACCAAATTAGTTTCTTCACAACGCTGCAAAATCTTAGATAAATTTGTTAAATAATCATCAAAGGTAGTTCCATAAACAGACAGATCATCCATAAAAACCTCCATGATGTTTTCAATAAATTCAGAAAAAATTACAATCATGCATCTTTGAAAAGTAGCCATGCATTACATAGACTAAAAGGCATTCTCCTATAGTCAAAAGCGCCATATGGACAAGTAAACGTGGTCATTTCTTGATCACTAGGATGTATAGGAATTTGATGAAAACTGGAATAACCATCCAAGTAATAAAAGTATGAATGTCTAGTTAACCATTCAAGTATTTGATCAATAAATGGGAGAGGGAAGTGATCTTTTCTTGTTGCCTTATTTAGCTTCCTATAGTCAATGCATTCTCCAACCGGTTACCGTCGTAGTAGGGATTAGTTCATTATTTTCATTTTGAATAACAGTCATCCCCCCTTTCATAGGAACCACATGCACCGGACTAACCCACTCACTGTCGGAGATTGGATAAATAACCCCCGCATCTAATAACTTAAGCACTTCTTTCTTAACCACCTCTTTCATGCTTGGGTGCAACCTACGTTGATGCTCAATAGATGGTTTATGCTCATCTTCCATTAAAATACGATGCATGCAAAAGGAAGGGTTTATGCATTTAATGTCATCAATTGTATATCCTATCACCTTTCTATGCATCATAAGCTCTCTAAGCAATTTCTCAGTTTCCAACTCATTTAAGCTAGCATTCACAATTACCGGATAGGAAGAGTTAGGACCAAGAAATTCATACCTCAGTGTGGAAGGAAGTGGTTTTAGTTCTACCTTAGGAGCTTTTTCATATTTCAAATCTTCATGCTTTGGTTTCGACTCAAGTTTTTCTTTCTTTGCTTTGTGAGGAGAAATTTTCGGACTAGCCTCCAAGAGGCGGGCACAATCCCTCACTTCTCCTCCATGAGCACTTAAGTCCCCACCAATCAAGCACATCTCCAGTGGATCACCAAAACAACCTTGAGCAGATTCTTCTTTTGTAACACCCCGTTTTCCGTATAAGTTCTTTTATGTGTGCCTTTTTTGTTAGGATGGTTTAGAGTGGGCTAAAGTGGGGTTTTTGAGTTAAAAATCCCTTCCTGACGCGCGAGCACGCCCGTGCTCATGTGTCAACAGGCCCGTGCTTAATGCACGTGTCTTGTGGCTGCTTGAGCCACAAGCACGGCCGTGCTTAATAGGAAGCACGATCGTGCTCAAGAGGGAAACACGTCTCGCTAACGCTAAGTGGAGCACAACCCTGCTCAACAGGGAGCACGACCGTGCTCGGGTCAGAGTCTTTATATAGACAGTGAGCAGCGAGGGTTGCGAGTGAAACCCTCAAAATTGGCACTTTAGGCAACCTTAAGTGTGACAGCAGCCGCTCTCATTCTTCCCCTTTGAACCCAATCCTTGTTTGGTGTTCTGCTCGTAGTTGAGAGAGTACAATCACGTGCTAGTGCCAATTAGCAAAGGTAATGGTCTTTCCCTCTCCTGTTTCCTTTTCTGTTTCATGAATTGGGAACTAATGGGTTAACCCTGTTTGTGTTGACCAAGGCTTGGGATCATTCGTCGAGCCGTTTGAGGGAACGGGTCTAGGAACATCTTTGGTTTAACGGGAATTATTCATACCGGGTATGGGGAGAAGGAATAGTATGAGTATGTAGGCTTGGGGGTAGCATAAGACGAAGGGTTCCCATAACCTTTATGTTTGATAACATGTTGTATGCCTATATGCCTAATTGTTATTTGATGTTAAACTGTTTGTTGTTATGATATTGGCATGACTGTTATTAATTGTTTATTGATGTCTGTTATGTTCACGTCAATGTGATGATGCCATGTTTTATCATAATTATGATGTTGTGATGTATTGGCTGTTGATTGATGTTGTGACGTGTTAATGTTAAATGTTAAATATGTTAAACAATGTTAAGGGAGGTTGTTCCCTTTGTTCATAAGACTGACTGTTAGTAATGAGTGAGGATTATGCCAATGGGTTAGGCAAGGACATTAGGGATTGATCTTGAGCAATTAGGAACAATTAATGGAATGAAACTAAAGGATTAATTCCCCTTTAATTATAAGACATCAACAATTAATAAACACTAACGAAACTGATGATCAATGGATTAGTAAGAACCCTTAGGATTGAATCTGAATTGTTCCCAATGTATTAGCAAAGGGTCTGTGACCCTTCTGCCCAAACCAGCAGGGCGCGCACTCGAGCACGCCCGTGCTCCCATTCAAACCCATAACTGGGCGTGCTGCTTAAGCACGCCCATGCTCAATAGTCAGCACGACCGTGCTTGACTGTGAGCTCAGCACGACCGTGCTGAGGGGTGAGCACTATGCAGAACAGAATGCAGAACAGTGCTGAAGCAGGGGTTTCACCCTAAATGCTCTAAAAAACTTAATAAAATACCAACGGAACATGAAGACCAAATACAAGTGATAAGATTGCGGTACCTTGGTAGCCTAGTGGCCAAGGGGGCCTTGATGCATGATGGTCAAGGTGGTAATCTCTAGTATTTAATGGCTAGAGTGTTAATGATGATATGGTACCTTGGTAGCCTAGTGGCCAGGGGGCCTTGATGCTTGATGGCCAAGGTGGTAATCTATAGTGCAGAACGACTAGAGTGTTTAACAAATAAATACGAAAAGATAACGTTAATCCTCGATAGCCGAGTGGTCGAGGTGTTGATGGTGTTAAAACTTGGGTAGCCTAGTGGCCCAAGCGGAGGTGGTGATTGTGCTTATGTGTTGTGTTGAGCATGCATTCACTCATCGGAGATGTTAGTGGAGGACGTTCAACATAGGGGAGGTCGCCCAAGTTATGGTGATCTTGCCGTCCGTGGCGATTCAAGTGAATCATGTACAACCGTGGGGGTGCATCTGAGAGTAAGGTGCATCGGCTCTCCTGGGGGTCTATCCGAGGTTTGGTGGATTGCCCCAGTGTTGGTGCTTATTGGCCAATGTGGAGATGTAACTCAGAAGTTGACTTCCTGAGATAGATGGATCCAAGTGCATAATGGAGTAGTGGAGCAGAGTTGCATTGCATAACATACACGTTTATATGATGATGTTGTTATGTTATGTTGATGTTATTGTTATAACATGCTTGTTTGTTGTATGTTCGTCTTGCTAACCATCCTTGTCATTATATTCATATTCATGTTTCTTACTCCCTATTTCTATGTTTCTTATCTTGGGCATGTATCTTTACGCAGAGGACGGCGAGCAACCAGTTGAGGAGTGACTCTGAGGAGCCGCAACTCGTAGCTAGGATCTCCAGTTTTATGTTGTTAGTTTAGTTATTTTTCAGTTGTATCCGAGGATATTTTTCCTGATTGGTTATACCAGCTCTGTATGTGACATCAGGGGTTGGGTTTGGTTTACGTTTTGTTTTTATTTTCGCGTTTGATACAATGTGATGTTCTCTATCCGTTTATGATCTTAATTTGCAATAAATGATGCATGTTTTATTTTATTTTCCTTATCTTTAATCCTTTTTAAGTATGCGGGGTAGAGTGTGTCACATCTTTCACCGCTTGGTGCACTCAGTCAACCCTGCAACAAGAATCCTCAAAAGAAGGGTGCTTAATAGATTTAGCTAAATCAAATTCAACTTTATCATCACCCACAGTTAAAGTCAATTTTCCATTTTTCACATCAATAATTGCTCCTGCGGTAGCCAAGAAGGGCCTACCAAGAATAATGGGAATTTGAGAATCCTCCTCCATTTCAAGTACCACTAATCCGTAGGAATGAAAAACTTACCCACTCTGATAGGAACATCCTCCAGGATGCCTACCGGGTATTTGACGGACCGATCCGCCAATTGAAGGGAGATTGTTGTGGGTTTTAGTTCACCCATCTCCAACTTCTTGCAAACAGAGAGAGGCATAAGACTAACACTAGCCCCCAAATCGCAAAGAGCTTTATCAAAACTAGTGTTACCAATCAAGCAAGGAATAGAGAAGCTACCTGGATCTTTTAGTTTAGGAGGTAATTTATTTTGAATTAAAGCACTGCACTCCTTAGTTAAAGCTACTATTTCATAATCCTCTAGCTTTCTCTTATTTGACAAGATATCCTTAAGAAAATTAGCACATGTAGGCATTTGTTGCAACGCCTCAGTGAAGAGTACATTAATGTACAATTTCTTAAGGACCTCTAGAAATTTCCCAAATTGCTTATCTAACTTGGCCTTAGCCAACCTTTGAGGGAAAGATACCGGGGGTTGGTATGCCTTAGGGGCTACATACTTAGACGCAGTTTCATTAGGTTCTTCCTTATCTGAGGGCTATGTCTTAGTAGGTTCCTCTTAGTCATCTACACTCTTTTTATCACTCTCCCTTTTAGCCTTGGGATCCTCAAGTTGCTTACCACTCCTCAAACTCACAGCTTTACATTGTTCATTACCTGGAATCATTTCAGGTTGTCTAGGAAACTTTCCCGGTAGCCTATTTGAATTGCCCACTTGTTGGGCAATATGAGTTTCTAACATCTTATTATGGATGGCTAAGAAATCTACCTTAGATGTTAATTCTTTTATTGCCTCATTGACTGCCCTACCTTGTTGCCTAAACTCTTCATTTTGCTTTGTTTGAGTTGCAACAAAATTTTTCATAAGAGACTCAAGTTTAGACTTTTGTACCTGAGGATACCCCGATGCGGGTTTCATTTTACCCTGGCCTTCTTGGAATTCGTGGTTCAACGTGTTGTTGTTGTTCCGGTAGGAGAGATAAGGGCTATTCTTCCTTCCTTGGTTGTAAGAATTTTGGGGAACATAGTTTGGCAACTTCGGGTTCGTGTCATAAAAATTGTGACATGAATTCACTTGGTCACCCAAAGCACCTGATCCAGGAGCACTTCCATATAGGCACTCCATGAAGTCATGTCCCTGCACTCCACAAATCTCACAAGCAACATTAGTAGCACCTATTGAACTCATATTAGCTTTGTTAAACTTATCAAAGCGCTTACTCAATGAGTTAATTTTAGACATAATCAAATGACCACCATCTACATCAAACTTACCTCCCGAAAGCTTTTTTGGGTTATTACCTCTTTCTGAACCCCATTGGTGATAGTTGGTGGCAACACTTTCAATGATATTGAATGCTTGAGTCAGTGGTCTATTCATCAATGCTCCACCAGCTGCGGAGTCAAGTGACACCTTCGAAGAATAATCCAATCCATTGTAGAAGGTATGCACTAATAGCCACTTCTCGAGCCCATGATGTGGGCAAGACTCTAGTAATCCCTTGTAACGATCCCAAGCTTCGGATAAGCACTCTGTCCTTTTAGAAGAAGTTGGTGATCTGAGTTCTTAGGTAAGCAGTCTTGGATGGTGGAAAGAGTTTTTCCAAGAATGCCTGCTCCAGTTGGTCCCATGTTGACAAAGTATTAGCAAGCACTGATTTCAACCAAACTCTTGTCTTTACAGTCAGAGAGGAGGGGAATAACCTCAAACGGATAGCATCAACCGGGACACCTTGAATCCTAGTTGTATCACAGAATTACAAGAATGTCTCCACATGATCAGTCGAGTCTTCCGAGGGTAATCCTCCAAACTGATGTTGCCTAATCATGCTAATTAACGGAGGCGATATAGTGAAGTTCTCCGCCTCAATTTCTAGCCTAGCAATCCCAGTTTGCAAACCCCTAGCATTTGGGGCTACGTAGTCCTTCAGTGGTTTGGTATCCGGTTGATCGGCCATGAGTGGAATGGGGATCAACTTTTCTCTCGATCTTTGTCTTTGTAGTCTTCTACGTCTATGAAAAGTCCTTTCGATATCGGGATCAGCTTCAATAAGAGTTCCAAGAATTTGGGATCTTCGCATAAAAGAGAAAAATTACCTGCAAAGAGAGAAATAGATACACTATAAAAAGAAAAAAAAATGTTCAGAAAAATCAATTTAAAAATTAAATTGATATTCAAGAAAGCACAGTCTCCGGCAACGGCGCCAAAAACTTGATTGCGTGAATCCGCAAGTGTACGGCTTCGTCGTCAACAAAAAAAAAGGGAAAGCAAATCAAATCGGTTATTTTTCAAATCAAAGGAGATTTCCAAGAATTGGGTTACCAACAAGACTGCTTATGCTACTAAATTGACTACCCTCCTTGTTAATTATCAAAATGCTTTGAAGGTGAATTTATCCTAATAAAGTTAATGTTCCCTCTCGAGATACAAGAATCGTGCCCAATTAAACCAACCCCTACTCTCGTGGTAATTGTATTTAAATTGAACCCATTAAGGTTTGTGACAATTCAATGAACCCTCGAAGGACCACTTCTAACTCTCGTGATTTAAGTCCTAAGTTCAATTCCTATAGATCCGATACCTAAGTTCACTTCTCAGTTCGTCCTTAGAGTATCTTCGACATGCAAATAAGTGGCTACCAAATTCACAAGTAATTCATGCAATAGCAATTAAATCTAAAGCAAATTGAAATTAACAAAAGGGGAAAATCATCAATTCATCACATAAAACGAGTCTTGGGCATAGCCCCAATTCCTAGAAATAAAAGAACTACTAAAGCATTGCCATGGTCATAGCAAGCTTGATTAAAAAGAAAATAAAAATCCTAAGAGAAGAAGAGAAGAAATTGGAGAAGAAGAGAAGAAATTATTCCTAATGCCAAGTGCCTCCAATAGCAGCCAAAAGATTCCTATTTTCGAGCCTAATTATCCTAATTATAGTGTAAGTTAACTTGGGATTAAAGCTATTACAAATCAGATCAAAATAGAAATCAGAATCCCAAAATTAACGCATCACGGCCATGATCCCTGTCACAGCTAGGCCGTCACAGGTTCTGACTTGTGAAATTATTTGCGCTGGATGACTGTCACGACCATGATGGCTGTCACGGCCAGGCCCTGACAGCTTCTGACTTAGGCGCTCTTCTTTTCTTCAGTTCCACGCGATCATGGCCATGATGGTTGTCACACCCAGGCCGTGACAAGTTCTGCCAACTCATTTTTCTTGCTTTTCATGCTCTATCTCAAACAAACTCATAATCAACTGGACTTGAGCATTTTAATCATGAATTCTTGAACACAAACACCACAGATCCACCATACCCGTTCCAAAGAAAAAACTAACAAATATCAAAATAAAAATGCCTAATCTACATGAAAATGCATGCAAAATGATGAAGAATTATGAGGTGAAATCACACTCATCAGAGGGAAGGAAATTCCCCTGGTTAAAGTAGTTTGGAGTAGGGCTGCTGAGTAAAGTGCTACATGGGAGCTGGAGAGCAAGATGTTGGAAGCGTATCCGCACCTTTTCAATCGAGGTGAGTAGAAATTTCGAGGACGAAATTTTTATAAGGGTGTGGAATTGTAACACCTTGTTTTTCGTATAAAGTCCTTAAGTGCTAATATGTGTGCGTTAGGAGTTGCATGTTGTTAAAGTTTGACCTTGGGAATGTTAAAATGGGGCTAAGTGGGATTTTAAAGTGGAAAATCCCTTTCTGGTGCATGAGCACGGCTGTGCTCATGTATCAGCATGCCCATGCTTAAGGCGCGTGCTCTGTGGCTGCTTGAGCCATAAGCAAGGCCGTGCTCAAGGGGAGCACTTCCATGCCAGAAAACGGGGCCTTGTGAAGTGAAAGTTGCAAGCCCATGCTTTATTAAGCAATACCCCATGCTCAGGGTGAGCACGCCCGTGCTCAGGGGGGAGCATACCTGTGCTCGGGATGCAAACGTTATAGATAGAAGAGTTTGTGAGGGTTTCGAGTGTTAACCCTCAAATTGGCACTTTAGGCAACCCTAGTGTGACAGAAACCTCTCCTTTTCCCTTTCCTTTGAACCTAACCAAGTTCTTGGTGTTCTTACGTCCGTTTGGGAGAGAAGTCACGCGCTAGTGTTATCTAAGGTAATGTTGTCATCCCTCTGTTAATCTATTTTTCCTATTTCTTGGATTAGAGGTTAATTGGTTACCCTTTGTGTTTGGCCAAGGCTTAGGGAATTCGTCAAGCCGCTCGAGGGACATAGAGTAGAGTCATTTACGCTTGGTGTTAGTGGAATCTTCATACCATGTATGGGGAGAAGGAATAGTATGAACATGTTGGCATTGGGGGTAGTGTAAGATGAAGGGTTAACCCTTGACCCTATTGCTTGTTAATTGCCTAAATGTTTGTCTTGCTATATGTTCAATTACGTTTTATGTATGATTAGCATGTCTATTGTGAATAATTGATAATGATGATGTTTACTCCATGGATGAATAATGATGATGATGATGTTGTCATGTTGTGAATGTGTGTTTGGTTGTTAAGGTTGTTAATGCCAATGTTAATGTAATAAGATGTTAAAGAATGTTAATAATGATGAATAGAATTAAGGGATGATTTCCCAATGTTCATAAGACATGAACCGTAGTAACATGGAGTGAGATTATTGCTTAATGTTATAGTCAAGACCCTAGGATTGATTCATGAGTGTTTTAGGGACATTAATAATGAAACAGAATTAAAGGATTAATTCCCCAATGATCATAAGACATGGAAATTAATTAAGAGTAACGAGAGAATGCTTGATGGTTTAGTTGAAAGACCCTAGGATTGATCTTTGAGTGTTCTAGGGAGTTGGTAAGGAACCCCATGTGTTCCTGCCCAGATAAGTATAGTCATGCCCAGTAGCTTGGCCGTGCTCAATAGACAGCACGACCGTGCTTGACTTAAAAGTCAGCACGCCCGTGCTGGGGGAAGCACGACCTTGCTCCCCTAGACAGAACATACGCTGAAACAGGGGCAAGGGTGGTTTCACCCAAATTGTCCCCATGAATGTAATAAGACACCAATCGAAGTAAAGGCAAGATAGATAATTCAATGAAGACCTAACAAATATAATTAAATGCAAACTTTAAGATGATCAAGACGGTGACGATGTGTTACCGCACGTTGTTGTACCTTGGTGGTTATTGGCCAAGGGAGCCCTGATGCTTATTGGTCAAGGTGTTGATGATGTTAAACCCTGGTGCTTATTGGCCAAGGGGGCCTTGATGCTTATTGGTCGAGGCATTGATGGTGATAAAACTTTGGTGCTACTGGCCAAAGCAGAGGTGGTGATTTTTTGATTGCGTCCGAGATTAAGGTGATCTGGCTTCCTTGGTGATACTTCCGAGAGTTAGGTGAATCTGGCCCCCCGTGGTGGTGTATCTGAGAGTAAGGTGCTTCGGCTATTCAAGGGGTTCACCCATGGTTTGGTGAACTGTCGGCGTTAGTGCTTATTGGCCAATGTGGATATGTAACTCCGAACTTGACTTTCTGAGGTAGATTGGATCCACATGCATAACAGAAAAGTGGAGTAGTCCTGCACCGCATAGCATACATTGTTGATAAGATAAGAATTATATGAGTATGTTATGTATGTTGTTATGTTATAACTTGCTTGATTGTGATGCATGCTCATCTTGCTAACTACTTCCTCGCCGTTATGTTTTATACATGTTTTTTACTCCCCGTTTTTCTGTTGTTTTGTTTGGCATGAATCTTTTATGCAAAGGATGGTGAGCAACCAATTAAGGAGTGACTTTGAGGAGCCGTTACTCGTAGTTTAGCATTTCTCAGTTTTTAGTTTGTTTATCCGAGATGTTTTCGGACTTTAGTCATACCAGCTCTATAATGTGACATCGGGGTTGGATTTCTTTATGGTTATGTTTTTTTATGTTTTCTTTTAAAAATTGTTTTATTTCCGCGTTGAGAAGTTTGTTACAATGTGGTATCTTCTGTCCACGGCTTTTTATTTTAAATAAATGATATGCATGTGTTTATTATTTTATTTCTTTTATTTTATGCCTTTATAAATACATGCGGGTAGAGGGTGTCACACGATATATACATATATAAACATAGGTACAAGATCAATGTCTAGGGTATCCCATCCGTAAGGTCTCATGCAGATACTAATTGACATAAAGGAAAATACATATAAATGATCTGAAAAGACACACACCTCACCACTCATTCCACACCACCCAGCCCCACTCAAAATTATTCATAAAAAATGGGCTCACCACACTCAGCCTATGTATAACAGACGCTCTGGCCTCCACAATCCCTAGCGTGGATATCTAGTACTACCCCGACTCGCCCCAAATACATAGGTTCGTCCATTGCGGAACACATCCCAAGTGATTTCCTGATGATCACCAACTAGTAGTTGTCTGGTGCCCTTCCACCAATACTCCGCATCTCCCAAGAGTAGGAAGGTAACATAGGAAACTTTGACTCCTTCCGGGGTATGAATCAGTTCAAATATTTTCTCAAGCTCTTGTATCCACAAGCCTGCTTCCTCAGGGTCAGTCTCTCCATGGAACTGTGGTGGATTCTGACGTCTAAAAGCCGTTAGACCCCTTCCTTCCGCAGCTTGCTCAGCACGAAGCTGTTCTTGTTGAGTTTGAGCAGTCATTTCAGCTGTCTGGAGAGTAATAGCAGCGGCAACATCTGGCATCGCTTGTACTGCATAGTCCATTCCACCAACATCCTCATAATTCTCCTCGAAATCGCCCTGACCGGCTATATGACCACCTCTACTGCCCCTTCCACGACCACGTCCACGTCTACCTCCTGGTTCCATAAATGACCTAAAAGACAAAATTAGTTAATCTGAAACCAGAAAATGAAACCTAAACTATTCTGCTAACGCACATTACTTCTAGCAAGTAATTCAATCAAGTCTTAGTCAAAGATCACACAACATAGACATAACAAACATATTCACAAAGATTCGCGAAATACTCGACCAGCTCTGATACCACTAATGTAACGCCTCCCTCGGTGCTACATGATTAAAACTCAAATCATGGAAAAATAAAAGAAAATATTTTGCTGGTTACATTCGGAAAATGAATTATTACTTATTCTGGTTTCGAAAAACTGATGTAAAAAAAAACTTTTGACTTATCCATAAGAACATCACTTGCATACTTGCATACATATACATATTGTAACACCCTTCTCGGGCTCTACATTGTCTGTGACATTTCTATTTTATAAGACCGACTAAAATGGAAAATAATTCTTTTACCAAAAATACGGGTCTACTTTTTGCTTTCCTCTTTAGCAAATGATACCATCCATATTCTTTAACATACATCATTCACTCATATATATGGCGGAAATACCAACTCCCATAAACAACAACTTGAGACACCCCGATGTCCCATTAAATAAAATCCTAATTAACTTAGTCTTAATCCATAATTAGCGTTAACACGATTAATACATTAGAAAATATATGTAAAATAAAAATTGTAGTTATTTTAAAACAGTTTAAACATATGCAAGCGACGTCATCCACACATATATACAATGTATACAGCACATCTATCAGAGTACGCCAAGTCCCCTCCATGGGACCATTACAACTTACAACCATCTATACAGACTCAAAGTATAAACATATACAGACTAACCAAAGAAACACAGAAGAAGTCCTAGAGATACCCGGCTCGCCTCTCAAAATACATCAAAATACAAAGCAATCTCCCAGAGGCTCACTACCTACGGATGCATCTGACATATCCACATCATCAGTGATGTGGGCGTCTAGAACTACCCTTGCCTTCGCCTTAACGGCGCTCTTATACTCGTGGTGGAATCTTCTGTAGATAGCATTGTGGCCGGTAATCTTTCCAAGTTGTCGTTCCCATCTTTCCATTATTGTTTATCTACCATACCGATAACATACATAGAAAGATAGAGGAAGAAGGGAGATAAGCAACAGCACATAGTCATAAAAATGGGGATGGGGACACATAGATCAACAGTCACATATACATCATACAACAAACAAACAATCATCCATCCAGTCACACCAACACAATCATCTTCAAGAGTCACACTATCATATCATTCCTCTAAGAAATCTCACTCCTATGCATGTCGGCCGATATATTTCATCCGGGTCTCAACCCCAAGCTATTCCCTTATCAAGCCTCTCTGGTTAAGGAACGTCAATTAGTTTGTCTAAGTAACTTTTCCGCTCGCCGTGACCCATAAGAGTGCATCTCTGTGAGCTCAGCTCCATCAGAGGTACCTGGGTCGCCTCGGATGGTCAACTTTAGATTTGGATACTCAGGGTAACGTCGGGATAACTAGCCTCTACCGGGGTACACAGCGCACTAGGAGTTACCTAATGGTCACTGTAAGCCTCCCGAGTCCAGTTCGTACATCCCCAAGGCCTTTTCACAGACCGGCCCCTCCATAATCCGTACTCGCACTCGAGTACAACTAACCTCGTATGACTCCCTGTCATACGGCTCGCCACCTTGGCAATATGCAATGCAACAACCATCCTTAACTTAACATTGAAACCTTCTCTCGCAATCCAAATCTCAAAATCACAGTCTCAGAATGGATGGCAATACATCCCAGGCCTTAAAGCCACAGTCTCAAGCCATTACCACGGTGTCAACTCTCAATATAACCAGATCACACTGTCAGTCATTCCCATTCATCCAACAATCATCAACAATATATTATAATAGTAAATATCATGCCTTCACATCAATCATCACAACCAAGCATGTTATAGCAGTCATCACAGTAACAGACATAGCAAATAACCCCAATCATTATCAGTTATCTAGCATAGGGTTTCAAGCCTAACATTGATAAATCTACAATAACTAAACCCGAGACCATATTTAAAAATATTATTATATTACGGTTTAGCTATTGTTGATTATTCAATATACTAGTAGGGTCTGGGGCACCCTACACATATGCATAAATGACTGTTATTCTACGCTTGCCTCCCGGACAATGTCCGTTACTTTCTCCCCACCTTGGCTTATCTGGTACAATTGTCCAAGCTCTCTACACGCCTCCTCTAAGCTATACAGCTGTTGTCTTGCTTCCCAGGGGACCCCTCAGTGCTCCAAAATTTGTCCCTAACACATGGACAGAGTTCCGCCAATGTCATAAACTCTAATCTTGCGATAGTTTCTCAAAAGAACTCAGATTGAAGCAAGAGCCCAAGAGAGAGTAAATGACAGTGCCAAGTTATGGATTAGAGCATTACCTCAGTTGGATCGAAGAAACGTTAGCTGATACTCATAGTATTCACTGTGCTGATCACAGATTCGAAGTCGGAATTACGATCGGATGGACCGATTTTCCTCAATCAATTTTTCTCTCCAAAACCCACTTTATTCATCTCACTCTCGAGCTCTCTCCTGGTCCTTCTCAAAATTTCTCAAAATTTCTACAAGTTTCTAGCATTTTAAAGACTAAGGGGGTGAGTCAACACTGATTACGCCCGGCTCAAGTTTTCTACGCCTGACGCAGCCTCTTATGCCCGACTCAAATTTTCTACGCCTGACGCAAATGCGTACATCATCGCCTTTGTGTTGCGCCCAGCCTAATTTCTGACCAGAAACTCTGATTCGAACATTTCGTCGTGATCTGAGCTCATTTGAAGTTCGATTGACCCTAAATTTGAAACACATACTAATTAACACATAACGAACAAGATTAAGCTCTCTTGCCAACTTAATTGTTGTCTGATTCCTTAACCAAGAAAACGGGTGTTACATTACTACCCTCCTTAAAATAAATTTCGTCCTCGAAATTTTAAATTAAATTACCTCATGTAAACAGATGCGGATATTGTTGTTGCAAATCAGCTTCTCTCTCCCACGTTGCGTCTCCAGTAACTGCATCCCAGATGACCTTGACTAAAGGAATTTGCTTCCCGCGAAGTTCTTTTATCCTCCGGTCCTCAATTCGTACAGGAAATGCCTCATATTCTAAGTTTTCTCTTAACTGTAATGATTTAGGTTTTATGATGTCCGATGGATCAGGATGATATTTTCTGAGTTGGGATACATGAAAAATATTATGAAGATTTGAAAGATTAAGTGGTAAGGCTATCTGATAGACAACTGGACAATTCGGCAAAGATTTTGAAATGGTCCGATAAGACGAGGAGTAAGCTTTCTGGGTTTTATTGCCTTGCCAATTCCAGTCCTCGGTGTGACTCTCATAACATGATCGCCTTCCTGGAATTCCAAAGATCTTCTCCTTTTATCATTGTAGCTCTTCTGCCTATCTATTGTTGCTTTCATTTTCTCCCGAATCTTCCAAACTTGTTCCGTTGTTTGCTGTACCACCTCAGGTCCAATCAATTGAATTTCTCCTATCTCATACCAATAAAGAGGTGTTCTACATTTTCTTCCACGCAGTGCTTCATATGGTGCCATTCCAATACTTGAGTGGAAACTGTTTTTATATGTAAACTCAATCAATGGAAGAAATTCATCCTAACTACCTATATGTTCTAACACACATGCTCTTAATAAATCTTCCAGTGACTGAATTGTCGTTTCCAACTGACCATCCGTCTGAGGATGATAAGATGAACTCATTCTTAACTTCGTTCCTAACGCATTGTGTAGGCTTTGCCAAAATCTTGATGTAAATTTCGGATCCCTATCCGAAACTATACTTGCTAGCACTCCATGCAGTCTAACTACTTCCTTAACATACAACTGGGTTAATCTTTCCATTGAGAATTTTTTATTGATAGGCAAGAAATGAGCACATTTATTTTGTGTCTTAGGCAAACCAGACACAAAATTCATTGCAATACTATCCCATTTCCATTCCGGGACATCCAGAGATTGCAATAATCCTGCAGGTTTTTGGTGTTCAATCTTTGCCTTCTGATACACTAAATAGGACTGGACATACTCTGCAATTTCTATTTTTTCATTCCAAGCCACCAAAACATTTCATTTAAATATTGATACATCTTTGTGGTACCTGGATGAAAACTCAACTTGCTCTTGTATCCTTCTTCTCAAATTAAATTCTTAACTTCTCTATCATTTGGCACATAGATTCTATCTCCAAACTCTATGATTCCATCAGTACCTCTCTTAAACTCCACTGATTCTCCTGCTTCTATCGTTTGATCAATCTGTTGGAGATACTAATCTTCTGCTTGCTTCTTCCATATCAAATCTAAGAATTCACTAGTAATAATAACCATTCCAGACTCATCTTATCCTGGAATAATTTGTTATCCCAAGAGTCGTGTCTCTAAATTGTTCGTTTAGTTCAAACTTTTTAACCATCATAGCAGACATTTACAAAGATTTCCGACTTAAAGCGTCTGCTACAACATTAGTTTTCCCAGGATGATATGGAAGATCAAATTCATAATCCTTTATGAATTCTATCCACCTCTGTTGTCTCATATTAAGCTTTTTCTAATCGAACAAATACTTTAAACTTTTATGTTCACTTTTAACTATTCCCTTCCATCCCTCTTATTCAATTTTAACATCCTCAATCTTTTTCACTATTAACTCCTCTTTCAAGGGAATCTACCTTTGATTTCCATGTCCTCGTCTGTCGGCTACCATGTCCCTAGTACAGTTCAATAACACACTGAGGTGGCCAAGCTCAGTATCCTATTACAAAGCACTAGTTTACAAGGCATATAATAGACACATTCTTATCCTCTCCAGAGACCTAGCCTCGCACTCATTTGTCCACTCAACTTTTCCTTTTCTCATCAATTGCGTTAGAGGTAACGCAATATTTGAGAATCCATCTATAAACCTTTTGTAGTATCATGCTAGTCCAAGGAAACTTCTCACTTTACTCACTGTCTTAGGGCGTTCCCAATTCACCACTACTGAAACTTTGGTAGGATCTATAGCTATTTCATCCTTATTTATAACATGCCTATGAAATTGTACTTCGTCCAACCAAAATTCACACTTAGACAACTTTGCATAAAGTTGTCTGTCCTTAAGTATTTGAAGTACAGTCCGAATATGCTCTGCATGTTCTTCTCTACTCGAAGAGTATATCAGAATGTCGTCGATAAACACCACGACAAATTTGTCAAGATATGGTCTGAAGATACGATTCATGTAATCCATGAATACAGTAGGTGCATTAGTTACGCCAAAAGGCATAACCAGATACTCATAATGACCATACCGACTCCTGAATGCAGTCTTCGGTATATCTTTTTTTTTCACTCTGATCTGATGGTATCCTAATCTCAGATCTATCTTAGAAAACACAGTTGCTTCCTGCAAATGGTCCATCAGATCATCTATTCTTGGCAACGGATACTTATTCTTGATTGTTACTTTATTCAGTTGCCGATAATCTACACACAATCTTGAGCTACCATCTTTCTTTTTCACAAATAAAACCGGTGCTCCCCATGGTGAAACACTAGGTCGAATGAACTCCTTTTTTAACATGTCATCCAACTGCTTCTTCAACTCTTCTAACTCTGCTGGGACATTCGATACGGTGCTATCGATATTGGTCCGGTCCCTAGTACAAGATCAATTGTGAACTCTATCTCTCTCTTAGGTGGCAGCCCTGGAACATCATCCGGAAAAACTTCTGGAAATTCACAAACAACAGGCAGTGCATCTAGCTTAGGAGACTCCTTGGCTTCCAAGGAAAACAATACCATGCAATCTCTAAGTCGTCCATATTCCGAGTTACTGTCACTGGCAGGCAATAATCCAGATTGCTCTGAAAAACAAAGGGTTTTGTTTGAACAGTCTAATATAACATGATTGGCCGAAAGCCAGTCCATGCCTAAGATAATATCAATCTGCTGCATAGGCAAACAGACGAGGTCTACAACAAATTGCCTATTTTCTAAAATAATAGCACAATTCCGACAAACAAAATAGTAGTCAAAGTTTCTCCCATAGGGGTAGAAACAGTAAGGTCATAAGGTAATGAAGAAATAGGTAAATGCAAATGATCCATGCACTCCATCGATATAAAAGAATGACTAGGACCCAAATCAAATAAAATAGATAAGAGCTTTCAGAACATTAAACACTTACCTTGTATCAAATCAGGACACTGAGAAGACTCAGATTCTCTCACGGTGAAGACTTTTCCAACAGCCAGAGGTCTTCCAACTTGCCGACCTTTGGTTTGAGTCTATCTTCCTGTTCCTTGATTCTTCCCAACGTTGTGTATTCTGAATTCTCCCGACATTGCTTTGAGGGCAATTCCAAGACATGTGGCCCACATTACCACACTTGTAGCATGTGACATTCAACAACTGAGGGCAGTCTCTCTTGAAATGAGGTCCTTCGCACTTAAAACATATCAAATATTTCTGATGTGCTTGACCAGAACTCTCCCCTCTAACATTTGCTGACTTTTGAACAGGGCAACTGTACGGCTTTGCCCTTGTCTGAAATCTGCCTCCTCTTCCTCTCTGAATATTACTCCTTATTGGTCCACCGCTTCGTTGTTGGAGTTGAACTTTCTGTGTGCAATCTCGAGATATATGGCCCATCTTGCCACATTGGAAACACCAACAGTCGTCATTTGCTGAGCAATCCTTAACTTGATGCGGCCCTCCGCATCGGAAGCATCCTTGAGGTCGTTGTTGCTGCCTCTCATCTTTCTCCTCTTGCTTTCTCATGAAATGAGTATTCTCCTGAGTTTGTTGCAGTATAGCAATTACCAACTCTCTCATCACCCTCATCATCTCGTTGGTTTCACCGCCATTGTTCATTCCCGACGAACTTCCTAGATTGTTAGTATTTGGGTTATCGGTGACTCCGCTAATTCTAGCCTTTCCGCGGCGTCCATTTCCACACACCATTTTAACTTCCAAAAGAAAGTATTAGTGCTCACTTGTAAGACATATAATTCAATACATAAGCAGTTACATCCAATATATGTCTTACAAATGCGGTAGGTAATCATTCTCATAATTTAAGAATAATTCGCGTATCGGACACTCTACCCAATCTAAGCATAGCGGACATCCATTAAGGATTCAACTAATAGTGTCGGTACTCATCCTAACCCCACAGTCCTCACTCCTAATCAGACCTAATCCCACAGTACGATTTAGAACCGAGCTGCTCTGATACCATTAAATGAGACACCCCGAAATTCCATTAAATAAAATCCTAATTAACTTAGTCTTAATCCATAATTAGCGTTAACGCGATTAATACATTCGAAAATATATGTAAAATAAAAATTATAGTTATTTTAAAACAGTTTAAACATACGCAAGCGACGTCATCCACACATATATTCAATATATATAGCACATCTAACCAAAAAGACACAAAAGAAGTACTAGAGATACCCGGCCCGCCTCTCAAAATACATCAAAATACAAAGCAATCTCGTAGAGGCTCACTACCTACGGACGCATCCGACATATCCACATCATCAGTGATATGGGCGTCTAGAACTACCCTTGCCTTCGCCTTAACGGCGCTCTTATTCCCGTGGTGGAATCTTTTGTAGATAGCGTTGTGGCCGGTAATATTTCCAATTTGTCGTTCCCATCTTGCCATTGTTGTTTATCTACTATACCGATAACATAAATAAAAAGATAGAGGAAGAAGGGAGATAATCAACAGAACATAGTCATAAAAATGGGGATGGGGACACAGATCAACAGTCACATATAAATCATACAACAAACAAACAATCATGCATCCAGTCACACCAACACAATCATCTTCAAGAGTCAAACTCTCATATCATTCCTCTAAGAAATCTCACTCCTATGCATGTCGGCCGATATATCTCATCCCGGTCTCAACCCCAAGACATTCCCTTATCAAGCCTTTCTGCTTAAGGAACGTCAGTTAGTTTGTCTAGGTAACTTTTCCACTCGTCGTGACCCATAAGAGTGCATCTCTCTGCGAGCTCTGCTCCATCAGAGGTATTTGGGTCGCCTTGGATGGTCAACTTTAGACATGGATACTCAGGGTAAAGTCGGGATAACTAGGCTCTACCAGGGTACACGGCGCACTAGGAGTTACCTAATGGTCACTATGAGCCTCCCGAGTCCAGTTTGCACATCCCCAAGGCCTTTTCAAAGACCGGCCCCTCCGTAATCCGTACTCGCACTCGAGTACAACTAACCTCGTATGACTCCCTGTCATACGGCTCACCACCTTGGCAATATGCAATGCAACAACCATCCTTAAGTTAACACCGAAACCTTCTCTCACAATCCAAATCTCAAAACCACAGTCTCAGAATGGATGGCAATACATCCCCGGCCTTAAAGCCACAGTCTCAAGGCATTACCACGATGTCAACTCTCAATATAACCAGATCACACTATTAGTCATTCCCATTCATCCAACAATCATCAACAATATATTATAATAATAAAATATCATGCCTTCACATCAATCATCACAACCAAGCATGTTATAGCAGTCATCACAGTAACAGACATAGCAAACAACCCCAATCACTATCAGTTATCTAGCCTAGGGTTTCAAGCCTAACTTTGATAAATCTACAATAACTAAACCCGAGACCATATTTAAAAATATTATTATATTACGGTTTAGCTATTGTTGATTATTCAATATACTAGTAGGGTCTGGGGCACCCTACACATATGCATAAATGACTGTTATTCTACGCTTGCCTACCCGACAATGTCGGTTACTTTCTCCCCACCTTGGCTTATCTGGTACAATTGTCCAAGCTCTCTACACGCCTCCTCTAAGCTATACAGCTGCTGTCTTGCTTCCCAGGGGACCCTCAGTGCTCCAAAATTTGCCCCTAACACATGGACAGAGTTCCGCCAATGTCATAAACTCTATTCTTGCGACAGCTTCTCAAATAGAACTCAGATTGAAGCAAGAGCCCAAGAGAGAGTAAATGACAATGCCAAGTTAGGGATTTGAGCATTACCTCAGTTGGATTGAAGAAACGTTAGCTGATACTCGTAGTATTCACTATGCTGATCATAGATTCGAAGTCGGAATTACGATCGGACGGACGGATTTTCCTTAGAATCAATTTTTCTCTCCAAAACCCACTTTCTTCCTCTCACTCTCAAGCTCTCTCCTGGTCCTTCTCAAAATTTCTCAAAATTTCTAAAACTTTCTAGCATTTTAAAGACTAAAGGGGGTGAGTCAGCACTAATTACGCCCGGCTCAAGTTTTCTACGCCTGGCCCAGCCTCTTACGCCCGACTCAAATTTTCTACGCCTGGCGTAAATGCGTACATCACCGCCTTTGTGTTGTGCCCGACCTAACAAACCTGCGCTTGGCCTAATTTCTGAGCCCGGCTCAACACACCTGAGCCCGGCCTGACCCGCGTTGACCAGTTTGACCAGGAACTTTGATTCGCACATTTCATCGCGTTCTGAGCTCATTTGAAGTCCGGTTGACCCTAAATTTGAAACACATACTAATTAACACATAACGAACAAGATTAAGCTCTCCCACCAACTTAATTGTTGTTTGATTCCTTAATCAAGAAAACGGGTGTTATAGTACTTTTCTAATCGAGCCTTTTTCTTTGTCTTCCAAGAAAACAAATCATTCTGAGTCCATTAAATTTTATGGAATATGGATAATGAATTATCCATACTTTATGACATAAGGTCGTGTTCCACCCGACGTCATAAATTATTATGTGCGTATTTTCACTAAGTCGTTCTTAACTTAGGTTTTTACAGTTTACTGTAAAATCTTGTCTTTGAAGACTAAAATCATTTTGGCTTAAAACGAACACCTTTAGTTAAAATCAAATCCATTTTCAAGAATGATTTCCATCAAATATACATAGGTATCATTATCTCAAAGTATTTTCTCGAAAATCCTTAAAAACGTTTAACGACGGTTTCGCATCTTTTTACTGAATTTAGGCCCAAAAGCCACACTTTTTGAAAATATAGTTCTTTACCTCAAATATATTACTTTCCTAGGTTATAATACTCATATGAAAATATTGAAACACTGATTTTACATCTTTCTCTCCCTTTATATGAAATTCCTAAAAATTTGATCGAACGTCGTTAATTTTGTAAATCGCGTAAATCCTTTTTCAACGATTTTAAACTCTAATAGTCCAAAACTCATTTTGGAGTTTTAGAACAGTTTGATAGGTATGAAACACAGTTTCTAACTGTCCAATTACATAAATTTTTTATATTTGCAGTTTAGTCCCTAAACTTTCATTAATTACAAAAAGATCCTTATTCACTTAAAACCTTATAACTTTTTATTTATAACTTCAAATCACACCACACTAACTTCTATAGAAATATTTTTCAGTTACCAACAATTTTCCAGAAATTACATTTCTGTCCAAATATTTTACAATAATTGCAAAAAGGTCCTTGTTTACAAAAAAGCTTATAACTTTTTATGTACTAATCCAATTAACACCAAACCAATTTCTATGGTTTTGTCTCATAAAGGACTACAATATTAACACACAAGAATCTGAATTTCAGTGCAGCCACTGAAATTCTCAGAAATTGCATTTTAGTCCCTAAGGACTCATAAAATCATATCTTTCAATATACACATCCAAATCAATTTCTATTTTCTTATATGTTCATTCAATCCTCATAAAAATTATTCAAACAATTTAAATCATCATTCAACCCATTTAAACTGTAACACCCTTCTCGGGCGCTACAAATTAAGTGACATTTTAAGGCCGAAAAGTAGGTTAATTAAATTTGGCTATAAAAGCATGGGGTAATTTTTTTTCTTTTTTCGTAAGTCATAAATATAACTACTTTGTTTTAACTGAATGGACAATAAAATATTCTATTATCACAATTAGGGTTATGAGTTCGAAAATCATTTACATAATACCCAACCCGACTCATAAACAGAAATCATAGAATGTACCGACTCAACATAAAGATGTGGAGACGCAGCTCCTAAAATATAAGATATTTGGAGTCGCAGCTCCATAGACAGTTACATTAACTCCCAAACATACCCAGCTGGCCAAACTACACTAGAAAAGACCATCTTCTCTCATACCTCGTGAGAAGAACAAATCAAACTGACGAGATCTAGTGGAAACTCTATTTGAGTCCACTACCGACGTTGTCACAAAAGACACTACTAGAGTCACTACAAAAGTAACTCTTGAACTAAGCCCTTTCCTCTTCCAATAGGAAAAACATAGTCTATGAACTATCAACAGTCATGCCCATCTCAAGAAAAGAAAAGTAAGGCATGACAGAACACAAACGCTATCGTCTTGGACTATCTGAAAGCTGGAAGATGTCCGTCCACATGCTCGAACCTCATCCTCTACGATGCGTCAGCCAAGCGATATCTTGACGTCTCAATCTTCTCAAAAGAGTACAGAAGGCACATCGCCAGCCGACATAGGCAATATAAAAATAAGGAGGTGAGATTTCCATTTATCTTACACATAAGGCAGATATGCAGTGGTACGAGTCTCAAGTACGTACAATTAACAATTATGAATCATATCTATACTCATAACAAAACAATAATGTTTCACAGAAACATGACCACAACACAACGTTTTTCCAAGATAGAAACATCTAAGACTCGAGGAATGACCTCTGAATTCCTATACCATGGTTTTACGAACAGTCGGAGAGAGTGGTTCGGAGGATTGTTCCGGATTACGCCAGCCTTGGGCAATAGAATGCGTCCAAAGTCAATACCATGCACATAGGCTTTTTCGGGAACATCCTGCACTACCAGAAAATACATAGTGTCTAGTCGAGTATGTTGGTGTATTGCAAGATCACCATGCCACAGAGGAGCAACCAACTGGGCCTATATGAGTATTTCATACCCCGACACCCCCAAGAATCAATAGATCGTCACTATGGAATTCGCACCCGCATTAAAGTGTTAGCTCAATCTCTAGGCATAACGGCCTTACAGAACATAGTTTCACTATGTGTTTAGGCAAACTTTGCTGGCAATGCGTTCTTCTCGTCCATCCAACGGATGGCATCGTTATTCCTTCGGAATTCTTCAACGTACTGTAATAGATGCTAGATGTCCTTAAGTCCGAATCACCGGTACTTAATCATCAAGCTAAAGTTCTCAAGTAACCTTTCATCGTTTGTGCAAAGTTTTCTTAAAATACTTGATTACAAATCCTAGCACATTATGAGATTGGAACATAGGTCCAATTATTTATTTCTCTGTACTTTTCTAGTTGAGCCTTTTTCTTTTGCTTCCAATAAACAAATCATTCTAAGTCCATTAAATTTTATGGAATATGGATAATGAATTATCCATACTTTATGACATAAGGTCGTGTTTCACCCCACGTCATAAATTATTATGTTCGTATTTTTACTAAGTCATTCTTGACTTAGGTTTTTACATTTTACAGTAAAATCTCGTCTTTGAAAACAAAAATCCTTTTGGCTTAAAACCAAAACCTTTAGATAAAACCAAATCCATTTCCAAGAGTAATTTCCCTTAAAGATACTTAGGTATCAATTTCTCCAAAGCATTTTCTCGAAAATCCTTAAAAAACGTTTAACGACGGTTCGCCGCTTTTTACTGAATTTGGGCTTAAAAAGCCAAACTTTTGAAAATATGGTTCTTTACCTCAAATGTATTACTCTCCTAGGTTCTATTACTTTTATGAAAATGTTGAAACGCTAGTTTCCATCAAAATTTCCCTTTATACAAAATTCCTTAGAATTTGACCGAACGTTGTTTATTTTGTAAATCACGTAAATCCTTTTTCAAAGATTTTACACTCTAATAGTCCAAAACTCATTTTGGAGTTTTAGAACAGTTTTATACGCATGAAAAACAGTTTCTAGCTGTCCAATTACATTTATTTTCAAAAATTACATTTTAGTTCCTAAACTTTCATTAATTACAAAAAGGTCCTTATCCACTTAAAACCTTATAACATTTTATTTATAACTCCAAATCACACCAAACCAACTTCTTTAGAAATATTTTTCAGTTGCCCTCAAATTTTCCAGAAATCACTTTTCTGCCCCAAATATTTTTCAATAATTGCAAAAAGGTCCTTTTTCACCAAAAAGCTTATAACTTTTTATGTATTAATCCATTTAACACCAAACCAATTTCTATAGTTTTCTCTCATCAAGGACTACAATCTTAACATACAAGAACATGAATTTCGGTGCAGCCACTGAAATTCTCAGAATTTGCAATTTAGTCCCTAAGGACTCATAAATCCATAACTTTCAATATACACATCCAAATCAATCCAAACCAATTTCTATATTCTTGTCTATTCATTCACTTCTCATAAAAATTATTCAAACAATTTAAATCATCATGCAACCCTATTAAACAGCCAAGGCCGAATGGCCTAAATAATTGCTTTAGACAATTTTCTCAAATAGTCATGCATCATATAGTCATATTCAACATCAATAATAATTATACCACAAACATAAACATCAATCAATCTTCCAAGAGGATCACACATATGTAAGACAATAAATTTCACACTTATGATTTACAAGACTATTTACACTAAATGACACTAATTAAACCATCAACATGTCTACCCTAAGGTAGGATGATGGTAATCTCCCCCATACCTCTTGTAGATCACTTGAAGATCAAACAAAATCAAGCTATAAACAACCAAAGAGCTCACGGTTTTTAGCTCCAAGAACCTAGAAATCAACACATAAAATTAAAAGGGATTATACACTAAGCTTAGACATAACCAAAGATAGGAAATCAAGGCTTAGATCACTTATCTTAAGCCAAAGGATGATGATCAAGAGATGGATGTTCATGGCATGAAAATCATGAAATGAATGAACAAGAAGACATGATTGATCATGTAGAAGAGAGGTTACCTCTTGATGATGAAGGAATGAAGAGAAATGATCAAAACAAGCTTAGTTGAAAATTTGACAGCTTTGAGGATATGGTGGTGTTATGAGCATATCTCACTATCTGCTCATCTAAAATTGCAAACTTTGGCTTGTTGGAAAGGTAAGAAGAAGAGGCACAACTTTGATGTTGAAGGTTTTGTTTGATTCAGAATAGAACAGGGGCGTAAAGTGCCTTCTTTCCACTGTTCTTGTGAGATGCTGTGGATTTCGAGCTGTTTTGGTAATTTGGGCATATCTCCCAAAATACTTATCCGTTTTTTATGATCTTTAGCTCGTTGGAAAGAAGAGAGAAAGAGGAACAAATTTCATGTAGAGAGTTTGTCGAGTTTCAGAACAGAAAAAGGTCAGAACTTCGATGAACTTTCGGGTGAGTACGGAGAGTTTGTCATAGTGTTCTTGGTGTTCTTGATGAATGATGAAGAGAAAATGGTTAAGTGTGGGGGATGATGGCTGGCGCAAAAGCAAGGGAGAATAGGAGAATGAACAAAATAATTCTTGTATTAAATGATGATGTGTGGTAAAGAATTAAGCCATGGAGCCTTATAAATTTTGTGGTTGAAATGGAAAATGCATACGTGGTTGCAAATGGTGAAGGGTGGGCAGCCTTGGAGCCTTAGAAATTGTGTGGGTGAGGGTGTTTAGGTGGTGTGGCTGCCTCCTATACCACATGTTAGGGAGAAGATATTTTGTGTTGCAAATCATGGTTAGTTAACCTCGGTTGGTTTTAACTAGACATAGGTTAGGTTAATGTTCAAAATAGCTAGATATTTTCTTTGTCTTCATGATGACTAGAGTAAATTATCACCATGATGATTCATTCCTCTTGAGTCATCATAGATGACTTGTCGGTCTGTTTCCCGATATATCTCTGCACAAACGTACCTGATTCCTGATTAGGGTTTTTGAGAGAAATGAGTCTTGATTCATGAAGATGATATAAATGAGTTGAAAAATTGCCTAAGTGTAGGGAAAAAGGAGTAGAGCCGTGTAGGGGGAGGGTAAAATGGTCTCAAAATTTCAATGGCAAGCCTTGTAATTTCAATAGGAAACCAAGGGTAAAATAGTCATTTTATCATAAAAATATCTAATGGCATTTATGTGCCATTATGGCCATTATGATTTGGATAGGATCGTCATAAATGCTCGTCACATCAGTCACATCAGCCATCTCAGCTCCTTTACTGACCCCCTGGTTCATCTGACTCAGGTTTTCTAGAGATATTTCGACGTTTTCACCCACAACAAATATAATATTTTATTTTTTTCCCAAAAATTTTCAAAACTTCCAATATCGTAGAAAATATGATAAAAATATTTTTCATCTCGTTCACGAATTAAAATTAGGTTTTCTGAGCAGTAAACTTTTACTGTCAGTGAAAAATCGGACCGGGCTCCGTCTGAGTTTTAAACCTAAATTTTTACCATAAGCTTCTACCATAAGGTAGAGTATAATTATGATTTTATTTTATTAAAAATCATTTTCTAGATCTAATATAAAAATCACGAACAATTAAAATTCTACCGATAATTGAAAAACAGTAAAAACAGCAAAACAGTAAAAGTCGTAAAAACAGGGTGTTACATAAACAGCCAAGGCTGAATGGCCCAAGGATGATCATGTTAGGCAATTTTTCATATTAAATCAAGTAAACAACCATCAGGCATCCAATTAGAAATCATTGAATCAAAATCATGCATCAACCAAATCTTCCAAGAGGATCACACACATCTAAATCAATAAATTCCACAACTTATACACTTGTAATTCACAAGACTTTATACACTAAATAAACCACCAACATATTTACCCTAAGGTAGGATGATGGTAATCTCCCCCATACCTTTGTTTGATCACTTGAAAAGTCAAGTAATGAGATGATGTTGTTCCTAAGCCTCAAGGTTTTGCACAACAAAACCTAGCCATGAACAATCAACAAGAAAACAAGTTAAAAATGAAGAAAAACCATCTAACCCATTTATGAGTTAGGTTCAACCAAGCTTAAAAAAAATAGCTAGGAATCTCTAAATTTTTTAAACTCTTGGATGATGAAAATAGAAGTCATATGAAGATCATAGAAATTGATCTCATATTAAAATGATTTTTCTATGATTTTCTAAATTTTTTTGAAAAACTAGATCTAGGAATTTGATCTTGAAGAAATCATGGATTTAAGAAGAAAACTTATGATGAAAATTGAAGGTATGATCATAGATCATAAGGCTATACCTTTGGAATTTGAAGAAATGATAAAGACCTAATACTTCCTTTGCAAATCAAGTGTAAGAACTTAAGTGTTTTTTCTCAAGTTTATGAAGTACACATGAACACAACATGAACAAATGAGAGAATAAATAACCAAGTGTGGTTAAGAAGGGTTTTGGCCATGAGTTTCTAGGGCAAAAGGGTCCAAATTTGATTGGTTCAAGTTTCAATTAGAGTAGAGGTTTAAGGGAATTTTAGACATTTTACACATAAATGTCTAAAATCGATCTCCCCCTCGACTTCTAAGCTGGATAAAAACAAGCATCCCTGATCTCCTTCTTTCGAAGAAGTTCGTACTTGGTTGGTAGATAAAAATCCAGAAATCTCAGGATCAGGAAAAACTAAAGTTTTCTGGGCACAGTCTAAAAGGATATGGTTGGAAGATAACCAATCCATGCCTAAAATTACATCTAACTGTATTAAAGGCAAGCCTATCAGATTCACACGAAAATGTCTATCCCGAATAACAATAGGACAATTTAGACATATAGAATTTACAACAATTGGTTCAGTAGTTGGGGTGGAAACAATCAAATCATATGTCATGGCAGAAACAGGCAATTTCAAGTGTCTCACACAATCCATCGAGATAAAAGAATGCGTTGCACCCAAATCAAAAAGTACAGTTAAAAGATTACCAGCTATGTCGCAATTACCTTGTATGAAATCATCGGACTGTGAAGCTTCAGCACCGCTCATGGTATAAACCCTTCCCTTAGCGGTCGGTTTATTGGTCCTTGAATTGTTAATAGTTTGTGCAGGCCTCTGAGCATTGCAGTCCCTGGCCAAGTGTCCTATTTGTCCACACTTGAAACATTTCACCCAATTCAACAGACAGTCTTTTGTAGGATGGTTTGGATTTCCACACTTGTAACATTTCTGAAAGTATCCTTGATCTTGGTTCCTCTGGCCTCCGCTACCATATGCAGAAGCAACTGGACGGTACAATCGTTGATTCTGGTTGTTTCAGGGTGGTCTGTAGTATGGTTTCCTCTGGTTTTGCTTTCCTCTCTGATTCTGGAATTGATTCGTAGATCGAGACGGTCCTCCAACATTTCCTCTGTTATACCCTTCCTTTCTTCATTTACTCTACCTTTCGGCACATCTCCACCAACTCTTGAAAATTTCGAATCTGCAGTGGTAACACCGATTTCCTAATCTCAAATCTCAGTCCTCCTTCAAACTTCTCGCATTTCCAGCTTTCATCAGGTTGAGCTTGAAAGAAATGGCAATATTTAGCAAGCGATTCAAATTTCGCTGCATATTCCCCAATTGATAGATCTCTATGTTGTAGACCAAGAATTCTTGTTCTTTCTCGACTCTGGCACTTAGAGGGAAAATTGTGGAACACATCCCAAGTGATTTCCTAATGATCAGCAACTAGTAGTTGTCCGGTGCCCTTCCACCAGTACTCCGTGCCTCACAAGAGTAGGAAGGTAGCATAGGAAACTTTGACTCCTTCCGGGCTATGAATCAGTTCAAATATTTTCTCAAGCTCTTATATCCACAAGTCTGCTTTCTCAGGGTCATTCTCTCCATGGAACTGTGGTGGATTCTGACATCTAAAAGCCGTTAGACCCCTTCCTTCCGCAGCTTGCTCAGCACGAAGTTGTTCTTGTTGAGTTTGAGCAGTCATTGCAGCTGTCTAGAAAGCAATAGCAGCGGCAACATCTGCCATCACTTGTGTTGCATAGTCCATTCCACCGGGATCCTCATAATTCTCCTCGAAATCACCCTGACCAGCTATACGACCACCTCTAGGGCCCCTTCCACGGCCGTGACCATGTCCTCGTCCACGTCTACCTCCTGGTTCCATAACTGACCTACAAGACAAAATCAGTTAATCTGAAACCAGAAAATGAAACGTAAACTATTCTGCTAACACACATTACTTCTAGCAAGTAATTCAATCAAGTCTTAATCAGAGATCACACAACATAGACATTACAGACCTATTCCCAAAGATTCCCGATACCCTTAATGTAACGCCTCCCTCGACGCTACATGATTAAAACTCAAATCACGGAAAAATAAAAGAAATTATTTTGCTGGTTACGTTCAGTAAATGAATTATTACTTATTCTTGTTTCGAAAAACGGATGTAAAAAAAAAGTATGACTTATCCATAAGAACATCATTTGCATACATATACATATTCCCCTGCTTCTACACATCATTATAATAATTACATCATTTGTTTCATTCCTACATCAGGACCCTTATAGTTGCAGTCATTGGTCAGAGTTCTAGTATTAGAAAAGAAAATACATACGTATAACTACAATACCAAAACAAAGGGGTTAAGCAGAGAACCAAAATTACAAAAAGATTTGGCTCATCATCAGCCGGATATACAGCTAAAAGGAGTTAACACTATCCCTAAAAACTAACAACCTAAGCTGGTCATCTAGTGGAACCCGTTAGGGAGACCTCCATGGCCATCCCTATCTAGAGAAGGATCGGGTGAACCTCCTCCGACATCCACATCAGTGATGGGATCAACAACCTCCTCATCTAGAGGGTGGTACTCTACCACCTCCTCATCATCCTCTACAAGATCCTTTTCAATCAGATCTTCTTCTTCAGGGTCTTCTTCAATCATGACATCATCATCATCATCCTCCCCTCCAACCAGGACAATGGGTGCAGGTAGCTCTGGCACTGGAGATGCAGGTGCTGATCCCGGCAAAAACTGTAGTGGTGGGGGCTGATGGATGGTAAGTATTCCCCGTCTCCACTAGGGTCCTCAAAAGAAGCCATGTTGGTGGTAATGGAACTTCAACTGTCTTCAAATTGTGAGTATAGGATGATGCTCCTACTTCATTCCCTTTAGTAGTAAGTAAAGGCCCGATATATACGGCAATTCGGGCTCCCGGGTTTATAACCTAAGCGCCGCCGTCATCTCTATGCTCATACGCCCGAGTGGGTCAAATGATTCATCGGGTCCATCTATATACGTATAAAGTATACCAGAAAAGAGAACCAGGCAGAAATAATGCAAAGGTGAGATACCAATATATGAGTTTTATCATAGCAGTCACATACACGAGTCACAAAACAACAGCATATGACAGCAATACATAACACAACATCATAATTATATCACAGGGATTTATTTCCCGACAACCAAATGCATTTTTATAAAACATTTCATATCACTTCAATATTCACTATCTATTTCATAATTCTCCGGAGATCCTAACTTCCCTTCGTCGAGCATGATAGGATCGCGATAATGCCTATAACACAATTGTTTCGCGTTGGGTCGGCTTATCATTTTAGGTCTGATCCCCAATTGTTCTAGGGTATCACATCTCACCTAAATAATACAGAATAGTTCCTGATTGAGTACTTTTCATGCGGGGTAACCGATTTCCACTACCTGAGATTGCAAGGCCCCGAGTATCCCATGGAGTTCGAGCCCGAATGTCCCTAAAGACCCAAAAACTAAAGAAATATGTCTTTGGTTCGTAACTATTCAGTTTGTTAGTTCACCCTGTGTGAAACTGTAGCTCGATACACAACGGCACATCTGCCTAACTATGCATGTAAAACAATGGTTTTCGTTTTGTTTTTCTTTTTCGCTTTGTTCTTTCCTCGTCGAGGCTTAAAGCTCCCGACTACTTTTCTTCAGGTATTAAATAAACTTTAATACCAACTTAGGATTTTCAAACAAGATCAATGGTTCAAAATCTCCTCCTCAATCGAACACTAGCCCGACGTTTCGGAAATCTAGGTTCTTTACTTTCCTCAAAACTCAAACAGGAACTCTAGCCCGTCATTTCAGTAATCTAGGTCCTTTCCACTTTCATTCCCTTCCACTTGGTTTTCTTTTTCGTTTCGTGAAAACGAAATCAAAAAACAAAAAAATACAAAAGTCTTCTCAACTTTTTGCCATAAATACCTTTTCGTTCTTAGAAATACACTTTCGCTAAAACTTTTTCTTTTAGAAATCCATTTTCTGAAAACTTAGAAAACCACTAAAATCTTTTTCTAAAATTAGAACCAAATAAAAAATTCTTGCAAATAGATTTATCAAAGGGAGCATTTTCTCTAAATCTTTCCATTTTTGAACAACTTTTTGTAAAACCTAAAAGAACCTTTATTTTCAAAAGACTTCTCCATCAAATACTTTTAAAATATTTTTATAGAATTTTGAAGTTTTCCATTTTCTTTCTTTTCCTAAAGAGTCTTGTTCTCGTATCAACACTTTAATACTTAGAGTTTCTCCTCACTTTTCAAAACCATAACCTCACTTTTTCAACTTTTCTGTGTTAATGTACTTTGATGATTTAATCTTTATTAACAGGAAATGACCAGTGTCATGCCATCAGTCAATCACAGTCAAGCAATACAGTAAATATAATCCAATACCTATATAATCCATTTACATAATCCAACAACAACATGTACATTTTCAACAAGTTTCCAATTATTATCACAACACATTTTCCAATCAACGTATTATCAATCAAAACACAACAAGGTACATGACTAGCAAAAACTCCTCAGGCAAACTCCCTTTACCTCAAACTGTGAAATCTTGTTCTGAAATTGATCGTCTAGGCTTCAGTTTCCTCCACACAAAACCAACCAACAAACTATTCCACAAATCCTTCACAAAACAACATATAACAAGTTAAATTTTGAAGAAATCCTACTAACCCACCTAAAAGTGAAATTCGGCCTCTATAGGAAAAATAGGCTGGGGATTTTTGTTGAATTCAAGCTCTTGGACTTTGATCATATAGGTACTAGAGAGTCTAAAACAAGCATTAGATTTTAAAAGTTGGAACAAAAATATCAAACCCTCCCTCTTTGTGGCTTTCGGCCAAAATGGGTTTGATGGGGTTAGGGTTTTTCATCTCATTCAAACTCTCAAATACAATGAGTTAGAACCTTAGATTGATGATCTAAATGATCAAGGTACAAGAAGCATGTTCATATAACTCTTATTGATTCCATTTTCCATGAAAATAACAAATGGGATTTTAAATAAAATGAACATGAAAAGATGAACATGATGATCAAGAAGAAGAAAAGATGATCAATAATGATGAGCTTACCTCAAGTGATGAAGGAAATGGAATGATCTTGATGAACTTGAACAAGAAATCAACTTAGCTCTTAAGGAATGGTTATGGTGCTTTTGGTGAGGAGGAAAAAATAAGAGTTCAAGTGTGCATAAGGGGGGGGGGGGGGGGAAGAGGGGGGGGGGATAGCCGGGGGACTTGAGGGTAGATTAGGAAAGGAAAAATTCACTTAGGCCATGTTTGGATCTTTAGTGTTAAATTAATAGGTTTTTGGCTTGAAATAAAAATCATATCTTTAAAGTTGTCATCATGATTTTGGTGAGTCATGATGTGACAATTTTCACAAGTCCCATCAATCACTTCCATCATCTCTGTTCCATATTATCTCTGCACCACATCCAGTTCCGCCGTTTATCCGACTTAAGATTTTTGCCCACGTTTTGTTTAAATATTTCGTCCGAATAAAATAAAATATTTATTTTAGAGCGAAAATTTGGAGATGACTCATATCTCTTAAAAAGGAATAAGAATCATTGATGTTTCGTTCACGGGTCAAAATTAGGTTTTCTGATCAGTAAGTTTGCACTGTCAGTGAAAACGCAGACCGGGTTTCGTCTGAATTTTTAACCCAAATTTTAACTGGAACTTTTTACTATCTATTATGATTTAGATATGATTTTGTTTTAGTCAAAATCATTTTCTAAGTTTCGGATAAAAATATAAACATATAAATATCTTTACAGATATTGGAAAGCATTGAAAATCAGGATGTCACAAGAAGGGTTGGCATATGCTTTGGCTTGAATGTGATTCTTTGCTTGTGGTTCAGGCTTTTGAGAACTTGTCTTTAGTTCCTTGGCAGCTAAAGAATGGACGGAGGAAATGCATGTATCTGATCTCTCATAGGACTTTTCATGTTTCCCATATTTTTAGAGAAGGCAACTCTTGTGCTGATAGGCTTGCTTCTCATGGTACTTGTATTCAGGGTTTTAGATGGTTGGATTTGTTACCTAGTTTCATTAGAGATGATGTTTCTAGAAATAGAGTTGGTTTACCATTTTATAGGATTAAATAATGTTTCTATCATGGGTTTTGGTTTATGTCCCCCCATAATCTATTTGTATTATTCTTACTTTTAATAAAATTTAGGTGTGCTGCTGAAATAATAATAATAATAATAATAATAATAATAATAATAATAAAATATTTAAGTATCACAAAATATCACATAAAGCATGTTATCACAACCAGCACATCACAAGCAGTTCAAAAATGATAAAATCAGACATCCTCAAGTATCGCAATTTAACCTAACTGCGATAAACCTACAATCCCTATATCATCATTGGTATTACGGGGTAGTCGCCAATGTGATATTGACATGGCCGATTACTCGCTCACTAGTAGGGTTTAGGTCGCCCTACACCATTATTGTAAAATATGCTACTTAGTCGTTTCCGATGATAGATGGCTTCTTTCTCCCACTTGAGCTACATGTAGGTACCACTGGGACCACGAACTAAGCTCCCCCCCCCCCCCCCCCATTTTAGATTCTGCCACATCCAAACCAAGCACCTCTGGTGCTCCAAAAATTCACCTAAACACATGTACACATAGCATATGTCACAGTTAACCCTAATACGAAGATGGAACGTAAAACCGATAACCGAGCTATGAGAAAACCTCAATATCGTCACCGACGGCATGTCGACATAAAAAGAGCATAGGCTTACCTTAGCCTTAGCAAGAAATGAAGGATAGGGTTAAGAAGATATCGTCGCCACGAACACGCTGATGTAGTCAGAATTGCGATAGGACGAACGGTTGGGTTGCACTAAGCTCGGGTAGTTCACTCTCTTCTCTGTCCTCTTACTCTCTCTTTCTAGTCTCTAATTTGAATGGCATGAGAGTGAAAACATTTTACCCTCTGCCCTTTTTATTTTTCTCATTTTTACAGCCAACTCTCGAGTGTGAGAGGCCCAACGCTCAAGCGTTCTTATAATACCCTCCTTGGGCATTACCTTGTGAACACGTGCAGGAATAACATTAAAAGGAATTTGCTGGTTTCTTTCAGAAAATAAGGCATATAATATTGTATATGTCCAAAATGGGGGCAAAATTTTCTTTCTCAGACCGAACACTTTGAAAGTTAGCCAAACATATTACAACGGTAATACTATATAATACTCGTCAACACATAGAAATCTATTATATTCAAAATTAAATATTTCACAGCATACATGTTTTTCCTGAAAGTATTTCATGATTCCCAACGGAATACTAAACCACATAAAAGGCCTCAAGACTACGTTTACCGACTTTCTGACAATACACGCACCCCAAGAAAATCCTAAGCTGGTCACTCTAGACAACATCTACTAGAAAGACCTTCATGGTCCTTACCACTATCACCGACCTCTTCAAGGATCATAACTAAGCTCCTAGAGTGAACGGGAAATCCTCTGCATCATCTGCTCTCATGTACCAAGGTACAACAGAAACACCAGAAAACAAATATATCGCAAGGGTGAGATGAGACACCCCGATGTCCCATTAAAGAAAAACCTAATTATCTAATACTTAATTGTAATATTAGTGTTGGACATATATATATACATATAGAAAATCATAAATATTAAAAACTTAAAAGTAAGAACAAAATTAAACATACATCACACACATATAAATATAAATACACACATACTGTGCTGATAAACTAATGAGGGTACTCCATCAGTAGGGTCCCAAAAGATACATACTAATACAAAATGATATAAGCAACGGAAACTAAAACGTTTCAAAAAGACGCACTAGCCATAGACTCTAAACTCAATGGCTAGAGGTCACTGCTCGTCCTCCAGCATCTGGCTCATAAGGAGTCCCATCAAGCTCTTCTGTAGCTAGCTCATCCGCAGGGTCTTCTCAAAACGAGCACATCAAAGAAACATACATATAAAAAAAGCAGGGGATAAGAAACTATCTATCATCATATATGGAAAATGGTACGTAACATATAAACAATAAAAGCACATAGACATGCATCACAAACATATATACAAGAATTATATACAATCATCCTCGATATATATATATATATATATTATCATCCCCTATCCTTCGCACTCATGCAACTTATGCTGACGTGGCCACCACCAATCCTATCACACATCCCTGGCCCGCTCAGGGATGTTAGTCAGTCGTCCAAGCGACGCATCCCCAAATCCCGGTGCACACTCTCATCCACGGTGAGAATGCTCATGCAAAGCAATGATACTATAGCTGCACATCTCGCTCCGGTGCACACCCTGGTTCTCTCTCAAGGGTGCTCATGCATAGCAATGACACTATAGCTGCACAGCCTAAATCTAAGTTGGGACGGTCCCGCGAGGACTTCTGACCTCGTGTGTTCCAAACACACGGATGTTATCAACAACATGCATCTATATGGGTTTCACCGACGTATATCGAATCATACCCTAGTGCCTTAACCTCTCGTCACTATCTCATAGCATATCTCAAATAACATCACCTCATCAATCTCATCATAATAAAATATTAATTAATTAGGTTAGGCACGTCTAAATCATATATCATACACTCCCCAACATGCATCACTTAAAATATCAAATATCACTGCATAAAAAACAACTAAGCATGTTATGGCAAATATAACATATTATCAGCCAGTACATGTTATCAACCATAATCATAATATAATAATAATAATAAATTAATAAATTAAACATAATTAATCACAATTAATATATCAATCCAAACAGCACACAGCAAGCAGCTCAAAACAGTACAATCAGACAACCTCAGATATCATAAAAATTAACCTAACTGCGATAAATCTATAATCTCAATATCATCATTGGTACCACTAAGTGATTCCCAATGTGATATTGATATTGTCAATTACTCGTTCAGTAGGGCTTAGGTCGCCCTACGCCAATATTGAATAAAATGTTACTTAGCCATTTCCAACGTTAGATGGCTTCTTTCCCCCACCTGAGATGTCGTAGGCTAGCTTTAGAGTAACGAAACGGACCCACTCCAATCTCCTCAAATATGCCACGTTAGGTTCTCCTACCTCCAGGGCTCCAAAAATTCACCTGAACACATATTCACGAAGTACACGTTACGTGTAGCTCAAATCTGAAGATGGAATTGAAATTCGATAAACGGATTGAGAGATAACTTCAATACTATCATGGACAACATTTCGGCATAAAAACATAGACTTACCTTAGCCTAACCAATAAAAGAAAGGTAGGATGATGAAGTAGAAGTCGCGAGGATCACAACCGTATAATTGGTTTTTCAATAAGACGAATGGATTGATCAGAATCAGCTCTGAAATTTTCTCTCTCTTTCTTTCTTTTCTCTCCCTCTCTCTCTAAGTTTCTGAGTTTTCTCCCCTCTTCTACAAGGTTCCACGAAATTCCTCACTTAAAACTCTTTTTTTTTTATGGCGCCTAGCACCAGCACTCAGCGCTGGCTGGGTCGCACCGCCTCAATCCGCCTATCGTGGTGTGACACGTGTCCAACGGCCAGCGCTCAGCGCTCCATATGTTGCGCTCAGCGATGGTTGCTGTCCAGCACTACTGGTTCATACGTTTTATCTCGTTCTGAGCTCGTTTGAAGTCCGATTGACTTGAAATTTGAAACATAGACTCATATACACCTAAGGAATAAGACCAAGCCCTCAAAAATTCCTAATCTCTTCCACAAATATAAATTTCATATCGTGCATTCTTAAGCATTCTAAATTGTATAACATAAATTCTAGAACACGGTCTTATTCAATTCAACGCCGGTTAATCCCGTACTTTCCATGCAAGGTTCCCAACACCTAAGCATGCATATTAGACCTTAAAATCAAAGTCTTAAACATATTTATCCAACATATAAATAATGCCTTAAAACACGGATGTTACGTTACTACCCCCCTTAAAAGAAATTCCGTCCTCGGAATTTTACGTACGTCAGAAAAGATGTGGATACTGCTGCTGCATATCTGCCTCACGCTCCCAAGTAGCATCTCCTATAGTCTCATCCCAAATGACCTTGACCAAAGGAATTTGTCTACCGCGAAGCTCCTTAATCCTTCTATCTGCGATCCTAACCGGTAAAGCCTCGTACTCTAGATTCTCCTCGAGTTGTATTGACTCAGGATCAAGTACATGAGAAGGATCAGGATAATATTTTCTCAACTGGGATACGTGAAAGACATCATGAAGGTTAGAAAGGTTAGGTGGTAAGGCAATATGATAGGCTACTGGACCAATCCGTCGAAGAATATGGAAAGGTCCAATGAATCTAGGAGTAAGCTTTCTAGACTTGATAGCTCTGTCAATTCCAGTCTTCGGAGTGACTCTCAAAAACACGTGATCACCTTCCTGGAATTCTAAAGGTCTCCTCCTTCTGTTACTGTAGCTCCTTTGCCTATCCTACGCTTCCTTCATCTTTTCCCTGATCTTTCTAACCTGTTCCGTTGTCTGTTGTACCACATCAGGGCCCAATATCTGGCTTTCACCAACCTCATACCAACACAACGGAGTCCTACATTTCCTGCCATACAAAGCCTCATACGGTGCCATCCCGATACTGTTATTGAAAATGTTGTTATATGTAAACGCAATCAACGGCAAAAACTCATCCAACTACCAAGGTGCTCTAAAACACACGCCCTCAAAAGATCCTCCAATGACTGAATTGTCCTCTCAGACTGTCCATCCGTCTGAGGATGATAAGCAGAACTCATCCTCAACTTCATCCCCAAAGCACTGTGCAACTGTCTCTAAAATCTAGATGTGAATGTAGGATCTCGATCGGAAACAATGCTCGACGGTACACCATGTAGCCTAACAACTTCCTTGATGTAGATCTGGGTCAACTTCTCTAAGCTATAACTCTCACCAATAGGTAAGAAGTGAGCATATTTCGTCAACCTATCGATGATAACCCAAATCGCATCATGCCTCTTAGGAGTTCGTGGTAATCCAACCACAAAATCCATAGCTATACTATCCCACTTCCATTCTGGGATATCTAAGGACTGTAGCAAACCAGCAGGCTTTTGATGTTCTATCTTAGCTTTCTGACAAACCAAACAAGATAAAGCATATTCTGCCACTTCCTTCTTCATTCTCGGCCACCAAAACATTTTCTTTAAATTCTGATACATCTTGGTGGCTCCGGGGTGAAAACTCAACTTACTCTTATGTGCCTCTTCCAAAATCATCTTCCTAAACGCTAAGTCCTCTGGCACACATATCATATCCCTAAACCTCAACACACCATCTGGCCCTCTACTAAACTCTGAAATCTTACCCTCATCTATGCCTCTACTCACCTCTTGCAGGTATTGATCCTAAACCTGTTTATCCTTAAGTGCCTCAGAAACTCACTATTAATAGTGATCATACCTAAGCATATTCTATCCTCACACAAATCCATCCCTAGATTCATATCTCTAAACGGTTCAATCAACTCGATTTTCCTTTACCATCATCGCCGACACATGTAAAGATTTCCTGCTTAGAGCATCCGCTACAACAAGTGCCCATACCTCATCCTAAAAGCTGTCTTGGGTATATCCTCCTTCTTTACTCTAATCTGGTGATACCCAGACCTTAGATCAATCTTGGAAAATACTGAAGCTCCCATTAATTGATCCATCAGATCATCTATCCTAGGCAACGGATACTTATTCTTGATCGTCACTTTATTCAACTGCCTGTAATCTGTGCACAATCTAGCACTTCCATCCTTCTTCTTAACAAACAACACTGGAGCTCCCCACGGTGAAACACTAGGCCTGATAAATTCCTTTCTCAACATATCATCCAATTGTTTCTTTAACTCGACAAACTCTACGGGTGACATCCGATAAGGTGCTATAGATATAGGTCCTGTCCCTGGTATGAGATCTATGGTGAACTCCACTTCCCTCTCTGGGGGCAAACCTGGAACATCGGGAGGGAAGACCTTAGGAAATTCTCTCACGATAGGCATAGAATCTATACTCAGAGTCTCCTTAGATTCCATTGAGAAAAGCATCATGTACAGTCGAGAATCATCACTCCTCATCTCCTTCATTGGCAGATACTATGCTAGAAGGCTCAAGAAATGTCAAGGTCTTGCTAGAACAATCTAACACTGCATGGTTAGCCGAAAGCCAATCCATGCCGAGGATAACATCTATCTGTTGCATAGGTAAACAGACAAGATCCACAAGGAATGTCCTATTCTCAACAACTATAGGACACTGTAAGCAAACATACATGGTAGTCAAGGAATCATTGGTTGGAGTAGATACAGTAAGGGTATAAGGTAACTGAGAAACAGGTAAATGTAAATGATCCACACACTCATGCAAAATAAATGAATGTGTAGCACCTGAGTCAAACAACATAGACAAGAGTCGACCAGATATCAAGCACATACCCTGGATAAGATCTACAGATTGAGAGGATTCAGCTCCCCTCACTGTAAACACACTCCCTATGGCCTGAGGTCTGGCCACCGATGGTTCTGCTACTGGGGCTCCTCTCCCAGCTCCACCTCTATAGCCTGCAGCTCCTCTACTAGCAGCTGCCTGTTGCTGTATCCCTCTCTACCTGCAATCCCGAGCCATATGGCCTGGTTTCCCACAGTGGAAACAACTCGGCCTCTCTATGCAATCTCTAACATAATGCGGACCTCCGCATCTGTAACAAACTGGGCCTCTTTACTGCTGGCCCGCTCCACTAACTGGTACTGTAGCAGCTGGTACTGATGTAGATGACTGAGCACTCTGCACGGGTCTAGTATAGGGTCCCCGTCTCAACTGAGAACCACTGCCTGCTCTCCTCTGAAAACATGATCTGATAGGGCCTCCACTCCTCTGCAATCTCTGCTCAACAGCTTGCCTCTGATCTATGCCCTCTATAGCACTGCATCTCTCAACCAGCTCTGGGGAACTCTGAATATCAAGCGGTGCTATAGCTCTCTGTAACTCATGCCTCAAGCCATCCTCGAACCTCCTACACATCCAATCCTCATCAGGGAACCTCTGGTAAAACTCTGAGAATTGAATCAGAGCCTCAAACCGTGTTGCATATTCCCCGACAGACATGTTACCCTGTCGAAGACTCATAAACTCTTTCTCCTTCTCGTGTCTAACCAAACGCGGGAAGTATTTCTCCAGGAAGCAAGTTTTGAAAGTCTCCCAATTAATCACACGACCCTCGGCCTCCAACAACCTTCTCTTGCCTCTCCACCATGACTCTGCTCCTCCGGTCAGCATAAAAGCAGCAAAAGTCACTTTCCTGTCATCTCTGCATCTCATGGTGTCAAAGATCTTCTCCAGCTCCTGAATCCACCACTCTGCCCTCTCTGGGTCATAGTCACCTTTAAACTGGGGTGGCTTCCCTTTCAGGAAAGTAGCCATCCCTGCATCCTCTGCCTCAGCAGCTCTCCTCTAGTTCTCAAGCTCCTGCTGCTCTTTATCCTGCTGCATCATATAAGCGTTCTGCTGTGTCTGCTGCAACATAGCGGTGGCTAGATCTCTGATGGTCCGAAGAGTCTCAGATGACTCTCCTCCACCTCTGGTTCCTCCTCCGGTGTGAGAAGCCTCTCCGTTGCCACTTCCGGCAACTCTCTCAGGGGTTCTACCACCACCTCTTCCCCATCGTCCTCTACCTTTACCTCGAGCCATGATCCTGTAAAAGAAATCATTAGCTCACATTTATATGACACATAATATTACATAATCTGATATATAAATACTATATGCCACACAAATGTTAACTATTGCGTCTGGACTCATTACCAACTTCTAAGCATAGTCAATATCCGATGTGGATTCAACTAAAATGGCCAGTACACCCTAACCTCATAGTCTGAACAGAATCAAACTGCTCTGATACCACCAAATGAGACACCCCTATGTCCCATTAAAGAAAAACCTAATTATCTAATACTTAATCGTAATATTAGCGTTGGACATATATATATATATAGAAAATCATAAATATTAAAATCTTAAAAGTAAGAACAAAATTAAACATCACATCACACACATATAAATATAAATACACACATACTGTGCTGATAAACTAAAGAGGGTACTCCATCAGTAGGGTCCCAAAAGATACATATTGATACAAAATGATATAAGCAACGGAAACTAAAACGTCACAAAAAGACGCACTAGCCATAGATTCTAAACTCAACGGCTAGAGGTCACTGCTCGTCCTCCAGCATCTGGCTCATAAGGAGTTCCATCAAGCTCCTCTATAGCTGGCTCATCCACAGGGTCTTCTCAAAACGAGCACATCAAAGAAACATACATATAAAAGAAGTAGGGGATAAGAAACTATCTATCATCATATATGGAAAATGGTACCTAACATATAAACAATAAAGGCACATAGACATGCATCACAGACATATATACAAGAATTATATACAATCATCCTCGAATATATATATATAATCATCCTCTACCCTTCGCACTCATGCAACTTATGCTGACGTGGCCACCACCAATCCTGTCACACATCCCTGGCCCGCTCAGGGATGTTAGTCAGTCGTCCAAGCGACGCGTCCCCAAGTCCCGGTGCACACTCTCATCCGCGGTGAGAATGCTCATGCAAAGCAATGACACTATAGTTGCACATCTCGCTCCGGTGCACACCCTGGTTCTTTCTCGAGGGTGCTCATGCATAGCAATGACACTATAGCTGCACAGCTTAAATCTAAGTTGGGATGGTCCCGCGAGGACTTCTGACCTCGTGTGTTCCAAACACACGGATGTGATCAACAACATGCATCTATATGGGTTTCACCGACGTATATCGAATCATACCCTAGTGCCTTAACCTCTCATCACTATCTCATAGCATATCTCAAATAACATCACCTCATCAATCTCATCATAATAAAATATTAATTAATTAGGTTAGGCACGTCTAAATCATATATCATACACTCCCCAACATGCATAACTGAAAATATCAAATATCACTGCCTAGAAAACAACTAAGCATGTTATGGCAAATATAACATATTATCAGCCAGTACATGTTATCAACCTTAATCATAATATAATAATAATATAATAATAAATTAAACATAATTAATCACAATTAACATATCAATCCAAACAGCACACAGCAAGCAGCTCAAAACAGTACAATCAGACAACCTCAGATATCATAAAAATTAACCTAACTGCGATAAATCTACAATCTCAATATCATCATTGGTACCACTAAGTGATTCCCAATGTGATATTGATATTGTCAATTACTCGCTCACTAGTGGGGCTTAGGTCGCCCTACGCCAATATTGAATACAATGTTACTTAGCCATTTCCGACGTTAGATGGCTTCTTTCCCCCACCTGAGATGTTGTAGGATAGCTTTAGAGTAACGAAACGGACCCACTCCAATCTCCTCAAATCTGCCACGTGAGGTTCTCCTACCTCCGGGGCTCCAAAAATTCACCTGAACACATATTCACGAAGTACACGTTACGTGTAGCTCAAATCTGAAGACGGAAATGAAATCCGATAAACGGATTGAGAGATAACTTCAATACTATCACGGACAGCATTGTGGCATAAAAACATAGACTTACCTTAGCCTAACCAAGAAAAGAAAGGTAGGATGATGAAGTAGAAGTTGCGAGGATCACAACGGTATAATTGGTTTTTCAATAAGACGAACGGATTCATCAGAATCAGCTCTGGAATTTTTTATCTTTCTTTCTTCTCTCTCCCTCTCTCTCTAAGTTTCTGAGTTTTCTCCCCTCTTCTCCAAGGGTCCACGAAATTCCTCACTTAAAACTCTTTTTTTTTTCCTGGCGCCCAGCGCTCAGCGCTCAGCGCTGGCTGGGTTGCACCGCCTCAGTCTGCCTATCGTGGTGCGACACGTGTCCAATGGCCAGTGATGGTTGCTGTCCAGCACTACTGGTTCATACGTTTTATCGCGTTCTGAGCTCGTTTGAAGTTCGATTGACTTGAAATTTGAAACATAGACTCATATACACCTAAAGAATAAGACCAAGCCCTCAAAAATTCCTAATCTCCACAAATATAAATTTCATATTGTGCATTCTTAAGCATTCTAAATTGTATAACAGAAATTCTAGAACACGTTCTTATTCAATTCAACGTCGGTTAATCCCGTACTTTCCATGCAAGGTTCCCAACACCTAAGCATGCATTAGACCTTAAAATCAAAGTCTTAAACATATTTATCCAACATATAAATAATTCCTTAAAACACGGATGTTACATGAGATACCAATATATGAGTTTTGATAAGACAACCACATGCGCGACACACAAAACAGCATATACCAGGTATTAACAACATGCAAAAATTATCCAAACAACAAAATAATTTTATCAAAAAGAGTTTCATACTCGACAGTCATAGTCATTTTAAAAAAATGCAAGACACTTCCATATACCACGTCTAAATTAAATACCTAATATCCAAAGATCCCAACTTCTTTTCGTTGAGTAAATCAGGCTCAATTGCCAAATAAGGGTACAATGTTCCATGTTACAGTGTCGGATAATCCACCTCAACCTCATGTGATCATTGCTCAAACAGCTATTGCAATTGTTCACACGACCTCTCTGTGATAACCACTCCAACAGCTATTGTAGTTGTACACAAATACATAATCACTCAAACAGCTATTGCAGTTATATATAAATATTATTTCACACTACCCCTCTGTAACAACCACTCAAACAGCTATTACAGTTGTACACAGATACATAACCACTCAAACAGCTATTGCAATTATGGATAAATATTATCCGACTTCGTATGATAGCCACTCAAACAGCTATTGCAGCTAGTCATACACATGGTAACTCAGGCACGTTTGCCAAATAATGCATGTAAAACATTTATTTTGTTTTGTTTTTCTGTTTCGTTCATCTTTCCTTGTCGAAGCTCAACGCTCACGACCATGCTTAATTTTATGTTAAGACTTTTTCACTTTAAACAAACACAGGACACATCAGTCTAAGTGTTTTAAACTCAACACAGGACATAAAAGTCCGAGTGCTCAATTGCAAAGTCTTAAAACTGATGCACCAATCTTAAGCTCGCGGATATGGAATTCACATTCTCCATATCAAATTTAGAACACACAATCCACAAAACCTTTTCAGGACACTCAGTCCAATGACACAGATCCCTGATCTACGTGTCAACAGAACACTAGAACCCCGACGTCTTGGTTATTAGGTTCGTTTTTCCTTTTTAAAACATTTCGCTCAGTAAAATAACAAATACAAAACCAAACCTACAAAAACTTATCCAAGTTTAACGAATTGTTTTCACTGAATAAAACTCCTTTACAAAAATCATTTTCTGTTAAAACATTTATAAAACGTGAATCATACATAAATTATTTTCCTTCCAAATCCTTCATTTCTGAATATCGTTCTCAATAAATATCAAATTTTAAAAAGTCCTTGGCTTAATTGCACTTTTGGTCCCCCAGGTATGACATATGTTCGATTTGGTCCCTAAGGTTCTAATTGCGCCAATTAGGTCCCCCAAGTTTTTCAAATGTTACAATCAGGTCCTTCCGTCCAGCTTCCATCTATTTTTTAACGGTTGACTGTGTTGACCGTGAGTGGTCCTACTCACCTTGCTTAGCTGGCTAGTTTTTATTAAAATATTCATTTATTTAATAAAAATTAAAATTAAAAAAAATCATGTTCATTCCTCCTATCGTCGTGTAAAAGCTCTGTCCCTGTTCCTCAGTTGCCTGCGACCGATTCGCCACCGCCATCCCGCCGTCGTTAACGGCGAGCCACCGTACCACGTCAGGAGACCCTCTCCCAAGTGCCGTTCTCTCTCCCGTTGATCGTTTCTCTCTCTCATTTCTTTCCCTTCCACCTTGAATCTGAAAGCAAATAAACGATTTTGGGTGGATTCCAAAGACAGCAGAGTTCTTAAATTGTAGCGTTGGAGCATTCACTTGAGCCATATTGCAGAAGTAGCACTACGTGAACGATGAACATCAAAACTTGTGTTACAAAGGCTTAACCAAGACTGAGTTTCTTAGAGGAAATTTAACAAACAGTTAATGTGTAGGTTTCCATTGATGCAGACGGTGGCAGACGGTGACGGCGCAGCGTGGCAGGTGTGAATGGCGCACCGGGGCAAGCGGCGGCGGCGGCGTTGAACCACAGTGGAGAAGCAAGAGAGACGATTGAAGGGAGATAGAACAGGAGCTGGGAGAGGGAGAGTGACGTGTCTGGGTGGCCGTTCACGACGGCGGGATGGCGGTTGTAGGTGGGGTGAGGAATAGGGATGGGTGGTTTGGGCAGTAGTAAACACGATGGGGAATCAAAACAACCCAAAACCCCCAATTTCCTTAACCCCTTCTTCCCTCTCTCAGCCCTCACCCATACCCTTTCATCAGTGAACCACAACCAAGGGAAACTCCTTATTCTAAGCTTTGCCTACGCGTGAGGGTGTTTGGGGGAGGAGAGCTCTGTTTTGGTGGTGGTGTTTCACGGTTGACAGGGTGATGGTATAAGGTGGAGGCAGAGCTTTCCTTTTGTGCTTTTTGGTGGTGGCTTATAGTGGGGTGGAGCTATCTTTTTGTGTTTTTTTGTTTATTTTTTTAGCGTGGATGATGGTTGGGAGCTTCAATTTTCCGGCGAGATTCTCTGTGGGTGGTGGCAGTTCGTCCCATGGTCGAGGAAGGTGGGGGATTTTGATGGTGGACGGAGCTATCTTTGGGTTGTTTTGCTTCTGGGAGTGGTGGGGGAAGATTGGCAGGCTGACATAATTTTTTTTAATTTTATTTTTTATTAAATAAATGAATATTGTAATAAAAACTAGCCACGTAAGCAAGGTGAGTAGGACCCACTCACGGTCAACACAGTCAACCGTTAAAAAATGGATGGAACCTGGACGGAAGGACCTGATTGTAACATTTGGAAAACTTGGGGGACCTAATTGGCGCAATTAGAACCTTAGGGACCAAAATCGAACATATGTCATACCTGGGGGACCAAAAGTGCAATTAAGCCAAAGTCCTTTCTAAATAATAATAAAATAAAACATTTTTCTCAAAATTTTTCATAAAAATCTTTTTATAACTTAAATGACTTTTCTGTCATAAGTAATTGTTCTAACCGCTATATTACGTTATTTTTGTAACTTAATCACTTCAAATAAAATTTTATAATAAAATTGAATTTATTTTGAAAAAACTAGCGCTTGTAAAAATTTTCACAGTTTCGCCCTTACTGTCACTTTATTGACACATTTTCCACAAAAATATTATTAAAATAATATTTTTCCACTTTTTCTCAAATTCCCACAAATTAATCACTCTGATTAATTATCCAAGCTTATCAAGCTTTTATCCTCAAATTAATTTAAACATTGACCAATGTCAGGTTTCTCAATCCATCACTCAACAGCAGATAATTTCACCATAATATAACATGACATACATCCAAATTATGGCATGTATCACAATTATAATTTAACAATTCAATTATAATCATGTAAATCAACATATCATAATTATTCAAGTAAGCACATAATCACTTAAACAATAAATGGGTCAAAATCACAGAGAATCACCGCAGATAATTTTACAGACAACTCTAAAAATGACATGTGATTATCTTAAACTCCTCAGGCTGTCTCACCTTATCTCTTGAAGATTCAAGATTCGGTTTCACAAACGATTTCCGATTTGGATCCGGTTTCCCTCGTACCGCTCAAATCAACTTAACACCGATTGATCCTTCATCACAAATCATAACAAAAAATTAACAAAATCAAACAAAACTCATTGTGTTCATGAGGTCTATGGTTCGGCCTTCACTAGATTATTAGGCTAGGAATGTTAAAATTTTCAAATTTATGGATTTATGATCCTTAAACATGATGGAAACCTAATCAAAGATCATGAACTAAGAATATTGAACAAAACTCATCTAACTCCATGAGTTAGGGTTTTCGGCCTTGACACTAAAGTTGGGTCAGAAACTTCACTTGATTTTCATCTCTTGAATTCAACAAACATACATAGTATAGGAATGAATTCAAGTGTCACAAGACAAAAAGTGAATCAAATTTCATTTACTACAAGAAATTAGAGTTTCGGCCCTCATGAAGAAAAATAGGTTAGGGTTTGATTTGATTTTCTCAACCACTTAGATTTAATACCTATCATGGTTTAAGAGATGAAATCATGAATCATAACTCAAAAGTTGAAGCAAAACCCATTTACACCTAAACACATAGGTTTCGGCCTTGCTTGGAAAAATAGGGAAGAAATTTCTTTTAGGTTCATGCTTCTAGATGATGAATATTGTGACACCCTCTACCCCGCATGCATTGAGAAAGTGATAATGTAGAAGGAAAATATTTGATTTTCGAAAATAGATAAACACATGCATATCATTTATTATAAAATGAAAATCAACGGGTAAAGGATACCACATTGTAACAAGGTCTCAAACGCGGAAAATACAACATGTTTTAAAGGAACATAACTGTAATTAAAACATTTAACCCAACCCCGATGTCACATTACAGAGCTGGTATAACCAATCCGATAAAACAACTCGGATAAACGAATTAAAACTGAACATAAACTAAACTACGAGTAGCGGCTCCTCAGAGTCACTCCTCAGCAAGCTTCTCACCGTCCTCTGCATATCCAAAAAGATACATGCAACCAAACAACAAACGACGGGGAGTAAAAAACATATATATCAACATAATGGCATGGAAGCAGTTAGCAAGATGAACATGCATCATTCCAAACAAGGTATGTTATGCGATGCAATGCTACTCCACTACTCCAATGAATGAATGAGCAACACAACGCACAACCAACAATCACCACCTCCGCTTGGGCCACTCGGCTACCCAAGTTCATTATCGTCATCAACGTTATCTTTCATCTTTAGCCTTTAATCTTTTATCACATAATCTTTTCACTTACACTCTGGCCAAAAAGCATCAGAGCTCAACACCTTGACCATTAAGCATCAAGGCCCCCTTGGCCACTCTGCTATCAAGGTCCAATATCTTTTAACAACACCATAACATTATGCATCAAGGCTCCCTTGGCCACTCGGCTACCAAGGTATAGAACAACAACACTCTGGCCAATAAGCACCAGAGCACAACACCTCGACCACTCGGCTATCGAGGCCCCCTTGGAGCGAACACTAGGCTACCAAGGTACATAACAACATCTTTCCACTTTAATTATTAACACTCTAACTAATCAGGTACAGAGCTCAACACCTTGACCATTAAGCATCAAAGCCCCCTTGGCCACTCGGCTACCAAGGTACAGGACAACATCTTTAGGTTATCTAACTAATCTTTTCTTCGTTTGGTGTCTTCTTTCACTAATTGGATACTTTGGGGTAAAACCCATGTTTTCAGCATTCTGGTTTTGTTTTGGTCAGGTGGGCACGAGCGTGCTCACCCTCAGCACGGGCGTGCTAGACCTGCAAGCAAGCACGGCCGCATGCTCAATTGTGCGCCCTTCTCTGGATTTCAAACTGGAGCACGGGTGTGCTCCTTGTTAAACATGGTCGTGCTCAATAGAGCGTGACCATACTGATCTGGGCAGAAAGGGTCAGAAACCCTTTCCCAAATCCTTGGGGCAGTTCACAGATTCAACCTATTGGCTTTTAACTAATCCATCGAACATCAGCTTCATTAATCTGAATTGTTCTTCATTAATATTCATGTCTTATCATCATGAGGAATTAATCCTTTAATCACAGCTTCTCATTAACGCTCCTAGAACACTCACTAATCAATCCTAGGGTCTTTAACTAAGCCCTATGAACATACCCTTACCTCTCACACTATATTCATTTCTTATGTACAACTGGGACAACATCCCTTAAATCTCATTATCATCGTTAACGTATTTTAACGTCTTAACATCATTAATAAGCCCTATTAATTGGTTAGAGTCTTACTATCGTCATTGATGGCATTAACATACCCAACAATCAACACTCATTCAGAGCAACACATCATCATCATCATAATAATAGTCTCATCATTATCATAACAGCATCATCATTATCATTACAACATCATCATCATCATAATAGCATCACCATCATCATGAACACTCATGGTATCACAGAACATCAAACTCAATTAGGCATACCAATAATATCCAAACATACATCATCAATAATTAATATCAAACAATGCGACAATTTAAACATGCCTTTAGCATTATAATCGTATCATACGTACATCAATTAACAACAAATAGACAAACAACATAAGGCAGGGTCATGGGTTAACCCTTCATCTTACACTACCCCCAACGCCTACATGTCAATACTATTTCTTCTCCCCATACCTGGTTTGAAGATTCCCAAAACGATAACGTTGGCAAACTAGACACGTTCCCTCGAGCGGCTCGACGAGTTCCTCAAGCCTTGATCAAACAAGGAGGAAAAAGAACAACCAATTAATCCCCAATTCAAAAGAAAGGGAAAAGGAGATTAAAGAGGGTTAATTATGTTACCTTGAACGATGCTAACACGCGTAACTTCTCTCCCAAATGGACTCACAAACTCCAAGAACATCAAGGGGTTTGATAGCGCGAATCCGCAAGTGTACGGCTTCGTCATCAAGTAATAAAAAGATCGAACCCACAGAGACCGTGATCTTAAACAACAATTAATTATTAAATTAATTAAACTAAATAAGAAAAAGATTTGGTTTTTGAAATATGAATTAACTAACAAATCAAATATTTAAAACGTAATCAAATAGAATCGCAAAGCAAATCAAATCTGGAGTTTTTCAAATTAAAAGAGATTTCCAGGAATTGAGTTACTAACAAGACTGCTTATGCTACTAAATTGACTACCCTTCTTGTTAATTATCAAAATGCTTTGAAGGTGAATTTATCCTAATAAAGTTAATGTTCCCTCTCGAGATACAAGAACCGTGCCCAATTAAACCAACCCTTACTCTCGTGGTAATTGTATTTAAATTGGACCCATTCAGGTTTGTGACAATTCAATGAACCCTCGAAGGACCGCTTCTAACTCTCGTGATTTAAGTCCTAAGTTCAATTCTTATAGATCCAATACCTAGGTTCACTTCTCAGTTCCTCCCTAGAATATCTAAGATATGCAAATAGGTGATCAATCAATTCACATGGATGAAGCACAATAAGAACCAAATCTAAAGCAAATTGAAATTAACAAAAAGGGAAAATATCAATTCATAACATAAAACAAGTCTTGGGCATAGCCCCAATTCCTAGAAATAAAACAACTACTCAAGCATTGCCATGTTCACAGCAATCTTGATTAACAAGAACATAAAAAATCCTAAGAGAAGAGAAGAAATTGGAGAAGAAGAGAAATCCTAAATTAAGCCTAAGGTAGCAGCCAAGATCCCCTGGTTTTCGAGCCTAAGAGTCCTATTTATAATGTAGGTTAACTTGGGATTAAAGCTATTACAAATCAGATCAAAATAGAAAATCAGAATCCCAAAATTAACGCGTCAACGGCAGTGATGCCTGTCATGGCCAGGCTGACAGCTTCTGTCTTGTTTACTTCTTGCACTGGAGGGCTGTCACGGCCGTGATGGCTGTCACGACCAGGCCGTGATGTCTGTCACGGCCATGATGGCTGTCACGGCCAGGCCCTGACAGCTTCTGACTTGCACTTTCTTCTTTTTCTTCAGTCCCATGCGATCACGGCCGTGATGGTGGTCACACCCAGGCCGTGATGGTCTCTGCTTTGCTCATTTTCCTTGCTTTTCAAGCTCCATCTTCATGCAAACTCAAATTTAACTGGTCTTGATCATTTTAACCATAAATTCCTGCACACAAACACCATAGAACCACCTTACCCGTTCCAAAGGGAAAAACTAACAAATATAAAAATAAAAATGCCTAATCTACATGAAAATGCATGCAAAATGATGAAGAAATATGAGGTGAAATCACACTCATCAAATTACCCCAAGCTTAAGATTTTGCTTGTCCTCAAGCAATAACCAAGGCCAGACAAGATAAACAATTAGAGCATGGACAGTGAACCAAGAACCCGAGTAACAAATCCAAGTGACAGGCATATCCAAATAAGTAACCAAGAAACAATCAATTTTCAAGTCCAATTAGAAGCTTAGGTTCCCTAAATTCATGCTTCTCACTAATTTGGGCACTCTTCTCACCTCACTCAAGTGTTTAGGGGCTTATGACAATTCGCTCAATTTCCTCAAGAGAAGTACCCTACCATAAGCTTGACTATTAATCAAAATCTCTACTTTATTAATGAAAACACATAAGAATCAAGAGGTCTTTCATTTTGGTTGTAATGGGGCCATGGGATTAATCATTAGGTGGGGAAACCAAGAAAAGGAAAATTCAAGAAGGCTAATGGAAAACATCAAACAATGCAAAGCACGACAACCTTCTAAAATACCTTTTTGGGCTTTAAGTTCACTTTTCCACCTTTCTTTCTTTCTTTCTTTTTTTCATTTTATTTCTCACTTTCTTTTTCTAATCCCCTTCTCCATTTTTTATTTATTTAACTTTTCATCAATTTGGAGAAGGGGAGATTACAATTCAAGAGAAACATTTATTTATTTTTCTTTCTTTTTCATCCCACAACTTTTCAAACTACCATTTTGCCCTTTTTCCAATACTTTAAAAGGTGTCCTACCATGCATCATTTATCAAAAACAATCAAGGTACCAAGAAAAGCATTTTTTTTTATTAGGCTCAAAATTGGGCAACTCAGGGGTAGCATTTAATCAGTCAAAGCTCAGAAGGACAGAAAAATACCTAATGCCTCAATCATTTTCAAATATATTTTCAAAAATTTCCAAGTTTCAAAACGGTTTCAAGTCAAGTTCTAGAGAATACAATCCATGAGGAAGAAAACACTCAATCACAAGGAATGGGGTAAATTTAGAGAATACCCATTTTAGGCTCAGGAATCTCACATTTAGTAGTTTGAAACTAATGAGAAACACAAAATCCAAGGAACCACATGCTAATTAACAACTATCAAAAGATCATCTCTAGAATTTTAATTTTAGCCTATCACAAGAATACAAAAATTGGGTTCAAAAATTCATTGTCTCAATTCATTTGGCACAAAGTTCTCACAATTGGATTCAATTTCTAAACAAGGGGCAATTTAATTATGTGATCATGCAAAACTACACATGGATGCAATATGAAGAATGCAATATGCAAAAATAAAAATAATACCCCTACCCCAAGCTTAAAAACTTACATTGTCCCCAATGTAAATAATCAAGTCGGAGAGAGAAGAAAAATTGGAAAAACTCACCTAGGTGGTGTTGGGTGCTGCGTGAATTGACCAGAGAGTGAGGGTGAAATAAATTATTTTATTTTATTTTAATTTTTTTTGCAATAGGGTGCGTCACGACCGTGACCATATCCACGGCTGGGCCGTGATCAATGCTGGTTGTGTGGTCCTTCCCGCGTCACGCCCGTGATGGTTATCACGGCTGGGCCGTGACCTCTTATGGTTCTGGTGGCTTTCTTCTCACGCCCATGAGGTATATCACGGCTTGGGCGTGATCTCGGTGATTCTGTCCGTCACGCCCGTGATCCAAGTCATGGCTAGGCCGTGACCTTTTCTAGTCTTCTGCTGGTCCTTGTCACTGCCATGACACTAGTCACGGCCAGGCCGTGATCTTCACTGCCTTCCTTTTTCATGTCTTTTTGCTCTTCATGCCTTCCAACCTGCAATTACTTGGCAAAACCATCAACGATGATCTTTTTCCTCTAATCTTCTCAAATTATTAAAAACAAAAACAAAAAACAAAATAGCAAGGGAAGGAAAGCTTGGGTTGCCTCCCAAGAAGCGCTTATTTATGGTCTTAAGCTTGACCATAGTCCCTTCAATCAACCAGGATCAGCTGGGCTTGGAAGTGAAAGAACACCTCTCTTCCAAGGAAGTCCTTCAAAGAGCCTATTTTGTTCATATGGCCACTGGCGCTTTCGCTTTGCTCTTTTTACTCTAAGTCTCATGGCCTTACTTCCTCCTGGCGGAAGTTTTAACTCCACATGTTGAACAACTACCGGTTCATCTTTATTCGGTACATCATTTGTCATGCAAAGTTTGGGAGTTGCTTCCATGTTAAGCTCTTCGTTCACCTCCGGAGGCATTATCTCAATCCTGCACACATGATTCTCAAAAGGAGGGTTGTTATATGAGTTAGTCAAATCAAAATCCACCCTACCTTCATCTACATTCAAAGTGAGCTTACCATTTTTTACATCTATTATTGCTCCAGCTGTGGCCAAGAATGGCCTTCCAAGAATGATAGGGAATTTAGAATTCCCGTTCATATCCAACACCATGAAATCAGTAGGAATGAAAAGTTTCCCTACCTTTATGGGGACATTCTCTAGTATGCCTACAGGGTTTTTAGTTGAGCCATCCGCAAATTGTAAAGAGAACTTGGATGGACTCAATTCCTTGGTTCCTAACCTCTCAAAGATGGCAAGTGGCATCAAACTCACACTAGCCCCTAAGTCACATAAGGCATGATCTATTTTAACTTCTCCAATTGAGCAAGCAATAGAGAAACTTCCTGGATCTTTTAATTTAGGAGGCATGTTAGTTTTTATCATTTCATCACGCTTCTCAACTAAGCTCTTAGTCTCTTTTTCTACTTGCTTTTTCCTGACTAGCCTTTGTGGGAAAGGTATTGGGGGTTGGTAAGGTGGTGGAGGGATATACTTTGGTTTAATCTCTTCTTGTTCACTCATGTCCACCTCACATTCCATGCCCTTTTCAACTACCTCAAGCTTATCATCCCTCAAGTATATAGCATTACAGTGCTCACTAGGATTAACTTCGGGTTGTCCTGGAAACGTACCCTTAGTCCTAGAAGATGTACTAGCTTGTTGGGCAATTTGTGTCTCTAGCATCTTATTGTGAATAGCTAAGTATCTACCTTAGAAGCTAGTTCCTTAATGGCTTCGCCCATAGCCCTACCATGTTGCCTAAACTCTTCATTTTGCTTTGTTTGAGTTTCAACAAAATTTTCCAAAAGAGACTCAAGTTTAGAATTTTGTACCTGAGGATACCCCGATGCGGGTTTCATATTACCTTGGCCTTCTTGGAATTCGTGGTTCAACGTGCTGTTGTAGTTCCGGTAGGAGAGATATGGGTTATTCTTCCTTCCTTGGTTGTAAGAGTTTGGGGGAACATAGTTTAGCAACTTCGGGTTTGTGTCATAAAAATTGTGACATGAATTCACTTCGGGCTATTCTTCCTTCCTTTCATCTTTAGTCTTTAATCTTTTATCACATAATCTTTTCACTTACACTCTAGTCAAAAAGCACCAGAGCTCAACACCTTGACCATTAAGCATCAAGGCCCCCTTGGCCACTCGGCTACCCAGGTCCAACATCTTTTAACAACACCTTGACATTACACATCAAGGCCCCCTTAGCCGCTACTCGGCTATGAAGGTACAGAACAACAACACTCTGGCCAATAAGCACCAGAGCTCAACACCTTGGCCACTCGGCTATCGAGGCCCCCTTGGAGCGAACACTAGGCTACCAAGGTACAGAACAACATCTTTCCACTTTAATTATTAACACTCTAACTGATCAGGTACAGAGCTCAACACCTTGACCATTAAGCATCAAGGCCCCCTTGGCCACTCGGCTACCAAGGTACAGGACAACATCTTTAGGTTATCTAACTCATCTTTTCTTCATTTGGTGTCATCTTTCATTAATTGGATACTTTAGGGTAAAACCCATGTTTTCAGCATTCTGGTTTTGTTCTAGTCAGGTGGGCACGAGCGTGCTCACCCTCAGCACGGGCATGCTAGACCTGCAGGCAAGCACGGCCGTGCTGCCTGCTGAGCACGGGCATGCTCAATTGTGTGCCCTGCTCTGAATTTTAAACTGGAGCACGAGCGTGCTCCCTGTTAAGCATGGCCATGCTCAATGGAGCGTGACCATGCTGATCTGGGCAGAAAGGGTTAGAAACCCTTTCCCAAATCCTTGGGGCAGTTCACAGATTCAACCTACTTGCTTTTAACTAATCCATCGAACATCAGCTTCATTAATCTTAATTGTTCTTCATTAATATTCATGTCTTATCATCATGGGGAATTAATCCTTTAATCACAGCTTCTCATTAACGCTCCTAGAACACTCACTAATCAATCCTAGGGTCTTTAACTAAGCCCTATGAACATAACCTTACCTCTCACACTATATTCATGTCTTATGTACAACTAGGACAACATCCCTTAAATCTCATTATCATCGTTAACGTATTTTAACGTCTTAACATCATTAATAAGCCCTATTAATTGGTTAGAGTCTTATTAGCGTCATTGTTGGCACTAACATACCCAACAATCAACACTCATTCAGAGCAACACATCATCATCATCACAATAATAGTCTCATCATTATCATAACAGCATCATCATTATCATTACAACATCATCATCATCATAATAGCATCATCATCATCATGAACGCTCATGGTATCACAGAACATCAAACTCAATTAGGCATACCAATAATATCCAAACATACATCATCAATAATTAATATCAAACAATACGACAATTTAAGCATGCCATTAACATTATAATCGTATCATACGTACATCAATTAACAACAAATAGACAAACAACATAAGACAGGGTCATGGATTAACCCTTCATCTTACGTTACCCCCAATGCCTACATGTCAATACTATTTCTTCTCCCCATACCTGGTATGAAGATTCCCAAAACGATAACGTTGGCAAACTAGACACATTCCGTCGAGCGGCTCGACGAGTTCCTCAAGCCTTGGTCAAACAAGAAGGGAAGAGAACAACCAATTAATCCCCAATTCAAAATAAAGGGAAGAGGAGATTAAAGAGGGTTAACTACGTTACCTTGAACGATGCTAACACGCGTAACTTCTCTCCCAGACGGACTCACAAACTCCAAGAACTTCAAGGGGTTCAAGGGAAAACTAAGTAAGATAAAGAGATGCAACCATTCTGAGGTTAACAATGTGAGAAATAGGGTTTAGGTCGAGTCTTATGGTATAAATACAAGTTAGGGCATAACGGGCTCCTATTTCAGCCCAAACTATATATATATATATATATATATCGGTATTTTGACCATAACTTGAGCTACAAGTTTCCGATTAAGGCATTCTCGGTGTCGTTAGAAAGCTCAGAGGAATATCTACAAATTAATGTCTAATGATCGATTCCTAAATCGGACTCTAAGATGGTCAAAAGTTCGATGGAAGTTTAGTGATAGATTTGGTAGTCATTCCTAGATAGGATCCTTAGGAGATTATGATAAGATCTTAAGAGATAATCAAAAAGAGGATTATCCTATATTAATAAGGACTCAAATCTGATTAATTGAGGGACTATAAAAACCTGGAGATACACTATCTTGATTTAATACTAAATCACACGATATCTCATAATATCTTTCTTAATCACTTATTATTAATAAAAACACATATTATATATTAATATATAAAATTACACACAAAATCATATATCCATATAAGGTCACACATTAAGGGACACAATCTCATATTAATGTCAATAATCATATATTCAAATGCATATTATCATATGTAATATATGTAATAAAAATACTATAACACTAATAATAATAACATTATCAATTATATAAATAACAATACTAACTTCATTAATAATAATAATAATAATAATAATAATAATAATAATAATAATAATAATAATAATAATAATAATAATAACAACAACAACAACAACAACAACTAGGCATTCATAGTAACATAATTCCTTATACGAAAATCGGGGTGTTACAAATATAGGTATCAAGATGAGTTGATAGAAATTGGTTTCAAGTCAAATGGATTTTTCTACAATTTTCTAGAGATTTTTAAAGAATGGATCTACAAACTTGAAAATGATGTTCTTAACTTGATTTTCATGAAAAGAATAAAGAAGTACACATGATTGATCATGGAGAGAAGGATTCTACCTCTTGATGATGAACAAGTGATGAATATGATCAAGTTTCTTCACAAAAATCACTAAGTGTTCTTGAGAGAAAATGAGAGAAAAGTGAGGAAGATGAAGATTTTGAGCTATTTCGGTAATTTGGGAATATCTTCCAATCTACTTATCCTTTTTTGTTGATCTTTAGCTTGTTGGAAAGAAGAGAGAAATAGGAACAACTTTCATGCAGAAAGTTTTTGGAGTTTCATAACAGAAAAGGGTCAGAATTTCGGTATAGTTTTAAGCGAGTATGAATATCAATGTGTGTTCTTAGAGTTCTTAAGAGAAAATGGTGTTTTTGGATGAAGAAGATGATGCCAAATAAGAAATTTTTTGCCTAAGTGTGGTAAAGTGAAGAGGGAGCCGAGGGTTTGGGGGTATTTTGGTCCAAAATTACAATGACAAAGCTTGTAATTATCATGACAACTTAAGGGTAAAATGGTCTTTTCTATGCCAAAATATCTAATGGCATTTATGTGCCATTATGGCCATTATGATTCGGATAGGATCATCATAAATGCTTGTCATCTCAGTCACATCAGTCATCTCAGCTCCGTTGCTGACCCCTGGTTCATCTGACTCAGTTTTTTATAGAGATATTTCGACGTTTTCGCCCGCAGCAGATATAATATTTTATTTTTTTCGCGAAAATTTTCAAAAACTTCCAATATTGTAGCAAATACGATAAAAACAATAATAGTCTCGTTTACGAATTAAAATTATGTTTTTTGAGCAGTAAACTTTTACTATCAGTGAAAACGCAGACCGGGTTCCGTCTAAATTTTCAACCCAAAATTTCATCGTAACCTTACGATATCAAGTATATCATGGAAATGACATTGGTTTATCCAAAATCATTTTCTAAGTCTCGAATAAAAATATAATCATTTATATATTTATTACCGATATTAGAAAGCAGTGAAAATCGGGGTGTTACATTCTGATGCTCAAGCGCAACAGGCTCCACGCTTGAGCGCTGGTTCTTGGTCAAAACTTTGTGCTGAAGTCTTAGATGCCATGCGTCGTTCTCCCTCATTCTCTGTTTGACACGTGTGAACACATCATGGTTGAGCTGGCACGCTCGAGCGCCCACCAAGCCACGCTCTAGCGCCCTGGCATGCTCAAGCACCCACCATCTGCACGCTCAAGCATGCTGTGTCATGCAGAAACCCTGATTTCCGTTATCGTTCCAATTCGAAGCCGATCGATCGCGTACTTTTTCAAACGAACTTCCACTCACTTAAACATACATCTTAAGCACTTAAACAAGGTTCTAAAACATGGAAGTTGCAGCCGATACTTTAGGTCGAGCTGGTCTCCAGAAATATCAGAGCAAAATATTCTAGCTTGTTTGGCCCGGCCCGAATATCCCGGCGGGCCCGCTGGGTTCTGGTTGGGCGGGCCCTATTAGTGAATAGTCATTATAATTTAGACCTGGCCCAGCAGCAATCATCCTCTAATCCAGTTTTGCGTCGCTGCTCCTTCCTGCTCCGCCTCGCTCGTAGTCGTGCTCCGCTGCGCCGTCATTTGCAAAAGTCCCCAAATTCGATTCGCTTTTCGCAAGTTGTTTGCTGTGTTGATCGATCTCTCACACTCTCTCAACTCTTAATATCTCTCTCTCTCTCTCTCTCGATCCTACAACTCAGGTACATGTTCTCTCGTTGTTCTTCAACTGTTTCAAATGTTTTTTTTTGTTCAAATGTTTAAATTAATTTGTTCTCTTCGATCATCTGTTTGTTAATCATTGAAAGGTTATTTTCCCTCTCACACTCTCAGATCTCAACCTTGTCTCTGACCTCGCATCTCTCTTTGAATACTATAACTACTGTTCAGTTCTCATGTTCTTCAATTGTTTCAATTTGTTTATCTATATATTTATTTCTCTTTGAATTTAGACTATGGTTGTGGTTGTTTCATATTTTTATGGATATTTGATAATGGGGATAATTATAATTATCAATACTTTTTTTTTTTTTTAGCTTGACCTGTTATTTTGCTTGGGTAGTTGTGCATCAATCTAATTATAGTGAATGGGTAAGTTGTCTGCTTCGAACATATTTGATAAATTGTCTGTTTGATTCAGTTTGATAAAATTTCTACTTTTTTATTTCAAAACTTTTATTTTTGTGTATTATTTGAGAAAATTGAGTATTTACTGATTCAGAAGTTTTGCATGTTTTGGGGTTAGGATTACATTAGTGGATTATTGGATTTAAGGGAAAAAAAGCTTACTTACATTTTTGCCTTTACTTTTGTTCTCTAGTTCTAAGATTAAACTATTGTTGCTCACAGAAAAGCACCCAGGACTTGTCTTCTGTGAACTAAACTCACACCACAGTATTGTTATCTATGATGTCTCAGATCTTGTGAATCCTTTTTTTATGTTCCCTCAAACTCTTCCGCACACAAAATCACTCGTCTATCTCTAATATTCCAACATGAGTCTTTCTCATTTATATATATGCCACTTCAATTGTTCCTCAACATCCGTTGATGCTCTGTTCCTAGTGATTATTGACACTTTGTAATTGGGTTTGGGTACCTCTTGTACTCATTTATGGTAATATACATTTTTTGCTGACCAAAAAAAAAAAAAAATTGCTCCTCAACATGAACTATTTCATAATTCATTTTGAGAAATTAAATGCAAGGGGAGAAGGGCAATATTAATTTACCCTATGCCATTTGGGCAAATAAATTAAGACGAAGGAGCTATGAGCTACGCTAGAAATCAAAATAGTTACCAATTGATCATGTGAGATAAGGTACTTGGCTCTGTATAATTTATATAGCCCAAAAGGGATAGGTACTTGAAATGAAGTCATGGTCTCGTAGATGATAAGGGAACCAACTCTTTCACAGTCCTGCTACTGCTAGTACATATAATTGCAAAGCACATTTTTACCCTTGAGTTTCTGCCTTTCAGTAGGAAAATATTTTTTATCAAAAAGAAAATTTAATCTGTGCTACTGCTACTTTTTTATTGCCCTAATCTTTACAATAGTGTTTAGACATATTTTCTCTTTGTGGTCCCCTGGAACTCATAATAGAGAGTTTTTTTTTTTTGATAAGCCAAAAGTATATTGCAAAGAGTACAAGGGGTATCCTAAACCCATATACAAAGATAATCAAAGAGTTAATTACAAACCAATACCCCACAAAAACAGCCCCTGTCCATGCCACAATCTCCTAAGAAACTCAGTTTTTAAAGGATATGACAAAGATGTATTTGCATATCCAACCAGAACAAAATAAAAAAACTATGATTCTCATCAGAGATTCCTAGTAGAAAAAACTGGTAGAGAGTGATAGAAAATTAGAAACTGGTAAATGGGTGGATAACTATAGTGGGGCAAGTGTAAACAAAATAATTAATGATAATAAAATTTCTGATAAGTATGGACACAGTCTCTTATACTCCTCAATGTTGTGATGATTGTAGTTTCATAACCTGCTTGGATGAGTGAAGAGGAAAGCATTTCCCAATGAATTTGGAATTCTATATATATATATATATATATATATATATATATGGCATGTTTTTTCTTTTTTAGCACCAAGAAGGAGGTGCAGTTACTTAGGGTTGGTGACTTTTGTTAAAATGGATAAAGTGGAGTCTCCTTGCTCTTAGAAAGTATAGGTAATAATGGTAAATGTGCTGTTCGCTTAATATTTGCCTGTAACATCAAGTATATGAATAAAATTATTAGTTAATTGATTAGGTAAGCGTAGTGAATTTTTGGTTTTGCATTGTTTTCAAAGTGAAAGCTATGGGCTTTTGAACTAAAACTATTCTTAAAGTATGTTGTTGTCCTTACTGAGTAAGTGCTCATTGGAGGTTGATTACAGGTTAATGCATATGGTCAAGTTTTGTGTTTATGTAGCATCCATTTCTTCATTTTTATGTAGAAAAACTATAGACAAAATATATATTTGCTTGTTCTCCTTGAAACTGCTGTTATTTTTGAATGAATGGTTGTAGCAATTCTCTTCTTCTGTGAAAGTTCATGGTATTCTTTCATTAATCTTATGTTTAAATTTTAATGGGTCTAGCTAAGGTTAATGACTTAATGTATATGCTTTATCATTAAAGGCGGTATTCTGTTTCAATTTGTTCTGTTATTTTGTTCCATTCCGTTTGCGTAGTTTGTACTTTTCTATTGTTCTTCAGTCAGGGTAATGAAACAAGATGAACAGGTTATCTAGTACGAGGCTTAAATCTAGAGTAATGTTAGTAACCGGTGCTATGCTCCTTAAAATGAAGGTCCAGGTGGAATCATGTGTGTTATTCCACTTGTATTTCTATGTCAATTGCCATCTGCTATATATAACAGGAGCATGGATCTGTTTCGTTAGCTTCAGTAGATGTTGCTGCCTCTCGGAATTTGGGAGCTCTGCTTTGGAAATTTTCTTTTTGGCCCTTCTCGTATTATCTCTTTCTGGTTTACTGTTTTATTATGTTGGGGTGGTTGCCTTAGAGTTATCACTTATGATAATTTCTTGATGGTGTCAACGAGATTGCTTATTGTATCCACACATGTTCAACATGCTACTCTTTCCATTTTCAGTATGCGTTGACCCTATATTTGATGAAATGCTGGCTGCAAAGAACAGTATAAAAAAAGACTAAAAAAGGATATTAAAGCTAATGATCAGATTTTAAAAAAATTAAAGGCCCATGGGCTGGCCCTGACCCACAAGGTTTTGGGGGACTTTTTGGCCCTGTGGGTTTTTGTGGCCCTATCCCATGTGGGGCAAGGCTAATTGACAGCCCTGCTCTCAGTTCATGTCTAATAGAACTGAGTGAGAGAGTTGAGAGAGAGTCGAGAGAGAAAAGAGAGAAGAGAAACGGAAAATGTAATTATGTTATCATTAATGAATGAAATAGTTGTACAAGCTTTTATAGCTAGAGCTAATACAACTAGGTGTTAACTGTCCAGTTCAATGTGCTTGGTGCGTGCATGCGGAACTAGATTATGTGCAATGGAAACTGTACTCAAATTAGCACATAGCAGCTTAGGGGTGAGGAAAGGGACTCCCAACTCAGTGAGTAGAGACATAATCCAAAGGAATTCAGCAGTGGTGTTGGCCATACTTCGGTATTCTGCCTCAGTACTGGGCTTAGCCACTAGGGGCTGCTTCCGTGAGCACCAGGAAATCAAATTGGGACCTAGGTAAATGCATGACCCAGAGGTAGATCTTCTATAATCTGGATCGCTGGCCCAATCAGCATCACAGTAGGCCTTGAAAGGGAAGGGTTAAGCAAGAACTGCCGGCTGCAGTAACAACCCAAAGTGCAGAGAGCCTTTTAGGTATCGCAGAATGCGCTTCACTGCCCTTGGCTTACTCAGTTTACAGACCCAGTACCATACTCAGTTTACAGTTACTGATCATAGGGGAAGAGATGCCCTTGGCTTCTAGCATGTTGGCCTTGGATAAAAGTTCTCCGATATACTTAGATTGTGTAAGTAGTAGGCTGCCATTAGGTAAATGCTTAACTTACACACCAAGAAAGTAGTCTAAAGTGCCAAGCTCTTTGAGAACAAAGGTAGCATTGAGTCTCTTGATAAGGTCAGAAATTAGAGAAGCTGAAGACCCCGTGAGGATGATATCATCCACATATATTAAAACTAAAACATAGATACAGATTGTACCTTTAGAATATATGAACAGAGATAGGTCACATCTACCGATGACAAACCCAAATTGCAGCAAGGTGGTGGTGAGCCTTTCATACCAGGCCCGTGGGGCCTGTTTAAGACCATAAAGAGCCTTGTGCAGCCTGCAAACCAAAGTTTTGTCTTGGGATTCTAGCCCAGGGGGTCTGTGTCATATAAACCTCCTCAGTCAACAAGCCATTCAAGAAGGCATTGTTGACATCTATTTCTCTAGTTATCAAGCCCATTTGGAGGTGAGAGGCATAGTGAGGATAACCTGTATAGTGACTGGCTTGATAACTAGAGAGAAAGTCTCATGAAAATCAAAGCCATGTTGCTGATGAAAACCTTTGGCAACTAGTCTTGCCTTATATTTGTTCATGGTCCCATCCAGATTTTCTTTTACACGAAATACCTACTTGCACCCAATAGGCTTTTTGTTAGGAGGAAGAGGAACCAAAGACCAAGATTAATTTCTTAGAAGAGCTTCATGCTCATCTTTCATAGCTGTTAGCCATTGTGGGCTAGATAGGGCCTGTTTTACCGAGGCAGGTTTCATGTGAGTGAGATAAAGTCTTGGGGGAAGACACCCTGTTTTGGACCTAGTGAGCACAGTATGAGTAGGAAGAGGTGGTGGAGTTGGTTCTGGGTGGGTTAAGGAACCAGCAGAAGCTGTTTGACCCGAGGAGGATGCAGGTGGAGTAGCTGCTGCCAGACCCGAGGAAGAAGCGGAATGGGATGGAGAGACAGAGACAGGACCATTGTCATGAGGAGGTAACTCAGGAGGGTATTGATTAAAAGGAATGTGGTGTAAGAGAGGAACGTCAGGAGTGGGAATGACAGCAGAATAGGTGGAATCAGTGATTGAAGAAGAACTAGAGGTAGAAAACAATGAAGGATAGGGAAAATGTGTCTCATTAAAGAGAACATCTTGAGACACATAGACACGACCCGAGGGAGCAAGACATTATGACCCTTATGCCGTGGTGAGAGTCCAAGATACACACATTTTGTAGACTTGTACTGCAGTTTATGTTGATTATAGGGACGTAATAAGGGAAAGCAAGCACAACCAAAGGTTCTAAGAATAGAGTAATCAGGAGTGATGCCATGAAAGGCATGATATGCTGAGGAAAAGGTAGAGAGAGCTGTTGTGTGTAGTTTATTGATAAGATGGACATCCATAGTAAAACTGTGATCCCAATAGGATAAAGGAAGGGAAGCATGGGAGAGTAAAGTTAACCCCATTTCAACAATTTGCCTATGTTTCCTTTCAACAGTCCCTTTTTGATGGGAAGTGTGAGGGCATGTGAGTCTATGGACGATGCCCAACTCAGCAAGGTGATTAGTGAAGGGTCTAAATTCATCTCCCCAATCAGACTGAAAAGCTTTAATGGTTGTTGAGTATTGAATAAGGGCATGAAATTGCTTAAAGGTGGCAATTGCATAAGATTTTCTCTTAAGAAAATAAATCCAAGTATAGCAAGTATAGGCATCAACAAAGGCAATGTAATATGTATATCCATTAGAAGATGTGAAAGGTGTTGGACCCCATAGGTCATTTTATTTGAAAAAGGAATATTGCATAGTTGAAGTACAGTTTTTACAGCATTAGGGTGTGCATGGCCTAACCTATTGTGCCATGTCACAAAGGAATTGGAGACAATATTTGTGTGAATAGGAGCAGAAATCCTAGAGATAGAATCATTATTTTTACAATTTGAACTAGATTTAGGAGACATAAAACTTATGGAGGAGGAAGAAAGCTCCTCGAGGATGTTGATGTGCTTAGAACAATATAGCCCATCATTTCCTAGAGAGCCTTCAAGGAGGACTTTGTTAGATCCTTGTGATTTAACAAAACATGAGCAAGGGTGAAATTTGAAATACACATTGTTGTCCCTGGCAAACTTAGAGATAGACACTAGATTTTTGGTTATGTCAGGAACTAAGAGTAAATTATTCAGAGTTAAAGTGGTATGTGGGTGATAGGGTGAAGATATTTTAGAATAACCAATAAAGGTAATAGGAAGACCTTGCCCGTTGCCCATTAGAACATGGTCTTGGCATCCAAAAACAGTATTGTGTCTAAGATTATGAGGATCAGCTGTGATGTGGTGAGAAGCACCTGAATTAGGATACCGCATTTGTGAAGCTAAAAATTCTGGAGTAGGTGAAATGTGTTGAGAAGGAGGGTACTGATATGACTGAGAGGCCATAAATGCAGAAGGCTAGTTCTGTTGAAACGTTGGTGGTCTTGGAGGCAAAGGCAAAGGAAACTGTGTTTGAGGTCGAACTTGCCCTGGAGGAGGATAAGCATAGGCAACCTGAGCAATTGAAGCTGGCTGACCTAGAACAAAGTCATGCTCAAATCGATGCCAACAATTATATGCATTATTGCCATATTCACCACCATGGCCACGACCACTACGGCCACGACCACCACGACCTCAGCTCCGATTAGAACCCTGATAACCACCACGATTCAAATTGAACTCAGTATCAGATCGTGGAGTAGAGGAGGTACCAACCGAATCCGCTTGAGCTAGGTTTAGAGAGATCGAGGACGAAGGATGTTCCTTTTTGTATCTCTCAAATTGAGCAACCTGAACAATTAAGAGTGCTTCGATATCATCAACTGAAGCAGGTTTGACATGAGCATAGATCATCATGATGAAAGAGTTAAATTCTTCTGGTAATCCTTCCAGAATTGTATCAATATGATCTTGTTCGGTCACAGGATCTTCAATTGCTTGAAGCGAATCAACAAGAGCACGAATACGCATGAGATACTCAGTGATCGAATGTGAACCTTTCTTCATATTCTTCAATTCAGACCGAAACTGACAAACCTTAGCACGAAGGTGCGAATGGAAGAATCTGTGCACCTTATCCCAAACTTACCACGGCTGTTTGCAATTGATGAAGCGAGGAAGTATTGATAGCGAAATCGAGCTGAGCAACCATGTAAAAAGCATTTGATCTTGAACCAACCAGAGCTGATACGTTTAAGAAACTAGATCTAGAGCTCGATCTTGCTCATAATTGTACATCGGTGGAATGCTAGGGCTCACAACATAGCGATGAAGCTTATGAGCTATGATTATGGCCTCAACTTGTTGCTTCCACAGAAGAAAATTTTGATCGTCTAGCTTCACATAAAGCGAAGGATTGAAGCTCATCGTCCCCGAGGAAGAAGACGATGAAGCTCCGGTGACGGGATTGTCGGTGATAGGATTTCCGGTGGCTGGAATTTCAGTGCTTGGGATCGGCGTTTCAACAGATTCCACCATGAACAAGAATCAGGCCTAGAAAAGAGCTCAAGATACCATAATAGAACCGAGTGAGAGAGTTGAGAGAGAGAAGAGAGAGGAGAAATTGAATATGTAATTCTATTATCATTAATGAATGAAAGAGTTGTACAAGCTTTTATAGCCAGAGCTAATACAACTAGGTGTTAACTGTCCTAACTAATTCTTAACCGAGTGCTGATTCAGCAATACAGTTGAGTTACAAGCTTATGCTAGAGCTAAACTCTACTATAATACCGTCGTTGATTTTACTAGCTTCAACCCTCAGTGCCCTAATGCTCTCTCTCTCTCTCTCTCTCTCTCTCTCCCTCTCTCTTCCACCCCCTCGTCCTTCGATCCCTAGCACTGGTGAGTTTTCAGTGTTTTCACATTAATCTTACAAATTGACATTGTAGTGTGATTTAGTAGAAGTTCATTGTGGCCACTGTTCCTTTTATGTAAAAAAAAATCTTTCAAGTGGTTTCAATAGTCGCCAATAACTATGCCTTTATCAGAAATTATCTGGATCATGACAATGTCACAACTGTGTGCTTGCTGTTGAATTGACAGATTTTGTCTTAGATGAATGGTACATAAGCAGAGTTGTGTTGTTATTCTGTGAATGTATTGTTGTGTGATCAAAACGACCTGTTATGTATGTGAGTTTGAACTATTGTCTTAATGTTGTTGTCTCGTACTTCAATCCTGCTTTCACTTCTCCTAATTGTATCTGGAAGCTGTATAGTTATCTCAACATAAATTATGGACTTATCTCTTATTTTTTATTTAGTGGCAATTTATCTTTAATTCAGACCAGGAACCCTAAGGTGAGGAATATAGATCAATCCATGGTCTCTTCACCTGAGTTTTCCTCTTTGTTTTAATCTATTTTATAGTTTATAATTTTTTTTTTTTTTGAGCATCCAACTATGGAGAGATAAAAGTATTTAACAAAAAAAACTAATTCTTGGGAGAATTTGGGAAAACGAACTCTTGATAAAACATTTTACCATAAGGAAAGAAAGAAAATACATTTTCATAGCAAGAGGTTGTCATTTTCTTTCGATCTCACTCTCTCAATGCTACCACTCAGGTACAGTTTCTCTCATTGTTCTTTAATTGTTTAAGATGCATGAATTCGGTTGTGTTTGTTGTTCAAATGTTTGCGATTTGTGCTCCATGAATTTGTATTATGGTTGTGGTTGTTTATTCATTGTATTGTGAATGTGATAATGGTTTCAATCTGACTTTGTTAAATTTTGTTATGCCAAGTGGGTTCTCATGGGTCACTCTGAGATTCTATACTGAATGGGTTGGTTAACATGTTTGATGAAATGTATATTTGATTTAAGGGACTTATTGAAATATTTGGTGAAAGCTGGTTAATCTTGTGTTTTCGATTGTTATTATGTGCAAAATTAAATCTTTATATCCTCCTTTTGTGTTTTTTTTTGGGTGCAGTTCTGGAAGCTTCTAGATAATGGCAACCACTGCCTGTTTCATCATCGTTAGCAGAAATGATATTCCTATATATGAAGCTGAAGTTGGAGTAGCTACTAAAGTATGATACTTTTTTTTTTTTTTGAAAAAAAAAAGCTTAAGCTTTGAAGTTGGAGTAGCTACTAAAGTATGATACTTTGTTTTTTTTTTTGAAAAAAATAAGCTTAAGCTTTTATTGATTTATATATATTTTTTAGAAAATTATATAAAAATAAGACTTGATTCTTGGTAGATATTGGTTTTTCTGACTATTGAAATGGATTACAAGATTTTAGAGGCTAATTGAAGGTTGAAAATATTATGGGGGATTTGATAGACATCATGACTTGTTTTTTAGATTAATGTAAAAGCTTATTTGAATCTTTTGCATTACATTTTTTTATTATTATTTTTTGTGTGAGACTTTGATTACAATGGATTCTTGTTATCTTCACCAAATTTATATCAGTTGCAATTGCATGCTGTCCTTTACAGAGGGAGGATGCTGCACAGCTCCATCAATTTATACTGCATGCTGCTCTAGATGTCGTTCAAGACCTGGCATGGACTACTAGTGCTATGTGAGTTTACAATCTACACAATCCAATTCCAGATAAGAAGCTGTTCCCTTATGAACCTGTTTTGGTGCTTGTCAATCTATTTGTTATGTTCTTTTCCTTGGCATTTTGTTCCTGAACTTTCTTGATGCAGGTACTTGAAATCAGTAGATAGGTTTAATGAACTGGTGGTCTCGGTGTATGTCACAGCTGGTCATATCCTCTATTCGTGGCGATTATTTTATAGTTGATGTAAAATTATATTGCTCTTGTTTTGTTCATATAAATGAAGTACTGAACTAAACTTTAAGGAACATTTATTTGATTTTCTTCTTTAAACCATTGTTCAAGAACTCCTTTGCCTGTCACTGGCAAGGCAACAACAGAATCAAAGAGCCAACTGTGAACTATTAAATGTTACATGCACCATATATGCATTTTGGTTTATTGTGATTTTTTCCTTAACTTACCATACATACCCGATTTATGTTGCTTCATGACTCTCGTAACGATGATGGCATCAAGAGCTTCTTCCAAGAGGTGCACGAGCTTTACATAAAGGTAGAATCCTTTTTCTTATGCTCTATAACATTTTATATGTAGCCTTTCCTTTATAGGTTAATTAATTTCAGAGTATCAACTTTTTCATGAGTGTTCTTGAAATGGGATTATGAAGAGGTTCATGTTTACGAGTTCTTAAAGTATGCTTTGCTGACTATAGAATGTTAATAGCTGTTGGGTTACTTTTTTTTTTTTTCCCTGGTTTTGTTGATGTTGAATTAGCCATATTCAACATTTCCCCTTAATTGGCATTTGAGTATTTCATTATAATAAGCATGCCCAATTGCCTAGTTTTGGTCTAGAAAGACAAAAACTGTATTTTAAGATAAGTTTGCCGAATTCCATTATGACTGTTTTATAGTACAGGATTCTTCCTAGAGGAATGTGCATAATACAAAAGAAGTTCTAAATGAATACGGTTCAGTAGTTGGGTTTTTTCAGCTTCTTCGTTATTTTATGTCAGTATATAATTGGTAATACTACTATTTGTTAAAGAAGTTGAAGTTGTGAACTGTCGTTAATTTTTTGGTTTTAATTGTCCTCCTGATTTGGTTATGAAGATAATATACAGATACTATAGCTAAATCTGTCTGTAAATTTACCTTATGTTATGGATTATGAAATATTGACCAGTAAGAGAGTCGTAACTTTATTTGTATGTTTGCAGATTCTTCTTAATCCCCTTTACTTACCTGGCTCTCGGATCACGTCATCACATTTTGATACAAAAGTTCGTGCCCTTGCACGAAAATATTTGTAGAAACCCCCATCTAGTTCCTGGTGGTAGTTGGGTAACAGGTTGCTAGTCTACCTTGTTTACTGATGTTTGACAAAATCTATTGCATTACTAGTTGTTCATGTGTAATACATACTAATATTGTACTCTATGATCAACTATTTGATTGAGTGATAAAGAATGATTTTTTATTGTTTTGTGCTTCAAGCTTATATGAGGTTTAGAAATTGGAAGTATGTATAGTGCTGCTCTGTCCCTTGTACATAATGGTAAAATGGGATATTTATCATAATTTCCAATTTAGGATGATTGTCCTTGTATTTGTAGGTTCTCTATCAGCATTGTAAGTTGGGATTTGTATTTTGTCGTGCATTCATAATTTGTATTAGAATTTCATCTATCAATTACCCACCAAAATTTACATTATTTATATCAAACTTTAAGCCCCAGAAGTGAGGAAACATGCAAACACGTTTTCAAACACACAAGGACCTAAAGGAAAGGCTCCATATCACATGCAAGAGTCTCCTCCCTTGCCTCACATCCTTAGCTAAGCCATGTTGTCCTCTTCCTTGCAAGCTCCAAGCTTTCCATTTTATCATTCAAGGTTGCTCCTTTGGGCTCCAAGGTGACTCCTTTATGATGGATTTAAAAGTTAGAAGCAGCTTTATCCACATGCATGTATGAGATCTTAAGGGAATGGACATGTATGTAGTTAGAACTAAAGGAATGGATACTCTTACTCTAGAAGATATGGAGCTATTGAAGTGTAGATGACCAAAAAAGGATGCTCTCCTTTGTGATGGTGTTTCGGCCAAGAGAATATTGAAGGACCTAGATGTTTTTGTTGAAGAAATTTGAAGAGTTCATGTAGTTACAAGGAGTGTATTGCCATGAGAAATAATACAAGTGCCAGTTTGAGTGGTCGTTGATGGTTGTTGTGGTGGTGGTCGATTGGCTTGATGGTGGCGAGGAGATGAATGTCTTAGAGGGGTTGAGAGAAAATGAGAGCGAGAGAGGAGAGAGGCATGAGATGAGAGGAGGAAATGAGAGTGAAATCTAATTTTGAGGTTTATATAGTGGGGGTCATATTGCATGTAAGCCCTTGAACTTTAGCTTGTTTTGAAAACAAGCCCTTCCTCCCCTTGGTATTAATCCTTGGACTTCTCCTTATTATAGATTGACCCCATTCTTATCATGATGCATGCAATTACACTTGTCACAATCACTCCACCACTTATTGCCACATGGCAAATACACATTGATCACTTTTTTTTAAAAAGCAAAATTGGTATGCAAAAACATCTATATAATGTAAGACATCTCAACTATGTTGCCACCTCAAGCATTATCATTCATTTGCAGCATACCAAAAATATTATTAAGAAAGGAAAAAATAATAAAGAATACAAAAAAAAAGATATCCTTTTGTCTTTTCCTCTTGTCATTTCCTTTTGTTTCTAGCACCACACATACACTTCCTTCCAACACTTGTATTTATCTGCATCTCTTAATGCTTGGCATGTATTATTGAACACTAATGGGCTTTCCATAAAATTGGGCGAATTAATAGGATGAAATACTCTATCATTCGGGTCCTTGCATTTTCTCCTTTATAGAATCCTTAATATTTAAAACTTAAGATCCTTTACCGTTTAATTAATTATAGTGTTCCATTACTTTAATTTTTGGGATGTGACAATGAAAGGAAACCCACCGCAGTTCCATGGAGCAATGTTATTAAAACCGAACCGGTGATTGACTCGGTCAGGACACTGAGTCAATGGGTCACTGGTTCAATCGGGTTCAACCGGGGGTTACTGATTGACTCGGTTTGAACCGGTATATATTAAATATATTAATTTTATACCTAAACTGTGTATATATATAATATTTTGTGCATGCTTAACAATTAGAAGCTCCGGCCCAGTGGCAGAGTCTCGTTAATGAATCCGTTTCACCCGAGTTCGAGTCTTCCCCATGGCATTTTGGCGAATTTTGCTTGGAAAAAATGCCTTCCGTGTGATGACGTCAGCGAATGCCAAGTGATGACGTCATCATCCGGTCTGACCCGCGAGCAAAGTCTCCGATTCTGACCGGTTCAGAGCCGAGTTGATGATGTCAGCACCGGTTCACATGCCTAACCGGTCTGACATGCTAACCGGACCGGCCATTGGTCCGGTTTCCGGTCCAACCGGTCGGACTGGTTGGTCCGGTCCGGTTTTAATAACACTGCCATGGAGAATATGATCCTGAGGCAGCAGAAGCATGGCTGTAGAAATAGAAAATATCTTTGTAGTCATCAATTGTAGGGATGAGAGGAAGATCACATATTCTTCCTTCATGCTGGTTGGAGCAATGGAGGTTTGGTGGAAGAATAAGTTAAGATTGCTTGAGACAGAAAGAAGGATGATGACTTGGGAAGTGTTCAGATAGTGTTTCTTGGAGAAATACTTTCCCAAGAGCATTAGACACAAGAAAGAGAAAGAATTCATGAACCTGAAGCATAATGATCTGTCAGTAGGAGAGTATGCTATAAGGTTTGAGGCGTTGTTGAAGTTCTCGTAGTTTTACCAAGTTCACCCTGATGAAGAGTGGGTATGCCGGAAGTTTGAGGATGGGTTAAGACAAGAATTGTAGAGAATGATGCTATTGTTAGAGATAAACTAGTTCCCAACCTTGGTGGAAAATTGCACAATGCTTGAAGGTCATGACCGCTCCAGTGCATTCAGAAAGTTCAGGCACAACAAAGGAGTGGCGGACTAGTACGTAGTGGAAGTCAGAGAAGAAGAAGTGGGAGGTTCCAGCAAAGGGTGAAGCCTTATAATCACCCAAATCAGCAAACAACAAGTGTGGGAAGTGGGAGCTCAAATCAAGGGGTTTAGGCTTGTTTCAAGTGTGGAGGGCCAACATGATTAGAAACTGCCCTCAACGATAGAATATCATATGTTTCAGTTGTCGCAAGACTAGTCACACATCCCGATTCTGCCAACAAAGTGGGATGGAGAGAAATTAGGCTTCACAGCAGAGCGGCAGAGCTCAGAATGTTGGAGCCAGATCACAAGGAGCAAGTCAGCAGAGCAGGTCACATGCCAGTGGAGAGTCTTTGTCGTGAGAAGTTCTGAAACATCTGGATGTCCTGATCTGATACAAGGTAAGTGCCTAGTGTTTGGATATCTCTTATATGTACTATTTGATTCAGGGGCTATGCATTCTTTTATTTCACTGGAGTGCATGGATCGCTTGAAATTACCAGTTTCTTCTTTGTCGTATGACCTAAATGTTTCTACACTGATTGGTAATTCTTTGACAACCCTTTTTGTTTGGCATGGACTGGCTTTCGGCCAACCATGTGGTTTTAGATTGTTCAAATAAATACCTATAGTTTTCAGAGCAATCTGGATTATTGCATGTTAGTGACAATATGTTTGGACTTGAACGATCAAAGTAGTACGTGGTGCTGTTTTCCTTGGAAGCTAAAGAGTCTCCTCCAAAGGAAGTGATGCATGTCGTGCGCGACTTTCCAGAAGTATTCCCGGATGATGTTCCAGGGTTGCCACCAAAGCGAGAGAAAGAGTTTACGATTGATCTTATACCAGGGACATGTGTAACACCCCGCTTTTCAGAATTTATTTTCTTAAGCTAGTTTATTTATTTTTAATATGTTGGTTAAGGGCTAAGTGGGATTTTAGCCTAAAAGTCCCTTTCTGGTACATGAGCACGCTCGTGCTCATCAGCCAGCAAGCCCGTGCTTAAAGTCAGAAGCGTGATTCTGAATTTCAGTTGAGCACGACCGTGCTCAATAGTGAGCACGCCCGTGCTCAATGCGTGGACCGCGTCTCGCTGACGTTAAGTAGAGCACGACCGTGCTCAATGATAAGCACGACCGTGCTCAGGTCCGAATGTTATAAACGTAAGCAGAACCCGAGGGTTACGTAAAAACCCTACTTTTGTGAATTGCAGCAGCCGTAGTTGCGGCCAGAATACGTTCCCACTCCGCTCCCTCTTCGTTCTTCATTGTTGAGAGTTATTGGAAGTCGCTTGGGAAGCCGGTTTGGTCTGTGGTAGTCTAGAGGTAACGTTCTCTCCCTTAGTGTTTTCCTTTCATAATGGTGTGAATAGGAAACTAATGTTTGTGTTCGGTTTGACTAAGGTTGTGTTGAATCGAGCCGCGTTGGAGAACCGTGACCGTTTGCGTTAGGAGCTAACGTTGGAGCGACCTTCAATCCAGGTATGGGGAGAAGTGGGATTGTACTCATTAGGTAGTGGGTAGTGTAAGGTAACGGGGTTCCCTATGACCCCGGTGTTTTTGTATGCATGTTGTTGTAATATGGCAATTAATCTGTGATAGTATGTTTCTGGTTATTGTAGTGTTATATGCCTATGAACATGATGGTTGTTTATACGATGCTATGTTATTGTTATTAACATAATGATGTTGGATGGTTGACTGTTATTGTTTGATGAGTATAATGTTGATAAAGTTGTTAATGGAATAATTAAGTTTAATAAACGTATAAGGTTAGGTGTTTAATCTATTAGAATTTGGTTAGAATACGGTTTCTGTCCCTGCCCAGAACAGTGCAGTCGTGCATTGAGCACGACCGTGCTGAACAGGGAGCACGACCGTGCTCCCACTTAAATTCTGGAAAATGGCCGCGCTGCTCAGCACGGCCGAGCAGGTCAAACAGCACGATCGTGCTGCTGAGCACGACCGTGCTGAGTGTGAAGCACGACCGTGCTTCACTTAAAAGGGACAGCACGCCCTCACGTGTCCAAGCACGACCGTGCTAGGGTCTAAGCACGACCGTGCTGACCCCCTGGACATTAATTCAATTAAAGGACTAAGGGGTTTTTAACCCCATTCCCCTATGACGATAAGTTGAGATAAATAATCAAAGAAAAAGATTAGACAACCTGGTTATTAATTATATAAGGTAATTAGATAATCAAATGTTAAGTCGGTATCCGTTGGGTTACCGCACGTTGATAAGTTGAAGTCTTGGGTGCTTATTGACCCAAGCACGTTGAGTTGAACCTTGGTGTTTATTGGCCAAGGGAGCCTTGACCCCACGGTTTGGGTCTAAGGTCACGTTGAGTTTGATGTTGAAAGTCTTGGGAGCTTCATGGCCCAAGCAAGGAGGTGGTTGAGATTGTTTGTTGTTGTGCCATTTGCATAAAGCATTGGAGTAGTTGATGGGGGAGGTTCGACAAGATCGCCCGAGAGTACGGTGATCTGGCCATCCACGGTAGGTCACCCAAGGTTTGGTGACCGAGGCCCCCCGTGATGAGGCATCCACGGTTTGATGCGTTGGCTATCCATGGGGTTCACCCAAGGTTTGGTGAACTGCCGGTGTTGTTGCTTTTATGGCCAATACGGATATGTAACTCCAAAGTCGTTCATCCTGAGTTAGTTGGATCCACATACATAGTTGGAGTAGCGGAGTAGTTGATGCATTGCATAGCATAGCATACTTGATTGTTATGATGCTGTTGGATGTTGATGTATGCTTATGTGTATGTTTATCTTGCGTACTCTTCCCCTGCTGTTTATATGATTACATGAATCTTACTCCCTGTATTGTTTGTGTTTGGCCTGATCGGCATTTGCAGAGGATGACGAGCAGCCCGGAGAGGAGTGACTCTGAGGAGCCGCCACTCATAGTAGGGTTGTTTTAAGTTAGATAGTTTGTTTCCAGTTGTATTCCGAGGATTTATTTCCGGAACGATTATACCAGCTCTGAATTGTGACATCGGGGTTGGGTTATTTATTTGATTATGTTTTTATTTGATTAAACTTATTTGTTATTTTTCCGCGTTGTAAACGAGTTCATGTGGGACTTTTCTACCCATGGACACTGTTTTATTTAATTCAGTTAAATGCATGTTTTTCTTATTAATTGTTTTATTTTTTAAATGCCTTATGGATTACCAGTAACTTAACAAGGTAACAATAAATAATAAGTATCTGTTGCTGAGGTTTGATGATCTTTATGACCAGTTGACAGGGGCAACTGTGTTCTCTAAGATTGATCTGAGATCATGATCTGAGATCAGGGTATCATCATATCAGAGTTAAGGAAGATGATGTACCGCAGACGACTTTCAGGAGTCGGATATGCCTTTCGGTGTAACTAATGCTCCTGCTATTTTCATGTATTACATGAACATAATCTTTAGACGGTACCTTGATAAGTTTGTTGCCATGTTTATCGATGACATCCTTATCTACTCCTCGAGTAAGGAAGAACATGAGTGATGTGATCTAAGATTGATCACTTAGCATTTTAGGATCTACTTTGATCAAATTGTTTTAAGATTTTAGATCAAACACAATTCAAGAACACAATTGAAATGAACTTGATCTTCAAGTGAAGAATCAAGAGGAAAATGAAAAGGAGTAGAAGAGAAGACAATTGATATGAATAGAAATTAAGAACTTGAAAGTAAATCTAAGCTATGAAAAGGTAAATTGAAATGAAGTAAAGAGAAAAATTAAAGAACAAGAAAATAGAAAATGGAAGAAGATGAGAAGATGAAGAAGACGCCACTATTCAACTCGTTGAGAAGAGATTGAATTGATAAGCCATTGAAGATTCACCACTTGAATAAGGATATTCAAGATAAGAATCAATTGGTTCAACTCATGAACCAAGAAGAAGAGAAATCTCTCTCTCTCTCAACTCAACTCTCAAGTGTGAGAAGTTTGCAAATGAATTCAAAACCGTGAAATGAGTTACATCATGCCTATTTATAGGTGAGGCAAAGTGCTCATCACCTTCTATGACACAAGTAGCGCCTCCTACATCTAAATCCCAAGTGTGGGCCTCTCTTGGTCCAATGTAGGATTCCTATGTTGGGCCTTTTTGGTACAAGAGGCCCAATAAGCCTAAGCCCAAAGTAAAAGCCCAAAAGCCTAAACTACCCAAGTGCTTTTTTAATAAGCACTTGTATTACAAAAGTTCTACTATATACATAGGTCCTAATCCCTACCTTTATTACATGAACTCTACTCTATACAAAGGTCCTAGTCCTTATCCATAACTAGAGCATCTTGGACTCTTCTTTTGAGTATCCTGGGCTTTTATTAGCCTTGATCTTGTCATAGGTCCATGTAAGTCTTCAATGCTTTGGTCCTTGGCTTTGTGAGTCCATGCTCACATCAATGAGGATCATCTCAGGATTGTGCTTCACGTGTGATGTGATCTAGTCATAGATCACTAAGATTTGATGATCTTTCTTTGATTCAAATTGATAAAAATTCTAGATCCAATGCAATTAAGATCAATTGAATATAGATCTTGATCCTCATGTGAGAATCAAGAGAAACAAAAGGAGTAGAAGAGCACAATTGTATATGGATTGAAAATAACATGATCAATGAAATTAAATCTAGATCTATGAATTGAAATTGCAAGAATTGAAATAAACAAATGAAATAGAAAGTGGATTAGATAGAAGAGGGGAAGAAGGCGCCACAATTCAACTTGACGAATCAAGATTGAATGATAAGTCAAATGAGGATTCACCACTTGAGTATGGATACTCAAGATAAGAATCAATGTTTCATCTCTAGAACCTCATGGAGGAGAAACTCTTTCAACTCTCTAGATCTGAAGTATGAGAAACTACAAATATGAACTGGTTGAATGAATTTTGAGTACATGACATATATTTATAGGTGATGAGCTTTGAAGCTCATGCACCTAGTGCATCTAGCGCCTCCCCCATAGTGTAGCCGTGTACATCATGCTTGTTTTGGGCCAATTGGTCCAATGTGTGATTCCTATCTATATGTTGGGCTAATTGGTCCAAGAGGCCCAATCATCCTAAGTCCAAAAGCTAAGCTATCCTAAGTGCTTATTGAAGAAGCACTTTTATTACATATTACTATTCTATTTTATTACAAAGGTTTCTAAGCTAAGTGGTCAATGACTTCAATACAATAGAGGATTCCCTTTTCTAATGGTTGCTCGTGAATCATATGGTTGACCACTACTTCCTTAAATGCATATTGGACTCTCCTTTCCCTTGATCTTGTCATTGGTCCTTGTATGTCTTCTATGCTTGGGACCCGTTGGCTTAGTGAATCCATGATAAAATCACTCCCTCCTTCTTGAGGTACATTCTTCCACGAATTGTGTTGATTATTATCAGTGTCAAAGAGACTTAGATCAGACACATTAAACATAGCACTAACATTATATTCACAAGGGAGATCAATTTTATATGCATTGTCATTAATTTTTTCCAATACTTGGATAGGTCCATTACCCTTTGGTAGGAGTTTGGGCTTCTTTTGTAAAGGAAATCTTTCTTTGCTCAAGTGCACCCATACTCAATCACCCGGTTTGAGCAACACTTGTTTTCTTCCTTTATTAACTTGCTTTGCATTGTGCTCCCCTTGTTTTTCAATGTTTAATTTTAATTGTTCATGGAGCTTTTTTTAACAAATTCGGCCTTGGCAAGCCCATCTTGATGCAACAATGATTGTTCAATTGGTAATGGAAGCAAATCAAGTGGGGTTTGTAGATTAAATCCACAGACTATTTCAAAAGGAGAACACTTAGTATTATAATGTTGCCCACGGTTGTATGCAAACTAAATGAAAGGCAAGCATTCTTCCCAAGACTTGAGGTTTTTCTTGAGGATGGTGCATAGGAGAGTAGAAAGAGTCCTATTCACTACCTTGGTTTGCCCATCCGTTTGTGGGTGGCAAGTAGTCGAAAAGAGTAATTTTGTTCCAGGCTTGCCCACAAAGTTCTCTAAAAGTGACTTAGAAACTTTGTATCTCTATCGGATACAATGCTTCTAGGAATCTCATGTAGTCTAATTATTTACCTAAAGAATAGGTTGGCTACATGGCATGCATCATCACTTTTGTTACATGGTATAAAACGGGCCACCTTGGAAAATCTATCCACTACCACAAAGATTGAGTCATTCCCCCGCCTAGTCCTTGGCAACCCTAATACAAATTCCATAGAGATGTCAGTCCAAGGAGAAGAAGTGTTGAATTTCATAGTTCAGAGAAGAAAAATGAGAGAAAGTTGAGAGAAATTGGAAAGTGTATATTGATTAGAATGGTATAAGTGAAAATTACAAAGCAAACTAGGCTTATATAACCAAGTAATCAACTGACAACTAAAACTAATTCTAACTAACTCTAACAAATTCTTACTATCTTAACAGCCACTCGCAAGCTTGAAGGTGTACATAGCGCTTCCAGCTTGGGATGATCAACACAAATGCATATCCAGAGAAAATACAATGATAATGCCAAGAACATATTGGCAAGGCACGTATGCCAACAAATGCTTAACCAGAGTAAAAGACAGAATGATGACAACCAAATGGAGGGTTGCCTTAGAATGATCTTTTTGGTTGAATTCAAAACATGTAATTTGTGTAACCAAACTTGTAACCAAATAAAATGAAGAAAAGATATAAAATGGATCGAGAAAGAGATGAAGTAGGCGCCACAAACCAAGGTGGTTTGATAAGCCAAGTGATGTTCGCCACAAGAATCTTGGATTCTTGATAAGAACTTAGCTTGGTTCAACCAAGAATCTAGGAGAACAAAGTCTCACCAATATGAATTTCAATCCAAAATTCAACTTCCAAGTTAACATTCATGTTGTTATGGGCGACATATACATAGAGTTGGGCAGCCAACTTTTGGTTGCCAAATACAAACCATAACCCCCACATTATTAATCCAATCATGACACTAAAACTCACTAACTCCTAACTTAATTCAGCCACCAACTAATTATTTCCCTCTCTCTATAATTATGCAGTAGCCATACTTATTTCTCATATTAAAAGTGTAACTCCTACACAATTTAACAAAACAATGAAAAGCTATTACTTAATGGAGTTACTTTTTGGTATGCAAACTAACAAGATCCCTCCCCTATGCCTTGTTGAACTCGTGCACAATAGGTAGATGATGGGCTTGATCCATTTGTAATACTTAACAAATTTGAAATAACCCATTAACACTTATTGAATTAAAATAAAACAAATAAAATTGGGCTTCTCTTTACTAGTGCATGCCCCCAATCTGCCCCAATCTTATGGAACCTCTAATTGGATGAGATATGTCACCAATTTGGGCTCCACTCCATTTGGTCTTGATCTTGGGCTTGCTTATATCAAAATAAGAGCCATTATTTGAATGGAGACTTGTTGGGCTTTCTTGGTTGTAACTCTTGTCATAGGCCCATTAAGTCCTTGTGTTGCTTCTTGGACCATGCTCCTTATTGGGCTCATATATTCCTTGTTGCGAAGTTGACTTGCCCCCCCTTGGCTCACATCATCTATAACAGCCTGTTTTTAATTACGCTGTTTAACCGGTTAAAATATAATTAATTATATTTTAATCTGAAAGTTAGAAAGTGATTTTTAACAAAATAAAATCATATTCATAGTCTCTCTTATGGTAGAAGGTTATGGTAAAAATTTGGGTTGAAAACTCAGACGGAGCCCGGTCTGCGTTTTTTTAATTGACAGTATAATTTTATACTGCCAGAAAACCCTAATTTGACCCGAAAAATGAAATTTGTAGATTTTTTATATTTTGTCCGTGAGGAAGCCTACATTCCAAATTTCTAATCAGAAATGAAAAATTATGTGTATTCGGACGAATTTTGGTGAAAGTTCACCAGTCGGTGTTTTCACTGATAGTAAGATTTTAATGATCAGAAAACCTAATTTTGACTCGTGAACGAACCAAAGTAGATTTTTATTACATTTCCAACAAGATAGGGTATTTTGAAATTTTTGTAAACAAATTAAGAAATTAGACGATTCTTGGGCGTTTTGGGTCGTTAATCGGGTAAACGACGGGGCCGGGAACGGATGAAAATATCTAGATATTTAGTGAAAATATCTAGATATTTATTAACCATGGTTACTAACTAACTAGAGTTAAGCTAACTTAACCTATGTTTGGTTAATCGTATGTCTATAAATACTCTCCTCCCCCCACACCAAAACCGCACCCCTCCCTTCTCTTCCTTCATTTTTCTTCTTCAACTTCTCTTCACTTTTCTTCATTTCCTCAAGAACACCATCTTGTTCTTCATTTTCTTCAAGAACATCATCTTGTTCTTCATAATATTGTTCTTCATTTTCTTCAAGAACATCATCTTATTCTTCATTTCTTCAAGAACATCTCAATCTTGTTCTTCATTTCTTCAAGAATATCATCTTGTTCTTCATTTCCTCAAGAACACCTTCAATCTTGTTCTTCGTTTCTTCAAGAACACCATCTTGTTCTTCATTTCTTCAAGAACACCTTCACCTTCAATCTTGTTCTTCATTTCTTCAAGAACACTCTTAAAGAACACCAAGAACACTCTAAGAACACCAAGAACACTCTTGAAGAACACCAAGAACACCATATTGGAGTTGTATCAATTCTTGCCATTTCTTCAAAGCTTCAAGAGGTAAAACCTCTTCTCCTTAATCATCTAAGTCTTTTCCTTCATTTACTTTGTAAGATCAAGCCATGATCATCAAGTTTTTATAAATTTCCATTCTTAGATCTAGATCTTCAAATAATTCTAGAAAATTGTAGAAAAATCATAAAAATGTGAAACCAATTTCTATGATCTAGTTATGATCTCTACTTTCATTATCAGAGCTTGAATCAAAAGAAAGTTTTTAACCTATTTTTATATTTGAGGCCGAAACCCTACCCTAAGTGGTTGGATGATTTTTATTCTATATTTTCCACTTATAGTAAGCTATCTAAGACCTAAGTAGTGGGTACCCAAAAGATTAGAATGAGAAAATGAACCTAGCCCTAAAGGGTCATAGATGGTTTTTGTTTAATTAATTATAGTTATGTTGTTTGGTTCAAGGTAATACTATTAAGCTGTGACAGTGAGGAACGTCGAGTTCGGGATTTTGGTGCTAACTCAGGTGGGGGAAAGAACCAATCTACCATCGGAAACGGATAAGTAGTATTTAAATTATAATAATTGTGTAGGGCGACCTAAACCCTACTAGTGGTCGAGTAATCGACAAGACCAAAATCACATTGGAAGCTTTTTCGTGAAACCAATGATGATTTGGGGATTGTGGGTTTATCGCCGTTAGGATAATCTTATGATATTCGAGGTTGATTGAATTTATTGATTATTGAATTATGTTGTGATAAATTTTTTATTATTATGTCTTGTGATACTTGAGTAGTTGATTGATAATATAGTATGATCTGCCTGGGATGATAAACTGTTTAGCTAATGTTAGGGCACGAGATGTGTGATTTAAGAGATGTATTTGGGTGAGTGAATTATGATGCATTAGTGATGCCTAGCCTTAGTGTATAGATGAGATGAGATATTGAATGAGTATTGAGACTTGTGGTGGAAGGTTGAGGCATTAGGCTATAATGAATGCGGGTTGGTGAGATTCATAATATAGATGTGTTAAGGTTCATGGCCGTGTGTGATGAAACGCACGAGGTCGGGATAGTCCTTGAGTCCCTGAGGGATCGCGTTGCGCAAAGGTTACTAAAATGGTGTATGGGCACCATGGCACTAATTGCGCAATAGCATGAGTAGTTCGGGAACTACTGGGTTCTATCGCTGCACAACGGCATGAGTAGTTTGGAACTACTGTACTGGTGTATGGGCACCAGGGCACTAAGTTACTGGCACCGGACCAATTGGACTACTGACTAATGACAGGAATATAGATGGCCAAGTTTGCATGAGAGTAAGGGTAAAGGAACCATATAGTGGTTTAAGGTTGATTTGGAGTTTTCAGAGATGTTGGTGTTAATGATTATTATATTTCGATACTATGTCCATTTTTCCACCTTTGATGATAGACATGTGTCTTATCCCCTATTTCTGTATTTGTATATGTTTTGCTTATATGGATATGAGAAGATTTTACGGAAGATCCGGGTGATGACTATGTGGAGGAACCAGCTGAGGACTTCACCGAGGACTTTAATGTGGAGGAGTTGGACGGGACTCCTTATGAGCCAGACGCAAGAGGATGAGCTGTAGATGGTAGTAATAGCGTTTAAGTAAATAGGGCCAGTGAGTCTAGAACTATGTGTTTATGTTTCCGCAACTAAGGGTTTGTATAAGAATGTACCTGCTAGGGATATTACTGAGAAAGCCCTAGACAGTGTTTTGGTATTGTATTAAGTGTGTATTTATAATATGACTTTGATGTTTATCTTTCATTGTTGGTCAAATTTTAATTTCTTCGCATTTTCGATTTATAATCAATGTTAATAATACGAGGAATCTAAATAACTAACTAATGGCACAAGGGGCACAGCGGGGTGTCTCATCATCCCCTCCTTCTTTTAGTGAATTCGACCTCGAATTAAAACAATCTCCATTACCAACATTAGATATTGGTTGTCCATCTAAAGTGTTCCTTACAACCACATTGCCATAGGGTGCTTCCTTTGGAATGAATTTCTGCAAAACAATTATAACACCACTAGACAAAGAAAGATCATTAGAAGCATTAGAAATTAAATAAAAATTGTTGCAATAAAAAATGAATTGGGACTGCCTTGAAATCAAAGCCTCTTTCTCTTCACTTTTTGTTGCCAAACAACTCTATTTTTTTTCCACTAATTTTCACAATATTTTCCCCATTATTTTTCTCTTGATCACCTTTTTTTCCAATCTTTTTTTCACTCTTTTTCAATCTTTTTCTCAATCTCTTTTTCAATATTTTTTTCTTTCCTCTCTTGCTCTCTCTTTTTCCTCATTTTCACTTGATCCTCACTAACTTGCTTTGGAGATAATGGAGAAAGTATGACCTTTCGGTCTTGATACATGAAAGTGAACTTATTTGAGAACCCATCATGGATGGCCTTCTTGTCATATTGCCAAGGCCTTCCCAATAACATATGGCTTGCCTCCATAGGCACCACATCACAAAGGACACAATCTTCATACTTCCCAATTGAGAATGGAACCTCCACTTGTTTGTTTACCACCATTTCACCTACCTCACTTAACCATTGGAGCCTATATGGTCTTGGATGTGCCTTAGTTACAAGATTTAATTTGGACACCAATCTAGTGCTCACTACATTTGCACAACTTCCACCATCAATGATCAAAGAGCATACCTTCCCTTAAATTAGACATCTAGAATGAAAGATATTCTCCCTTTGACTATCATCCTGCTCTTTGGGTTGGCCTCCCAAAAGTCTTCTTACCATGAACAAGTCTCCTTCCGGAATTTCTTCTCCTTTTTCACTCTCCCCTCCACTTGGAGCCTCGGGTTGAGAGAACACTACTCCATTCCTTGTCACCATGGTCCTCTTTGTTGGGCATTGGGATGCAATGTGTCCATGGCCTAGGCATTTGAAGCATTTAACATCACGGCTCCTAGGACTTGTTTCCAATGGCTTTTTCCCTTGAGATGTAGATACAACCTCCTTAAATGATGAATTGCCCTCCTTCTTTGAGTCTTCCTTCCAATTTGAAGATGACAACTTAGAAGGAGAACGAAATTTGTACTTTGTCCTCTTGAGTTGTTGTTCCACTTTGATAGCTTGTTGGACCAAATCTTCTAGCTCCACATAGTGTTGTAATTCCACTACATCTTGAATATCTTGATTTAATCCATGTAAGAACCTTGCCATAGTAGCCTCCCTAAGTAAGGCCAATTCCATTTCCTTGAAATACTCATCAACGCTTTTGGTCCCTTGGGTAAGCCTTTGTAACTTGTTGTGAATGTCCCTTTGATAATGATTTGGGACAAACCTCCTCCTCATGACAATTTTCATTTCTTCCCAAGTATCAATGGGCTCCGCTCCAGCTCTCCTCCTCTCTTTTTCTAATTGGTCCCACCACACAAGGGAATATTCTTTGAATTCAAGGGCTGCCACCTTCACCTTCTTTCCTTCATTGTAAGAATTACAATAAAAAACTTGTTCAATTTTTAACTCCCACTCCAAGTAAGCCTCCGGATCATTCTTCCCAATAAAGGAAGGAACTTTGATTTTGACCCCTTCAAGCTTATCATCATGCCTCCTTTCTCTTCTACCTCCTCCTCTATGCCTTCCTCTTTCACTATCATAGCCACTTGATTCATCATGGTTTAGGTTGGCAAGTTGTCTATCATAATTGGCTTGCATTTGCTCCATTTGTCTTTGAAGAGCTTGAACTTGGTTGGCCATCCTAGCTTGAAGAGTAGCTGACCTTGGAGATAATGGTGGACTATCTTCATTGTTGGCCATGATTGAGTAGAAGAATATATGTATTTCCTCACAACACTCCCTCACTAGTTCACACAATGGAAATTTTCACTCCTTTGACTTTTTCCACACAAAATGTATTTCCCACTCTTGCCTTTTTCCCTCAAATGTTCACCTTGAGTTCTTAGAAGAATCAAACATGAAAATACAAAAATTCCAAAATTCAAGTAACAAAAATCACAAAACTTATCAAAACAAGGAGACAAAAAGGAAAGGCTAGAAAAGAAAAGCTTTTGGAAACAAAGAAGTAAAGGAAGAAGGGAAACTCTTCAAGAACACAAAATTTTCGCCCAATTTTTTTTTTTAAATAATCGATTATTATAATCGATTCTGGGCTCTCTGGCTCTCAAATAATCGATTATGGGGTTGTCATAATCGATTATGGACCTTTTCTTTTTTTTAAGAATCGATTTTGGGTTCACTGACTTTTGGATAATCGATTATTTGGTTGGAATAATCGATTATGACTCCTTTTTTTTTTTTTTTAAAACTTTGAAGAAGAGAATCACACTTGAAAACTTGTTTTGGAGCAATAACAAAACCACGAAAATTTCCCTTCAAATAAAAAACAGAATCAAAGTAGCAATTTTTGTTTTGGGTAAAAAAAAGAAGAAAGGTAGAAGATGAAGAACAAAACTCAAAAATTCAACCAAAGCCTAAGCTTTGATACCACTTGATGACAACCAAATGGAGGGTTGCCTTAGAATGATCTTTTTGGTTGAATTCAAAACATGTAATTTGTGTAACCAAACTTGCAACCAAATAAAATGAAGAAAAGATATAAAATGGATGGAGAAAGAGATGAAGTAGGTGCCACAAACCAAGGTGGTTTGATAAGCCAAGTGATGTTCGCCACAAGAATATTGGATTCTTGATAAGAACTTAGTTTGGTTCAACCAAGAACCTAGGAGAACAAACTCTCACCAATATGGATTTCAATCCAAAATTCAACTTCCAATTTAACATTCATGTAGTTATGGGCGACATATACATAGAGTTGGGCAGCCAACTTTTGGTTGCCAAATACAAACCATAACCCCTACATTATTAACCCAATCATGACACTAAAACTCACTAACTCCTAACTTAATTCAGCCACCAACTAATTATTTCTCTCTCTCTATAATTATGCAGTAGCCACACTTATTTCTCATATTAAAAGTGTAACTCCTACACAATTTAACAAAACAATGAAAAGCTATTACTTAATGGGGTTACTTTTTGGTATGCAAACCAACAAGATCCTTCCCCTATGCCTTGTTGACCTCGTGCACAATAGGTAGATGATGGGCTTGATCCATTTGTAATACTTAACAAATTTGGACCCACTTAAATAACCCATTAACACTTATTGAATTAAAATAAAACAAATAAAATTGGGCTTCTCTTTACTAGTGCATGCCCCTAATCTGCCCCAATCTTATGGATCCTCTAATTGGATGAGATATGTCACCAATTTGGGCTCCACTCCATTTGGTCTTGATCTTGGGCTTGCTTCTATCAAAATAAGAGCCATTATTTGAATGGAGACTTGTTGGGCTTTCTTGGTTGTAACTCTTGTCATAGGCCCATCAAGTCCTTGTGTTGCTTCTTGGACCATGCTCCTTATTGGGCTCATATATTCCTTGCTGCAAAGTTGACTTGCCCCCCCTTGGCTCACATCGCAGAAGCTCCAAGTGCTTAACCACCATATAAGGAAGAAGCTAAAATCTTCAAAGCCAACACAGGGCAAAAGCTTTGCCATTAAGCAGAAGCCACAACTCAAGGCTTAACCACTTAACAGAAGAAAGAACATATACCAATGCTTAACTATTCATGGCAGAAGCCCACACAATGCTTAACCAACATGAACAGAAGCTTACTGCAAAGCCAATAGGCTAAACAAAAACCAAAATCACTAACCAAATTCATTGAACAATTATCTTCGACAATCACTGACTGAACTAAAAATCGGTGAAGCAAGAACTGAAACATGTCTTCAAAGAGGACAAAGCACAAACATTTTGTGAGCTTCCAAATCAAGCTCAACCAGTAACAACAACCAAACACCATAAAAACATAATAGATCCTAATATAATAGCAAATCCGGCTTCTGAGTCATTAACAATAAAGGGAACTTTAGCACATATACCATCCCATGCTCACTTCCAGTATACATGTAATTGTATTTCATCATTATCACTTGAGGCACTAGCAAGAAAACCATGATTTTCCAAGAACTCTAAATTCTTGAAAGAGGTATGTTTCTGTGAGTCACCAGCAAGAAAGCAAAACCAGTAACAATTGAACTTGATAATGGCGGAAACAAATCGGAACCAGCAAGAATAACAAAATTTCAAATCAGAGAACTGATATACTATCAAAGATTTGGATCGCAATTGCTATAGAGATTGAAGAACAAGTTCAAAAAAGAAAAACAAAACGCAAAGTGCAAGAATAGGAACACTGAGTTGCAAATGATACGAATCAGAGCTAAGACAAGATCTAAAACCGAATCACGGATCCTTCGGTACAGAAGGCGATGGCGGCGGTGGAGCGGCGGACGAAGCAATAGAGAAGGCAGTGTGAAAATCGCACACACGTAATCAGAACAACAGCACAAGAAATGCATCATCAAGTGAATCAGATCTGGAAAAAGAAAGAGGAGCAAAAAAAGAAGAAACTGAGACACTGAAGGAATCTTGAATTTTCTCAGGAAAATGAACGAAAAAGAAAAAACAAAATAGAATGCAACGGAAAGAACACTCAAGGAGGATGAAATGGCTCTGATACCATGTTGAATTTCATGGTTCAGAGAAGAAGAATGACAAAAAGTTGAGAGAAATTGGAAACTGTATATTGATTAGAATGGTAAAAGTCAAAATTACAAAGAAAACTAGGCTTATATAGCCAAGTAGTCAACTAACAACTAAAACTAATTCTAACTGACTCTAACAAATTCTAACTATCTTAACAAGCCTGAAGAGTGCTTATAAGTAAGGGGCAACCCTCACCTTACAAGCTAGCTTTTGGGGTTGAGTTAGGCCCAAACCCAAATTCTAAGAAGAATGACAAGGTAAGGGAGTCTACAACCCATGTGGTTTACTTTTTGACTTTGCTTTTAAACATTCAATGCATTTTTGACATATCTTTTGGACTTGATGTTTCATGTTAGGCCAAAAGAAATGTTCATGCAAAACCTCCAAAGTCTTGGGAACACCAAAGTGCCCTATTAATCCCCCTTGATGTGCTTCTCTTACCAATAACTCTCTAATAGAATGCCTTGGAATACAAAGTCTCTTGTCTTTAAAAAGGGACCCTTCACTTTTGAAAAATCCTTTATGTGCCATGGACCCTATTTGAGTGTAAATTATAGAGAAGTTCGGATCATTTAAATACAATTCCTTTATGTGTTCAAACCTCAAGAAGTTTAGTTTCATGAGTTGATAGTAAGGCATATCTATGTGAAAGCGCATCATCCACAATATTGCTTTTGCCATGTGTATGTTTAATCACATAAGGGAATTGTTCTATGAATTCCATCCATTTGGCATGCCTATTGTTTAATTTTCCTTACCCTTTTAAATATTTCAATGATTCATGATCACTATGGATCATAAATTCCTTAGGCAAGAGATAGTGTTGCCAAACTTTGAGACTCATTACTAGGGCATAAAGTTCTTGATCATAAGTTGAATAGTTCAAACGTGCCCCGCAGGACTAGAAAAGGCTCAATTACCAATGGCTTTTTACCGACGGACATAGTCTCCGTCGGTAATAAAGAAAAGACTCAATTACCGATGACTTTTTACCGACGGACACAGTCTTCGTCGGTAACTTTACCGAGGGGCATTCCGTCTGTAATCCCGTCGGTATTGTTGGCGGGAATTCAGAATTCTGGGCGCGAAAGCTTACTGAGGATCATTACGTCGGTAATATAGACAGAACTTACCCACGGATTTCTCCGTGGGAAACGTGGTTTACGTTACCAACGGACTGTCCCGTCAGTATTCAAGATTTTTGAATTACCGACGGAATAAACAGTTGGTAATTTTTTAAGATCGTAGGTAAACTTTCATTTACCCTCCACCGCGCACCCTCCTCCCTTCATTTCCCCTTTCTTTCTTCTCTCTTCTCTCTGCCCTTGACCCTCCACCGCACACCCTCCACAGTGTCTCCGGTGAGCCACCGAGCACCACCATACCTCCTCCTTCTCCTCTGCCTCTGACCGCGCCCCCTTTTCCATCTTCTCCGCGCGTCAAAGTCTGAGACCCCTCTTTCCCTCTGGTCCATCGCGCCTCCGTCTGGTCACCGCTTGCCTCCGTCGGGTATGTGTTCCATTTTTTCTATTTGTTGCCTAGTTGCTGAGTTTGGTTTTGATGTTGGTTTTGGTTTGATTTGCTTTTCAGAACTATCGCTGCCCTAATACTCCGGCCACCACCACTGTAGCCACCACTACTTGGAGAAACCGCTGCTGTCAGGTTTTTTTTTTTTTATTACTGATTGAAGAATGTTTTTGATTTTTATGAATATGTCAATTTTTATTTAGGAAATTGTGTTTGAACTGCTATGAATATGATTTGTAATTTGTGATTTATGAATATTTATTATTTGTAATTTGTGCTTTGTTTGTTTGAGTTGCTGTACATAGAATTAATTGTATGACTTTTGTTGTGGGTTATTATCTTGATATATTATTGATGCAATTAAATTCCAATAATAAAATTATATAGTTAAAATAATAAATTAATTTGTTGTTTAATAAGGAATAAGTAAGCACACTAAAAGAACGTGAGTAGGTGATAAAGGAATTCCATCGATCCCAAATACCTGTAGCGGCGGGTTAATTGGTGCAACAATTCCTCGAGGTGATGGTGAAACGTGATAGGAAGCGATGTTTACATGTTGGTGTGCGGAACAGTGGAAAAATATATGCCTAAACTACATGGTATAACGAAGTTAGACAAAATTATCACAGTATATAAATAAATATATTTAAATCAATTTGAATAAGTAAATACCAATTTACTTACTAATTTTATTAAATTAAAAAATATAGTTTATATCAAAATTTTCGTCCCATTTACCTACGACAATGTGACAGTGGTTGCGGCACAAGCTTGTGATGGTTGGTGAAGCACAAATTCAAATGGATCATAATTGATGGTTGAAAAGGAAAATAAATACTACTTAAGTAATTAAATAAATTAATTCATACTTAAAATTAAATAATATTATTATCAAATAAATCATAAGTCTCCTAATGCCAATTTTAGTTGGCACTTATATAATAGGTGTTAAGTCTCATAAGACATAAAGACAATATAATTAAATGGGAAGATTAAATAATATTTAAATAACTAATATTTAACTAATTAGTTAAGTAAATGAACACTTATAACATGACAAATGGGTCCTGCTCTTTAATTAATACACATCTATAACTTTCTAATTGTTAACTACACATGTTTCTCTAGGGTTTGCCTCTTGCACCATGGATGATTCTTGGCAAATCCTCTTCCCGGAATCAATCCTCCCTCTTCCTTCACGGCCTTCTCCCCATTCTTCCTCCCTTCCTCCTCCTCAATGGAAGGTGACAGCCTCTTTATCTTCTTCTCTCCCTCGCAAAACCTTCGCCGAAGCTCTAAACAATGCATGTGATATCCCTTTAAGCCAACTTCCGATTCCTTGCAAGAAGGGTGATCCACTAGCTGTCAAGATTCCTCAAGATGAATACATGGCCGGTATTGAAAGTTTCAAAAACAATCTGCATGGAAGATTGTTGCTCTCAAAAGGTGATGCACCATATAAGTTGGATGACTTGCGAGCCAAGCTATTGAAGCAATGGCAGTCCTTGAGTCATTGGAAGATGATCCCGATAGGGAGGGGTTTTTTTGAGTTTAGTTTTGCATCGATTGAGGACTTAAGGAGAGTTCTTTCAGTTAGTGCTTGGTCTCTCTCCCCTGGAATTCTGAGGCTCTTCTCTTGGACGACAGATTTTAATCCAAAACGGGTTAAGCAAATCAACACGCAGTGTTGGATCCGTATTCATAGCCTCCCCCAAGAATATTGGAGGCCTCGGATTTTGTTTGCAATTGCTAGAGGCATTGGCATTCCTTTTGTTGACAAGTGACTCCAAACACAAGAGGGAGGTGAATTGTGTTTTCCAAAAACTTTGGCAAAGATAAAAACTTTTTCCTTTTAATATATTATGAAAAACAACTTTGTTAAATACGCATGCGATTAAAAACGTTTTGCAAATGATAAAGCAGAAATAAAAAGATAAGGGATGAGAAGATGAACACAAGCGAGATATCCTGGTTCGGCCACAAACTACCCAGTAGCCTACGTCCAGTCCCCAAGGCAATACCACCACGGGTTTTCAATCAACTCTAGTTTTTAACAGGATCAAATAGAACCTTTACAAAAGAGAGCACTCCTCACAGACTAGGGATATCACCTCCCCCAATGAAAGAGCCTCAAGATAATAACCCAAGAGATATCACCTCTCTTGTCAACCACAAAGAATATCACCTCCCTTGTAAACACTTGGAAATCACATCCAAGAACACCCCAAGAAATATCACCTCTCTTGAAAACAAGGTGTAGAAAAAGAAAGGTTTGAGTCATACGACTCTTACCAACAATATGCACTCTTAATAGTGCTGATAAACAAATTGAAGAATAATTACAATAACACCTATATGTAAGACTCAATGACATAGAGATTTTGATATATGACAAATATTCAATTTAATGTGTGTGCAAGTGTTTTAGTATCAAATTGCAAAGACAGGTATCAAGCTGAATCTATCAAGTTCTGTAAGCAATTAAAGGAGAATATTCAAAGAAGAACTTGAAGAGCTCAAGGAGCAATAATCAAGAACAAAGATCAAGGAGTCATCAAGACAAGAGCTTAAAGAAGAATTAGATTTAAGTCTTAGATGATTTGTAAGAGAAGAAATCTCTTATTCACAAATAGCTCAGTTGAAATGATGCATGAAGAAAATCATTTTTCATAACCTGCATTAAAAAGGAATAAGTTTTTAATGAAAATGATTTTTGGAAATTAAGAAAATTCTTTGTCAGTACAACCATGTACTCAATGGATTTATATCATTTCCTGTACCTGACAAATCAAAATAAAGTTCTTGATATTCAGTACATAGATGTACTACACCTATGAATAACATGAAATCAGATCATTTATAAATGGTTAACTGAATACAGGCCTGTACATATGCTATGTACTCGTGTATTCAAGTTTCTGGAAAAATATGATGTTCATTAATACATAGATGTACTGAATGGGTGTACTGATGGTACTGATGGATTAACCAAGATCAAGTTTTTAAAGAACTCATACAGCCATGTACTACACAGGTGTGCAGAAACTTTCAGTATGTAAAATGGTTAATACATCCCTGTACTCAACCCCTGTCCAAGAACTTGAATCAGTTCAACTGATTCTGATATCAGACCTAAATCTGTTTGGACTGATCCCAAACGGTTACAACCTATTTTCTATATAAAGTGGGATCAATAGAATACCAATCAATCATATCAGAAACACACGAAATCAATTTGAGAGATCAATTGTGAAAATCATTCATCATCTTTCTTGAGCTTATTGTGAAAAGAGTGTTTCATCTTGTTAGAGCTTCAATTTGTGTATTAAACTTTTGAGAGTTTAGAAATCAATCTTTCTGTTTTTATTTGATTGTAAGAGAGAGGGAGTCTCTCTGTGTGATTAGGGTGAGGAATCCCAAGGAAGAACATTGAGGCTTTTTCACAAGAGGTGTGGTATCCTAGAAGTGAAAGAAGTGCTCTGTGGTGTAAAGGTTTTTCAAGCTATCTGGCTAAAGCTTGCTGTGTTAGTGTGTGAAATCCCACATGTGGAGTGGGGACTGGATGTAGGTCACAGTGGTGGTGACTGAACCAAGATAAATCTGGTTGTGTGGTATTTCTAAACTCAAAGCTCTTTAATTTCTGTATTGCGCATATAACTGAGTTCTTGATATACATTGTTCAATATTGTTTCTGTAAAGATCTGAAATACCTGATTGAACTTTGTGCAAACTGCAATCTAATCTGTGTTGTTCAAATCTGTTCTTGAATTGCAAGGCTTAAAACTCAATCATATACCATCTGTTCTTGTTTCTTAAAGATTGAATTATATGCTATAGAACTTGATTGTTAAAGTTAAGAACTTGATCTGTTTAATTTGAATTGAAACCAGAAGTATTATTGCAATCAATCTTGAGTTATTAATTGTTCAAAACTGAGTTGATTAAAACTGAAACTGAAACTGATATATTGTAACTCCAGTTGCTGACTGATTAAGGTCTGTATCTAATACCTGTATAACCTGTTCTGAATCTTAAAAAGCCCTTTCTTAATCTGTTAAAGATCCTGAGGCAAATCTGTTTTGAAAAGTAAGTTTTTGAAAAGGAAGAATTTTTGAAAACTCAATTCACCCCCCCTCTTGAGTCTTTGAAGCCAAAACAACACTATATGGTGTATAGAATTCTCAAAGTAGTACGGTCAAGTGATAGTTCAAGATAAAAACAGTATAAAATAAAATGATCAGAGATTTAAGCACAGAGTATGATAGCAAATGATTGTGTGTCTGAGGCAAGGTTTCCTATTCTCCTATTTATAGAAAACAGGCGATGGTTCACAATGAAATTGGGTCAAGCCTCTTAAAATTTATTTTTGTCGCGTCATAATCGATTATTGCAAAGCCATAATCGATTATTTAAACTAATTTTAGGAAGCACTCACTTTGACAGAATAGGCATAATCGATTATACTAATCGATTATGAGTCCACTGACTTTCATATAAAAAGCAATAATCGATTACATAATCGATTATGGGGTTTCCGTTTGAAGCTCGTTTGAAGTCAGAGAAAATAATCGATTATACAAAAACCATAATCGATTATTCTATTTCAAATTTTAAACTCAACGGCTTTAATGTCATAATCACTGATTAACATCAATTAAAGCCATTTAACCTCGACTCATAATCGATTATAGGATTACCATAATCGATTATGGTAGGTATAAATTTGAATTTGAAAAGTCTTGACAATTAAGAAATTGATTGCTCATTAAGTACCAATTAATTGTCAATTTTAATCCCTTTAAAGCACATGATAAATTCTTTTAAGCATATGTTAAATGTGTGTGTGTGAGACCAATATTAAATTGAGAACTCTACTTACCATTTACACACATTTTCTAAAACATCCAATACAAATACTGAAATTCCCATTTTGCCCCTTGTGCTTGCTTGCTTTATAACTTTCCGCTTTTTGCGCTTTAGTCCTTCTAGACCTTTCCCTTTTGTCATTCATCAAAACTAAAGCACCTGTCAAGGCATATATTCACACCTTTGTCTTTGGATGATGCTACAATCAACAAATCCCTTAGACACTTTGCTAGAGTGTTAGTAGATCTTGAACTTGCTAAGGAGCTCCGGAATAATATTATGATGGAAAGGGATGGATTCACCTTTTTGGTTGATATTGAATATGAGAAGCTACCTATGGTTTGTTCCATGTGTTCTATCATAGGTCACACGACTTCTCACTGCAAAAGGCAGAATGCTGATATTGAAAATCCTGCCTTAGGAGCCAACAAAGTGATGGCACGTTATATTCCAAAAAAGACTGATAAGAAGGAAGTTTTTCAAGAACCCTCAGATCTTGAACCTGTAATGGCCCCGAATCCTTCAGTGGACAAGGGTAAGGCTCTTGTGGAGGATGATCCTGTGGTTCCTTTGGATAAGGGTAAGGCAATTCTTGTGGAGGATGATCCTGTGGTATTAGATAAGGGTCAGTCCAGTAAATTGCAACCTGATCCTCAGTTTGATCCTGCTATTGAGGGCCCGGATATGGTTGTAGACTTAGACCTCAGGAGGAATATTACCCCTGTCATGACTATTAATGACTCGTTGGATCAAGCCACTAATCAGTTAGTGAAGATGAGGATTCAATTGTGTGACACCCCATTCCCAGGGTATCACATTTAAGTAACTGGTTGCGGAAATACACTCAATAAAATATTGCTGGTTGCTTTCGGAAAATAATATCTTCAAATTACTTATCCTTATTTAAAAATGGTGATAAAAATTTTTCTTTTTCTTTTACTCCACATACATTCCAACACCATCAACATAATATGTAACTATATAACATATATATGTATCATAAAAGTTTTACACTTAGACCTTCACATAATAGGTCATCTCCCAAAATTATAACATAAGCAAATAAAGACATAATTATAACATAGTGGTAATCTGGAATCACAACTCAAAAGGATGACTTTCAATAGCCAAACATCCAGACTAACAAAGTACCACTACTTGACAAAAAGTCCTATAGCTGGTCAATATTACAAATCACGGTTGGGAAGACCACCCTGGTTCTCCCTTCTTATCGGGATATCTGGTGAGGATACCTCTACTTCCGGAACTATGGAAGTATCAGAACTTAACCGTTCCTGATCTACAAGAAAACTGGTAAATAACCAGAGAGGTGGTAAGGGTATCTCCACCGTCAACCTCTGATACGTACGTGACGTAGGTCCTGAATTTGTACCTTCAACGATCCAAACTGGTCCGGTATAAGTGACACTCCGAGCCCCGTATTGATCACCCAAGCCTCATTATGGTCGGCATTTCACACAGGTCAAGGATATGATCCTTGAGTACGACAGATTTGTCTCCTCAGAGTTCATCTATACTCAAATATATATTTCCCACAGTATAGGCAACAACAAACAAATATGCAAGGGTGAGATACCAATATATGAGTTTTGATAAGACAACCGCATGCTCGACACACAAAACAACATATATCAGATATTCACAGTATATAAAGAAATTATTCAAACAACAGAATAATTCTATCAAAAGGGGTTTCATACCCGACAGTCATCGTCATTTTATAAAAATGCCTGACACTTCAATATTCAGGCTCTAATTTGATACCTAATCTCTGGAGATCCCACAATTTTCTGTTTCGTTTTGAACAGATCAAGCTCGCACATGGCACATTGTAAAAACGAAATAAAACAATGCCCAAGAAAGAGAACAAATAACACACTGGCAACTCTCCAACGTACCAAGGTTGTTGTTCAAAAATGTAACTCATTGGTCTATACACAGAGAACCCAATGGTCACTGCGAATAATGGAGTTTATTGTCCATAACCTATTGCATCACTCAGAACCTCAATAGTTATCGCATAAAGATGGACATTCAGTCCAGTAAAATACATTGGCTCACACAGAAACCCAATGATTCAAATGGAACCATAGTCCATAATAGATACATTGATCCACTCAGGACTCAATGATCACACGGCACGTCTGCCAACAATGCATGAGAAAAACTTTTATTCTCGTTTGTTTTCTTTGTCGCAATAATCTTTCCTTGTCGAAGCCCACATCTTACGACCATGCTTAGTTTTATATTAAGACTTTTCACCTTAAACAAACACAGGACACGCAGTCCAAATGTTTCAAACTCAACACAGGACACACAGTCCGAGTGTTCAATCGCAAAGCCCTAAACTGATGCACCAGTCTTAGGCTCGCGGATATGGAACTCACATTTTTCACATCAAATTTAGGACACACAGTCCACAAAATCATTACAGGACCCTCAGTCCAATGACACAGATCCTTGATCTACGTGTCCATAGAACACTAGAACCCCGACGTCTCGGTTCCTAGGTTCGTTTATCCTTTGTAAAACAGTTCGCTCAGTGAAAAACAAATACAAAACCAAATCTCCAAAAACTTATCCAAGTTTAACGGAATACTTTCACTGAATAAAACACTTTACAAAAATTCTTTTCTGTTAAAACGTTGATAAAACGTAAAAATCATTGATAAAAACTTTTCTTTCCAATAACTTTAATTCTGAAAATCGTTCTCAATAAAAGTCAACTTTCAAAAAGTCCTTACTAAATAAAATTTCATAATAACAAAATAAAATCTCTTTGTCAAAATTTCTCATAAAAATCTTTTTATAACTTAAATAACTTTTCTGTCAGAATTAATTGTTCTGAATGTTATATTACGTTATTTTCGGAACTTAATCACTTTAAATAACATTTATAATAAAATTGAATTTATTTTGGAAAAACTAGAGCCTGTGAAAATTTTCATAGTTTCGCCCTTACTGTCACTTTATTGACACATTTTCCACAAAAATATTATTAAAATAATATTTTTCCACCTTTTTCTCAAATTCTCATAAATTAATCACTTTGATTAATTATGTAAGCTTATCAAGCTTTTATCTTCAAATTAATTTTAAACATCGACCAACGTCAGGTTTCTCAATCCATCACTCAACAGCAGATAATTTCACCACAATATAGCATGGCATACATTCAAGTCATGGCATGCATCACAATTATAATTTTAACAATTTAATTATAATCATGTAAATCAACATATCACAGAAATCTAGTAATCATATAATCACTTAAACAATGAACGATTCAAAAATCACAGAAAATCATTACAGATAATTCACAGATGACTCAACAAAATAGCATACGATTATCTTAAACTCCTCATACTTTCCCCCCTTACCTCTTGAAGATTCAAGTGTTTGTTTCACGAACTGTTTTCCGATTCGATCTCCGTCTCCTTCGCACACTCAGGATAATCAACAACGATTTATCCTTCACAACAAATTAAATCCAAATCAACAAATGAAACAACAAAAATCAATCTAATCCCTATGGCTAAGTTTCGGCCTACTCAAGTGATTAGGCTAAGGATGTTTAAAAAATTTTCTAACTCATGGATTAATGATCCTTAAATATGATGAAGACATGATCAATGATCATAAACCAAGAACTTGAACAAAAACTCATCTAACTCAATGAGTTAGGGTTTCGGCCTTGACAACAATTTTGAGTTAGGAATTTCACTTGATTTCCATCTCTTGGATTCAATAATCATAGGTATTAGAGAGATGAAATCAAGTGTTCAATCATAGAAATTGAAACAAACTCATCTAGTCTCTCTAAGACTTAGATTCGGCCCACTATGGAAGAATAGGAAAGAAATTTTCTCTTGATTCATTCTCTTGGATCATGGATATAGAGATCATAGTGAGTTCATAGAAATTGGTTTTAAATCAAATGGATTTTTCTACAATTTTCTAGAGACTTTTGAAGAAAATTTCATGAAATTGGATGATGATGATTCATGGCATAAACTTGTAAAATAAATGAACGAGAAGACAACATGATCATGATAGATGGGGTTTTACCTCTTTTTGATTGAACAAATGAAGAGAGTGATCAAAACAAGCTTAGGTAGAAATGGAAGCTTTTAGGACAGCTTTGAGGGTATGGTGGTTTTCTGAGTGTATCTCATAATCCACTCATCTAAAAATTACGAAATTTAGCTTGTTGGAAAGGTAAGAAGAAGAGGAACAACTTTTATGTTTAAGGTTTGGTTTGATTCAGATCGGATCATGGAAGAAAAGGGCCTTCTTTACGCTGATCTAGTGTGGTGCTGTGGATTTCGAACTGTTTTGGTAATTTGGGCATATCTCTCAAGAAACTCATCCGTTTTTTATGATATTTAGCTAGTTGGAAAGAAGAGAGAAAGAGGAACAACTTTCATGTAGAAATTTTTCCGAGTTTCAGAATAGAAAAAGGTAAGAACTTCGATGAACTTTCGGGTGGGTAAGGAGAGTTTGTCTTAGTGTTCTTGGTGTTCTTGATGAATGATGAAGAGAAAATGGTTTTGGGAGGAGGAATGAAGGCTGGCGCACAAACAAGGGAAGAGAGGAGAATGAACAAAATGATTCTTATGTTAAATGGAATTAAAAGAGGATGTATGGTAGGAAAATAAGCCATGTAGCCTTATAGATTTTGTGGTTGAAATGGAAGATGAATACTTGGCTAGAAATGGTGAAGGGTGGGCAGCCTTAGGGCCATAAAAATGATGTGGATTAGGGTGTTTGGGTGGTGTGGCTGCCTCCTATACCACATGTTAGGGAGAAGATGTTTTGTGTGGCAAATCATGGTTAGTTAACCTCGGTTAGATTTAACCAGACGTAGGTTAGGTTAACGTTCAAAATATCTATATATTTTCTTTGCCTGACTAGAGTAAATTATCATCATGATGATTCATTTCCTCTTGAGTCATCATAGATGGCTTGTCGGTCTGTTTCCCGATATATCTCTGCACAAACGTACCCGATTCCCGATTAGGGTTTTTGAGAGAAATGAGTCTTGATTCATGAAGATGATATAAGTGAGTTGAAAAATTGCCTAAGTGTAGGGGAAAAGGATTAGAACCGTGTAGGGGAGGGTAGAATGGTCCCAAAATTTCAATGGCAAGCCTTGTAATTTCCATAGGAAACCAAGGGTAAAATGGTCATTTCCTTACAAAAATATCTAAAGGGCATTTATGAGCCATTATGGCCATTATGATTCGGATAAGATCGTCATAAATGCTCACCACATCAGTCACATCAGTCATCTCAGCTCTGTTGCTGACTCCCTAGAGATATTTCAACGTTTTCGCCCGCAGAAAATATAATATTTTTTTTTTTTTCACGAAAATTTTCAAAACTTCCAATATCGTAGAAAATATGATAAAAATATTTTTCATCTCTTTCACGAATTCAAATTAGGTTTTATGAGCAGTAAACTTTTACTGTCAGTGAAAAACGCAGATTGGGCTCCGTCTGAATTTCAACCCAAAATTTCATCGTAACCTTATAATATCAAATATATCGTGGAAATGACTTTGGTTTATCCAAAATCATTTTCTAAGTCTCGGATAAAAATATAATCATATATATTTATTACCGATATTAGAAAGCAGTGAAAATCGGGGTGTTACAAATTGACAATGTATATGATGAGGAAGTAACTCCAATCCCAACTCAGGATAGTCCTAATGATGTTAGAAGTCTATCTGCTACTGGCTCTGATTCATTTCATATGTCTAGTCCCAGGAATGTGGCAAATTCAAATAATGGACACAATGTTAGGATTGTGCATTCTGCTGACAACATTCATGATAGAGTGCTTAAAGACTTGAGCACTTTAGGCAATAGATGGGCAGATATGGTGGAGGAAACTCAGTTAGAAAATCCTTCCCCTACGGTGGATCCTAATGTTACTAAGGATGGTGGTTTTGAAGTAGTGTTAACTAAGTCTCAAAAAAAGAAATTACGACAGAAAAAGAAAAATGTTGTGGTCTCTGAGTATCCAACCCGATCAAGGGTAGGAAAGCAAGGGTTTCCCCAATGAAGTGCATCTTCTGGAATGTTAGGGGAATTGCCAACTCCCCAACTAGATTGGCACTGAAAAAGCTTTGTGTTACACATAAGCCTAACTTTGTTTTTGTGGCTGAGCCTTGGATGGAAGAGTGTAATTTCCCAGCCTTGTTCTGGAAGAAATTAAATATGAAGGTGTTTGGTATTAATCATAGGGGTTCCCTCCAGCCTAATCTATGGTGTATCTATTCAGAAAACCTAAATCCGAGTGTGCTGGCTATCTCTGATCAGCATGTCTCTTTCTCAATGGTTTTGGATGACCAAATTGTGTGTGTTTCTGCTGTTTATGCTTCTACCTCCTATCTGCAAAGAAGAAGACTATGGCAAGAGCTTAATATTTTGCAATCTACCTATCAGAATCCATGGTGTTTTTTTGGTGATTTTAATGTGGTTCTAGGTGCCCATGAATATAGAGGGAAAGGCTTACCTTCTCAGGTTCCTTGTCAGGATTTCAGATATTGGACTGACAACAATTGTCTTACTCATGTACTAACTAGAGGTGTGCAATTCACCTGGTCGAATGAGAGGAAAGGTAGAGATTTTACTGAGAAGAGGTTAAATAGGTTCATCTGTAATGACACTTGGTTAGACTATTGGTCTAATGTTTCTTGTTGTTCTTTAACAAAATCAAGGTCAGATGATTTTCCCTTGTTACTTGATTTCAGAAATGATCACCACTCTTTCCCTTCTTCATTTACATTTTGAAGGATGTGGTCTAACAATACTGATTGTGAGAAGATTATTAAGGAGGCTTGGAGTGGTAATTTTCAGGGCTGTCCAATGAGCATCTTATCTCAAAAGCTGAAACTAGTGAAACTGAGACTGAAAGATTGGAATGCTTCTGTTTTTGGTAATGTAAATGATAGAGTCAGGTCTGCTATGGAGGAGTTAGACCATATTCAAATTCAGATTGATAATTCTGGTTTTAATGAGGATCTGAGGAATCAAGAACAGGCTGCTCAATTGAAGTTGGAATCTGCTCTTCATGATCAAGAGGAATTTTGGCATGAAAAATCAAGGCTGAATTGGCATCTTCATGGTGACAGAAACACTGCCTTCTTCCACAAGATAACCAAAGTCCGAAATGTATCCAAGAAAATTACAATGCTAAAAAGGGAAGGTGAGATTCTCTCTAATCCTACAGATTAGGAAGCTCACATTATTAGTTACTATGAAAGTCTGTTTAAGGATGACAATATTTGCATTGATGATGGCCTTGTTGAGGAAGTCATTACTCCAACAGTTTCCAGAACTGATAACTTAATGCTCACTAACTTGCCCTCTGTTGCTGAAATCAAAGATGCTGTGTTTAACATGAATTCTGATGGTGCCCCGGGGCTAGATGGTTTTGGAGCATTTTTCTTCCAAAAATATTGGTCTATCATTGAGCAGGATGTGGTAAATGCTGTTATTCTATTTTTTTGACATGGATGGATGCTGTCTGGTTTCAATTCAAACCTAATAGTGCTAATTCCAAAGGTTCCTAATTCTGACAGTATTGATTTGTTTAGACCAATAGCTCTAGCAAATTTTAAGTTTAAGGTTATTACAAAGATCCTAGCTGGCAGGTTATCAAAGATAGCTCCTAAAATCATCTCTTCCAATCAAAGAGGTTTCATCCAAGGTAGGGAAATTGGGGATTGTATCTGCTTGGCATCAAAGGGCATAAATCTTCTGGAAAGGAGGTCTTTTGGTGGCAACTTAGCCTTGAAGGTGGATATTAGAAAGGCTTTTGATACAGTGGATTGGAGCTTCCTTCTTAAGGTTCTTCACTCCTTTGGCCTTGACAGCAAATTCTGTTTTTGGGTGGAATCTATCCTTAAGTCTGCCAGATTATCTATCTTAGTAAATGGTAAATATGCTAGCTATTTCTCTTGCTCTAGAGGGGTTAGGCAGGGTGACCCCTTATCCCCTTTACTGTTTTGCCTTGCTGAGGAGGATCTTAGTCAAGGTATCACTAAATTGGTCTTGGATGGTAAGCTTCAGGTCATGTCTGGTGCTAGAGGAGCTTCTGTCCCTTCGCACATCCTTTATGTAGATGATATTCTGCTCTTTTGCAAAGGCTCCCAAAGGAATTTACTCAATTTGATGAACCTGTTTCAGAGATATGGCAGAAATTCTGGTCAACAGATCAACCAAAGTAAATCCACGTTCTATACAGGTTCTATTAATGCTAGAAGAAAGGCTGCAATTACTGATTTTCTAGGATTTTTGTTTGGTTCTCTGCCTTTCATCTATTTGGGAATTCCAATCTTTATAGAGAAGCCTAGGAAGCAACACCTTATGCCTATTGCTGATAAAATTAAAAGTAAATTAGCTTCTTAGAAGTCTGCTATGCTGTCCATTGTTGGCAGAGTGCAGATGCTAAAATCAGTGATCTATAGCATGCTCAACTACAGTTTATTAATTTATGCTTGGCCTGTGAGTTTGTTGAAGGAAGTGGATAGATGGATCAAAAATTTTATTTGGGGTGGTGACACTCAAAGTAGAAAGCTTGTAACTGTGGCTTGGCACAAAGTTTGCAAACCTTTAAATGAGGGTGGTTTAGGATTAAGATCCCTCAGAAGCATCAATAATGCTGCAATGCTAAAGCTATGTTGGAACCTGGTTTCTTCAAACAATCAATGGGCTGTCCTCTTGAGAGCTAGAGTCTTTAGAAACAATTCTGTGATTGGCCATCATATAAGTTCCTCGACTTGGCCTGGTTTAAAGTCTTTTGTTAGCACTGTTATGCAAAATTTATCCTGGCTGATTGGGAATGGCTCTGACATTGATTTCTGGACTGACACTTGGATGACTGAACCTCTGGTGTTCTTGTTTAATATTCTAGAAGAGCTTCACGGGAGGCTTGTGGCTAAGGTCTCTGATTTCATGAATGAGGGTGAATGGTATATCCCTGCTCCTTTATTGATTAAGTTTCCTCAGTTGCATAATCTTTTAAATAAGGTTAAGCTTCCTCCTTCAGGATGTTTTGACCAAAGAATGTGGAATCAATCTGTTTCTGGTTCCTTATCCTTAAAGGAAGCTTTTACCTTTCTCTGCAGGAGGTTCTCTCCCTGTCAAATCAGCTCAATTCATCTCAAGCCATTCACACTTTTATTGCAGGAGCTATAAACACTATTTGGTATTGTAGAAATAAACTTAGATTAGATAACAAATTCATCCCTTTTGCTTCGATTATTAGCATGATTTATGCTAATGTTTCCTTAGCTGGCAAGCTCAGTTTTGGTCACTTGACTTCCTCAATGCAGGATTTTCAGTTTATGAAATTCTTCAAAGTGGAAGCGCATCATGCTAAGGCAATTAGTATTAAGCAGGTCGATTGGCATCCCCCAAAGGATCTTTGGATAAAATGTAACACTGATGGTGCAGCCAAAGGAAATTCAGGAGTAGCTGCTTGTGGAGGGATTTTCAGAAATTCAAACTCAGATGCCTTAGGCTGTTTTGCTGAAAACATTGGTGTCTCTTTTGCCCTCAATGCTGAATTGTTTGGGGCTATAAGGGCTATTGAAATAGCTTTTGAGAAGGCCTGGCACATGCTCTGGCTTGAGTATGACTCTTTGCTAGTGGTCAAGGCCTTTGAAAACGTATCTTTGGTTCCTTGGCAGTTAAGAAACAGATGGAGGAAGTGTTTGTCTTTGATTTCACAGATGACATTTCATGTTTCTCATATTTTTAGAGAAGGCAACTCTTGTGCTGATAGACTTGCCTCTCATGGCACTGGTATTCAAGATTTTATTTGGTGGGATTTGTTACCTAATTTTATTAGGGATGATTTCTTTAGAAATAGAGTTGGTTTACCTTTCTTTAGGTTTAAATAATGTTTTTCTCTCATGGGTTTTGGTTTATGTCCCCCTATGATTTGTACTTTTCTTTCTTTTTAATAAAATTTTAAGTGTGCTACAGATGATTGGTGGCTTCTGAGGTGCCAACCTAGTTGGGATGTCCTTAGCCATTGTGATGCCTTTACATGCTTTTGTTTTGCTTATAAAAAAAAATGAACGCTTATAACATGTTAAATATCATAAGACTAAAAAAATTTTAATATTCGATGAATTTTTAAAATTTAATCATAGTAGGATTACAACTGGAAGTTAATTTTGTACATGAATGAATTATTTAAAATAGTTGTTTAAGTCTTTTGATTCCTAAATTTATCAGTCCCTGCATGTACTTTAGGTTGCTAAAGTGTAGGGATAAATAATTGTATTTACCTTATGAAGTTCAAATTTGTCTTATAGAGTTAAAGCTTTATTTTTTTAAGAGTATAATTAATACGTTCTTGAGAAAAACATTAGTTTTACACTTGGTCATGGTATCACTCATTTTATTGAATCTTGAATTATCCAATTGAGACAGTTTGGGAAGAAACTTTTTCTCAACTGCTATACTAATTACTCGTTGATTCTCATATGTTAAATAGTTGATGAAATTTCGGTTTGATACATTTCCTTTTGTTCTCCGGGTCTATACTGAAGTTGACACAGGCAAACACAAGAAGGGGGGGTTGAATTGTGTTTGTTAATATTTTTCGAAAACAACCTTTTCAAGAACAGTTCTCTCACACAAAGATAAAGAGGCAGAAGCAAACACACAGGAAAAACAAACTTTTGAAGGAATAACAAATTCAAGTTCAAATCCCCACAATTTGTATAACACGTAAAACTAAAGAGATAAGGGATTAGAATATTCACGCAAGTTGTTTTATCCTGGTTCACTCTCTTCCAACCAAGAGCTACGTCCAGTCCCTTCTACTTGAAGGTTTTTCTTCACTATTCTCCAAATAGATTACAGCAAGTATTCAACACCTCTCCAGGCTCACAAGTATTCCTTTCTTACCAAGCCTCTTCAGGCTCTACCTCTAACAAAGAGATTTGGTTTCTTTTGATCTTCTAACTCACTATGTGTGAGGATATGAAATTTTAAGATCAGATGAATATTATAACAATATTCAAGCTAAGATATTACAGACTTTTTTTTTTCTGAAAGAATAAAAGAATGTTTGCTCACAAGAGATTTCTTGAGATTTCTTCAACGGTTGTATTTGAATTTTCCCGTTTAGGGATAGAATCAACAATGTAATATCCATTGTGACTCAGCTTGCTCGTGGCCATTGTACTATATGACAACATTCTTGCATGAAACGGGCACACCTCTGAGCAAATGCAACTTGAAAAATTGGCTTGCCTTCCTTGTACAAATTCCAGCTATTCTAGCGTAAAAGGTGACAGGGTACAAGTCATTTTGCATTGTACTATTTTGCTTTTTGCAAACCTCATATGTACTATGTCTCTCTCATAGAAACAAGACAATAAAATCGTTAATAACAAATAAGAAGGACCATCATATAATTGAAATAAATATCAATCATTTGAATTAAATATTTCTATATGGTCGAGATATTAATTCTGATTATATCAAGCATTCATTGAAAGTGAAGAGCACGTCTACTTAAAAAGTGTGTCTATACACTAATAGTTAAAAAACAATTTTAGCTCGTCCAGTGATGTGGCAAATTTTGCTCATCCATAATCAAGACTTTGAACTTGCTACATATCGGTGAATAGCTTAGATTTGCGTCTGCTGACGTGGCACAACGCTCGTCTACTTACATGAGTAAAGAGCTCGTCCACACGCACTGTTCTATAGCTTGTCTATTCAAATTAGAGTAGAGCTCGTCTATTGGTAGTGTTCAATATATCGTCTACTAGAGCATATTCTTATAATTAAAAAATATACCATATAACTTGAAAGGCTCGTCTACCCGGTTGGACGCGGATATAGACTCTTAAGAGATTTCCTTATCATATTGAATTTCGAATACCCTGTAAGACTTAGATAAGACTTGTTAGATCTTAACTGACACTTTGCCATACAAATTTAAACCTTTTTCTTAACATCAAAACTTAGAGATTATTTAATCCAAATTACTTTGGTTCCAACAATCTCCCTCTTTTTGATGATGACAAAAACTAATTAAATTTGAGTGTGCAAAGTCCAAGAGAGCTTACAAAGCTCCCCCTAAGACAAAGCATTCAAACTTAACAGGAATATAAAAAGGAATAAGATATGAACAATAGATAAGTATATAACACATATTACTTACCATATCAGCAGAACTACTTATCAGACATAAGCATCAGAGCATATAAAATAATAACTATGCAATCATTTAAGACAAGTAACACATACATATGCAGATAACATAAAATAGATTCAAAAACACTGACTTTTCATATATATAAAAATTTAATCTCTCTCCATTCTCCCCCTTTTTTGTCATCAGACAAAAAGGTAGGAAAGTGGACCATCATTGTCAGTACAAAATAAGATGTGATAGGCCTAAGAAGATGGAGGAGGTGGAGGGGGTAGCTAGGTTTGGATTTGGATTTTGTGGAGGGGCAAGTTGAGTTGGCAGGTTCTGGCTTTGTTGAAAACTGAGCATAATGCTCATCATTTGGTTCATCATCACATTGATGGGAGCCAGAGCTTCTGCAACTTGTTCTCTTACCTGCTCTTTCACTTCAATCTTGACTCTTTCCTCTACTATTCTGCCAATGATTTCTTCAAAATTTGGAGGCCGTGATAGTGGTGATCTTGAGCTTTCAACACTCTCTTGAGCCTGAGCTTGACTTGGCATAGTGTCAAGAGCTCTTGAAGTCTGGGTTTCTCTGGATGAATGACAGTAATAGCCAATGGTTGAGATGAAGATTTCCCACAAGTGCTTGGTCTGGAGTCAGATTCAACAACTTCCTCATTAGCAGTCACTGGTGCAACAGTGTCAATCTCCATGCCAGAGTCTTCAACTATGATATCTTCATCAGTATGCTCAGAAGGTGGTAATGGTGGAGGAAAGTCTGTAATTTGCAGTATTGGTGGTGGCAGTTCTTTAGACCAGTGGACTTCATCTTCTACATATATTGGACTGATAGTAGGAACACCTAGAATGTCTTTGTAGATGAAGTGTCTGAAGATAGACAGTCCACATTGGCCTCTCACCTTGGGAATGAACTTCTTTTGCTCAGAGGATAAGCCAGAAGTAGATGCTTCTGCTGTGCACTTCACTATATGCTTTCTGCATATATCAACTGCTACATCTTCTCTTACATCCTCAACAGGTTGTTCTAGCCAGTAGTCAATGATGTTTTGATCTGTGTTCTCAACATCATCTGGCTTGATTATGCAGGACTCTGGGAAGGCCATTTTTCCTGTGAACCTTTCCTTCTTCCTGTCCTTGTCCTTGTTGAGATCAATCATGGGTAGTCTTGGACAAATCATTCTGGGGTGGACTCCAATCTTGGTTTTATAAGAATGTCTTAACCAAGTTAAGGGTACAAAATTGGCAGCCCGCACAACCCTATAAAGCTCAAATTCAGTCTTCAGCATTGCATACATGAGATAATCTTTTATGTCCGCTGCCTTGCTATATTCATCTGGATGGACAAAAGTCTTCCACTTTGTATTTTTGTCCATGATGAAGGGAACATGTCTAAAGGATCTAGATGTAACACCCTTCTCGGGGGCTACATTGTCTGTGACATTTCTATTTTTATAAGACCGAGTGAAACGGAAATAATTATTTTGCCAAAAATACAGGTTTTTTTTTTCTTTTCTCTTTAACAAATAATACCATACATATCCTTTAACATATAACATCAACTTATGCATCAATATTATACAAACCAAGTTCCAAGTACCATCAGTCATACATATTCATAAAGAAGGCGGAAATACCAACGCCAGTAAATAACAACAGACTAGAATATGTTTATAATAATATAACATAGACACGAGACTGGCCAGACAGAAAATACTGACAAAAGTCCATCATATTGAAGCCCTCGAGACTGTGTCCATGTCTCCCAACACTCTCAAACTCCAGCAGGGTGTGATGGAGAAACAGTGTTGTCGTCATCTTCGTTCAACGCAAGATAGAAACAACAAACCAGAAAATACAGAAATGAGGTGAGATTTCCATTTATCTTACACTTAACGCAGACATGCAGTGGTACTACACACAAGTACGTACAAATATCAACAAATAGTTATATCATCCATCACAACAGAAATAATAATATTTCACAACAACATAATCACAGGGCACCGTTTTCCCTAGATAGAAGACGTCTAAGACTCGAGGAATGACCTCTGATTCACCATACCATGGTTTTAACAAACAGTCGGAGAGAGTGGTTCGGAGGATTGTTCTGGAGTCCACCAGAATTGGGTAATAAAATGTATCAACAGTCATCATGGTGCACATAGGCTTTTTTGGGAACATCCTTCACTACTAGAAAATACATAGTGTCTAGTCGAGTATGTCAGTGTATTGCAAGATCACCATGCCACAGAGGAGCAGCCAACTGGGCCTATATGAGTATTTCATACCCCGACACCCCTGAGCATCAATTGATCGTCACTACGGAATTCGCACCCGCATTAAAGTGTTAGCTCAATCTCCTAGGCACAATGGCCTTACAGAACATAGTTTCACAATGTGTTTAGGTAAACTTTGCCGGAAATGCGTTCTTCTAGTCCATCCAACGGATGACATCGTGATTCCTTCAGAATTCTTTTAACGTACTGTAACAGATGCTAGATGTCCTTAAGTCCGAATCACCGGTACTTAATCATCAAGCTAAAGTTCTCAAGTAACCTTTCATCTTTGTGCAATAGTTCTTCTTAAAGTACTTGATTAAAATCCTAGCACATTATGGGATTGGAACATAGGTCCAAGTATTTATTTCTCTGTACTTTTCTAGTTGAGCCTTTTTCTTTGGCTTCCAATAAAACAAATCATTCTGAGTCCATTAAATTTTATGGAATATGGATAATGAATTATCCATACTTTATGACATAAGGTTGTGTTTCACCCCAGATCATAAATTATTATGTTCGTATTTTCACTAAGTCATTCTTGACTTAGGTTTTTACATTTTACAGTAAAACCTCGTCTTTGAAGACAAAAATCCTTTTGGCTTAAAACCAAAACCTTTAGATAAAACCAAATCCATTTTCAAGAGTAATTTCCCTCAAAGATACTTAGGCATCAATTTCTCCAAAGCATTTTCTCGAAAATCCTTAAAAATGTTTAACGACGGTTTCGTCGCTTTTTACTGAATTTAGGCTTAAAAATCCTACTTTTGAAGATTTGGTTCTTCACCTCAAATGTATTATTTTCCTAGGTTAGATTACTCAAGTGAAAAAGTTGAAACACTGATTTTTACATCATTTATATGAAATTCCTAAAAATTTGACCAAACGTCGTTTATTTTGTAAATCGCATAAATCTTTTTTCAACGATTTTACACTCTAATAGTCCAAAACTCATTTTGGAGTTTTAGAACAGTTTTAAAAGTATGAAAATCAGTTTTCTAACTGTCCAGTTACATTTATTTTCGAAAATTACAGTTTAGTCCCTAAACTTTCATTAATTACAAAAAGGTCCATATTCACTTAAAACCTTATAACTTTTTAGTTATAACTCCAAACCACACCAAACCAACTTCTTTATAAATATTTTTCAGTTGCCCTCAAATTTTCCGGAAATCACTTTTCTGCCCCAAATATTTTTCAATAATTGCAAAAAGGTCCTTTTCACCAAAAAGCTTATAACTTTTTATGTATTAATCCATTTAACTCCAAACCAATTTCTATAGTTTTCTCTCATCAAGGACTACAATCTTAACATACAAGTATATGAATTTCGGTGCAGCCACTGAAATTCTCAGAATTTGCAATTTAGTCCCTAAGGACTCATAAATCCATAACTTTCAATATACACATCCAAATCAATCCAAACCAACTTCTATAGGGGAAGTCTTAGGCTTTGTTTGGTTCCTTAGAGTCCAATTAATTGTTTTGTGAATATTAAATAATATAATAGTTAACTATGGTTAATAAACATGTGGCTCACAATTTAGGAAGGGTGTGGCTGATTCTTGGCCACAAGAATTAGCCATGGTTACTTAACCATGGTTAGAAATTAACTAAACTTAGGTTAGGTTAAGATTAAGGGCATTTTGGTCATTTCACCTAAATTGACATTTAATGCTTCAAAAATGCTTTGGTGAGTCATGGTGGTGACTCACCCCATGACTCAGCTCCTCCGGTGTCCGGTTTTGTCTCTGCACCTCCATTCTTGACTCCGTCGGTTTCCCGATTAGGGTTTTACGCCCGAAAAAAGCATAATATTTCGTTTTCGGTTGAAAATTTTCAAAACAACCAAACTCATTGGAAATATGATTTACATATAAACCATTTCGTTCATGAGTCAAAATTAGGTTATCTTGAAGAGATCTGTTCTTTCTCTCTATCACACCATTTTACTGTGGTGTTCTAGGTATTGAGAAATTGTGAAGAATACCACTTTCTTCACATAACTTATGAAATAGCTCATTTTCAAACTCTCCCTCATGGTCACTTCTGATTGAAGTGATACACATGCCTTTTTCATTCTGTATAGGTTTGCAGAATATAGAAAAGACCTTGAAAGACTCATCCTTGTGAGCTAGGAACATAACCCATGTCCATCTAGTGTAGTCGTCTACAATGACTAGACCATATTTCTTACCACTGACAGAAGTAGTCCTTGTTGGACCAAAGAGATCAAGGTGTAGCAGTTCTAGTGGTCTATTGGTATTAACAACATTCTTAGATTCAAAATAACCTTTGACTTGTTTTCCCTTTTAACATGCATCACAGAGAGCATCAGATTTGTACTTAAGGTTTGGTAGCCCTCTCACGAGTTTATGCTTATTTAGCTTTGAGATTAATCTCAAGCTTGCATGACCTAGCCTTTTGTGCCAAATCCATCACTCATCTTTAGTGGACACTAGACATGAGACACTTTGATTTGAGAGATCCTCCAAGTCAATTTTATACAAATTGTTTTGCCTCTTAGCAGTGAATAAAAGTGATCCATCATTTTTCTTGACATTACACATGTTCTTGTTAAAAGAAACATCATATCCACTATCGCATAATTGACTTATGCTCAGCAGATTATGTTTTAAACCATTTACCAAAAGAACATTATCAATGGAGGGAAAAGGGTGTTTACCAATTTTACCTATACCAATGATCTTCCCTTTCTAGTTTCCTCCAAATGTAACCCAGCCGCCATCTTTATGTCTTAGGTCTTGGAACATACACCTTTCTCCCGTCATGTGACATGAGCACCCACTGTCCAAGTACCAAGATGTTTGTTTCTTTCCTGCTGTTAAACAAATCTGCAACAGGTATTATCTTATCCTTAGGTACCCAAAATGACTTGGGCCCTTTCTTGTTAGTTTTCATTGGACGCGAATGTTTAGCATGCTTATTATGTATGCATCTATATGTAACATGCCCACTTTTTCCACACACTTTTCAAAAGGTATTGGACGAGCCTGACTTAGCTTTAACATAATTAGCCGGAGCTTTTGAAGCTCTATGTTGTATATGTGGTTTTGGCTTATTATGAGATGCTTCTTGCTTCTCCTTGTCATAACCAAGGCCATATTTATCATATGGTGACCTAGAGTACCTTAATATAAGACTGAGCTTATCTGAGCCACCTACAAACTCACACTCTAGTTTGTCAGTTAGACTGCCATTCTCTGATTTTAGCTTATCATTTTCATGTGCTAAGTTTTGCTTCTCCATGCAGACTCTATCATACTTTTTTATTAATTTTGTGAACTTCTTTTTAAGACTTTTGTATTCATGAGACAATATGGATGATTCATGCAATAATTCATCAAAAGCATTTTGAAGAGTGGACGGGTCAGAATCCATTACCTCGTCATCAGTGTATTCACTTTCTAATGATGTGTCAGCCATGAGACAAATATTTGCCTCTTCCTCAGCTTCATCTTCCTCATCAGATGAAGATAGGTCTAAGTCCTCCCAAGTAGCCATTAGGCCCTTCTTCTTCTTGAAGAACTTCTTTTTCTCTTTCAAATCAGGGCAATCATCTTTGAAATGGCCAGGCTTCTTGCATTCAAAGCACAAGGGTGGACCTTTTTTCCTTGGAGTCTGATTTCTCCTTGGAAAACTTCTTGTTGAACTGCTTCCTTCTGAAGTTACCTTTCTTTCTCCACATGGTGATGAATTTTTCTGGAGATGAAAGATAGTTTATCTTCATCTGATCCTTCATCACTATCTGAAGGTTTAGCATCATCTGAAGATTCAGCAGCTTTGAGGACTTTTGATGAACTGGCTTTCTTTGCCTTTAGGGCAATAGACTTTCCTTTTCTGGAATTGTCTTCTTTATTCAGTTCAAGTTCATGAACCTTTAGTGACTCGAGAAGCTCTTCTAGAGAAAGAGTATTCAGATTTTTGGCTTCCTGAATAGCAGTAACCTTGGGTCTCCATTGCTTGGATAAACTTCTCAGAATCTTTCTAACATGGTCTCTGTTTTCATAGATTTTTTCGAGAGATCTGATACTGTTGGTAATTGTTTGAAATCTTCCAAACATCTGATCTATTGTTTCATGATCAGCCATTTTAAATAGTTCATACTGGTGAACCAGCATGCTTATCTTTGATTCCTTTACTTGAGATGAACCTTCATGAGCTAGGGCCAGGGTATCCCAGATTTCTTTAGTAGTGTTGCATTTGTGAACTTTGTCATGTTCAGATCTGGTGATGGTACACATCAAATAATGTTTTGCTTTGAGATTGAGTTGATGTTTGGCCTTTTGATCTGCATTCCAATCTGCTCTAGCAATAGCAGCTCCATTTTCGCCTCTAGGCTCAGTATAGTCATTTTCAATCAGTTCCCAGATATCTAAATTTTGAGCATCCAAGAAGGCCGTCATCCTCTTCTTTCACTAGTCATAATTAGTTCCATCGAAGAGAGGAGGTCTGTTGATAGCTTGTCCTTCTGCATCCATGGTTGTTGGATCGTACTCCCTCAGCACTTGTTAGATGCTCAACCCTTTCGAGGCTGAGCTCTGATACCAACTGAAGTTGACACAGGCAAACACAAGAAGGGGGATTGAATTGTGTTTGTTAATAATTTTTGAAAACAACCTGTTTCAAAACTAATTTTCTCACACAAGGAATAAAAGGCAGAAGCACACACAGAGAGAGAAAAAGATCCTTTTAAATACTTAACTAAACTAAGTGCAAATCCCCACAGTTAGTATAAACAAATAAAACTGAAGAGATAAGGGATTAGAAGATTCACGCAAGTGTTTTATCCTGGTTCACTCTCTTCCAACCAAGAGCTACGTCCAGTCCCTTCTACTTGAAGGTTTTACTTCACTATTTTTCCAAATAGATTACATCAAGTATTCAACACCTCTCCAGGCTACAAGTATTCCTTTCTTACCAAGCCTCTTCAGGCTCTAACTCTAACAAAGAGATTGTTTGCTTTTGATCTTCTAACTCAATATATGTGAGGATATGAAAGTTTAAGATCAGTTGAATATTATAGCAGTATTCAAGCTAAGGTATTACAGACTTTTGCTCTTGAAAGAATCAAAGATTTTGAGCTCGTAGAATGGCAAGCGTTTTTCTAGCAAGGTTTCTGTATTTGTAAAATTTGTTTCTTCAGTTGTTGAGGTCTTCTATTTATAGTGCCATTTTTCTTCACTTTGAAATTTTTCAACGGTTGTTTTGAATTTTCCCGTTTAGAGATGGAATCAAATGCATAAAATCCGTTGTGACTGATAGCTTGAACGTGGCCATTGTGAAATGTACTATTGCTTATCACTCTTGCACAAAATGGTCACACCTCTGAGCAATTGCAACTTGAAAACTGTCTTGCCTCCCTTGTACAAATTCCAGCTATTCCAGCAATAAAGGTGACAGGGTACAAAGCATTTTGCATTTCCTCATTGTACTATTTTGCTTTTGCATTTCCTCATTGTACTATGTTTCTCTCACAAAGAAACAAGGCAATAAAATAGTTAAAGCAAATAGGAAGGACCAACATACATTTGAAATAAATATTAATCATTTGAAATCAATACTTCTATGTGGTCGAGGTAGCATTTTCTGAGGATATGAAAGATTCATAAAGAAAAAGAGCTCGTCTACTTAACAATATGCATCTACACGCTCATAGTTAAAAACTCTTTTAGCTCGTCCACTGACGTGGCAAATCCTCTCGTCTACTATCAAGTCTTTGGACTTGCTATATATCAGTGAGTTACTTTGATCTCCGTCTACTGACGTGGCACTTAAGCACATCTACTCATAGGAGTTAAAATTCCTGTCTACTGAGAATACTTTATATTCCATCTACTCAAATATATTAAAATGTATACATATACCAATGATTTTGAGTAGCTCGTCTACATAGGTGGACGCGGATATTAAGAAACTCTTTCAAGGTTTCCATAACTTATTAAATTTTGAACATTCCTGCAAGACTAGATATAGCATGTTAGATCTCAACTAAAACTTTGCCATGCAAATTTAATCCTTTTTGTTAACATCAAAACTTAAAGATTATTAATCTAAATTACTTTGGTTCCAACATCATCATCTGATGAGCTAACATCTAGATCCTCTCAGGTAGCCATCATTCCTTTCTTTTTCCTTTTGAAGATCTTTTTGTGGGGTTGCTTCTTCAACTGAGAACATTCTGACTTTATATGTCCAGGTTTCTTACATTCATAGCAAATAATAGGACCTTTATCTGTATTGCTACTTTCTTTGAAGAACTTTTCTTTGTTGAACTTCTTGAAAGGTGGTCTATCTTTTTTGAAATTCTTCTTTTTCCATAACTTTCTCATTTTTCTTGTCAGTAATGACATTTCATCATCACTATCAAAGTTGTCTTCAGATGCATCTGACTCTGAATCTGATTCTTCAACCTTCAAAGCTTTTGAAGGGGTTTTATCAGTCTTGAGAGCAATGGATTTCCCTTTCTCGGTGGTGCCAAGAAGATCACTCGTTTGAATTGGAAGATCTTTGGCTGGAAATATTGTTGTAACAAGATGTCTCCATGGTTTTGGAAGACTTCTAAGAATTTTGCCTACCTTCTCTGCATTGGTGTAGATTTTTCCCAGAGATTTCAGACTGTTGGTGATGGTAAACACTCATACTTTTGTACAAGCATGCTTATCTTTGTTTCTTTTACTTTGGATGAACCTTCATGTGTTACTTCTAAAGTATCACATATCTCTTTTACAGACCCACATGCATGAACCTTTTCAAACTCTTCCTAACTCAAGGCACACAATAATGAATACCTTATTTTATGATTCAGGTCCCATTTGGTTTTCTGAGCAGCAGTCCACTGAGCCTTAGGTTTCTCTGCATTTGTTGTATCATCTTTGGGTATGAATGGTCCATCAGTGATTATCTCCCATAGATCTGAGTTTGTGGACATGATGAACCATTAGAATCTTTCTTTCCAGTGCATGTAGTTTTCTCCATTGAAAAAAGGAGGTCTGCACATGGATGTTCCTTCCATCCCTGAGTTGCTGCCGCTTGTGCTAGCTCCAGCTGTCATGATTTCTATTCAACAGGATCTTTCCTTAACACTGTTAAGTGCTCAACCTTGAGGTTATGCTCTGATGCCAACTGAAATGAAAAAATGAAAGCACTAGAAGGGGGTTGAATTGTGTCGTACTTAAACTTTTTCGAAAATAGAAGTCTTTTCTCAAAGAAACAGTATAAAAAACTGTAATGCGTCTAAGACAACCTAAACCCAGAATGATTTGTTTAAGGTTTAACACTTTTAGACTTAGTTAGCACAATAAAGTTATAAAGCAAATTTAAAGAGGATAGAGATAAGGAAGTTGACATAGAGATGTATACTGGTTCACCCCAAAACTTAGGCTACATCCAGTCCTTGGTTTCACCAAGTGTTTCTGATGTGATCTAACATTGATCACTTAGCATTTTAGGATCTTCTTTGATCAAACTATTTTAAGATTCTAGATCAAAAACAAATCAGGAACACAATTGCTGAAACTTGATCCTCAAGTGAGAATCAAGAGTAAAATAAAAAAGGAGAAGAAGAGAAGACAATTGATATGAATTGAATTAAAGAACATGAAATTAAATCTAAGCTATGAAAGATAAATTGCATGAATTAAAGAACAAGAAAGTAGAAAATGGAAGAGGTAGAAAGGTAAGGGAATGGTGCCACATTCAAGCTTGTTCATACAAGATTTGAATGATAAGCCAAGGATGATTCACCACTTAAATAAGGATATTCAAGATAAAAATCTATGGTTCAACTCATGAACCAAGAAGAAGAGAACTCTCTCTCAACTCAACTATCAATTGTGAGAAGTTTGCAAACGAATTCAAAGTTGTGAAATGAGTTACATCATGCCTATTTATAGATGAGAGCATGAAGCTCATCATCCTCTAGCTAATTTTCCGCCTCCTCTCACTAAATCCCAAGTGTGGGCCTCTCTTGGCTCAATGTATGATTTCCTATGTTGGGCCTATTGGTACAAGAGGCCGAATCATCCTAAGCCCAAAGTAAAAAGCCCAAAAAGCCTAACCTACCCTAAGGGCTTTTTGAATAAGCACTTTTATTACAAAAGTTCTACTCTATACATTGTTCCTATTTCCTATTTTTATTACAAAAGTTCTACTCTATACATAGCTCATAGCCCTTATTCATAACTAGGTGGTCAATGGCTCAATACATAAGAGGTTTAAAATGATGCCCTCTTCATAAGGTTGCCTATGAGTCAAATGATTGACCACCATCTTCTTAAGTGTGTCTTGGACTCTTCTTAGCCTTGCCCTTGTCATGGGTCCATGCAAGTCTTCAATGCTTGGTCCTTGGTTTTGTGCATCCATTATCACATCAGTTTCACTATAACTTATCAGGTTATAGATAAGTATTAATTGCACACCTAGCCTCTTCAAGCTCCTTCAAGTATTGTTTGCACATCTAGCCTCTCCAGTCTCCTTAACAATTATTCTTTTAGCAAGCTTCTTCAGGCTCTACAGAGAGTAAGAATTAATGAAGCATCAGCTTCATGGTTTACAACTTTGCAAGTCAACCGAAGTAACACTCAATGAGTGAATATGAAATTGGGTTGGTGCGACTGCAGAAATAACTTCTCAATGATATAAATGATTGAGCAGAGAAGCGTTCTCAGAATGAAAAAAGATTAAGAGCTTTGAATACGAGAACAATATTAATTGATATATGATTATTATTTTTAAGTAGTCTTCAAAGTCTTCCTTTTATATTCATCAGCAATAAATCTGTTGTGAGACATTCTTCAGATGACATAATTTTTATTATATCATTCATAAATGCCAAAGAGCCATTATGAATCTCCATTTAATGTTTATGATCATTGGAGTGCTTCAAGACACTATGAACATACTTCTTTGCATGACTTTATTAGAACGCATCATGATTCAGAGGAGGTGCAGTTGCTTTTCTGGCTTTGGCAGCGTGACTTTCCTTATTTGTGAAACATTGATATATAAGCGTGTAAAGGTGATGTGAGCAGGGACACACAAAGCCAAGGACCAAACATTGAAGACTTGCATGGACCCATGACAAGGGCAAGGCTTAGAAGAGTCCAAGATACTCTAAAGAAGAGTCTGCGACACCCCATTCCTAGGGTATCACATTTATGTAACTTATTGCGGAAATCAAACGTAACAAAATCATAAATTTGCTGGATTCCTTCGAAAAAACGAATTAAGTTTACTAATTACTTATTCTTGTCAAAAAGGTGATAAATGTTTTTTTCCTTTTTATTTACTGTACACACAACCAAAAACTAGTAACATAATATACATCACTATATATTATACATATTCATCATTGGTCCACACAGAACACAATGGTCACTGCGATCAATGGAGTTTATTGTCCATAACCTATTGCATCACTCAGAACCTCAATAGTTATCGCGTAAAATTTGAAACGTAGTCCATAAAAGACTCATTGATCCACTTAGGACTCAATGATCATATCACATGACACGTCTGCCAAAAATGCATGAGAAAACTTTTATTCTCGTTTTGTTTTCTTTGTCGTAATAATCTTCCCTTGTCGAAGCCCAAAGCTTACGACCATGCTCAATTTTATATTAAGACTTTTTAAACAACATAGGACACACAGTCCAACTATTTTTAATCTTAACACAGGACACACAGTCCGAGTGCTCAATCGCAAAGCCCTAAACTGATGCACCGGTGTTAGGCTCGCGGATATGGAATTCACATTTTCCACATCAGATTTAGGACACACAATCCACAAAACCTTTCAGGACACTCAGTCCAATGACACAGATCCCTGATCTACGTGTCAACAGAACACTAGAACCCTGACGTCTCGGTTCCTAGGTTCGTTTATCCTTTTAAAACGTTTCGCTCAGTGAAAACAAATACAAAACTAAACCTCTGAAAATCTTATCCAAGTTTAACAGAATAATTTCATCAAATAAAATTCTCTTACAGATTTTTTTTTTTTTTGTTAAGACGTTGATAAAACGTGAAATCATAGATAAATTCTTTTCCGTCTAAATTCTTCATTTCTAAATTTCGTTTTCAATTAACATCAAATTTTAAAAAGTCTCATTTAAATAAAATTTATAATTCTAAAATATAAACTTTTTCTCAAAAAATTTCATAAAAATCTTTTTATAGCTAAAATGACTTTTCTGTCACGCGTAATTATTCTGACAACTATATTACGTTATTTTCGTAACTTAATCACTTTAAATAACATTTTATAATAAAATTGAATTTATTTTGGAAAAACCAGTGCCTGTAAAAAATTTCATAGTTTCGCCCTTACTTTCACTTTATTGACACATTTTCCACAAAAATATTATTAAAATAGTATTTTTTTTCACTTTTTCTCAAAATTCCATAAATTAATCATTTTGATTAATTATTCAAGTTTATTAAGCTTTTAGCCTCAAATTTAATTGAACACTGACCAATGTCAGGTTTCTCAGTCTATCACTCAACAGTAGATAATTTCATCACAGAATAGCATAACATACATCCAATTTCATGGCATGTATTACAATTATAATATAACAATTTAACTATAATAATGTAAAACAGTATATCTCAAATACTCAAGTAAGCAGATAATCAGTAGATAATCAATCTAACAATTGACAGTAGATAATTTAAAGCACAGTAAATTACTACAGACAAATTTACAAACGACTCCAACAATTAGAATGTGATTATCTTAAATTCCTCAGGCTTACTCCCCTTACCTCTTGGAGATTCGAACTAACGTTTCAAGAAATCTCCCGATTTGATCCGGTTTCCTCCGTCTACTTTAGGTTAAACCAACCCGATCGATTCCTTCATAACGAATTGCAACCAAAATAAATCAAAATCAAACAACAACACACTTATTCAAGAGGGTTAGGGTTCGGCCTCCTCTAAAATTCTAGGTTAGGAAAGTTAAAAATTTCTAACTTATGGATTTATGATCCTTAAGCAACTTAAACATGATTAAGCACTAATCTAAGATCATGAACTAAGAACTTTGAATAAAATTCATCTAGTTCCAAGAACTAGGTTTCGGCCTTGACACCAAAAGTGGGATTAAAACTTCACTTGATTTCCATCTCTTGGATTTAACACATACATATGGTATATGATTAGATTCAAGTGTTACAAAACAACTTTGAATAAAAAATCTTTCCAAAAATCCAAGCTAGGGTTTCGGCCCTCTTAAGAAATTTTGAGTTGGGATTTGATTTTTGGTTTTCTAATCACTTAGATTCATTAACCATAAGGATTAAAAGATGAATCATATGGTCATTCAAGCAAGATTTTGAAAAAAAACCCTACACACCCATTTGTCAGGGTTTCGGCCAAGGGGGAAAGAATAGTAAGGAAATTTTTGTTGGACACATGCTCTTGGAAGACAAATATAGAGATGATCATGAGATTATAGCAATTGGTTTCAAGTCAAAAGGATTTTTCTACAATTTCTTATGAATATTTGAAGAAAGCATCATGAACTTGAACCAAATTGAAGAACATGATGTTTGAAGGCATAAACTCATAAAATTTGTGAAGAGAAGAACTTAGAAAGGCAATATGAAGAGATGTTACCTCTTGATGATCAAAGAACTTGATGATCTTGGTGATGTTCTTCACAAATTTACTAAGATATTCTTATGTGTTCTTAAGAAAAGACATGAACTTTGAAGCAAAGAAGACTTGAAATGAAAATGAAATTGTGCCTAAGTGATGCTAATGAAGAGGGAACAGTGGGTGTGGGGGTGTTTTGGTCCAAAATCACAATGGCATAGCTTGTAGTTTCCATGTGAAACTAGGGGCAAAATGGTCCTTTCCATAAGAAAATATCTTAAGGCATTTATGAGCCATTATGACCATTATGATTCGGATAGGATCGTCATAAATGCTCGTCATCTCAGTCACATCAGTCATCTCAGCTCCGTTGCTGACCCTTTTAGTTCATCTCATTCACGAATTAAAATTAGGTTTTCTGAGCAGTAAACTTTTACTGTCAGTGAAAACGTAGACCGGGTTCCGTCTGAATTTTCAACCCCAAATTTCATCGTAAGCTTATAATATTAAGCATAACATGGAAATGATGTTGGTTTATCCAAAATCATTTTCTAAGTCTTGGATAAAAATATAATCATATATATATATATATATATATTATATATATATATATATTTATTACCGTTATTAGAAAGCAGTAAAAATCGGGGTGTTACAAAGTCCAAGATACCTAGTTATGGATAGGGACTAGGACCTTTGTATAGAGTAGAGTTCATGTAATAAAGGTAAGGATTAGGACCTATGTATAGAATACAACTTTTGTAACAAAAGTGCCCATTCAAAAAGCACTTGGGTAGTTTAGGCTTTTGGGCTTTTGCTTTGGGCTTAGGCTAATTGGGCCTCTTTTACCAACTAGGCCCAACATAGGAATCCTACATTGGGCCAAGATAGGCCCACACCATAGAGGAGGATGAGCACTTTGCTCATCTATAAATAGGCTTCATGTAACTCATTTCACAAGTTTGAATTCAATTGATAAGTTTCTCACACTTGAGATTCTAGAGAGAGTTGAGAGTTCTCCTGTTCTTGGTTCATGAGTTGAACCAATTGATTATTATCTTGAATATCCTTATTCAAGTGGTGAATCCTCCTTTGTCTTATCAATTTTAATCTTCTTCTCCAAGAAGAATGCAATTATAGCGCTTTCCCTTCATCTTCTTCCTATTCCATTTTCTACTTTTGTTCTTTAATTCTTGCACTTTAATTCTTGCAATTTACCTTTTCATAGCTTAGATTTACTTCTTGTTCTTAATTTCTATTCATATCAATTGTCTTCTCTTCTACTCCTTTTCATTTTCCTCTTGATTCTTCACTTGAAGATCAAGTTCATTGAATTGTGTTCTTGAATTGTGTTTGATCTCAAATCTTAAAACAATTAGATCAAAGAAGATCCTAAAATGCTTAGTGTTCAATCCTTGATCACATCATGTGGTATCATGAGCTAGATCTTTGATCTTCAATTGTTTTGAAATTTTTATCAAAATTTCCAAATTCTATGATGATCTTTGAGTTGGAGCCAATTTTATGATGAAAATTTCATCCATAGTGGCACCATTAATCACATGAATTGGATGATGAAAAGTAATTTGAATCCAATTGTGATCCTTGATCTAGAAAATTTCATTATCGATGGAATTTTTAATTCTTTATATTTTATCTGAGATCTAGAAAATGATTTCGGATAAAATAAAATCATAATTTTACTCTACCTTATGGTAGAAGGTTACGGTAAAAATTTAGGTTGAAAATTCAGACGAAACCCAGTCTGCGTTTTAACTGCCAGTAATATTTTACTGATCAGAAAACCTAATTTTGATTCGTGAACGAAATGGCTAGACTTTATATTTCGTTTCCAACAATATGGGTTATTTTGAAAATTTTCAAAATAAATAAGTTAGGGTAAAGGCCCATTTTGGTCCCCGACAAAAAATGCGGTGCCTATTTCAGTCCCTGACCAAAAAAAAAAAAAACTACCCCGTTAGCCCCTGACAATTACTAACATGAGACAAGTTAGTCCCTGACAATTACTATGGGATATTATAGTCCCTAACAATATTTAAAGTGAGACTAATTAGTCCCCAACAATTAGTATCGTGGGACATTTTAGTAACGGACACTGACTAACGGAAGTAACGTAGGGACTAAATTGTCCCACGTTAGTAATTGTTAGGGACTAACGGGGTAGTTTTTTTTTGTCAGGAACTGAAATGGGTTCCGCATTTTTTGTCAGGGACCAAAATGAACCTTTACCCAATAATTTATTATGCTTATTCGGGCGTAAAACCCTAATCGGGAAATCGACGGAATCAAGAATGGATGTGCAGAGATAGAACCGGACGCGGGAGGAGCTGAGCTATGGAGTGAGTCACCACCATGACTCACCAAGCATTTATGAAATATTAAATGCAAGTAATCATGTCGTTTATGTGAAAAGACCAAAATGCCCTTAACCTTAACCTAACCTACCTTAGTTAAAAGTTAACCATGGTTAAGGCAAGACAAGTTCAAATTTGCTTCTTCATCCTTTATGTGGTCCAAAACTCAGTCACGCCTCCTTCAATCATGACCACTCAATTGTAATGATTCTTTGGGTGTGAAATGTCCAAAATGCCCTTAGTCTTTAAAGGAATTACAAGCTTGTCCTTAAGTGGTTTTACTCTTTTGTCCCTAAGTAACAAATTTTGGACCAAATCACACCTTATTTCAGCCATATGTGCGCTGTCCATCTTCCTCATTAGCAACACTTAGACATTTTCCTCTTCTTCATCAAGAACACAAAGAAAAGCTCCATTGACTCACCAAAACTATACCGAAATTATGACCCTTTTCTGTTCTGAAACTAGAAAAATTTCTACATGAAAGTTGTTCCTCTTCCTCTCTTCTTTCCAACGAGCTAAAGATCATTAAAAACGGATAAGTAGATTGAGAGATGTGCCTAAATTACCGAAACAGCTCAAAATCTTCATCTTCTTCACTTTTCTCTCAAGAACACTTAGTGATTTTTGTGAAGAACTTGGTCATCTTCATCACTTATTCATCAACAAGAGGTAGAATCTTTCTCTCCATGATCAATCATGACTTCTCCTTTAATCATTTTAGTTGTTTAAGTCATGAATCATGATTTTCCATCTTCATGAAGCTTTCTTCAAAAATCTCTAGAAAATTGTAGAAAAATCCATTTGACTTGAAACCAATTTCTATGATCTCCATATGACTTCTATTTTCATTATCCAAGAGCTTGAAAAATTTAGAGATTCCCTAGCTATTTCTTCTTGACTTGGCCGAAACTATGTTCAAGTGGGCTAGGATGATTTTCTTCAATCTTTAACTTGATTTCTTGTTGGTTGTTCATGGCTAGGTTTTGTGGATTCAAAACCTTGGTATCAGAGCTGGCCGAGTCTTTTGGGCTTGGGGTTTAAGTCTGTCGTCGTTTTATTGTGTTTTCTCTAGTTGTGTTTTGTGTTGTTTTTGTATTCTTGGTTCTATGGAGAACCAATGTTTGGAAGGATAATGACTTTAGTCTATCCTTAATTGAATTCATGTTCATCATGATGTTGTTTCGAAAGGATACAACATTGATTGTTGATCTTCTCATTATTATTCCTAAGGAGGAATAATATTGGACAGATTTTGATGTATTGTTTTCTTCTTAGTTCTGATTACCATGCTTTGATTAGAAAATTAGGGTTAGTCCGGGAATGAGTAAACCTGATTTGGCAATCAAGGATCCTGAAGATATGAGTGCAACTGTACAAGTCTTGAGGGAGCTAGCAACAACAGTGGCCCGACAGAATGAGGAGATTGCTGAGAGGCGAGGATTAGCTGAATTCTGCTGTAGTAATCTATCTCAATTTGATGGTGAGCTTAATCCGGAGAAAGCTGAGCTTTGGTTTACGGAAATAGAAAGGAACTTGCAAACTATGGAGTACCCTGATCATTGGAAGGTAACTTGTGTGACATTTTTATTGATAGGAGATGCTGGTTTTGGTGGAGAGAAACATGCCAGATGTTAGTAACAAGACAAAAAGCGATCACCTGGAATGTATTTCGAAGCAGATTTCTGGAGAAGTATGCTTCCACTAAAGTGAGTCATGTAGAAGAAATTGAATTCCTGCAGCACGGACAAGAGGACATGACAATCATTGCGTATGTCACTGAGTTGGAATAGTTGATCAAGTTTAAAGAGTTGCATTTGAAGGATGCCGAGGAAGGACGGACCTGTACGAAGTTAGAGGAAAATCTAAAAGTTGAAATGAGGAAGACTATCTTGTCATTGAAATTACTACAATTTCCAACCTTAATGGATGAGTGTCGAGTTCCTCGAGATCTTGAGAAGGGTAAAAATAGAAAGGGGAGTTGGGGACCTTTGAGGTTCAAAGATAACAAGAAATTTCAGGAGAAACCATACTCAAGAACAATGCGGATACCGCCACAAAGGAAATCTGTTGGTGACAACAACGGGGGTTCTGGATCGTCTAGGAATCTTCCTCAGAGGTGTAATAGGTGTGGCATGGATCACACTACGAAAGACGGTCTGAGTAAAGATTTTACCTATTTCAAGGGTGGGAAGCCAGGGCATATCTCTAGGGATTGTGGGAAGCATAAGGAAAGAACTTGATTTTAGGATAGTATGTTAAAGGGGAGGATCTTCAAAGGTGTAAAATGTAAACCCGTGGTTAGCCGTAATGGGTGACACTTTCTTAATAAGTTAGGCTGAAGTATCACAATCGGATGAATACCGTTAAGCGAAGTGTGTCGTAGGAAGTAGACTTTTGACTGTACTGTTAATTTATTGGAAAACCATTTTGATTTTCTATGAATGGGTAAAATACTCTGGGTATTTATCTATATATTGCCTATGTTTGTCATCAACTTGTTTCTGAAACTGGTTTAGTTTCATAGTCGTATCTTCTATTGTCTAAGTTTTATGCGTACAATCAAAATTGCATTCTTTTGTTATGTTGTAATGCAATTATCTTTACCATTCCTTAATAAATTATTCTTGTTGGAGACAACTGTTTGAATGCTCCTTCATTGTTGAGGATTGAGTCTCGTAAATTTAACCATTTGTTTTTTCCGCAAATGAGTACAATTGAGAAAGGATGTGATCTCTTGCATATCATATCTAGTTAGTCTGTGTGGGTAAAGAGTTATAAATTTTCTGGCAGATGAAAATTTTGCCAATTCATTCTGTTTTGTGACAAACAAGTTGGAATTACTTCAAGTGAGGACACTCGTAAAATTTTTTATTGTGGTTTTCTTAAAAACCAGGAGTAATTTTGACTTGAGTCTTTTAGACTCTTGGAAAGAAAGAGAATCACTGCCCTCAAATATTTTTCCTTCGAAGGGAGTTCTCGTGGGAAGAGTAGCTTTATTAGAGTCATGTTTGTAAATCTGTACCGGCCGGGCACTTTACATTCAGGAATCTATTAAAGAACTTTTTTAGATATGATAATATTCTTTGTTTTTCTATTCATTCTATTTTATTCTTTCTTGTGAGAGTAAAGTTTAGAGAATTATTTTCTCTCTGTAAATTTCTTGTTCAAATTCTAAGTTCTTATTTACCGTTGGTGTGTTAGAATCGCCATCTGTAACACCCCAATTTTTCACTGCTTTCTAATATCGGTAATAAATATAAATGATTATATTTTTATCCGAGACTTAGAAAATGATTTTGGAAAAACCAATGCCATTTCCATGATATATTTGATATCATAAAGTTACGATGAAATTATTATATTTTTATCTGAGACTTATAAAATGATTTTGGAAAAACCAATGTCATTTCCATGATATATTTGATATCATAAGGTTACGATGAAATTTTGGGTTGAAAATTCAAACGGAGCTCGGTCTGCGTTTTTCACTGACAGTAAAAGTTTACTGCTCAGAAAATCTAATTTTAATTCATGAACGAGATGAAAAATATTTTTATCATATTTTCTACGATATTGGAAGTTTTAAAAATTTTAGTGTAAAAATAAAATATTATATTTGCTGCGGGCGAAAACGTCCAAATATCTCTAGGAAAACCTGAGTCGGATGAACCAGGGGGTCAGCAACAGAGCTGAGATGACTGATGTGACTGATGTGACGAGCATTTATGCGCCAGCCATCATTCTCCTCCCAAAACCATTTTCTCTTCATCATTCATTAAGAACACCAAGAACACTAAGACAAACTCTCCTTACTCACACGAAACTGCCTCGGACCTCTGAACTTTTTCTGTTTTGAAATTCGTAAAACTTTCTACATGAAAGTTGTTCCAATTTCTCTCTTATTTCCAACGACATAACGATCAACAAAAATGGATGAGTATTTTGATAGATATGCCCAAATTACCAAAACAGCTCGAAATCCACAGCACCACACTAGAACAGCAGAAAGAAGGCTCTTTTCTCCCATGTTCTGATCTGAATCAAAACAAACCTTCAACATCAAAGTTGTTCCTCTTATTCTTAACTTTCCAACGAGCGAATGTTTGTAATTTTTAGATGAGTGGATTGTGAGATACACACGTAAAACCACCACACCCTCAAAGCTGTCCCAAAAGCGTCCATTTCTAATTAAGCTTGATTTGATCACTCTCTTCATTTCTTCAATCAACAAGAGGTAAAACCTCATCTATCATGATCATATTGTCTTCTCCTTCATTTATTTTGAAAGTTTATGCCATGAATCATCATCATCCAATTTCATGAAGTTTTCTTCAAAAGTCTCTAGAAAATTGTAGAAAAATCCATTTGATTTGAAACCAATTTCTATGAACTCACTATGATCTCTGTATTCATGATCCAAGAGCATGAATCAAGAGAAAATTTCTTTCCTATTCTTCCATAGTGGGCCGAATCTAAGTCTTAGAGAGACTAGATGAGTTTGTTTCAATTTCTATGATTTAACACTTGATTTCATCTCTCTAACACCCATAATTATTGAATCCAAGTGATTGAGAAAACCAAATCAAATCATAACCTTTTCTTTTCATAAGGGCCGAAACCCTAATCATTGAGTTAGATGGTTTTTGTTCAAGTTCTTGGTTTATGATCATTGATCATGTTTTCATCATGTTTAAGGATCATTAATCCATGAGTTAGAAAATTTTTTAAACATCCTTAGCCTAATCACTTGAGTAGGCCGAAACTTAGCCATAGGGATTAGATTGATTTTTGTTGTTTCATTTGTTGATTTGGATTTAATTTGTTGTGAAGGATAAATCGTTGTTGATTATCCTGAGTGTGCGAAGGAGACGGAGATCGAGTCGGAAAACAGTTCGTGAAATGAACACTTGAATCTTCAAGAGGTAAGGGGGAAAGCCTGAGGAGTTTAAGATAATCGTATGCTATTTTGTTGAGTCGTCTGTGAATTATCTGTAATGATTTTCTGTGATTTTTGAATCGTTCATTGTTTAAGTGATTATATGCTTACTTGATTTTTGTGATATATTGATTTACATGATTATAATTGAATTGTTAAATTATAATTGTGATGCATGCCATGACTTGAATGTATGCCATGCTATATTGTGGTGAAATTATCTGCTGTTGAGTGATGGATTGAGAAACCTGACGTTGGTCAGTGTTTAAAATTAATTGGAGGATAAAATCTTGATAAGCTTGGATAATTAATCAGAGTGATTAATTTAAGGAATTTTGAGAAAAAGTGAAAAAATATTATTTTTGTGGAAAATGTGTCAATAAAATGACAGTAAGGGCGAAACTGTGAAAATTTTTACGGCGCTAATTTTTCCAAAATAAATTCAATTTTATTATAAATGTTATTTAAAGTGATTAAGTTACGAAAATAACTTAATATAGCTGTCATAATAATTACGCGTGGCAGAAAAGTCATTTAAGCTATAAAAAGATTTTTATGAAATTTTTTGACAAAAGGTTTATATTTTACAATTATTAATTTATTTCAATAAGACTTTTTAAAAGTTGATGTTTATTGAGAACAAAATTTAGAGATGAATAATTCAAACAGAAAAGAATTTATTTATGATTTCACGTTTTATCAACGTTTTAACATAAAAGAATTTTTGTAAGAGAATTTTATTCAGTGAAAGTATTCTATTAAACTTGGATAAGTTTTTCAGAGGTTTGGTTTTGTATTGGTTTTTCACTGAGCGAAAGGTTTTAAAAGGATAAACGAACCTAGGAACCGAGACATCGGGGTTCTAGTGTTCTGTTGACATGTAGATCAGGGATCTATGTCATTGGACTGAGGGTCCTGCAATGGTTTTGTAGACTGTGTGTCCTAAATTTGATGTGGAAAATGTGAGTTTCATATCCGCGAGCCTAAGACTGGTGCATCAGTTTAGGGCTTGCGATTGAGCACTCGGACTGTGTGTCTTGTGTTGAGTTTAAAACATTTGGACTGTGTGTATTGTGTTTGTTTAAAGTGAAATAAAATTAAGCATGGTCATGAGCTTCGAGCTTCGACAAGGGAAGATTATTACGACAAAGAAAATGAAGAGAGAATAAAAGTTTTTCTCATACATTATTTGGCAGACGTGCTTGAGTTACCATGTGTATGACTACAACAATGGTTGGACAGTTGTCACAAGGGGTCGTATGATTTGCTTCAATAGCTGGTTTGAGTGGCTATCATACGAGGTCGGATAATACTTGTGCATAGCTGTAAAAGCTGTTTGAGTTGCACAAGTGAATTTGTACATAACTGCAATAGCTGTTTGAGTGGTTATGTATCTGTGCACAACTACAATAGTTGTTTGAGTGGTTGTTACAGAAGGAATAATATTTATACATAACTGCAATAGCTGTTTGAGTGGTTATGTATCTGTGTACAACTGCAATAGCTGTTTGAGTGGTTGTTATAGAGGGGTAGTATGTGATACATAACAGCAATAACTGTTTGAGTGGTTATGTATCTGTGTATAACTATAATAGCTATTTGAGTGGTTATCACAGAGAGGTCGTGTGAACAGTTGCAATAGCTGTTTGAGCAATGGTCACATGAGGTTGAGGTGGATTATCCGACACTGTAACATGGAACGCTGAACGCTGTACCCATATTTGGCAATTGCGCCTGTTTTACTCAACGAAAAGAAGTTGGGATCGAAGTGTCATGCATTTTCATAAAATGACGATGATTGTCGGGTATGAAACCCTTTTTGATAGAATTATTTTGTTGTTTGAATAATTTCTTTATATGCTGTGAATATTTGGTATATACTATTTTGTGTGTCGCGCATGCGGTTGTCTTATCAAAACTCATATATTGGTATCTCACCCTTGCGATATATTTATTTTTCTGGTGTTTCTGTTGTACTTGTGTACATGAGAGCAGATGATGCAGAAAATTTCCCGTTCACTCGAGGAGCTTAGTTCTGATCCTTGAAGAAGTCGGTGATAGTGGTAAGGACCATGGAGGTCTTTCTAATGGATGTTGTCTAGATTAACTAGCTTAGGATTTTCTTGGGGTGTGTGTGTTTTTCAAAAAATCGGTAAACATAGTTTTGAGACCTTTTATGTGGGTTAGTTTTCAGTTGGGAATCCTGAAATACTTTCAGGAAAACTTGTACGCTGTGAAGGATTTAATTTTGAATATACTAAATTTCTGTGTTGATGAATATTATATAATGTTACCGTTAGAATATGTGAGGCAAATTTTCAAAGGTGTCCCGTTGAAGAAAAAAATTTTGCCCCCATTTTCGGACTTATACAAAATTATAAGCCTTATTTTCCGAAAGAAACCAGCAAATTCCTTTTAATTTTATTTCCGCAAGTGTTGACAAGGTAATGCCCAAGGGGGGTGTTACAAGTGGTATCAGAGCTGGTCGAGTCTTTCGGGAACCTTGGGGAATAGGTCTGTTATATTTTTGTTGAGTGATCTCTGGTTGGATCTTGTTTGAATTGTTTCCTTGTCGAAACAATGTGTGTTGACACACAAGTAGATGTGTTTTGATGGGTTTTGATTTGGTTGAGATGTTGTGAGAAACCAATAGTAGATTGTGCATTGTTTAAATTACTTTGTAGAAGTAATGTGTTTTAAACATGTAAGTGTACGTTTCAGTTTCTGGTTGCCATTTAACTAATTGTGTCGTGTAGGTCAGTTATGGAACCAGAAGGTGCACGTGGACGTGGACATGGCCGTGGCAGAGGCCATAGAGGTGGTCGTGTTGACGGCCGTGGTAACTTCGAAGAGAACTATGAGGAAGTCGGAGGCATGGATTATGCAGCACAAGCAATGGCAGATGTTGCCACTGCTATTGCACAGCAAACGGCTAAGATGGCTGCCCAGAATTTACAGGAACAACTTCGAGCTGAACAGGTTGCTGAGGCCGAGGTCTTACTGCTTTTAGACGCCAGAATCCTCCACAATTTCATGGAGATGTGGATCCTACAAAAGCTGATTTGTGGATTCAGGAAATAGAGAAAATATATGAGTTAATTCACAGTCCAAAAAATGAGTGAAGGTGCCTTATGCTACTTATCTACTATTCGGAGATGCTGAGTATTGGTGGAAGGGCACTAAGCAACTGTTGGAAGCAGAAAATCAGGAGATTACTTGGGAGATATTTCAGAACTTGTTTCTGAACAAGTATTTTCCTCAAAGTGCTCGAGCTGAAAAAGAGCAAGAATTTCTGAGTCTGCAGCAGGAGGACATGTCTATTGGGGAATACGCTGCAAAATTTGAGTATCTTGCCAAGTATTTTCGCTTCTTCCAAAATAACCCAGATGAAGACTGGAAGTGTGAAAGGTTTGAAGGAGGACTACGATTTGAAATCAAGGAGTCGGTACTGCCACTGGAAATCAAGAATTTCCAAGCTTTAGTTGAGAAGTGTAGAAAAGTGGAACTGATTGGGAAAGGAGAGATAATAGAGGGAATGTTGGAGGACCCTCTCGATTCAAGAACCAATTTCAAAATCAGAATTAGGAGGAGAAGCAAATCCAGAGAAAACAATATTTCCGACCGCCAGGAAATGACCAGAGCCAACAACTATATGATCCAGTTGTTTCTACATCAGGTAGTGGAGGCCACAGGAACCAAAGCCAAGGCCAGGGCAGGAGATGTTTCAAATGTGGATATCCAAATCACATGGCAAATAACTGCCCATTCTAAAGAAAGGAAATGTTTCAATTGTAATCAAGAAGGACACTTATCAAAGGATTGTAATGCACCAAGGCGTTGACCAGTTGCCAATAACACAAGAACCAATAAACCGAAGGCTAAGGGGAGAGTTTATACCATGAGTTGTGCTGAACTTTTAAATTCAGGTGCAATGCAATCTTTTTTTTGATGGACTGTGTGAAACATTTGAGTTTGTCTGTTTATTCCTTATCATGTGATGTGATCAATTCCAAACTCCTTGCAGAACCAATTTTTGTGAAATTTTATATGTGGGAACTATCCTATTGTTGTTCCGGATAGACACTTTCATGATAAAAGAAGTTTCTCGATGAGACTTAGTCTATCCACTTTTTACTTTTGGTGGAAGAGACCCAGTCTGAATTTTTGTCGGACTGTTATTCTTTTAAATCGTTGGGTAGTAAAATTCTTGTGAGAGAAGGAACTTTATTAGATTCATGTTTGTAAACATGTGCTGATCATGCATTTTTACATGCACGAACCTATTAAAGAATCTTTTTACATAATGGATATTCATGTATTCCTTTCAGAGTGACAAAGTTTTTCTATATACTTTCTGGTGAGAGTAAGATCTTGGGATTTTAAAATCCTGTTTAGTTTCAAGTAGCGAAATTTCGAGGACGAAATTTTTTTAGTGGGGTAGTAATGTAACACCCCGATTTTTCACTGCTTTCTAATATCGGTAATAAATATAAATGATTATATTTTTATCCGAGACTTAGAAAATGATTTTGGATAAATCAATGTCATTTCCATGATATATTTGATATCATAAGGTTACGATGAAATTTTGGGTTGAAAATTCAGACGGAGCCCGGTCTGCATTTTTCACTGACAGTAAAAGTTTACTGCTCAGAAAACCTAATTTTAATTCGTGAACGAGATGAAAAATATTTTTATCATATTTACTACGATATTGCAGGTTTTAAAAATTTTAGTGTAAAAATAAAATATTATATTTGCTGCGGGCGAAAACGTCGAAATATCTCTAGGAAAACCCGAGTCGGATGAACCAGGGGGTCAACAACAAAGCTGAGATGACTGATGTGACTGATGTGACGAGCATTTATGACGATCCTATCCGAATCATAATGGACATAATGGCACATAAATACCATTAGATATTTTAGCATGGAAAAGACTATTTTACCCTTGGTTTTACATGGAATTAACAAATGTGCCATTGGTGGATTTGACCAAATTACCCCCAAACCCCACGTCTCCACCCTCAATAATACCACACTTAGGCAATTTTTCAACTCATTTATATCATCTTCATGAATCAAGACTCATTTCTCTCAAAAACCCTAATCAGGAATCAGATACGTTTGCGTAGAGATATATCGGGAAACAGACTGACAAGCCATCTATGATGACTCAAGAGGAATGAATTATCATGGCGATAATTTACTCTAGTCAGACAAAGAATATATCTAGATATTTTAAACGTTAACTTAACCTACATCTGGTTAAATCTAACCGAGGTTAACTAACCATGTTTTCCCACACAAAATATCTTCTCCATAATATGTGGTATAGGAGGCGATCACACCACCTAAACACCCTCATCCACATCATTTGTAAGGCCCTAAGGCTGCCCACCCTTCTCCATTGGTAGCCAAGTATTCATCTTCCATTTCAACCACAAAATTAATATGACTACATGGTTCACTTCCTACCACACATCATCATTTAATTCCATTTAACATAAGAATCCTTTTGTTCATTCTCCTCTTCTCCTTTGCTTATGCGCCAGGCATCATTCTCCTCCCAAAATCATTTTCTCTTCATCATTCATCAAGAACACCAAGAACACTAAGATAAACTCTCCTTACTCACCCGAAACTGCCTCGAAGTTCTGACCTTTTTCTGTTCTGAAACTCATAAAACTTTCTACATGAAAGTTGTTCCTCTTTCTCTGTGCACAACTACAATAGCTGTTTAAGTGGTTGTTACAGAAAGAATAATATTTATACATAACTGCAATAGCTGTTTGAGTGGTTATGTATTTGTATACAACTGCAATAGCTGTTTGAGTGGTTGTTACAGAGGGGTAGTATGTGATACATAACTGCAATAGTTGTTTGAGTGATTATGTATCTGTGTATAACTACAATAGTTGTTTGAGTGGTTATCACAGAGAGGTCGTGTGAACGGTTGCAATAGTTGTTTGAGCAATGGTCACATGAGGTTAAGGTGGATTATCCGACACTGTAACATGGAACGCTGAACGCTGTACCCATATTTGGCAATTGCGCCTGTTTTACTCAACGAAAAGAAGTTGGGATCGAAGTGTCATGCATTTTTATAAAATGACGATGACTGTCAGGTATGAAACCCTTTTTGATAGAATTATTTTGTTGTTTGAATAATTTCTTTATATGCTGTGAATATTTGGTATATGCTATTTTATGTGTCACGCATGCGGTTGTCTTATCAAAACTCATATATTGGTATCTCACTCTTGCGATATATTTGTTTTTCTGGTGTTTCTGTTGTACCTGTGTACATGAGAGCAGATGATGCAGAAAATTTCCCGTTCACTCGAGGAGCTTAGTTCTGATCCTTGAAGAAGTCGGTGATAGTGGTAAGGACCATGGAGGTCTTTCCAATGGATGTTGTCTAGATTGACCAGTTTAGGATTTTCTTGGGGTGTGTGTGTTTTTCAAAAAATCAGCAAACGTAGTTTTGAGACCTTTTGTGTGGCTTAGTTTTCAGTTGGGAATCATGAAATACTTTCAGGAAAAACCTCTACGCTGTGAAGGATTTAATTTTGAATATACTAAATTTCTGTGTTGATGAATATTATATAATGTTACCGTTAGAATATGTGAGGCAAATTTTCAAAGGTGTCCCGTTGAAGAAAAAAATTTGCCCCCATTTTCGGACTTATACAAAATTATAAGCCTTATCTTTCAAAAGAAACCAGCAAATTCCTTTTAATTTTATTTCCGCAAGTGTTCACAAGGTAATGCCCAAGGGGGGTGTTACACCATCGGAAATAGAAGTCAAAGTTTGGTATCAATCAAATTTCCAAATCTATCGGAAGTTCGTGTATTTCATTCTATTGACATTCGAATCATTCGGGTGTGCTTCGAGTCTTGAGAGTTTAAAAAGGGGTTTGCCTGATTTGTTTTATCAGGACGTTTAGCGAATATAGTATAAGTCAGAGCGATGGTTTAATCTCGGAAATAATTCACGTCTCGAGAAACGAGTATGTTGTATATTTGGAGCACGGAATAGAAGAAGTGATATTTGCGTTCGTTTTCCTTGGATAAGTAAATTTCGGGGACGAAATACTTTTTAGAGGGGTAGTATTGTAACACCCCGTTTTTACTGTTTTTCATTATCGATAGAATTTTTAATTCTTTATATTTTATATGAGATCTAGAAAATGATTTTGGATAAAATAAAATAATAATTTTACCCTACCTTATGGTAGAAGGTTACGGTCAAAATTTAGGTTAAAAATTCAGACGAAACTCGGTCTGCGTTTTAGCTGACAGTAAGATTTTACTGATCAGAAAACTTAATTTTGATTCGTGAATGAAATAGTTAGACTTTATATTTCGTTTCCAACGATATGGGTTATTTTGAAAATTTTCAAAATAAATAAGTTATTACGCTTATTCGGGCGTAAAACCCTAATCGGGAAATTGACGGAATCAAGAATGGATGTGCAGAGATAGAACCGGATGCGGGAGGAGCTGAGCCATGGAGTGAGTCACCACCATGACTCACCAAGCCTTTATGAAATATTAAATGCAAGTAATCATGTTGTTTATGTGAAAAGACCAAAATGCCCCTAACCTTAACCTAACCTGATTTAGTTAAAAGTTAACCGTGGTTAAGGCAAGACAAGTTCAAATTTGCTTCTTCATCCTTTATGTGGTATGAAATGTCCAAAATGCCCTTAGTCTTTAAAGGAATCGAAAGCTTATCCTTAAGTGATTTTACTCTTTTGTCCCTAAGTAACAAATTTTGGACCAAATCACACCTCTTTTCAGCCATATGTGCGCTGTGCATCTTCCTCATTAGCAACACTTAGACATTTTCTTCTTCATCAAGAACACAAAGAAAAGCTCCATTGACTCACCAAAACTATACCAAAATTCTGACCCTTTTCTATTCTGAAACTAGAAAAACTTTCTACATGAAAGTTGTTCCTCTTCCTCTCTTCTTTCCAAGGAGCTAAAGATCATCAAAAACGGATAAGTAGATTGGGAGATGTGCCCAAATTACTGAAACAGCTCAAAATCTTCATCTTCCTCATTTGGCCGAAACTATGTTCAACTGGGCTTGGATGATTTTCTTCAATCTTTAACTTGATTTCTTGTTGGTTGTTCATGGCTAGGTTTTGTGGGTTCAAAACCTTGTGATTTAGGTGAACAACATCCTTCTACTACTTGAGTTTCAAGTGATCTACAAGAGGTAAGGGGGGAGATTTCTACTATCCTACCTTAATGTTGATATGTTGATGATTTATTTAGTGTATATGTTATGTAACTCATAAGTGTATATTATTGATTTATATGTGTGTGAACCTCTTGGTGGACTTGATTTGATGTTTGGTTGTGGTATGATATGTCTTATGGTTGTTTTGCCTCCAATGACCTTAAGTTGGAACCATGATTGTTGTTTGCTTGATTTGTTAAGAAAAATGCCTAATATAATTATTTGAGGCCATTCGGCCATAACTGTTCCATGAAGATTTAATTTGTTGGGAAATAAGGATTGAATGAGTGTATAAAAGTATAGAAATTGGTTTGGATTGATTTGGATATGTATGTTAAAAGATATGAATTTATGAGTCTTTAGGGACTTTTATGCAATTTATGGAAAATTGTGGGACTGAACTATAAATATAAAAATATGTCACAACGTTGAATTGAATGATAACATAAGACCATAGAAATTGGTTTGGTGTTAATTGGATTAATACATAAAAAGTTATAAGCTTTTTAGTTAACAAGGACCTTTTTGCAAATATTGTAAAATATTGGGCAGAAATGTAATTTCTGGAAACTTTTATGAGGACTAGAAAAATATTTCTATAGAAGTTGGTTTGGTGTAATTTTAAGTTATAAATAAAAAGTTATAAGGTTTTAAGTGAATAAGGATCTTTTTGCAATTAATGAAAGTTTAGGGGTTAAATTGCAATTTTCGAAAATATATTTAACTGGATAGTGAGAGACTGTTTTTCATACCTATTAAATTGTTCTAAAACTCCAAAATGAGTTTTTGACTATTAGAGTATTAAATCGTTGAAAAATGATTTACGCGTTTTAAGAATTTTGTATATATGGAAAGGAAATTGTAAAATCAGTGTTTCGAACATCTTATTATGAGTATTATAACCTAGGTGAGTAATAGATTTGAGGTGAATAATGATATTTTCAAAAGTATGGCTTTTGGGCCTAAAACCAATAAAAAGCGGCGAAACCGTCGTCAAAAGTTTTTAAAGTTTTTTGAGAAAACAATGATGTAGAGTTTGAAATTAGTATTTTAATACTTTAACATAAGTATGGTAACTTAGGAAAGTGAAGGATTTGAGAAAATGATTATATTTTTAAAAAATATGGAATTAAAGTTGAATTACAGTAAAAAATGGTAAAACGATATTTTAAGAGTTTCGACGTTCTTCAAGAAATTGTTTTGAGGAATTTCGTACTTATGTACTTTGATGGAATCTGATTTCAAAATGTTGGTTTTAATCAAAGGTTTTGGTTTTAAGACAAAAGAAGATTTTAGTCTTCAAAGGCTAGTATTTACGTTAAAGAGCAAAACCTAAGTCATTAAGGACTTAGTGAAAATATGAACTTAATGATTTACGACTTATGGTGAAGCAAGACCATTTGTTGTAAAGTGTGGATAATTCATTATCCATACCTCCATAAGATTTAATGGATTAAGAGTTATTTGATTTCTTGGAAGCTCAGAGAAAGGCTCCATTAGAAAAGTGTAAAGAGATAAATGATTGGACTGTTGATCTAATTTCATAATGTGTTAGGACTTGTAAGCAAGTACCTTAAAACATCTTTACACAAACATGACAAGTCTGTTTGAGAACTGTGGATCAGTGAAGGGCCGATGATTTGTACCCGAGAATATCATCCGTCAGAGATTGACATCGAGTGGATTCTAGTGGAGTCACAAGGTTATCCGATGGATAGACCAATGATCAGAAAGGTTGTTGTGCCAAGGAAGCCAAGCTTCCCAGTAGTAGAGGTTTCATAAAGAGCCCGCTGTTCCGCAGAGAGTTTGAGATCACATGTGATTATGGTAGTACGTACATTATGATTATGATTTGAGCCTTGTGTGCCATGATAGCCACACATGGTGCCTGAAGGTGGGCGTAGATGAAACTTGTACTAACCATTCCTTTCCAAAATATCAAATTAGCTCTGATGTTAGAATCGGATATTCCTTGAAGCTGTGTAGGAATGGGACTATACGGTTTCAATCAGTTTCTCTCTATTCCTGTCCTTCGATGGACAAACCGTGTCTGGTATGCTTGATAAGCTTACCGTCGAGTTTGGTATATTATATTCTTGGAGTTTTGGGTTGCAGAATTAAAAAGGGAGATAAAAAGGAATATATGACTGTTGTATTATGTACCTGTGAGTCGTTCCACTGCATGTCTGCCTATGTGTAAGATAAATGAAAATCTCACCTCTTTATTTTATATTGCCTATGTTGGCTGGTGTCTTCTGCATTCTTTTGAGAAGATCGAGATGTCAAGATGTCCCTTGACTGACGTATGGTAGAGATTGAAGTTCGAGCATGCGGACAATATGTTGGAGTTTCTAGTGGACGTCTTCCAGACTGTTGATGTGTTCGTAGACCATGTTTTTCCTCTTGGAAGAGGAAATGGCTTAGTCTGAGAGTTACTTTTGTAGTGATTCTAGTAGTGTCTATGGTGACGACACCGGTAGTGGACTCAAATAGAGTTTCTACTAGATTTCGTCAGTGGGTTTGTCCTCCTCACGATGTACGAGAGAGGATTGTCTTATCTATTTTAGTTTGGCCAGTTGGGTATGTTTGGGAGTTAATGAAACTGTTTATGGAGCTACGACTCCAAGTATCATATATTTTAGGTGCTGCGTCTCCATATCTTTATGTTAAGTCTGTACATCTCCATGATTCTGTTTTGAGTCGGGTTGGGTATTATGTAAATGATTTTCGAACTCATGACCTTAAGTATCATAATGGAATATTTTATTATCCATTCCTTTAAATCAAAGTAGTTATATTTAAGATTTAAGAAAAAGAAAAAAAAAATTTACCCCCATTCTTTTATAGCCAATTTTAATTAACCTACTTTTCGGCCTTAAAATGTCACGTACGATGTAGCGCTCGAGAAGGGTGTTACAAATTTCATGATGAAAATTTCACATGTAGTGGCGCCATTTATCACAAGAATTGGATGATGAAAAGTAATTTGAATCCAATTGTGATTATGGATCTAGAATTTGAAATGACTTTGAATTGATCTTGCTTGAATTTTTGGTGAATTTTTTTTTTCCCTCCACATTTTCACATCCATTTTAGGTGCCATTTTTTTGCATGAGGTTATTGATCACATGTGATTTTGGTTGCTTCTTGAAAATTCAAGCATGAATCTATTTTCCTTACTTTGTGAATTTGAGCAAATTCAAAATTCAAATTCAAAATTCAATTGACAATAGTAAGATTGATTCAAATTTTAATCAAAAGTGATTAAATGATTTCATTTTATTAGAGCCTAATAGATCTTCATGAAATTCAATTTGTGGAAATGATGTGTTTATAATCCACTTGAATGAAAGATCTAGGTCTCTAATTTCTTGATTTGTGCTTCATTACTTGGAAATTATTTTACACTACTTGAATTGTTCATAATTGCAAGTATTACACCAATATTATTCAAATTTGTTCATGATTGAAGGATCTATTTGTAATTTCAAAATTTCATTGTAATTGCTGTGAAATTGTAATTAGTAAAAGTGAAGTGGCTGCAATTTAAAAAAAAAAAACTGCTGTAAATAGAAAAAGTGGACCAAAACCATAAATATACAAAGTTTTGGGGCAAAAGTGCAAATTCTAGAAAATTCCAGCAAAGGTAAAAGACTTGCCATCATTTCACATGCTTGTATTTGTATTGATCCTTCATATATTGGTGTAGAACAATTCACATTTGTAATGCCTTAAATGAGTGTCTCAAAAGAAAAACACAAGACATCCACATACAAATGATAGTCATACAGATAGTCTTAACATAATGGTCACATATGACCTTACAACTCAAATAAAAGCATTACATAAAGAAACTAATCTCGAACTTCAATAAAACAATTTATGAAGCCAACAGTTACATATTAAGGTTCCCATGAAATATATTGAGTTAAAGAAAAATTCCTTCTTTATCTCTTTAATCCTTTGAGGGACCTATACCTGCTTATCTGAAACAATAAAGAGCCTAGTGAGAAAAATGATTCTCAGTGAGCTTTGCTTCAAGCAAGAATATATGAATAATTAAAACCAATTAAAACAATCAAAAATGAATATGAGCATGGGCACTTTAACTTAAAACATTCACTAGATAACTTCAAGTGTGAGGGACTTTAAGTGCTCTAGTTTAAAAGATTTTGATATGGCAGTCAGAGCTCTATGACAACAATCAGGCGTCCCTTAATTGCTAGTACCATATCCTAGCCTTCAAGAAAATGAAGGACTTACGAAAAACATATCTCACCCACAATTACATATGTGGCCTCAATGGCTAAATTTGGTTTTGAACAAGTGTCTCACCAAATGTAAACCATTTTAGATTTTTAGTGCCCTGCTATATTTCATTTCATCATGATTAAAATCCAAACACAATTAGGACAGCAAGGGTCAATTACAATAAGTTATCAAAAACTTCAATTCACAATGAAATAAGAAGTAAAAGAAAATACCAACATTTGGAGGATGAAGCCTAAAGTTATCATCCATGCCATTTAATCCACAGTCCAACATTCATTTTCAAACAATTAGGAGCTCATAAAACACTAATCAAAACTGAACATATCAACTATGTATTGTAAATAAATCTAAAGTATTCTCAATCCAAACAAAATTATGGAAATCAAAGTGTTAACTTATTCAGAAACTGTCAGCAGAATATTCAGTGACTTGAAACAGAGATTCCTACACCAAAACTGATCCAAATTCTAAAATTCCAAAGCCTATATTGTTACACATTCTGTCTATTTTCTATTAACACAGAAATTAACTCAATCCAGAATTTGTACAATTTACTACAATTTAAACACTACAACAGTATCAGACCAGAGCTCCCAGTACGAACAGCAAATTGAATGTCATTTTTATCCCTCTATACTTAATGGAATTGAACCATTCCAGAACCCAATTCGAAGGAAAATAAGTCTAGTTTCTAATGGTACAAAAATCACTTCGAAACAAGTTCTGAGGAGGAAGTTATGGATGAAATACTAACAGGGGTGCATACAGGTTTGAAAGATTTTTACAGCCCCTTGTCAATTCTTCATCAAAAACCACCTCTAATCAACATGCAAACAAAACCCAGTTGTTTAAAGTCATATATTAGTTCAAAACAAGCAGTATACATAAGTAATTTAAACATTTAACAAATATTTGGGATTTATGGTTACCCAATATTACAAACAACAATTCAAAGACTCACATAACCAAGTAGTGGATTGAAGGTGGTGAGTGTTGATCTCCCTATGCTTCCTAATCTGAGTTGTTCTTCAGTTTTCCAGAATTCTACTTTTTTTTTTAGGGAAGCTAGAGGTCTTGCATGTTGTCCTTCTTGCTTGATTTAGGGTTTTTATGAGTTGTAAATGGAAGGTGAAACAGTTGGAAGGAATTGGTGATGAATGGGTTGCTTCTAGATGAAGTGTAAAGAAGAAAATTATCCAGCCCTCTACCACAAGTTTCTGGTCGAAAATGGAGAGGAAGGGTGGAAGTAAGATGGCTGCCTTGTGTCTTCAAATGATGAATGATGAAGAAGTGTGGGAAAGTCTAGCCATGGAGGTTGGCAGAATTTGAGAGGGAGGAAGAAAGAGAACCAAAAGTTGTTTCTATTGAGGGAGTAAATGAAAATGAACTATTCAGTTTCCCTTTACCTTGCTCTGGCTGAAAATAAGAGGGAGAAAATGGAGGGGTTTTGGCTGGCCAATGGGGTTGGACCTCCTTAACAAGTATAGGTTACTTAGAAAATTTTAGGATAGAGGTGGATAGGTTGGTTTAAAATAAGTGGCTGTGTATGATAAATAAAATAAAATTTCTATTCCATTTAAAATCACAAATAATTAACTTCATTAAATCAATCAACCACACAATTTCACAATTATGAAATATAAAAGAATTTAACCACACCCATAGAAGAATTATAATGAAAAGACTAAAATACCCTTGAGAAAGGATATTACAACATTGAGCATTAATTGTTCACAAAACACTTTGATTAAATTTGAAATTGAACATTGTTGATCTCTTCCAACTTGTCTTCTTCACATCTTATTAGAGTATGCAATTCTTCTTGAACCTTTTCTTGCTTGTCTTTTAAACTCCATTAGTTTTGTATTAGTTGTTTTCCGAATTCTTGACCTCGTTGAATTGATTGACTATTGGTTGATTTGTCACTTGTTTATTGGAGACTAATTGTTGAGAATCTTGTTTCAACTTGTAGATCCCTTGAAGAGGAAACTCTTAGTGGAAATAGACAACAGTGAAATCATCTTGTAAAAGTCTACTTGAGTGATATACACGAGTGGCAATCATTGAGTGAATGATGAGTGAGTGGTGAGGTCCTTGTACTATTCATTTTTCACTTGTAATTATTTTCTTTCACTTGTTCTTTAAGTGTATTTGTTCCTTGTTGGTTTGTAATTATTTCTTTTGATTTGTGTATTTGTTCCTTGTTGTTCTTCTTGGTGTAATCTTCATTTGATTTGTGTAATTTTCAATTTGCTGGAATTTGTATTGTAATTTCTCAAATTGTAAGTGCACCATGGCTTCACAACATGAGGAAGACAATGAAGATTCTCCATCATCACCAAGAACAAGGAACTTGAATAGGAAGTTGGATAGATTGACAAGGAACATAGAAAGAGTGCTTGAAAGATTAGAAGTACTTGAGGTCAAAGAAGGATCAAGGCATGACAACTCACATAGAGGCTCCTCAAATTCAGAAGACAATGAAGATAGGCCAAGAAGGTTTGATAGATGGAGACCTAGACATGAGCATAGATGAAGAAGGAATGAGAAGGATGACAAGTTGCATAATGTGAAGGTGAAGATTCCTAGCTTTCATGGGAAGAGTGATCCCGATGCATACTTGGAATGGGAGACCAAATTGGAGCACATCTTCTCTTGCTACAATTATAGTGAGGAGAAGAAAGTAAAGGTAGCAAGTCTAGAATTTCATGATTATGCTTTAATTTGGTGGGATCAATTGTGTAAGGAAAGAAGAAGGTATGATGAGGAACCAATTAGTACTTGGAGAGAGATGGAGAGGGTTTTGAGAAAAAGGTATGTGCCTTCAACCTACACTAGAGACCTACACCATAGGCTTCAAAGGTTGAGGCAAGGAAGTATGAGTGTAGAAGAATACTACAAAGAGTTGGAGGTCATACTGATAAGGGCAAACATAGAGGAAGATAGAGAGGCCACTATGTCTAGGTTTTTGGGAGGACTAAACCAAGAAATCCAAGATGTAGTAGAGCTTTATAGCTATGTTGAATTGGAGGACTTGGTGCACCATGAATCAAGGTTAAAGTATAAGTAAAGAGAAAGAAGTCCTTTAAGAGACCCTTCTTCAACAATAACAACTCATATTGGAAGGATAATTCCAAGAAGGAGGGTGACTCATCAATCATGCACCACAACAAAAAGATTACTCTTGTACTCCTCTCTCCTAAAGAAATTGGTGAGGACCAAAAGAAAATGAGAGAAAAAAGGGAGCTTGAGAGAAAAGTCAAGAGTGAAAAAGAACAAAAAGAAATAAATAAAGAAAATAATGTGCCATAAAAGAATATGAAAAAGGCAATTGGCACAATTGAGAAAAACTTTTGTGAAAACCATAAGGTTAAAGAAAAAGTTGGAAAATAATGCATGCTTTTAAAGAAAAAAAGAAGTAAAGACAATACTATTGGAAACCCATCCATTGTATGTTCTTTACTCCAAAAGTTTTTGTCACAATTCTCCTCCACCTTTTTCTTACCTACTACCTTTGAGTTTCTTTTGGTTAAACTTCAAGACACTCCTCAAGAAACTAAAGAAATTCAAAGGCTTGTAGTAACATACAATGATGACATCTTGGTACATAGCAAAACATAAGAAAATCATCTTGAATATTTAAAGTGTGTTTTGCTATTACTTAAGAAAGAAAAACCTTTTGCTAATCTTGAAAATACACTTTTTGCATCACCAAAATAGAATGTTTGGGCTATGTTTTAAGTGCTAAAAGTGAGCAAATTGATAAGGTTAAAAGTGAGGTAAAGGAAGTTTTCTTAGTAGGGCAACCAATAAATAATTTTAAACATAATGATGTTTGCTTGCCTAATAATACTTCTAATTTACCTATGTGCATTAAATCTACTTTGAAAACTAAAAAGAAACTAATGCACATCCATCAAGGTTCCCATTCATTGAGAGAACTAAAACACATATTAAATATCTTTCTAAATGTTTCTCTCAATAATGGACAAACATTACCAACCAACCTACAAGAGATTACAACTTATGGAAAATATTTGAAAGGATTAATGGCAAAACTTGTTTTCAAAAGGGTGGTTTTTGACCCGAAAGGATGGGTTGAGAATTACAACACTAATAAGGGAGTTGCCTTCCCAAATAAGGGAGTTTCCTTCCCAAATTTTTTCTTTCTTTTAGGAACTTCATAAAAGAATAAACCTAAACATCTTCTCTTTAATGTAGGATTAAAATTCGAGGACGAATTTCCTTCAAGAGAGAGGGGATGATGTGAGCATGGACACACAAAGCCAAGGACCAAGCATTGAAGACTTGCATGGACCCATGACAAGGGCAAGGCTTAGAAGAGTCCAAGATACTCTAAAGAAGAGTTCAAGATACCTAGTTATGGATAGGGACTAGGACCTTTGTATAGAGTAGAGTTCATGTAATAAAGGTAGGGATTAAGACCTATATATAGAGTAGAACTTTTGTAATAAAAGTGCTTATTCAAAAAGCGCTTGGGTAGTTTAGGCTTTTATGCTTTTGGTTTGGGCTTAGGCTAATTGGGCCTCTTGTACCAACTAAGCCCAACATAGGAATCCTACATTGGGCCAAGAGAGGCCCACACTTGGGATTTTACATGGGGGAGGCACTAGATGCACCATAGAGGAGGATGAGCACTTTGCTCATCTATAAACAGGCTTCATGTAACTCATTTCACAAGTTTGAATTCATTTGATAAGTCTCTCACACTTGAGATTCTAGAGAGAGTTGAGAGTTCTCCTCTTCTTGGTTCATGACTTGAACCAATTGATTCTTATTTTGAATATCCTTATTCAAGTGGTGAATCATCATTTGGCTTATCAATTTCAATCTTCTTCTCCAAGAAGAATGCAATTGTGGCGTCTTCCCTCCATCTTCTTCCTATTCCATTTTCTACTTTTGTTCTTTAATTCTTGCACTTTAGTTCTTGCAATTTACCTTTTCATAGCTTAGATTTACTTCTTGTTCTTAATTTCTATTCATATCAATTGTCTTCTCTTCTACTCCTTTTCATTCTCCTCTTGATTCTCCACTTGAAGATCAAGTTCATTGAATCGTTTTCTTGAATTGTGTTTGATCTCAAATCTTAAAACAATTAGATCAAAGAAGATCCTAAAATGCTTAGTGATCAATATCAAAAGGTGCCTTAACTTGTTGCAACAAAAAGAATTTGCAGCAGGAGCTTTATGTACTTAGGTCAGCATTCTTTGATTTGAAAATGCTAAGGAATATTCTTGACTTTCGAATAAGAGTACAGAGATGCACTTTCAGACACTTTGTTGGGTCAGACACATTTTCACAATAGGTTACTACTGGGTTGCCAGCCAAATGCATTTTATAAGTGAACACAGAGGCGTTGTCTTATTAAAATGCTCTTTGTCTTATATCCTGCACACTTAATACACATAATAGTAGATTTCAAATGGTTCAATTAAAATATTTCTTTGTTTGGATTCATCAAAATTACAGATGTAAAATACTTAGACTTAATAAAGAAGTTGGGATGACTTTCTTTCATTGATTAAATTCACATATAACAATAGTTTCCAATCAAGTATTGGCATGGCGCTATATGAAGCATTGTATGGGAGGAAGTGCAGAACGCCTCTATGTTGGTATGAGACTAGAGAGAATCAAATGTTGGGACCAGAGGTGGTGCAACAAACAATAGAACCAGTGCAGAAAATTCAGGAGAAGATAAAGGTGACCTTTGGAATTTCAAGAAGGCGACCATGTTTTCATGAGAGTTACTCCAAGAATTGGAATTGACAAGACAATAAAATCCAGAAAGCTAACTCCTAAATTCATTGGGCCATTTCAAATCCTTCCCCGAATTGGTCCAATATCCACGACGTGTTTCACGTCTCACAACTCAGAAAATACTATCCTGATCCATCGCACTTTATAAAGCCTAAATGAATATAGATAAGAGAGAATTTATATATCGAGGATAGCAGAGTCAAAGAACTCTGCAGAAATCAAATCCTTTTGGTCAAAGTGATTTGGGATGCAATGACGGGAGATGCCACATGCAGGTATGTCTTAAATTTCGAGGACGAAAATTATTTTAAGGGGAGGTAAAAATGTAACACTGTGTTTTATTGAATTATGTGTGTGACATGATTTGATCATATTCCTAATGTTGTAATAAGGCTATGGTTCAAATTTGGGAAGAATCGAGTTGAAATGGGTTAAGAAAGTGAATAAAGGTGCAAGAACAGGCCAAATCAGCGTCCAACGTCGGAGCATGGAGTTGCCCAACATCCGATCGTTGACCGTTGATGCTCGAGCATGGAGAAGTTTCACTTCAAAGCATGGAGGTGTTGATGTGTGTTGTACATGTGTCAACGCACATTGACGTGTGAAGCGACGTGGCGCGGCGCATGCCACGCCCAAGTGTGGAAAAACCCCACGCCCAAGTGTGGACCCTCAGCATGCTTGAGCGTGCTTAGTAGAGGCACACCCCTTAAGCTTTTTCTCCATTTCTCTTTTGTCTCATTGTCTTCTTCTTCTTTAGCGTTTTCTACAAGTCTAGAGAGAGAAGTTGTGGATCCTAGAGAGAGAAATCTTGGATTCTTGGTCCTTGGAGATTCAAATCGTAAATCCGACTACGCCAATGTGATCAGTGCAACGTGTCTGACGAATCTGATCGATTCATCGATTCGAGCGAGGAAATCTCAAATTCCTAGCACCTCGATAATATCAACATTGGTGTTCTTCATTCATTCTTTTTTTTTGTAATCTTAAGCTTCCATGCATCGTTTATGGATTTCGGATAAGATTATGGTTGTTAGTGATGCATGAATGTTGCAACTGTGGCTAGGGTAAAGTTCGAAGAATCAAGAAGCTCCCGGGGACACATGACAGTAGCTGGGTACATGGGGATACACATTGAATGGTGTTAAGGATGCTCGTGAATATACCCAAGGTGGGGAGAAAGTACCAACATTAGTTAGGGAGGCAAAATTAGATATTATATTTTTATCTGTGTGTAGAGAACCCCAAACCCTACTAGTGGTTGCCTAACCAATAACACCTAAACTCTCTTGGTAACTACTTGGTAGTACAAATGGGGTTTAGGCATTGTAGGTTTAGTAACATTAGGACTGTAACCCTAGGTTAGTCTGATGACGATGATTGGGGTTGTTGTGATTGCATGTTATCATGCTAGTTGTATGATTATGTGCTTGCATGCTGTTGATGATGATGATTGTTATTATGATATGTTTGATGACGGTATGCTAATGATGCATAAGTAATGTTATAGTTGATCTGATAAGCTCTGTTGTGAGAGTTAAGGTTAGCACCGTGGTAGTGCCTTGAGAAAGGAAATGGTTATATGAATGCTTTGGGCATCGTGATGGCTATGTGGATGCTTCGGGCATCGTGTGAGTGGGATTTTGGGAACCCGTATGAAGTTATCGATGTTAACCAAGTGATTGTTGTGCATTGAATAAGTTGCCAAAGTGAGGGGCTGTATGATTGGAAGTCATACGAGGTTAGTTGTACCTGAGTGTATGTACGAGAACGGAAGGGACGATCTGTGAGACCTTGGGTATGTAACTGTGTTTGGATTTTTCATAGTGACCGGTAGTTGATCCCTATTGTGTTATGTACTCCATTGTAGCCTTGTTATCCTGACTGGCCCTTGAGTCTTCCACGTTCCAGGCGGACATTCTGAGGCGACCAAGATAACCCTAATGGAGTTGGACTAATAGGGGAAGCACTCTTATTGGTCACGGCGAGCGGAAGGGTTACTTGGAAAAACTAACTGACATTCTTTGTGTTGTTGAAAGCTCTTGAGAGAGAATGTACTAGAGTTGGACTCCTGAGAGAAATCGACCGATATGCATGGGAAAGTATCTTAAGGATGGTTGTGTTGGTGTGACTCGAAAGATGGTTGATATGTTTGTGTATATGAATAATATGCTTTCATTGATTCCATTCCCTTTTTTATGATGACGTATGTGTGCTTATCTCCCTTGTATGCTTTTTTTTTCCGCTATACGCGTGCTTGTAATAAGATGAGTCGGAGCGACGGATGACCATCGATGTCGTGGGATCATCGCCCAAGGCATTATCTAGCGGCGTAACCACCCAGAATCCCTATATTGGGTGATATCGAGGCGATCTACCACAACCTAGACGGCTGGCAGGTGGACCATTCCCAGTTCTTAACTGTTTATATTGGTCATGTCAGCCTTTTCGTCATATATGGGGAGGACCCATGCTCCAGCTCATTGGACCTTTCCGGATCGCCCAAAGGCTACCTACTGAAGAGATATGGCTTTTCGTCGAGACAGAGAGCTCCCTGACAATATGTGGAACAATGTTCAGAACTCTCACGCGACGAGTAGACATAGATTTGTCTATCGGGGAGCCAGGCGTAGGACAATGTAGTTCAGACAGATGTGCGTAGTAGACTGATCGTCGCATCAAATAGCGAGGAGTCTGTCTGGGAGCCTAGTGTGTACAGATGCCGCTATGGAGAGAGGCAGGGTAGTTCAAGACATCCACATTACTGATGATGTGGCATTAGCCGGTGAGTCAGAATAGGCTGTGTTTTGGTGAGCTTTTCCCTTTTCTAATGTATTTTGGAGAGACGGGTCGGTTGATGCATGGAGGTTCTGTCTTAGTGTTGTTTTGTTGGATGTATCTTTTCTTTTACCATTCTGTATTTTTCTTTGTAGTGATGACAGCTGCCGTGTTTGTCCTATTGTACAATTTGTGGACAGATGATTGTATATATATGTACAATTATGTTTTCGCTGTGATTGCGCATGTTACAAAGTTTTAAAATTTTCTATATCCTTATACTTAGCTTCTACATGTTAATGAGCGATAACAATAATAAAACGGTTAAGGCTTAGCTACTTAGGTTTCATCAAATGTGACACTCTTAAGGGTTTTGCATTTGGCCCTAAGATATCCACATAATATGACTTGATCCACGAGTTAGAGGATGTTGGCCCAGAGATATACAAATAGCACGTCTTATGAAGAGATACTGTTGGATTTTGGCCCTGAGATATCCACATACTAAGACTCGATCCACGAACAGTTACATGACCTAATTTCTATATATCGACAGAATGTTTGACAACAATAATCTCCTTCGAAGCTTGGTTATTGTAGGTTTAACAACGATAGGCTTAATACCCTAGGTTAGAAGAACATTGCTTGGGGTTGTGTGATATGCCTGCTATACATGTTGGTTGATGTTTGACTTGTTATATGTGAATATCTGAGCTAGTGTATAATGCTAGATATGAACACATGTTCTATTAATGGATGTTTGTTTGTGTAATGCCCCGAAATTTCACCCTATGTTAATACATGTTAATATGTGTTAGTTCAAGCCTATATATGTTATTATATTCTTGTTATGTTTGATCTTTATGTATGTGAGTATGTTAGAGGTAGTTTAACCTTTGGGAGGGTCATAATAGTGAATTCTGGTCTAACAGAAATCGCCTGACGGGATTGGGTTCGCGGGGCGAGACAGAGCAGAAAAGTCACGTTTTGAGTTTCTACAAAATCCGCCTAGCCTAAAGTTTGCATGCCCTTGGCTTGTTGAGTCTGACATAGTGGGCTTCTGTTTTAGCCCAGTTGCGCCCTAATCTGCTTTAACCTCTTAATCACGACATAAACCCTAATTTCATACAATCAAAAGCTCAAAAAACTGCCTCTCTACATCTCTTAGGTTTTCCCTTGGTTTCTCTCATGATTTCTTGAAGGTAAATTGCTCTCGTTCATCATTCTTCATCCTTTTTTGTCGGAAGGACATCGTTACAGAAACACGTCTCTTTTAGTGTCGATTTTATCCTTTCGTTTCTGACTTTTTGATTGTAAACAAGGTAAAATTTCCCGTGCCTTGTTGTCCTTGTTTTCTATCTTGAGTTACATTATTTAGAAACTTAATCCATGTGTTTTCCTTGTTGTTCTTGAGGTAGTGGAAAAACGGTTATGAGACAAAGTCTGATTGGATCTTTTCTCCCATTTCTCTTCAGTTTTGATCCATATACCAGATAGAGGGGAAAGATGATCATATCGTATGGGAACGTTGGAATGGAATTGAGGTGTTTAGGGTTCCTATGATCCCTATAGTGCATTGAGTGATTTGTTGTTTCTATTGTTGGAACTGTCACACCCTGAACTAGGGCGCCACATTTTGTTACCCGTTGCGGAAAAATAAAATAAAAGAATTAAATTGCTGGTTGTTTCCGTTAAATGATATTTTCTTAATAAGTAAATATCCTCAAAATGGTGGTATATATGTATTTTTTTTTTTAAAGGCAAAGGAAAACAAAGGTAAGTGATGAACACTCAAAAAATGAAATGTAAACATCATATTATATATATATATATATATATATATAAACTATCTCAGTGGGATTCAGAGTTTAGTACAGAAACTAGGGCCAACGGCCATTAATAATAGAGTTACAGAACATAAGGTTAACAGCTGTAAAACAAGTAAAGCAAAATAGGGGGAGGGTCCGGAACCACGCATCAAAAGGGTGGCTCTAAGAAGCCAAAATACAATCGGACCGAGACAAACTACTCACAAAATCATACACCCCTAAGCTGGTCACTACTAACAACTAGAAGGAAGACTCGCCACGAATACTCCCACAAGAAGAAACCCCAGGTGATGGGTCCACGACATCTCCGCCCTCATCAGGAGAGTCAGAATCATCAAAATCCGGATCGTCATCGAGTACGTACTCCGGTAACTCATCAAGATCGTCGTCCACACAATCAGTTTTTATATCAATGGATGTCATATCCACACAATCAGTTTTTATAAAGATTATGCATGACACTTCAATATTCCGGCTCTATAAACTTAATCTCATGAGATCCCTTCATCTTTCTAAAAGTTGATCAAAACTCAAAGCCCCCACTTGGGCATCACCATCATGACTAAAGTCCCTGTTTGGACATCACCGAAGTGACTAAAAAGTTCCTACTTGGACATCACCGAAGTGACCAATAGCCCCTGCTTGGGCATCACCGAAGTGACTAAACTATGAGGCACGTCTGCCTAAATACATGAATAAAACATTCGTTCAGGAGGTTTTCTTTGTGTTCAATCTCATTCGTTGTCGAAGCTCAAAGCTAACGACCATTCATAAATTTTCATTACATAATCATCAACACAGGACACGTAGTCCGAGTGCTCAATCACAACACCTAAGACTGATGCCTCAGTCAAGGTTTGTGGTCATAGAAAAGATTTACCATTTTATTTCAGCATGATTAAGACTCTTAGTCCACAACAATGAAATTAGAACACTTGATCCATAATAACGAGATTAGGACTCTTAGCCCACAATATAATGGTTGGACTCTTGGTCCACAATACTTAACATGGATCAAAGATCAACGTGCACATTACATAATACTAGAAGCGACGTCTTGCGAACTAGATTCGATTTCTCCTGTTCTTACTTTTCGGTCAGTGAAAATCAAATACCAACATAAAACCTCGGCAACCCATCCAAGTTATCGGAAAGATTTTGAAAGTATTTCTTTACAGGAAGATCTTTTCATTTGGAAAAATCATTTATAAACTATTATAAGAAATCCATTTTCTCTTGAAATCTTTTTCTTAAAAACATCTCTATTCATGGTCAAATATTTTCCAAGGCTTTTCCCCTCCGTAAAACACATATTTTACTAAAGAACTTTTTAAAATGGACACCATTACTTTCAAATTTCTCTTTGAAGCTTATTTAGGCTTTTAATCATATGATTAGTTGAGCGCCGACTAACTTCAGGCTTTCCAGGCATCAATCAATATCATCATAATCTCAGTCAACAATATAACATTTAATGTCAATTCATAACATATGTGATTCTCAACATTTTAAAACAAGTAAGGATCAACTTCAAACAGTTATCACAACAGTTCAAGTATACAAATCATTTAAACTTTGATTTATTATAGTAACACTATTCAAATAAATCAAGTAAACCACATACACACATGCACATAGCTATTGAATATCCCTCAGACTGTCCCCTCTTACCTTTTGTGAAGGTAAAGGTATGTGATGCTTAAGGAAGTGTACTACGAATGACCTCGTCTACCCCGCGACGAAAGTGTATGTTTAAGAAAACAAAACCGTAAGTTAAAAGTTAACCAAGAATACTAAACCAAGAAGGTATAGGTTCGGCCATGGCATGAAATAGGGTTAGAGGTTTTCAAACAAGAATACAACTCATGGATTAATGATCCTTAAGTGTTAGGAGTTCATAACCAAGGTTCACTTCACAAAGCTAGAACAAAAATCCCACTAATCTATGCTTAGGGTTTTGGCCTCTTTAGTATAAGTAGGCTAGGAATTTCCAACCCTTCTAAGCTCTTAGATTGAGTGTTAAAAGATATCAAGAAGTCTAAATTAATGACCATATTGAAAAATGAAACAAAACATCCTAGGTTCACAACCATCATAGGATAAATAGGTTAGAAATCTTTAAACTTTCCAATCACTTAGACTTAGCATCCAAAGGCATTAAGGAGCTCTAGTCCATGATCATTTTAGAAAATAAAAACAAAACATCCTAGGTCCACAACCATTGTAGGTTCGACCTTCATAGGATAAGTAGGTTAGAAATCTTTAAACTTTCCAATCTCTTAGACTTAGCATCCAAAGGTATTAGGGAGCTCAAGTCCATGATCATTTTGGAAAAATGAAAACAAAACCATCCTAGGCCACTAATACATAGTTTCGGCCTTCATTGGATAACTAGGCTAGAAATCTTTAAACTTTCCTATCTCTTAGACTTAGCATCCAAAGGTATTAAGGAGCTCTAGTCTATGATCATTTTGGAAAAATGAAAACAAAACCATCCTAGGCCACTAATACATAGTTTCGGCCTTCATTGGATAACTAGGCTAGAAATCTTTAAACTTTCCAATCTCTTAGACTTAGCATCCAAAGGTATTAAGGAGCTCTAGTCCATGATCATTTTAGAAAAATGAAAACAAAACCATCCTAGGCCACTAATACATAGTTTCGGCCTTCATTGGATGAATAGGTTAGAGATGTTTGTTTCATTCAAGCTCTAAGAATATGAAAGTAGAGATTAATAGAAGTTCATAGAAATTGGTTTCAACTCAAAAGGAGGTTCCTATGATTTTCTAAAGATTTTAGAAGCTAAAAGTTCAATAAGAAGCACATAGTATAAACTCATGAAATAAAGTAGATAACTTGAAAAGGAAGCATATGAGAGTATTACCCTTGAAACTAGAAAGAAAAAGTATGAAGAACTTGAAACTTGAAAGTAAATAAAATTGAAAACTTTAAGTGTTAGAACTTGAAGTAAGAATGGAGAAGGAGAAGAAGAAGAAGGAAAATGAAATAGATGAAATGAAGTGGGTATTTATAGAGTGAGGGGGAGAGTGTGGCGTGAAGAAGGGGGAGAGTGAGCTTGGAGAGCAAATTTGGAGTTAAGGAGGTGTTTGGTAGGAAGAAGTGAAGAAAATGGGTTTTTGGATTAGAATATGATAGAATTTGAAAAGTGTAATGATGACACTTTTTGAGTGTCATAACCCTTGTCCATCACATCCCTCATGTCACTTCAATCCTTTGGTGCTCCCTAATCTGCTCCATTTCGTATCCAGTTGCACTTCCAATCATAATTTTTTTGACGTTTTCGCCCGAATAAAATATTATATTTTATTTTTAAACGTAAATTTTCAAAATAATCTAAGTTGAAGAATACATGATAAAAACACTAACCATTTCGTTCACGGGTTAAAATTAGGTTTTCTGCTCAGTAAACTTTTACTATCAGTGAAAACGCAGACCGGCTTCTGTCTGAGTTTTCAACCGAAACTTTAACCGTGACTTTATACGGTAGAATAACACAAGAAAATGATTCTAGTCTATTTAAAATCATCATCTGGATTTTAATAAAAATAAACACATATAATTATGTATTTACTGATATAGAAAGACACAGAAATCGGGGCATTACAATACTATCCCTCTAAAAAGAATTTCAACATCGAAATTACGCACATGGAAACAGTTCAGGATATTGTAACTTCATTTTGTCCTCAACTTCCCATGTAGCTTCTCCGGTTGTATCGTTCCAGATGACTTTGACTAAAGGAATTTGTTTACCTCTGAGCTGCTTCGTCATCTTATCCGCGATTCGTACAAGCAAAGTCTCAAAAGACAAGTTCTCTTTTAATTGTACATTATCGAGCTCAATTATATGAGATGAATCATGAACATATTTTATCAGTTGTGAGACATGGAAAACATCGTGAATATTGGAAAGAAAAGGAGGCAAGGAAATTTATAAGCCACTGGACCTACACTACAAAGAATTTGGTAGGGTCCAATGAATTTGGGAGTGAGCTTTCTGGATTTAATTACTCTGCCAATCCCAGTCGTAGGTGCGACTCTCAAAAACACATGCTAGCCTTCCTCAAACTCAAGAGGTCGTCGTCTCTTGTCAGCATAACTCTTCTGTCGACTGAGTTGTCCGCATTTTCTCTTGAATCATCTTCACCTTTTCTGTTGTCTGCTGCACAATTTCTGGTCCTAAGAGGTGTTCTGCACCGTCTACCATATAGAGCTTCGTAAGGCGCCATTCCTATGCTTGAATGGAAACTATTGTTGTAAGTGAACTCTATCAGTGGTAGGAATTCATCCCAGCATCCCGTGTCTTCCATCACACACACCCTCAGCAAATCTTCCAGTGACTGAATCGTCCTTTCTGATTGTCCATCAATTTGTGGATGATAGGCAGAACTCAGTTTGAGTTTCGTTCCTAATGAGTTTTGCAGTCCTTTCCAGAACTCTGACGTAAACCTTGGATCACGATCTGAAATGATACTCGAAGGTATACTGTGCAATCTGACAATCTCATCAACGTACAACTGAGTCAACCTTTTTATCGGGTACTTCATACTAATAGGTAAGAAGTGAGATGACTTGGTCAGTCGATCCACTATTACCCATATAGTCTCACGTCCCTTCCGAGTTCTTGGCAAACTGGTCACAAAGTCCATTGAAATACCATCCCATTTCCATTCTGGAATGTCTAAAGATTGTAAAATCCTGGCTGGTCTTTGGTGTTCAATCTTGACCTTGTGACATACTAGACACGAAGCAACGTATTCCATTACGTCCCTCTTCATTCCATACCACCAGTATAACTTCTTGAGATCTTGATACATCTTCGTAGCTCCTGGATGCAAACTCAACTTACTCTTGTGAGCCTCCTCCAGAATCAACTTTCTAAGCTTAGCATCATCTGGCACACAAATCCTTTCACCGAACCTCAAGATTCCATTTTTCCTTCCTTGAACTCTGACAAGGTTCCTTGTCGCACTAGTTCTCTTTCTCCTTGTAGGTACTGATCGCTCCCTTGTTTTTCTTTTATTTGATCCATCAATCCATTAGACACCGTGATCCTTCCTAAACAAAGCATTCCTGGAAACATCTTAACTGACAAATTCAGATCCCAAAATTGTCCCAACAATTCCTGCTCTCTGACCATCATCATCGATGCATGTATTGACTTTCTGCTTAGAGCATCAGCCACCACATTTGCCTTCCCAGGGTGATACTGTAGTTGAAAATCGTAGTCCTTCAAGAATACCAACCAATGCCTCTGCCTCATGTTTAACTCCTTTTGGTCGAACAGAAACTTCAAACTTTTGTGATCGCTGAAGACATTGAATGTAGCTCCATACAAATAATGCCTCCAGATTTTCAATGCAAAGACCACTGCAACTAACTCCAAGTCATGCGTAGGGTAATTCCTTTCATGAATCTTCAACTGTCTCGAAGCATAGGCTACAACTTTCCTGTTCTGCATCAGCACACAGCCTAACCCTTGATGTGAAGCGTCACAATAAACCTCAAAAGGTTCCTTGGGATCAGGTAGTATCAACACCGGTGAAGTTGTCAACCTTCTCTTCAGCTCTTGGAAACTTTCTTCACATGCTTCCGTCCAGGTAAACGCTTGATCCTTCCGAGTTAACCGGGTAAGGGGTCCTACTATTTTGGAAAATCCTTCAATGAATCTCCTGTAGTATCCAGCTAGACCCACAAAACTACGGATCTCTGTTGCCGTTGTTGGTCTTTCCCATTCCAAAACAGCTTCCACTTTCAACGGGTCCACTGCAATTCCTTCACGCGATATGACATGTCCCAAGAATTGAACTTGGTTCAACCAAAATTCACACATTTCCGGTTTCGCGTAAAGTTGCTTCTCTCTCAAATTTTGAAGAACCATGCTGAGATGCTTAGCATGTTTTTCCTTGTTTGGAGAATAGATTAGAATGTCATCGATGAAGACAACGACAAACTGATCTAAGTAAGGACGAAAGATTCTATTCATGTAATCCATGAATATTGCAGGAGCATTCGTCACTCCAAACGGCATTACCAGATACTCATAATGCCCATAGCGTGTTCGAAACGCTGTCTTAGGGATATCCTCTACCTTCACACGGATTTGATGGTAGCCTGATCGTAAATCTATCTTAGAGAAAACGGTTGCTCCACATAACTGATCCATTAGATCATCTATCCTTGGAAACGGATACTTGTTCTTGATCGTTACCTTGTTCAACTGACGGAAATCCACACATAATCGAGAGGTTCCATCCTTCTTTTTCCCTAACAAGACTGGGGCTCCCCATGGTGACACACTGGGTCTAGTGAATTTCTTTCTCATCAGCTTCTCAAGTTGTTCCTTCAAGGTTTCTATCTCCGATGGCGACATACGGTATGGTGCCATAGAAATTGGCCCAGTGCTATCGTCTAGGTACATCTTCAGGAAAAACTTCTGGAAACTCATTAACGACAGGTATGGACTCTAAGTCTAACTCGTTCTTAATGTCTAAGGAAAACAGTAGCATGTATCCTTGTGCTCCCTCTTTCAAAGAAGCCCTTACCTGACTAGCAGATAACAATCCAGAAATCTCATCCCTAAAAACTAAGTTTTTCTGAGCACAATCTATTAAGATATGGTTGGAAGATAGTCAATCCATGCCTAAAATTACATCTAACTGAATTAAAGGCAAACAGATCAGGTCTACAAGAAAATGTCTATCTTGGACAATGATAGAACAGTGCAAACACACAGAATTTACAGTAACTGGCTCAGCAGTTGGGGTTGAAACAATCAGGTTATATGGCAAGGAAGAAATAGGCAAACTTAGAAGTTTCACCCGATTCATTGAAATGAAAGAATGTGTTGCACCTGAATAGAAAAGTACAGTTAAAAGATTACCAGCTATGTCACACTTACCCTGCACGAGACCGCCGAAGTTTGATGCCTCAGCTCCACTCATCGTATAAACTCTTCCTTTTGCAGTCGGCTTGTTGGCTCTGGTTGATAGCTGGCTCACGCTTTGGTGCTCTACGGTCTTTAGCCATGTGACCCAAACCATCACAGCTGAAATACCGTACCCCTCTCATCGGGCAAGTGTCAGCCAGGTGGTTAGGATCTCCACACTTAAAACACTTCCTCTCTTGGCCTTGATTTTGGTTCCTCTGGCCTCCAGTCCCAGTCCCAGTCCCAGAAGTACCGGAACGAGGTTGTTGTTGCCTTTGATTGTTGTTGGGTGATTGGTAGTATGGCTTCCTCTGGTTCTGCTTCCATTTCTGATTCTGCCCTTGAAATTGGGTCCTAGGATGGGAGGGTCCTCCAGCATTCCCTTTGGTGTCTTGTCCTTTCCGTATTATCTCTATTTTTCTGCACTTTTCCACTAAGGCTTGGAAGTTCTTGACTTCCATTGGTAGCACTGACTCCTTGATTTCGAAGCGCAGCCCGCCTTCGAATCTTTCACACTTCCATTCTTCGCTAGGGTTGTTCTGAAAGAAGCGGAAATATTTGGCAAGTGATTCGAATCTTGCCGCATATTCCCCCACAGTCAGGTCTCGCTGACGTAAACTCAGGAACTCTTGCTCCTTCTCAGTCTGAGCACTCTGAGGAAAGTACTTATCCAGAAACTTATTGCGAAACACTTCCCAAGTGATTGCTTGGTGCTCAGCATCTAACAGTTGCCTGGTGTCTTTCCACCAGTATCCAGCATCTCCTACCAGTTGAAAGATTGCATAAGGCACCTTTGCTTCCTCAGGTGTATGAATAAGCTCAAAGATCTTTTCTAATTCCAGGATCCACAGATCAGCCTTCGTAGGATCCACGTCTCCATCAAACTGTGATGGATTCTGACGTCTGAAAGAATTCAGATGCTTTCCCTCAGCAGCTTGTTCAGCACTCAGCTGTTCCTGTTGGTTCTGGGCAGTCATCGTAGTAGTCTGAAGAGCAACTGCCGCAGCCACATCAGCCATTGCCTGGGCGACGAAGTCCATCCCGCCATTGCCTCTGCCACGACCACCACGTCCATGCGCACCTCCTAGTTACATACTGACCTGTAAGACACAATCAGTGAGATGGTAACCAGAAAGGAAAGATCTAACACTACGGTTATTACACATTACTCCTAGAAGTAATTCAATCAAGTCCTTAATTAGAGAACACACAACATCAACCTAACAGACCTATCCCAAAGATTCCTGAAAGACTCGACTAGCTCTGATACCACTAATGTGACACCCTAAACTGGGGCGCCACATTTTGTTACCCGTTGGGAAAAATAAAATAAAAGAATTAAATTGCTGGTTGCTTCTAGTAAATGATGTTTTCTTAATAAGTAAATATCCTCAAAATGGTGGTATATATATTTATTTTTTTTTAAAAAAGGTAAAGGAAAACAAAGGTAAGTGATGAACACTCAGAACATGAAATGTAAACATCATATATATATATATAAATTATCCCAGTTCAGAGTTTAGTACAGAAACTAGGGCCTGATCAGGATGGCCATTAATAACAGAGTTACAAAACATAAGGTTAACAGCTGTAAAACAAGTAAAGCAAAATAAGGGGAGGGTTCGGAACCACGCATCAAAAAGGTGGCTCTAAGAAGCCAAAATACAATCGGACCGAGACAGACTACTCACAAAACCATACACCCCTAAGCTGGCCACTACTAACAACTAGAAGGAAGACTCGCCACGAATACTCCCCCAAGAAGAAACCCCAGGTGATGGGTCCACGACATCTCCGCCCTCATTAGGAGAGTCGGAATCATCAAAATCCGGATCGTCATCGAGTACATACTCGGGTAACTCATCAAGATCGTCGTCGTGATCCAAGACATGGTATACGGGCTCCTCCTCAAAGTACTCCTCAGGGTCCTCCTCCGGGTCCTCCTCAATCGGTGAAGACGGCTCGACTCCAGGTAAGGGTACCCCTAGAGGTGGGTGCATCTGCAATTGTCCATTCATCTGTAGCACGTGTAAGTAGTACCAAGGTGATGGGAGAGCAATCTCCTCATCTCAACTGTCTGAACTCTGTGGTATGGTTCGTCCTCGGCATTCTTCTCCAGCGTGGTTAACGGTCCATGATAAGTAGCCGATGTAGATCCGGGGTGAATCTGCCACGCACCCGTATTCCCCGCATCATCAAAGATCTCAGTCTTTGATTCCAACGGTACCAATGGGATGTTCGGATCCATCTAACCCATAGATGGATAGATCACAATAACTACATGCATGATACATGCATCACATCATCATATTAACATTTACCAAATATTGATAGATAAAACAACATGTATTATATCAATGGATGTCATATCCACACAATCAGTTTTTATAAAGATTATGCATGACACGTCAATATTCCGGCTCTATAAACTTAATCTCATGAGATCCCTTCATCTTTCTAAGAGTTGATCAAAACTCAAAGCCCCCACTTGGGCATCACCGTCATGACTAAAGTCCCTGTTTGGATATCACCGAAGTGACTAAAAAGTCCCTACTTGGACATCACCGAAGTGACCAATAGCCCCTGATTGGGCATCACCGAAGTGACTAAACTATGAGGCACGTCTGCCTAAATGCATGAATAAAACATTCGTTCAGGAGGTTTTCTTTGTGTTCAATCTCATTCGTTGTCGAAGTTCAAAGCTAACGACCATTCATAAATTTTCATTACTCAATCATCAACACAGGACACGTAGTCTGAGTGCTCAATCACAACACCTAAGACCGATGCCTCAGTCATGGTTTGTGGTCATAGAAAAGATTTACCATTTTATTTCAGTATGATTAGGACTCTTAGTCCACAACAACGAAATTAGGACACTTGATCCATAATAACGAGATTAGGACTCTTAGTGTGACACCCTAACTTGGGTCATCATATGATTACCCGTTGCGGAAAATAAAATCATAAATTCACTGGTTGCTTTCGGAAAATAATGTTTTCTCAACGTTTGTCTTAAACAAAATGTGGTGATAAAATTTTTTCTTTTCAACATCGTCACAACAACATTCACATAATCACACTTAGATATATCGATAATATATATATATATAAGTCATGCAGCTATACTGCCTCGTATGTTTAATACTTAAACATTTATAATGAAAAGAGTATTCCCAAAACATAACTTAACGTAAACCTAAGCTGGTCAAACACTACGACAAAAAGAAGCAGCATCAGCATGCCCCGAACTAAACATTCTTCTTCTTGTAGACGCCATAGTCCTTAAGAGGTTCATCTGAATTCCACCACATAGAACCCAGAAAAAAAACCACAAATAAAACATGCAAGAGTGAGAAACCGACATATGGACATAACGCGATAGCCACATGCATGACACAACAAAAAACACATATACGTACCCATATACGTATTTGCGATCTCATAAACATTAACATCAAAGCATAATGAGTTTCACACCCCAAACAACATCTTTTGAAAATATGCATGAACACTTCATATACATCATCTAACGTTTTCACTTAATCTCATGAGATATCCCGACCTCGTGTTTGAGTTGATCAGACTCCCAGCATGTATACAGACATATATCTTTCCTTGGCAAAGCTCAACGGCTTTAGACCAAATATCGTTTTAACATCTTTAAAATCATTTATTAACAACACAGGACCTCAAAGTCCGAGTGCTCAATCACGAAACCCTAGACCGATGCATCCGGCTTAGGTTCGCGGTAATAGAAAACATCTAAACAGGTTTTATCTCTTTTAGGTAGCTATCCAGTCTACCATACACCGAGCCTTAATATCCCAACGTCTCAGTTATTAAGTTCAAATCTTTTAATATATCGTCTAAGTTAAAACTTGATTTCGGAAAACACATTAAGTGGGAAGATTTCTATCATAAAAACACCGGTTACCGAAAAACATCATTTTCAGAAGCGAGGGTCACAGAGATTTGAAGTTCATCAAAAATAGACGTTGCCTTTTCTAAAATACTTGTCGTCGTTGGTTTTCCAAATTGCCGTCGTTAAGACATTTTAAATTATTTAAGGTAAAACTTAGCTTTTTCCGCTTAAACAATTTTCTAAATTCACGGTTGAGTTATTTTCGCAGATTAATTTCATAAAATATCTTTTTATAATATTGCGGAATATCTTAGGTAAAAATTAGCAGTAGTAAAATATTTTCACGGTTACGCCCTCTCTACGACCCATAAATCACTTTTTTATAAATAAATCATTAAAATAATAATATTTCTCAGATACTTATTATTTCTCCCAAATAATATTTTCCACAAACATTATATCCCAATATTTCCCATAAAATATTGAATATAATATACATAGCTTATTAAAGCTTTTATTTCATTAATCGGTTGTGTACTGACCACTGTCAGGCCTCACAAACAACATTCAACATCACCATCATAATTATATTACTAGCAAATCATGCATCACAGCAATATAACAGATAATTAAATCAATTAAAAGCATATAAACAACCGAAACACAGATAAACCACTCACAGCTATAAACACATAGCTCAGTAAAATAAACCAGAAAACACCACAGCCACATAGATAAACATATATGGACCACAAACAAATTACACATGGCCATCCGAATGATCCCTCAAGTAACCACTCTTACCTCTCGGAGCTCCTCCATGAAATTAAAAGAACTCTGTCGGGTGTCGGAAACCCTCGTACGCCGTAAAACAATTAACCTTCAACACACAACCAAACAATCCCTTAATCAAACAATTAAAACACACTAATACACCTATATAGGTCACGGCTTAATAGGGTTTAGTTGCTAAACCAATTCCATAATCTCCTAAGTCATGGATTAAGGATCCTAATATACTAAAGATAATGGATTAATACTAAACAACAAAGTTAAGAATCAAATCTTCCTAACTCATGAACATATATGATTCGACCATCATAAGTCCATAGGGTTAGGGATTTTTGTTTGACAAATCAACTTGGATTTATTAAGCATACATACTAATAGGATGATTACCAAGGTCATGGATGAAAACCTTGAATAAAACTCATCAAATCTCTCCCCCCTAGGATTCGGCCATCAAGAGACATAGAGTAAGAATTTTCATTTTGATTAACTAACATAGATTAGAGTATATAGACATACATGTCACATGAACTACATGAGCATACATGACAACATATGAACAAAACTCCTACCAAACCCATCCTCCTAGGTTCGGCCATAGCTAGTTTATTAGGAAGGAAATTTTTGATTACTACATTCTCTTGGATTTAGAAAGTATGCATGGTATCAAGAACATAGGAAGTGGTTTCAACATCATATGATTTTTCTAGAATTAGTTATGGATTTTCAAAGTTCTAGATCTAGAAATGGGAAAATATGATTCATGGCATAACATGAGAAACAATTGAATATGAAAGCGTAGATGATCAAGGAGTTGAGCTTTTACCTCTTGAAGATTGAAGACATGAAGAAAATGATCAACCAACACTTATATAAAATCTGGACAGTTTGAGGGTGTGTTGGTTTTGTGAGTATATCTCATGATCTACTCATCCAAAAATTACAAACTTTGGCTTATTGGAAAGATAATAAGAAAAGGAACAACTTTGATGTTGAAGGTTTCATTTGGTTCGGATCATAACAGGGGTAAAAAATGACAACTTGATGATGATCATAATTTCGGTGCAAGTTCAATCAGTTTAGGACATCCATGGGTGTTCATAATGTCTAAGTGAAAAAATGACAACTTGATGATGATAAATAGTAAGGAGGTCCTTAAACATGTGAGTGAGGATTGTTGAAGGTGTGGCTGATTTTAGGCCACAAGGAACAACTTTGTTGTATGTTCTTGGTTTCAAGCAAAGAATCATCAATGGTCCAAATTCATCATATGCTATAATGAATCTAGGGAAATGGTTTAGTATATAGGTAAAGTAGAATCACATTTCAAATAAACCTTGTTGAGGAGGATATTACATGCCATAGTTTGTAAATGGTAACGAGCTTGTTAATTACTTGATTTATATTGTTAATAGAAAAGAATGAATGCATGCAAATACATGACTTGTACCTGATTGCTTCTTTTTAAAGTTTTTTAAGAGGACTGTATGATACTTCTTTGTTCTTGAACTAGTTGATGAGTTCATGAGACTTTTATTTTAAGATTGTGAACCTCATAAGATGTTTGGGACATATAATTAAATCAGATTAGCAGTTGTGTAGTATGTTGTAATGTGGTGTTGATTGACTCACCTCTTTATTATAACATTGCTTTGAACTGTTTTGTTACCAGTTTTAAAAAGAGAAATTGTTCTAGGCATCAAGATTTGTAAATGGATCCTTGCATGTTTTAAATGCATAGTGGTTATCTTATTGATTGCATGTTCACTAGTAGTATCTTTTATGGTACCCAAGTAGCATTGCACAATTCCTTCTATTTTAAACTTGACGTACTGTGTTAGCATTGATGAGACTAGCAACAGTATTCTAGCATGTTATTGACTGTTTTTGGTTTAGGTAAAAAAAATGATGTTTAATGCAAATTGAATTATAGTATATGTGATATCAAGTTTGAGACAAGAGCACATAGGTTTTACTAAATTTTGAGGGCAAAATTTTTTTTTAGGGGGTTAGAAATGTAATATCCTTTCTCATGGGTATCCTAGTTTCTATGACTTTATCATAAGTGTTTTAAATCCTTATATAATTCATAAATGTACAATTTAGGATTTGTTTTATTATTGAAGTAATTGATTTTTTTTTTCAGAGAAGGAATGTAATTTATATATATATATATATATACACACCAAATGTATTGGGTTAATTAGTAGTACTCTAGAAATAATCTAGGGTCACATATCACCCTCACTTAGATTTAATTTCAATACATGAACAATCATATTCCCTCTCATTCTATGCATAAATATGATTAGCACACTACCTAATTTAAACCATAGTATTTATCTTTATTTAAAATTTTACAAGTGACCAATGCCTATCAAGGAAGTCTAGCCCTGTTGGTTAAATAAAAATTTCTCACTTAACCCCTACAATGTACAATACGGCAGACCCAAAAACAAAGAAGTAAAGGAGACTTCTTCTTCTTTCTTTTTCATCAGAAGCTCCTTAAGCTTCTTCTTCAAACCCTAGACCTCCATCAAGCCTTCATCTTCCACCTTTCAAGCTTGAAATTCGGCCAGACAAGGAGCAAGGGGGTTGAACAACTCAACCACAATTCCATTCTTGCAGAGACACCATTTCTCCTTCCTCTCTTCCCTCCTCAATTTTCAGCTCACACACACACCTCACCACCTCACTTCTCCTCTTCTCTTTTCTTCCATAACCATTATGAAACATACACCACTTCCTTTATGAAGAGAGCTTGAAGCAACTACTCTTGAAAGCAAGGAGAAACCAAAACAGAATTGGGAGGAACTTTCAAGGAGATCAACCTCTACCATTCTAATTCCCACTTTTTGCTTATGTGAGTTTCCTTAATTAGTGCTTGGTAACCATAAATCCAAGCTTAGGAATTTTAAATTTGATATTATTGTTTGATTTTTGAATTGAATGTTGATTATACGGTTTTAAATGAATGCAGAATTGTGTTGTAGAATATTCAATTTACATGCATGTATTCTGTTTGTTAAAAGTTCTAAAAGAAGCTGCTGATCTGACAAACCCGTATAGACATATGTATAATATTTTATTTGTAACTATTTTTATAGTTCTCTGTTTGGTATGATTCTTATTTTTTTAGAAAGTAGACTTGAAATGCTACACTTTAGACACTGATTTTGCTGTTTTGCATTGAGTATTGATGGAGAAAAACCTGTTACAAGTTAGGGTATTGCTGCTGTCCTGTTTTCTGAGTGCAGGGGCTTTCCGGTAAAAACTGTAATTTTAGGAAGACGGTTTTCCAAAAGTCAAATTTTATTCATAAAGTAAACTTGATTAGCTTTACAGGGAGGGGTCTTTTGTTTGAATCTGATTTCGTTTGGTATTTTAATAAAATCATAGAAGTTAACTGAAAACTGCTGAAATTCTGCTTACGTTGTTTATGCATTATCCCTTGTTGAATACTTGATTGAGAGATTATATATTGTTCATGTGAATGGTTTATATGTTTTGCTTTAGATCATTAGTTTTTAAGCTATAAATTGATATGTGAGTTAAGTTATTTAATATTATGAAGAAATGAATGTGAAACACCATTTGGCATCCAAAGGTAGTAACCATGCTAATTCTACTCATGAATCGAATTAGAATGGTTATCAATGACATTACAAATGTCAAGTACAGAAGTCCTTTCAGTTTGGAAGGCAAGTATAGAGTCCTTCCCATTTGGAAGGCAATCACAGAAGTCCTTTCATTTTGGAAGGCAAGCAAGTAAGTGCAAAGCAAGTGGGACGTCGCTTGTGGTCATAGACGTATGTCCTGCCTTACAGTATAGAGCTGGTTCCTCTTAAGTACTTCGGTGCGCGGGGAGCAGCGAAGTGTTAGTTCCTCTTAAGTACTTCGGTGCGCGGGGAACAACAATGTTTTTCACTGACAAAATTAAAAAGGAATGTCCAAATGAGTGGTTCACAAATATTATGAATGACATGATGATACCAGGATTAAACCCAAAGATAGTCCCTCTTAAGTACCTTGGTGCGTGGGGGGCAACAATGATGTTTATACCTGATGATATGTATAAGTTTACTAATATATGTATATGTGTGGGACTGAGTGCTCTGTTTGCAGGGAATTCACTGAGATTTCATATCTCACCCCCTCACCCTTTTGTTTCAGGTTAATCCCTCCTATGTTGGAGAACTGTGAAGTATCCCCGGAAATACTTGGCAGTTGTTCCAATGTAAGCTGTCTCTTTTATGGAAGATGTCACCAGATCGGAGTTAAGAGTCATATTGTCATTGTTTAGTCTCTAAGTATAATTTTTGAAAATGTATGAGATTTATATATATATATATATATATATATATATATATATATATGAGTGGTTAAGCAAAAAGCAAATTTCAGTGTATCCTATGTTTTGTATCTAGTAGTACCCTAATGTACTTTGGGGTATTACAAAAATCTATGTAATTGGATAGTTAGAAACTATTTTTCATACCTATCAAACTGTTCTAAAACTCCAAAATGAGTTTTGGACTATTAGAGTTTGAAATCGTTGAAAAAGGATTTATGCGATTTACAAAATTAACGACGTTCGGTCAAATTTTTAGGAATTTTGTATAAAGGGAGAGTAAGATGTAAAATCAGTGTTTCAATATTTTCATATGAGTATTATAACCTAGGAAAGTAATATATTAGAGATGAAGAACCATATTTTCAAAAAGTATGGCTTTTGGGCCTAAATTCAGTAAAAAGCGGCGAAACCGTCGTTAAACGTTTTTAAGGATTTTCGAGAAAATGTTTTGATAAAATGATACCTATGTATCTTTGATGGAAAGCATTCTTGAAAATGGATTTGATTTTATCTAAAGGTGTTGGTTTTAAGCCAAAAGGATTTTAGTCTTCAAAGACAAGATTTTACGGTAAACTGTAAAAACCTAAGTCAAGAACGACTTAGTGAAAATACGAATGTAATAAATTATGACGTGAGGTGGAACACGACCTTATGTCATAAAGTATGGATAATTTATTATCCATATTCCATAAAATTTAATGGACTCAGAATGATTTGTTTTCTTGGAAGCCAAAGAAAAAGGCTCGATTAGAAAAGTAAAGAGAAGTAAATAATTGGACTTGTGTTTCCAATCTCATAATGTGCTAGGATTTTTGTGACACCCTCTCCGGGATGTTTTATGAAATAATTCTAAAAATACACTATCGTAGGAAATAAAATAAGAATCTTAAGTGTTTCGTTCACGAGTTAAAATTAGGTCTTCTGGTCAGTATAAATATACTGTCAGTGAAAACAGCGGGCCGGGATTCGCCCGTCGTTTCAACCAAAATTTTACTCGTAGCTTTCTACGTTCAAGTAGAATTGAGTGTTAGACTCCGTTTATTTAAAATAATTTTTCTAACACACCAATAATGAATTAAAACATATTACTCTGCATTCCTGTTATTTAAAACAGCGAAAAAAACAGGGTGTTACAATTTTAATCAAGTACTTTAAGAAAAACTTTGCACAAACATGAAAGGTTACTTGAGAACTTTAGCTTGATGATTGAGTACCGGTGATTCAAACTTAAGGACATCTAGCATCTGTTATAGTACGTCGAAAGAATTATGAAGGAATCACGATGTCATCCGATGGATGGACGAGAAGAACGCATTTCCGGCAAAGTTTGCCTAAACACATAGTGAAACTATGTTCTGTAAGGCCGTTGAGCCAAGGAGATTGAGCTAACACTTTAATGCGGGTGTGAATTCCATAGTGACAATCTATTGATGCTCGGGGGTGTCAGGGTATGAAATACTCATAGAGGCCCAGTTGGTTGCTCCTCTGTGGCATGGTGATTTTGCAATACACCGACATACTCGACTAGACACTATGTATTTTCTGGTAGTGTGAGATGTTCCCGAAAAAGCCTATGTGCACGATGATGACTGTTGACGCATTTTATTACCCAAGGCTGGTGGACTCCGGAACAATCCTCCAAACCACTCTCTCCGACTGCTTATTAAAACCGAGTTATAGGGAATCAGAGGCCATTCTTCGAGTCTTAGATGTCTTCTATCTAGGGAAAACGGTGCCCTGTGATTATATTGTTGTGAAATATTATTATTTCTGTTGTGATGGATGATATAACTGTTTGTTGATATTTGTATGTACCTGTGTGTCGTACCACTGTATGTCTGCGTTAAGTGTAAGATGAACGGAAATCTCACCTCATTTCTGTGTTTTCTAGTTTACTGTTTTCTATCTTACGTCTGGCGAAGATGACGACAACACTGTTTCTCTATCACACCACACTGGAGTTTGAGAGTACTTGGAGAAATGGACACAGTCTCGAGGGCTTCAGTGTAATGGATATTTTGTCAGTATTTTGTGTCTGGCCAGTCTTGTGTCTATGTTATATTTTGTGGAGCTATGTCTCTAAAACTGTTACTATTATATAAACATATTTTCAGTAAGTTGTTATTGTATATGGACGTTGGTATTTCCGCCATTTTTCTGAATATGTAGGTTTATGACTGATGGTACTTGGAATATGGTTTGTAAACTATATATATATATATATATATATATATATATATATATATGAGTGAATGATGTATGTTAAAGAATATGGATGGTATCATTTGCTAAAGAAAAAAGTAAAAGGTAAACCCGTATTTTTTGTAAAAGAATTATTTTCCGCTTTACTTGGTCTTATAAAATAGAAATGTCACAGACAATGTAGTGCCCGAGAAGGGTGTTACAGCATAACTCTTAGACTTTAGTTTCTAAATCAACTAGACTTAAAAGGAGTCCTAATTAATATAGAAGAATCCTCTCCTTAATTAATATAGAGCATAATATAGGGACCCTATCTAGAAATAACAATTAAATTTGTCTCTAAACTTCTATTGCACTTTTGACCAGGTTAGAGTCGTATTTAGGATTTGATCGTAAAACATTAAATTGTAGATATTTCTTTAATATTTCTAACGAAATTGATTTTGTATGTGATTCTATATGTTAATGTTAATATATAATAAGTGATTTTATTAATGATATTTGATCTAATAATTGATTCTGAAAGATGGTACGAAATATTGTAAGATTTAGTATTTAAATCGAGACAACATAACTCATAGACTTTAGTTTCTAAATCAATTAGACTTAATAGGGTCCTAATTAATATAGAAGAATCCTCTCCTTAATTAATATAAAGCATAATCTTGGGATCCTATCTAGAAATAATTATTAAATCTGTCTCTGCATTTTTATCGCACTTTTAACCATGTTAGAGTCATATTTAGGATTTGATCGTGAAATATTAAATTGTAGATATTTCTTTAATCTTTTTAAAGACACAAAGAATGCCTCGATCGAACGCTCATAGCTCAAGATATGTGCAAATTACCAATCTGCACGCAGTTTGTGCTGAAATAGAATCCCATTATGGCCTAACTCGTTTTTATACCATAAGACTAGACTAAACCCTATTTCCCATGACTCAAGACTCAGAAAAGCTGTCTCTCTTCATCTCTTAGGTTTTTCCTTAGTTTCTCTTAATAATTCTTGAAGGAAGTTGCTCCCATTCATCGTTCTTCGTCGTTTTTTGCCAGAAGGACATCGCTGCCGATACGCGCTTCTTTTAGTGTCGATTTTATCTTTTTGTTTTTGAATTTTGGGCTGCAAACAAGGTAAAATTTGGTGTGTCGTGTTCTCCTTATTTTCCTCCTTCAGTTTCTTGATTTAGAAGCTTAATCCATATGTTTTCCTTGTCATTCTTGAGGAAGTGATCAAGCGTTTGTGAGATGAGACTCAAACTGACATTTTCTCCTATTGTCGTTTCTGTTATTTAGAGTTTAATCTCAAGGTAACCCATACCTCTTGTTCCCTTTTCAATTCTCTTAGGTTTGGGAGTTGTGGTCCTCTTTATGAACTTTTCATATTTGTAATGGAAGGAACCGGCGAAGGAGGCTTGATTTTGACACTCTCATCCCTTTGAGGCTTGCGAATTTGATTGAGGTATGGGGAGAAGGAATTAGTATGAAAATATAGGTTTTGGGGTAGTGTAAGATGAGGGTTAACCCATGACCATTTTCTATGTTATGTGTTTAATTGATGTCCGACTGTTTAATTGCTATTGTCGATATGTGAATGAATATGTTTTTCTATATGATTTGTATGACGTATATGTAATGTTGATGATGATGATGATTGCACGACATTATTAAATGCGTTAGTGCTTCCATGCCTTGGTATGTAAACTGTTATGATGAGATATTTTAACGAGTTTCTATGATGAGCCATTATTGTGATTAAAACATGATAAATAAAGACGTAGGAATGTTAGTGTTGAACCTAAAACTGAAAATTAGTTATTAATATTAATAAGACATGAAGATAGCAAAGAGGGGTGAGGTTAATGCCCAATGGAATAGTAAAGGACATTTAGGGATGATCTCGAGTGCTTTAGGAGAACTTGTGAGGTTCCCTAGAACAAATAGATGAGACAATGACAGAGATAAAAACAAGAGTGATCGTCCAATATTCAATTAATGTTATAAACCTTAATGAAGACATTTAATGATGAAAAGGCTAATGTTGTTTAAGATGATAACAATGAGTTATCACACGTTAATGCAGTTAGCCTTTGATGCTTATTGGTCAAAGTTGTTAAATCATGGTTAATGATGTTGTTAAACTTTGATGTTTATTGGTCTAAGTTGTTAAGCCATAATTAATGGTGCTGATGGAGGTGGTGGTTAATGTTTGACTGTGTGTTAGCATACATGCATTCATGCATGAAGTTGTTAGGGGAAGTTACGCTGACAGAGGAGTTCACCCGAAAGTATGGAGAACTGGCCAGCCGACGTGATCCATTCGAGAGTTTGGTGGGTCGTGCCTCTCATGGTGATGCATTCGAGAGTAAGGTGTATAGACTATCCAAGGGGTTCACCCATGGTTTGGTCGACTGCAGGCATTGGTGCTTATTGGCCAATGTGGATATGTAACTCCGAAGTCGTCTTCCCGAGTTTGTTATGGATCCACATGCATATGGAGTAGTGAAGTAGCACTGCATCACTTAGCATGTTTTATTCGATGTGTTATGAAGATATGTGATATTTTATATATTGTTATACAATGATATGTTACTTGTTGTGTGATATCCTAATGTCGTTTATGTTTATACGAATGGTTTCTTACTCCTTATTTGTTATTATTTCTTTGCATGTACCTTGGTTTATGCAGAGGATGGTGAGAAGCTTGTCGAGGAGTGATCCCGAGCAAAAATCTTGCTCGTAGTTTAGGACTTTATTTTAGTTGTTTTTTCCGATGTAATTTCGGATTGGTTACCAGCTCTGATATGTGACATCGGGTTTCGGGTTTATGTTTTATGTTTTGGCTTATGTTCTTTTCTGAAGTTGTTAGTTATTGTTACCTTTGGTTTCATTTTAGTTCATGTGATACCTGCTATCTTTTTGGCTAAATTATTTTATCATATATTTAACATGTTCCATTTTAAATTTAAAGTATATGGGATAAAGGGTGTCACACTTTAAGTTGATGAATGGTGATACTCTTAACTATTACATCTTTAAAAAACTTGTATATCTTTTCCGCAAAGAGACTTTTGACAAATTTGAATTTATATAATAAATGCATAATGGGGGTTAAGGGTGTCACTGTTTGGATGTGTTGATGATATGTTTAAAGTTGACACCGTGAGGGTACCGTGTTTATGAACCTGTGGATGTGTTGGCATTGGAATGTGTATGTGGATGCATTCGTGTAACACCCTGTTTTTCCTATGCTTTCTGTAGTAGTATAAACATATTTAAATGTGTTTATTTTTAGATTAAACTCAGAGGATGATTTTAATTAAACTAAAATCATTTTCTTGTGTTGTTATATCATATGAACTCATGGTAAAAATTTCGGTTGAAAATTCAGATGGAAGCCGGTCTGCGTTTTCACTGCCGGTACAAGTTTACTGAGCAGAAAACCTAATTTTGACCCGTGAATGAAACGGTTAGTGTTTTTATGATGTTTTGTATGATATTGACTTTTTTCAAAAATTTGAGTTCGGAAATAAAATATAATATTTATTCCGGGCGAAATACGATCGGGAACTTGAATCGGGTACGAAATGGAGCAGATTAGGGAGTACAAAAGAAGAGGAGTGACTTGATGGGACTTGATGGAAATGGGTTATGACACACTCCAAAAGTTTAATCATCACACTTTTCAAATTATATCATATTATACTCTAAAAACCTACTTTTCTCTTTCCTCTTCAACCAAACAATGCCTTAAGACCAAACATGCTCTCCAAGCCCTTCTCTCTCTCTCCTTGCGCCACCCACACCCCTCTCCCTCTATATATACACCTCTCATTTTCACTTCATCACTTTCCTTCATCTCCAACACTTCATTATACTTTACACTTCTTCATCTTCCTTCTCTTAAAGCTTTAGTTTTTATTCATCTTTTCTACTTGAGTTCTTCATTAAAGTTCTTCCTTATACTAAGGGTAATGCTCTCATATGAATCTTTTTGCAAGTTTCATCTTTTATTTCCTAGTTTGCTTTATGTGTTCTTTATGTGCTTTAAACTTCTAAAATCTCTAAAATGGTAGAAAACTCCTTTTGAGTTGAAACCACTTTCTATAGTCTTGTATTAACTTATATTTTCACATACTAAGAAGTTGTGTAAAACAAAAATCTCCATCTATTTCTTCCTATGATGGCCGAAGCTATGCACATGTGGCCTAGGAGGTTTTTGCTTCAACTATTGGAATATGATCAGGTGTTTGAGTTTCTAACTATTCTTTGATCTTAAATCTATAATCTTGGAAGGTTTGATAGCTTGTTTTCCTATGATGGCCGAAAATATGTATAAGTGGCCTAGGATACTATGTTTCAACTTTCCAAGTATGATCATGGATTTAGAACTCTTAATACCTTGTGATTCTAAACCTAAGAGTTGTTATCAAACAAAGAATATTCTGCTCATTATCCTATGGAGGCCGAAACTTAAATGTTTTGGGGCTAGGATGTTTGAGTTTTCTTTTTCCAAAATGATCATGGACTTGAGCTCCATAAGATATTTGGATGCCATGGCTAAGAGATTGGAAAGTTTAAAGATTTCTAACTTGTTTATTCTATGTTATTAAACCTAGGATGTATTACTTTTCATTTTTACAAGATGATCATGGACTTGAGCTCCATAAGATATTTGGATGCTAAGTCTAAGAGATTGGAATGTTTAAGTTTCCATTGTTTTCCAAAATGATCATGGACTTGAGCTCCATAAGATATTTGGATGCCAAGTCTAAGAGATTGGAAAGATTAAAGATTTCTAGTCTATAGACCCTATGAAGGCCGAACCTAGAAGGTTATGGACCTAGGATACTTTGTTCTTATTTTCCAAAATGATCATGGTTTTGAGCTCCTTAATACATATGGATGCTAGACCTTAGAGATTGGAAAGTTTAGTGAATGTTAGCCTATTTTACTACCCTTGGCCGAATACCCTAAGTTTATAACTTAGTGGGATTTTAATTCGACTTTGTTAAATGATCATTGTTTATGAACTCCCAATACTTAAGGATCATAAATCCATGAGTTGTATAATTTTCGGGAATCTCTAACCCTAAGAACTAGTCTTGGCCGAACCTATACCTTGTGGTTTAGTGTTCTTGATTGATTTTAACTTGTGATTTTGTGTTCATAACCTTCGACTTCTATCACGGAGAAAGCGAGAACGTTCGTGGTATACCTTTTCAAGCATCTAATCTCCTTACTTTCACGGAAGGTAAGAGGGGATTGCCTAGGGATATTCAATGACTATATGCATGTGTGTATGTGTTTACTTGAGTAATTTGAATATTATTATGATATGTAGTCAATACTTGAATGACTTGTTTACTTGAACTATTGTGATTATTACTTGAAGTTGATTACTACTCGCTTTAAAGTATTGTGAGTTATATATATGCAATGAACTGTCATTAACTGTGATATCATTGTTTGAGGATATATTACTGTTGATTGAAGTTTGAGAAGCCAGACTTGAGTCTGTGCCCAATGGTTATAAGGATTAAAAGCCTTAATAAGCCTTGATTAGAACCTTGAAAGTATTGGGTTCATTTATAAAAGTTCGTTGTTTAAAGTGCTTATTTCAAAAGAATAAGATTCTTGTTTTGGAAAAGAAACGTTGAAGTGATTTTAAGTTAATAGAAACTACCTTTTTATGATCCAAAGTTTGTACGAGAGAAAACCTTTTTCGAACTATGTGTTTTATGAGGGAAAAACCCCTTTGAAAATATTTGACTTTATTCCATCAAGGATTTCAAAAATAAACGTATTTCCTAAATGTTTTATAAAAGAGTTTGTAAAGTAAAAAAAATTTCTCTTAAATGATTTATAAATGTTCCGGTTACTTGGATAAGTGACCGAGGTTTTGTTTTGAATTTTGATTTACACTGAGCGAAAAGTAAGCACATGTGAAAGAGAATCTAGTTCGCGAGACATCGCCTCTAGTATTCAGTTATATGCACGTGATTTGGGATCCGTGTCAAGAATTATGGACCCGGGGTCCTAATCGTGATAGTATGGACTAGGAGTCCTAATCTCGGAATTGAGGACTGTGCGTTCTAATTTCATTGTTGTGGACTAGGAGTCCTTATCATGTTGAAATAAAACATGGATAAAATTATAATTGTTTATACGACCACAAACCTTGACTACGGCATCGGTCTAAGGCGTTGTGATTGAGCACTCAGACTGCGCGACCTGTGTTATTGATTTTCAAGTGATGAAAATTGTGAATAGTCGTTAGCCTTGAGCTTCGACAACGAAAAAGAGTGAACACAAAGAAAAGTCTTGAATAATGAAAAGTCTTTTATTCATATGCATTTCCCCTTAGCAGACGTGCTTGAGTTGCCGAATACTCGATTAAGATGTGGTGTTCGATGATGTATACATCCGAATGGCCATTGATAAGGAATTCGTGATGATGTTGATCCGGGTGCATAAGGGGACGGAGACAACTTGCCAATGCGGCATACGAGCCTGATCAACTCTTTATTTCTTAATGATAAAACGATGATGATATCTCATGAGATTAAGTTTAGAGCCTGATGATTGAAGTGTCATGCATTATCTTCACAAAACTGATTGATTCGGGTATGAGACCCATTGACATAATACTTGTTGTCTTACCTATGAATAATGTTTAATTGCTAATATGCCAATGTGTTGTATGTATCATGTATATGGTTGTTGAGTGATATATCTATTGTCGGTATCTCACTCTTTCATTTCTACTTGTTTTTTCTCTTCCTTTTTGGTATCGCCATATGTATATGAGCTCGGATGGATCCCAACATCCCTCTTGTGCCGACGATGTCGAAGACTAAGGTCTTCGACGACGCGGGGAACGTCGGGGCATGGCAGATTCATCCGGGGGAAACGTCTGCCACGTACCACGGATCAATCACCACAACTAATTTGAATGCTGACGGAGACCCGATCCATAAGAGCCAGACCGTGGAGACTACGAGAGTTGCTTTGCCTCCGACTTGGTACTACCTTCACGCACTGCAAGTTAACGGTCTACTACACGAGCTACCACCTCTGGACCCTGAGGAGGATCCTGAGGAGGACCCTGAGGAGGATCCCGAGGAGGACTTCTATGAGGTCATGGAGGAGGATGAGCCTGAGTATCACGTCCTGGATCATGACGACGACGACGATTCCGTGGATAAGGGCTGCGACGTCATAGACCCATTACCTGATTTCTCGTCTCGTGGGAGCATTTGCAGAGACCCTGCTTGCAGCCAGTGTCAGTGACCAGTTTGGAGCATTTTGTGGACAGTCTTCCGTCTTCTGACTTTCTAGAGTTACCTCTTTTGTGATGTGGTTCTGGACCCTCTTTCCCCGTGTTTTCGCTTACTCTCTTTTCAGTGTGTCTTCTAGATTTCTAACTCTGTTGTTAATGGCAATCTTGATTAGGCCTTAGTTTCTGTACTAAACTCTGAATTCCACAGGGATAGTTATATATATATATATATGATGTTTACATTTCATGTTCTGAGTATTCATCAATTACCTTTTGTTTTCCCTTTGTCTTTAAGAAAAAAAATACCACCATTTTGAGGCTACTTACTTATAAAGATAGTATCTTTTATCGAAAGCAACCAGCAATTTAATATCTTTTATTTTATTTTCCGCAACGGGTAACTAAGATATGGCGCCCCGGTTTAGGGTGTCACATTAGTGGTATCAGAGCTGGTCGAGTCTTTCGGAAATCTTTGGGACAGGTCTGTTAGGTTGATGTTGTGTGTTCTCTGATTAAGACTTGATTGAATTACTTCTTAGGAGTATTGTGTGATGGCCGTCAAGTTAGATCTTTCCTTTTCTGGTTACCATCTCACTGATTGTGTCTTACAGGTCAGTATGGAACCAGGAGGTGCACACGGACGTGGTGGTCGTGGCAGAGGCAATGGCGGAATGGACTTCGCCACCCAGGCAATGGCTGATGTGGCTGCGGCAATTGCTCTTCAAATTGCTACGATGGCTGCTCAGAACCAACAGGAACAGCTGAGGGCTGAACAAGCTGCTGAGGGAAGGCATCTAACTGCTTTCAGACGTCAGAATCCGTCACAGTTTGATGGAGACGTCGATCCTATGAAGGATGATCTGTGGATCCAGGAACTGGAGAAGATCTTTGAGCTGATTCATACACCTGAGGAAGCAAAAGTGCCCTATGCAATCTTTAAACTGGTAGGAGATGCTGAATACTGGTGGAAGGGCATCAGGCAACTGTTAGAGGCTGAACACCAAGCAATCACCTGGGAAGTGTTTCGCAACAAGTTTCTGGATAAGTACTTTCCTCAGAGTGCTCGGACTGAGAAGGAGCAAGAGTTCCTGAGTTTACGTCAGCGAGACCTGACTGTGGGGGAATATGCGGCAAGATTTGAATCGCTTGCCAAATATTTCCGCTTCTTTCAGAACAACCCAAGCGAAGAGTGGAAGTGTGAAAGATTCGAAGGCGGGCTGCGCTTCGAAATCAAGGAGTCAGTGCTACCACTGGAAATCAAGAGCTTTCAAGCCTTAGTGGAAAAGTGTAGAAAGATAGAGATAATGCGGAAGGGACGAGATAGCAAAAGGAATGTTGGAGGACCCGTTCGTCCCAAGAGTCAATATCAGGGACAGAACCAAAAGTGGAAGCAGAACCAGAGGAAGTCGTACTACCAATCACCCAACAACAATCAAAGGCAACAACAACCTCATTCCGGTACTTCTGGGACTGGCACTGGAGAGCAGAGGAACCAAAATCAAGGCCAAGAGAGGAAGTGTTATCGATGTGGAGATCCTAGTCATCTAGCTGATACGTGCCCAAGGAAAGAGATGAAGTGCTTTAACTACGATCGTTGGGGCATATAGCCAGGGACTGCCGAGCACCGAAAAGAGAACCAGCTGTCAATCATGCCAAAGCAAGCAAGCCAGCTGCTAAAGGAAGAGTGTATACGATGAGTGGAGCTGAAGCATCGAATTCCGCCGATCTAGTGCAGGGTAAGTGCGATTTAGCCGGTAATCTTTTAACTGTACTTTTCAATTCAGGTGCAACTCATTCTTTTATCTCGATGGATCGTGTGAACCTTCTAGACTTGCCTATTTTTTCCTTACCATATAACTTGATTGTTTCTACCCCAACTGTTGAACTAGTAATTGTTAATTCTGTTTGCTTAAATTGTCCTATCATTGTTCAAGATAGGCACTTTCTTGTAGACTTAATCTGTTTGCCTTTAATACAACTAGATGTAATTTTAGGCATGGATTGGTTATCTTCCAACCACATCCTGATAGACCGTGCTCAAAGAACCTTAGTCTTTAGGGATGAGATTTCTGGATTTTTATCTGCTAGTCAGGTAAGAGCTTCTTTGACAGAGGGAGCTCAAGGTTACATGCTGCTGTTTTCCTCAGATGTTAAGAGTGAGTTAGACTTAGAGTCCGTACCTGTCGTCAATGAGTTTCCGGAAGTTTTTCCTGAAGATGTACCTAGTCTACCACCTGTTCGAGATATCGAGTTCACGATTGATCTGGTTCCAGGCACTGGACCGATATCCATGGCACCGTATCGCATGTCACCATCGGAGCTAGAGACCTTGAAGGAAGAACTTGAGGAGCTGATGAGAAAGGAATTCATTCGACCCAGTGTATCGCCGTGGGGAGCTCTAGTTCTGTTAGTGAAGAAGAAGGATGGGACTTCTCGACTCTGTGTGGATTTTCGCCAGTTGAACAAGGTTACGATCAAGAACAGATATCCGCTCCCAAGGATAGATGATCTCATGGATCAACTGCATGGCGCGGCCGTATTCTCAAAAATAGATTTACGGTCAGGCTACCATCATATTCGTGTGAAGGCTGAAGATGTCCCTAAGACAGCGTTTCGAACACGCTATGGGCATTATGAGTACCTGGTGATGCCGTTTGGAGTGACGAATGCTCCTGCCATATTCATGGATTACATGAATAGGATTTTTCGTCCTTACTTAGATTAGTTCGTTGTAGTCTTCATTGATGATATTCTGATCTATTCTCCAAACAAGGAGAAGCATGCTGAGCATCTCAGCATTGTTCTTCAGACCTTGAAAGAGAAGCAACTCTATGCGAAGCCGGAGAAGTGCGAGATCTGGTTAGACCAAGTGCAATTCTTAGGTCACGTGATATCACGCGAAGGAATCGCGGTGGATCCGTCAAAGGTCGATGCTGTTTTGGAGTGAGAAAGGCCAACAACGGCAACGGAAATCCGTTGCTTTGTGGGTTTAGCGGGCTACTATAGGAGATTCATTGAGGGATTTTCCAAAATAGTGGGACCCCTTACCCAGTTAACTCGGAAAGACCAAGCGTTTGTCTGGACGGAGGCTTGTGAAGGAAGTTTCCAAGAGCTGAAGAGAAGGTTGACAACCTTACTCGTGTTGATCCTACCTGATCCTAAGGAACCTTTTGAGGTTTATTGTGACGCTTCACACCAGGGGTTGGGATGTGTGCTGATGCAGAACTGAAAGGTAGTAGCGTATGCTTCAAGGCAGTTGAAGATTCACGAGAGGAATTACCCGACGCATGACTTGGAGTTAGCAACGGTGGTCTTCGCCCTAAGGATCTGGAGGCATTATTTGTATGGAGCTACTTTTAATGTTTTCAGTGACCACAAGAGTTTGAAGTACCTCTTCGATCAGAAGGAGTTGAACATGCGTCAGAGACGTTGGTTGGAGTTTTTGAAGGACTACGACTTTCAACTACAGTACCACCCTGGAAAGGCGAATGTAGTAGCTGATGCACTAAGCAGGAAGTCAATACACGTGTCAGTAATGATGGTTAAAGAGCAGGGATTGTTGGAACAATTCCGGGATCTAAGTTTATCAGTTGAGACATTTCCGGGAAGGATGTGTCTAAATAGGATCACTGTTTCGAACGGAATTGATGGAACAAATAAAAGGAAAACAAGTGAGTGATCAGTATCTGCAGGAAGAAAGAGACTTCGTGCGACAAGGAGCACTGTCAGAGTTCAGAGAAGGAACGGATGGAATTTTGAGGTTCGGTGAAAGAATCTGTATACTAGATGACGCCGAGCTCAGGAAGTTGATTTTGGAGGAGGCTCACAGGAGTAAGCTAAGTCTACACCTAGGAGCCACGAAGATGTATCAAGATCTCAAAAAGTTATACTGGTGGTATGGAATGAAAAGGGACGTAATGGAATATGTCGCTTCTTGTTTGATATGTCAGAAGGCTAAGATTGAACACCAGAGGCCAGCAGGAATGTTAAAATCATTGGACATCCCAAAATGGAAGTGGGACGGAATTTTGATGGACTTTGTGACCAGTTTACCAAGGACTCGGAAAGGACATGAGGCTATATGGGTAATTGTGGATCGACTGACCAAGTCAGCTCACTTTTTACCTATCAACATGAAGTACCCGATGAAAAGGTTGACTCAGTTGTACATTGACGAGATTGTCAGGTTGCATGGTATACCCTCAAGTATCATTTCGGATCGTCATCCGAGGTTTACGTCAGAATTTTGGAGAGGACTACAAAACTCTTTGGGAACAAAACTCAAATTGAGTTCTGCATATCATCCACAAACTGACGGACAGTCAGAGTGGACAATCCAATCACTCGAAGATTTGCTAAGAGCGTGCGTGATGGGAGACACTGGGAGCTGGGACGAGTTTCTACCGTTTGATAGAGTTCACCTACAACAACAGTTTTCATTCAAGTATAGGAATGGCACCCTATGAAGCCTTGTATGGTCGACGATGTCGAACGCCTTTGTGTTGGTACCAGGATGGTGAGAGTCTGCTATTAGGACCAGAGAGCGTGCAACCAACGACAGAGAAGGTGAAGATGATCCAGGAAAAAATAAGGACTGCTCAAAGTAGACAGAAGAGTTTGTAAGACTAAATGACATAGAGATTTTGATATATGACAAATACACAATTTAATGTGTGTGCAAGTGTTTTAGTATCAAATTGCAAAGACAGGTATCAAGCTGTAAAGTATCAAGTTCAGTAAGCAATTAAAGGAGAATATCCAAAGAAGAACTTGAAGAGCTCAAGGAGCAACAAGCAAGGACAAACATCAAGGAGTCATCAAGTCAAGAGCTTAAAGAAGAAATAGATTTAAGTCCTAGATGATTTATAAGAGAAGAAATCTCTTATTCACAAATAGCTCAGTTGAAATGATGCATGAAGAAAATCATTTTTCATAACCCGCATTAAAAAGGAATAAGTTTTAATGAAAATGATTTTTGGAAGTTAAGTAAATTCTCTGTCAGTACAGCCATGTATTAAATGGATTTATACCATTTCCTGTAACTGATAAGTGAATATAAAGTTCTTAATATTCAATACATAGATGTACTACACCTATGAATAACATGAAATCAGATCAGTTATAAATGGTTAACTGAATACAGGCCTGTACATATGCTATGTACTCGTGTATTCAAAGTTTCTGAAAAATCTGATGTTCATTAATACATAGATGTACTGAATAGGTGTACTGGTGGTACTGGTGGATTAACCAAGATCAAGTTTTTAAAAGAACTCGTACAGCTATGTATTACACAGGTGTACAGAAACTTTTAGTATGTAAAATGGTTAATACATCTCTGTACGCAACCCCTGTCCAAGAACTTGAATCAGTTTAACTGATTCTGATATCAGACCCAAATCTGTTTGGACTGATCCCAAACGGTTACAACTTATTTTCTATATAAAGTGGGATCAATAGAATACTAAAATCATATCAGAAACACACGAAATCAATTTGAGAGATCAATTGTGAAAATCATTCATCATCTTTCTTGAGCTTATTGTGAAAAGAGTGTTTCATTCTTGTTAGAGCTTCCATTTGTGTATTCAACTTTTGAGAGTTAGAAATCAATCTTTCTGTTTCTATTTGATTGTAAGAGAGAGGGAGTCTCTCTGTGTGATTAGGGTGAGGAATCCTAAGGAAGAACATTGAGGCTTTTTCACAGGAGGTGTGGTATCCTAGAAGTGAAAGAAGTGCTCTGTGGTGTAAAGGTTTTTCAAGCTACCTGGCTAAAGCTTACTGTGTTAGTGTGTGAAATCCCACATGTGGAGTGGGGACTGGATGTAGGTCACAGTGGTGGTGACTGAACCAGGATAAATCTGGTTGTGTGGTATTCCTAAACTCAAAGCTCTTTAATTTCTGTCTTGCGCATAAAACTGAGTTCTTGATATGCATTGTACAATATTGTTTCTGTTAGAATCTGAAATCACTGATTGAACTTTGTGCAAACTGCAATCTAATCTGTGTTGTTCAAATCTAATCTTAAAGACTTACTCTCTGAACTGAATTGCATATAACTGTTCTTGAATTGCAAGGCTTAGAACTCAATCATATACAATCAGTTCTTGTTTCTTAAAGATTGAATTGTATGCTATAAAACCTGGTTGTTGAAGTTGAGAACTTGATCTGTTTAATTTGAATTGAAACCAGAAGTATTATTGCAATCAATCTTGAGTTATTAATTGTTCAAAACTGAGTTGATTAAAACTGAAACTGAAACTGATATATTGTAACTTCAGTTGCTGACTGATTAAGGCCTGTATCTAATACCTGTATTATCTGTTCTGATTCTTAAAAAGCCCTTTCTTAATCTGTTAAAGATCCTGAGGCAAATCTGTTTTGAAAAGGAAGAATTTTTGAAAACTCAATTCACCCCCCCTCTTGAGTCTTTGAAGCCAAAACAACAATTGGCATCAGAGCTAAACTCTTAAGTTTGGCTTAACAGCTTTAAGAGTATGGCTTCCAATGACTGCTTAAATGAAGGGGCTTCCCTTGCAGCCCTCCTGCCTTAAATGGATCTGAGTATATCTATTGGAAGGAAAGAATGGTAATCTTTCTTGAGGCAGCTGGTGTAGACATATGGGATGCAGTAGAAAATGGACCATTTGTCCCCTCTAATGTGGATGCTAATGGTGCTCCAAGAACTAAGCCTAAAGTTGAATGGAATGAGGATGATAAGAAAAGAATTCAATATAATGCACGTGCTAAGAACATTATAACATCTGCTTTGAGCCGTGATGAGTTTTTCAGGGTCTTAAATTGCAAGACAGCAAAGGAGATGTGGGACACATTGCAAGTAACACATGAAGGAACCACTGATGTCAAAAGAGCAAGAATGAACACTCTCACACATGAGTATGAGCTGTTCAGAATGAAGCAATGAGAACCAATGAGTGAAATGCAAAAGAGATTCACACATATTGTCAATCAACTTGCTGGTCATGGTAAAGCTATATCAAATGAGGATCAAATCAACAAAGTAATGAGATGTCTAAGTAGAGAATGGCAGCCTAAAGTCACTACAATTTCAGAATCAAGAGATCTGTCTTCAATGACAATTGCAACACTGTTTGGCAAGCTGCAAGAACATGAACTAGAGCTGAACAGATTGAATGAAAGTGAAGAAACTGACAAAAAGAAGAAAGGATTGGCTCTCAAGTCACATGCTAAAGAAATACAAGATAGTGATGATGAGCAATCAGATCATGATGCAGAATTTGAAGAAGAAATGGGGATGCTGGTCAGAAAGTTTTAGAAGTTCCTAAAGAAGAAAGGGAAATTCAAAAGAAAGTCATCCACCTTTCCCAAAAGAAACTTCAGCAAAGGTAATAACTCTTCCAACAACATCACTTGCTATGAATGTGGAAAGACTGGCCACATAAAGGTTGACTGTCAAAAGCTACAAAAGAAGGACAAAACTGAAAAGTTTGACTCAAAGGACAAGAAGTGGAGAAAGCCAAGAAAAGCCTATATTGCATGGGATGATAATGATATAGATTCCACTAATGAATCTGAATCTGAGGAGGCAAACTTGTGCTTGATGGCCAGCAATGACAGTGATTCAGAAAGTGAGGTAAATTCTGATTCACAACCTACTTTTGAGGAATTGCAAGATGCATTTGATGAGTTGCATGCTGAATATCTTAAAATTGCCAAACAACTTGTCTCATCTAGAAAAATAATTGCTAAACAATGTGATGAATATGCATGCTTGAAAATGAAAGAAAGAGAACTAGATGCTAGGAATAAAATCTTGATTGCATCTACCTCTAACTGTTCTAAGTGCTGCTCACTGTCCAAAGAGGTTGAAAAACTGAAAAATGACTTAGCAAGATTCACAAATGGTAGAGATAACTTAGAAGCATTGTTAGGACAGCAAAAATGTGTCTATGATAAAGCAGGAATAGGCTATGAACCTGAGATACATGAGAAATATTTTAAAAAGTTTTTTGCTGCACCTAAGACATCAAAAACACCATTTGTTAGATGCTATTTTTGTGCTAGGAAAGGTCATACTGCTACAACATGCCATTACAGAATTTCTGCATATAACAAGTCTAAGTATGTGTGGGTTCAAAAGGAACTTTTGATGGAACTAACCCAAAAGGACCCAAACAGTTTTGGGTACCTAAGACACAAACATGAATTCTGTTTTGTAGGTGTGTTGGAAGGCCAAGAATGTGAAATGGTACCTTGATAGTGGCTGTTCCAAACACATGACAGGAGACAAAAGCAAGTTCATCACACTCACTCCAAAATCAAGTGGAAGTGTTACCTATGGAGACAACAATAAAGGAAGGATACTTGGCATTGGCAACATTGGAAGTGACTCAACAACAATCATAGAGGATGTACTTTATGTTGAGGGACTGAAACACTGCATGCTATCTTATTTCAAAAGAAGAAGAGAATTGGCTTTGGCATAGAAGAATTGCACACATTCACATGAACCACTTGAGTAAACTGATTTCTAAAGATCTTGTAATTGGTTTGCCTAAACTGAAATTTGTGAAAGATGGATTATGTGATACATGTCAAAAAGGAAAGCAAGTTAAGGTCTCTTTCAAACCTAAATACATTGTTTCAACAAATAGACCCTTGCAACTTTTGCACATGGATTTATTTGGTCCATCAAGAACCAAAAGCTTTGGTGGAAACTTGTATGCCTTAGTAATAGTAGATGATTACTCTAGATACACATGGACATACTTTCTATCTCATAAGAATAATGCATTTGCTGCATTTAAAAGAATGGCTAAAATTGTGCAAAATGAAAAAGACATGAAAATTGTCTCTATAAGAAGTGATCATGGGGGAGAGTTTCAAAATGAAGTGTTTGAAAACTTTTGTGATGAGCATGGCATTCAACATAATTTTTCAGCTCCTAGAACTCCACAACAAAATGGAGTAGTGGAAAGAAAGAATAGATCATTGGAGGAGATTGCTAGAACTATGTTGAATGACTCTAGCCTACCAAACAATTTTGGGCAGATGCTGTGAACACAGCCTGCTATGTGTTAAATAGAGTTTTGATAAGGCCTATTTTAAAGAAAACCCCTTATGAACTTTAAAGAGGAAGAAAACCAAACATTGCATATCTTCATGTCTTTGGTTGTAAGTGCTTTGTACTTAATAATGGAAAGGATAACCTTTGGAAAGTTTGATGCAAAGGCTGATGAAGGAATTTTCCTAGGCTACTCTCTAACTAGTAAAGCATTTAGAATCTATAATAAGAGAACTGAAACCATTGAGGAATCTGTGCATGTTACATTTGATGAGTCTAACCCCAAAAGGTTGGGAAAGGATATTGTTATTGATGATCTTGCAGATTCAATTGAGAAAACTGTCTTGGAAGAGCAACAAGGCAATGAAGGAAATGAAAGCTCCAAAGGAGAGATGCTGCAGCAGGACCAAACAGAACAGCAGTCTGACTTACCAAAGGAATGGAGGACTGTCAGAAATCATCCAATTGATAACATCATTGGTGAAATTACAAAGGGGGTAACTACTAGACAATCTCTTAGAAATGCATGTAATCATATGGCATTTGTGTCTCAAGTAGAACCTAAGAATATAGATGATGCTATAACTGATGAACATTGGATGATGGCTATGCATGATGAATTAAACCAGTTTGAGAGAAATCAAGTATGGAACCTAGTGCCTAAACCCAAGAATAGTCAAGTAATAGGTACAAAATGGGTTTTTAGGAATAAACTAGATGAAAATGGCATAATTGTGAGAAACAAAGCTAGGTTGGTAGCCAAAGGGTATAATCAAGAGGAAGGCATAGATTATGATGAAACATATGCACCAGTAGCAAGATTAGAAGCTATAAGAATGCTACTTGCTTATGCTCGCATAATGAGATTTAAATTGTATCAAATGGATGTAAAGAGTGCTTTCTTAAATGGAGTTATTCAAGAAGAGGTATACGTTAGTCAACCACCTGGTTTTGAGAATAATGAATTGCCTAACCATGTTTATAAACTGTCTAAAGCTTTGTATGGCTTAAAACAAGCTCCTAGAGCTTGGTATGAAAGGTTAAATAATTTTCTAATTGAAAAAGGTTTCAAAAGAGGTAAAGTTGACACAACTTTGTTCACTAAGAAAAAGGCACACAGCATTTTACTTGTACAAATTTATGTGGATGACATCATTTTTGGTGCTACTAATGAGCATTTGTGCAATGAGTTTGCAAGTCTTATGCAGAATGAGTTTGAGATGTCAATGATGGGTGAACTGAACTTTTTCCTTGGACTACAAATAAAGCAAACAGAAAATGGAATCTTCATTAGCCAAACCAAATATTGCAAAGAGTTGATCAAGAAGTTTGGCATGGAAAATGCTAAGGAGATGGCAACTCCAATGAGTACTGCCTGTTATCTGGACAAGGATGAACAAGGTAAACCTGTTGATATTTCAAAATACAAAGGTATGATAGGCTCATTACTTTATCTTACTGCTAGTAGGCCAGATATTATGTTGAGTGTATGCATGTGTGCTAGGTATCAAGCAAATCCTAAAGAATCACACCTAACAGCAGTTAAAAGGATAATTAAATATCTGTTAGGAACAAAAGACATGGGATTATGGTATCCTAAGGGAGCTACATGTACTTTAATTGGTTACTCAGACTCTGATTTTGCTGGTTGTAAACTAGATAGAAAGAGTACAAGTGGAACATGCCATTTACTAGGGAATTCATTAGTATCATGGTTTAGTAAAAAGCAATCTAGTGTAGCTCTATCCACTGCTGAGGCTGAATATGTAGCAGCTGGTAGCTGTTGTGCACAGGTCTTATGGATGAAACAACAATTAGTTGATTATGGTGTGCAACTAGACCCAGTTCCCATTAAATGTGATAACACAAGTGCAATTAACCTAACTAAGAATCCTATAATGCACTCTATAACCAAACACATAGAAATCAGACATCATTTCATTAGAGATCATGTTCAAAGTGGAGAAATTGTGATTGAATATGTTGATACAACAAAGCAACTTGCTGATATTTTTACTAAGCCTTTGAACAAGGAAAGCTTCTTTTTCATTAGAAGAGAATTAGGCATAATTGACCAATCCTATATCTGATCTCTGTTGAAAGTGTTTGTTTGTTTAAATCTGTGTAAATATGCCTTGTGATTGTATGATCTGTCTCTAGGATGATCTATCTGTGTGTGATTAGAAGAGAGTTTAAGCTAGAATTAGATTGATCAGGTACACCTATGTACTTAACCCATGTACATGTATAAAAACTGGAAATTTGTTTTATACATGGGTGTGATCAATAGCTGTATAAGAGGATCAAGAATGAATCCCCTGTGTTTTGGTTTGATACATCCCTGTGATACATAGATGTATTAAAACAATGAAACACAATTCCTGAATGTCATAAGTATACTAAGGTGTACTACAGGCATATATGTTAAATCTGAGAAAGTCAGAATGCAAATCTTAAATACTTGGGTGTATCACACCCCTGTACGCAAACGTTATAAAGCCTGATATTTGAATCCATTTTTTTATTTCAAAATTTCAAATCCTCTCAAACCCACTCTCTCTTCACCTAATTCGTAACCCTAGCAGAGCTAAACCTCAGACATTTCTTTTCCCCTTTCTAAAACCCTAACATGGCAAGAACCAAGAATACTGGTCCTTCACCCTCAAAAGCTGCTGAAAAGAAGAGAAAAGAAATGGAAATCTGGAAATCAGCTGAGAAGAAGAAGGGAGCAGAAACTTCTAAGACCCCTGAGAAGAAGAGAAAAGGGATGGAAACCCCAAAGAAGGCTGAAAAGAAGAAAAAGGAAGTAGGGACTTCCAAAGCTGCAAAGAAGAGCAAAGGAAAGGAAGTTGAGTCTCATGTTGAGACAGAAGTTGCAGAGAATGGCGCTCCAACATCTTTCATGGAAAATGATGTTCTTCTCCAAAGGTATTCCCTCACTGATAATCAGAAAGAGTTCTTTAGACAAAATTTCAAAGATAGAGGAATCCTAGAACCTTGGATAATGGACTTTAAGTATTTTGATGATAATTCCTTCAATTTCACTGAGATTTTAATCTGTCAAAAAGTCAAGGCATTTCTAGAAACACAAGTTGATTACTATCCATTCTTGGTTAAGATCTTTTACTCAAATTTTGAGATGAATGCTAATGGAATTAGCTCTGAAGTTAAAGGAGTAAAGATCAAAATGTCACTAGAGGAATTTAGCAACCTTGCAAATTTACCTTTTTATGGACCTAGTATTGCTGGAAATGGTCCACAAGCTGAATGGTATGATGAATATGATAGGGAAATGGCTAGAGTAGACTTAGTTCTCTCTGATGAACCTGAAGGTAGAGTTACCTACACTAGTGTGATGACTGTAGAGGATAGGCTTCTGCATTATGTGGTTTGCAGAATTCTGATTCCAAGAGGAGGAAATCACTCCATTCTGCAGAATTATGATTTAATGCTAATGTGGGCAATGCTGAATGAAAAACAAATAAGTTGGGGATATTGTGCTGCTGCTCACATGTGAGAATGCAGAAAAAGCAAGATGATGCTTGCCTACCCTGCATTGGTCTGCAAAATCCTAGCTCACTTTAATGTTCCTTTTGATGGAGAAGAAAAGAAAATTGGAAGAAAAGGAACTCACAAGTTTGGTGAAGAAATTGTGAACAAAATGAGACTGAAAAGGGAAGATGGAAGATGGGTAAGGAAAGCTGGAAACAAGGGAGCAACTACTGCTGAACCATCTGATGCACAAGGAAGTGCTGCATCCGAATTTGCTCAACAAATACTGGTTATGCTGAGAAACATTGATGGCAGACAAATCAAGAGACACACAGTGCAACTGAATGCATTAACAAGTCTGAACACGAGGATGACTAAACTGGAAAAGAGTGTTGATCATATCAAAGAAGCATTAGGAATTGAATTTCCTAACACTGCACCTCCTGCACCTGAACCAGAAAATTTCAACATTGCTGAACTGGCAAGAGCTGCTGTGGAGGAAGCTGAGCAACAAAATGAAGACACCTCAGCTGAACCACCATTTCAAGGCCAAGGAGACAATTAGTTCTAGGAGTTCTTAGGACTTAGAACTTATTTTAATTTTTTTGACAGGCTAAATGCCTTGGTCTGTAATGATTTGTTGGATTCTGTTTTTAATTTCTCCTGCACTATCCCTCTATTATGAACCTGTTTTGTTTAAAATGCTATGCTATGATTGAATTTATTTTCTATTGATTTGAATGGTTATTTCTTTACCTTTTTGATAATGCCAAAAGGGGGAGAAAAATAGAGAGAGAGGAAACAAATTAATGCATATGTTGAGGGGGAGCTTACATGATTCAGGGGGAGTTATCATATATAAATATTCTGATATGCTTTGATACCTTTTGCTATTGAATGTTTTGATACCATGATTTATGAATTGTCAAAAACACTTAGCTTCTGCTACACTTACACTCTGATTTAAGAATTTGTTAAAAGGTTTGTCATAATAAAAAAGGGGGAGTTTGTAAGACTAAATGACATAGAGATTTTGATATATGACAAATACACAATTTAATGTGTGTGCAAGTGTTTTAGTATCAAATTGCAAAGACAGGTATCAAGCTGTAAAGTATCAAGTTCAGTAAGCAATTAAAGGAGAATATCCAAAGAAGAACTTGAAGAGCTCAAGGAGCAACAAGCAAGGACAAACATCAAGGAGTCATCAAGTCAAGAGCTTAAAGAAGAAATAGATTTAAGTCCTAGATGATTTGTAAGAGAAGAAATCTCTTATTCACAAATAGCTCAGTTGAAATGATGAATGAAGAAAATCATTTTTCATAACCTGCATTAAAAAGGAATAAGTTTTAATGAAAATGATTTTTGGAAGTTAAGTAAATTCTCTGTCAGTACAGCCATGTATTAAATGGATTTATACCATTTCCTGTAACTGACAAGTGAATATAAAGTTCTTAATATTCAGTACATAGATGTACTACACCTATGAATAACATGAAATCAGATCAGTTATAAATGGTTAACTGAATACAGGCCTGTACATATGCTATGTACTCGTGTATTCAAAGTTTCTGAAAAATCTGATGTTCATTAATACATAGATGTACTGAATAGGTGTACTGGTGGTAATGGTGGATTAACCAAGATCAAGTTTTTAAAAGAACTCGTACAGCTATGTATTACACAGGTGTACAGAAACTTTCAGTATGTAAAATGGTTAATACATCTCTGTACTCAACCCCTGTCCAAGAACTTGAATCAGTTTAACTGATTCTGATATCAGACCCAAATCTGTTTGGACTGATCCCAAACGGTTACAACTTATTTTCTATATAAAGTGGGATCAATAGAATACTAAAATCATATCAGAAACACACGAAATCAATATTGAGAGATCAATTGTGAAAATCATTCATCATCTTTCTTGAGCTTATTGTGAAAAGAGTGTTTCATTCTTGTTAGAGCTTCCATTTGTGTATTCAACTTTTGAGAGTTAGAAATCAATCTTTCTGTTTCTATTTGATTGTAAGAGAGAGGGAGTCTCTCTGTGTGATTAGGGTGAGGAATCCTAAGGAAGAACATTGAGGCTTTTTCACAAGAGGTGTGGTATCCTAGAAGTGAAAGAAGTTCTCTGTGGTGTAAAGGTTTTTCAAGCTACCTGGCTAAAGCTTGCTGTGTTAGTGTGTGAAATCCCACATGTGGAGTGGGGACTGGATTTAGGTCACAGTGGTGGTGACTGAACCAGGATAAATCTGGTTGTGTGGTATTCCTAAACTCAAAGCTCTTTAATTTCTGTCTTGCGCATAAAACTGAGTTCTTGATATGCATTGTACAATATTGTTTCTGTTAGAATCTGAAATCACTGATTGAACTTTGTGCAAACTGCAATCTAATCTGTGTTGTTCAAATCTAATCTTAAAGACTTACTCTCTGAACTGAATTGCATATAACTGTTCTTGAATTGCAAGGCTTAAAACTCAATCATATACAATCAGTTCTTGTTTCTTAAAGATTGAATTGTATGCTATTAAACCTGGTTGTTAAAGTTGAGAACTTGATCTGTTTAATTTGAATTGAAACCAGAAGTATTATTGCAATCAATCTTGAGTTATTAATTGTTCAAAACTGTGTTGATTAAAACTGAAACTGAAACTGAAACTGATATAATGTAACTTCAGTTGCTGACTGATTAAGGCCTGAATCTAATACCTGTATTATCTGTTCTGATTCTTAAAAAGCCCTTTCTTAATCTGTTAAAGATCCTGAGGCAAATCTGTTTTGAAAAGTAAGTTTTTGAAAAGGAAGAATTTTTGAAAACTCAATTCACCCCCCCTCTTGAGTCTTTGAAGCCAAAACAACAGAGTTATGCTGACAAGAGACGACGATCTCTTGACTTTGAGGAAGGAGAGCATGTGTTCTTGAGAGTCACGCAAATGACCGGGATTGGCAGAGAGATAAAATCCAGAAAGCTTACTCCCAAATTCATTGGACCCTACCAAATTCTTCATCGCGTAAGTCCAGTAGCTTACAAAATATCTTTACCTCCTTTTTTTTCCAACATCCATGATGTTTTCCATGTCTCTCAGTTGAGAAAGTATATTCCTGATCCATCACATGTTATTAAACCTGATAAAGTACAATTAAAAGAAAAATTGTCTTTTGAGACTTCGCCGGTATGAATCGCGGATAAGACGATGAAGCAGCTCAGAGGTAAACAAATTCCTTTTGTCAAAGTCATCTGGAACGAGACAACCGGAGAAGCTACATGGGAGGTTGAGCACAAGATGAAATTGCAATACCCTAAGTTATTTCAAGGTGCATAATTTCGAGGACGAAATTCTTTTTAGAGGGATAGTATTGTAACACCCTGTTTTTCCTATGCTTTCTGTAGTAGTATAAACATATTTAAATGTGTTTATTTTTAGATTAAACTTAGAGGATGATTTTAATTAAACTAAAATCATTATCTTGTGTTGTTATATCATATGAACTCAAGGTAAAAATTTCGGTTGAAAATTCAGACGGAAGCCGATCTGCGTTTTCACTGCCGGTACAAGTTTACTGAGAAGAAAACCTAATTTTGACCCATGAACGAAACGGTTAGTGTTTTTATGATGTTTTGCATGATATTGGTTTTTTTCAAAAATGTGAGTTCGGAAATAAAATATAATATTTATTCCGGGCGAAATACGATCGGGAACTTGAACCGGGTACGAAATGGAGCAGATTAGGGAGCACAAAAGAAGAGGAGTGACTTGATGGGACTTGATGGAAATGGGTTATGGCACACTCCAAAAGTGTAATCATCACACTTTTCAAATTATATCATATTATACTCTAAAAACCTACTTTTCTCTTTCCTTTTCAACCAAACAATGCCTTAAGACCAAACTTGCTCTCCAAGCCCTTCTCTCTCTCTCCATGCGCCATCCACACCCCTCTCCCTCTATATATATACCTCTCATTTTCACTTCATCACTTTCCTTCATCTCCAACACTTCATTATACTTTACACTTCTTCATCTTCCTTCTCTTAAAGCTTTAGTTTTTATTCATCTTTTCTACTTGAGTTCTTCATTAAAGTTCTTCCTTATACTAAGGGTAATGCTCTCATATGATCTTTTTTTCAAGTTTCGTCTTTTATTTCCTAGTTTGCTTTATGTGTTCTTTATGTGCTTTAAACATCTAAAATCTCTCTAAAATGGTAGAAAACTCCTTTTGAGTTGAAACCACTTTCTATAGTCTTGTATTAACTTATATTTTCACATACTAAGAGGTTGTGTAAAACAAAAATCTCCATCTATTTCTTCCTATGATGGCCGAAGCTATGCACATGTGGCCTAGGAGGTTTTTGCTTCAACTATTGGAATATGATCATGTGTTTGAGTTTCTAACTATTCTTTGATCTTAAATCTATAATCTTGGAAGGTTTGATAGCTTGTTTTCCTATGATGGCCGAAAATATGTATAAGTGGCCTAGGATACTATGTTTCAACTTTCCAAGTATGATCATGGATTTAGAACTCTTAATACCTTGTGATTCTAAACCTAAGAGTTGTTATCAAACAAAGAATATTCTCCTCATTATCCTATGGAGGCCGAAACTTAAATATTTTGGGGCTAGGATGTTTGAGTTTTCTTTTTCCAAAATGATCATGGACTTGAGCTCCATAAGATATTTGGATGCCATGTCTAAGCGATTGGAAAGTTTAAAGATTTCTAACTTGTTTTTTCTATGTTATTAAACCTAGGATGTATTACTTTTCATTTTTCCAAGATGATCATGGACTTGAGCTCCATAAGATATTTGGATGCTAAGTCTAAGAGATTGGAATGTTTAACTTTCCATTGTTTTCCAAAATGATCATGGACTTGAGCTCCATAAGATATTTGGATGCTAAGTCTAAGAGATTGGAAAGATTAAAGATTTCTAGTCTATAGATCCTATGAAGGCCGAACCTAGAAGGTTATGGACCTAGGATAGTTTGTTCTTATATTCCAAAATGATCATGGTTTTGAGCTCCTTAATACATATGGATGCTAGACCTTAGAGATTGGAAAGTTTAGTGAATGTTAGCCTATTTTACTACCCTTGATCGAATACCCTAAGTTTATAACTTAGTGGGATTTTAATTCAACTTTGTTAAATGATCATTGTTTATGAACTCCCAATACTTAAGGATCATAAATCCATGAGTTATATAATTTCCGGGAATCTCTAACCCTAAGAACTAGTCTTGGCCGAACCTATACCTTGTGGTTTAGTGTTCTTGATTGATTTTAACTTGTGATTTTGTGTTCATAACCTTAGACTTCTATCGCGGAGAAAGCGAGAACGTTCGTGGTATACCTTTTCAAGCATCTAATCTCCTTACTTTCATGGAAGGTAAGAGGGGATTGCCTAGGGATATTCGATGACTATATGCATGTGTGTATGTGTTTACTTGAGTAAATTGAATATTATTATGATATGTAGTCAATACTTGAATGACTTGTTTACTTGAACTATTGTGATTATTACTTGAGTAAATTGAATATTATTAAGATGTGGCGCCCCGGTTTAGGGTGTCACATTAGTGGTATTAGAGCTGGTCGGGTCTTTCGGAAATCTTTGGGATAGGTCTGTTAGGTTGATGTTGTGTGTTCTCTGATTAAGACTTGATTGAATTACTTCTTAGGAGTACTGTGTGATGGCCGTCAAGTTAGATCTTTCCTTTTCTGGTTACCATCTCACTGATTGTGTCTTACAGGTCAGTATGGAACCAGGAGGTGCATGCGGACATGGTGGTCGTGGCAGAGGAAAAAAAATGGACTTCGCTGCCCAGGCAATGGCTGATGTGGCTGCGGCAATTGCTCTTCAGACTGCTACGATGGCTGCTCAGAACCAACAGGAACAGCTGAGGGCAGAACAAACTGCTGAGGGAAGGCATCTGACTGCTTTCAGACGTCAGAATCCGTCACAGTTTGATGGAGATGTCGATCCTACGAAGGCTGATCTGTGGATCCAGGAACTGGAAAAGATCTTTGAGCTGATTGATACACCTGAGGAAGCAAAGGTGCCTATGCAATATTTCAACTGGTGGGAGATGCTGAATACTGGTGGAAGGGCACCAAGCAACTGTTAGAGGCTGAACACTAAGCAATCACCTGGGAAGTGTTTCGCAACAAGTTTCTGGATAAGTACTTTCCTCAGAGTGCTCGGACTGAGAAGGAGTAAGAGTTCCTGAGTTTACGTCAGCGAGACCTGACTGTGGGGGAATATGGGGCAAGATTTGAATCGCTTGCCAAATATTTCGGCTTCTTTCAGAACAACCCAAGCGAAGAGTGGAAGTGTGAAAGATTCGAAGGCAGGCTGAGCTTCGAAATCAAGGAGTCAGTGCTACCACTGGAAATCAAGAGCTTTCAAGTCTTAGTGGAAAAGTGTAGAAAGATAGAGATAATGCGGAAGGGACGAGATAGCAAAAGGAATGTTGGAGGACCCATTCATCCCAAGAGTCAATATCAGGGACAGAATCAAAAGTGGAAGCAGAACCAGAGGAAGCCGTACTACCAATCACCCAACAACAATCAAAGGCAACAACAACCTCATTCCGATACTTCTGGGACTGGCACTGGAGGCCAGAGGAACCAAAATCAAGGCCAAGAGAGGAAGTGTTACCGGTGTGGAGATCCCAGTCATATAGCTGATACATACCCAAGGAAAGAGATGAAGTGCTTTAACTGCGATCGTTGGGGCATATAGCCAGGGACTGCCGAGCACCGAAAAGAGAACCAGCTGTCAATCATGCCAAAGCAAGCAAGCCAACTGCTAAAGGAAGAGTGTATACGATGAGTGGAGTTGAAGCATCAAATTCTGCCGATCTAGTGCAGGGTAAGTGCGATTTAGCCGGTAATCTTTTAACTGTACTTCTCAATTCAGGTGCAACTCATTCTTTCATCTCGATGGATCGTGTGAAACTTCTAGACTTGCCTATTTCTTCCTTACCATATAACTTGATTGTTTCTACCCCAACTGTTGAACCAGTAATTCTTAATTATGTTTGCTTAAATTGTCCTATCATTGTTCAAGATAGGCACTTTCTTGTAGACTTAATCTGTTTGCCTTTAATACAACTAGATGTAATTTTAGGCATGGATTGGTTATCTTCCAACCACATCCTGATAGACTGTGCTCAAAGAACCTTATTCTTTAGGGATGAGATTTCTGGATTTTTATCTGCTAGTCAGGTAAGAGCTTCTTTGAAAGAGAGAGCTCAAGGTTACATGCTGCTGTTTTCCTCAGATGTTAAGAGTGAGTTAGACTTAGAGTCCGTACCTGTCGTAAATGAGTTTCTGGAAGTTTTTCCTGAAGATGTACCTGGTCTACCGCCTGTTCGAGATATCGAGTTCGCGATTGATCTGGTTCCAGGCACTGGACCGATATCCATGGCACCTTATCGCATGTCACCATCGGAGCTAGAGACCTTGAAGGAAGAACTTGAGGAGCTGATGAGAAAGGAATTCATTCGACCCAGTGTATCCCCGTGGGGAGCTCTAGTTCTGTTAGTGAAGAAGAAGGATGGGACTTCTCGACTCTATGTGGATTTTCGCCAGTTGAACAAGGTTACGATCAAGAACAGATATCCGCTCCCAAGGATAGATGATCTCATGGATCAACTGCGTGGCGCGGCCGTATTCTCAAAAATAGATTTACGGTCAGGCTACCATCATATTCGTGTGAAGGCTGAAGATGTCCCTAAGACAGCGTTTCGAACACGCTATGGGCATTATGAGTACCTGTTGATGCCGTTTGGAGTGACGAATGCTCCTGCCATATTCATGGATTACATGAATAGGATTTTTCATCCTTACTTAGATCAGTTCGTTGTAGTCTTCATTGATGATATTCTGATCTATTCTCCAAACAAGGAGAAGCATGCTGAGCATCTCAGCATTGTTCTTCAGACCTTGAAAGAGAAGCAACTCTATGCGAAGCCGGAGAAGTGCGAGTTCTGGTTAGACCAAGTGCAATTCTTAGGTCACGTGATATCACGCGAAGGAATCGCGGTGGATCCGTCAAAGGTCGAGGCTATTTTGGAGTGAGAAAGGCCAACAACGGCAACGGAAATCCGTTGCTTTGTGGGTTTAGCGGGCTACTATAGGAGATTCATTGAGGGATTTTCCAAGATAGTGGGACCCCTTACCCAGTTAACTCGGAAAGACCAAGCGTTTGTCTGGACGGAGGCTTGTGAAGGAAGTTTCCAAGAGCTGAAGAGAAGGTTGACAACCTTACCAGTGTTGATCCTACCTGATCCTAAGGAACCTTTTGAGGTTTATTGTGACGCTTCACACCAGGGGTTGGGATGTGTGTTGATGCAGAACCGAAAGGTAGTAGCGTATGCTTCAAGGCAGTTGAAGATTCACGAGAGGAATTACCCGACGCATGACTTGGAGTTAGCAGCGATGGTCTTCGCCCTAAAGATCTGGAGGCATTATTTGTATGGAGCTACTTTTAATGTTTTCAGTGACCACAAGAGTTTGAAGTACCTCTTCGATCAGAAGGAGTTGAACATGCATCAGAGACGTTGGTTGGAGTTTTTGAAGGACTACGACTTTCAACTACAATACCACCCTGGGAAGGCGAATGTAGTGGCTGATGCACTAAGCAGGAAGTCAATACACGTGTCAGTAATGATGGTTAAAGAGCAGGGATTGTTGGAACAATTCCGGGATCTAAGTTTATCAGTTGAGACATTTCCGGGAAGGATGTGTCTAAATAGGATCACTGTTTCGAACGGATTGATGGAACAAATAAAAGAAAAACAAGTGAGTGATCAGTATCTGCAGGAAGAAAGAGACTTAGTGCGACAAGGAGCACTGTCAGAGTTCAGAGAAGGAACGGATGGAATTTTGAGGTTCGGTGAAAGAATCTGTATACTAGATGACGCCGAGCTCAGGAAGTTGATTTTGGAGGAGGCTCACAGGAGTAAGCTAAGTTTACACCTAGGAGCCACGAAGATGTATCAAGATCTCAAAAAGTTATACTGGTGGTATGGAATGAAAAGGGACGTAATGGAATACGTCGCTTCTTGTCTGATATGTCAGAAGGCTAAGATTGAACACCAGAGGCCAGCAGAAATGTTAAAATCATTGGACATCCCAGAATGGAAGTGGGACAGAATTTTGATGGACTTTGTGACCAGTTTACCAAGGACTCGGAAAGGACATAAGGCTATATGGGTAATTGTGGATCGACTGACCAAGTCAGCTCACTTTTTACCTATCAACATGAAGTACCTGATGAAAGGGTTGACTCAGTTGTACATTGACGAGATTGTCAGGTTGCACGGTATACCCTCGAGTATCATTTCGGATCGTGATCCGAGGTTTACGTTAGAATTTTGGAAAGGACTACAAAACTCTTTGGGAACAAAACTCAAATTGAGTTCTGCGTATCATCCACAAACTGACGGACAGTCAGAGAGGACAATCCAATCACTCAAAGATTTGCTAAGAGCGTGCGTGATGGAAGACTGGGAGCTGGGACGAGTTTCTACCGTTTGATAGAATTCACCTACAACAACAGTTTTCATTCAAGTATAGGAATGGCACCCTATGAAGCCTTGTATGGTCGACGATGTCGAACGCCTTTGTGTTGGTACCAGGATGGTGAGAGTCTGCTATTAGGACCAGAGATCGTGCAACAAACGACAGAGAAGGTGAAGATGATCCAGGAAAAAATGAGGACTGCAAAAAGTAGACAGAAGAGTTATGCTGACAAGAGACGACGACCTCTTGAGTTTGAGGAAGGCGAGCATTTGTTCTTGAGAGTCACGTCAACGACTGGGATTGGCAGAGTGATAAAATCCAAAAAGCTTACTCTCAAATTCATTGGACCCTACCAAATTCTTCGTCGCGTAAGTCTAGTAGCTTACAAAATATCTTTACCTCCTTTTCTTTCCAACATCCATGATGTTTTCCATGTCTCTCAGTTGAGAAAGTATATTCCTGATCCATCACATGTTATTAAACCTGATAAAGTACAATTAAAAGAAAACTTGTCTTTTGAGACTTCGCCGGTACGAATCACGGATAAGATGATAAAGTAGCTCAGAGGTAAACAAACTCCTTTAGTCAAAATCATCTGGAACGAGACAACCAGAGAAGCTACATGGGAGGTTGAGGACAAGATGAAATTGCAATACCTTGAGTTATTTCAAGGTGCATAATTTCGAGGACGAAATTGTTTTTAGAGGGATAGTATTATAACACCCTGTTTTTCCTATGCTTTCTGTAGTAGTATAAACATAGTTAAATGTGTTTATTTTTAGATTAAACTCAGAGGATGATTTTAATTAAACTAAAATCATTTTCTTGTGTTGTTATATCATATGAACTCAACGGTTAGTGTTTTTATGATGTTTTGTATGATATTGGTTTTTTTCAAAAATTTGAGTTCGGAAATAAAATATAATATTTATTCCGGGCGAAATACAATTGGGAACTTGAACCGGGTACGAAATGGAGCAGATTAGGTAGCACAAAAGAAGAGGAGTGAGTTGATGGGACTTGATGGAAATGGGTTATGACACACTCCAAAAGTGTAATCATCACACTTTTCAAATTATATCATATTATACTCTAAAAACCTATTTTTCTCTTTCCTCTTCAACCAAACAATGCCTTAAGACCAAATTTGCTCTCCAAGCCCTTCTCGTTCTCTCCTTGCGCCATCCACACCCCTCTCCCTCTATATTTACACCTATCATTTTCATTTCAACACTTTCCTTCATCTCCAACACTTCATTATGCTTTACACTTCTTCATCTTCCTTCTCTTAAAGCTTTAGTTTTTTTTTTTCCATCTTTTCTACTTGAGTTATTCATTAAAGTTCTTCCTTATACTAAGGGTAATGCCCTCATATGAATCTTTTTTCAAGTTTCATCTTTTATTTCCTAGTTTGCTTTATGTGTTCTTTATGTGCTTTAAACATCTAAAATCTCTCTAAAATGGTAGAAAACTCCTTTTGAGTTGAAACCACTTTCTATAGTCTTGTATTAACTTATATTTTCACATACTAAGAGGTTGTGTAAAACAAAAATCTCCATCTATTTCTTCCTATGATGGCCGAAGCTATGCACATGTGGCCTAGGAGGTTTTTGCTTCAACTATTGGAATATGATCATGTGTTTGAGTTTCTAACTATTCTTTGATCTTAAATCTATAATCTTGGAAGGTTTGATAGCTTGTTTTCCTATGATGGCCGAAAATATGAATAAGTGGCCTAGGATACTATGTTTCAACTTTCCAAGTATGATCATGGATTTAGAACTCTTAATACCTTGTGATTCTAAACCTAAGAGTTGCTATCAAACAAAGAATATTCTCCTCATTATCCTATGGAGGCCGAAACTTAAATGTTTTAGGGCTAGGATGTTTGAGTTTTCTTTTTCCAAAATGATCATGGACTTGAGCTCCATAAGATATTTGGATGCCATGTCTAAGAGATTGGAAAGTTTAAAGATTTCTAACTTGTTTATTCTATGTTATTAAACCTAGGATGTATTACTTTTCATTTTTACAACATGATCATGGACTTGAGCTCCATAAGACATTTGGATGCTAAGTCTAAGAGATTGGAATGTTTAAGTTTCCATTGTTTTCCAAAATGATCATGGACTTGAGCTCCATAAGATATTTGGATGCCAAGTCTAAGAGATTGGAAAGATTAAAGATTTCTAGTCTATAGACCCTATGAAGGCCGAACCTAGAAGGTTATGGACCTAGGATACTTTGTTCTTATTTTCCAAAATGATCATGGTTTTGAGCTCCTTAATACATATGGATGCTAGACCTTAGAGATTGGAAAGTTTAGTGAATGTTAGCCTATTTTACTACCCTTGGCCGAATACCCTAAGTTTATAACTTAGTGGGATTTTAATTCAACTTTGTTAAATGATCATTGTTTATGAACTCCCAATACTTAAGGATCATAAATCCATGAGTTGTATAATTTTCGAGAATCTCTAACCCTAAGAACTAGTCTTGGCCGAACCTATACCTTGTGGTTTAGTGTTCTTGATTGATTTTAACTTGTGATTTTGTGTTCATAACCTTAGACTTCTATCGCGGAGAAAGCAAGAACGTTCGTGGTATACCTTTTTAAGCATCTAATCTCCTTACTTTCATGGAAGGTAAGAGGGGATTGCCTAGGGATATTCAATGACTATATGCATGTGTGTATGTGTTTACTTGAGTAATTTGAATATTATTATGATACGTAGTCAATACTTGAATGACTTGTTTACTTGAACTATTGTGATTATTACTTGAAGTTGATTACTACTCGCTTTAAAGTATTGTGAGTTATATATATGCGATGAACTGTCATTAACTGTGATATCATTGTTTGAGGATATATTACTGTTGATTGAAGTTTGAGAAGCCGGACTTGAGTCTGTGCCCAATGGTTATAAGGAATAAAAGCCTTAATAAGCCTTGATTAGAACCTTGAAAGTATTGGGTTCATTTATAAAAGTTCCTTGTTTAAAGTGCTTATTTCAAAAGAATAAGATTCTTGTTTTGGAAAAGAAACGTTGAAGTGATTTTAAGTTAATAGAAACTACCTTTTTATGATCCAAAGTTTGTACGAGAGAAAACCTTTTTCGAACTATGTGTTTTATGATGGAAAAACCCCTTTGAAAATATTTGACTTTATTCCATCAAGGATTTCAAAAATAAACGTATTTCCTAAATGTTTTATAAAAGAGTTTGTAAAGTAAAAAAAATTTCTCCTAAATGATTTAGAAACGTTCCGGTTACTTGGTTAAGTGACCGAGGTTTTGTTTTGAATTTTGATTTTCACTGAGCGAAAAGTAAGTACATGTGAAAGAAAATCTAGTTCGCGAGACGTCGCATCTAGTATTCAGTTATATGCACGTGATCTGGGATCCGTGTCAAGAATTATGGACCCGGGGTCCTAATCGTGATAGTATAGGCTAGGAGTCCTAATCTCGGAATTGAGGACTGCGCGTTCTAATTTCGTTGTTGTGGACTAGGAGTCCTTATCATGTTGAAATAAAACATGGATAAAATTGGTAAGTCTTTAAAATGTCTGTGTGCATTTCCCTAAGTTTTGATGAAAACTAAACATTGGTTAGTGATTTAATTAACCTACTTTGTGGTTGCTAACCTATCTACTTAGTATACAGATCATAAATTAGCAAAACTCACCTGTCTGTTCACTTGGATGACAACCTGTCCGGATAAGCAAAAGTCAACCCGTCTGCTGACTAGGATTGTTGACTTTCTACAAATCAGTTTCAACCTGTCTCTGCCATGCTCCCATACTCGTCTAAGGTTCTTTGTTAAGAACTCGAGTACATGAAGCTTTTGGAAGCTGTCCCCTCATGCAGAAGACTCTGAATCTCTCTCTCACGCTTATCAAGAAATTCAAAAGGATACTCTCTCAAGCAACCTAGGAAGTCAGAGACAAACTTCCAGTTAAAGAATGTTTCCAACATGCTTTATTCCCTAGTACTCTCGGTTGTTACACAAGAAGGGAAATATACTCTGCAAAGTACAAAAGCATTCTGCACAACTCTGATTTGGCTACTGCACGATGCATAAAGCCATGATCCTTCATGTTAGAGTACAACCAACGTCTTCATTGCATTAATGGCTGCCCAGAATGACTCTATTGCATTTAATGAAGCTCTGCTTGAAGCCATCGTTGCAAGGAATGTCTCTAACGGAAAAAGCTATAAATACAAAAGTCATTGAAGATGAACATATCAGAGATTACAAAGCATTAAAGAGCCATTACTCTGTTCATTCTTTCTATCTGTATTCTTCAATAATTTGAAGTTATTACGCAGTCTTTCCTAAGTCTATATTTAATCCACTCTCTGAGTGTTAGTAAACTATCTGTTTGTCTGATTGTATTTATTACAAACAAACTTCTCAAAACAAACCTGTTTGAGCCTGAAGAGGCTAGGTGAGCAAAGAATACTTGTCTTGGAGCCTGAAGAGGCTAGGTGTGCAAATAATACTTGGAGTCTGTAACCTGATCAGTTATAGTGGATAAAACTTGGTATTGCCAAGGACTGGACGTAGCTCTTTGTGTTAAAGAGTGAACCGGGATAAATAACTGTGTTAATCTCTCTTCCCTTAAACTCTTTAGTTGTTTTGATTATATATCATTTGCATTCTAACGAAGGGATTAAAAGTGTTTATATCAAGCTTGTTTTTTCATCTGTGTGATTGTGTGTTTTTCTGTGAAAATATACCAGACAGGTGACCTGTCTATGTAAGTCATTTTACACCTGTCTGAACCTAGCTTCTATGTGCGAAAAGTTTTCAACTTTATTTTAATTTCTGATAAACACAATTCAACCCCCCTTCTCGTGTTTATAGTTGTCTAGTTCAGTTGGTATCAGAGCTCAGCCTCTGGGTTGAGCATCTAACAGTGTAGAGGTAAAAGGTCCTGAAGAATAGACATGACTGCTGGAGCTAGTGGGAGTCACCAGACTGAAGGAGCCTCCTTAACCAGACCTCCATTCTTCAATGAAGAAAACTACAACTATTGGAAAGATAGATTTCAATGGTTCATTCTATCTACAAACTCTTATCTCTGGGATGTCATCTCAGATGGTCCATTCATTCCTAAAAATGAAGACAACACTAACAAGCCAAAAGCTCAGTGGACCCCTGTAGAAAAGACAAAGTGGGAGCTGAATCTCAAAGCCAGATACAACATCATCTGTGCTCTCAGTCCTGACGAATTTGAAAAGGTTTGTGCCTGTGATTCTGCCAAAGAAATATAGGACACTTTAGCTGTCATACATAAAGGAACAGCCAAAGTCAAAGAATCAAAAATTGCCATACTTGTCAGAAAGTATGAACTGTTTCTCATGGAGGAAGGAGAATCTGTTGCTCAGATGATAGGAAGATTCCAAACTATCATCAATGGTCTAAAGTCTCTTGGCAAAGTTTATTCTAATGCTGAGAAGGTTGGAAAGATACTAAGGAGTCTACCTAAGCAGTGGAGACCATTGGTAACTGCTATCCCTCAAGCCAAGGATCTTACTTCCTTGACTATGGATGAACTTCTTGGTACACTCACTGTTCATGAGCAAGAACTTGGAGATGAAATCACAACAAAGAAGGGCAAATCAATTGCTCTAAAGGCTGATTAAAAGTCTTCAAAAGCTTCTAAAGCTCTGAAGGCAGACGAGTCATCCAGTGATGCTGACCTGTCTGAACCCGAGGATTCTGAAAGTGATGAACAATTATCTCTCCTAACCAGAAAGATAAAGCTTCTCTTACAGAAAAAGAAGTTTAGAAAGGATAAGTCATTCAGAAGGTTCAACAAGGACAAGAACTTCAAAGAATCCACTTCAACAGACAAGAACTCAATTGTCTGCTATGAGTGCAAGAAGTCAGGTCACATCAAAGCTGAATGTCCTCAACTCAAGAGCCCCTTTTAAGAAGTTCTTCAAAAAGAAGAAGAAAGGGGTGATGGCTACTTGGGAAGATCTGGAGTCAACATCTTCTGATGAAGAGACAGAGGAAGAAGCTAATCTCTGTCTGATGGCCAACACTGACTCAGATTCAGATAATGAGGTACATCCTGACTATGAGGAATTACTTGATGCCTATGAGGAATTGCTGGAGGAATCCAACTGCTTATCTAAGGCTTTCAAATCCCTCAAGAGAGATCATGTTAAGCTCCTCAGTGAGCATAAACAGAAATCTCAAGAGTGTGAGAAACTTGCCAAAGAGAACAGTGAGCTGAAGACTGAAAAGTCTGATGAAGCTAAGATCTCTAACGATACATCAAAATCTGAAGAAGTTGAAAAACTTCAACAGAGAGTGGAAGAGCTCACTTCTGATCTTGCCAAATTTGTTAATGGTAGAGATAATCTGACCAAGCTGCTTGGTTGTCAGAGGCACTCCCTTAACAAAGAAGGTATTGGATATGTCCATCAGACACATCTTAAAGTATCAACTAAAAACTCTAAAGTGTTTGCTAAATCTACTTCCATTAAATCCATACCTGTATGTAATTTCTGTGGAAAAACTGGACATGTTATGTCTAAGTGTATTCATAAGAAAAGAAGGAAGTCTTCACAGACTCCTAGAACTAACAGAAAAGGACCCAGAAAACTATGGGTACCTAAAGATCAAATAATCTCTGTTGCAGATGTCCTCAACAGCACAAAGAAAACACCACTGCTAGTACCTGGACAGTGGTTGCTCGCGACACATGACAGGAGAAAGGTCTATGTTCCTAGACCTCCAACTTAAGAAAGGAGGACATGTGGCATTTGGTGGAAATCAGAAAGGGAAGGTTATAGGAATTAGCACTATTGGTGGTAAACCTCCTATTCCCTCTATATCTAATGTCCTTATGGTTAAAGGATTAAAACACAATTTTCTTAGCATAAGTCAATTATGTGACAGTGGATTTGATGTCGCCTTTACCAAGGATTTATGTATAGTTAAATATCTCAGTGGCAAAACCCTCTTTTCAGCTAAAAGGCAACAAAATCTATATAAGATTGAACTAACTGATCTCTCAGATCAAAGTGTAACCTGTCTGATGTCTAAAGAGGATGAAAGATGGTTATGGCATAAGAAACTAGGACATGCTAGTATGAAACTAATTTCAAAATTGAAAAGGGATAACCTTGTGAGAGGATTGCCTGATATCAGTTTTAAGAAAGATGTTTTGTGTGATGCATGTCATAAAGGTAAACAAGTAAAATCAAGTTTCAAATCTAAAAACCAAGTATCAATCTCTAGACCTCTTCAGTTGTTACACATGGATCTGTTTGGACCAGTTAGTGTTGCTAGCTTGGCTGGAAGAAAATATGGATTTGTCATAGTTGATGACTATTCTAGATATACATGGATACTTTTCTTAACCCACAAGGATGAGTCTTTTAAGGCTTTCTCTGTAACACCCTTCTCGGGCGCTACATTGTCTGTGACATTTCCATTTTTCTAAGACCGAGTAAAGCGGAAAATAATTATTTTGTCAAAAATACGGGTTTATTTTTTCTTTTCTTTTCTCTTTAACAAATAATACCATACATACCCTTTAACATATAACATAAACTTATGCATCCATATTATACAACCAAGTTCCAAGTACCATCAGTCATACATGTTCAGAAAGAAGGCGGAAATACCAACGCCAGTAAATAACAACAGACTGAAAATATGTTTATAATAATAATATCTTTAGAGACATAACTCCACAAAATAAAACATAGACACGAGACTGGCCAGACACAAAATACTGACAAAAGTCCATTATACTAAAGCCCTCGAGACTGTGTCCATGTCTCCCAACACTCTCAAACTCCAGCAGGGTGTGATGGCGAAACGGTGTTGTCGTCATCTTTGATCAACGCAAGATAGAAAACAACAAACCAGAAAATACAGAAATGAGGTGAGATTTCAATTCATCTTACACTTAACGCAGACATGCAATGGTACGACACACAGGTACGTACAAAAATCAACAAACAGTTATATCATCCATCACAACAGAAATAATAATATTTCACAACAACATAATCACAGGGCACCGTTTTCCCTAGATAGAAGACATCTAAGACTCGAGGAATGACCTCTGATTCCCTATACCATGGTTTTAACAAACAGTCGGAGAGAGTGGTTCGGAGGATTGTTCCGGAGTACGCCAGCCTTGGGCAATAAAATGCGTCAACAGTCATCATGGTGCACATAGGCTTTTTCGGGAACATCCTACACTACCAGAAAATACATAGTGTCTAGTAGAGTATGTCGGTGTATTGCAAGATCACCATACCACAGAAGAGCAACCAACTGGGCCTATATGAGTATTTCATACCCCGACACCCCCAAGCATCAATAGATCGTCACTATGAAATTCGCACCCGCATTAAAGTGTTAGCTCGATCTCCTAGGCACAACGGCCTTACAGAACATAGTTTCACTATGTGTTTAGGCAAACTTTGCCGGAAATGCGTTCTTCTCGTCCATCCAACGGATGACATCGTGATTCCTTCGGAATTCTTTCAACGTACCGTAACAGATGCTAGATGTCCTTAAGTCCGAATCACTGGTACTTAATCATCAAGCTAAAGTTCTCAAGTAACCTTTCATCTTTGTGCAATGTTTTCTTTAAAATATTTGTTTACAATCCTAGCACATTATGAGATTGGAACATAGGTCCAATTTATTTATTTCTCTGTACTTTTCTAGTTGAGCCTTTTTCTTTGGCTTTCAATAAAACAAATCATTCTCTTATGGAATATGGATAACGAATTATCCATACTTTATGACATAAGGTCGTGTTTCACCCCACATCATAATTTATTACGTTCGTATTTTCACTAAGTCATTCTTGACTTAGGTTTTTACACTTTACAGTAAAACCTCGTCTTTGAAGACAAAAATCCTTTTGGCTTAAAACCAAAACCTTTAGATAAAATCAAATCCATTTTCAAGAATAATTCCCCTCAAAGGTACTTAGGTATCAATTTCTCCAAAACATTTTCTCAAAAATCCTTAAAACGTTTAACGACGGTTTCGCCGCTTTTTACTGAAATTAGGCCCAAAAATTCTACTTTTTGAAGATATGGTTCTTCACCTCAAATGTCTTATTCTCCTAGGTTCTATTACTTTTATGAAGATGTTGAAATGCTAATTTTCCATCAAAATTTCCCTTTATACACAATTGCTTAGAATTTGACCGAACATCGTTTATTTTGTAAATCGCGTAAATTCTTTTTCAATGATTTTACACTCTAATAATCCAAAACTCATTTTGGAGTTTTAGAACAGTTTTGTAAGCATGAAAAACAGTTTCTAACTGTCCAATTGCTTTAATTTTCGAAAATTGCATTTTAGTCCCTAAACTTTCATGAATTACAAAATAGTCCTTTTTCACTTAAAACCTTATAACTTTTTAGTTATAACTCCAAATCAAACCAAACCAACTTCTTTAGAAATATTTTTCAGTTGCCCTCAAATTTCCAGAAATTTCGCTTCTGCCTCAAATAATTTTCAGTAATTGCAAAAAGGTCCTTTTTCACCAAAAAGCTTATAACTTTTTATGTATTAATCCATTTAACACCAAACCAATTCCTATGGTTTTGTCTCATCAAGGACTACAATCTTAACATACAAGCACATGAATTTCGGTGCAGCCACTGAAATTCTCAGAATTTGCAATTTAGTCCCTAAGGACTCATAAATCCATAACTTTCAATATACACATCCAAATCAATCCAAACCAATTTCTACATTCTTATATATTCATCTACTTCTCATAAAAATTATTCAAACAATTTAACACATCATGGAACCCCTCAACCCAGTCATGGCCGAATGGCCTTAATTATTCATGTTAAGCATATTTGTTTTAACAAAACAATCAACAATGATCAAGGTCTTGATTAAAGATCAACAACACCAAAACCACATATATCATAACCAACATATATCAAACCAAATCCTCCAAGAGGATCACACACATATGCAAATAAATATACAAAGTCATACTTAAGAATTACAAAACCACATAAACACTAATAAACCATCACATATCTACCCTAAGGTAGGATGATAGTAATCTCCCCCATACCTTTGTTGACCACTTGATACTCAAGCAAGAAGAGGATGATGTTCACCTAAAGCTCAAGGTTTGAACCAACAAAACCTAGCCATGAATCATCAACAAGGAAACAAGTTAAAAATGAAAGAAATCCACCAAACCCATTTAATGAGTAAGGTTTGGCCTTGTTATGAAAAGTAGGCTAGAGGTCACGAAATTTTAAAAGCTCTTGGATAATGAAAGTAGAAGTCATGTGAAGATCATAGAAATTGGAATCACATTAAAAGGATTTTTCTATGATTTTCTAGAGATTTTTGAAGTTCTAGATCTAAGAATTTGAAATTTGTAAAAACTTGAGATATGAAGAAAAGTTGTGAAAGGAAAGGAAGGTATGATCATGGATTAGAAGAATCTACCTTTGGAATTTGAAGAAACCAACAAGAACTTAGACTTCCTTTGTAAATCAAGTGTAAGACTTAAGAGTTTTTTTGGTGAGAAAATGAAGAACATGAACCAAGTGAACAAAATGAAATGCCAAAGGTGTCTTATGAAGGGGTTGGCCGTGAGTTTCAAGGGACAAAAGGGTCCAAGGAGTAATTTGGCATCATGGCAAACTTGTAGTTAAAATGAAGGATTAGGGTAATTTAGGGTTTTCACTTAAAAATTCATCATTACATGCATTTAATGCATGGTGACTCACTCTATGGCTCAATCCCTTATGACTCACCAATGAGTCATTTTTCTTATCCGTCCGGGGTCGGGTTTTGCCTCTGCACCTCCGTTCTTGATTCCGTCAATCCCCGATCGTCGAGTATTTGCCCGAATAACGTATAATAACCTATTTATTTTGGAAAATTTTCAAAATAACCACTATGGTTGGAAATAAAATATAAACCTTAACTGTTTCGTTCACGGGTCAAAATTAGGTTTTCTGACCAGTAAAATCTTACTGTCAGTGAAAATGCAGGCCGGGTTTCGTCTGAGTTTTAAACCCAAATTTTTATCGGAAGCTTCTACCATAAGGTAGAGTATAATTATGATTTTATCTTGTTAAAAATCATTTTCTAGATTTAATATGAAAATTACAAACAAGTAAAATTCTACCGATAATTGAAAAACAGTAAAAACAGCAAAACAGTAAAAATCGTAAAGACAGTAAAAACAGGGTGTTACAATACTACCCCTCTAAAATTAATTTCGTCCGCGAAATTAAAGTTACCTTAAAACAAATGCGGATATTGCTCCTTCATTTTATCCTCCAACTCCCATGTAGCATCTCCTGTCGTTGCATTCCAGATCACTTTAACCAATGAAATTGTCTTCCCTCTTAGTTGTTTCACTCTTTGATCCTCGATCCTCACAGGTAATGCCTCATAGGTTAAGTTATCTTTCAATTGTACTGTATCCGGTACTATGACATGACTGGGATCAGGAATATACTTTCGCAATTGAGACACATGAAAAACACTATGAAGATTTGAAAGAAAAGGTGGTAAGGCAATTTGGTAGGCTACAGGACCTACTCGACGAAGAATTTGGTAGGGTCCAATGAATTTAGGAGTAAGTTTCCTGGATTTAATTACCCTGCCAACCCCAGTCATAGGCGTGACTCTCAAAAACACATGATCGCCTTCCTCAAATTCAAGAGGTCGTCATCTCTTGTCCGCATAACTTTTCTGTCGACTCTGAGTTGTCCGCATTTTCTCCTGAATCATTTTCACCTTTTCTGTTGTCTGTTGCACGATGTCTGGTCCCAACACTAAACTTTCTCCATCTTGGTACCAACACAAAGGTGTTCTACATCGTCGACCATATAAAGCTTCATAGGGTGCCATTCCTATGCTCGAGTGGAAACTGTTGTTGTAGGTGAATTCTATCAATGGTAAAAATTCATCCCAACTTCCAGTATGCTCTAACACACAAGCTCTCAGCAAGTCTTCAAGTGATTGGATTGTCCTCTCAGATTGTCCGTCCGTCTGTGGATGATACGCAGAACTCAATCTAAGTTTTGTTCCTAGTGATTCTTGTAGACTTTGCCAGAATCTTGACGTAAACCTCGGATCTCGATCCGAAATAATACTCGAAGGTACACCATGTAATCTGACAATCTCCCCGATGTATAACTGAGTCAATTTCTCCATTGAATACTTTATGTTGATAGGTAAGAAGTGAGCCGACTTGGTTAGTCGATCAACTATTACCCATATCGCATCATGTCCCTTTCGTGTCTTTGGAAAACTTGTCACAAAATCCATTGAAATACCATCCCATTTCCATTCTGGAATGTTCAAAGGTTGTAGCATTCCCGATGGTCTTTGATGTTCCGCCTTAGCTTTTTGACAAACTAGACAGGAAGCGACATATTCTATCACGTCTCTCTTCATCCCATACCACCAATACAATCGCTTGAGATCTTGATACATCTTTGTTGCTCCTGGATGTAAACTTAGTTTACTCTTGTGAGCTTCCTCCAGAATCAACTTTATGAGCTCAGAATCGTCCGGTATACAAATCCTTTCTCCGAATCTTAGGATTCCATCGGTTCCTTCTTTGAATTCTGATATTGCTCCTTGTCGCACCAATTCTCTTTCTTCTTGTAGGTACTGATCACTTTCTTGTTTCTCTCGTATCCGTTCCATCAATTCATTTGAAACAGTAATCATACCTAAGCAAAGTTTTCCTGGTGACATTTCAATTGTCAACTGCATATCTCGGAATTGCTCTAACAACTCTTGCTCTTTGACCATCATTGTAGATGCATGCATTGATTTTCTACTCAAGGCATCCGCTACCACATTTGCTTTTCCAGGATGATACTGTAGTTGGAAATCATAATCCTTCAGAAATTCCAACCAACGTCGCTGTCGCATGTTGAGCTCCTTTTGATCGAACAAGTACTTCAAACTTTTGTGATCACTGAAAACGTTGAACGTTGCTCCATACAAATAATGCCTCCAGATTTTCAGTGCAAAAACTACGGCCGCTAGCTCCAAGTCATGCGTTGGGTAGTTCCTCTCATGAATCTTCAATTGTCTTGAAGCATAAGCTACCATTTTCCGGTTTTGCATTAGCACACAACCTAACCCTTGATGCGAAGCATCACAGTATACCTCGAAAGGTTCCTTAGGATCAGGTAACACTAACACAGGTGAAGTAGTCAACCTTTTCTTCAACTCTTGGAAACTTTCCTCGCATGCTTCAGTCCACGCAAAAGCTTGATCTTTCCGCGTTAGTTGGGTAAGAGGTCCTACTATTTTGGAGAATCCCTCGATGAATCTCCTATAGTATCCAGCTAAACCCACGAAACTACGAATTTCTGTTACCGTCTTTGGTCTCTCCCATGTTAGAACAGCTTCAACTTTTGACGGATCCACTGCGATACCTTTATTCGAAATAACGTGTCCTAAAAATTGAACTTCATCTAACCAAAATTCGCACTTTTCGGGTTTCGCGTATAACTGTTTCTCTTTTAAGATTTGGAGAACCATACTGAGATGTTCAGCATGCTTCTCTGGATTAGGAGAATAGATTAGAATGTCGTCTATAAAGACAACGACAAACTGATCTAGATAAGGACAAAAAATCCTGTTCATGTAATCCATGAATATAGCAGGTGCATTCGTCACTCCGAATGGCATCACAAGGTACTCATAATGCCCATAGCGTGTTCGAAACGCTGTCTTCGGAATATCTTCCGCCTTCACACGAATCTGATGATAACCAGATCGTAAATCTATCTTTGAGAAAACTGCTGCTCCACGTAACTGATCCATCAAATCGTCTATCCTCGGAAGTGGATATTTGTTCTTGATCGTCACTTTGTTTAACTGACGAAAATCTACACATAAACGAGAAGTTCCATCCTTCTTCTTCACAAGCAGAACTGGAGCTCCCCAGGGTGATACACTAGGTCTTATGAATTCTTTCCTCATCAGCTCCACTATTTGCTCCTTCAAGTCCTCTAGCTCCGATGGCGACATACGGTATGGTGCCATGGATATCGGTCCAGTGCCCGGTACCAGATCAATCGCAAACTCAATGTCTCGAACAGGCGGTAGTCCAGGTACATCTTCAGGAAAAACTTCTAGAAACTCATTGACGACAGGTATGGACTGTAAGTCAATCTCACTCTTGACGTCTAAGGAAAACAGTAACATGTATCCTTGAGCTCCCTCTCTCAAAGAAGCTTTTACTTGGTTAGCAGACAAAAATCCAGAAATCTCATCCTTAGGAAAAATTAGGGATTTATTTGCACAGTCTAACAGGATATGGTTAGAACATAACCAATCCATTCCTAGTATCACATCTATTTGCGAAAGAGTCAAACAGATTAAATTAACCAAAAATTTCCTATCTTCTACAAAGATAACACAATTCAAACAAGCTGTAGTAGTCAAAACAGGTTCAGCAGTAGGAGTAGATATAGTCAAGTCAAAAGGTAAAGAAGACACAGATAATCCTAACGATTTAGCACAGTCATATGCAATGAACGAATGCGTTGCACCCGAATCAAACAGTACAGTTAAAGATTTACCTCCTATGACACACTGTCCCTGAATCAGATCATCATTGTGAGAGGCCTCAGTACCACTCATTGTATAAACTCTTCCTCCAGCTCTAGGCCTTGCAGCTCGCACATTGTTCACAGAAGGTTCCGTGTTAGATCGTCCACAATTCCTAGCGAGATGTCCAGGCTGTCCACACTTAAAGCAAATGATTCCCGTAATCTTGCAGTCTTTGGTTGCGTGACCCATGCCACACTTCATGCATTTCTGTGGAACATTCCTAGATGAACCAGTACCTCCACTGCTTCCACCAAAAGATCGTTGTTGGAACTGCTGTTGACCTTGTGGCTTATTGTATGGTTTCCTCTGGAATCGATTGTTATTCTTGTAGTTTCCCCTATTGAACCTAGACGGTCCATAACCCTGTTGATTAGCATCACGACTCGCCTTCAACTCCTCTATCTGTCTACACTTATCCATCAGCCTTGGAAATACAGATATTTCCATTGGAACTACTACCTCCTTCAGTTCATATCGCAATCCTCCTTCGAATCTGTGACACTTCCACCCCTCATGTGGATTGTCAGTCAGATAGGCAGAAAACTTTGACAGACTTTCAAATCTGGCGCCATATTCAGCTACAGTCATATTGCCTTGCTTCAGCTGCAGAAATTCCATTTCTTTAGCATCTCTGGCACTTGCCGGAAAATACTTCTCCAGAAACTTCCTACGAAAAGCTTCCCAGTTCACCGCTTGTTGATCATGCTCAAGCACTTGGCGAGCTCCTCTCCACCAATTTTCAGCATCGCCCACCAGCATGTAGGCAGCATAAGTAACCTTGTCATTATCAGTACACCTCATAGCAGCAAAAATCTTCTCCAACGATTGAATCCACAGCTCAGCTTTCTCAGGCTTAAACTCTCCCTTGAATTCCGTCGGATTTCTACGCAGAAATTCATCCAGTCCTCTACTTTCAGCTCCCCTTTCCTCGCGTCGAATAAACGCGGCAGTCATTTGTGACATTGCTCTCACAGCTGCATTCATAGCTGTAGTTCCTCCGCCACGAGCCATTATAATCCTGCAAGACCAAAATCAATTAGTCATGCAGATTACAATAAACTCACCCCAAACAATATCATTTCCTTCCAGAAATAATACCAAAAGCACACAGAGAACACACAGCACAAACAAAGACAGACCTAAACCACAAACCCTAACAGACTCGGCCAGCTCTGATACCAAATAATGTAACACCCTTCTCGGGCGCTACATTGTCTGTGACATTTCCATTTTTCTAAGACCGAGTAAAGCGGAAAATAATTATTTTGTCAAAAATACGGGTTTATTTTTTCTTTTCTTTTCTCTTTAACAAATAATACCATACATACCCTTTAACATATAACATAAACTTATGCATCCATATTATACAACCAAGTTCCAAGTACCATCAGTCATACATGTTCAGAAAGAAGGCGGAAATACCAACGCCAGTAAATAACAACAGACTGAAAATATGTTTATAATAATAATATCTTTAGAGACATAACTCCACAAAATAAAACATAGACACGAGACTGGCCAGACACAAAATACTGACAAAAGTCCATTATACTAAAGCCCTCGAGACTGTGTCCATGTCTCCCAACACTCTCAAACTCCAGCAGGGTGTGATGGCGAAACGGTGTTGTCGTCATCTTTGATCAACGCAAGATAGAAAACAACAAACCAGAAAATACAGAAATGAGGTGAGATTTCAATTCATCTTACACTTAACGCAGACATGCAATGGTACGACACACAGGTACGTACAAAAATCAACAAACAGTTATATCATCCATCACAACAGAAATAATAATATTTCACAACAACATAATCACAGGGCACCGTTTTCCCTAGATAGAAGACATCTAAGACTCGAGGAATGACCTCTGATTCCCTATACCATGGTTTTAACAAACAGTCGGAGAGAGTGGTTCGGAGGATTGTTCCGGAGTACGCCAGCCTTGGGCAATAAAATGCGTCAACAGTCATCATGGTGCACATAGGCTTTTTCGGGAACATCCTACACTACCAGAAAATACATAGTGTCTAGTAGAGTATGTCGGTGTATTGCAAGATCACCATACCACAGAAGAGCAACCAACTGGGCCTATATGAGTATTTCATACCCCGACACCCCCAAGCATCAATAGATCGTCACTATGAAATTCGCACCCGCATTAAAGTGTTAGCTCGATCTCCTAGGCACAACGGCCTTACAGAACATAGTTTCACTATGTGTTTAGGCAAACTTTGCCGGAAATGCGTTCTTCTCGTCCATCCAACGGATGACATCGTGATTCCTTCGGAATTCTTTCAACGTACCGTAACAGATGCTAGATGTCCTTAAGTCCGAATCACTGGTACTTAATCATCAAGCTAAAGTTCTCAAGTAACCTTTCATCTTTGTGCAATGTTTTCTTTAAAATATTTGTTTACAATCCTAGCACATTATGAGATTGGAACATAGGTCCAATTTATTTATTTCTCTGTACTTTTCTAGTTGAGCCTTTTTCTTTGGCTTTCAATAAAACAAATCATTCTTCTTATGGAATATGGATAACGAATTATCCATACTTTATGACATAAGGTCGTGTTTCACCCCACATCATAATTTATTACGTTCGTATTTTCACTAAGTCATTCTTGACTTAGGTTTTTACACTTTACAGTAAAACCTCGTCTTTGAAGACAAAAATCCTTTTGGCTTAAAACCAAAACCTTTAGATAAAATCAAATCCATTTTCAAGAATAATTCCCCTCAAAGATACTTAGGTATCAATTTCTCCAAAACATTTTCTCAAAAATCCTTAAAACGTTTAACGACGGTTTCGCCGCTTTTTACTGAAATTAGGCCCAAAAATTCTACTTTTTGAAGATATGGTTCTTCACCTCAAATGTCTTATTCTCCTAGGTTCTATTACTTTTATGAAGATGTTGAAATGCTAATTTTCCATCAAAATTTCCCTTTATACACAATTGCTTAGAATTTGACCGAACGTCGTTTATTTTGTAAATCGCGTAAATTCTTTTTCAATGATTTTACACTCTAATAATCCAAAACTCATTTTGGAGTTTTAGAACAGTTTTGTAAGCATGAAAAACAGTTTTTGGAGAACACGGAACAGTTTTGAAAAACTGTCCAATTGCTTTAATTTTCGAAAATTGCATTTTAGTCCCTAAACTTTCATGAATTACAAAATAGTCCTTTTTCACTTAAAACCTTATAACTTTTTAGTTATAACTCCAAATCAAACCAAACCAACTTCTTTAGAAATATTTTTCAGTTGCCCTCAAATTTCCAGAAATTTCGCTTCTGCCTCAAATAATTTTCAGTAATTGCAAAAAGGTCCTTTTTCACCAAAAAGCTTATAACTTTTTATGTATTAATCCATTTAACACCAAACCAATTCCTATGGTTTTGTCTCATCAAGGACTACAATCTTAACATACAAGCACATGAATTTCGGTGCAGCCACTGAAATTCTCAGAATTTGCAATTTAGTCCCTAAGGACTCATAAATCCATAACTTTCAATATACACATCCAAATCAATCCAAACCAATTTCTACATTCTTATATATTCATCTACTTCTCATAAAAATTATTCAAACAATTTAACACATCATGGAACCCCTCAACCCAGTCATGGCCGAATGGCCTTAATTATTCATGTTAAGCATATTTGTTTTAACAAAACAATCAACAATGATCAAGGTCTTGATTAAAGATCAACAACACCAAAACCACATATATCATAACCAACATATATCAAACCAAATCCTCCAAGAGGATCACACACATATGCAAATAAATATACAAAGTCATACTTAAGAATTACAAAACCACATAAACACTAATAAACCATCACATATCTACCCTAAGGTAGGATGATAGTAATCTCCCCCATACCTTTGTTGACCACTTGATACTCAAGCAAGAAGAGGATGATGTTCACCTAAAGCTCAAGGTTTGAACCAACAAAACCTAGCCATGAATCATCAACAAGGAAACAAGTTAAAAATGAAAGAAATCCACCAAACCCATTTAATGAGTAAGGTTTGGCCTTGTTATGAAAAGTAGGCTAGAGGTCACGAAATTTTAAAAGCTCTTGGATAATGAAAGTAGAAGTCATGTGAAGATCATAGAAATTGGAATCACATTAAAAGGATTTTTCTATGATTTTCTAGAGATTTTTGAAGTTCTAGATCTAAGAATTTGAAATTTGTAAAAACTTGAGATATGAAGAAAAGTTGTGAAAGGAAAGGAAGGTATGATCATGGATTAGAAGAATCTACCTTTGGAATTTGAAGAAACCAACAAGAACTTAGACTTCCTTTGTAAATCAAGTGTAAGAACTTAAGAGTTTTTTTGGTGAGAAAATGAAGAACATGAACCAAGTGAACAAAATGAAATGCCAAAGGTGTCTTATGAAGGGGTTGGCCGTGAGTTTCAAGGGACAAAAGGGTCCAAGGAGTAATTTGGCATCATGGCAAACTTGTAGTTAAAATGAAGGATTAGGGTAATTTAGGGTTTTCACTTAAAAATTCATCATTACATGCATTTAATGCATGGTGACTCACTCTATGGCTCAATCCCTTATGACTCACCAATGAGTCATTGTTCTTATCCGTCCGGGGTCGGGTTTTGTCTCTGCACCTCCGTTCTTGATTCCGTCAATCCCCGATCGTCGAGTATTTGCCCGAATAACGTATAATAACCTATTTATTTTGAAAATTTTCAAAATAACCACTATGGTTGGAAATAAAATATAAACCTTAACTGTTTCGTTCACGGGTCAAAATTAGGTTTTCTGACCAGTAAAATCTTACTGTCAGTGAAAACGCAGGCCGGGTTTCGTCTGAGTTTTAAACCCAAATTTTTATCGGAAGCTTCTACCATAAGGTAGAGTATAATTATGATTTTATCTTGTTAAAAATCATTTTCTAGATTTAATATGAAAATTACAAACAAGTAAAATTCTACCGATAATTGAAAAACAGTAAAAACAGCAAAACAGTAAAAATCGTAAAGACAGTAAAAACAGGGTGTTACAATACTACCCCTCTAAAAAGAATTTCGTCCGCGAAATTAAAGTTACCTTAAAACAAATGCGGATATTGCTCCTTCATTTTATCCTCCAACTCCCATGTAGCATCTCCTGTCGTTGCATTCCAGATCACTTTAACCAATGAAATTGTCTTCCCTCTTAGTTGTTTCACTCTTTGATCCTCGATCCTCACAGGTAATGCCTCATAGGTTAAGTTATCTTTCAATTGTACTGTATCCGGTACTATGACATGACTAGGATCAGGAATATACTTTCGCAATTGAGACACATGAAAAACACTATGAAGATTTGAAAGAAAAGGTGGTAAGGCAATTTGGTAGGCTACAGGACCTACTCGACGAAGAATTTGGTAGGGTCCAATGAATTTAGGAGTAAGTTTCCTGGATTTAATTACCCTGCCAACCCCAGTCATAGGCGTGACTCTCAAAAACACATGATCGCCTTCCTCAAATTCAAGAGGTCGTCGTCTCTTGTCCGCATAACTTTTCTGTCGACTCTGAGTTGTCCGCATTTTCTCCTGAATCATTTTCACCTTTTCTGTTGTCTGTTGCACGATGTCTGGTCCCAACACTAAACTTTCTCCATCTTGGTACCAACACAAAGGTGTTCTACATCGTCGACCATATAAAGCTTCATAGGGTGCCATTCCTATGCTCGAGTGGAAACTGTTGTTGTAGGTGAATTCTATCAATGGTAAAAATTCATCCCAACTTCCAGTATGCTCTAACACACAAGCTCTCAGCAAGTCTTCAAGTGATTGGATTGTCCTCTCAGATTGTCCGTCCGTCTGTGGATGATACGCAGAACTCAATCTAAGTTTTGTTCCTAGTGATTCTTGTAGACTTTGCCAGAATCTTGACGTAAACCTCGGATCTCGATCCGAAATAATACTCGAAGGTACACCATGTAATCTGACAATCTCCCCGATGTATAACTGAGTCAATTTCTCCATTGAATACTTTATGTTGATAGGTAAAAAGTGAGCCGACTTGGTTAGTCGATCAACTATTACCCATATCGCATCATGTCCCTTTCGTGTCCTTGGAAAACTTGTCACAAAATCCATTGCAATACCATCCCATTTCCATTCTGGAATGTTCAAAGGTTGTAGCATTCCCGATGGTCTTTGATGTTCCGCCTTAGCTTTTTGACAAACTAGACAGGAAGCGACATATTCTATCACGTCTCTCTTCATCCCATACCACCAATACAATCGCTTGAGATCTTGATACATCTTTGTTGCTCCTGGATGTAAACTTAGTTTACTCTTGTGAGCTTCCTCCAGAATCAACTTTATGAGCTCAGAATCGTCCGGTATACAAATCCTTTCTCCGAATCTTAGGATTCCATCGGTTCCTTCTTTGAATTCTGATATTGCTCCTTGTCGCACCAATTCTCTTTCTTCTTGTAGGTACTGATCACTTTCTTGTTTCTCTCGTATCCGTTCCATCAATTCATTTGAAACAGTAATCATACCTAAGCAAAGTTTTCCTGGTGACATTTCAATTGTCAACTGCATATCTCGGAATTGCTTTAACAACTCTTGCTCTTTGACCATCATTGTAGATGCATGCATTGATTTTCTACTCAAGGCATCCGCTACCACATTTGCTTTTCCAGGATGATACTGTAGTTGGAAATCATAATCCTTCAGAAATTCCAACCAACGTCGCTGTCGCATGTTGAGCTCCTTTTGATCGAACAAGTACTTCAAACTTTTGTGATCACTGAAAACGTTGAACGTTGCTCCATACAAATAATGCCTCCAGATTTTCAGTGCAAAAACTACGGCCGCTAGCTCCAAGTCATGCGTTGGGTAGTTCCTCTCATGAATCTTCAATTGTCTTGAAGCATAAGCTACCATTTTCCGGTTTTGCATTAGCACACAACCTAAACCCTTGATGCGAAGCATCACAGTATACCTCGAAAGGTTCCTTAGGATCAGGTAACACTAACACAGGTGAAGTAGTCAACCTTTTCTTCAACTCTTGGAAACTTTCCTTGCATGCTTCAGTCCACGCAAAAGCTTGATCTTTCCGCGTTAGTTGGGTAAGAGGTCCTACTATTTTGGAGAATCCCTCGATGAATCTCCTATAGTATCCAGCTAAACCCACGAAACTACGAATTTCTGTTACCGTCTTTGGTCTCTCCCATGTTAGAACAGCTTCAACTTTTGACGGATCCACTGCGATACCTTTATTCGAAATAACGTGTCCTAAAAATTGAACTTCATCTAACCAAAATTCGCACTTTTCGGGTTTCGCGTATAACTGTTTCTCTTTTAAGATTTGGAGAACCATACTGAGATGTTCAGCATGCTTCTCTGGATTAGGAGAATAGATTAGAATGTCGTCTATAAAGACAACGACAAACTGATCTAGATAAGGACAAAAAATCCTGTTCATGTAATCCATGAATATAGCAGGTGCATTCGTCACTCCGAATGGCATCACAAGGTACTCATAATGCCCATAGCGTGTTCGAAACGCTGTCTTCGGAATATCTTCCGCCTTCACACGAATCTGATGATAACCAGATCGTAAATCTATCTTTGAGAAAACTGCTGCTCCACGTAACTGATCCATCAAATCGTCTATCCTCGGAAGTGGATATTTGTTCTTGATCGTCACTTTGTTTAACTGACGAAAATCTACACATAAACGAGAAGTTCCATCCTTCTTCTTCACAAGCAAAACTGGAGCTCCCCAGGGTGATACACTAGGTCTTATGAATTCTTTCCTCATCAGCTCCACTATTTGCTCCTTCAAGTCCTCTAGCTCCGATGGCGACATACGGTATGGTGCCATGGATATCGGTCCAATGCCCGGTACCAGATCAATCGCAAACTCAATGTCTCGAACAGGCGGTAGTCCAGGTACATCTTCAGGAAAAACTTCTAGAAACTCATTGACGACAGGTATGGACTGTAAGTCAATCTCACTCTTGACGTCTAAGGAAAACAGTAACATGTATCCTTGAGCTCCCTCTCTCAAAGAAGCTTTTACTTGGTTAGCAGACAAAAATCCAGAAATCTCATCCTTAGGAAAAATTAGGGATTTATTTGCACAGTCTAACAGGATATGGTTAGAACATAACCAATCCATTCCTAGTATCACATCTATTTGCGAAAGAGTCAAACAGATTAAATTAACCAAAAATTTCCTATCTTCTACAAAGATAACACAATTCAAACAAGCTGTAGTAGTCAAAACAGGTTCAGCAGTAGGAGTAGATATAGTCAAGTCAAAAGGTAAAGAAGACACAGATAATCCTAACGATTTAGCACAGTCATATGCAATGAACGAATGCGTTGCACCCGAATCAAACAGTACAGTTAAAGATTTACCTCCTATGACACACTGTCCCTGAATCAGATCATCATTGTGAGAGGCCTCAGTACCACTCATTGTATAAACTCTTCCTCCAGCTCTAGGCCTTGCAGCTCGCACATTGTTCACAGAAGGTTCCGTGTTAGATCGTCCACAATTCCTAGCGAGATGTCCAGGCTGTCCACACTTAAAGCAAATGATTCCCGTAATCTTGCAGTCTTTGGTTGCGTGACCCATGCCACACTTCATGCATTTCTGTGGAACATTCCTAGATGAACCAGTACCTCCACTGCTTCCACCAAAAGATCGTTGTTGGAACTGCTGTTGACCTTGTGGCTTATTGTATGGTTTCCTCTGGAATCGATTGTTATTCTTGTAGTTTCCCCTATTGAACCTAGACGGTCCATAACCCTGTTGATTAGCATCACGACTCGCCTTCAACTCCTCTATCTGTCTACACTTATCCATCAGCCTCGGAAATACAGATATTTCCATTGGAACTACTACCTCCTTCAGTTCATATCGCAATCCTCCTTCGAATCTGCGACACTTCCACCCCTCATGTGGATTGTCAGTCAGATAGGCAGAAAACTTTGACAGACTTTCAAATCTGGCGCCATATTCAGCTACAGTCATATTGCCTTGCTTCAGCTGCAGAAATTCCATTACTTTAGCATCTCTGGCACTTGCCGGAAAATACTTCTCCAGAAACTTCCTACGAAAAGCTTCCCAGTTCACCGCTTGTTGATCATGCTCAAGCACTTGGCGAGCTCCTCTCCACCAATTTTCAGCATCGCCCACCAGCATGTAGGCAGCATAAGTAACCTTGTCATTATCAGTACACCTCATAGCAGCAAAAATCTTCTCCAACGATTGAATCCACAGCTCAGCTTTCTCAGGCTTAAACTCTCCCTTGAATTCCGTCGGATTTCTACGCAGAAATTCATCCAGTCCTCTACTTTCAGCTCCCCTTTCCTCGCGTCGAATAAACGCGGCAGTCATTTGTGACATTGCTCTCACAGCTGCATTCATAGCTGTAGTTCCTCCGCCACAAGCCATTATAATCCTGCAAGACCAAAATCAATTAGTCATGCAGATTACAATAAACTCACCCCAAACAATATCATTTCCTCCAGAAATAATACCAAAAGCACACAGAGAACACACAGCACAAACAAAGACAGACCTAAACCACAAACCCTAACAGACTCGGCCAGCTCTGATACCAAATAATGTAACACCCTTCTCGGGCGCTACATTGTCTGTGACATTTCCATTTTTCTAAGACCGAGTAAAGCGGAAAATAATTATTTTGTCAAAAATACGGGTTTATTTTTTCTTTTCTTTTCTCTTTAACAAATAATACCATACATACCCTTTAACATATAACATAAACTTATGCATCCATATTATACAACCAAGTTCCAAGTACCATCAGTCATACATGTTCAGAAAGAAGGCGGAAATACCAACGCCAGTAAATAACAACAGACTGAAAATATGTTTATAATAATAATATCTTTAGAGACATAACTCCACAAAATAAAACATAGACACGAGACTGGCCAGACACAAAATACTGACAAAAGTCCATTATACTAAAGCCCTCGAGACTGTGTCCATGTCTCCCAACACTCTCAAACTCCAGCAGGGTGTGATGGCGAAACGGTGTTGTCGTCATCTTTGATCAACGCAAGATAGAAAACAACAAACCAGAAAATACAGAAATGAGGTGAGATTTCAATTCATCTTACACTTAACGCAGACATGCAATGGTACGACACACAGGTACGTACAAAAATCAACAAACAGTTATATCATCCATCACAACAGAAATAATAATATTTCACAACAACATAATCACAGGGCACCGTTTTCCCTAGATAGAAGACATCTAAGACTCGAGGAATGACCTCTGATTCCCTATACCATGGTTTTAACAAACAGTCGGAGAGAGTGGTTCGGAGGATTGTTCCGGAGTACGCCAGCCTTGGGCAATAAAATGCGTCAACAGTCATCATGGTGCACATAGGCTTTTTCGGGAACATCCTACACTACCAGAAAATACATAGTGTCTAGTAGAGTATGTCGGTGTATTGCAAGATCACCATACCACAGAAGAGCAACCAACTGGGCCTATATGAGTATTTCATACCCCGACACCCCCAAGCATCAATAGATCGTCACTATGAAATTCGCACCCGCATTAAAGTGTTAGCTCGATCTCCTAGGCACAACGGCCTTACAGAACATAGTTTCACTATGTGTTTAGGCAAACTTTGCCGGAAATGCGTTCTTCTCGTCCATCCAACGGATGACATCGTGATTCCTTCGGAATTCTTTCAACGTACCGTAACAGATGCTAGATGTCCTTAAGTCCGAATCACTGGTACTTAATCATCAAGCTAAAGTTCTCAAGTAACCTTTCATCTTTGTGCAATGTTTTCTTTAAAATATTTGTTTACAATCCTAGCACATTATGAGATTGGAACATAGGTCCAATTTATTTATTTCTCTGTACTTTTCTAGTTGAGCCTTTTTCTTTGGCTTTCAATAAAACAAATCATTCTCTTATGGAATATGGATAACGAATTATCCATACTTTATGACATAAGGTCGTGTTTCACCCCACATCATAATTTATTACGTTCGTATTTTCACTAAGTCATTCTTGACTTAGGTTTTTACACTTTACAGTAAAACCTCGTCTTTGAAGACAAAAATCCTTTTGGCTTAAAACCAAAACCTTTAGATAAAATCAAATCCATTTTCAAGAATAATTCCCCTCAAAGGTACTTAGGTATCAATTTCTCCAAAACATTTTCTCAAAAATCCTTAAAACGTTTAACGACGGTTTCGCCGCTTTTTACTGAAATTAGGCCCAAAAATTCTACTTTTTGAAGATATGGTTCTTCACCTCAAATGTCTTATTCTCCTAGGTTCTATTACTTTTATGAAGATGTTGAAATGCTAATTTTCCATCAAAATTTCCCTTTATACACAATTGCTTAGAATTTGACCGAACATCGTTTATTTTGTAAATCGCGTAAATTCTTTTTCAATGATTTTACACTCTAATAATCCAAAACTCATTTTGGAGTTTTAGAACAGTTTTTTAAGCATGAAAAACAGTTTCTAACTGTCCAATTGCTTTAATTTTCGAAAATTGCATTTTAGTCCCTAAACTTTCATGAATTACAAAATAGTCCTTTTTCACTTAAAACCTTATAACTTTTTAGTTATAACTCCAAATCAAACCAAACCAACTTCTTTAGAAATATTTTTCAGTTGCCCTCAAATTTCCAGAAATATCGCTTCTGCCTCAAATAATTTTCAGTAATTGCAAAAAGGTCCTTTTTCACCAAAAAGCTTATAACTTTTTATGTATTAATCCATTTAACACCAAACCAATTCCTATGGTTTTGTCTCATCAAGGACTACAATCTTAACATACAAGCACATGAATTTCGGTGCAGCCACTGAAATTCTCAGAATTTGCAATTTAGTCCCTAAGGACTCATAAATCCATAACTTTCAATATACACATCCAAATCAATCCAAACCAATTTCTACATTCTTATATATTCATCTACTTCTCATAAAAATTATTCAAACAATTTAACACATCATGGAACCCCTCAACCCAGTCATGGCCGAATGGCCTTAATTATTCATGTTAAGCATATTTGTTTTAACAAAACAATCAACAATGATCAAGGTCTTGATTAAAGATCAACAACACCAAAACCACATATATCATAACCAACATATATCAAACCAAATCCTCCAAGAGGATCACACACATATGCAAATAAATATACAAAGTCATACTTAAGAATTACAAAACCACATAAACACTAATAAACCATCACATATCTACCCTAAGGTAGGATGATAGTAATCTCCCCCATACCTTTGTTGACCACTTGATACTCAAGCAAGAAGAGGATGATGTTCACCTAAAGCTCAAGGTTTGAACCAACAAAACCTAGCCATGAATCATCAACAAGGAAACAAGTTAAAAATGAAAGAAATCCACCAAACCCATTTAATGAGTAAGGTTTGGCCTTGTTATGAAAAGTAGGCTAGAGGTCACGAAATTTTAAAAGCTCTTGGATAATGAAAGTAGAAGTCATGTGAAGATCACAGAAATTGGAATCACATTAAAAGGATTTTTCTATGATTTTCTAGAGATTTTTGAAGTTCTAGATCTAAGAATTTGAAATTTGTAAAAACTTGAGATATGAAGAAAAGTTGTGAAAGGAAAGGAAGGTATGATCATGGATTAGAAGAATCTACCTTTGGAATTTGAAGAAACCAACAAGAACTTAGACTTCCTTTGTAAATCAAGTGTAAGACTTAAGAGTTTTTTTGGTGAGAAAATGAAGAACATGAACCAAGTGAACAAAATGAAATGCCAAAGGTGTCTTATGAAGGGGTTGGCCGTGAGTTTCAAGGGACAAAAGGGTCCAAGGAGTAATTTGGCATCATGGCAAACTTGTAGTTAAAATGAAGGATTAGGGTAATTCAGGGTTTTCACTTAAAAATTCATCATTACATGCATTTAATGCATGGTGACTCACTCTATGGCTCAATCCCTTATGACTCACCAATGAGTCATTGTTCTTATCCGTCCGGGGTCGGGTTTTGTCTCTGCACCTCCGTTCTTGATTCCGTCAATCCCCGATCGTCGAGTATTTGCCCGAATAACGTATAATAACCTATTTATTTTGGAAATTTTCAAAATAACCACTATGGTTGGAAATAAAATATAAACCTTAACTGTTTCGTTCACGGGTCAAAATTAGGTTTTCTGACCAGTAAAATCTTACTGTCAGTGAAAACGCAGGCCGGGTTTCGTCTGAGTTTTAAACCCAAATTTTTATCGGAAGCTTCTACCATAAGGTAGAGTATAATTATGATTTTATCTTGTTAAAAATCATTTTCTAGATTTAATATGAAAATTACAAACAAGTAAAATTCTACCGATAATTGAAAAAACAGTAAAAACAGCAAAACAGTAAAAATCGTAAAGACAGTAAATACAGCCTGTTATGTACAAAACAGAATACTCATTAGGCCTTTTATAAAGAAGACACCCTATGAATTGTGGAAAGGAAAAAGCCCCAACATTTCTTACTTTCATGCATTTGCTTGTGAATGCTTCATTCTAAATACCAAGGATCAACTTGGAAAGTTTGACTCCAAAACAGACAAAGGTATCTTTTTAGGATACTCTGAAATGTCTAAAGCTTTTAGAATTTACAATTCTAGAACATCTGTTATTGAAGAATCTGTTCATGTCAAATTTAATGATAATTTAAAGACTGATAAGGAATTATCAGATCCAGAAGATGATCTTGCAGGTCTTGATATAAGCAAGTCAGAAAATCAACAACCTGACTTAACCAAGTCAGAACCTGAAGCTGAACCAGACAGACAAGTGGAGCAGACAAGTCAACAGACAAGTCAAGATCTTCATGATGATCTTAAAAGAGACTGGAAATTCAAAACTCATCATCCTAAGGATCTTATTATTGGGAATCTCTCAGAAGGAGTGAGAACCAGATCTACTTTAAAAGAATCAAGCTATATGGCCTTCATGTCAGAAATAGAGCCAAAGCACATTGAAGAAGCTCTTGATGATGAAAGCTGGATTCTTGCTATGCAAGAAGAACTCAACCAGTTCACCAGAAATGATGTCTGGACACTTGTCTCCAAGCCCAAAAACAAGTCTGTCATTGGAACAAGATGGGTCTTTAGAAACAAGTTGGATGAGGATGGCAAAGTTGTCAGAAATAAGGCAAGGTTAGTAGCTCAAGGCTATAACCAACAAGAAGGTATTGACTATACTGAAACCTTTGCACCCGTAGCTAGAATAGAAGCTATTCGCATTCTAATGTTATATGCTGCACAACACCAAATCACTCTTTTTCAAATGGATGTGAAAAGTGTTTTTCTCAATGGTATAATTGAAGAAGAAGTATATGTTAAACAACCCCCTGGTTTTGAAGATACTGACAAACCAAATCATGTTTTTAAACTTAAAAAGGCATTATATGGTTTAAAACAAGCACCTAGAGCATGGTATGATAGATTAAGTTCTTTTAACTAGAGGACAAGTAGATACTACTCTGTTTAAGAAAAGTTCTAAAGAGAACTTCATTATAGTCCAAATATATGTTAATGATATTATTTTTGGAGCAAACTAATGAAAAGCTATGCAAGGACTTTTCCAAGCTGATGCAAGCAGAATTTGAGATGAGCATGATGGGAGAGTTAAAGTTCTTCCTTGGTTTACAAATCAAATAGACAAGTGATGGAATCTACATCCATCAACAAAAGTATATCAAGGAGATGCTTAAGAAGTACAAAATGGAAAGTGCTAAACTGATGAAAACTCCCATGGAAACTAATGCAAAACTAAGTAAAGATGATGAAGGTAACAAGGTATACCAAACTGTCTACAGAGGTATGATTGGATCTCTACTATACTTAACTTCAAGCAGACCTGATATTCAATTTAGTGTCTATATGTGTGCTAGATTTCAATCTGACCCAAGAGAATCTCATCTTAAAGCTGTTAGAAGAATATTTAGATATTTTCTTGGAACTACTAATCTTGGTTTGCTATATTTAAGAACTAAAGGATACAGATTAGTGGGATTCTGTGAAGCTGACTTTGCTAGAGACAGAATAGAAAGGAAAAGTACCAGTGGAGGATGCCACTTCATTGGAGCAAATTTAGTCTCTTGGTCAAGCAAAAGGCAGACAACTATTGCTCTATCTACTACTGAAGCAGAATACATCTCAGCTGCTAGCTGTTGCTCTCAACTCTTATGGGTAAAACATCAACTTGAGGATTACTCTATTTTTTAGCATAATATATCTGTATGGTGTGATAATTCCAGTGCTATTTGCTTAACTAAAAATCCAATTCAGCATTCTAAGGCTAAGCATATAGAAATCAAACATCACTTCATAAGAGATTATGTTTAGAAAGGTATCTTTGATATTAAGTTTGTTAAAACTGAAAATCAATGGGCTGATATTTTAACTAAACTTTTAGCAGAAGAAAGATTTTTATTTATTAGAGATAATTTAAACATACATTGCATTGTTGAATGAAATGTCTGAGTTTTTGAACTGTCTATGCTACCTGTCTTATGATTTTATATCACCTATCTGTGATTACCTGTCTGACTCTGCTGAGTCACTGTGCTGAAACTCAACAGTTTTATTAAAATGGTTATTACTTATTTAATACTATTTATTAATCTGAAGCTAATCATGTGCACAGCAGTTTTAATCTCGAAACCATGTTTTCATTATGTCTTTAGTGGGCGCTATAGTTCCCCACAAGAATCGTGCCGTTTTGAATTAAAAATGTTTTATTTCTCTCTCCTGCCTTTATTGCTATAAAAGGCAAATTTTCATAAAGGTTCAAACTTTACCTTTTTCGAATCCCAAAAGTCGTTCTATCTTCGTCTTCTCTTCTCTAAAACCCTTCTCTCTTCCAAACCCTCGTAACCTCTTCTCTGAACAATGGCATCTTCAAAGCGTCTCTCTTCAAAAGAAATTGTTAAGAAATACGAGATGAGAGTGGCTGATGTTGAGAAAATTCTTCCTGGCAAAACTGTTGACCTCCAACAAATGAAGAAATGGGGTATGGATGTCACTGAAGAGTTAGAATACTCTAAGTGGACTGTTTTCTTTGACATTAAGGAGCTTGTTCTTCCCAAGCTTGTCAGAGACTTCTGGAGGAATGCTGTGGTCATCACCAGCGTGCTTGATGGAACCAAGAGCTTTAAGGCTCAAATGTCTGACAAAACACTTCTTTTCCCTATTGGATCTTTGGAGTTAGCCACAAGATGTCCAAGGATTGGAACTGCCTTCAAACCTGACTGGGAAGATCAGGTAGGAGTTGAAAATGTCAACATTGCTGTTTATGGTATTCCAAACCCTGAGAACAAGAAGCCTATCAGCATGGTGCCCAAGTGCAGGTTCTTGCACAAGCTGCTGCTTGAGTGTGTGATGCCAAGGAAAGGATCACGAGATAATGTGACCAAGATGTACAGATTTTCTCTGTACCACTTGATTCACAAAATCAAGATAGACATCAATGACCTCATCTACATGTACCTTGAGTCTCTGATCAAGAGGACCAACATGCAGACCTATCCCTATGGAATGTTGTTGACAAGGGTGTTCAGGAACAAGCTGTTTGTTCCAAGTGATGTTCACTTTGTGGACATGTCTCTTCCCATAGACAGGAAGGTCCTGTCTATGATGGGGATTGGAGGAATCCCTCTGGAGGTTGAAGAGGAAGACAACAACAACAACAACAACAACAACAACAACAACAAGAAGCCTGCTGCTGAGCAGAAGCAGAAGGAGAAAATAGAGGAACCAGTAGATTCTACTGGTGAATCAGAAGTTCCCATCTCGGAGAGAATCTGGAAACCTGCTGGAAAGGTGGCCAGACAAGACCAGAGGCATGAGGAACCCTCTAGTTTCTGGGGAATCTGCTGAAACAGTTGAGCCACTCAGGTTCAAGCTGAAGAAACCCTCTCCCAAGAGGAAGACAAGTGAGGCTGGAGAATCTGTTGGTGCATCTGCACAACCCAGCAAAAAGAGAAAACTGGTGAAGACCTTTACCAAGGTCAGACAAGTGGAGTCTGAACCTAGTAAAGATGAAGCATCTGCTCAGGGGGAGCAGACAACTCCACCCTTGGAGGAGCCCAAGGAGAAGAAGCCTCTTGATTTGGGAATCATTCCCAGAAAAAGAAGGTCAGGCTATCCTATGCCTTTAGTGGCCATTGCTAGAAGGGAAGAGATCCCTGCAGAAGGACATGTTGCTGAAGCTGTTGCTGCAACATCTGCTGACCTCTTCTGGTGGGATTCAGAAATGTGTTCATCCTAAAGCTGCTTCTTCATCCCCTTCAAAGAAAAAGCCAAGGCTATTTGAAGATCAGTCTTTCTCTTTTCCCTCTGCACCATCCTCTCCCCTTCACCAAGGTATCCCTACTTCTGCTGTTTCCTCCCCATCTGCCCTTTTTGTTAAACCGTTGTCTGTTGCCTCTCCTTTTCCATCACCTGTCTCCTCTCACCCCACCCAAACATCTTTTGATGTTGTGTCTGATATGTGTCAGTATACAGTTGTTCACAGGGACTCAACTCCCAGAGAACAATCTGGCATATCATCAAGACTTTTTGTGAGTGATCTGCAATCTCTGATGACTGCAAGTGTCTCTCACTTATCTGTCATTCCTTCTCCTCCACCACACATTCTTAACCCTTGTAGGGAGATTTTCTTCTATCCCCCTATCGTTCTGTTCATTAAAACATTGGAAGGATCTCACTATCCTGCCTCTGTTGTAATGTTACCTGATAGGTCTAGGTATTTCTTTTTCTTAGTAACAGGGTCAAATTCATTTTTCTGTCATATAGACTCTCTCTTACCCTTACCTCCATCTGTCTTAGCTAACCAACCTCTTCTCCCTCCTATACAAATTAGAGTCACTCGTCTGTCTCTATGTGAAAGACTCTCCTGTGTCTTTCCCTCTTTTGATACTGACCTAGTCAGAATCAAACCTTTGTTTAAATTAGCTTTTCTCCATTTCTTTTACTTCAGAACCATTCATCAGTATATCTTTCCCCGTGTCTCCTCAGCCTTTTCTGTACCTAAGGCACCCCCAGTATTAGCCTTACCCTGGTATCCAAACATGTCTACTGCTTCAACCAGCCTGTCTACAGAAGCCTCCTCTTCTCAGATGGTGGACTTAAAAAGCTTCAATTTACTTAAAGCTGGGCTAGAAGAAGTCAGAAGACAATTGGATGAAGAAAGGCATGCTAGGCTGCTGTTAAAAAAGAGAGTTGATTCTCTGTGTTTTCTTTTTAATCAGTCTAGCTAGCTGTTTCTGTAAAAACTGCCTTGTACATAAGAAGCTTAGGATGAATGAAAATCAGATTTATTTTATCTTTTCTTCTCTTTACTATTTTCTATATGTTCCTTTTTGTTGTTGACAAAAGGGGGAGAAAAATGTAAGATGATTAAGATAAAGTTCAAATCTGGAGAAAATATAAGATGGTTAAGATAAAGTTAAAATTGAACTATTGATCTCTGATGTTTTGAACTAAAGCTACTGCATATCTCTCTGATAATAATATTTATTTGAACTCAAATGCACCTGTCTACACTTTTTATATGGTGTAGAAAATTTCAACTTGTCTGAATTCTGTTATCTTTTGAGTTGATATTTTCTAAGGTTTATTAAATCATACGAATGTTTGTCATCATCAAAAAGGGGGAGATTGTTAAGTCTCTAAAATGTCTATGTGCATTTCCCTAAGTTTTGATGAAAACTAAACATTGGTTAATGATTTAATTAACCTACTTTGTGGTTGCTAACCTGTCTACTTAGTGTACAGATCATAAATTAGCAAAACTCACCTGTCTGTTCACTTGGATGACAACCTGTCTGGATAAGCAAAAGTCAACCCATCTGCTGACTAGGATTGTTGACTTTCTACAAATCAGTTTCAACCTGTCTCTGCCATGCTCCCATACTCGTCTAAGGTTCTTTGTTAAGAACTCGAGTACATGAAGCTTTTGGAAGCTATTCGCTCATGCAGAAGAATCTGAATCTCTCTCTCACGCTTATCAAGAAATTCAAAAGGATACTCTCTCAAGCAACCTAGGAAGTCAGAGACAAACTTCCAGTTAAAGAATGTTTCCAACATGCTTTATTCCCTAGTACTCTCGGTTATTACACAAGAAGGGAAATATACTCTGCAAAGTACAAAAGCATTCTGCACAACTTTGATTTGGCTATTACACGATGCATAAAGCCATGATCCTTCATGTTAGAGTACAACCAACGTCTTCATTGCATTAATGGCTGCCCAGAACGACTCTATTGCATTTAATGAAGCTCTGCTTGAAGCCATCGTTGCAAGGAATGTCTCTAACGGATATTAAATGTTTGAAGGCTATAAATACAGAAGTCATTTAAGATGAACATATCAGAGATTACAAAGCATTAAAGAGCCATTACTCTGTTCATTCTTTCTATCTGTATTCTTCAATCATTTGAAGTTATTACGCAGTCTTTCCTAAATCTACATTTAATCCACTCTCTGAGTGTTAGTGAAAGATCTGTTTGTCTGATTGTATTTATTACAAACAAACTTCTCAAAACAAACCTGTTTGAGCCTGAAGAGGCTAGGTGAGCAAAGAATACTTGTCTTGGAGCCTGAAGAGGCTAGGTGTGCAAATAATACCTGGAGTCTGTAACCTGATCAGTTATAGTGGATAAAACTTGGTGTTGCCAAGGACTGGGCGTAGCTCTTTGTGTTCAAGAGTGAACCAGGATAAATAACTGTGTTAATCTCTCTTCCCTTAAACTCTTTAGTTGTTTTGATTATATATCATCTGCATTCTAACGAAGGGATTAAAAGTGTTTATATCAAGCTTGTTTTTTCATTTGTGTGATTGTGTGTTTTTCTGTGAAAATATACCAGACAGGTGACCTGTCTGTGTAAGTCATTTTACACCTGTCTGAACCTAGCTTCTGTGTGCGAAAAGTTTTCAACTTTATTTTAATTTCTGATAAACACAATTCAACCCCCCTTCTCGTGTTTATAGTTGTCTATTTCAAAAATTATAATTGTTTATACGACCACAAACCTTGACTGCAGCATCGGTCTAAGGCGTTGTGATTGAGCACTCGGACTGCGCGTCCTGTGTTATTGATTTTCAAGTGATGAAAATTGTGAATAGTCGTTAGCCTTGAGCTTCGACAATGAAAAAGAGTGAACACAAAGAAAAGTCTTGAATAATGAAAAGTCTTTTATTCATATGCATTTCCCCTTAGCAGACGTGCTTGAGTTACCGAATACCCGCTTAAGATGTGGTGTTCGATGATGTATACATCCAAATGGCCATTGATAAGGAATTCGTGATGATGTTGATCCGGGTGCATAAGGTGACGGAGACAACTTGCCAATGCGGCATACAAGCCTGATCAACTCTTTATTTCTTAATGATAAAACGGTGATGATATCTCATGAGATTAAGTTTAGAGCCTGATGATTGAAGTGTCATGCATTATCTTTACAAAACTGATTGATTCGGGTATGAGACCCATTGATATAATACTTGTTGTCTTACCTATGAATAATGTTTAATTGCTAATATACCAATTTTTTGTATGTATCATGTATATGGTTGTTGAGTGATATATCTATTGTCGGTATCTCACTCTTTCATTTCTACTTGTTTTTCTCTCTTCCTTTTTGGTATCGCCTTATGTATATGAGCTCAGATGGATCCCAACATCCCTCTTGTGCCAACGATGCGGGGAACGTCGGGGCATGGCAGATTCATCCGGGGGCAACGTCTGCCACTTACCACGGATCAATCACCACAACTAATTTGAACGCTGATGGAGACCCGATCCGTAGGAGCCAGACCATGGAGACTAGGAGAGTTGCTTTGCCTCCGACTTGGTACTACCTTCATGCACTGCAAGTTAACGGTCTACTACACTAGCTACCACCTCTGGACCCTGAGGAGGACCCTGAGGAGGATCCCGAGGAGGACTTCTATGAGGTCATGGAGGAGGATGAGCCTGAGTATCACGTCCTGGATCATGACGACGACAATTCCGTGGATAAGGGCGGCGACGTCATAGACCCATTACTTGATTTCTCGTCTCGTGGGAGCATTTACGGAGACCCTGCTTGTAGCCAGTGTCAGTGACCAGTTTGGAGCGTTTTGTAGACAGTCTTCCTTCTTCTGCCTTTCTAGAGTTACCTCTTTTGTAATGTGGTTCCGGACCCTCTTTCCCCGTGTTTTCACTTACTCTCTTTTTAGTGTATCTTCTAGATTTCTAACTCTGTTGTTAATGGCCATCTTGATTAGGCCCTAGTTTCTGTACTAAACTCTGAATTCCACGGGGATAGTTATATATATATATATATATATATATATATATATATATATATATATATATATATATAGGGGCCATATCTAATGAGAGGGCTCTTCTTATATGAGAGTGAGAGGGGTAAATCTGGGCCATACAACCATACATGGATGGTTATGATTAAAAGTTATTTCATGATTTTAAAATGTCACATGACCACTTAAAAAAGTCACATGACTTTGTGGTTTAACCTTGACCGTTTAAAGTTTGATCTAGTGGCTATGATATAATCCTCTCACTCTCACATAAAAAAGGCCCTCTCACTTGATATGTCCCCATATATATATATATATATATATATATATGAATATGATGTTTACATTTCATGTTCTGAGTATTCATCAATTACCTTTTGTTTTCCCTTTGTCTTTAAGAAAAAAAAAATACCACCATTTTGAGGCTACTTACTTATAAAGATAGTATCTTTTACCGAAAGCAACTAGCAATTTAATATCTTTTATTTTATTTTCCGCAACGGGTAACTAAGATGTGGCGCCCCGGTTTAGGGTGTCACAATTGGCATCGGGATGCATTGACATTGGGAGCAATGTTCCGTGTGTGAGGTGGTACCATTGTCAACTAAGAATGTTAAATGGCACAAAACAACACTAGAAGGACAATTGAATAGTGTCTTCTCAATATAGATTTTCTAGCACCTATCAAGACTAGAATTGATCAGACGCTTTACATAGATGTCTGTTTAGGAGGATAAGACACTTGAATCTATTGCAAACACTCCACAAAGGTTAGTAACAGTAACATAAGAGTAGTAAATATAAAGGGCAAGAATGGGAAAGTATACTGAGAGATTTATCTTGGTTCACCCACAAACTTTGGGCTACATCCTGTCCTTGGCTTCATCAAGTTTTCACGCTATAATTGATCAGGTTACAAACAAGTATTATTTGACACCTAGCCTCTTCAAGCTCTTTCAAGTATTGTTTGCACACCTAGCCTATCCAGGCTCCTAAACAAGTATTCTTTTAGCAAGCCTCTTCAGGCTATGCAAGAATTGAGAATTTTGTGAAGCAACAGCTTCAAGATTACATAATTACAAATCAACCAACTAACACATAAAGAGTGAATAAGGCTTAGGAACATGTATGATTGCTAAGATTGATCTTCTCTAAATGATTTTTAGTTGAGAGAAGAATATCAGATGTTCTTGAATGAGAGTGTATGTATTTTTCTATATATTTTTTATATTCGTTTCTACAAGAGTTCGTTCTGTATTCTCTCAATCTTCAAACATTCTTCAAAGTCTTCTTTTTATATCCAACCGAGAAAGACCCATTGAGAGACATTCTTCAGGCATATTGTCTTTGTCCCGGATGCAAAAAAGTTGTTCTGACTTTGCATTTAATGTTTACGAACGTTAGAGAGCTTTGTCGACTAGAGAACTAAGCGCAATTGCTTTTCTTTCTTTAGGTAGCGCGACTTTCCTTATTTGTGCAACATTGAGAAATGCTTAGATAAAGGTGCTTTAGCTTGTTTTAAGAAAGAGAGCTGCAACAAATACTTTATGCTTTTCTTTGTTTTGTACCTTTCTGGAAATAAGAATATTAGTATTATATTCTTAATTTGAGTACTTGATTCCTTTCTTCGTTAAGTCACTTTTCTTCAAATCTCAAAATAATGCTTTAAGGGTTGTTCTTCCTTTGACATCCCTTAGTGACAAAGGTCTTGATATCTTGCTCAGATGCTTCTTTCAGAGTTTGCTTGAGGGTTCCTGACAAGTTCTTCAGACGCTTCTTTGTTCTGGTAGATTCTGTCAGTTCTTCAAACGCTTCTGCTCCAAGAAATTTTCTTTGCTTGATAACTGATTCTTAGAGATCTAGATATCTGGTTTATTCTTTGCAAACAAATGTAATCAGATCTTGTTTTTAAATTGATCTTCAATCTTCTTCAGGGATTGCATATTCATTTGGCTTTGAAGTTCTTCTTAGACCCTTGCTGAAACATTCTTGATGCAGCTTCTAAGTTCAAGAGAGAATCTGACTTTTGTAACCATTGTTATAGAGAGAAATCTTATTGTTTGAATAACAAGAATCATCATCTTCAAATGCTTTTCTTGCTTTTAGTATACTTCATTTTTCATTCTTCAGTAAGGTCTTCAATCAACCTGGTCTTGCAGTTTCCAGATGCACAACTTTATCTTTAGCCTTGATCCAATCTTCAGACGCATTTTCCTTTGACTTGATTATGATCATCAAGACTTTTCTTCAAACTAGATTGACTTGCTTCATCATCTTTAAGAGCACTTATGATTGAATCTTCCATTGGATGACTGAACTGAGTTGTATTCTGATTGATGACTAATCAGATGCTTGCTTCAGCCGATCTTGACTTTAAATATCAGACGCATTTAAGGCATTTGTTCTTTCTTTTCTTTTCTTTTTTTCTTTTTTTGATATGTACTCATCATGTATATCCTGCACATCTCAAGTAAAGGATTAGCAATGCTCTGACAATTCATTTAAAATCATTTGCTTAATGTTTGGATTCATCAAAATACAAGAGTTAGATACTTGACACATAGTCAGATGCTCTGAGACCTAATAGAAAGGTTGTGCCTTGTATAGTTTCCAAATTGGTGGGCCGTGTAACTAGGAGTCACGAGAGGTTAGTTGTACCTTAGTGTGGGTACGTAATATGGAAGGAGCGGCCTGGGAGACCTCAGGATGTAACTATGCTCGAAGTTTTCATAGTGATCAGTAGGTCGCGTCTATTGTGTCGTGTACTTCGCTGCATCCTTGTTATCTAGACTAGATCTTGAGTATTCCACGTTATAGGTGGACATTTCGAGGCGACCAAGACACTCCTCATCTGAGCGGGGCTCCTTGTGAGAGGGGGATGCACTCTTATTTATCACGACGAGTGGAAGGGTTACCTGTACAAACTAACTGGCATTCCCTGTAACACCTCGACTTTTATTGTTCTTTAATATCGGTAAATATATACATATATTTGTTTATATTTTACCCGAGACCTAGAAAATGATTTTGAATAAAACAAAGTCATATTTATAATCTACTTTATCGTAGAAAGTTACGGTGAAATTTTAGGTTTAAAATTCAGACGAAACCCGGTCTGCGTTTTAACTGACAGTAAGATTTTACTGATCAGAAAACCTAGTTTTGATCCGAGAACGAAACGATTTAGGTTTATATTATTTTTCCAACGATATTGGTTATTTTGAAATTTTTCAAAATAAATAAGTTATTATACTTTATTCGGGTGCATCATCAACAAACGGGTGATCGACGGAGTCGAGAACGGACGTGCAGAGACAAAACTGGACGCCGGATGATGGGACATCTTGCCACCTAGGGTGGTGAGTCACATGGGTGACTCACCTAGCATTTATGAAGCCTAATGATGACACCAAAATATCATGATATTTATTCTAGTGAAAAGACCAAAATGCCCTTGGACTTTAAGTGAAATACCAAGAGTGTCCCTAAGTGAATTTTGACCAAAATACCCTCTAAAACTACTAAATTTCGTGCAGCCCCTCCACTTAACCAAACTTATTTCATTTTGATTTCATTTCATCATCTTTCTCTCAAAAACCCCAATCGGGTAAACAACGGAATCGGATATGGATGTGCAGAGATACACCGAAAGATAGAACGACGAGTCATCCAATATGACTCAAGATGAATGAGCCACCATGGTGAGTCATAGTGGTGACTAACCCTAGCCATAATGATAACAAAGAAATATCTAGATATTTAGAGCTTTAACCTAACCTATGACTAGTTAACTCCAACTAAGGTTAGCCAACCATGATTGGCAACAAAATATCTTCTTCCTCACATGTGGTGCATAACTCAGCCACATCACCCTAGGAACACCTCCACCACACAAAATTTCATAGCCTAATGATTCATGAACCTAGCATTTATGTTAACTATGGTGAATCACCATTAACTAAACCTATGTTTAGTTTATTTCCACCATGGTTCACTTAAGACTAACAAATCAATTTCTCCTCTTCATTTGGACACACCACACGGTAGAATCATACTCCACCCCTAGCCAATTCGTGGCTGCCCACTCCCCCACACTTAGACATTTTCTTCTTCTTCACCAAGAACACTAAGACAAACTCTCCTTACTCACCCGAAACTGCCTCGCAGTTCTGACCTTTTTCTGTTCTGAAACTCGAAAAACTTTCTACACGACAGTTGTTCCTCTTTCTCTCTTCTTTCAAACGAGCTAAAGATCATGAAAAAAAATGAGTATTTTGAGAGATATGCCCAAATTACCAAAACAGCTCGAAATCAATAGCACCACACTAGAACAGTAGAAAGAAGGCCCTTTTCTTCCATGATCCGATCTGAATCAAACCAAACCTTCAACATCAAAGTTGTTCCTCTTCTTCTTACCTTTCCAACCAGACAAATTTCGTAATCTTTAGATGAGTGGATTATGAGATACACTCATAACACCACCATATCCTCAAAGCTGTCAAATCCTCAACTAAGCTTGTTTTGATCACTTTCTTCATTTCTTCAATCAACAAGAGGTAAACCCTCATCTATCATGATCATGTTTTCTTCTCCTTCAATCCTTTAAGTTGTTTAAGTCATGAATCATGATTTTCCATCTTCATGAAGCTTTCTTCAAAAATCTCTAGAAACTTGTAGAAAAATCTATTTGAGTTGAAACCAATTTCTATGATCTTCATATGACTTCTATTTTCATCATCCAAGAGGTTGAAAAATTTAGAGATCCCTAGATATTTCTTCTTGACTTGGCCGAACCAATGCTCAAATGGGTTTAGGTGATTTCCTTCATTCTTTAACTTGTTTTTATGTTGGTTGTTCATGGCTAGGTTTTGGTGGACAAAACTGTGGCCTACCTTGCTTGGTTTAGCTTGTGTTTGTTTGATCTTCAAGTGGTCTACAAGAGGTATGGGGGAGATTACCACTATCCTACCTTAATGTAGATATGTATGTGGTTTATATTATTTTTGTGTTGTCTTGATGTGAGCCTCTAAGAGGACTTGGTATAATAATTATGTGGTGTATGTTGTGTGATGAAAATTTATGGATGATATGCTTATTTGATGCATAATGGTTAAAATGAAATTGTTAGTATGCTTACTTGATCATTGAAAGAAAGTATGTGAAATATGCTAAATAATCATGCCATGATTTAGTGCTTGAATACATGAACATGTATGATGTTTTGTGATTGAGTGATGAAGAGAAAATCTTCTTGTTTGTTGGAACTTGGTTTCGGCCAAGCATGAGAAATATGGCAAGGCAACTTTGTTCTCCAAAACCATATGATTCCACGATGGTTTATGGACTATAAAAGAATAATTAAATCAAGAAGAAAATAATTTCTTCCAAAACTGTTTTCATAATATTGAAAATTGTCTTTCGTAGTTTGAATAATCCCAAGAATGATTTTGAATTGAATTGATTAATTATATTGAAAGTTATGGACTTTTAAAGAAATAAGGACTAATATGCAATTACTGAGAATTTCAGGGACTGTTCTGAAAACTATATTTTTAAGTATTGTGGTTGTAGTCCTTAATGATATAAGACTATAGAAATTGGTTTGAAGTTACTTGGATTTATACATAAAAAGATATAAGCTTTTTAGTAAACAAGGACCTATTTGTAAATATTGAAAATATTGGACAGAAACGTCATTTATGGAATTTTCATGGTAACTGGAAAATATTTTATGAGATGAAACTATAGAAGTTGGTTTGGTGTGATTTGGAGTTATAAATAAAAAGTTATAAGATTTTAAGTGAATGAGGACCTTTTTGTAATTAATGAAAGTTTAGGGACTAAACTGCAATTTTCGAAAATAAATGTAATTGGACAGTTAGAAACTGTTTTCATGCTTGTAAAACTGTTCTAAAACTCCAAAATGAGTTTTGGACTATTAGAGTGTAAAATCATTGAAAAAGGATTTACGCGACTTACAAACTTAACGACGTTCGGTAACATTTTTTAGGAATTTTGTATCAATGGAGAGAAAACTGTAAAGTCAGTGTTTCAACAACTTAATATGAGTATTTTAACCTAGGGAATTAATACATTTGAGGTGAAGAACCATATTTTCAAAAGTATGGCTTTGGGGCCTAAATTCAGTAAAAAGCGGCGGAACCGTCGTTAAGCATTTTTAAAGATTTTTCAAGAGAAAGGTTTTGAGAAATTGATACTTGTGTATCTTGGATGGAAATGGTTTTTAAAGAATGATTTGATTTCATTTAAAGATTTTGGTTTTAAGATCAAAAGGGTTTTAGTCTTCAAAGACAAGTATTTACGGTAAAGAACAAAAAACCTAAGTCATGAACGACTTAGTGAAAACACGAACATAATAATTTATGACGTAGGGTGGATCAAGACCTTAAGTAATAAAGTATGGATAATTCATTATCCATATTCCATAAAATGTAATGGATTCAGAATGATTTGTTTTCTTGGAAGCCAAAGAAAAAGGCTTAGTTAGAAAAGTGCAGAGAAATAAATAATTGGACTTGTGTTCCAATCTCATAATGCGTTAGGACTTTTAATCAAGTGTTTTAAGAAAACTGTGCACAAAGATGAAATGTTACTTGAGAACTTTAGCTTGATGATTAAGTACCGGTGATTCGGACTTAAGGACATCTAGCATCTGTTACAGTGCGTTGAAAGAATTCTGAAGGAATCACGATGTCATCCGTTGGATGGACGAGAAGAACGCATTTCCGGCAAAGTTTGCCTAAACACATAGTGAAACTATGTTCTGTAAGGCCGTTGTGCCTAGGCGAGATGGAGCTAACACTTTAATGCGGGTGCGAATTCCGTAGTGACGATCTATTGATGCTCGGGGGTGTCGGGGTTTGAAATACTCATATAGGCCCAGTTGGTTGCTCCTCTATGGCATGGTGATCTTGCAATACACCGACGTACTCGACTAGACACTATGTGTTTTCTGGTAGTGAAGGATGTTCCCGAAAAAGCCTATGTGCACCATGATGACTGTTGACGCATTTTATTACCCAAGGCTGGTGGACTCCGGAACAATCCTCCGAACCACTCTCTCCAACTGTTCGTAAAACCATGGTATAGGAATTCAGAGGTCATTCCTCGAGTCTTAGATGTTTCTATCTAGGAAAACGTTGTGCTATGGTCATGTTTCTGTGAAACATTATTGTTTTGTTATGAGTGTAGATATGATTGATAATTGTTAATTGTACGTACCTGAGAGTCGTACCACTGCATGTCTGCCTTATGTGTAAGATAAATGGAAATCTCACCTCCTTATTTTTATATTGCCTATGTCGGCTGGCTATGTGCCTTCTGTATTCTTTTGAGAAGATTGAGACGTCAAGATGTCGCTTGGCTGACGTATCGTAGATATTGAGGTTCGAGCTTGCGGATGCTATGGTGGAATTGCTAGTGGACATCTTTCAGCTTTCAGCTTTCAGATAGTCCAAGACGATAGCGTTTGTTTTCTGTCATGCCTTACTTTTGTTTTCTTGGGATGGGAATGACGGTTGATAGTTCATAGACTATGTTTTCCTCTTGGAAGGAAAAAAAAGGGCTTAGTTCGAGCGCTACTTTTGTAGTGACTCCAGTAGTGTCTTTTTCGACGACGTCGGTAGTGGACTCAAATAGAGTTTCCACTAGACCTCGTCAGTTGAGTTGTCCTTCTCACAGTGTACGAGAAAGGACTGTCTTTTCTATTTTAGATTAGCCAGCTGGGTATGTTTGGGAATTAATGTAACTATCTATGGAGCTGCGACTCCAAGTATTTTATATTTTAGAAGCTGTGTCTCCACATCTTTATACGGGATACGTATATGGTTATGATTTTTGGGTTATGTGTCGGGTTGGGCATTATGTAATTAATTTGCGAACTTATGACCCTAAATGTGATAATGGAATGTTTTATTATCCATTCATTTAAAACAAAGTAGTTATATTTATGACTTGCGAAACCCCATTCTTTTATAGCCAATTTTAATTAACCTACTTTTCGGCCTTAAAATGTCACTTGCGATGTAGCGCCCGAGGAGGGTGTTACATTCCCTCAGCGGATGTTGCTCTTGAGAGAGAATGTTGTAGGGAGCTAAGTCTCCTGAGAGAGGAATCAAGAGAGGTTCTAATCTGAGAGGTTTAGTGTTGAGGATGATTGTGGAAAAGCCTGACTTGAGAGATGATTGACTGTTGTTTGATGTTTGTGTATGTGCTAAGTGTTATGCTATGTTATCCCTTTATATGCTTTAGTCTGTACTTATCTCCCTTTATGTATGTTTTCCTTGTACGTATTTTCGTGACCAGATGAGCTTTGGGAGTAGAGCACCTTAATCAATACCTAAGGACCATTGCCCGAGGCACTACCTAGTGGCGCAGCCGCCCAAGATCCCCGGCCAGGGGGACATTGAGGTCATCTACCATGACCCCGATGGCTGGCAGGTAGACCTGTCGCAGTTCTTCAAGGTGTACGTTGGTCCTGTCAGTCTCTGTATAACACCCTTCTCGGGGCGCTACATTGTCTGTGACATTTCTATTTTTATAAGACCGAGTAAAGCGGAAAATAATTATTTTTGCCAAAAATACGGGTTTATTTTTTTTTCTCTTTAACAAATAATCCCATACATACCCTTTAACATATAACATCAACTTATGCACCCATATTATACAAACCAAGTTCCAAGTACCATCAGTCATACATGTTCAAAAAGAAGGCGGAAATACCAACGCCAGTAAATAACAACAGACTGAAAATATGTTTATAATAATAGCTTAGACACGAGACTGGCCAGACACAAAATACTAACAAAAGTCCATTATACTAAAGCCTTCGAGACTATGTCCATGTCTCCCAGCACTCTCAAACTCCAGCAGGGTGCGATGCAGAAACAGTGTTGTCGTCATCTTTGTTCAACGCAAGATAGAAAAACAACAAACCAGAAAATACATAAATGAGGTGAGATTTCAATTCATCTTACACTTAACGCAGACATGCAATGGTACGACACACAGGTACGTACAAAAATCAGCAAACAGTTATATCATCCATCACAACAGAAATAATAATATTTCACAACAACATAATCACAGGGCACCGTTTTCCCTAGATAGAAGACATCTAAGACTCGAGGAATAACCTCTGATTTCCTATACCATGGTTTTAACAAACAGTCGGAGAGAGTGGTTCGGAGGATTGTTCCGGAGTACGCCAGCCTTGGGCAATAAAATGCGTCAACAGTCATCATGGTGCACATAGGCTTTTTCGGGAACATCCTACACTACCAGAAAATACATAGTGTCTAGTAGAGTATGTCGGTGTATTGCAAGATCACCATACCACAGAAGAGCAACCAACTGGGCCTATATGAGTATTTCATACCCTGACACCCCCAAGCATCAATAGATCGTCACTATGAAATTCGCACCCGCATTAAAGTGTTAGCTCGATCTCCTAGGCACAACGGCCTTACAGAACATAGTTTCACTATGTGTTTAGGCAAACTTTGCCGGAAATGCGTTCTTCTCGTCCATCCAACGGATGACATCGTGATTCCTTTGGAATTCTTTCAGCGTACCGTAACAGATGCTAGATGTCCTCAAGTCCGAATCACCGATACTTAATCATCAAGCTAAAGTTCTCAAGTAACCTTTCATCTTTGTGCAATGTTTTCTTTAAAATATTTGTTTACAAATCCTAGCACATTATGAGATTGGAACATAGGTCCAATTATTTATTTCTCTGTACTTTTCTAGTTGAGCCTTTTTCTTTGGCTTCCAATAAAACAAATCATTCTGAGTCCAATAAATTTTATGGAATATGGATAATGAATTATCCATACTTTATGACATAAGGTCGTGCTTCACCCCACGTCATAAATTATTATGTTCGTATGTTCACTAAGTCATTCTTGACTTAGGTTTTTACACTTTACAGTAAAACGTCGTCGTTGAAGACTAAAATCCTTTTGGCTTAAAACCAAAACCTTTAGATAAAATCAATTCCATTTTCAAGAGTAATGTACCTCAAAGATACTTAGGTATCAATTTCTCCAAAGCATTTTCTCGAAAATCCTTAAAACGTTTAACGACGGTTTCGCCGCTTTTTACTGAAATTAGGCCCAAAAGTTCTACTTTTTGAAGATATGGTTCTTCACCTCAAATGTCTTATTCTCCTAGGTTCTATTACTTTTATGAATATGTTGAAATGCTAATTTTCCATCAAAATTTCCCTTTATACACAATTCCTTAGAATTTGACCGAATGTCGTTTATTTTGTAAATCGCGTAAGTTCTTTTTCAATGATTTTACACTCTAATAATCCAAAACTCATTTTGGAGTTTTAGAACAGTTTTGTAAGCATGAAAAACAGTTTATAACTGTCCAATTACTTTAATTTTCGAAAATTGCATTTTAGTCCCTAAACTTTCATGAATTACAAAATAGTCCTTTTTCACTTAAAACCTTATAACTTTTTATTTATAACTCCAAATCAAACCAAACCAACTTATTTAGAAATATTTTTCAGTTGCCCTCAAATTTCCAGAAATTTCGCATCTGCCTCAAATAATTTTCAGTAATTGCAAAAAGGTCCTTTTTCACCAAAAAGCTTATAACTTTCTATGTATTAATCCATTTAACACCAAACCAATTTCTATGGTTTTGTCTCATCAAGGACTACAATCTTAAAATACAAGCACATGAATTTCGGTGCAGCCACTGAAATTATCAGAATTTGCAATTTAGTCCCTAAGGACTCATAAATCCATAACTTTCAATATACACATCCAAATCAATCCAAACCAATTTATACATTCTTATATATTCATCTACTTCTCATAAAAATTATTCAAACAATTTAACACATCATGGAACCCCTCAACCCAGTCATGGCCGAATGGCCTTAATTATTCATGTTAAGCATATTTGTTTTAACAAAACAATCAACAATGATCAAGGTCTTGATTAAAGATCAACAACACCAAAACCACATATATCACAACCAACATATATCAAACCAAATCCTCCAAGAGGATCACACACATATGCAAATAAACATACAAAGTCATACTTAAGAATTACAAAACCACATAAACACTAATAAACCATCACATATCTACCCTAAGGTAGGATGATAGTAATCTCCCCCATACCTTTGTTGACCACTTGATACTCAAGCAAGAAGAGGATGATGTTCACCTAAAGCTCAAGGTTTGAACCAACAAAACCTAGCCATGAATCATCAACAAGGAAACAAGTTAAAAATGAAAGAAATCCACCAAACCCATTTAATGAGTAAGGTTTGGCCTTGTTATGAAAAGTAGGCTAGAGGTCACGAAATTTTAAAAGCTCTTGGATAATGAAAGTAGAAGTCATGTGAAGATCATTGAAATTGGAATCACATTAAAAGGATTTTTCTATGATTTTCTAGAGATTTTTGAAGTTCTAGATCTAAGAATTTGAAATTTGTAAAAACTTGAGATTTGAAGAAAAGTTGTGAAAGGAAAGGAAGGTATGATCATGGATTAGAAGAATCTACCTTTGGAATTTGAAGAAACCAACAAGAACTTAGACTTCCTTTGTAAATCAAGTGTAAGACTTAAGAGTTTTTGGTGAGAAAAATGAAGAACATGAACCAAGTGAACAAAATGAATGGCCAAGTGTGGTTTTGAAGGGCTTGGCCGTGAGTTTCAAGGGACAAAAGGGTCCAAGGAGTAATTTGGCATCATGGCAAACTTGTAGTTAAAATGAAGGATTAGGGTAATTTGGGTTTTTCACTTTAAAAGTCATCATTACATGCATTTAATGCATGGTGACTAACTCCTATGACTCACCCCCTTATGACTCACCAATGAGTCATGGTTCTTATCCGTCCGGGGTCGGGTTTTGTCTCTGCACCTCCGTTCTTGATTCCGTCAATCCCCGATCGTCGAGTATTCGCCCGAATAGGTATAATAACCTATTTATTTTGAAAATTTTCAAAATAACCACTATGGTTGGAAATAAAATATAAACCTTAACTGTTTCGTTCACGGGTCAAATTTAGGTTTTATGACCAGTAAAATCTTACTGTCAGTGAAAATGCGGACCGGGTTTCGTCTGAGTTTTGAACCCAAATTTTTACTGTAAGCTTCTACCATAAGGTAGAGTATAATTATGATTTTATTTTGTTAAAAATTATTTTCTAGATCTCATATAGAAATTACGAACAATTAAAATCCTACCGACAATTGAAAAACAGTAAAAATCGTAATAACAGGGTGTTACACTCTGCATCAGATATGGGGGAGGAGCCATGTTCCAGCTTATCAGTCCATTCCAGATCATCTAGAGGCTGCCTATTTCAGAGATATGATACCTCACAGTGGAACAACGTGCAGAACTCTCACGCGACTAGTAGACGCGAATTTGTTTATAGGGGAGCCAGATGCAGGACTATGCAATTTAGTCAGACTTGCGTAAGGAGGCGGATCGTCATATTTGATATTTAGGAGTCGGTGTGGGAGCCATGACTTTATAGACGCTGCTATGGAGAAGGGCAGGGTAGTTCTAGACTCCCACATTACTGATGATGTGGTATCAGCTGGTGCGCCAGGATAGGTTGTGCGTTAGGTGAGCTTTTTCTCCTTTTCTTGTATTTTTGAGAGTCGGATCGGATAGTGACAGGAGTTTTCCTCTTCTTGTGGTCTTTTTGATGTATCTCTTTTGGTTTATGAGTCTGTATCGTTTTCTCGTAATGACAGTGGCCTTTTATATGGCTTTATGTACAGTTTCTCGACAGATGCTTGTGTATATCTATATATGTATGTCTTCCGTTTCTGATGTTTGCTCGTGCATCTTTTAATGTTTTTCAATTTCCAAGCTTTATACATATTTTCTGCATGTAATTATTTTGCATACTTATAAAAATTCCTTTAGGATTATTATACTTAATTATTTTAAGTTTTTAGTATATAAATGAAATTTTATGTTTTATTTTCTCCTGGGAGTTGATACAAGGCTAGTAAGCAAGTTTTTTTTAGACGTCATTTAAATTTTCAATTTTAAAGAAATTAAAAAATTCTGAAAATTCTTACTTTATTAAATTAATTTGACTTAATTAATTTTTGGCACTACAACTATATTAATAATTTTTTCTTGTAAACAATTATGAGAATTTGTTTTCATGTTATGAAGAAAAATAACGATAATCCGTTAAAATGTTTATTAAAAACCAAAAAGAAAAGAAAATGAAAAAAACAAATAAATACTATTTTCATGTTTGGGTTTTGGCTTTGCACTCTATTGCTCTTCACCCTCCACCTCTCTGTCTCTCTCTGTTTCTCTCTCTTCGCCTTTCTCTCTCTAAAATCTTAGAGCTCTGGATTGCCCCCTTACTCTTCGATTCCAGGTATGTGTGCCCTACTTGGGATCCGCTTCATACGACGCCGTTTTCCATTTCCCCTTTCCAGTTCTTATTGATTTTTTGGTTTTTCACGGTGTTCTTCTGCGCCATCTTTACGTTTCCGATCAATGTTTTTCGCGGGAATCGTTGCCCCAAGATCTCGGTTGGTTTTAGGCATCGACTGTTTTAATGAATTTTCGGTTTTGTGGTTCCTGTAAATGTGCATCATGGAGCTGGTTTTTGCAATCTCGTTTTTTGTTTGGGTTTAATTCAGGCTTGGTCCAATTTATTTTATTGGATTGAGTTTAATTTCTTGTTATTTTTTTATGCTTTATTTTAGGGTTTTATTCCTTTTTAATGGTGGGTTTGGGTTTGTGTTTATTCAATGACGTTCTTCATATCAGAATCGTTTTCCCCCACCCCCCGCTTTTACTTTTACTTTTAGGTTTCCTCCTATTGTTATGTGCTGGATTTTGAGAAATAAGGAAGTTAACATACCGTTGTTATGTGTTGTTTTCTCAGGTTTCAATTGGTGAATTGTTGCCATTTGAATTTGTAAGTGGCAAAAGTTGACCTTTTTTTTTTTTGAAAAAAAATAAAAATTATTATGCATTTTCTGTGATGTGGTTGAAAAAATGATTACTTTAAGTGCTTGAGTGATTTACTATGTTATGATGTAATATGGGATTTAAGGGGCTGATATTGGTGCTCTATGTGTGTGCTTTCTTATCCGGCAGGTGGTATAAGAGGAGTGTTAGTGAAGTAGTGCTTGATCAGGGAATGGCTGGGATTGTGAGTGAGGAGTCTGGAGTGGGAAAGTCTGTGGAGGGAATATCGAGTGGGCATCGTTGTCAATCTGGGGAAGCATTGGCAGAATGGCGGTCTTCTGAGCAGGTGGAGAATGGTATCGCGTCGACTTCACCCCCTTACTGGGACACTGATGATGACGATGATGGTAGCGAATTTCTAATTCTTAAAAATATAAATTTTTTATAAACAGTTTTTCAAAGTGTAATTTGTTTTCCCCCCTATACAGGACCAAAACCTGCTGAGCTATATGGAAAATATACTTGGAAGATAGAAAATTTTTCTCAGATTACCAAAAGGGAACTGCGCAGTAATGCATTTGAGGTTGGCGGCTACAAGTGGTATGCACCTTTGGATTAACTTATTGTCCTTATATGTGTTCTGGTGTGCTTAAGAGCTTAACTATCCAAGCTTTTCTGCATCATTTTTATCTAGTCCTTGATATACATATACCATGGTTTTAAATTGTGGTCGCAATTACAGTCGCAATGTGGTTTTGCAAACCTCTGAAGCCACAATATCGCGGCCACAATCACGGTTGCGGACTGCATTTAAAACTATAACCTATACGTTTACAAAGGCTTGCTCTTATGTTTTGTAGTCTGCTGCTCCATTAGATGCAGTTTGGTTATGGGTATTTCATGTACGAGCTTCAAGAACAATTTTGCTATGAGAGCATAACAATAATTTTCTCCTTGTTTTGGGTTAATAACATGGAAAAGGGTGAGATTTAGGGATGATAGTTTTCCCTCATTTTCTCTCCCTCATTCACCTTTCCTCTCTTTTTTGTGTAAGAGCATATACACATTTAAAATATATTGCACCCAAATAGACCATTATGGCTTTGGTCAGTCATGTTGGGAAGTTTTTTATGATTTATGAGTCCTAACCAAATTTATTGTTTGTATTTTATCTCTAAAGCATATTTATTAGAAGGAGAATATTGGTTAGAGGGTTACATAGGTCTTGCCGATACTCTGCAACTTTCAGACATGCCAAAAGGATTTTGTGACTGTATAATATACTAATACTAATACAGATTGGTTAATCAGGAAAGATATTTTGTTTATTTGGTGAAAGGTGTGTCCAATATCAAGAGTAGCAGAATGTGATAATAGAATTCACATGCTTGATGCAGAGTTGGCACATGCTATCTAACAGATGAATATGGTCTGCTAATACAGTCCTTATTTCTTGAAACATGGCATGCATATTAGTTGAGTTTTTATTTTTATTTTACCTAATTATGCTGTGGTGTGTGGCAGGTATATTTTAATTTACCCACAAGGTTGTGATGTCTGCAATCATCTCTCTCTGTTTCTCTGTGTAGCTAATCATGACAAACTTCTTCCAGGTTCGATTCTTGGATTTTTCAGATTGCATTGGTGATCGTTATTTTTAGTAGCTACTCTTGATCCCATAGTGCTTGACTTTTTCTTTCCCCCTCATTTTTGGGATAATACAGGATGGAGTCATTTTGCACAATTTACAATAGCTGTGGTCAATAAAGACCCGAAGAAATCAAAATATTCTGGTCTGTTGGTAAATAATTGGCTTAATTATCAGAGTTTACAATTTTTTTAGCAGCAATATTGAGTTACTTTTACTTGAGTTTTCTAGATACATTGCACCGATTTTGGAAGAAGGAGCATGACTGGGGATGGAAAAAGTTTATGGAGCTTTCGAAGGTGTATGATGGCTTTGTTGACAATTCTGACAATCTGATAATTAAGGCTCAAGTTCAAGTCATTAGGTGTTCTGTGCTTAATTTCTTTATAGTCTTACCAATATGCATACACCATCTTCTATATGCTTTAGCTTGTCATTAAGGTTATATCAACTGTGTACATAGTTTTGACTCCATAATGATTACTTATCTGGAAAGAATAAAATATGAATGTTCTGTAATTCTACTAGTTAGATTGATCAACCCTTTTCAGTATTTTTAATTAGAGATTTGAAAGCCAACAAACGATGAATTCTTCCTTGGATGCCTACTTTAAATTTTCTGGGGAAGTTGGTTCTAAACAGTGGACCAATTCACGAGGCTCCAACCTAGTGGGGTCTTGGGAGGGTAGATTACATTACACAGCCTTAACCCCGCAAATGGAGAGGCTGTTTCCAGGATTTGAACCCGTGACCTCCAGGTCCCTGATGTTATAAACCTTGTATTTTTGTCATTTATTAGTAACGCTGCAATATCTTGCATGATCATATTCCCCTAAAGTTTTTAACTCATTATGAATCTGTATCTACTAAAGGGGTAGGGTATCTACTGTATCTAGGTTTGTACGTTGTTATTCTTTGTCATATTTTTTTTACCTTAAGTTTCTGCTTCAAGCCTCATGACTACATATTGCTGATAACCTGTTGCAATTACCTTGGCTTGGCTTGGAGGGGTCTCATTCTATTTCACTGAATTTCTATACTTCGTGCATCTTTCTACTCTCTAATCGTATGTTGTGATATTCATGACAACTTTTTTTATTTTGTCCTCAAGGCAGAATCATCAGGGAATCCAGAGATGGTTGTTATTTTGTTGATTTTTTTTCACTATGTGAACTCTTTTATTAACTCATAGATCTAGATAACTTATTTCAGAATTACATCAATTATGATTTGTGGTGGTTGTGTTCAAATTCATGGATTATCAGTAATAGATAGTGGTGCCAAGTTGGCTGTTTGCTTTTAACTAACTCTGGAATCCACTTGTTTCATGGTGATAAATTAATTTAATTAATTCATGTATATTTGTTCACTTAATGATCATGTGAAATTATAAAATGTAAGGCCAAAATTGTAAAGGTCATACAGTATGTAAGATATTTATATGTTTGTATGATATTAGTATATGTTACATATTTTTGATTTTTAGCAAGATACCTGAAGTTCATTTGGTGTAAAGAAAGTTTTGAAAAGGTAATTATAGTTTTCTGAAAAGACTAAAATAGATATATTTGGTTCTTTCTTCAGAAGTTTGAATTTTTAGGTTCTCCAAAATGTTTTTTTTTCTTGTGGAAAAAAACTATTTTGCTGGAGAAAAGGTTATCTAGATGGCTAGATGGAGAAATTTTGTCTGTGTCATAGTATTTCACCACAACTGGGGGTAAAGCTGCTAATGAAGTATAAAGTAAATTTACTAATGTTTGTTGGTTCATTTGGTTGTTTGTTGTGTTGTAAGGCTATCCTGTTGTCTGGTGTTTTCATTAAACTATGTTTTGTTATCACTTTTTCCTTTTGAAACATGCTGCTGTCAGATCCGATCTCTCTCTCTCTCTCTATCTTTTTTTTTTTTTTTTTTTTTTTGCAATAATGCAATATGCCTTGGAGCTTTTTATTCAGGTGTGTGACCATATTTGCTCGTCTTTTACGCACAGGGAGAAAGCTGACAGGCCTTTTCGTTTGCCTTGATTGTCAGTATAGGAGAGAGCTTGTTAGGGTATATTTGACAAACGTAGAACAAATTTGCCGCCGTTTTGTTGAGGAGAGAAGAGGAAAGCTTGGAAAATTGATAGAGGATAAAGCTAGGTGGTTGAGGTATTTCATGCTTACCTTTAACACATATGTATAATATAAAAAAAATCCAGGACCATTAAATTATTTTCTTTTTGTGCTCCATGATCATTAATAATTTAATACTTGATTTAATTTTCAAATCTTATTTGACTTAACCTAATTTCCATTTAATCCAGAAAAGTAGAAAATGTTAACCATGTCAAATATGAATGAAATGATTATAGAGAAGGAATACTGTAGTTAAATCTTATTAGTGTGACAGTGTTGGATGTAGGCAACTTCATGTAGTCTATGCATTTTCTAACACAACCTTAATCTATGATATTGCTATTTAATAGGGAAATGAACTGTCTATTCTATTTAATATATTGTATTCAGATTCATTACCACTTGTGTTGGATCTTTAATTTGTGGTGTCTGATTTTATTTGCTGATCAAATGGTAATTTACAATGTGCACAGCTTCTGTACTTTCTGGAGGGAAATTGAGCAAACTTCTAGGCGCCGCATGTCTAGGGAAAAGACAGATGTAATTTTGAAAGTAGTTGTAAAACACTTCTTTATAGAGAAAGAAGTGACTTCTACTTTGGTAATGGACTCCTTGTATAGTGGATTGAAGGCTCTTGAAGGCCAGACTAAGTGCAAGAAAGGTAGGGTAAAATTGTTGGATGCTGAAGAAATGACAGCACCGATTGTTCGTGTTGAGAAAGATATGTTTGTGCTGGTGGATGATGTTTTACTCCTACTTGAGAGGGCTGCTATAGAACCTCTGCCTCCGAAAGATGAGAAGGGTCCTCAAAATCGAATGAAGGTGAGAAAAATAATTTATGTTGGTTAAAAGCGACTGAGGGATCATGTTGATATCTGATGATATAGGGTAAGCCTGTAGGTACCTGACGGTATTACTGTGAAATTTTGAGAGTAAAGGAATAAATATAAGAGATCAGAAAACAGTCTCATATTGTAGTCAAAACCAGAGAAAAGAGATTGGAACTTCTTTCTACTGTTAGCCTTTTGGAATTTGTCGATATTACTGCAAGAGATTTAAGAGAATAACGGAATAAATATAAGAGATCAGGAACAGTGTCATCTTCGGGTCGAAACAAGGGAAAAGAGAATGGAACTTCTTTGTAGTGTAATGTTATAATTCTTCTACAGCCATAGGTCCCATTTTAGTTTGTCAGACCTTATTAATTAATTGACATATCCATTTATATGGGTTCAATAGTTGACCATCCAAAACAACCAAACAAAATGACATAAAGAAGAAACTAAAACTCTTCCACATTCTGAACTATGGTCTTTAATATGTTAAGATTGAGTAGTCAAGTGCTGTCAGCTGGTCATCCTAATCGACAACCTGATATGTTTTTTTTTTTTTTGGATGCTGCGTTTTTTTCCTACTGGTATTTCACATTTCTTGGTTTGGCTCCAAAGGCTTAATTTCTGAGTGATTATGCATGATTAATTTAAGATTTCATAGTTAGAAGTGTAACAGTTTTGACGGAATTGTTTTTGGAAGATTGTTTTATGGACAGGATAAGCTTAATTTCAAAATACATTTAGTTAAAATTTAAAAAAAATGAATTAAGTTTAGGCTAGTTAGAGTTGTGGACATATATTACAGACAAATAATGGTATTTTCAGTCACCTTGGAAACTAAGTGCAATGGATGAGTCATATGACACACTTCCGCTTTGTTGTTTTGAAATTCTTTTGATTTGTAAGAAACCTGGTTCACTTTGTTGGCAGGATGGAAGCACTGGGGATGACTTCAATAAAGATTCTATAGAGCGTGATGAAAGGCGTCTTACTGAATTGGGTCGCAAGACTTTGGAAATCTTTGTACTTGCCCATATATTCAGGTAGTTTATGCAATTTGTTCTGTACTTTTCTTGTTTTCTAGCTTAACAATTAACCTGATTGTTTATATACTCCTGATATTTAGTTCTTGTTACTTCCTGAATTAGTACTCTTATACTCCTGTATGTTTGAATGTTGTTTGTTGGCAAGGATCATTAGCAAGTAGACTCTTTTAATTCACATCAGTCAGTTACGGTGATGTCCAATTTGTTTTATTTTATATTTGCAGGTTGTACCTTCATTTTGTGTCCTATTCAAACTGTGCACTTTTTGGTAGGATCAATGTCATCTTTGTAAAACTTCCATCAATGGATTACAAAATCTGTTCTTATTGTGATACTTCATAGTGGATGAGAAATAAGGGATTTTCGGCTTATGTACACTTTACTGGCAACCTTGTTTACAGAAGATGACATCAAATTCTGAAGCTTAAGTGTGTAGTGTGTATCATGTGTACTTCTCCTTCTTAGCTAGAGTTTGGAATCTGTGATATATAGTATTAACCAGGGGACATGGACGTGGAGTTTTACTTAATAATTAGTACCATGTGAGACAATAGATGTTGTGTAGCTAGCAGTAGCATGATAGCCAATGTTTTCAGGTGGTTTTGCAATTAAGTTTGAGGTCCTTGGAATTTTATCCACGAGCATGTAGTGCAATATTATTAACTATCCGAAAGTAAATAAATGCTTGTTAACTTTCTGGCGACCCGGGCTTTGTGTTGCTGTCTGTATGTGCTGTTGACTCTGAATAATATAGGTGTGCTTAACTTGTTTTTGGTGACATATAAGGTCTTTACTATGTCTGTACTGCTCATCTTTTAATTGATATGTTTTACCTCTATGTATGGACTATTTGTAGTTGTAGGTTGTGAATGGATTAGAATATCATTATTATTTACTTCATTTGTGCAGCAACAAAATTGAGGTTTCCTACCAGGAAGCCGTTGCTCTGAAGAGGCAAGAAGAGCTCATCCGTGAAGAAGAGGCGGCATGGCTTGCTGAAAGCGAGCAGAAAGCAAAACGTGGAGTTAATGAGAGGGAAAAGAAGTCTAAGAAGAAACAGGTCTGACACATCTAATCTTCATTGGCAAGGGATCTCTGTTATTCTAAAGTTGATGTGACAGATGCTACTGCATTGCCTTGTTGTCTTGATAACAAAATGAGTTTTTACTTTATTATCAGTTAGAGATTGAAATGCAATTTTTGTTTGATGTTTTTTAATGTTTTGATGTTAAAACTGAATAGAGTCAATATTCATTTGCTCTTAGAATTTGCTGTACAAGACATAATTGAACTGCAACATCTGAACATGCATTATAAACGAAAACGACAACTATTATAAGATGATGATCATAATATCTGGTTGCTTTACTTGGTTAAATGCTGCCAATATATGGCTATTTTTTAACATTGTATTGAAGAAATCATCTAATTTCTGATTTATGATGGCTACTACGGCTCGACTTTGCATTGGCTTGTGATGAATTCATGCGTTTCATGATTTTTGCCTGCATTTATGATCCATGTACATCTTTAAGACCCTTTGCTTCTTTTCCAACCTAGCATTCCCATAAAGTACTTTATGTAACAAACCAATGGCCATTCTTTTGGCTAATTATTCCTACACTGGAAATATATTGCCAGTAATTTATAAGCTGTAATGCTCCTTAGTTGTTTTCTTGATGTTCCTTTCCCTTTGGCATGCCTGCTATTCGTGAGATTAAATGATGTCATCTGCACCGGGTTGGTGAGAATAGTTGTTCAGATTGTCCTTTTTAACTGCTGACAGATGGTCCTTTCTTGTTACTGCAGGCCAAACAAAAAAGGAACAATAGGAAAGGAAAGGATAAAGGGAAGGAGGAGAGGCATACTATGGCTGTGCATGACAATTCCCAAGATAGTGCTGCTGATGAGAAAAAAGATTCTAGTATGGAAGAAGTTCAAACTTCGGTTGAAAAGCTTGATGCCCTGGAAGTTGTATCTGATGTGTCTGACTCTGTGGATGGAGTTGGTGAAGTGCTTCAGCCTGATTCAGAAGACAGAGATACTAGTCCTGTTAATTGGGATACTGATGCATCAGAAATTCAGCCTCCCACTGAGCCTAGTATCAATGGCATAGGTGGTCTTTCATCTTTACAAAATGGAATGGCTGAGAAAAGGAGCAGTTCGGTGATGGATGATAGTTCTTCAACATGTTCTACTGATTCATTGCCATCAGTGGTCGTGAGTGATGCCTACAAGGGGAACTCCTTGTCGAATTACAAGGTCCAAAAGTCGCCTAGCAGGTAAGTATATAGCTTAGTGTTTCTTTCATGTGGATGTATATTTATGTATCATGCGAGTTAATTTGATTTGGCACTTCTTACCTGAAGAGGAAAGAACCGAGGTAAAGCATCACCTGATGTGGGTAGTTGGACAACTGAAATGGATAGTCAGCCATCTGGTTCTGCTGCAGATGCTGGGGATACTAACGAGTCAGGTAGTGGTAAGGTGGTTGAATCTGTGCCTGAGGGGGCTGCTATCTGCTTGCAGGATCGGTTAAAGTGGCTCGAGAAGGATGTTGTCAAAAAGGTGGTCTCATTCTCAAAAGCTTATCCTTTCATGATTTGCTGTTGTTACTGAATATGTCTCCCTTGTCTATTATGCTTCCTTACATTTTCTCTTCTGTGTCACATTCTCATAATAGTTTCTCTAAATTTTTTACTGTTTCTTTTTCACCGCCAAAGAAGAGCTAGAGTAGTTTGCTTATTGAGAATGACTTCAAAAAACAAATTTTTAAGTCCCTTAAGAACGAGAGATGACTGAAAACCTTGTTTTGCCTGGTTTCCGTTTCATCTGGAATTGAGGTGAAAATAATTTGATTCTGCATGGCTGAAAACAAATTGGTGATATTTTATTACAAATGCCTGGTTTAAACATTGGTCTGCATAGGAATTGAAGTATCCATAGGAAAACATGATGTTTCTATTTTGCATCTTGTTTCAATCTGCTATTATTCCTATTATCTAATTATTTGAGAAAATTAATATGGGTCTGTAATCATACTCTTTTTCACTTTTAAGGCTTTTCATTCCTTCCAATATTAACATGTGCTTTGACACAGCTTAGGTAAAAATGTGTTTGATTGTATTTATATAGCGAAAGTATTTGGACTTTCTTTTTCTTGAAGGGGTTGGAGTTTGGGAGATTAATCATCAACGGTAGTAAGATTGATGGTTGTTTTGATGTTTAATTTTTAAAGATGTCACTATTCTCTGGCTGAATTAGTCTTCTAGTCATTATAGTTTCGCTGAGTTTTGAATAGGTCCCTCTGGTTAAAAGTTTTTAATTAAGTCCCGATGTTTCAAGTTTTAGGGACTTGATTATAACAATTTTATAGTGGGGGTTTAATTAAAAAACTTTTTTAAATATGGGGAATTAAAAACGTAATGACTTGCTCAAAAACTTTTAAACTATAAGGACCTGTTTAAAAATCAAGTAAAACTATAGGACCAAATGATTATTTTAACCCTATTCTTTTTTCTTTTAAACTTCCTGGCTATTTTTGTTATTCAGTTTTATATTAAAGTCTCTTTACACTGCTATAATAATTTGTGCTTGATCTTATGGGCTTTTGCTTTTCTAATTGATAGGAAGAAGTTCTTTCACTACAAAAGAAACACAGCACGAAAGATCAGGCTGACATTGGAAGAACTGATGATAATGAAATCCGGCAGAAAGAGAGAACATCAGCAGTGCCATCCTCACCTAGAAGTCCTCCAAGAAACTTACCCTCATCTGTTCAAATGAAAGTACACCAGAGTAGTGTTACTGCAGATCTTCTTCATGTCAGGAAAACATCTTCAAGTGGGTTACAACAACAGACTGATAAAGAAGCATCTTCACCTATCACTTCTGCATCACAACTTACAGTTGCGCCCAAAACAGAGATCCAGAAGACTTCAACCCCAAGAATAACTGAAAGATCGATGACACAAGTCCCTGTGATGTCAAGGCCTTCTACTGCTCCTCTAGTTCCTGGTCCCGGGGCAATTGCTCCTGTTGTCTCTATGGTTCACACGGCTCCAGTACTTGCACGCTCAGTGAGTGCAACTGGTCGGTTGGGTCCTGATCCCTCACCTGCTACCCATAGTTATGGTCCTCCGTCCTACAGAAATGCAATGATGGGGTATCCTGTGGCCTCTACAACTGCCAGTCTCGCTCATTCCAACTCTAGTTCAGGAGTAAACTCATATTCACAATCGCCTTCCTTAGTATCGTCACCAATATTTTCATCCCAGAGCTCTGACAAAATGGATTCTAATGCTGGTCAGTCTGGTGCTCCTTTTGGCACGACTACACGGGATGTTTTACAGAATGGGCCCCAGTGGATTGAGAGTTCCCAAAGGGAATCTAGCAGAAACCTGCACTATGAATCATCTTCCCGACTTAATGATATTCAAAACCTTGACTTATACAAGCCGATACACAGTAGATCTTTGAGCAACATACCGAGTGAGTTACCAGCTTGCACATCCGGGCGTCAGAATCAAGGGTTGTTGGTGGACGAGTTCCCTCACCTTGATATCATAAATGACCTGCTTGATGATGAGCATGGTATTGGGAAGGCAACCAAGGCAAGTTCAGTCTTCCAGTCCCTCAATGATGGACAACATTCGCTAAATCGACAGTTCACTTTTCCTGGAGACTTGGGTACAAGTGATGATTTGGGATCCTCAACTAGTTCTTGTCGGTTTGAGCGATCACATAGTTATCATGATTCTGGGTTTCAACAAGGGTATAGCTCATCTGGTGGGCATTTTGACTCGCCGAGGGATTATCTTCCACAGGCGAGCACATTGCCTTATGGAAATGGAAAGGTAGATGGGTTGATGCCAAACCAATGGCAGGTGGCTGGATCTGATCTATCATACCTAGGCATGAGAAACACAGACAGTGATGGTTACTCTTACTATCAAGATTACTCAAATTTGGCATGCGGTTTCAGTGGTTATACTGTATTTAGGCCTTCAAATGTTCCGTAGACGGAAAGGATGACACAGTTTGCCCACAAATCAGTGGTCATCAACAAATGTAATAATGTATTTGAGGTAATTGTTGGGTCTCTTTAAATTGGAGTGAGGTTATCATCCTTTGATGAGAAAACATTTTGTAAAAAGTGTTTCCGAGTTATTTCCTTCAGCTTTTCATGAAATTATACTTGTCCTGGCCTTCTGGTATTATGGCTATGTCGTTATGAGCTTTCAACAGTTCTGTGATTTTTAGCCTTATTGGATTATAGGTACTTTTACATTCATAACCATGTAGTCCCCAAAATAAACTTTAGCGTATTGTTAAAAATAAGGGATTACATTTTGTACACGAAAACAATGATATGTCACAACTTTGAGAACGGGGTTAGAATTATTCATAATTGAAATTTTGTACACGAAAACAATGATATATCATAACTTTGAGAACGGTATTAAAATTATTCCATGATCATTGGTATCAACACTTGGTCCTTTTAAACCGATTATCGGCTAATCTTGCAATTTAATGTTAAATTGGCCCATTAACAAGAAGCCCAACCCAAACTTAGCCGAACAATCCTTTTTGTTCATTAGCTATATCTTCTTTTGGCTAGCCGTCCCAGCTATTTTAAAAAGTTAGCCGTTTTACCAGCTTGATTTATCTCAATTATTTTTTAGGAGATAAACATTTTTCAGCTGAATTCAAGAAACTGAAAGAATGTAATAAGTTAGTCTTGAGCGTCGCGCCCAATCCATTATCCTTTAGCTCTAAGCACTTATCCTTTATGAAGAGAGATACTCGGCCAAATGGTAACTTGGTTTAAATGCTAAACGGTCAAAAACCCTTTCATATCACCCTGCTCAACACTTGTATAATTAGCCAAATATCACTTCAGTCGATTACTTTCATCTTTTCCCTTCAAAGCAATCAGCAAACCAGAAACCTCAGCTTTTCAATCATGTCTGACAACCCCGATTCCCAGAACAAAACCTACTCTTATGGAGATGATGATCCTTCATTATCTGATTCTGCTTTCAGCATCTCTCAGCCAATGGCCCAAGATCAAGATTTTGGTTCACCAATCCTTGCTCCACTCATGAATTCCTTCACCATAACCCCATGTACCTCAGATATCTATGAGGCCAAAAATTTTCTTGACCATCACTTGTACTCGAAGCATTTTGAGCTTCCAATCACTTGGGACTGGTACTCTATCAACAAATGCCCTAATGATCTTCGGACATGGCCTCGCCCCACTCCCCAGTATGTAGATTGGCTGAAACGCATTTTGGCTAGCCAAGGCGAGAACGGGAAAGCGTGGGGAATCTATGACATCATCATGCTTTCGCAACATGACATTCCTCTTAATCTTGACCTCCTGTTCAACTTTCTTGGCTTCTGGTCCACTTCTGTAAATGGGTTCATCCTTCCTTCAGGCATTATGAGCCCTACTCTACTAGATGTAGCAGCCATCACTAGTCTTCCAGTAATTGGGGATGATATCCCTTCATTGTTTGTACTTTCCTATCTAGTACTGAAAGTGAATTTTTCCAAGAACACTGCTTCTTATTCCAACTTTCTGTCAGCAAATGCAAAAACCTCTCACCAAGTTTCTGAAGGCGAACACCAAGCTTTTTTTATTATGCTGGTTCTGCAAGTACTTCATTTGTTCTAGCTCAGTAGGAGTAGTTCTAGAAATCTCCCACTTTGTTTCTTTGATTACCTTAGGGAAGCCCTTGGCTCTCGGCACTCTCTTTCTTTCTTGCTTATATAGAAGCCTTTTCACCCTAGTAACTCGGCTTCAAAATAGTGAAAAATTGGATAATGTGGCCGGCCCCCTTTGGTTTCTCCAACTTTGGATAGTACTTTACTTTCCAGAGTTTATTCCATTATCCTACAAGAATTTTGCTCCTTCCTCCTTGGCTCCACTTTCTCTTGGCCGAACCTTACAAACTACCCCCCATCAACAAACATTCAGCTTTCGATTTCACAACTGAATCATTTACCGCTACTCATCACTCCAAGGAGTTCTCTCTGTTGGGGTAGTGTTTTATCGGCCAGAGACTTAATGTGTTGGTTGAAACAAGACATCGGCTGAATTTTACTACCCCCACCTTCTGGCTCAGCAATTTGGACTTGTCCAGCATATTCCTTCGACTTACTAGTCCATGGTTGATAGTATTTGGAAGACCCATTCTTTCTGATGAGAATGTGAGGTCCCTGAATAAGCAGAATATTCAAAAGCAGAATGCTTTTGAATTCAAGACATTTCATCAGCTTCCCGGAGAATCATCAACTTTTGTCAACTGGTGGCCTTCAGTAGCCAACAAAGTTTTTTCAGCTCCTACTTTCAGCTATCTTACCAAGTTGATCACGAGAGGAATGGATCAACCAGCAATTAATGCCCAACCTATATCATCCAGGAAGCCCAAGGCTACCAGAAGAAGAACTACAGCCAATACAGCATGTAATGTTAAGATCATTTCTTTGATTATCGACTACCTTCAACACTTTTCTAATATCATCGACATGAACCTCTCAACCAGCTGCAATTGATGTTGAAGCTCTTGAAGACACTCCTGTTTCAAAATCCACTCGCCCTCAGCCTACCAGACACACAACAAGGCAAACGGGAGTTGTGATAAGAGAAGCCCCATCTGCTGCTCAACAATCAGCCCCGAAGAAGAAGAAGAGACTTAGAAAGGTATAAAAGTTTCTCCCTTGACTTCCATTTTAATAATCCTAGTTACCCAGGCTAATGATCTCTCCCTTTCAGACTTATCAATAATCTCCAAAGATTGAGACCGCTTCACTCAGGTCTTCTCCTGCAAGGCATCCTATTACTCCAGTAAGCCTCTTAAATGTTTATCCAATTAAATATTTATCTCCTTTACTTTATGTCGGTTAACCTCTGTGTTTGGCATTTACTAGGAACATGACTCTGCTCCCCAGAATACACCTCCAGTACGTTCACCACAGGCTCCAGCCAATACTACCTCAGCTATGCCTATTTCAGAGGAAGACCTGGCTCAGTATTTTTCTTCTCTGGTACCCAAAACAATTGTTGCTCCCAGCTCTACTTCAGACCAGTAACTATTTTTTGTTGAAAGTCAACTTCATCAGGACATCCCCATGGATCAGCACACCGTTATTGGCCTGCGAATTGCTTTGTCGAAGCATGCCAGGTCACCAAATACTGATCACAATCAGAGAACCATTTTCAATCGCATGGCTGTCTAGATAGGCGAGATATACTGCAACTTTCAAGTTTATAAAGGACGTCATGATCAAGCAACTAAAGACCTTAATCTGCTGACAGAACTCCAAGATCAAAAGCTCCAATTCCAATCTTCATTTCGACAAGCAGAAGCTGAAAGAAAAGCTGATCTCGATGAAACAAAGAGGGTGTCCGGGTGTCTAGCAGAATTACTTGTCGAGAGGGAAAGAATTAATAAATAAATTACAGAAATTGAGCCCAAGTTGCAGCCTTAACCCAAAAGCTGAGCTCCAATAATGAATTTAAGATGCAGCTGTATCGTCAGTCTTCGACCTTGGATGCAGAAATGGTTCCTCTATTGCAGTAAAAGAAAGCACTAGAAGAAGATTTATCTGTTGCAGGTATGGGACTTTTCTTTTCCAGTGAGTCTTGGGAAGTTTTGAAGACGCTCTTGGTGGAAGCAAAGAAGAAGGTGGCACCATCCTCGACTGATACAATAATTAATTAGCTAGAGGTGGAAGCCATTTCTGCCCCTCGAGCCCGTGGTTGCTCGTGTTGACCCTTCTGTTGCTAACCTTGCTGAGCCAGGCCTAACTGATCTTTCTGCCAACCCTGTTGAACCAACTCTGTCATCTTCTGAACCTGCTCCTTGCTCAGCTGCCAACCCTACTATAAATGATCAACCAGCTATCGAGCCATAGATTTTATTAGTCCTTTTAGTCATATTTTGGTTTTGGTTTCTGAAAAGTTAAATTGCTGGCTTGTAGCTGTTAAATTTTGAACAAGCTTTTTAACTATCCCGCACTGATGGGTAGTATTTCTTTAAGTACTTGCCATTTATACTTCTGCTCATTTCTTTACCATGCGTGTTAACTAGTCGATAGGCACCATTTTCCTAACTTAGGGTCTTTAATTCCTAAGGGAAAAATGGCTTTCCAAACTAGGTCCCCTTCAACATACCTCTTAGCTTTGACATGTTTATTGTAAGCTTTGGCCACCTTTTCTTTATTCCTTCGAATATTTTCTAAGGCCATTAACTTATACTCGTCAGCCGATTCTAACTCCATAAACATGGCCTGCTGATAATCATCTAAGGTTAGACAATGCCGCTTTGTGACACCCTTCTACCCCATATATTAAAAGCCATTTAATTTAAAAACAATTAAAGGAAAACATGCAATTGTTATTGAAATAAATAATTGTCCATGGGTAGAAAAGTCCCACATGAACCGTTTACAACGCGGAAAAATGAAATGAGTTTTAAACAATAAAAACATAACAACCAATAAAAATATCTGAACCCCGATGTCACCTACAGAGCTGGTATAACCGTTCCGGGATAAACACCCACGGAATTACAACTGAAAACTAACATAACACAACTAGCCCTACTATGAGTGGCGGCTCCTCAGAGTCACTCCTCTCCGGGCTGCTCGTCATCCTCTGCAAGGTGCCAATCAGGCCAAACACAAACAAACATGGGGAGTAAGTTCATGTAATCATATATAGCAGGAAGTAGGAAGTAGAGTAAACAGTAAACACAGCAACATTACACCAAACATCAACATCATCGCTATGCTATGCAGTGCAATGCAGTCCTACTCCGCTAAACCAACAATGCATGTGGATCCACTAAACTCGGGATGAACGACTTCGGAGTTACATATCCACATTGAGAATCTACTCAACGCCGGAGAATCTACTCCTTGGATAGCCAACGCATCAAACCAACGAATGCCTCATCACGGGGGCGCTAGGAGAATCTACTCCAACCATGGATGGCCGGATCGCCGTACTCTAGGACGACCTCCCCTATGTCGAACATCCCTAAACAACAACTCTGATGCTATGCGTATGCAACACACAACAACGGCAACACCACCTCCATAACTCCAACGGAATCGACCGAAGATAACAACGGAATCAACCGCAACAACTAGCCTCACGGAATCTACTTGAGGACTTAAGCGGAATCAACCACAGTACCTGGGGCAAACTCTCGGCCACCAAGGTACATACCCAAACCGCGGGGTCAAGGCCTCCTTGGCTCTAAAGGCACCAAGGCACAGCTCATCAGCTTGCGGCACCCGAAAGGGCATCGACTTAACACCTCATCATCTCATTATCTTTAAGTATTTTCAGTATCATCAACCGGATTGTCTAATAAATTAATCATCATTGAGGAATGGGGTTTAAAAACCCCTTAAGTCCTTTAGTTCAGTTCTGTCTCAGTGGGTTGAGCACGGTCGTGCTCGTAACCCAGCACGGTCGTGCTTAAGCACGTGAAGGGCATCCTCCCCTTTAAGTGAAGCATGGTCGTGCTCTTTGTCCTGCACGGCCGTGCTGAACAGCGCGGCCATTTACCCAGAATTCAACTGGGAGCACGGCCGTGCTCCCTGTTCAGCACGGTTGTGCTCATCGCGCGACAGTGTTGTTCTGGGCAGGAACAGAGGCTGATACTCAACCAAATTCCAGGGTTTTTAACCAATTAATCCTAACATCAGTTATCAGCATATTTTCAGACCTTAACTCATCATCATAACAACAATCTATTCAATCATGGCATCAACCCAACAACATCATGCCCATAGCAAAGCAACCAACACAACATTAATAACATATTATGAACATGAACAGTATACCAATAACATACCAAAACAGCCAAGAGCATACCATCATGAAACAACCAATTCAGCATGTTATTCATACATACATATATAAACACATCGGGGTTAGGGAACCCTTTTACTTTACACTAACCCCAAGCCTATGAATACACTACCCTTCTCCCCATACCTGGATTGAAGGTAGCTCTAACGACGTCCCAAACAACGAACCGGTTCCTCCCCTTACGGTGACTCACACCAAAACGAACCTTGAATCAACAACATACCAAAGGTTAGTTCCCTATTCACATTAATGGGAAAAAGGAACTTAGACAGGGAAGAAACGTTACCTATGCAACAACACAGCTATGCTAGCTGTCTCCCAAGGCCTCCAACTCTCACCAAAACTGATCAAAATGAAGGAAAAAGGAAGGAAGCTTGTTCTGGCCGCACTCTCAGGCTGCTGCACTCACCAAATAGGGTTACACATTAAACCCTCGAATTCTGTCACGTATATAACGTTCGGACCTGAGCACGGTCGTGCTCAACTTAACGTTACGAGACGCGGTCAGCATGCTGAGCACGGGCGTGCTCACTGTTGAGCACGGTCGTGCTCAACTTAAAATTAGAAACACGCTTCTGACTTTAAGCACGGGCTTGCTGGCTAAGGAGCACGGGCGTGCTCATGTACCAGAGAGGGACTTTTAGCCAAAAATCCCACTATGCCCTTGAACGATAAATCCAACTTAATAAACTCAGTTTAATAAAATTAATTCCGAAAAACAGGGTGTTACAATTCCACCCCCCTTATAAAAATTTCGTCCTCGAAATTTACACGTATCTCAAGGGAAAAGATGCGGGCACGCTTCCATCATCTTGCTCTCCAGCTCCCAGGTAGCACTTTCCTCAGTTGCCCCACTCTAAACCACTTTAACCAAAGGAATTTCCTTGCCTCTTAGCTGTTTCACCCTCCTATCCTCGACTCGAAGAGGTAACACCTCAAACGTCAGGTTCTCTTTCAACTGTATAGTGTCGGGTACTATCACGTGACTTGGGTCATGAATATACTTCCTGAGTTGAGACACATGAAAAACGTTGTGGAGATTTGACAAGAACGGGGGTAAGGCTATCTGGTAGGCGACTTCACCGACTCTTTGAGGATTTGATAGGGACCAATGAACCTCGGAGTAAGTTTCCTCGCCTTCATCACTCTACCAACCCCAGTCGTCGGGGTAACTCTCAAGAATACATGATCGCCTTCCTGGAATTCGAGCGCCTTCCTTCTTTTATCATGGTAGCTCTTCTGCCTACTCTGTGCAACTCTCATCTTTTCCTGAACCAACTTAATCTTTTCTGTTGTTTCCTAGACTATCTCTGATCCTAGCACCACACTATCACTAGGTTCACTCCAACACAAGGGTGTCCTACATCTCCTCCCATACAGAGCCTCATAAGGTGCCATTCCAATGCTGGAATGGAAACTGTTGTTGTAGGTAAACTCTATTAGGGGCAAAAACTTGTCCCAACTTCCTGACTATTCTAACACACAAGCCCTCAACAAGTCCTCTAAGGACTGGATGGTCCGCTCAGACTGCCCATCAGTCTGTGGGTGGTAAGCTGAACTAAGCCTAAGCTTTGTCCCTAAAGCCTCTTGCAAACTATTCCAAAACCTAGAGGTAAACCTCGGGTCTCTATCTGAAACTATGCTAGAGGGTACACCATGAAGCCTAACTATCTCCTTGATGTACAACTTAGCCAACTTCTCTAAAGGATACTCCATGTTCATCGGAATGAAATGGGCAGACTTAGTCAGTCTATCCACAACAACCCAAATCGCCTCGAAACCAGCTAGAGTCCTAGGGAGTCCAGACACAAAATCCATGGAGATACTATCCCATTTCCATTCTGGGATACTCAGGGGTTGCAACTTACTCGAAGGCCTTTGATGCTCGATCTTAGCCTTCTGACAGACTAAGCACGCATACACAAACTTAGCTACATCCTTTTTCATCCTAGGCCACCAAAACATTCTCTTAAGGTCCTGATACATCTTAATGGCACCTGGGTGCACACTCAATCCACTCCTATGACCTTCTTCTAAGATCAACTTCCTAAGCTCAAGAACATTAGGTATACAAACTCTATCCTTGAATCTTAAGATACCATCACTGCCATCCTTAAAACTTAGGTCTCTACCCTGAGCGAGTAACGCTCGCTGGTCTAAGAGATACTTATCTAACTTCTGACCCTCTCTAATCTGATCCATCAGACTGTTGGTAATCTTCAAGGTTCCAAGCCTAATACTCTTAGGGGTAAACTCACAAGCTAGACTAAGATCTCTAAATTCCACAATCAGATCCATCTCCCTAACCATCAAAGCGGAGACATGCAGGGTTTTTCTACTCAAGGCATCGGCCACCACATTTGCCTTTCCTGGGTGATAGGTCAGCTCGAAATCATAGTCCTTTAAAAACTCCATCCACCTACGCTGCCTCATATTCAACTCCTTTTGATCAAAGAGGTACTTCAAACTCTTATGATCACTAAAGACCTCAAACCTCGCTCCATACAGGTAATGCCTCCAGATCTTTAAGGCAAATACCACAGCTCCTAGCTCTAGGTCATGGGTAGGGTAGTTCTTCTCATGGGTTTTCAACTGCCTAGAAGCGTAAGCGACTACCTTACCATTCTGCATTAGCACACCACCTAACCCTTGCTTAGAAGCATCGCAGTAAACTACGAAGGGTTCACTAGAATCTGGAAAAACTAACACTGGTGCTGATGTCAACCTATTCTTAAGGGTTTGGAAACTCTCTTCACACTTAGAGTCCCACACAAACAACTGTCCGTTTTTTGTGAGACCGGTTAAGGGTAAAGCTATCTTAGAGAAACCTTCTATAAACCTCCTATAGTACCCGGCTAACCCCAAGAAACTCCTAATCTCGGTCACAGACTTTGGTGCTTCCCACTGGAGCACCGTCTCTACCTTAGCTGGGTCCACTGCTATGCCACCCTTAGAGATGACATGTCCTAAGAAGCTCACTTCCTCTAACCAGAACTCACACTTAGACAACTTAGCAAACAAATGCTTCTCCTTAAGGGTCTGCAAGACAACCCTCAGGTGTTCCTCATGTTCCTCCTTACTCTTGGAGTACACTAAGATGTCATCTATAAACACCACCACGAACTTATCCAAGTAAGGGTGAAAGGTCTTGTTCATGTAGTCCATGAAGACCGCAGGAGCATTGGTCACACCGAAAGGCATAACCAAGTACTCATAGTGACCATATCGCGTCCTAAACGCTGTCTTCGGGATGTCCTCAGACTTAACCCGAATCTGGTGGTACCCTGACCTCAAATCTATCTTTGAAAAGACGCAAGTGCCCATCAACTGGTCCATAAGATCATCAATCCTAGGGAGGGGATACCGATTCTTTATGGTCACCTTGTTGAGCTGTCGAAAGTCGACACACAACCTCATACTATCATCCTTCTTCTTCACCAACAACACAGGTGCTCCCCACGGAGACACACTCGGCCTAATGAACTGCTTCTCCATCAGGTACTCCAACTGTTCTTTCAACTTAGCTAGCTCTAGAGGGGACATTCTATAGGGTGCTATGGATATTGGCCCGGTGCCAGGCACTAAGTCTATGGTAAACTCAACATCTCTTTCTGGGGGTAAGTTATAAACATCCCCCAGAAACACTTCAGGAAACTCTCGCACAACAGGCATGCTGGCGACATCAGGAGGGCTGCTCTCTACATTCAGGGAAGCTAACATCATGTATACTTGGGCTTCGTCTCTCATCGAAGCTCGTACTTGGCTGGCAGAGAGAAGGTCTGGATTCTTAGACTCCTTTGGAGTTCCAAAAACCAGGGTTTTATCAAAACAATTCAGAAGGACATGGTTGGAAGATAACTAGTCCATACCCAGAATAATGTCCAGGTCTTTCAAAGGTAAGCATACAAGATCGGCAACAAAAGTTTTATCATTTATAACAATATGACAGTTCTTGCATGCATAAGAAGTGGAAACAGGTTTATTTGTAGGTGTAGAAGCCAACAAATCAAACTCAAGGAAAGTAACAGGCAATTTAAGACTCTTGACCCTATCATGCGATATAAACGAGTGAGTAGCACCCGAATCATACAATACAGTCAATTGAGTTCCATCAATTAAACACGTACCTTGGATCAAGTCATCAGACTCGGAGGCTTCGGCTCCACTAAGAGTAAAGACTCTCCCAGTGGTCTTCAGTCTGTTGGCCTGGGACTTCTGATTCTTGCTAGCGCTGGGAGGCTCGGCCTTAGCTCCATCACACTCGCGACTGATGTGTCCTGGCTTGCCACACTTGAAGCAGATGACATGTGTTTCCTTGCACTGGGACGAATAGTGGTCTTGTGCTCCACACTTCCCACACCTCATAGCTCTAGGGGCATCAGAAAACCCACCCCTGAAGCTACTCTGCTGAAACTGGGGCTTCCTGCCACTCTGCTTGAAGTCCTTGCCCGAAGGGGCATATCGCTGCTTGCCCTTATCCCTCTGATCAATCCTCTTGCCACTCTGATTGTCTGATCCTCTGGAACTGGCAGCTCTGAACTGACTAGCATCCTTGTAAATCCGACACTTGTTGACTAGAATTAGAAAAACTCGGATCTCCTGATAACTGATGGCCTGTTTGATCTCAGGTCGGAGTCCCGCTTCAAACTTAGCCACATAGTCACCGACTGACAACGACCCCTGCCTCAAGGACAAGAACTCCATCTCTTTCTTGTCCCTAATATCTGCTGGAAAGTACTTCTCCAGAAACCTCTGCCTGAACACAGCCCAAGTCAACGCTGTGCCCTCTGCCTGCATCCTCTGTCTGCAGTTATCCCACCAGTGCTCCGCCTCTTCAGTCAACATGAAGGTGGCGAAGATGAGCTTCTGCTGATCATTGCAGTCCATCGTACGGAAGATCTTCTCTGTCTCCCTCAGCCACAACAATGCTCCCTCTGGGTCATACGCTCCCTTGAACGATGGAGGGTTGTTCCTCTGGAACTTATCCAGTCCCTGGAACTCAGCTGGCCCACCGTTGTTAGGGTTGACCTGTCCGATAGCATTGGCCAAAAGTGCCAACGCGTCAGCAATCGCCTGATCGTTGCGTCCTCTACCGGCCATTAGTTCCTGTACATGCCCAAAACAATCTTTAATACAGAAACTTAGCGAGTAAAAGCTACAGGCAACTAACTTAAGCATCATCATCTATACCAAGTATACACAATCCAAACAAGAGTCACACAACAGACTCACAACAGACTCATACCACGTCCGAACAAGGTCGAACAGCTCTGATACCACTAAATGTGACACCCTTCTACCCCGCATATTAAAAGCCATTTAATTTAAAAACAATTAAAGGAAAACATGTAATTGTTATTGAAATAAATAATTGTCCATGGGTAGAAAAGTCCCACATGAACCGTTTACAACGCGGAAAAATGAAATGAGTTTTAAACAATAAAAACATAACAACCAATAAAAATATCCGAACCCCGATGTCACCTACAGAGCTGGTATAACCGTTCCGGGATAAACACCCACGAAATTACAACTGAAAACTAACATAACACAACTAGCCCTACTATGAGTGGCGGCTCCTCAGAGTCACTCCTCTCCGGGCTGCTCGTCATCCTCTGCAAGGTGCCAATCAGGCCAAACACAAACAAACATGGGGAGTAAGTTCATGTAATCATATATAGCAGGAAGTAGGAAGTAGAGTAAACAGTAAACACAGCAACATTACACCAAACATCAACATCATCGTTATGCTATGCAGTGCAATGCAGTCCTACTCCGCTAAACCAACAATGCATATGGATCCACTAAACTCGGGATGAACGACTTCGGAGTTACATATCCACATTGAGAATCTACTCAACGCCGGAGAATCTACTCCTTGGATAGCCAACGCATCAAACCAACGAATGCCTCATCACGGGGGCGCTAGGAGAATCTACTCCAACAGTGGATGGCCGGATCGCCGTACTCTAGGACGACCTCCCCTATGTCGAACATCCCTAAACAACAACTCCGATGCTATGCGTATGCAACACACAACAACGGCAACACCACCTCCATAACTCCAACGGAATCGACCGAAGATAACAGCGGAATCAACCGCAACAACTTGCCTTACGGAATCTACCTGAGGACTTAAGCGGAATCAACCGCAGTACCTGGGGCAAACTCTCGGCCACCAAGGTATATAACATCAACACCTTAGACCCAAACCGCGGGGTCAAGGCCTCCTTGGCTCTAAAGGCACCAAGGCACAGCTCATCAGCTTGCGGCACCCGAAAGGGCATCGACTTAACACCTCATCATCTCATTATCTTTAAGTATTTTCAGTATCATCAACCGGATTGTCTAATCAATTAATCATCATTGAGGAATGGGGTTTAAAAACCCCTTAAGTCCTTTAGTTCAGTTCTGTCTAAGTGGGTTGAGCACGGTCGTGCTCGTAACCCAGCACAGTCGTGCTTAAGCATGTGAAGGGCGTGCTCCCCTTTAAGTGAAGCACGGTCGTGCTTCTTATTGAGCACGGTCGTGCTCATCAGCATGGTCGTGCTCATCAGCACGGTCGTGCTCTTTGTCCTGCACGGCCGTGCTGAACAGCGCGGCCATTTACCCAGAATTCAACTGGGAGCACGGCCGTGCTCCCTGTTCAGCACGGTCGTACTCATCGCGCGACAGTGTTGTTCTGGGCAGGAACAGAGGCTGATACTCAACCAAATTCCAGGGTTTTTAACCAATTAATCCTAACATCAGTTATCAGCATATTTTCAGACCTTAACTCATCATCATAACAACAATCTATTCAATCATGGCATCAACCCAACAACATCATGCCCATAGCAAAGCAACCAACACAACATTAATAACATATTATGAACATGAACAGTATACCAATAACATACCAAAACAGCCAAGAGCATACCATCATGATACAACCAATTCAGCATGTTATTCATAAATACATATATAAACACATCGGGGTTAGGGAACCCCTTTACTTTACACTAACCCCAAGCCTATGAATACACTACCCTTCTCCCCATACCTGGATTGAAGGTAGCTCTAACGACGTCCCAAAAAAACGAACCGGTTCCTACCCTTACGGCGACTCACACCAAAATGAACCTTGAATCAACAACATACCAAAGGTTAGTTCCCTATTCACATTAATGGGAAAAAGGAACTTAGACAGGGAAGAAACGTTACCTATGCAACAACACAGCTATGCTAGCGGTCTCCCAAGGCCTCCAACTCTCACCAAAACTGATCAAAATGAAGGAAAAAGGAAGGAAGCTTGTTCTGGCCGCACTCTCAGGCTGCTGCACTCACCAAATGGGTTACACATTAAACCCTCGAATTCTGTCATGTATATAACGTTCGGACCTGAGCACGGTCGTGCTCATCCTTGAGCATGGTCGTGCTCAACTTAACGTTATGAGACGCGGTCAGCATGTTGAGCACGGGCGTGCTCACTGTTGAGCACGGGCGTGCTCACTGTTGAGCACGGTCGTGCTCAACTTAAAATCAGAAACACGCTTCTGACTTTAAGCACGGGCTTGCTAGCTAAGGAGCACGGGCGTGCTCATGTACCAGAGAGGGACTTTTAGCCAAAAATCCCACTATGCCCTTGAACAATAAATCCAACTTAATAAACTCAGTTTAATAAAATTAATTCTGAAAACACAGGGTGTTACATGCTTAGCCACCCTTAATGATTTTACAATGATTTCCAACGGTAATACAACATCTTGGCCATAAGTCAGCGATAAGGGGTAAACCCTGTTGCGGTAGACTTGGAATTTCTTTACCAAAGCACTTCGGCTTATGCCTCATGCTACCTCTTAGGTTTGTCTTCGATAGTTTTTTTAATCAAGCTGAACAATATTTTGTTTATGGCCTCGGCTTGACCATTTGCTTGTGCATAGTATGGTAAAGATTGAATTAACTTAATTCCATACTCCTGGGCAAAAGCAACCATCTTATCCTCTGTAAACATAGTGCTTTTGATCTGTGGTGATGGTTTCTGGAATGCCAAACCGATAGATAATCTGATTTTTAATGAACTTAATCATATCAGCTTGAGTTACGTTAACCATCGGTTGAGCTTCCACCCATTTGGTGAAATAATCAGTAGCAACTATGATAAATGAATGCCTTTTGGAGGATGAAAGGTATATTTTCCCAATTAAATCCACTACCCCAACCTCGGAATGGCCAAGGCTTCACAATAGAATGCATCTCCTCATCTGGGATTCTTTGTATTGGCCCATGCTTTTGACATTCCTCACATCCTTTGGCATAAGCATGTCAATCTGAATTGATGGCTTGCCAGTAATAACCATATCTATGGATCATCCAGTGCATCACAGATCCTGATCTATGTAATCCACATATACCCTCATGTGCTTCTCCCATGCTCCTTAGGGTTTCTGCCTTACTAAGACATTTTAGTAGGGCCCATTCCAACACCCTCTTGTGTAACTCATCGTCTACCAAGGTGTATTTCAGAGCCTTTTGTCTTAGATGAAAAGTTGAAGGAGAGGAAGGTTCTCATAAATTCTTGGTCAACTCGGTTCTTCAATCATCAGCTATACTCACCTCTCCAATAAGGAGTTTCTTGAGTTGATCATCCATGGGCTGAATTTCCTCGAAAATCTCCTAATATTATGAAGCATGCTGAGCCAGATCTTTAGCTTCTTCACTGTCTCCTCTTGGTATGGGCATTATTATTACATCGGCAAACTCTTTCACTAAATTGCTAGCCGTTTCAAAATAATCCACCAAGTTAGGATTAATGCATTTGTAATCCCCAACTAGTTGTTTAATAACTAACTGTGAATCACCCATGATTTGAATGTACTTAGCCTCCATAGACAACAGGATTTTCAATCCTAAAATTAAAGCTTCATATTCAGCTTGGTTATTGGAACAATGCACTTTCAGCTGATGCATGAACTTCCAGCTCTCTCCCGTAGGGCTCGTAATTGTGATTCTAGCCCCAGCTGTAACATCCTGATTTTTATTACGCTGTTTAACCGGGTAAAAATATAATTATTTATATTTTTAATTTGAGAGTTAGGGAATGATTTTAAATAAAACAAAATCATATTCAAAGTCTATCTTATGATAGAAGGTTATGGTGAAAATTTGGGTTGAAAATTCAGACGAAGCCCGGTCTACATTTTCACTGACAGTAAGGTTTTGCTGAGCAGAAACCCTAATTTTGACTCGTGAATGAAACCATTAGGTTTTATATTTTGTCCCGGATGATTTTCCATATTTCGAAAAAATTCGTTAAGAATGAAATAATGATATTTTATTCGAGCGTAATCCTTAAGGAAAACGTGTAAAATCTAAGTCGGGGGATAAGTCGGGTAAACGACGGAGTCGATTATGGAGTCGAGGTATTAAGAATTTAGTGTAGCAGAGAGGACAAGGAGTCCGGTCTAAAATTTTAATAATCGGGAATTTTTACGTGAAATAACCAAATTACGCCTATGCTTAACCTAACCGACGTCAAGTTAAATATTAACCATGGTTAGTGAACCATGGTTAGTTTGTGTGGACAAGGGGCAGCCACACCACTCAAATAATATGAGCCACATGAATTTTAATCCTAGTTAGTAACATAACCCTAGTTAAGTTAACTAATAACTATGGTTAAGCTTATATTAATTAAATATTCACAAAACCCATTAAACCAATTCCTTATAACCAAACAAAGCCTAAATCTAAGCCTATATACCCATCCAAACCGTGGCCTTCCCCCCCTTTCACTCATCTTCTTCATTTTCTTCATGTTCTTCACTAAAAATACTTAAACTCCATTTTCAACCTTCAAAAGCTCCAAGTGCTTTCAAGTGAAACTTGCCAAGATCATCATCTATTCTTCCTCCATCGTCTTAACTTAGGTAACATGATCATCTCCTTCCACTCTTAAGCTTTTGTTCTTCATATTTCATGACTTTCCATTTCTAGATGTAGAACTTGTAATAATTCTAGAAAATTGTAGAAAAATCATAAAAATGTGAAACCAATTTCTATGATCTAGATATGATCCCTACTTTAATTATCCAAAAGCATGTGATCAAAGTCATTTTCCTTCCCTATTAACCATTAATGGCCGAACCTACGTAGGAAAATGGGTTTGGTGTTTTGTTGTTTGTTTTGAAAGTTAGTACTTGATTTAAGTTCTATAATACTTGTATAGCTTAAATCCTAGAGCTTAGGTTCAACAAAAATCTCTGGCTTAAAATTCCTATACAAGACCGAAACCCTCAAGAAAATGGGTTTGAGGATTTTGTTCTTCTTTTTGAAAACTAAAGCTTGATTTGAGTTCTTTAGTACTTATATGATCTAACTCCAAGAGTTTGAACTCAAAAGAATTTTATAACATACTTTGCACATTGAGGCCGAAACCTTACCTTAAGAGGTTGAATGATTTTTGGTTCATATTTTCAATATATAGCAATTTATCTAAGCTACCTAGGACTTAAGTAATTAGTATCCAAAGGCCTAGGTTGAGAAAAGAACTCTAACCCTCATTCGATTTAAGTAGGCGAACCTAACAAAAAGTGGACCTAGTTGGATTAGTTTGATTAATTGTTGTTATGTGTTGTTTGGTTGAAGGAGAAACTGTTAAGTTGTGGTGTGATAACGAGGAGCGACGAATTCGGGATTCCGAAGATAACTCAGGTGGGGGAAAGAATCAATCTACCGTCGAATTGATAATTAGTATATTTTATAATAATTATGTAGGGCGACCTAAACCCTACTAGTAGTCGAGTAATCGACAAAACCAAAATCACATTGAAAACCTTTTCTGTGAAACCAATGGTGATTCGGGGATTGTAGGTTTATCGACGTTAAGATGATTTTATATTGTTTATGGTTGATTTGACTTTATTATCATTATTGAATTGATATTGTTTTATTTTGGTGATATTGGAATATGTTGTTGATATTGTATTATGCATGATCTGCCTGGTTTTAATATTGTGCTTAGTGGATTTTAAGCAAAGATATATATATTGTTCGGGAGATAATTGTTTGGTTGTGAGGATGATGGTGATTTAGAGGTGCATAGCCTAACTAATTATTTCAAAGAGGAGTTGTGACATAGAATATGTGTAGATGTTTTGATGGAAGGTTAAGGCACTAGGTTGTTGTTAATGTGGGTTGGTGAGATTCATGTATAGGTGTTGTTGTCCACAATTGTGTATTGGTAATATAATACACAAGGACAAAAGTGTATTGGTAATATAATACAAAAGTGTATTGTTAATATAATACACAAGGACATCTGTGTATTGGTAATATAATACACGAAATCACATCTGTGTATTGGTAATATAATACACCATGTATTGGTAATATAATATACGAAATCAAGTGTTCTTGCTAGACCGTTCCACCTTAGAAATAGGTGTGCAGCTATAGTGTTATTGCTTTGCATGAGATTGAGGGTAAAGGATGACAGAGTATTCTTGAGGATGATTTGTTAATCATGTATGTTGACTGTCTGTGACAATTAATGTATAATATACTATGACTCTTTTCCGCTTTTGATGATAGAACTGTTTCTTATCCCCTGTATTTTTCTGTATGTGGTACTTTTATTTTATTATGGGATCGCACATGAAGACCCGGTGAACGAACTGAATGTGGAAGAGTTGGATGGAACTCCCTATGAACCAGAAGCTGGAGGTCGAACTATGATCCATGGAGATAGAGTATAGATAGTATGGCCAGTGTGTCTTTTGGAAGTATTTTATGTGTTTCCGCTAAGTATAACTTTCTTTTAAGTATATGCCCGTGAGGGATCCTACTGAGAGGATACCCTCAACAATGTTTTGTATTAAGTGTATAAGACATAGGTGTGTATGTATGATATATTTTTGTTATGATGTGTTAAACTATAAGAAGTTGTATGTTTAATTAACTTAAGTTGTAATTTTTACATATTTTAACGTTAAGCGCACAATTAGGAAATTAATTAAGAAGACTTTAGTCTAATAAAACAACGGAGCACAACGGGGTGTCTCATTTTGGTATCAGAGCAGTTTGGTTCTAAAACGGACTGTGGAGTTATGTCCGATTAGAATTAAAGACTGCAAGGTCTAGGTTGTTGTTACTGGCCGTGTCTAGTTAAATCCACATCGGATTTTGACTATGCTTAGAAGTTGGGTAGTGTGTTCAAATTTGATACGATAACTAACATTAGTATGGTATAAACGAAAATTCTGAACCTTAGAACCATTCCTTCTTGTCTTTTGGTTGAAAATAGATTATTTATAGAATATTAGTGGTGATAATTGATTATAGGAGCAACATAGTCGATTATCTACTTTCTGTTTTCTCAGTTTACTGTTTCAGAAGCCCAATAATCAATTATTACCATGCCATAATCGATTATATTGGCTCAAAAATCGATTATCCTGATGAGATAATCGATTATTTGTTGTCTGATTATCATTTTGCTGTTACAGAAACCCAATAATCGATTATATTGCTTCAAAATTCAACTTTTAGATGTTTTAATCATCTCTAATCAATACTAAACCACCAAGTAATTCTTAGAACTTCAACTTAATTCTAGAAGAAGGTTTCTCATTTGGTGGTATGGCATATAGTATTTATATACTTGATTATGTTATATTATATGTCATACTGATGAGAGCGGATGATTTATGTTCCAGAATCATGGCTCGAGGAAGAGGATGTCCAACCAACAGTGGTGACAAAACTCCGGAAAGAATCATAAGAGCTGTCAACAATGACAACAATGGAGGAGAGTCATCTGTGACTCCCAATACCATGGAAACGATAGCTGCTGCTATGTTATTACAAACACAGCAGAATGCTGAGATACTGCAGATGAACAGAGATCAGCTTGAACTAAAGAATCAGAGGAGGGCTGCAGCAGCTAAAGATGTAGGATTGGCTACTTTTCTGAAAGGGAAGCCACCTCAATTCCGAGGAGAGTATGACCCAGAGAAGGCAGAATGGTGGATACAAGAGATTGAGAAATATTTGCTACTATACGCTGCAGCGAGGAGAAGAAAGTGACCTATGCTGCCTTCATGTTAATTGAAGGAGTAGAATTCTGGTGGAAAGGAAAGAAAAGATTGTTGGAAGCCGAGGACAGAAACATTAACTGGAAGTTATTCACTGATTGCTTTTTCGAAAAGTATTTTCCGCATCAAGTTCGACGTGAGAAGGAAAAAGAATTTACAAATCTCAAACAAGGCAATATGTCAGTAGGTGATTATGCGTCACGTTTTGAGGCGCTGATTAAGTTTTCGGAATTCTATCAGAGATTTTCAAGTGAGGACTAGCAATGTAGAAGATTCGAGGAAGGACTTAGAAATGACAAAGGGGTCCCTTGTCAGTTCTGGATCCATCGAATGTTAAGACCCAGGGTTTGAGATTTACGCAGTGGCTCACCTCGGCTAGTGATCCATGATATCCATGCAGGGATTTTGAGCCAAGAAATGGGCTCGAGCTTGTCCTTTTATTGCCCTCAGAGATACGTATTTCAACACATAAGCACTCAGCTTGATGGCCCACTTCATCAGTCTTCCCTGCAAGACAGGCCTATGGAGCAAGTACTTTACTATATCAATTTTACATACCACTAGAACCTCCCTAGGCAGGAGGTAGTACTCTAGCTTGGTGCATGCGTGAAAGAGAGACAAGCATAATTTCTCTATAGGGGTGTACCGAGTTTCAGGGTCATTGAGTAATCGGCTTAGATAATAAATGGACCTCTCATTTCCATTTTCATCATCCTGTGCTAACAGGCAACCGATTGACTCTGGGGCAGCCGATATATACAATTTTAACGGCTTCCCTGCCATTGGGGGAGCTAACACTAGAGGACTAGCTAGACATTGCTTTATCTGATCAAACGCAAATTGTTGTTCTTTTCCCCACTCCATCTTATCGACATCTTCTAACTTTAGTAATGGGGAAAAAGCCTTCAGCTTACCAGTTGAATTTGCAATAAACCTCCTTAAAAAATTGATTTTGCCAATTAGACTCTGTAATTCTTTCTTATTTTGAGGAGGTCTTGCTTCCAATATGGCTTTGGCTTTATTCTTATCTATTTCAATCCCATGTTTATGAACTAAAAATCCTAGAAAGTTTCCAGTCGATACACCAAATGAGCACTTGGCAGGGTTCATTTCAAATTATGGCACCTCATCTTTTTAAGTGCTTATCGGTCAAATGCTGATTAAAATCATAGGATTTTACTATAACATCATCAATGTATACTTCCATGTTTTTTTCAAATAATTTATGAAATATAGCGTTCATGGCTCGTTGGTATGTGGCACCAGCATTTTTCAATCCAAACGGCATCGCTAGCCATTCGAATATCCTAATGGCGTCAGGACACCTGAAAGTTGTCTTATGGACATCTTCCTCGGCTATGAAAATCTGATTATACCCAGAATAACCATCCATTAAAGTCAAAATGCCATTTTTGGCTACAGAATCAACAAGCATGTCAGCTTATTGGCATTACATACTCATCCTCTGCAGTGGCAAGATTTAAATTCCTATAATCAGTAAAAATTCTACTTGCCCACTCTTTTTAATTAAAGGGACAATCTTCGACAACCATTCTACATATCTAGTCATGCGAATAAAACCTGCCTTGAGTAGCCGCTCCATTTCCTCTTTAATCCTGGGCAACAATTCTGGGTTGAATCTTCTGGCAGCTTGCTTGTGGGGCTTGAAACCTTCTTTGATCGGCATCCGATGCTAACCAAGTACCATAGAAATACCATGTATCTCATGGTAGTCCCATGCAAAACAGTCTTTATAGTTCTTTATCATATCAGTTAGCCGATTCCTCTCATCTTCATTCAGCAGGCTACTTATTCTTGTCATCCTCGGCTCTTGCTCAGTTCCTGTACTAACATCTAGCAAAGGGTCTTCAGCTTCAAAGGTAAGAATCTTCCTGCTAAATGGGGACTCCCACCTTTCTTCAAATTCATGCCCCCTAGGCTCTTTAGCCGAGTACTCTTCCCCTAAGACTTCTTCCAATTCCATAGACATGGCCTCACCAACCCTTTGTTCGATCTCTAAGGATGTTAGCCTATGTCTCAGGTCCTTTGTTGGGGCAGTAAGTCTGCCTGGATTTTGACAACAAAGTCATCAGCTGTCAAGTTACATGATTCCCATGATCCCTCCTCATATTCATCTGGGATCACTATCGGCTCTAATTGAGGCGAGTAGAATATAGCCTCAGCCATCTTAACATCTACCATGAAAGGGTTCTTATCAGCTGACACTACTTCAACCTTATTCCCCTTCCAAAACATTAACATCTGGTGTAGAGTGGAAGGTACACACTGACTGGAATGAATCCAGTCTCTTCCCAATAGTATGGAATATGTAGACTTAGCATCCACCACGAAGAAAGCAGAACTTAACGTCTTGCTTCCTACAGTAATATCAGCTACCAAAATTCCTAAGGCAGTCGTAGCATCCCCTGTGAAGTTCGTCATCTTCCTGGTTAGTAGGTATCAAGTCTTGCTTAGTCCTTCCCAACTCCCCTGTGGGCTTGGGGAATTCCATCTTTGGTTCCTCAAGAACTGGGGCTAGCTAAGCCCATTCAACGTCTTCCGTGAACACACCCCCTCCAATTGTTCAGGCTGCTCCTGATGAGCCGAGAATTCTTTGGGGATCAGTCCTACTACATTGGTTTCAGTCGATGCTTGCCCTCCATCTTCCCCTAATATGGAGTCCAGCACTGGGTCTTCGAACAAGAGATCCACTGCAAGCTCCTTTTACATTTCTTCAACTGTTAAAGGAGTCTGAATATCTGCTGCTTCGACCTGAACTCCCTCTAGCCCAGCTATTTCCAAGCCATGAATTATTTATTGGAAATCCTTTTCTTCCTTCATTAGGAAATCTTGGTTCTCCTGCTGTTCTTGGTCCTGCACCTTCTCCTTGGCAGTCGTTTCTCCCTTTGGTTGCCTGAAAGCAGCCTGCAAGATCTTGGCCACCTTTGGAGATTGAATCTCAAACTCGGTCCATCTTTTTTTGCCTCGGCTAGCATTGCCAAGGTTTGTTTCATTCTCTGGGCCGACTTATTCCTTTGTGCTCTCCTCTTCTCTGTTTTGGTCATTGTCATAGGGTCTTTTACTGTTGGAGCCTTTCCTTTCACATACTTGTTGAGGAACCAATGTCCTTTATCCACCTCAGCTGGTGGTTTGACCATGCGTTGTGGCTTGATCTCTTCTTCGTTCCTCACAGTAATTCTCAAAGTAATTCTCAAAGTAGTCATTCCCTTATCAACATCAAAACGAGCCACTCGTTTCTTTCCCTCAGGTATAGGGGCATCATCTACCACGTGTATCCTTTCTTTACCAACAGATGGGTAACCCTTTTGTTTATTTGAACCAATTCTTGCCATTTTCTCTTGATTCATCACTGATGGTTTAGAGACCTCGGCTGCGAACCCCAATCTGTCAAAGACTGCGATCTGCTATCTATGGTGGCAGCAATCTTGGTGTTGAAAACCTGGGTCCACCTTGTAACTGACGAGTAATGGGTAGGTCCAACCTATTTGTTTTGCTGAGACCTCTCTATCCTATCAAATACAGCTGGCCTGTTGTAATCGGCTAGCGACCTCCTCCTGCGTTCATCCCTTTTATCTAACTTGGACACTCTTAATCTATCAAATACAGAGGGCTTCTGGTCTATTAACTTTTACTGATTTGATACAGCTAAGGCCCTTCCAGCCCCATCCGATTCATCGAAAACACCCTTCTGCCTCCACTGGCGGTGCATTGACTGCTTCCATGGATGGCGAGCCGATTACCGTTTCTCCAGTTCAGGATACCATATTGATCCCAGCAGTAGGGAATGGGTCAGTGATTACGGTCATTTCTTTCTTAGCTAGTTTGAATCTACCCTTTTAACGACTTTCTGTATAGCTCTCTTCAACACCATGCAATTCCCAGTAGCATGAGTGTAAGAATTGTGCCACTTACAATATTTCTTCCCCTTCAACTCATCGACTGAGGGATTCTGGTGTCCTTCGGTTAGCTTGATCTGCTGATCCTTTAACAAATAGTCAAAAATTTGATCTGCCTTTGAGATATCAAATGAATATTCCACTCTATTCTCAGAGGTCTGCACTTCTTTGCCTTTGGGAGGTCTCAAAGCAGGGCACGAGTAGGGCTTCCCCTTCAAAAATTCTGCTGCCATAATATCTGCCGATTGCTTTGCTGATTAATCTGACAAACCATCTAAATCCTTGACATCGACTGTACTGATGAAATGAGGCCTTCGTCCTTTGCTGGATCTCTTCCTTTCCTTCTCCAAGATGTATTGTTCAATCCGAGAAGCTCTGGAGGCCAACTGGCTAAGGTCAGTACTGTCTTGTCCCACCAACTTCTCCCTAAGCTGAGAATGCATTTACTGATAGCCATGGAAGAATACTCAGCCTTAGGAAGCTGCATAGAACATTTACTCCTCAATTTCTTGAATCTCTTTAAAAAGTCCTCGACTGGTTCATCTACCTACTTTCTTAAGTTCATCATGTAAACAACGGTTACGTCAGGCTGAGGCATGTAGAGCCTATCATGGAAACATCGTTCCATGTCTGTCCAGTTCTGGATGGAGTTTGGCGCCAAGGCAGAATACCAGGTAAAAGAAACTCCAGTCAGAGATAATGGGGACAGTTGGAGCTTATAGGATTCGTTTTGGTTTGCTTCTCCACATTGGTCAGTAAACTTGCCGATATGCTCCATAGTGGACTTGTCGTCCTCTCCTGAGAAGGTGGTGAAATCAGGGGTCTTGAAACCTCTTGGTAGAGGCATCATCCTATCTACCCATTCAGGGTACGGTTTCTTATATATGGGCCTGTCCATCAACCTCAGCTGGATTCCAAAATGTCACCTCATTGTCTCAGCAATCATCTCTGGATCGATCAGCTGAGGGGTCCCCTCGGCAACATAGTTTGGTGCTTTTGACTGGATAGGCCTAACTGGTGCACCTTTAGGATTGTAGGGTGTTGGATATTGCGTCTCCTGCATAGGTATTGCCCCCTGGATATTAACCGGATATGGGTGAGGATTCATCCATGGCTGAGCAATCGACTGGGTTGGTGTTACCTGAGGAACACTGGCTGACTGCTGATCATTCCTGATAGGGACAGTCTGTACATAAGGGAATGCCTCGGGAGTACCCACCGGGGTAGGAGGAGAATATTGGACCATGGCAGGTCCCCTACAAAATCAGGAATATATCTTGGAGGCCTTGCAACAGCTGAGTAAATGGCACCTCCAGGCATGGCCACCTGAGGACTAGCACCTATCATAAAAGTGTTAGGCACCAGATACGGCAATCCAATTGACCCTGTCACCTAGGGAGGCCTCCTGGGTACCTGAACCTGCCCATACTGCAGGCTAGGCTGAAAACTACTATCATGTTAAGGAGGCTGGAATGTGGGGACTACCTGCGGCATGCCCAGACACGGCTGGACCATTGGTTATGGTCCTGCCTGACTCTGTCCGCTAGCAGGGGCTCCTATATTCCCAGTCACAGCCGAGTGTGCTGAAGCCTCACCTGAATTGGATTGTTTTCTTTCAGCTTCTTTAGAAAAATACAACTCATTCTGTATTAGTGGCTTCATTATATTTGATAGCTGTTTTGGGACCTGCTACATTAAATCATTAACGCCTTGATCAATCTGCTGCCGAATAAAAGAAGTAGTCATTACTATCGGCTACGGCTGATTAGAGGACTCTACTCCGGTTCTTATTACTAGGTTGACTTGCGTCCATACTGCTAAGGCTTTTACCAGACCTTAGGTGCATACACCAACTGTGATCTGATCTGGGAGAAGGAAACTTCTCAATTTGTTCACCTTTGATGGTCCCACCGGGCTTGCCAAATTTGTTTACGTGACAAAATTGCTAATCAGCTGAATGGAAATTCAGCCGAGAAACACGTACAGATTTTGAATGAATCAGGCGATTTGAACTAAAGGCAAAATCCAACCTTTAGCAAAGGATTCTCAAACTACTAAAGGAAGCGTTTGATGTAAAGGTGAACTAAATAAGGCTAAGAATATAAAAGCTAAAATCATAATCGGTAACAAAGGTAAACTAACACAAAATAAAGTGAGCAAGGTAAAGGCAATAAGTAAGCTGAGTGAAAAAAAATGAACAAGCAGAATAGCTTAAAGTAGTTGTATTGATGTGGTCGTTCTTCTCAATAATCTGTACAATGGATTTTTATAAACGAAACCTAACCCCCACCATAGTCTTTCTCATTGGCTAAAATCCCTAAATACATGCAGCTACGCATGTCTCATCTTGCCCACGACCCTTAACCACCTAGCCCACTATTGTCACAACGGCTATCTTCACAAAAACCGCCTCCTATTTTCTCGGCACCTCTTGTGGCATCCGTTGGCAAATATCTTTCAAGCCAAGTCCTCTCCAGAACGTGCCTAATGGACTACGCTTCCTAATCCACGATCCTCGGCGGCTAATCTTGCAATTTAATGTTAAATTGGGCCATTAACATGAAGCCCAGCCCAAACTCAGCCGAACAGTCCCCTTTGTTCATCGGCTATATATTCTTTCGGCTAGTCATCCCAGCTATTTTAAAAAGTTAGCCGTTTTACCAGCTTGAATTATCTCAATTATTTTTTAGGAGATAATAGAAATATAAATGATAGAACAATTTACTGGCACCATGGATGAGTAACAACAACCATCTCCGTCATGACGACACTGGTCTTCCCTTGTTCCCCTGTGTACATATCCTTACTATATGTGGACTATGAAATGAATAATAATGTTGGGTTATGGTTAAAATTTGATCTTATGTTTTGGGCAAGGTATTTGAACGAAGTAGATTACTTTGGAGGGTTTGACAAGGAAGATCTTGAACAATTATTTGATGTTATGGCATCAAATTACAAAGTGTGGTGTTCAGGGTTTGCTCCAATGGCTATTGGTGGTGACATGGAGTGTGAATGACTTGATACTGTCCCATGCCATATTATTCAAAGTATGAAGGACTTGGTGGTGGTGGCAGAGTATCTACATCCACATCTTGGTGGAATGTCCATTATTGAGGTTATGTCATCGGAAGGTCATTTAACAAGAGAATTGGAAGGGAGGGGCCACGGTTGAAGACAGTGCCATTGAGAGTTTGAAGAGAACGAAAAAGAATCAGGTGTGAGCAGTAGTAGGTGCAATCTAGTAGGATTACTTAATCCAATGGTGATTAAAACTGGTGCACCATGAGTGACTTCTATCACTTGCGCATGCTAGAACCCGCCTTTTAATTATTCATAATTTAAACTGTATTTAAGTTATGTTATTGATTAATATTATGTAATTATAGTGACGGTGTATCTAATTATAGAAAAGTACATCGACCTGTATTCTATAAGCAAGAATCTTCCAGCTTTCTATTGACTATTTTAAGTTTGAGGCTTTTTAAAGCTTTACTTCTTAAGTGAAACATATTTTATTTAAGGTTTAAATAAGTTTTTGGTCCCTACAAAATTCATCAAATTTGGTTTTGGTCCCTGTGAAATTTTTTCTTAGGTTTTCGTCTCTGTAATCTCACAAATTTTGCAAATAGTCCCTACCATTATCTTTTTCTGTTATCTAGTAATCATGGGTATCGAGGTAATTTTATTTTACTGTCCGACTTGCTGTAAAATTTGGCCATAAAATAGAAACAAAATCATATATTAGGGACATAAGGTTAAAATTGCTAAATTCCTTCATTTTGTATGATATCTAGTACTCGGGGGTACTGAGTAATTTCTCGTTCTTGTCCGACTTGCTCTAAAAGTTGGTTAGAAAGTATAAATAAAATCATACATTAGGGCCATAGGGTTAAAATTGACAAAATCATTCATCGAGTATGATTTCTAGTACTCAGGGGTAACAATAGGGACTATTTACAAAATTTTCGAAAATACAGGAACGAAATCCTAAGATTTTTTTTTACAAGGACTAAAACCAAAATTAGTGAACTTTCCAGGGACTAAAAGTTTATTTAAACCTTTATTTAATTTTAGTACAAACATTGTGAGTCGTAAGGGTTTGATGCCCTTATTTTATTTTTGGAAAAAATTACACTAACCCGTCCATCACCTTTATCTATATGGCCCTATATATTCCAAAGTTCCTCAAAATTCGAAAATGCACTTCACTCCAATTCACTTATTGAACAAAGTGGATTCAAGGGAATCTAATTCCCTGTGAAGCAATCTCCCGAGTCTAGTGGGATTCTCCACTCAAAAAAATTAAATTGATAAAGTCTTTAAAAGGCTCTGATTTAGCCATGGCCACCCCTTGCAGACCTTGGAATTTTGGCTTTTTATCGAAGTAACATACTTTTAGAAATTATTTTGCAAAATAATCTAGTTTTGAAACAATTTACTACAATAAACTGTTTTTGCCATGTTGGAATATTTTTTTATTATTTTTTTGCTACCTAGTGGCGCCAGTCAAACTGGAGCCATTGACTTGCCACGTAGCAATCATTGATTGGTCATTTTTTTTTTAGGAAAAAAAAAAGAATTTTACATGGCACCACGTGTCGCGTTCTGGTGAGTGGCTCCATTTCAACTAGCGTCACTCACCAAAATGTGCCATGTGGAGCACAGCCCTCTCCACCCATATTTTTCCTACACGCTTTTTTAAAAAAATTAAATAATACTTAAATAATATTAAAAAATAATAATAAAATTAAAAATAATAATAAATTAGAAAAATTATAAGCAATAAATTACAAAAATTGACATGAATAATAAAAGAACATTATTAAAATTTATAATTAATAGTACCTAATAGTAATTTAAGAGAGTAATTAATCATACTTTTATAATTAATGATTATTGTTATATAAAATCAACTTTCACATGGCAAAGTTTACTTTCACACAATAAAATCAACTTTCATATGGTAAAGCCAATTAGACAATTCTTTTTAAATGTACTAGCATATATCCCCATTGGGAAATGCAAGGGAGTATATTAAAACACAATAATAAAACATCACACATTTTTTTTGGTCTTTGACCAGAAGTATACCCCGTCGGAAGCGGAGAGCGGAGACTGATATCTTGCGGGGGAATGATTGACACCCGAAGGCGGGAAACCTCCTCCCAGGGAAATTCGCTCCATACGCATGAGTTGGGATTCGAACCCCAGCCACTTGGTTAAGGGGCACAAGTCCACCACCACTTGTGCCAACCTCCATTGATATATCACACATATTTAAATAGAACAAAATAATAAACCATATAAACTTGTATTAGTGTATATATTTTTTACAAGATATATAGAATCTTGATTTAGTATATAATTAAAAATTATAAAGTTAAAAATTTAAAATATAGAAGAATAATAAATTTAAAAGAGAATTTTCATTGGGAATAGAAAAAAAAAAATGGAAACTTTCAGAACAAAATAAACTATAAATAAAATATGTGGTTAAAATGATTTTTTTAATATATATTATTTATTTAGACAAATTTCAAATATATTTTTTGTCACATAAATATATATTATTTATCTCGACAAATTTTTCATGTAATAAATTTCAATGAACCCAAATGTTAAAATAAAATATCGAATGATAAATCGTTCCATTCCATGCATATATCTTTCTAAACTTTTAATTTGCCGTTACTATTTTTTTTTTTTTTTTTCATTTCGCATGACAAATTGTGATTAATTAGTGTGTACCTTCCATGCATGGATGATTTTGGATGTCATATACTATTCTAGACTTCACAGCATACTTTTCTATCAAATTTTTTCTTCTTTTTTGAGTTTTTTATTTTTTTGGGTAACAAAACAGAAAAGATAACTCTGGGGCAAACAAAGTTATTTTTTTTACGAGTTTTAATTGTATGTTATTATTTATCAAAGAAATAATGAATACATAGCTTGCAATTTACCCCCTCATTTTATTTCAAACCAAACATAATAATAAAAAACAAATAGAACAATTAATCAAGTACTTATCTTGCATATCAATTCTTGTGGTCAAAGATGAGTCACTCTCACAAATATTGAGCTGTCCAGCCTCCGTCGTTCAGGTATTTTCTCCATACCAAAATTTTATTCTAATACGCATATTCACAACAAATGAACGTAGTTATCATTGATATCCGCTTAAATCCAAAAAAAAAAAAAAAGGCACAGCTACCTCTGGTATTAGAGAAACCAAATTTCAAAATACATAATTACATAGTAATGATAACAAATTTGAAGGTGTTATTGTCTTACTTGATTCCACAAGTAAGTTATTTTGGTAATGAGTGACAAATATAAAGATACGATTTATGCAAAAAAGATACGAGTCTTAAGGAAGATATAGTATTGATTCTCATCGTAAAGGTACACCACTGAAATCAAACAGTTTTGAGACATTAATGAATTTAATAGACACCACTACTAACATTTGTAAATTGTAATATACTAGCATGTTTGACCCTGAAATGTACGGACTATCCTCATGGAGTTGTGGTTATCATGATGTCTTTAAGCTATTTAGAAAATTTCTTATAATTAAATTTTAATATAGAAATAAATACTGAGGTGAAATCAATTAAAACATACTTCATTATATTTTTTAATTTGATAACAAGAGCTAATTTGTGGAAAGAAATTAACACACCTTTGTTTTTTTAATTTGTTGCCAACTTCTCATTAACATACTTGTTTTATATCATATATTAGATTATTTAAATTTATTTGAATTCAATTGAAGTTAATAAATTTTTATTCCAAATATTTAGATAATTTATTTTACGATTTATTTGTTACATTACATTTATTAATTGATCACTTTCTTTATACAAGATTTATAATTTCAGTATGATATTTTAAGTATAAATCAATTTGATTTTTATGTTGATTGATATGAAAATAAGATAATTTTATATAAAAAAGAGATGAATATCATGTTGATATATGATATGATTCATATTGCATAAGATTGTTTTATACAACAACAACAACAACAACAATAACAATGATGATGATAATAATAATAATAACAATAAAAATAATAAATTTATTGTTATTAATATCATTATTGATGGATATTTTAGGTATGATTTAATATTATTTAAATTTTGATTTGGTTTAGTTTAAGTCAACTAATTATAAATAACATAATTTGTAATATTATCATTTGATTCAAGTTTATATTTGATTTGATCTATTTATGGGAATATTTGTTAAAAATATAATTAAAAAAAAAATATTTCAGGCGGACAAATCAATGAATTTAATGTTTGTTAAGTGATACTCCCTCTGGTCCTATATATAAGAGGCAAAACCATAAAACACACAGACCAAGAAAATGCATTGAAATAAGCTATTTGTAATTAATATTCATATAAATTTACAAATTTAACCCTTCAATAATTAATGAACAAACCTACTTGTATTGAAAGTTGCACTGTCTCGTAAATATAAACCCTATTATAAATAAGGGTAAAATTGGAAATGAGCATATAATATTTGTCAAAATACATGCATGTCTCTTATATTTTGGACAAAAAAAAAGTAGTCATTTTCCTCTTATAATAAGGACCGGAGGGAGTATTAGCCTATTATTAAAACTTTATTATATGTGATGTAACAAACTAACAAATAATAAAATATTTTTAGAAGAAAAAAATTAAATGTGATGATACACTTGATTTCGAAAAAAAAAAAAACTCTTGCTTTATAATGTATTATTATTGTTGTTGTTGTTGTAGTATTAATACATATTATAATTATAATATTATATATATCAGATTAACTATATTTATTTGAATTTTATCGAAGGTAATTAATACTTTTTTATGATTTACTTATGATTTATTTATAATGATAACAAATTTGAAGGTGTTATTGTCTTACTTGATTTCACAAGTAAGTTATTTTTGTAATGAGTGAAAAAAAAAAATTGCATAAAGATAAAGAACAAACAATTAACAAGAGAATAAAACAATAAAAAAATGCAATAAACCAATGAATCGTCTGTAACGTTAACGCAAGTACTTAGATAATTTCTTCCAATTTGGGCCTTCTCCCCTAATCAAACTTTGCTCCGATAAGCTTTCACATGCAATCTGAAAAGGGCTTCGACGTTTGTAAAAGCTTTCAGTGCTGAACGACAGCAGCACCACCACCGTGGTGCATAGCATCTCCGGCGACATTCATTTCTTTGACCAGACAGTTTGTGCCACCGTTTCCTGGGATGAATGAGCAGCCAGAAGACCCAGAGGGAGGGACAGGACCTTTGTCAAGAGACTGAAACCAAAGCTGATTATTCTTCTCCATATTCAATACCCTACCAGCTAGGTTTGGTTGCACATGCAAAATGGTAATAAGAAGAAGCAGTGCTAAAGCAACATTGAGAACGCTCATGGTGGTAAACAATCAATTAGGATGAATGAAATACTAATTAACTATAGCAAAGGATATCTCATAAGGGGTTGTTCGTACTTATATTTATATATTGGTAGGTGGTAACCAATTTAATTTAGGCTTTATAACTGTTACGATATGATATGATTTTGTCATTATTAATAATTGATATCCTAATTATATTAGGATTCTTTATGAAATATTTTTTTTTATAGATTTGCAAAGAATCCTAATATAATTAGGATATCAATTATTAATAATGACAAAATTATATCATATCATATTTGATTAAAACAAAATTATATCATATCGTAACGGTGACTTGTATTTTGTTCAACACTTTTTGAATTGGTCATAAGCTGGAATTCGGGCAGGTCAGAGTTTTTGTTTCACTTCAAAATGAATCCATGGTTTTCCTTAATTTTTATCCACAATCTTATCCACGTAATTAAAAGATACTTAAAAGACAATAACTGCTACTTGGATATGTAGAGCTTTGTTTCACAGAATCACAAACAAAGTTTGATTGTTTACTTGCTCTCGTGGAGGAAGGCGATGGTCAAGTTTGAGAAATTTCTTGGCACTGTGGTTAATGTCTATGCCACCATACAAAATATGCATAAAATATCCTGAAGATGGAAAGAACATTGGCAACAAGGCGAAGTGTTTTGCTGACGCACACAAACTTAAGACACACGTAAGCTGGTACCACAAAGCTACGACGACTTGCATAGTTTGTAAATTATCTAAGTAAAATTATTCGATCACCGTGTAAAAGTATAATAAATTTGTTACATCGTCATGTGAAAATATAAACTTGGCCAAATCCTTAAAAAAATGGGTGCATGTTCAAAAGGTCACTCATGAGAATTAGTTAATTCGGTGTGGTCATGACTACCGCGCAAACAACAAGGCCGATCTTAGGGAAAGCCACTAAAGCAAAGGTTTTAGGGCCCCTTCATAAAAATAAATTGCTCATTTTATCATCACTTTATTTTCTAAAAAATAGGTCTTTTATATTTTCTAAAAATTAAACTGAAACTTCATCTCAAAACAAGATAAAAGGCAATCGAGCAAAATCTCTACTCAGAAAAGACAATCCAATCGGGACGATGCTCCCTAAATTAAAGAAGTCAGGCAAAGCCCCAATAAAAAAAAAGGAAGCAGATAGAAGCAAGCATCAGATAGTATTTTATTAATAATTTTCCGAGTACAAAAGAAGTTACCTGGTCCTCCTTTCCGAGTACAAAAGGAGGACCCTACTTAAAAAGAGGGCTACATTCGACGAAGAAGAAAAGAGCACTCTGAGCCATCCACTGTAGTTCCAAGAAACGCACTGACTTGCTCCAGGGTTGAATCCACTCGAATGTGAAGCTGACACACTAGAGCAAAGGATCCTCCAAATGTCGTTTAGGGTTAAATCAACTCAAATGTGCCAAAGGGAGGCTGCACATCGCCCTTTACTGGAATACTTGAAGCTGACGCGAGGGAACAAAAGATCCTCCAAGTGGTGCTCAGAGCACGAATCCTCCTTCAAACTCGTGGGCAAAATTTTGTTACAAACTTTGCCATAGCCCATGAAGAACGTTACGAATTTTGCCATAGCTCAAAAGAAAGCTGACCATCAAGACAGAAACTTTCCAAGGGGGCACAAGAATTTCCCCCCTAACCATTAGAATGAGAAATAGAGGAGCAAAATTATCAAGAGGAAAGGAAAGGTTAAAAAATAAGAGTACTCAAGCACATCATATTTATAGCCAAAGCTGTCAAGGAGCATTTAAAGCGGAAATTAAAGCAAGTAACGTTTCCAACCAAAACGGTCAATCACCCAAGGAAAACGTGTATGAAAGTTTTTAATAAGACGCATAGGGAACAAGTGCATTGAAAGCGCCTCGGAAAAGAACACATCTTGGAAAAGGTAAAAGGAGATAACAGCAAAACATAGAAAGCAAGTTGGCAGTATAACCGAAGCAAACCAGTCGGATATATAAAATCTAGAACCTCTTTGGAGGTCAAGACAGAAGTCATCAAAGAAAGAAACCACCTTGAAAGTTAAGATGAAGCCTTAGCCGGCTTCCTGGTCAGAATCCAACAAAATACAAGTTCCAAAGAGATTACAAAAAAAGAGAGAGAGAAGAATTACATCAGCTAACGGGAGCATCCTCCCGAACTTTAGGAACCTCATTCCCAGCCATCATCTTCAGCCGGACCACCACCTCAGCTGGCATCACCAGTTGACCATCTCGGACCTTCTTGCACTCATTGAACTGAGCATGATCCAAGTCGGGGTAAACACTAGTATACTGCTCCTGAACAATAATAAAAACCGCCTCGAGCTGCTCAGCCGAAAACACCTACAATTCATGAAGTTGACACAAGGAAACACAAGAAGGGGGGGTTGAATTGTGTTTCTTAACAGTTTTTAGAAAAAGCCTTTTCTCAAACCTTTTTACAAGCAAAACAAAATAAGCAACACACAAATAGGAAAACCTTTTTAAAGAGTTAACAAACTCATATTCAAAACCCCACAGTTAGTATAACCAAAAACTGTAAAAGATAGGGATTAGAAGATTCACACAAGTGATTTATCCTGGTTCACTCTTTTCCAACCAAGAGCTACGTCCAGTCCATTCTACCTGAAGGTTTTCTCCACTATTTACCAAATAGATTACAAGTATTCAACACCTCTTCAGGCTACAAGTATTCTTTCTTTACCAAGCCTCTTCAAGCTCTAACTCTAACAAAAAGATTTAGATTTGATCTAAGAACTCACTAAGTGTGAGAGTATGAAAGTTGAAGATCAGTTAAGATTACAAGTAAACTTGTTCAATAGACTTCAGCAGAGTTTTGGCACTTTTGATATCAGAGCTTCTATATACTTTTTACTAGGGTTCTTCCAGTATTTATAGATGGAGAGCTTTGCTGTCTTGAACTTCTTCAACGGTCTTCAAATTGTATCCGTTTAGACATAGCATTAAATGCAAGGATCCGTTGAGACTGATAACTTGATATGCTTCATAGAGAAGTGCTCTTGTTTATCAGAGGAATGCTCAAAGTAGAGCTATCACTTCCCTGTTGTACCGGAGGTTGCTTTCTAACTTTCCTTCTTTGTACTTGGCTTGAACTTTACAGCAACATAGTTGACAAAGTACAAAGTTTAATGTTCTCGATGGTACTATATTTCTAATCTCAAGAAACAAAGAGCTAACAAAACAAGCAGCAAGGAAAAGAGACATATATTCCTTTGAATTAAATATACAATCATTTGAAATAAATATGCTTAAGCTTAGACGGGTTTACTTTTAATAGCTAGTAGACGGGTCTTTGGACATACAAGATTAACTTATCAGTAAGAAGAGCTCGTCTACTGATACTGCTTCTATAGACTCTCGCCTTGTATCAAGTCTTTGGACTTGCTATACTCAATTGCTCGTCTACTGACGTGGCGTCTAGTGTGACTTCTCGTCTATCATCAAGTCTTTGGACTTGGTGTTTTTCTGAGAGTTACTTATTGACTCGTCTACTTATCTTTTCTTAGACTTAGATACTCGTCTAACAACTATTATCTTAGCCAATATTTAAGACCTCGTCTAGCGATAACTTAATAGACTCAGAATTTTACCAAAGATTGAAGACTCGTCTAGAGGATCAAATATAGAATCCGATATGATTCCATAGCAAAGCGAAGAAACTTTTTCTAAGTTTCCCTGTCTAGTAATATTCAATCGATCTTGCAATCTAGAATAAACAAGTTAGATTACTGACAATATTTTGCTATACAAATTTAACCTTTTTGTTAACATCAAAACTTAAGAGATTATTTAAGCCAAATCCACTTTGGTTCTAACAATCTCCCCCTTTTTGATGATGACAAAAACTAATTAAATTTGAGTGAGCAAAGTCTAAGAGAGCTAGACAAAGCATTCAAACTTAAAACAGATAAGCAGCATCCTATATCATATATATCTTATCAGAGTAGCATGCATAAGCTTAGTCATTTTTAAGACATAGTATCAGAGCTTTTAAAATAAACTTTTAAAACAAATAGCTACTGAAACATAGAGACAGACCAGTTATATCAAAAGCAGCAAAAAAAAACTCGTCAGAGCAACTTAAGAACATTCATATGCAAACAAATATGCAAACAGATACTCATTACCCAAGAACTGACTTTTGTATATATTAAAGAGAATTTAATTCTCATCCTTTCTCCCCCTTTTTTGTCATCAGACAAAAAGGAAACATGAGTGGACCATCATTGCCAGTTAAAGATAAAAGAAAACTAAGAAAAGGGTGGAGGTGGTTGAGGAGGGTCTTGATTTGGAGGAGGTTGAACAGCAAGATTATGACTTTGTTGAAAACTAGTGAGGAGGTTTAGCATCTGGTTGATGAGAACATGGGTTGGAGCCAAGGATTCTTCTACTTGTTCCTTTACTTGCTCTTTTACCTCTACCTTCACTTGCTCCTTCACTATCTTGCCTATAATTTCTTCTAAATTTGGTGGCAGAGAAGGTCTTGAGCTTTCACCAGAATCATGCAGATGTTGTTGAGCTTGCAAAGTACTTAAGGCTTGAGAGTGTTGAGGCTAGTCATGTGGATGCACAACTGCTAGAGCCAATGGTTGTGAAGAGTGCTTCTCAGAAGTTTCTTGTCTATTTGCAAACTCAGCAACTTCTTCACCCCAAGGGTTCAGTCTGGACAGCTTCTGTGTTCATATTTGGACCTTCAACTATTACCTCCTCAATTTTCTCAGAAGAATCTTCAGATGCTTGTGGAGTTGGTGCAGGGGTAGGCAAGGGGGTATGTAAATCTGGAGCCCAATGAATAGGATCTTCTTCATAAATTGAGTTGATAAGAGGCACTTCTAAAGTATCAGCATGAATGAAATGCTTGAAGTACGAGAAACCAAACTTCCCTCGGATAGTGGGAGTGGTTCTTCTGTCTTCATAAGTCAATCCAAAAGAAGATGTTTCTTTTGTGCAAGCCTTCATATGGCATTCCCAGAAACCAACAGCATCCTGTTCATTCAGATTTTCTTCTGGTTGAGACATCAAGTAATCCACCAACTCTTGATCCACGGAAGGATCAAAGTCTAGCTCAAGCATGCAAGAGTTGTCAGCTGGTTTTTTGTGTGTGTCTCTTTGCTTCTTGAGATCCTTGTCCTTATTCATGTCAATCATAGGCAGCCTTGGACAGATCCGGGGAGGTTGCATGCCTGTTTTTGTGTCTTTCAAGGTATGGAATAGCAATGTAGGAGGCACAAAGTTGGTAGCTTTTCAGCTTTGAGATGTGCATACATTATGTGGTCACACATGTCTGCAGCACTCCCATACTCCCTAGGGTGCACAAATTTCTTTCATTTTATGTTTTTGTCCATGATAAACTGTGGTCTGCCATAAGTCCTGGACCTTCTGTACACAATTTGCTCTTCAGCAGCTTTGAGAGGAACTGTGGTCCAATCAGGAATGATGTGTTGATTTACACCTTCTGTGTGGGGTTTGAAAGGTGGGAACTTGATCAGGTTTGGATAAATCTTTTTGGGTGGGAATTTCTGTTGTGAAAGGTGAGTGACGGCAGGTGTAACACCCCCCTTAGGCATTACTTCATAATACGTGCGGAAATAATTTAAAAATGATATTTGCTGGTTGCTTTCGGAAAAATTAATTTATTTTAAGGCAGAAAACTCTAGTGTAAAAATTTCTTTAACGGAAAGCTCTAGAAACAGGATACACAAATTAAAGTAGTGAAGTCATATTGAATATCTTTACACATTCATAACAAGGTTGCCAAGTCATACACTGTTTTCTCAAAGAGTCTCATTTTCAACAGAGAAAATTATAACAAAAACTAACTTACATTCTCACAGTTAAATACCTTGTTAATTCTACAACTCAACCAAAATTCCTAAGCTGGTCACTCTACAAGATAGTTATTTGAAATACCCTCGTGACATTCCTACTAACGAATACTTCTTCAAGCACTCAGAAGTTAAGTCCTCGAATGACTTGGTGAATTCCTTCGCTCATCCGTACTAGTGTACCAAAGTATTACCGTAGTCTAGAATAAACCTGATATATTTGTAAGGGTGAGACGCCAATATATGGATTTAACACAATAGCTACATATGAGACATAACAAAAACACATACACATATACATTTTCATAAAAACATAAGCATTCATAACAAGACAATAGTTAATCAATGGGTTTCACACCCCAAACATCATCGTTTGAAAACTTATGCATGAACACTTCAAATACATAGTCTAACTTCGCACTTAATCTCATGAGATATCCCAACACGTGGTGAGTTGATTAGCCTCGATTGCCATACAAGGCAAAAAGGCACGCAGCCATAGGCACACAGCCAAAACCCATTGCACACTGTCCAAACCCAAGGCATAGTGATAAAACCGTAAATGGGGTTTCATTGTCCAACCGTGGCACAATGAAGAAAAATCGTAGCATGAAATACCTGACTCCTCAAGGTAATCACACATAAACCGTGGGCACGTCTGCCAAATGCATGCATAAACACTTTGTTCTTGACACTTTTCTTTGTGTTCAATCTCTCTTTGCCGAAGCTCAAAATGGCTTACGACTACTCATAGTTTTAAACATCTTTAAAACTTTCATTAATAACACAGGACCTCAAAGTCCGAGTGCTCAATCACGACACCCCTAGGCCGATGCACCAGCCATAGGTTCGTGGTAATAGAAAATATCTTAAATGTTTTTAACACAGTAGACACCAAGTCTACAGGACCTCAAAGTCCAAAGGACACCAAGTCCATAACACAACACGAACCTTAGTACCCCGACGTCTCGGTTACTAAGTTCAAAACCACTTTTAACACAGTTGAGTCCAACTTGATTTCGGAAAATCATTTCAAATGGGAAATAAAATCATCAGTTAAAAAATTTAACTTTTAGAAAAGATGGTCACTTGAGGCTCAAAGTTGTTTAAAACACGTACCGCCGCTTTAGAATTACTTGCCGTCGATATTTTTCCAAATTGCCATCGTTTAACCTTTTAAAGGCATTTAAGCTAAATATTAGCTTTTTCCACTTAAATAATTTTCTAAAATCATAATTAAGTTATTTTCAAAAATTAATTTCATAAAATAACTTTTTATAAAATTCCGGAATTTCTTACGTAAAAATCAGCAGTACAAAAATAATTTCACGGTTACGTCCTCACTGTGACTCATAATTCGCTCTTACACCGATAAATCATTAAAATAATGATATTTTCCAATATTCCTTATTTTTCCCAAATAAAATTTTCCATTCATATTATATTCCAATATTTTACCGTTAAAACATTGAATATAATTTACGAAGCTTTTCAAAGCTTTTATTTGATTAATTGATTGGGCACTGACCACTGTCAGGCTTCTATAACAACAATCAACAACAACAACACAGTAATATTCCCAGGCAGATCATGCATCACAACTTTATAATATATCATTACAGATAAACAATTAAATGCAGATAAACAATCACAAATAAAAATAACACCACTTTAACCAAATTAAAAACCACCACAGATAAATAATACAGGTCACACACTAGTCACATATAGGTATTGAGAAAAATCCCTCAGGTAAGCTCCCCTTACCTCTCAAAGATTTTTCAGCGGATTAAAATACTTTGTCGGAAATCCGGTCCCACGTATACAACGAACTTACTCAACCTTCAACCATTATAATCAAACAATTACTAATCAAACATTTAAAATACCTATATACCACACATATTTGTCACGGCCTCCTTAGGGTTTAGTGGCTAAAAATTTCTAAAATTGTCTAAGTCATTGGATTATTGATCCTAAGTACTTAAGACAATGGATTAGTGATTAATCAACAAAGTTTGAATCAAAAACTTCTAAACCTTCAAAGACCTAGGATCGGCCATGATGAGTACATGAAGCTAGGGATTTTTGTTTGATAAACTAACTTGGATTCATCATGAGTACATACAAGAAAGATAGTATATAAGATCATTTGTATAGAAAATGAACAAAATCTTCCTCCCACACCACACATATGGTTCGGCCTTGACAACAAATTAGGGGAGGAAATTTTGGTTTTCAACATACTCTTGGATTATGATAAAAGTGATGATAATAGGAACATAGAAATTGGTTTCACATTTTTAGGATTTTTCTATGATTTTCTATGATTTATCAAAGTTAAGAACAACTAAGATGAACATCATGAAATAAGCTTTAAAACAAGAAATGAATTGAAAGAACAATAGCTTAAAGATGATGAAGAACATGAATCACCTCTTGGAATTTGAAATGGGCAAGGAATCACCAAGTTGCTTCACAAATCAAGCTATGGAAGCTTAAGAGAAAAAAAGAAGAATGGAGAACTTTGAAGAAGATTTGAGAAAGTGAGAGAATGAGCTAGAATGAACTTGACTCATCAAGTTTATGAGCCAAAGATGGGCTTGGGCTTGGGCAATTGGGCTTAAAGAAGTCCAAGTCCATTTACTAAGTTTTCAACAAAAAAATGCCTAAGTCTTAACACTTGACAAAGGAAAGTTCAAAAGTACAAAATTGTATCATGAAAATGAATTCTTGGCCATGAGATTGGGCCTTTTGGGTGCAGCCCTTAATGGGTTTAGATGAGCGAAAATTGATCCACTTAACTTAGTGTATCATGGAAACTAGTTTAGGGACCAAAATGTAATTAATAGAAAGTTTAAGGATAAAAATGCAATTGTTAAGCTAACATAACCCTAAGCCACATTAAACCTCTCACATGGATGACTTATTCCTAAGAGAATATAGGGTTTATCCATTATCGAGTCCCGAAACTCCCGTAATCGGCTCCGTCGTTTACCCGATTGAATATAACACCCGCAAAACGTATATTATTTCACTTGAAAATTCCCGATCAATAAAATTTGAGGCCGGATTCCTTGTCCTCTCTGCTATATCGACCTCTCCTAATATCTAAGCTGCATAATCAACTCCGTCGTTTTCCCGACTTATCATCCGACCTAGGTTTTACGCGTTTTCTTAACGATTACTTCCGAATAAAATAATAGTATTTCATTCCTAACGAATTTTTTCGAAATATGGAAAATCGTCCGGGGCAAAATATAAAACCTAATGGTTTCGTTCACGAGTCGAAATTAGGGTTTCTGATCAGTAAAAACTTACTGTCAGTGAAAATACAGAAAACACAGACCGATTTTTGTCTGAATTTTCCTCCCAAATCTTTCCCGTAACCTTATAAAAATAAGTATGACAGGGAAATGACATTCGTTTATCCAAAGTCATTTTCTAAATCTTGGATAAGAATATAATCATTTATATAATTCTTCCGATATTAGAAAGCCGAAAAATCGGGGTGTTACAGCACGTCCAATTTCATTATAAAGGTTAGATGGAACTGGACCAGTTGGTTCGTAAGGTATAGGTTGATGCCAGGGATAGTAGGTGGGTTCTGGTTCATACTTATACTCAGGTAAAGGGTAGAAAGGTCTAGTTGATTCTGGTTCAGGTTGGTGAGTGTGGTAGAGTATTCTCCAATCCCTTTTGACTTTGGCCCAGCTCTCAGCTTTGCCATCAAAGAGAATAGAGGGGTCAGTGTAAGGGAAAGTAGTTCTAGGGATTTTAGGAAAGGGGGCACCAGGATTGATCCCTACATCATTTGGTTGATTAAACCAGGGATCATCTGCAGGTATGATTAGTTGAAAATGTGATCTAGTTGGTGAGGTTTGGATAGGTGAGTGGACAAGTGAGTTTGTTTTTGGTGTGATTTGTGGTTCAGTTTCAGGTTGTGGTGGCAGTGTAGGTACATACACATCAGTGTGAAGTGATGGTGGTAACACAGACTGTATAGGTGCACTATCACTCCTATTCTTTTCAAAGATTTCAACAAGAGCATCTACTGCTAATTAAACAGGATCATTAGCAAGGATGCTTACCTTAGAAGCCACAGCAGACTTGGCCTTCCTTGAGGGTTGCCTTCTGGTCTGAGTTGGGGCAGTAGCAACAGCAGTAGACAACTTTTGCTTCTTTAGAATAGTACCAATGGGGACATTGTCCTCATCATCCTCATCCCCATCCTTATTGTGACATAGAACCAAATTCCTGGTTCTCTTCTGAGTTGGAGCAGGTTGAGATGCATTAGCAGGCTGTTCCCTAATCACAATGCTAGCAGCAGGTTTCTTGACAGCAAGTTTCCTTGCTCTGGATGTCTTTCTTCCAATTGTTTTCATTTTAGCCCTAGAGTCTCAATATTATTGAGCTCTATTTGTTCTTCTTTAATCTTCAGTCTTTCCTCTTCTTTGGCAAGCTCCACCCGAGTAACAGTACTCAGCTTCATGTTTGACAAGTTGACCTTACCAAACACCATAGCAGAGATACCCTTCTCCTTAAGAATCAATGCTTGTTCTTCAGGAATTTTAGCCTCTAAATAGGCATAAATCTGTTGAGCTTTGAAGACTTTTGACAGAAGATGACAGAAAGGAATTGCATTTGACTTCTCTTTGTGGTGGACATATTCTCTGAATCTTCCAAAGAGAATATATGGAAGATTAACCTTTGTCTCAATTACCAGATGGCAAAGACAAAACTTGTGCAAGGCAGATAGGTTGTCCTTCGACCCAGTTTTATGAAGATCTGTCTTATTAAGAATCTGATGCAGGATTCAATCTCATCCTTCATCTCCACAGCCTTCCATGAATGAGTTCTAACCTTGTCAGACCTCATCAGAAGTGTAGCAATAACCTCTGGTCCTCCTAAGTCATGTTCCTAAGTGTCAGAGATGATTAACCCATCTTGGGCACAGTTGGTAGCTTCAGAGATGGTTTTCTCAGATACCACCACTCTCTTGCCCAAGACATTAGCATATACCTCAGTGTCTGTCACTTGAGGGTTTCTCCAGAAAGCTCTAATCAGGTCTGGGTACACCGAGACCTTCTCGATGAAGAGTCTGTCCCACCCAGCAGCAGTGATATACTTGCTAACATCAACATTATACTCCTTCAGAATCCCAAATTTGAAGTGGTACTCAATGCCAACATTCAGCTTGGTGACATCATAGGTTGAAGCAGCAGTTGAGGAAGCCATTGTTGAAGTTTGAGGGTTAGGGTTTGGAAGAAGAGGAAACAGAGAGCTCAAAGGTTCAGATTTCAGAGGGAAAAGTTTTTACTTATGAAGGTTTTGAATGTGAAGAGTTTCCTTTGAAAAATAATTCATAAAGAAAATAAGAGAAGACGTGTGAAGAGAGATGCCATAAATGCTAACACGGCGCAGGTTTCTCGAAACTATAAAAAGCTATTGATAGGATTAATGGAAGTAACTGACTCAGAAAGGAGAATATGATTAAATATGTCTTGGAGACAAATTAGGTGCAATTTTAATTATAGATAGCATAGACGAGTCAGATAAGAGCATTCATTTAGTCAATGGACATGAAGCTTATTGGACTCACATAAGTAATAGACGAGTATGCAATGGACACGATAATCCATTAGACGTGCCATCAATCCACATAAATCATGTTGAGATGCTTTCTAATAAATATGAAAATCTATCCTCAGCAAGAGGTTTGGTAAAGATATCTACCCATTGATGGTCAGTATCTACAAATTGTATATCATTGACACCTTTTTGTACATAATCTCTAATAAAATGATGTTTAATCTCTATATGCTTAGCTCTGGAATGCAATATTGGATTCTTAGATAGATTTATTGTAGCAGTATTATCACACATGAGTGGAATACTATTTACAAACACATTGTAGTCCTCCAATTGGTGTTTGATCCATATAAGTTGTGAGCAGCAACTAGCAGCTGAAATATACTCAGCTTCAGTAGTTGATAAGGCAATAGTACTTTGTATTTTGCTTGACCGTGAGACTAGATTAGCTCCAATGAAGTGGCATCCTCCACTGGTACTCTTTCTTTTAATTCTATCTCCAGCATAGTCAGCATCACAAAAACCAACTAATCTGTAATCATTATTTTTCTTAAAGTACAAACCCAGATTAGTAGTACCTTTCAGATATCTAACTATTCTCTTAACTGTTGATAAGTGAGATTCATTTGTATCAGATTGAAATCGAGCACATAAGCATACACTGAACATAATATTAGGTCTAGACGCAATAAGATATAAAAGAGATCCTATCATACCTCTATATACCTTTTGGTCTACCTTTTTATATTTATCATCTTTGTTCAGTATGAACGTGGGATGCATAAGGTGTTCATTGGTTTGCAATCATCCATCTAGAATTTCTTTAAAAGTTCATTTGTGTACTTAGTTTGATGGATGTACACCTTGTCCACTATTTGTTTAACTTGAAGTCCAAGGAAGAACTTGAGTTCTCCCATCATGCTTATTTCAAACTCTTTCTGCATTAGCTTAGAAAATTCTTTGCATAGAGATTGATTAATAGCACCAAAGATTATGTCATCAACATATATTTGAACAATAATGAAACTGGACTTGTTGGATTTTCTAAACAAGGTTGTATCAACCTTTCCTCTACTGAATCCATTGTTCATTAAGAATGAACTTAACCTTTCATACCAAGCTCTAGGAGCTTGTTTAAGATCATATAAAGCTTTCTTTAGCTTATATACATGTTCAGGTTGGGTTTCACTTTCAAAACCTGGAGGTTGCATAACATACACTTCCTCATTAATAAAACCATTTAGAAAAACACTTTTTACATCCATTTGATATAGCATGATATTATGATGTGCAACAAATGATAATAAATTACGAATAACTTCTAGTCTAGCAACTTCAAGTCTTGCTTTATTTCTTACCACTTTACCATTTTCATCAAGCTTGTTTCTGTAAACCCACTTGGTTCCAATGACTATTTTTATTTTGGCAAAGGCATAAGAGTCCACACTTCACTTCTTTCAAACTGGTTCAGCTCTTCCTGCATGGCTAGAATCCAGCCCTCGTCTAGTAGAGCCTAATCTACTGTCTTTGGTTCTAACTCAGAGACTAAAGCAGAATCCTCTTGCCTCTGAAAGTTGATTTGGTTCTTAGCCTATCATTAGGATTCCCAATGATTTGATCTTGTGGATGATAATTCTTGAAGTACCAAGATCTCTGAATATTTTCCTGTTGAGAAGTTGAAGTTTCTAACTCATGTTGTTGAGGGTCGTTCACTTGATCATCAGGTTTGACATTTGTTGGATTTCCTGAGATATTAAGATCAAGATCTGCAAAAACTTCATCAAGCTCTGATAATTTCTTATCAGGCTGCTTGTCATCAAACTTAACATGTATACATTCTTCTACTACTAGAGTTCTAGAGTTGTATACTCTAAACCCTTTGGACGACTCAGAATATCCTAATAAAATTCCATTGTCTACTTTAGCATCAAACTTACCAAGTTGATCTTTAGTATTTAATATATAGCACTTACAACCAAAAGGATGAAAATATGAAATGTTGGGTTTCCTTCCTTTCCATAATTCATAAGGAGTTTTATTCAAGATTGGTCTTATGTATATTCTGTTTTGAATGTAGCAGGCAGTATTGACAGCTTCAACCCAGAAGTATTTAGGGACAGAGTTGTCATTGAGCATTGTTCTAGCCATCTCTTGAAGAGATCCATTCTTTCTCTCTACCATACCATTTTGCCGTGGTGTTCTAGGTATTGAGAAGTTGTGAAGTATACCACTTTCTTCACAGAACTTTTGGAATAGCTCATTTTCAAACTCTCCCCCATGGTCACTTCTGATTGAAGTGATACACAAGCCTTTTTCATTCTGTACACGTTTGCAGAATATAGAGAAGACCTTGAATGACTCATCTTTATGAGCTAGGAACATAACCCATGTCCATCTAGTGTAGTCGTCTACTATGACTAGACCATATTTCTTCCCATTGACAGAGGCAGTCCTTGTTGGTCCAAACAGATCAAGGTGTAGCAGCTCTAGTAATCTATTGGTACTAACAACATTCTTAGATTCAAAGGAACTTTGACTTGTTTTCCCTTTTGACATGCATCACAGAGAGCATCAGATTTGAAACTTAAGGTTTGGTAGGCCTCTCACGAGGTTATGCTTATTTAGCTTTGAAATTAATTTCAAGCTTGCATGACCTAGCCGTTTGTGCCAAATCCATCGCTCATCTTCAATGGACACTAGACATGAGACACTTTGATTTGTGAGGTCCTCCAAGTCAATCTTATACAGATTGTTTTACATCTTGGCAGCGAATAAGAATGATCCATCAGTCTTCTTGACATTACATATATTCTTGTCAAAAGAAACAGCAAACCCATTATCACATAATTGACTTATGCTCAGCAGATTGTGTTTTAAACCATTAACTAAAAGAACATTATCAATGGAGGGAGAAGGATATTTACCAATTTTACCTACTCCAATGATCTTTCCATTCTGATTACTTCCAAAGGTAATCCAGCCACCATCTTTATGTTTAAGGTCTTGGAACATACACTTTCTTCCGTCATGTGACGTGAGCAACCATTGTCCAAGTACCAAGATGCGTGTTTCTTTCCTGTTGTTAAGCAAATATGCAACAGGTATAATCTTATATTTAGGTACCCAGATTGACTTGGGTCCTTTCTTTTAGTAGTCACTGGACGAGCATGTTTGATATGCTTATGAAGTATGCATCTAGATGTTATATGATTCCACATACTTTACAGTAGGTGTTGGACGAGCTAGTTTTTGTGTTAACATGCTGTGCTTTAGTTTTGTGATGTGCATGAGACTTTGATATTTTGTGAGATGCTTCATGCTTGTTTCCTTCATAGCCTAAACCATACTTATCATGAGGTGACCTAGAGTACCTCAATATCAAACTTAACTTTTCTGAGCCACCTATGAACTTAGATAGAGTGTCTGTCAAATATGTCACATCTTGTTTCAGTTGCTCAACTTTGAGTCTGTCAGTTAGAATGACATTCTCTGATTCAAGCTTCTTGTTTTCACATTCAAGAGCTTGCCTTTCCATGCAAACTTTATCATATTCCTTATTCAACCTTGAAAATTTCTTTTTAAGATTTTTATATTCATGTGACAAAATGGATGAGTTATGCAACAAATCATCAAGTGCTTCTTGTAAAGTAAATGAATCAGATTCTATTACCTCAGCATCAGTGTATTCACTTTCTGAAGAAGTACCAGCCATGAGACAGATGTTTGCCTCTTCTTCAGCTTCATCTTCTTCTTCAGATGATGATAGATCAAGATCCTCCCAAGTAGCCATTAAACCCTTTTTCTTTTTGAAGAACTTCCTTTTGTGTCCTTCAGATCTGGGCAGTCAGCTTTGAAGTGACCTGGCTTCTTGTACTCGAAACACAGAGGTTGACCTTTTTCTTTGGAGTCTGACATTTCCATGAAAAACTTTTTGTTGAACTGTTTCTTTTTGACTTTCTCCACATATGTTGAATCTCTCTGGAGATGAAAGACAGTTCATCCTCATCAGATCCTTCATCACTGTCAGAAGGGTCTGCTTCATTTAAGGATTCCTCGGGTTTGAGAACTTTGGATGAGCTAGCCTTCTTTGCTTTTAGGGCAACAGACTTTCCTTTTCTGAAACTTTCTTCTTCATTGAGCTCAAGCTCATGAACTTTTAGAGATCCAAGAAGCTTTTCCAAAGTGATAGTATTGAGGTTCTTTGCCTCCTGAATAGCAGTGACCTTAGGTCTCCACTATTTATATAGGCTCCTCAAAATTTTTCTGACATGAGCTCTATTCTCATAGGTCTTTCCAAGAGATCTAAGACTGTTGGTGATAGTTTGGAATCTTTCAAACATTTGATCTATGGTTTCATGTTCAGCCATTTTGAATAATTCATACTGGTGAACCAGCATGCTTATCTTTGACTATTGACTTGGTATGACCCTTCATGAGCTAGGGAAAGAGTATCTCATATTTCATTAGCAGTGTTACAGTTATGAACTTTATCATGCTCAGATCTGGTGCTAGCACACATCAGATAGTGCTAAGCTTTCAGATTGAGTTGATGTTGAATTTTCTGCTCTGGAGTCCATTTAGCTCTAGGAATAGCAACTCCAGCATCACCTCATGGCTCATTGTAGCCAGTTTCAATCAGCTCCCAGGTATCCGCATTTTGTGCATCAAGAAAAGCCATCATTCTCTTTTTCCAATAGTCATAATCACTACCATCAAAGAGAGGAGGTCTGTTGATTGCTTGTCCTTCTGTATCCATGCTTGTTGGATCGTACTCCCTCAACACTTGTTAGATGCTCAACCTTTTTTAGGCTGACCTCTGATACCAACTGAAGTTGACACAAGGAAACACAAGAAGGGAGGGGGGGTTTGAAAGGGGCAATTGTTATCTGTGCCACCCTACTCCCGAGTCATCACATGGTTACCCGTTTGCGGAAAAATAAGATTTTATTTGCTGGTTGCTTTCGGAAAATATTAATTTCTCAACGTGAATCTCTTCAAAATATGGTGATAAATTTTTTTTCCTTTTAACTCCCTAACAACGACATAATCATAACCATACTTAGATATATAAGCATATACAGAAGTCATACAACTATACTACCTCGTAAGTTTCACACTTAGATCTTTATCAACTTCGTTTATTTCAACACATGACATCACATAAAAAGAACCTAAGCTGGTCTTAACTAACAGACAGTTATTGAGAATACCCTTATGGTCATTCCCACTAACAGATACTTCTCCAAGCATCTAGGAGTTAAGTCCTCGAGCGACTTAGTGAATCCCTCCACTTCGTCCATACTAGTATACCAAAGGAATACGGTAGACTAGAGTAACCTGTTATATTGTAAGGGTGAGACGCCAATATATGGATTTAACACAATAACTAAAAGCGCGACTCGCAAAACAGCATATACACACATACAATTATAGCAGCATACATTCTCATAACTAAACAAGTACTTTATCAATGGGTTTCATACCCCAAACATCAACGTTTGAAAACTATGCATGAACACTTCAATATATAGTCTCTACATTTCGCTAAATCTCCGGAGATCCCCAACAACGTGTAAATGAGCTGATCAGGCTCGATTGCCAGGTATATTAGGCACAACGTATTTACCATAGCACACTGTCCACACAAGGCACAGTGATCAACGTATATGGTATTGCCAGGTATATTAGGCACAATGTGTTTACCATAGCACACTGTCCAACACAAGGCACAGTGAGAACGTCGTGTATGGTTACCATAGCCCATTGTCCAACACTAGGCACAATGAGAACGTCGTGTATGGTTTTCATTGACCACCAAGGTACAATGATACGTCGAGACATGAATATCGCCATGATACCATGATTAACAGATACGTCGAGACATGAATATCATTTAGATACCATGATTAACTTCGTAGGCACGTCTGCCGATAATGCATGTAAATCATTTTGTTTTCGTCGTTTTTCTTCATGTTCAGTCTTCATTTGCCGAAGCTCAAAATGGCTTACGACTACTCGTGATTTTCAACATATTAACTTAACAACGTGTTTAGATCTTTCAACGTCAACACAGGACATGAAGTCCGAGTGCTCAATCACAAACCTGAGACCTTGCAATCAGCCTTGGGGTTTGTGGTCGTAGAAAACAACATTTACCTTTTACAACGTAACCCACCACGTGGATATACAACGTGAAAAGGACATCAAGTCCATAACAACGTAATCTCATAACATGGATACTCAACGTAACACGGATCAAAGATCTTCGTGCTTAAATTGAAGAATACTAGTATCGCGACGTCTCTGATACTAGGCTCACGTTTCAACGTAAACGCCATTTTCGTTCTATGAAAAACAAATCCAAAACAAAGTCTCCGCAACTTATCCAAGTTGACGGAAAATAACACGGTTAGAAAAACTCCTTTATAAAAACTCCTTTATAAAATCATCGATTACTTGAAATTCTTTTCTATAACGTTTATGTTCCAAAAGAGAATCACGTGAGGCTCAAGTTTATCTAAAACACGTACTGCCGCTTTAAAAATACTTGTCGTCGACATTTTTCCAATTCGCCGTCAAATTACATCTTTTAAGCCAATTAAGCCAAAACTTAGCTTTTTCCACTTAAACAATTTTCTAAAATCATACTTAAGTTATTTTTGAAGATTAATTTCATAAAATAACTTTTTATAATATTACGGAATTTCTCACGTAAAAATTAGCAGTACTAAAATATTTTCACGGTTACGTCCTCACTATGACTCATAGTTGACTTTTTATCAATAAATCATTAAAATAATAATATTTCTCAATACTCATTATTTTTCCCAAATAATATTTTCCACTACTATTATCTTCCAACATTTCTCATAAAACATTGAATGTAATGTATATAGCTTATTAAAGCTTTTATCTGATTAAGTCGGTTGTGCACTGACCACTGTCAGGCTTCACAAACAACACTCAACAACATCATCATAATTATATCACCAGGCAGATCATGCATCATAGCAATATAATATACAACTGCAGATAATTTAATAAATTAAAAGTAGATAAATCATCGAACACGGGTAAACAACACAACGTAAACAGCATAATCAAAGCACCACAGCCACATATCAAGTATACAGACCACACTAAAGCTAATAGTTATTAGGAAAAATCCCTCAGGTAAGCTCCATTTACCTCTTGAAGAACTTAGCCTCCGATTAAGAAAGTTGACACGGCTCCGAATAACTTTGACACGGCTCCGAATAATCGGTGACACACGTACGTGTCACGAAACACTAACCTTCAACAACACATCCAAACAACCAATCAAAACAAGCAAAACAAACACCTAATCCTCTTTAATAGGTCACGGACTCCTTAGGGTTTTGTGGCTCAAAATCACTAAACTTGCTTAAGTCATGGATTAATGATTCTAATATACTTAAGGAAATGGATTAGGGCTAAACAACAAAGTTAAGAATCAAAACCATCCTAACCCTCTAAATGGTAGATTCGGCCAAGATGGGTTTCAAGGGAATATAATTTTTGATCATCTCATGCTCTTAGATCTAGACAATATACAGGATTATAAGAACATAGGAATTAATTTCATACTCATAGGATTTTGCTATGATTTTCTATGGATTTTCAAACTTCTAGATCTAGAAATGGGAAAATATGATTCATGGCATAAACATGAGAAAAAATTGAATATGAAAGCTTAGATGATCAAGGAGTTGAGCTTTTACCTCTTGAAGATTGAAGAAATGAAAAAAATGATCAACCAACACTTATATAAAATCTGGACAGTTTGAGGGTATGTTGGTTTTGTGAGTATATCTCATGATATACTCATCCAAAAATTACAAACTTTGGCTTATTGGAAATATAAGAAGAAAAGGAACAACTTTGGTGTTTAAGGTTTCATTTGGTTCGGATCATAACAGGGGTGAAAAGGGCCTTCTTTCTGCTGTCTCGCATGGATCTGAGGATTCTGGGCAGTTTCTGTATTTTGGTCATAACTCTCAATATACTCATTCATTTTTTATGATCTTTAGGTTGTTGGAAAGAAGAGAGAAAGAGGAACAACTTTCATGTTGAGAGTTTTCCGAGTTTCAGAAAGGAAGATGGTCATAATTTCGGTGCATGTTCGGTTCGGCCTAGGCATGAAACAATCTCTTGGATTATGGTAGCAAGAATGATTATAAGCACATAGAAATTGGTTTCACTATTTTAGGAGTTTTCTATGATTTATGGTGATTTTTCAAAGTTCTAGATCTAAGACTTGAATCATGCATGAACTAGATGATCAAAGCTTTGAAATGAAAATCTTTATGAAGAACATGCTATTAAATGATGATAAGGTGTAAGAATCACCTCTTAGAAATGAAAACAAGTGAAGGAATCACCAACTTCCTTTGAAAACTCAAGCTTTTGGAGTAAGAAAAAAATGGAGTTTTTGAGAGTTTGGAGAGGATGAAGAGTGTGGAAGAATGGAGAAGCTCCTAGCTTCTTCAAGAGTAGGAAATTAAGAGTAGGAAATTGGTTTTCATGGAATTTAATCCATGGACAAAGAATTTGGGCCTCAAGGCCGCAGCCCTCTAATGGGTTTGGAGCAAATATTCTGGCCCAATTCACTTAGAAAAGTATAGAAACTAACTTAGGGTCCAAAGTGCAATTAAGAGAAAGTTCAAGGACTTCAGTGCAAAATCCTTCAAATTCTAATCCTAACCTTATAGAATCTTCTAGACTCAAAAGTGTGACTCATCCATATGAATCATCTCAAAATTCTAGGATAAACTCTTTATCCGCTCTTGGAAACTCCGTCGTTCGCTCCGTCGTTTACCCGATTGAAAATTCTGCTCGAATAAAATATTATTATTTCAGAGCTCATGCAATTTTTTCGAAACGTGGAAAAAGGACCGGGGAAAAATATAAAACCTAATGGTTTCGTTCGCAGATAAAAATTAGGTCTTCTGAGCAGTATAATTATACAGTCAGTGAAATTAACAGACCGGGCTCCGTTTGACTTTTCGACCCAAAATTTAATCATAAGTTCCTTCACTCAATTGAAGCTGAGTGGTGAACTCCGTTTAATTAAAATAATTTTCTAACGTTCCAATAAATATATTAACATAAATTCACTCATTATCGAAAAAGGAAAACAGCGGAAAAATCGGGGTGTTACATTATCACCCAAAATAAACTCTATGTGAGCAAGCTCGTATAACGGCTGGCTGAGGGTGATTAGCGGAGGACAAGAATAGCCGATGGAGAAAGGGGCACATTCGGCTAAGAAATGGGTTGGGCCATGTTGATGGACCAAGTTTGAAAGGCATAATTGGGCTAAAAGCGGCCACGAGCTGCTGGAAGGAGACTTAGGAACGCACAAGTGCAAGGATAAGGAAGGAAGCTGTTACCAACGGATGCCACAAAACATGCCAAGAAAATAGGAGTTGAGCTGTTGAGGGTTAGCCGTTGTGGTAATAGCGGTTAAGAGGCATGGGCAGCTGAATTGAGGATAGTTGTATATATTTAGGATGTTTAGCCAATTAGAGAAGGGCTGTTAATTGTTGGATTTAGCCTATAAATACCCATTGTATTTACTGTTGAACACACGAAAAAATCCAATACAACTTTTAAGCTTTGCTTATTTTCACTTGCCTTTACTTTCAGCTCTTTGTTATTTCTATTTTTACTTAGTGCTATTTATTTTATGCAAGCTTATTTCCTAGCCGATTAAGTCCTTATTTTTTAGTTTTTAGCATATTCTTGTTCACCTTGTTACCAAACGCTTTCTTTAGTGAATTTCGGAACTCTTTGCTAGAAGTTGGATTTTACTTCTAATTCAAATCGCCTGATCCTTATTAAAATCCGTACGTGATTCTCGGCTGATTTCTATATCGGCTGATAACTTATTTTTCACGTTAAACAGTGGTTAAAATGAATTTTTCGAATATATATACGTGTGTGTGTGTGTATATATATATATATATATATTATTTATTTAGACAAATCTATTTTTTTTTTGTTACATAAATATATATTATTTATTTAGACAAATTTTTTTCATGTAGTAAATTTCAGTGAACCCAAATGTTAAAATAAAATCTCAAATGATAAAGTCTAAGGCACTGTTTGGTTTGCCAAATCCGCTAGCGTTTAGCGGATAGCGGATGGGAAAGTAGCCCATTTGGTAGTCGTTTTTAAAATTAGCGTATAACGTTTTTTCACTAGCGTATAGCGTTTTTCCCATACGCTACTTGAAGTAGCGTTTGAGCTTATAGCGTATAGCGTTTCATTTTTTCTTCCATTTTTATCCCTACCATCTTAATTAAATTCCTCACTTATCCTTGATTATAAAATAAAATACTAATCATTTAACATAGTATATAAATAAGAATTAATTTTGCTATTTAGATTTATATTTAAGATAAAAAAGTGGAAAATATATTTTTATCTATAAAAAATAAAACTTATATAAATATCAAATCAATATATAATTTTATTTTTATTATTCCATTTTATTTATTAAAAATAATTAAAACTAAATTAATATTTAAATTTAAAATTAATGATTGAATTTTTTAAACGATAAATAATTTTTTTTTGACGTGATAAACGATAAATAATTTAGAATAAAATAAATTATTATAAGTGATAATTATTTTAAAATAAATAATATAAATAATATATATACATATAATTTACATAAAAAAATGTAAACATATCTTTTTATGTCATTTTACATTTATCAGCTAGTCCAACCACTAGTTTTACCAAACACTTCAAATCCAATCCGCTAGCTAATCAACTATCCACTATCAGCTAGCTTATCCGCTATCCGCTAGTTTATCCGCTAGCTTATCCGCTATCCGCTAGTTTTTACCAAACAGAGCCTAAATCGTTCCATTCCATGCATATATCTTTCTAAACTTTTAATTTGCCGTTACTATTTATTTTTTTCATTTCGCATGACAAATTGTGATTAATTAGTGTGTACCTTCCATGCATGGATGATTTTGGATGTCATATACTATTCTAAACTTCACAGCTAGGGATATAAATGGGACGGGGTGGGTATGGGTAGTAGCCCCCCACTACCCGCCCCGTTGGATGAATTTTGTACCCACCCCCACCCCATATTCTTGTGGGCATCCGTCTTGCGAGTTTTAAATAAATTTATCAATATTTGCGGGTATCCATGAATATCCATGGACATTCAAACACCTCACACATTTTTTTATTCACGCATGAGATTTGGACTAATTCTATCAATTAGACTTGATTTGAGTTCCTTGCAACGAGAAGATCTTATGTGCTTGAAAAGTATTATAGTAAACATACTAAACAATATGATATGTAAACAGTATAATCATGCATGTCATGAAATAGTAATAAAAAGGGAAAGGGGCTTGGGAATGATAAGGTTTGGTGTTGCGATTGCTAAATTTTAGAAACAAAATAAGGGTACTTAAAAAATTAGGGTATTTGGTTTATATATGTAAGGGGTATTTTATTTAATTTACCTTAGCGGGTACCCGCGGGTATGGATAGCACACTGCCCGTCCCCACCCCATTAATAAGCGGGTAGAGAAAATATCCATTTATTATATCACAGATACCCACTAAGATACCCGTTTTCAATTTGTTGCCGATATTATCCATGGATATCCGCGGGTACGGGTAAAATATACAGTTTGGGAACTCTTTGCTAGAAGTTGGATTTTACTTCTAGTTCAAATCGCCTGATCCTTATTAAAATCCGTACGTGATTCTCGGCTGATTTCTAGATCAGCTAATAACTTATTTTTCACGTTAAACAGTGATTAAAATGAATTTTTCGAATATATATATATATATATATATATGTTATTTATACAAATTTAAATTTTTTTTTTTGGTTACCTAAATATATATTATTTATTTAGGCAAATTTTTTCATGTTATAAATTTCAATGAACCCAAATGTTAAAATAAAATCTCAAATGATAAAGTCTAAATCGTTCCATTCCATGCATATATCTTTCTAAACTTTTAATTTGCCGTTACTATTATTTTTTTCATTTCGCATGACAAATTGTGATTAATTAGTGTGTACCTTCCATGCATGGATGATTTTGGATGTCATATACTATTCTAGACTTCACAGCATACTTTTCTATCAAATTTATTCTTCTTTTTTGAGTTTTTTTTTTTCTTTTGTAGCAAAACAGAAAAGATAACTCTTTCTGGAGCAAACATAGTTCTTTTTTTACGAGTTTTAATTGTATATATGTTATTATTTATCGAAGAAATAATGAATACATAGCTTGCAATTTACCCCCTCATTTAATTTATTTCAAACCTTGCAATTTACCCCCTCATTTTAATTTATTTCAATCCAAACTTAATAATAAAAAACAAATAGAATAATTAATCAAGTACTTATCATGCATATCAATTCTTGTGGTCAAAGAAAAGAGTACTCCTGCAAAATATGAGTCACTCTCACAAATATTGAGCTGTCCCCAGCCTCCGTCGTTCAGGTATTTTCCCCATACCAAATTTTTTTTTTTTTTTCTAATACGCATATTCACAACAAATGAACGTAGTCATCATATTGATATCCACATAAAACCAAAAAAAAATTAGGCACAGCTACCTCTGGTATTAGAGAAACCAAATTTCAAAATACATAATTACATAGTAATGATAACAAATTTGAAGGTGTTATTGTCTTACTTGATTCCACAAGTAAGTTATTTTTTTAATGAGTGAAAAATATAAAATCAAATCTCGCTTTCCATAAAAAAATACGAGTCTTTTTTTTTTTGACGCAAAAAAGATACGAGTCTTAAGGTAGATAGAATATTGATTCTCATCGTAAAAGTACACCACTTAAATCAAACCAGTTTTGTGACATTAATGAATTTAATAGATACCACTACTAACATTTGTAAATTGTAATATATACAATTTTCACAATCCCCGTATAAAATTTTATATACCTACAGCAGTGCAAATTGTACACTATCTCAAACTATGAAAAAAAAATTATACCCAAACCAAGAATGCATAAAGATCCAGTCAATAAAAAATGCATAAAGATAAAGAACAAACAATTAACAAGAGAATAAAACAATAAAAAAATGCAATAAACCAATGAATCATTTGTAACGTTATCGCAAGTACTTTGATAAATTTCTTCCAATTTGGGCCTTCTCCCCTAATCAAGCTTTGCTCCGATAAGCTTTCACATGCAAGCTGAAAAAGCTTCGACGTTTGTGAAAGCTTTCAGTGCTGAACGGCAGCACCACCACCACCGTGGTGCATAGCATCTCCGGCGACATTCATTTCTTTGACCAGACAGTTTGTGCCACCGCTTCCTGGGATGTATGAGCAACCTGAAGGCCCAGAGGGAGGGACGGGACCTTTGTTAAGAGACTGCAACCTAAGCTGATTATTCTTCTCCATGTTCAATACCCTACCAGCTAGGTTTGGTTGAACATGCATAATGGGAAGAAGAAGAAGCAGTGCTAAAGCAGCATTGAGAAACCTCATGGTGGTAAACAATCAATTAGGATGAATGAAACACTAATTAACTATAGCAAAGGATATCTCAGAAGGGGTTGTTGGTACTTATATTTATATATTGGTAGGTGGTAACCAATTTAATCAAGGTTTTGTCATTATAATAATTGATATTTTAATTATATTAGGATTCTTTAACCTTTAAGTGTAAAATTACAATATTGTGATTATAATGATATTTGGAATTAAGACACATGTAAAATTACATATAAAGGCTAAAGAATCCAAATATAATTACAATATCAATTGTTAATAATGACAAAATCATATCATGTTATATCGTATATTTTGTTCAACATTTTTGACTAGAGACTACTTAGATTTAAGTATTAGTATTTGTAAAGTTACATCAGCAAAATATTTGAATTGGTCATATGCTTGAATTCGGGCAGGTCAGAGTTTTTGTTTCACTTCCAATTGAATCCATAGTTTTCCTTAATTTTTATCCACAATCTTATCCACCTAATTAAAAGATACTTAAAAGACAATAACTACTACTTGGATATGTAGAGCTTTGTTTCACAGAATCACAAACAAAGTTTGATTGTTTACTTGCTCTCGTGGAGGAAGGCGATGGTCAAGTTTGAGAAATTTCTTGGCACTGTGGTTAATGTGTATGCCACCATACAAAATATGCATAAAATATTATAAAGTCGAGAAATCCTGAAGATGGAAAGAACGTTGGCAACAAGGCGTAGTGTTTTGCTGACGCACACAAACTTAAGACACACGTAAGCTGGTACCACAAAGCTACGACGACTTGCATAGTTTGTAAATTATCTAATTAAAATTATTCGATCACCGTGTAAAAGTATAATAAATTTGTTACATCGTCATGTGAAAATATAAACTTGGTCAAATCCTTAAAAAAAAACGTGCATGTTCAAAAGGTCACTCATGAGAATTAGTTAAAAAATAGGTCTTTTATATTTTCTAAAAATTAAACCTATATTTTCTAAAAATTAAACCCCTCTTTTAATTTTAATTAATTATAAAAGGTCTCATTTTGTATTTTACTTTAGGCCTAGATGCACCTTGTGCCGACACTAGCAACCAAGATCCATAAGTGCGAGCATCTATATACAATTAAAATTTGTTAAAAACAACGATGGCAAGTAGGAATTATCTTACACATAAGAAAACCTTAAATATGAAAAAAGAAAAAAGAAAAAAGAAACCCAAGAATCAAAGAAATCTGATTCACAGAGTCTCAAACAAATCCGCACAACCAGTAACTTCTCGGTAATGATTATGATATTTATCATATAGTTTAATTAAAGCTGTTTAAGTCACACATAAAATTTTCTATTTCGTACACAAGTTACAAGAATTCAAATATATCGCACCATCCAAATCAAGTTACATTTTCATCCTAGTTAAGAGTGAATTTAAATAAATCAAAACTGGAAAGAAACATCGTGAAGAAAGCCTATAAGAGAATGTTATCGGATGCATGTAGTTTTTTTCAAAGTAAAGAATAGAAGAGTACTCTGACTTATATATAATAATAAAAGACTAAACATACCCTATGTAATTAAATATCCTAAAGACTTAAAAGTGTCATAAGTACACCAACTCTATTGAAAGAAAAAGCAAGCATACTCCCAATTACAAAAAAGCCAGTAGCCGAACAAGCCCCAAAATTTAATAAACCAGAAGCAGCACATACATAAGTCTTGCAGGAGAGTTGAACCTCGTGCAGAAGAACAAGGCAAACTTGATAAATACTCCGTTACAAAACAAAAGAATAGATCATAGCTGACCTTCATACTGATCAAAGCATGAGGAAATAAAAATCTACATGCACATCCCACAGAAACATGATGCCAAAACTCCAACCCCACTACAACAGCCAATAGACAATTACGTTAACACAACCGAAACACCTATGCACAAAAACCATAAACCGAAGGCAGTTGAATTAAGAAAAGTGGTCAATATATATTAGCAGTGGCGGATCCAGGACCTGAGGTAGTGGGGGTAATTTATTTCTAAAATATAATTAATAATAATTATCATCATACGCATATGAAGATAAAGATATAAATGTTAAAATCATAAAATTTTAATGGCTAAACTATACTTTTGGTTTCTTATCTTTATTTTAGATTTCAATTTGGTACCCCTTTTTTTTTCGAAATTGTCCCTTATCTTTAACTTAGGTTTCAATGTGGTCTTTTCCGATTAATTTGTGGTATGGAGATGACCACATTGAGATAACTTTTGCAAAATAAGGGATCATTTTGAAAATAAAATAAAAGAGAGATCATTTCGGAATAAAAAAGAGACCACACGGATTTAACTTTTACAAAATAAGAGAACATTTCGGAACAAAAAATAAAAGATGGACCACATTGGTACAACTTAACAAAATAAGAGACTATTTTGGAACAAAAAATAAAAGAGTGACCAAATTGAAACCTAAAATAAAGCTAAGTGATCAAAAGTATAGTTTAGCCAATTTTAATATATCTAATCAAATAAATTACATACTTTATAATTGTCCTCTACATGATTTCATGGTTTTAAATTGTTGAATGATCAGTTAATTGTCATTGTTATTCAACACATCTCTTTCATGATACCATGGGCGCAAATTCACAATGGGAGTAAAAATGATTATATAAGAAGCTTATGATTCCGTTAATTGGAGTTTTTTAGAGTATATGATGGGGAGGATGGGATTGAATGAGAGGTGGAGGATGTGGATGAAGGAATGTGTTTTTAAGGGGGATCTATCTGTTCTCATCAATGGAAGCCCAACGGATGAAATCTCTATACAAAAAGGCTTGAAACAAGGTGATCCACTAGCACCGTTCTTATTTCTAATGGTGGCGGAAGGTTTAACCGGGATGGTGAAAACAGCGGAAGAAAAAGGTGCTTTTAAAGGATTCAAAATGGGCAAAAAAGATGATACAGTATCCGTATTACAATATGCGGATGACACTTTATTGGTTGGAGAAGTTTCATGGCAGAATCTATGGACTATGAAGGCTTTACTTAGATGTTTTGAATTGGTGTCGGGGTTAAAAGTGAATTTTCACAAAAGTAGAGTCATTGGAATCAATGTGGAGCAACAATTCCTTCAGGATGCAGCTGTGTTCCTTAACTGCAAGCAAGGGAGAGCTCCTTTCAAGTATTTGGGTATTCCAATAGGGGCAAACCCGAGGAAAGAAGCCACATGGCAGTCGGTGATTGATGCATTCAAGAAAAAATTGGCATCTTGGAAGAGGAAACATTTGTCAATAGGAGGTAGAGTAACTCTAATCAACTCGGTGTTAAATAGCCTTCCTATTTACTTCATGTCCTTCTACAAGGCGCCCAAGAAAGTTATAAATATCTTGGTAAGTTTACAAAGGAACTTTTTGTGGGGTGGGTCTTTAGGTGCGAGAAAGATAGCTTGGGTTAAATGGGAGAGGGTGTGTTTGTCAAAAAAGGAAGGAGGATTAGGAGTTAAAAATCTAGAGTGGTTTAATATGGCCCTTTTAGGCAAATGGAGTTGGAGGTTGCTTAAGGGGGAGGAGAGTCTCTGGGCTAGGGTAGTGATCTCTAGATACGGGGAAATTGATGCAAGTTCTACTGTGTTGAATCCGGGGGGAATCAGGGCATCCTCATGGTGGAAAGCTGTCTGTCGTTGTGGGAGCTCTTGTAATAGTGAAGATTGGTTTAGGGTGGGTTTAGGTAGGCGTCTGGGTAGTGGAGATAGGACTCGGTTTTGGACTGATTCTTGGTGGGGTGGTGGGACTCTGAAAGATCTATTTCCAAGGCTTTTCAGCCTGTCAGAAAAGAAGTCAATGACTTTAGCAGATGGTGGATGTTGGAGGGATGGTGTGTGGGAATGGTCTTTGGTGTGGAGGAGGGAAATGTTTGTTTGGGAGAAATCCTTGTTAGATGAGTTTTGGGTGTTTCTTCAACCTATCGTTTTGATAGAGGGCAGAACTGATGAATGGAGGTGGGAGGCAGACAGTTCAGGCAGCTACACAGCTAGATCGGCATACTCCTTCTTAGAACAAAGAGGTACTTTGATGCAAAATCAGCATCCAACAACATTAGGAATTTTCAAACTGATATGGAAGTGTAAATTACCAACTAAGGTGCTGACATTCTCTTGGCAAATGATACTTGAGAGGATTCCAACCAAGATGAATCTTGCTTCAAGAGGAGTGAATCTTTTGGATGAGCAGAAGAGGTGTATTTTGTGTAATGCAAATGCTGAAACAGAACAGCATCTATTCTTACTGTGTGGAATGGTGCATTCTTTGTGGGCAAAGGTCTATAGTTGGATAGATATTGCTGTAGTGCAGCCTGCAGAAATATCACAGCATTTCCTTCAACATAGAGGTCATTTCAAGGGGAAGGAAAAGAAAAAGAGAGGTATGATTATCTGGCATGCAGTGATATGGACGGTTTGGTTAGAAAGAAATGCTGCGGTCTTCAACAACAAAAAGCCAGAATTCATGAGGATGTTTGATTTGGTTAAGTGTAGGTCTTGGAGCTGGTTCAATAGCTCATCCAGTGGGATTGCAATCTTCTCAGAGTGGTGTGTTAGCCCTTTGGACTGCTCCAAAAGACAGAAAAAAGGTGTGGGCTAAACAGATATTATAATTGAAAGAGGCTGGTAGTTCAGAGAATAGTCTTTCTCTGCTACTGTGATTTGAATTCTTGGGCATGAAAAGTTTGAAAAAAGATACATACCAACAGTTATAGTATTGATGGGTGTAATTCAGGTGCTATATATGGGGAACAGGGGAAATATTTTTTGGCTTGCTTCTATGCTACGTTGGGGTATTGGATATAGGAGTAGCAATTCTATATTGGAGTCTTGTATAGATTTGAGTACATTTTGTACTCCATGATATATATAATTTTGTGATTATCAAAAAAAATAAAATTATATAAGATAATCATAATTTAAAAGAAAAAATGAGTGGGCGCAAATGCCAACACTCCCTAGTATGTGAGTCTGCCCCTATATATAAGATCTGTAGACAACTTTGTTAGATTTCCAACACCACCAGAAGAGAAATGATGTTTAGTAGGAATTCTGTGTAACACCCCCACTAGGTATTACTACGTAATACATGCGGAATTTAAATTAAAAAGATAGTTTGCTGGTTGCTTTCGGAAAATAATTTATATAAGTACATAAGCGTCTGAAATTGGGTATAAAAATTTGTCACGACTTCAAACTTAAGCCTTGATCGGCACACAGGCTTACAATCCTAGCCTAGCAAGTCTATTTAATTTAAAAATATACTTGAATAAAAACTACTATTTTTACAAAAATTTCGACAAAGTCTCCTCTGTAATTCGAACATCCCAGGTTAAAGAACACCTGCTAAAATAATTACATTTTCATTCCAGAATTCCAGTTACACTAAAATACATCCAGACAGTATTATTTTGGAAATAATTACATCAACAAGCTATACAGGACCCAAAAGGAAAATCTTAGATTTTCATTCAAAAGAAATGCTCTCCGAGCTATAAACTTCACATTCAAAATGAAGGCTCTCCGAGCCATACAAATAAATACTATTAGAAATCTATAACATCTCAAATCCTAAGCTGGTCACTCTATCAAATAGCTAAAACCAAGTCTTCGAGCGACTTAGAACAACTCCTCGGCAACATCGGTACTAACGTACCAAGGTACAATAGCGAAACCAGAAGGAACCTGATATATCTGTAAGGGTGAGATACCGACAATTGGATATATCATACAATAACCATATACATGATACATACCACAGCAGCATATTAACATTTATTCAATAATCAAGATAAGATCATCAGACAGCAAGTGTTATATCAGTGGGTCTCATACCCGAACAATCAGTTTTATAAAATTAATGCATGACACTTCAATATTCAGGCTCTAACTTAATCTCATGAGATAACAACACCGTTTCATTGTAGAAGTAATAAAGAGTTGGTCAAGCTCTGATGCCCACTGGCAAGTTGCCACCATAACCTCGTGCACCAAGGTCTCCGGATGCACAACGTCTCGAATGCCTCCAACTGGGCCAATCGGACTGACCCTCAGATACCACCTTGTATCTGGTTTACTTAAGCACGTATGCTAAGGGGAAATGCATATGAATAAAAGACTTTCAGTTATCAAGGTTTTTCTTTGTGTGTACTCTTTTTCGCTGTCGAAGCTCAAAGCTAACGACTATTCATAATTCCCCATCACTTGAACTTAAAGAAAACACAGGACACGCGGTCCGAGTGCTCAATCACAACGCCTTAGACCGATGTCGCAGTCAAGGTTTGTGGTCGTAGAAATCACTTATGATTTTATCCATGTTTTACTCTAACATGATAAGGACTCTTAGTCCGCAGCAACGAAATTAGGACGCACCGTCCTCAATTCCGAAATTAGGACTCTTAGCCCATACATCACGATTAGGACCCTTGGCCAATAATTCTTAACACGGATCCTAGATCACGTGCATATAACTGAATACTAGAGGCGACGTCTCGCGAACTAGATTCTCTTTCACATGTACTTACCTTTCGCTCAGTGAAAATCAAATCCAAAACAAAACCTCGGTCACTTATCCAAGTAACCGGAACGTTTCTAAATCATTTAGGAGAAAATCATTTTCTTTTGCAAACTCTTTTATAAAACATTTAGGAAATTCGTTTGCTCTTTGAAATCCTTGATGGAATAAAGTCAAATATTTTCAAAGGGTTTTTCCTTCATAACACACACAGTTCGAAAAGGTTTTCTCTCGTACAAAACTTTTGATCATAAAAAGGTAGTTTCCTTCAACTTAAAATCACTTCAACATTTTTATAAAAACAAAGATCTTATTCTTCTGAAGTAAGCACTTTAGACAAGAAACTGTTATAAATGAACCCAAAACTTGCAAAGTTCTATTCAAGGCTTATTAAGGCTTTTAGTCCTTATAGTCATTGAGCACAGACTCAAGTCCGGCTTCTCAAACTTCAATCAACAGTAATATATTCACAACAATAATAATATCACAGTTAATGACAGTTCATCACATATATATAATTCATAACACTTTAAAGCAAGTAATGTTCAACTTCAAGTAATAACCACAATAGTTCAAGTAAACAAGTTATTCAAGTATTGTCTCAATATCATAATAATATTCACAACACTCAATTAAACACATTCACACATGCATACAGTCATTGAATATCCCTAGGCAAGCTCCCCTTACCTTTGAAGACAAGTGAAGATCTTCGACTTACAGCTCCAACAGTCCATTTCCTTATCAACGACGCCTCGGTTCCTTTGACGTTTCACCACACGCGCAGGTAACTTCGCGACAACTCCAAAGAGAACGAGGTTGCCCTCCCAAGCAAGCACAATCGCAACATCAACATAGAGGGAACGTCCAAGCACATACAACAGTCAAACAACATAACCACAACTCAATAATCTCCAACACATACAATCAAAGGAAAATATATTTAACTTCTCAAAACATATTTTGATTCTCCAATAAAACCAATTCGGTAAAAGAGGTCTCGTCCCACAATTTGGGGGAACTTTATTTTGCTTATAGGATCATGAAATTAAACTTATAAATCATCAATTAAAAGTCCTAATTTCATTAAATCATAGTTAATTTCACAAAGATGAGTCACTTTCAACTAATGTCAGATTTTGGTTTATGACTCCTAAACCAAGTTTGGGGAAAATAAGATTTGCTTATAGGAAAGCGAAATTGATTTGTCATAACTTAAATTAACAGTCCCAATTTCATAAATGCATACTTAATTTTACAAAACATAACTAATTTCAATGAAAAATCAAATTGGGATTTATGGCTCATAAACATGATTTGGGGAAAAATCATTTGATCAAAGGATAATAAAATTAACTTAATAGAGCACTAATTTACAGTCTCAATTGAATAAAAACAAGTTTTAATTTCAAAATCCATAAAAGGAATCAAAAGCTAGGGTTAGGGTTTCAAAATCAATTTGGGGATTTACAAAAAAGAAGAGATTAGAGGGTAAAACACTTACCCAAGGTGAAGAGATGACATGGGGCCTGTCGAAACCTCCGGCGTGGCGGCTCCGACGAGGCAGCTCTAAACAATGGTCTGAACAATGGGTTTTTGTGCGAACACCATGAGGAAGAAGAAGACGATGGTTAGAGGGGGTCAAACATGGCAGAAGCGACGCAAACGCGGCAGAGAACAGCGGTTTCGTGGCGGTCTGGGGCTGGGAACAGCGTCGGACGGCGGTGGAGCTCCGTACGAAGACGCGACGCGAACCGATGGCGAGCGATGGCGCGCACGGCTCCTTGGACGGTGGCGCGGTCTGGGCAGCAAAGGGAAGGGAGAAGAAATGAGTTGTGAGAGGGAAGGAGGAAATGGGTTTCAGAGGAGGAAGAAGAAAATAGAAAGGAAAGGAAAAAAAAGAAAAGAAAGAAGAAGTGGGGGGAGAAGTCGTATGGCAGAAAAAAGAGAAAGAGAGGGATAGTGTTTTTAACTTAACACTTTGTAATAGGTACAAAAATGAGTGATAAATGTTGAGCCTAAAAATTAAAATGTTTTTGCCCTCTTTAATCTAAAAATTAAGATTGACAAATATATACTTTCAAATTTTGAAATATAGTAGAGATTGATTGTTGAATTGATCAACTAAAAAAATTTACGGTTCAACATTTAATCTCCGATTAATGTCAAACCAGTTTATTTTCAAATCTAAAATTAAATAGAATGAAAATATGAAAATGCTTTTCTCTTAATCATATTATTTAAAACATTTTTCTGTACTGGTAATAATAGTGACAATAACGTAAATTATTGTCTAGTAAGCGTGTATTCACTGAAATAAGTCAGTGCTAACGCACCCAATAAAATAATTTGAAGACAGTAATTTAATTACTCAAACTAAACCACATAACAAAATAAACATAATCAACCAAATAAAATAATTGATCATATGGGTAAAAACTAGGGTGTTACATTCTGCATTTGTACATATACTAGTATATGGACCTATGTCATACATGGGAAATATGCTAATTTTGTAGGATTTCATCAGAAAATATGTAATTGTTGATTTTATGTTTTTAGTTTAGAATTTTTTGGGGGAATTATATAAAAAAATTGTTAAAAAATTATTTTGTCTTAATCGTCGATCACAAAATGTAATGGATATTAACTTAATAACTATTATTGATATTATACTACAAATATTGACTCTTAAGTGTAAATAGTAAGTACATATTGTCTTGTAAATATGTACTATAGCCTGTTACATGTGCGACGCTGGCGGAATATCACAATATTTATGCAATATTAAAAGGTTGATATAAAAATTGTTATTTTAAAAAATGTGTTTATTTGAAAGTAAATTTAATTGATAATACAAAAATATTATGTATATAAACACCATAAAAAAGATTGTGATTAATCAAAAGATGTTGTATCTTTCTTCCACTACCTTAGTATCATACTTCTTTGAACATTTAATATATATATATATATATATAGGGACGGGATCCGTTGTCACCAGGTGTCAAACTTTTTTCTTACACCAATTGTCAATCATTGACTTTGATTTGATCTAACAGCTTAAACTTACCAACTTATTGAAGAGAGAGAATAATTAAATGTAACATAAATGTGAGGAGAAAAAATAGAATGTATTTAATGAAAAAATATTTTAAGTGTAACACCCCGATTTTTACTGATAGTAAACTTTTACTGATCGGAAGACCTAATTTTGACTCAAGAATGAAATGGGTAGATTTATATTCCCTTTCCAATGATAGTGGTTATTTTGAAAATTTTCAAAATAAATAAGTTATTAGACGTTAGTCGGGCAAATACTCGACAATCGATATCGACAGAATCGAGAACGGATGTGCAGAGACAAAAACCTGAGCCGGATGGATGAAGACAATGAGTCATTCATGGTGGTGGGTCATAGGCTGACTCCCCTAGAATTTAATGCATGTCATGATTATATTTCTAAATATCTAAGATATTTATCTAAGGAAATATCTAAAATGTCCCTAGATTGCCATGGAAATTACAAGAGAACCATAAGCAATTTTACCCAAAACTCCCTCCTACCCACACGCCTCCACCTCTAAACCCCACAAGTAGCTATTTCTTCCTGTTACACTTCATCTTCTTCATTCGAATTTCTAAGAACAAAGAAAAAAGAAACTAACACCAAGAAACTCCATTGAAATTTCTTGAAGAACTTGATCAATCTTCATCACTTGTTCATCATCAAGAGGTAGAATCTTCCTCTCCTTAATCATTAAGCCTTCTTCTTCATTCATTTCATGATTTCATGCCATGAACATCACTTTTTCAATTTCTAGATCCAATGTTCAAAAATTTCTAGAAAATTGTAGAAAAATCCTTTTGACATGAGATTAATTTCTATAAACTCTATATGATGTCTATATTCATTATCTAGAAGCATGAGAAAAAAATTTAGCCTATTTTTCTATTAGGGGCCGAAACCCTAAGATTTTGGGGTGAATGGATTTTGATTCAATTTCTGTCTTATGACACTTGATTTCATCTCTATACTATCTATGTTTGTTGAACCCAAGAGATGGAAATCAAATGAAATTCCTAACTCAATTTTTTGTGTCAAGGCCGAAAACCCTAACTCATTGAGTTAGATGGCTTTTGTTCAAGTTCTTGGTTTATGGTCATTGATTATGTCATTCTAATACTTAAGGATCATTAATCCAAGAGTTTGTAAAATTTTAACATCCCTAGCTTAATTAAATTAAGTAGGCCGAACCATATCATATGGTTTAGGAAGTTTTGTTGTTTGATTTTTATTAATTGTGTGATGATTTGTTGTGAAGGATAAACTTTGTTGGTTTGTTCTGAGTTGTGCGGAGGAAATTGAGATCGAATCGGAAACCATGCCGAGAAAGATAATCTGAAATCTTCAAGAGGTAAAGGGAGTTTACCTGAGGGGTTGATAGCCACGTGTTATCTGTGAGTCTGTATGATTATTGGTAATTTCATTGTGGTTGTTAATTTTAATTTACATAGTGTTTTAATTTAATTTCTTATTCTCTGTGATGTATGTTTATATGTGGTGTATATGTTATATATGTTGTATGTTGATTTTGAATGCATGTTATAACTGTGATATCTGTTATAACTGTGATGTGTGATTTTACTGTTGATTGGTTGTTTGACTGAAAAGCTTGACATTGGTCAGTGCTAAAAATTAAGATTAAGGATAAAAGCTTGGAAAAATGTTGAATAAGTTGAAAACGTTGAAGAAGATGTTGTTTAAGTTAAATTTTGTGGAAATTGAAGAAAAGTTGAAAATAATATTATTTCAATGATTTCTAAAACAAGCAATAGAAGTAAGAAACTTTCCCTTAACTCATCTTGATTGCTTGCATGTCCTTTTGCCACCTTTTGCAATTAAGTCCTTCAAGGAATTTATTTCTTCAAGATCTTGACATCATAGCTTTGCTTGTTCCAACATGAACTTTTCTAATGCACAATTTTCTCAATGATATCATTAGTTCAAGGTATAGAAAATATTGATAACTCACATTTATTTCATATACAAAGCCATGTATAACATTGAATCTCATAAGACATATTTTAAGATAATATCATATTTAATATCTCTTATGTCTTTAGGCATATAATAATAATTCAAAGTATAATTCTATGCCAATATATTATATTGTCAATCACAAGCATATATTATATATAATCAAATATCACATGGGCATTCACTCAATATTATATTAAACATAATAATTTAACACGTGTATATTTAATTAATATAATATTCATTAAGCACACAATCAATCACTAAAAACCCAGTCAAATAGTCACATGGCATTTATCAACACAATACACAGTAAGCCCAATATTCCTTTTATTGAATTAATACCATGATACTGTATTTGTCAACATCAAAATCTAAATCATATTGAGTGGCTCATGTTCTCCCCTTAATACTATATTTGTCAACATCAAAACCTATATGACAATATGGTTCATATTCTCCCCCTTTTTGATGGTGACAAATACTTATAGCAAATGTATAAAGATATTATCTCCTTTTAGTATTTCTCCCCCTATGTATGACATAGATGGTAATTTGCTATTTTTCTTTTCCGCTAATACCATTTGCTGTTTTATAAGGATATTTGCTATTTCTCCCCCTATTTGACAACAACAAAAATGATTTAATTCTCCCCATAAAGCTGTGCATTTATTATAAAGTTTTCTCCCCTAAAGATTTGACTTTATTGACTATGAGAACCTTTCTATGTTAGGAAATATTTAAATCTAATGCACAAGGGATACCATTTAATCGCTCTATACATTCAAGACAAATCAATTTGGATGTTAAGATCATAAAAATAATCAATGTTGATTCGGGATCTTTTATTTTATATGCCCCATAATTGATTATTACTCTTTCTTAATCGATTTTTGCCTTTTCGTTTCTCATAATCGATTATGTTAATCGATTATAACCTTTCTGACTTTTCTTCTTCTTGTAATAATACCACTTAATATCAAATAAAAAAAACTCTTGTTGATTAGTGTTTATGGCTAAGAAAATAAGGTGCTAATATGATTTAACATTCAAAAGCACACTTCCATTAAAATTCAAACACATAACATTCAAGAAGACAATCATTTCTAGGTTGCATGTTTAGTATTATGATTCATATATGTATGTTCTACTCAACTTCATAACATTAGGCATATGTACATATTGAATCAATGTTTAGCTCTTATTAACAAATACATGCATCCTATCTATGCTTCAAGAATGGTAACAATTTTAGTGCATGAGCATTTCATTTATTCAATTTTTTTTCATATCTTATTTCCTCAAACCAAATATATTATCCCATATTATGATTTTTCAATACCTTAATGAGGGATACATTCATGTGAGCACTTTTCTCTTTCTATCATAAATATCATCATTCTAACAAGCTCTTTCCAAATTTCAAATGTTTTTTTTTTTTTTATAGTACTCAATAGCTTCTATGCATTTATGTGATATTTTAATATTTTCCCTCTCTTTGTAGAAGCACCATGAATTTTGAATTTTGAATTTTCAAATGTTGGATTAATTTGGCAAAAGATACATAAATATAAGAAGATGCTGAGACGCCCCGACGTCCCATTAAAGAAAAACCCAAAATATTAAAGCTTAATCGTGTTATTAGCGATAGGCGGTTATACTTAAATAGCGGAAAAAATTAAAACTTATGATGTAAATAGTTAACATGCAGATACATCAACATACATCACACATATATATATAGATAAATATATACATCATCTCCTGATACATAACTGTCAAGGGATTCCCATCAGTAGGATCCCGAAATATATACAAAACGGTGGTACGTAACATAAAGAAAATACATCAAAAGATAAAAAGGGAAGATGCCTCGCCGATTCTCTCCACACCCTGTCCCCTCTCAAAATACAACAGAACCTCACTCACACCTATACAGATGGCACTGGCCCAAGCCATCAAATACTACCACCCTCGTCTGCATCCCGTGGTCCGGCAGGTCCGGACACTCCTCCGCTCTCACTGGACGAGCTCCTGTCCGACTGCCTCTGAAACCTCTGTCGGTAAAGTCTACTATCACGGGGATGAAACTGTCTGGTAGATACTCGAGAAGACTCTGAAACCGTAGCCCGGACCTCTGGAGGCGCTGGTACCTCTGGAAGGGGTGCCAGGTCCTGGGCGGGGGCAACCGGGTCCTCCTCCTGGATAGGTGCCAACTCGGGTCCTAGTGCCGGTGCCGGTGCAAGTCTTGGAACTATTACCTCAAAGGGTACCATGAAGGGATCTGGGGCCATGCCTGGCATCGGCGGCATCGGCGGTATGTGTCCATCTGGCTGTCCTACCTGGAAAGGAAGGGTAGTGCCAAAGCGGAACGTGCCGACGAATCCTATCGGCGCTCCCTGTCCGAACCCGGAGGTGATGGACGTAGGACCCGTATACACAACGAAGCGAGTGACTGGGTCCACGAGCCACCCGTTCGGATCTAAGCACTCAACCTCAAAGATCCCCGAGATGGGGAACCCCGGGTCCTGAGTCATCCACGGATGATCCCAGTGCGCCATCAACACGATCTGGATCTAATATACAAAACATATATGTACAAACATATAACAAAAGAAAAGGGGATAAGAAGCCATATAACATCAAACGTGGAAAGGGTTTAGCGACATTTAATTCTATAACAGCACGATAAACATCCATCTCCCAAAATATAGTTTATATTATATATAACACAACATCCTCAATCCACATCTATGGTCTTTCCTCTACCCCCATCATGATGCAATGCAAATGCTGTATGAATCTTCTCAGGTAGTCGGCCATATCCGGATATCACAACAATCGACACGTGCCAGAGGCCCCGGTGCACACCCTCGTCCGCGGCTGGAGGGTGCCCATGCAAAGCAATGGCACTATAGCTACACAACCGGTGCACACCTCTGGACCCCGGCCAGGGTGCTCATGCAACGCATGAACTATCGCTGCAACTAAAATGAAATCATGTCTGGGACGGTCCGCCGTTAGCCTAGACCCCGGGAATTCTCCCTCCGAGGAATAGACCCCAACGACCATGTTTCAGGTCCACAAAACGACCATGTTTCAGGTCCACATATCACAGACCATGTTTCAGGTCATCCCCTAGTGCCCTAACCGCTCATCATCACCTCATAAATAACCTCAATAAAATCTCATCATCATATAACGTCAATCATCTCGGTTAGGCACTACTAACACATAAAGTATGATTTCCCCAATACATCTTCAATGCTCATCATATCTCATCACTTATTCAAACTCTACTCATAATCATTACACTCATGGCATCATAACATTATTCCATCAAATCATCATATTAATCATGGCATCATGTCATCATATCAATCATGGCATCAATTCCAATATAATAATAATAACAATAATAATTTTCATAAGATATATCAACACTCAGTATCAGTCATCAATCATCATATTAATGCAACTAATTCAAGCAGTCATAACAGCCAGTCATAAAATAATAAAATAATACATTTTTATCGTAACGACGATAAACGCACAATTTCAATATCATCATTGGTACCACTAAGTAGTCCCCAACGTGACATGGACATTGTCCGTTACTCGCTCTCGAGTAGGGTTTAGGTCGCCCTACGCCATTATCGAACTAAATGTAACTGCGTCGTTTCCGACGTTAAATGATTTCTTTCCCCCACCTGAAAAACGTATGGCTACAAAAACGAAGCGAGACGACTCCTTCCCGACTTCTCACGACTCTGTCTCACTTCAGCCGAGGCCTCCGATCCTCCAAAATTTCACCTAAAGGCAAAGTTTGAAAACCCAACTTAGAAACTCAAAATCTGCCAACAATATTGTTAAACCCGCCTCTGTTTTGGCTTCGAAAAATACAATATAGAACTCTATTCATAAATTCAACGGTTCAGTTAAAATAAATACATCTCCTTTACCTTCTCTAAAACTTTCAACACGATCCAACGGTAAACGAGTCTGGATGGAGCCTCCCAATGTGGTTGGTCAGGGGCTACCCGGGTTGGCTTTCCTCCTTGCTTCTGAGTTGAATAACTCGAATTCTAGAAGTCCTGAAGAAAATTCAACAGTTGGATAAGCAACACCCTTAGTTTCGAACCTCCCTCTGAAGTTTGAGTGAAATCCAACGGTGAACGAAAGTGTGGGAGACGATTTTCAGAGGCTGCTTCACCCAAGTTCTAAGCTTCCAGCCATGGGGTTTGAGTTTTTGTGTTGCTTTCACTCTCCTTTCTCCCTATTTCTCTCTGGTTTTCTCTCTTACTTCCTCTCTATGAAGCCCTCTCTGGTTCCTCTCTAAGTTTGCTCTGAGTTGCAAGAGGAAAAATGGCTCAAATGAGGCTGGAAGCCTCTTTTATTTTGCTCCTCGGATGGCCTGGCGCTCAGCGCCTGATACCCAGCGCTCAGCGCTAGGGTTTGGCCAGAGACCACTGCATGCGTGACACGTCAGCACCACGCGTCAGTGTGCGTGTCTGCCCGTTGGGCGCTCAGCGCTAGGAGTCCAGCGCTCAGCGCTGGCTTCTGGGCAGCAACACATGTTCGCGCATTTCGTCGCGTTCTGAACTCGTTCGACGTCCGATTGATTCCAAATTTGGGATATACGCTCATTAGGACCTAATAAACAATATCCAACCATCAAAAATGCCTAATCTCATCTCTAACTCCAAATTTATTGTTCCACCCTCAAATATCTAAAAGACACTAACCGGGAAACCCTAATTGGTCTCTACGTTCAAACTCACACGGAAAAGCTGTGTACTTAACATGAAAAGGTCTCTATGCCTCATACCACATCTCAAAAATTTAATTCAAGTCCTAAACCTAATCATCATACGTAAACCACACATAAAATAATGGATGTTACATTTCTACCCCTCTTAAAAGAAATTCCGTCCCCGGAATTACATACCTGAGAACAAATGGGGGTACTGCTGCTGCATATCTGCCTCACGCTCCCAAGTAGCATCTCCGGTGACAATATCCCAGATGACCTTGACCAGGGGAATCTGTTTACCACAGAGTTCTTTAATCCTTCTATCTGCAATCTTAAACGGTAGAGCCTCATATTCTAGATTCTCTCGGAGTTGTATCGACTCTGGCTCAATTACATGAGAAGGATCGGGGAAATATTTTCTGAATTGGGAAACATGAAATACATCGTGGAGGTTGGAAAGGTAAGGGGGTAAGGCCATCTGGTAGGCTACTGGACCAATTCGTCGAAGAATCTGAAATGGTCCAATGAATCGGGGAGTGAGCTTTCTAGACTTTATAGCTCTGCCAATTCCAGTCTTCGGAGTGACTCTCAAGAACACGTGATCACCTTCTTGGAACTCTATGGGTCTCCTCCTTTTATTACTATAGCTCCTCTGCCTGTCCTGTGCTTCCCTCATTTTCTCTCTTATCTTCCTGACTTGCTCCGTTGTTTGCTGCACCACATCGGGACCCAACACTTGGTTCTCGCCAGTCTCATACCAACACAACGGAGTTCTGCATTTTCTCCCATAGAGAGCCTCATACGGTGCCATTCCGATACTACTATGGAAACTGTTATTGTATGTGAACTCAATCAAAGGTAGGAATTCATCCCAGCTGCCAATGTGTTCTAACACACAGGCTCTTAAAAGATCCTCCAATGATTGAATTGTTCTTTCTGACTGCCCATCCGTCTGAGGATGATAAGCTGAACTCATCCTCAACTTGGTTCCCAAAGCATTGTGTAACTGTCTCCAAAATCTAGATGTAAATCTAGGATCCCGATCGGAGACAATACTCGATGGTACACCGTGCAACCTCACTACTTCCTTGATGTAAATCTGGGTCAACTTCTCAAGACTATAACTCTCACCAATAGGTAAGAAGTGAGCACACTTCGTTAACCTATCAATGATAACCCAAATCGCATCAAACTTCTTCGGAGTTCGTGGTAATCCAACCACAAAGTCCATCGCTATGCTATCCCACTTCCACTCTGGGATATCCAAGGACTGTAACAACCTTGCAGGCTTCTGATGCTCTATCTTAGCTTTCTGGCACACTAGACATGATAGAAGATACTCCGCCACCTCCTTCTTCATGTTTGGCCACCAAAACATTTTCTTCAAATCTTGATACATCTTGGTGGCTCCCGGGTGGAAACTCAACTAACTCTTATGTGCCTCCTCTAAAATCATCTTCCTAATCTCTAAGTCCTCGAGCACACATATCTGATCTCTAAACTTCAGCACACCATCGGATCCTTTCCTAAATTCTGAAACTTTCCCTTCATCTATGCCTCGACTTATCTCTTGCAGATATTCATCCTGAACTTGCTTAAACCTGAGGTCTCTCAAAAACTCACTGCTGATAGTGATCATACCTAAGCATATTCTATCCTCAGCCAAATCCATACCTAGGTTCAAATCTCTAAACTGTTCAAGCAATCCCATCTCTTTCACCATCATCGCGGATACGTGCAAAGATTTCCGACTCAGTGCATCCGCTACAACATTAGCTTTCCCAGGATGGTATTGAAGATCAAACTCATAATCCTTAATAAATTCCATCCATCTACGCTGTCTCATGTTCAGCTCCTTCTGATCAAACAGATACTTTAAACTCTTATGATCACTGAACACATTGAACTTAGCTCCATACAGATAGTGTCGCCATATCTTCAATGCGAACACTATGGCTGCCAATTCCAGATCATGGGTCGGGTAGTTTCTTTCATGAACCCTCAACTGTCAGGAAGCATAAGCCACTACTCTTCCCTCTTGCATCAGAACACAACCCAAACCTTGATATGACGCGTCACAGTACACGTCAAACTGTCCTAATGGATCTGGTAATGTCAGCACAGGAGATGTAGTCAACTTCTCCTTTAGCTTTTGAAAGCTCTCCTCACATCTTTCTGTCCAAACAAACGCCGTACCTTTTCGCGTTAACTGCGTCATAGGCAACGCAATCTTGGAGAAACCCTCAATAAACCTCCTATAATACCCGGCTAATCCGAGGAAACTTCTCACCTCTGTTACTGACTTAGGCCTCTCCCACCTAATCACTGCCTCCACCTTAACTGGATCTACAGCTATCCCTTCCTTATTGATTATATGGCCTAGGAACTGTACTTCCTCTAACCAAAATTCACATTTGGATAGCTTAGCGTACAACTGCCTATCCCTCAACACCTGCAACACCACTCTCAGATGTTCCTCGTGCTCTTCTCGGCTACGGGAATAGATAAGAATATCATCAATAAACACCACAACGAACTTGTCGAGGAACGGTCTAAAGATCCTGTTCATGTAATCCATGAATACTGCTGGGGCGTTAGTTACACCAAAAGGCATAACTAGATACTCATAGTGCCCATACCTTGTTCTGAAAGCAGTCTTAGGTATATCCTCCTTCTTTACCCTAATCTGATGGTATCCTGATCTTAAATCTATCTTAGAAAACACCGAAGCTCCCTTCAACTGATCCATCAGATCATCTATCCTAGGCAACGGATATTTGTTCTTGATTGTAACCTTGTTTAACTGCCTATAATCCGTACACAACCTAGCACTTCCATCCTTTTTCTTCACAAACAAGACTGGTGCTCCCCACGGTGATACACTCTGTCTGATGAATTCCTTTTTCATCATATCATCCAGTTGTTTCTTTAACTCTGCCAACTCCACTGGTGACATCTGATAAGGAGCTACTGATATGGGTCCTGCCCCTGGCATGAGATCTATGGTGAATTCAACCTCCCTCTCTGGTGGCAAACCTGGAACATCAGGAGGGAAAACCTCGGGAAACTCTCTCACGATAGGCATAGAATCTATACTTGGAGTCTCCTTAGCTTCCAAAGAGAAAAGCATCACATACTGCTGAGAATCATCACTCCTCATAGTTGCTCCTTCATTGGCAGATACTATGCTAGAAGGCTCAAGAAAGGATAAAGTCTTTTGGGCACAGTCTAACACTACATGGTTGGCCGATAGCCAATCCATGCCAAGGATAACGTCTATCTGTTGCATAGGCAAACAGATGAGGTCTACGAGGAATGCCCTATTTTCAACCACAATAGGACACTGTAGGCAAACAGACATGGTGATCAAAGGATCACTGGTAGGGGTAGATACTGTCAAAGTATATGGTAATCTAGAAACGGGCAAATGTAAATGATCTACACACTCATGTGAAACAAATGAATGCGTAGCGCCTGAGTCAAACAACACACGCGAGAGTCTGCCAGATAGTAAACACATACCTTGAATAAGATCTGCAGACTGAGAGGACTCAGATCCTCTCACCGTAAACACCCTCCCCGTGGCCTGAGGTCTGGCGGTCTGTCGTCCTGCTGCTGGGATTCCTCTCCCAGATCCACCTCTAGAACTACTGGCTCCTCTACCGGCAGCTGGCTGATGCTGCCCTGCTCTTTGTCGGCAATCTCTAGCAAGGTGACCGGGTTTGCCACAGACAAAGCAACCCGATCTATCCGTACAATCTCTGATGTAATGTGGACCTCCGCATCTGAAACATACTGGGCCTCTTTGCTGCTGGCCCTCTCTACTCACTGATACTGGTGGTGTATTTGTCTGAGTACCCTGTCCGGGTCTAGCGTATGGTGCTCTCCTCCACTGAGAACCTCTATCCCCTCTCCTCTGATTACCTGCTCTGGTAGGACCCCCACTCCGCTGCTGTCTCTGCTCTGCAGTCTGCCTCTGGTCCATACTCTCAATGGCACTACACCTCTCTACTAGCTCTGGGAAGCTCAAAATATCCAAGGGCACTATAGCCCTCCTCAGCTCATGCCGTAAACCCTCCTCAAATCTCCGGCACATCCAATCCTCATCTGGAAATCTTTGGTAGAACTCAGAAAACTGAATCAGGGCCTCAAATCTGGCCGCATAGTCACCAACAGACCTGTCTCCCTGTTGGAGACTCATGAACTCTCTCTCCTTCTTGCGTCTGACTAACCGCGGAAAGTACTTCTCGAAGAAACACTCCCTGAACAGATCCCAACTGATCATCCTGCCCTCAGTCTCAAGCAATCTCCGTTTGCCTCTCCACCATGACTCGGCTCCTCTAGTCAGCATGAAGGCGGCATAAGTCACCTTCCTGTTATCTCTACATCTCATAGTGTCGAAGATCTTCTCCAGCTCCTGTATCAACCACTCAGCCCGCTCTGGGTCATACTCACCTCCGAACTGTGGTGGCTTACCTTTCAGAAAGGTAGCCAAACCTGCAACCTCAGCCTCAGCAGCTCTCCTCCTATCCTGCTGGTCCTGTAACTCTGCCTCTCTCTACATCCTTTGAGCGTTCTGCTGTGCTTGCTGCAACAGAACGGATGCTAACTCACGGATAGTCTGGAGAGTCTCGGATGACTACCCTCCACCACCAACTCCTGCTGCTGGCTAATGCTCATCCTCAGCACCCTCGGTAGCTATACCACCATCACGTCTACCACGTCCTCTACCTCTGCCTCGAGCCATGATCCTGTCAAAGGAAATCATTAGCCCACATCAATATGACATATAATACTACATAAAACTAAAATATAAATACTATATGCCATAAAGATGTCGTGTCGGACTCACTACCCAACTTCTAAGCATAGCCGTTATCCGATGTGGATCCAACTAAATGGCCAGTTCACCCTAATCACAGTCTTCACAGTCCGTTTCAGAACCGAACTGCTCTGATACCACCAAATGAGACGCCCCGACGTCCCATTAAAGAAAAACCCAAAATATTAAAGCTTAATCGTGTTATTAGCGATAGGCGGTTATACTTAAACAGCGGAAAAAAATTAAAACTTAAGATGTAAATAGTTAACATGCAGATACATCAACATACATCACACATATATATATATATAGATAAATATATACATCATCTCCTGATACATAACTGTCAAGGGATTCCCATCAGTAGGATCCCGAAATATATACAAAACGGTGGTACGTAACATAAAGAAAATACATCAAAAGATAAAAAGGGAAGATGCCTCGCCGATTCTCTCCATACCCTGTCCCCTCTCAAAATACAACAGAACCTCACTCACACCTATACAGATGGCACTGTCCCGAGCCATCAAATACTACCACCCTCGTCTGCATCCCGTGGTCCGGCAGGTCCGGACACTCCTCCGCTCTCACTGGACGAGCTCCTGTCCGACTGCCTCTGAAACCTCTGTCGGTAAAGTCTACTATCACGGGGATGAAACTGTCTGGTAGATACTCGAGAAGACTCTGAAACCGTAGCCCGGACCTCTGGAGGCGCTGGTACCTCTGGAAGGGGTGCCAGGTCCTGGGCGGGGGCAACCGGGTCCTCCTCCTGGATAGGTGCCAACTCGGGTCCTGGTGCCGGTGCCGGTGCAAGTCCTGGAACTATTACCTCAAAGGGTACCATGAAGGGATCTGGGGCCATGCCTGGCATCGGCGGCATCGGCGGTATATGTCCATCTGGCTGTCCTACCTGGAAAGGAAGGGTAGTGCCAAAGCGGAACGTGCCGACGAATCCTATCGGCGCTCCCTGTCCGAACCCGGAGGTGATGGACGTAGGACCCGTATACACAACGAAGCGAGTGACTGGGTCCACGAGCCACCCGTTCGGATCTAAGCACTCCACCTCAAAGATCCCCGAGAGGGGGAACCCCGGGTCCGGAGTCATCCACGGATGATCCCAGTGCGCCATCAACACGATCTGGATCTAATATACAAAACATATATGTACAAACATACAACAAAAGAAAAGGGGATAAGAAGCCATATAACATCAAACGTGGAAAGGGTTTAGCGACATTTAATTCTATAACAGCACGATAAACATCCATCTCCCAAAATAAAATATATATAACACAACATCCTCAATCCACATCTATGGTCTTTCCTCTACCCCCATCATGATGCAATGCAAATGCTGTATGAGTCTTCTCAGGTAGTCGGCCATATCCGGATATCACAACAATCGACACGTCCCAGAGGCCCCGGTGCACACCCTCGTCCGCGGCTGGAGGGTGCCCATGCAAAGCAATGGCACTATAGCTACACAACCGGTGCACACCTCTGGACCCCGGCCAGGGTGCTCATGCAACGCATGAACTATAGCTGCAACTAAAATGAAATCATGTCTGGGATGGTCCGCCATTAGCCTAGACCCCGGGAATTCTCCCTCCGAGGAATAGACCCCAACGACCATGTTTCAGGTCCACAAAACCACCATGTTTCAGGTCCACATATCACAGACCATGTTTCAGGTCATCCCCTAGTGCCCTAACCGCTCATCATCACCTCATAAATAACCTCAATAAAATCTCATCATCATATAACATCAATCATCTCGGTTAAGGCACTACTAACACATAAAGTATGATTTCCCCAATACATCTTCAATGCTCATCATATCTCATCACTTATTCAAACTCTACTCATAATCATTACACTCATGGCATCATAACATTATTCCATCAAATCATCATATTAATCATGGCATCATGTCATCATATCAATCACGGCATCAATTCCAATATAATAATAATAACAATAATAATTTTCATAAGATATATCAACACTCAGTATCAGTCATCAATCATCATATTAACGCAACTAATTCAAGCAGTCACAACAGCCAGTCATAAAATAATAAAATAATACATTTTTATCATAACGACGATAAACGCACAATTTCAATATCATCATTGGTACCACTAAGTAGTCCCCAACGTGACATGGACATTGTCCGTTACTCGCTCTCGAGTAGGGTTTAGGTCGCCCTACGCCATTATCGAACTAAATGTAACTGCGCCGTTTCCGACGTTAAATGATTTCTTTCCCCCACCTGAAAAACGTATGGCTACAAAAACGAAGCGAGACGACTCCTTCCCGACTTCTCACGACTCTGTCTCACTTCAGCCGAGGCCTCCGATCCTCCAAAATTTCACCTAAAGGCAAAGTTTGAAAACCCAACTTAGAAACTCAAAATCTGCCAACAATATTGTTAAACCCGCCTCTGTTTTGGCTTCGAAAAATACAATCTAGACCTCTATTCATAAATTCAACTGTTCAGTTAAAAGAAATACATCTCCTTTACCTTCTCCAACAATGTCAACACGATCCAACGGTAAACGAGTCTGGATCGAGCCTCCCAATGTGGCTGGTCAGGGGCTACCCGGGTTGGCTTTCCTCCTTGCTTCTGAGTTGAATAACTCGAATTCTAGAAGTCCTGAAGAGAATTCAACCGTTGGATAAGCAACACCCTTAGTTTCGAACCTCCCTCTGAAGTTTTAGAGAAATCCAACGGTGAACGAAAGTGTGGGAGACGATTTTCAGAGGCTGCTTCACCCAAGTTCTAAGCTTCCAGCCATGGGGTTTGAGTTTTTGTGTTGCTTTCACTCTCCTTTCTCCCTATTTCTCTCTGGTTTTCTTTCTTACTTCCTCTCTATGAAGCCCTCTCTGGTTCCTCTCTAAGTTTGCTCTGAGTTGCAAGAGGAAAAATGGCTCAAATGAGGCTGGAAGCCTCTTTTATTTTGCTCCTCGGATGGCCTGGCGCTCAGTGCCTGATACCCAGCGCTAGGTTTGGCCAGAGACCACTGCATGCGTGACACATCAGCACCACGCGTCAGTGTGCATGTCTGCCCGTTGGGCGCTCAGCGCTAGGAGTCCAGCGCTCAGCGCTGGCTTCTGGGCAGCAACACATGTTCGCGCATTTCGTCGCGTTCTGAACTCGTTCGACGTCCGATTGATTCCAAATTTGGGATATACGCTCATTAGGACCTAATAAACAATCTCCAACCATCAAAAATGCCTAATCTCATCTCTAACTCCAAATTTATTGTTCCACCCTCAAATATCTAAAAGACACTAACCGGGAAACCCTAATTGGTCTCTACGTTCAAACTCACACGGAAAAGCTGCGTACTTAACATGAAAAGGTCTCTATGCCTCATACCACATCTCAAAAATTTAATTCAAGTCCTAAACCTAATCATCATACGTAAACCACACATAAAATAATGGGTGTTACAGATGCAATTTCATTAACCACAATCACAATAAATATCAATTTAAGTGCAATTGAAACTTTTCGTAAAATTAGATTTTTGAAATTCAATTAATCATCTAGATTTCAAAATTAATGAGCTTTTCAAAATTAATCATAAAAGATTGGGTTTCAAATCTTCAATGGTTTTGGCAATAAGAAATATTCAAATAAAAGATGTGCCAAACTTATTTAAGATCTTTCTGTATTAACCACAATCTTAATAAATTTTCATTTATGTATTTGTGGTATGATAAAAGATTTTTAAATTTTAAATTATATCATCATAAATTTTCGGAAATATCCAAAAAGAGATTTGAATCTTTAATTTGAAATTTGATATTTTGAATCATTAAAAAGAAATATCATCATAATTTATGTTGATAATCTTAATTTCAAAATTAATCCTTAATGAAATTTCAAATCAACCATTATAAAGAATTCATCACCGCAATCTTAACAAATTTTCTAAATTGAAAATATGTGGTATGTTAATTCATGATAAGAAGTCAATTTTCCAATAAAGTGCAATCATGAATTAATTAATAATTTTTGAATCAGATCTTGATTTTATGATGAAATGATGATTTTTGAATATTTCGAAAATAATAGAAAATAATTTGAATTTTGAATTTAAAATCTCAAAGATTGAATTCTCTTTATGATATTTAAAAGGTATTAAAGTGATATAATAATTCATTTATCGTTTAAATTTCAAAAATTGGTCCTCAATAAATTTTTGTATCACTCAATATCAAGGATTTATTACCATAATATTAATGATTTTCAATTTGAAAATATGTGGTATAGTAATTCATGATAAGAAATCAATTTCCCAATAAAGTATGATCATGAATTAAATCATTATTTAATTTTCAAATCAAAATTTGGAAAAATAGTAAAAATAATAGTTTATCAAAATAACTTTTTATCATAAAAGTATTTAATACGAATTCAAATTTGAATTCATTAGAATTTGTTATATTGAAAAAGATTAGAAAATTAAACCAGATATCAATATCATAATGAAGCATCAATTAGAAAATTTGAATCTTAAAAACTTTTCTTATTAACGCCCGTTTTCGAAAAATAATCGATTATCCTTTGGTGGTAATCGATTACGATGCCTCCGGTTACTTTTCAAGGCACAACCCACACCAATAATTGATTCCCTTAATAGATTACTGAGCTTCTGTCTCTCTTTCCTACTTTCTCGAGGAACCATAATCGATTATATAATTGATTTTCCCGTAAGATTTTCAAATTTTCATAACAAGGAAGATTTGTAACTTACTCAAATTAATTATACCATACTTCACATAATAATCAATCAAAAACAAGCACATACATGGCATTTAACACAAAGTTTCATAATCAAGCAATCATATTCAAGTTGGGATTATCACATGGAATATATGTGACACCCCGTTTTCCGTATAAGTGCTTTTGTGTGTGTGTCTGGTTTGTTAGGGAGGTTTAGAATGGACTAAGTGGAGTCTTTAAGTAAAAAATCCCTTCCTGACGCATGAGCACGCCCGTGCTCATCTGTCAGCACGCCCGTGCTTGATGCACGTGTCTTGTGGCTGCTTGAGCCAGAAGCACGATTGTGCTCAATAGGAAGTACGACCGTGCTCAAGTGGGAAACGCGTCTCGCAGACGCTAAGTGGAGCACGACTGTGCTTGGGTCAGAGTCTATATATAGACAGTGAGCAGCAAGGGTTACGAGTGAAACCCTCAAAATTGGCACTTTAGGCAATCCTAAGTGTGACGACAGCCTCTCTCATTCTTCCCTTTTGAACCCAATCCTTGTTTGGTGTTCTGTTCGTAGTTGAGAGAGTACAATCATGTGCTAGTGCCAATGAGCAAAGGTAATGGTCTTTCCCTCTTCTGTTTCCTTTTCCGTTTCATGAATTGGGAACTAATGGGTTAACCTTGTTTGTATTGACCAAGGCTTGGGATTGTTCGTCGAGCCATTCGAGGGAACCGGTCTAGGAGCGTCTCCGATTTAACGGGAATTCTTCATACCAGGTATGTGGAGAAGGAATAGTATGAGTATGTAGCCTTGAGGGTAGCATAAGATGAAGGGTTCCCATAACCCTTTATGTTTGATAACATGTTGTATGCCTATATGCCTAATTGTTATCTGATGTTAAACTGTTTGTTGTTATGATATTGGCATGACTGTTATTAATTGTTTTCTGATGTCTGTTATGTTCATGTTGATGTAACGATGCCATGATTGAGTGTTTTATCATAATTATGATGTTGTGATGTATTGGCTGTTGATTGATGTTGTGATGTGTTAATGTTAAATGTTAAATGTTAAATCTGTATACAATGTTATGGGAGGTTGTTCCCCTTGTTCATAAGATTGAATGTTAGTAATAAGTGAGGATTATGCCAATGGCTTAATCAAGGACCTCAGGGATTAATCTTGAGCGATTAAGGACAATTAATGGAATGAAACTAAAGGATTAATTTCCTTTTAATTATAAGACACAAACATTTAATCAATACTAATGAAACTGATGATCAATGGATAAGTGAGAACCCTTAGGATTGAATCTGAATTGTTCCCAGTGAATTGGAAAGGGTCTATGACCCTTCTGCCCAGACCAGCAGGGCGTGTACTCGACCATGCCCGTGCTCAACAGGGAGCATGCATGTGCTCCCATTCAAACCCAGAACTGGGCACACTGCTTAAGCATGCCTGTGCTCAATAGTCTGCACGACCGTGCTTGACTGTGAGCTCAGCACGACCGTGCTGAGGGGTGAGCATGCCCGTGCTCACCTATGTAGAATAGAATGCAGAACAGTGTTTAAGCAGGGGTTTCACCCCAAACGCTCTAAAAGACTAAATAAAATACCAACGGAACATGAAGACCAAATACAAGTGATAAGATTGATGTACCTTGGTAGCCTAGTAGCCAAGGGCGCCTTGATGTATGATGGTCAAGGTGGTAATCTCTAGTGCTTAATGGCTAGAGTGATAATTAAAGATAATGTGATACCTCGGTAGCCTAGTGGCCAAGGGAGCCTTGATACTTGATAGTCAAGGTGGTAATAAATACGAAACGTTCACGGTAATCCTTGATAGCCGAGTGGTCGAGGTGTTGATGATGTTAAAACTTGGGTAGCCTATGGGCCCAAGCAGAGGTGGTGGTTGTGCTTGTGTGTTGTGTTGAGCATGCATTCACGCATCGGAGATGATAGTGGAGGATATTCAACATAGGGGAGGTCGTCCGAGAATAAGACGATCTGGCCGTTCGCGGTGATTCAACTGAATCATGTACAACCGTGATGGCACATTCGAGAATAAGTGCATCGACTGTCCTAGTGGTCGACCCAAGGTTTGGTGGATTGCCCCGGCATTGGTGCTTATTGGCCAATGTGGAAATGTAACTCCGAAGTTGACTTCCTGAGATAGAATGGATCCAAATGCATAATGGAGTAGTAGAGCAGAGTTGCATTGCATAGCATACACAGTTTGTATGATGATGTTGATATGTATATTGTTGTCGATATGACATGCTTGTTGATGTATGCTTGTCTTGCTAACTGCTTCCTTGCCATTATATTCATATTCATGTTTCTTACTCCCTATTTCTATGTTTCTTGTATGACATGTATCTTTTATGCAGAGGATGAGATGCCCGACGTCCCATTAAAAACTAAATAACATAAAACATAAACAACTATCATACAGATATATCAACATATGCATACATCCATGCATCAAAATAATCATCACATCCTGGTACAGTACTGTAAAGGGAATCCCGTCAATAAGATCCCAATATGTACAAACTGGTAACATAACAAAAATACATCAAAATACTGAAGGAAAGATGCCTCACCGACTCTCAACACCCAGTCCCCTCTCAAAATACATGAAAACCTCACACACACCTATGCAGATAGCACTGGCATGAGTCATCACAAACTACTACCCTAGCTACCACCCCAGGGTCTCGACGATCCCGCCACTCCTCTGCTACCGCTTGAAGAGCTCCTATCTGAAGGCCTTTGGAACATCCGTCGGTAGACTCTGCTATCTCGGGAAGGCAGTCTGGAGAAGGGTCGAGAGCTACGGGTGCCTCTGGAACAAGCATCAGATCAGGGACGGGTACTATGGGGTCCTCCTCTGGCACTGGTGCAAGCATAGGCTCCGGTGTGGGTGCCTTAGCTGGCATTGGGACGAGGATTGGTACCATAACAGGAATCGGCAACATCGGTGGCAAAGGTGCATCTGGGAATCCAATCGGGAATGGGAACGTCTGTCCCACTTGGAAAATCCCCACTATCCCAAATTAGGCTTCGTTCCCTATGCTGGAAGTCACCGATACGGGACCCGTATATACAGCAAACTGGGTGACTGGGTCCACTAGCCACCCGTTCGCATCCATGAACTAAAACTCGAATGTCCGCGTGAGGGGGAAGCCCGCCTCCTGTGTCATCCACGGATGGTCCCAGTGCGCCATCCGTCTGATCTGGGTCTAAGATAAAACAAAAAATAAAACAAGCACAACAGCAAGAAGAAAGGGGATAAGAAACAATTTAACGTCAAACATGGAAAGGGTTTAACAACATTTAAATCTATAATAGCACATTAAACATCCATCTCCATATATCTCTCTCTCGCTCGCTCTCTCTTTCTCTCTCTCTCTCTCTATATATATATATATATAAAACACAGCCATCCTCGACAACGTCTATGATTTTCCTCTACCCTCCATCATGATGCAATGCAATGCAGTATGTATACTCAGGTGCGGCCACATATCCGGATATCCATAACCACACATCTCCAGAGTCCTCGGCGCACATTCTCATCCGTGGAGGGAGAATGCCCATGTAAAGCAATGGCACTATCATTGCACAATACACGATGGTGCATGTCTTGATCCCACGGCCAGGCTGCTCATGCAATGCATACTGCGACAATAATGAAATCATCTCTGAGACGGTCCTGCTGATAGTTTGAACCATGGGAATGCTCCCTCCATGAGTCAAACCCCCAGTGCCCCAACACTGTATCACAGACCATGTTTCAGGTCAACCATATAAAAATATCACAGACCATGTTTCAGGCCACCCCCCCAGTGCCTTAACCGCTCATCACTATCTCATAAATAACCTCAATGATCATATCTCATCAGTCTCATCACCAGATCACAATAATCATCATCTCGGTTAGGCACATCTGAACACAGGTATGATAATACATCACAATAACTCATCATGTCTGATCATTGAGAAAAAAAATTCTCTAAGCACAATCATTACAATCATACCAACATGTCATAAATTTAATCATCTCCAAATATAATAAAATAATAAAAAAATATAATATAATTTATCTAAGCATTCCAATCATCATAATCCCGTCAAAACAAATCATATAGTCAACTCATTATATCAAAGACAGTCAAACAATCCAACAACCAACCCAAGTAATAAAATAATATCATCTTGGTACCACTACGCAGTCCCCAATGTGATATTAATATTGTCTGTTAATCTCTCTCTGGTAGGGTTTAGGTCGCCCTATGCCATTATCGAAATAAATGCCACTTCACCGTTTCCGACGTTAGATGGCTTCTTTCTCCCACCTGGAAAGTCGTACGATCACCGAAATGTCACGAAACAAACGTTCCCTCTACGCTCTCAATTCTGCCTCGTCAAGAACCAAGGCCTCTGAGCCTCCAAAAATTCACCTAGACATCACATTGTGAAGCGTACGTTACAAGGAGTTCTAACACGAAGACGGAATTGAAATCCGATAACTGAAACTAAAGATAATTCAAATACCGTAACGGACAGCATCTCGACATAAAGAGAGTAGAAATTACCTCCACTAGAGAAGAAAAGAGAAGGAGAAAGATGAAGATGACGTTGTCATGAACGCAACGATATATCCGAAATGGTGTCAGGACGATCGATCGAGTCGTAATCGACACCAGAAGCTTTCTCTCTCAAAGTTTCTCACTCTTTCTCTCTCTACCTTACCCTTTATGTTCTCTGCCTTATCTCTAGCTTCTGCTATCTGTTTTCGTCCAAATGACTTAAGTGACTTAAGTCATTTTATTTTTGCCTATCAGCGTCTCAATGCTCAAGCACTGGAACCCTAGCGCTTGAGCGCTCCAACGCTTGAGCACTGGCTTCTCCACGCTCGAGCGTTGGAGGCAGGTAGACCACCGCGCCATGCAACCAATCCTGAGATGCCATGTGTGCCCCATTTTGGCACGTGGCAGGTCAACGCAAGACCTTGTCTGTTGACCTGAATGCTTGAGCGTTGATACACCCACCCTTGAGCGTTCTGTGGACGCTTGAGCGTTGGGTTTACCAAGTTCAAGCGTTGACCATTGACCAAAAGCCAAATTGTTTCGTTCTGAGTCCGTTCGATGTCCGATTGACCTCAAATTTGAGATATAGGCTCATCAGGTCCTAATAAACAACCTCAAACCATAAAAAAAATGCCTAATCTCATTCCTAACTCCAAATTTCTTGTTAACACTTATACGTCCTAAAGACGACAACCGGGGCAAACCCTAAGGCTCGTGTACGTTCAAACTCACTTTAGATGGTTGCGTACTTCCCATGCATGGGTCTCTAGACCTTAGCCAACATCTTAAAATATAATCCACGTCTCAATTCTAATTTTCATGCGTAAGCGACACATAAAATCACAGATGTTACATTTCTACCCCCTTAAAAGAAATTCAGTACTCGGAATTTGCATACCTGAAAACAAATGGGGATACTACTACTGCATGTCTGCCTCATGCTCCTAAGTAGCATCTCATGTGACATCATCCCAAATGACCTTAATCAAGGGAATCTGTTTACCACGGAGTTCTTTAATCCTTCTATCTACAATCTTAATCGGTAAAGCCTCATATTCTAGATTCTCTCGGAGTTGTATGGACTCAGGCTCAATGACATGAGAAGGATCTGGGTAATATTTTCTCAACTGGGAAACATGAAAGACATCTTGAAGGTTGGATAGGTTAGGCGGTAAGGCTATATGGTAGGCTACTAGACCAATTCGCCGAAGAATCTGAAAAAGTCCAATGAATCGGGGAGTAAGCTTTCCAGACTTTATAGTTCTACCAATTCCAGTCTTCGGAGTGACTCTCAAGAACACGTGATCACCTTCCTGGAACTCTAAGGGTCTCCTCCTCTTGTTACTGTAGCTCCTCTGCCTATCCTACGCTTCCTTCATTTTCTCTCTTATTTTCCTGACTTGTTCTGTGGTTTGTTGTACCACATCAGGACCCAACACTTGGCTCTTGCCAGTCTCATACCAACACAATGGAGTCCTACACTTTTTTCCATACAGAGCCTCATACGGTGCCATCCTGATACTGCTGTGGAAACTATTATTGTAAGTGAACTCAATCAAAGGTAGGAATTCATCCTAACTGCCAACATGTTCCAACACATAGGCTCTTGAAAGATCCTCCAATGATTGAATTGTTCTTTCTGACTGTCCATCCGTCTCAGGATGATAAGCTGAACTCATCCTCAACCTTGTTCCCAAAGCATTGTGTAACTATCTCCAAAATCTAGATGTAAATCTAGGATCTCGATCTGAGATAATACTCGATGGCACACCGTGCAACCTAAAACTTCCTTGATGTAGATCTGGGTCAACTTCTCAAGACTATAACTCTCACCAATAGGTAAAAAGTGAGCACACTTCGTCAACCTATCAATGATAACCCAAATCGTATCAAACCTCTTAATAGTTCGTGGCAACCCAACCACAAAGTCCATAGCTATACTATCCCATTTCCATTTTGGGATATCCAAAGACTGCAAAAAACCTGTGGGCTTCTGATGTTCTATCTTAGCTTTCTGACAAACCAAACATGGTAGAACATACTCCGCCACTTCTTTCTTCATCTTTGGCCACCAAAACATCTTCTACAAGTCTTGATACATCTTGGTAGCTCCTGGGTGAAAACTCAGCTTACTCTTATGTGCCTCCTCTAAGATCATCTTCCTAAGCTCTAAGTCCTCGGGCACACATATCCGATCTCTAAACCTCACGCATCATCGGATCCTTTCCTAAACTTTGAAACCCTTACCTTCATCTAGACCTCGACTCACTTGCAAATATTCATCCTGACCCTATTTAAACTTAAGATCTCTCAGAAACTCGCTACTGATGGTGATCATACCTAAGCATATTCTATCCTCAGTCAAATCCATACCTAGGTTTATATCTCTAAACTGTTCCAGCAACTCCACCTCATCTCTTTCACCATTATTGCAGACACATGTAAATATTTCCTACTCAGTGCGTCCGCCACTACATTCGCCTTCCCAGGATGGTATTGAAGATCAAACTCATAATCCTTAATAAATTCCATCCATCTACGTAGCCTCATGTTCAGCTCCTTATGATCAAACAAATAGTTCAAACTCTTGTGATTGCTGAACACAACGAACTTGGCTCCATAGAGATAGTTTTGCCATATCTTTAATGCAAACACTATCACTGCAAACTCCAGATCATGGGTCAGATAATTCCTTTCGTGAATCCTCAATTGTCGGGAAGCATAAGCCACAACTTTTCCCTCTTGCATCAAAAAACAACCCAATCCTTGATATGATGCATCACAATACACGTCAAACTGTCCAAGAGGATCTGGTAACGTCAGCACTGGAGATGTAGTCAACTTCTCCTTTAGCTCTTGGAAGCTCTCTTCACACTTTTAAATCCAAACAAACGTCGTACCCTTTCTTGTTAACTGTGTCATAGGCAACACAATCTTAGAGAAACCTTCAATGAACCTTTGGTAATAACCAGCTAAACCTAGGAAACTCCTCACCTCACTCACTGACTTAGGCCTCTCCCATTTAATCACGGCCTTTACCTTAACTGGATCAATTGCTATCCCTCTTCTTTATTGATTATATGACCTGGAAACTACACTTCCTCTAACCAAAATTCACACTTGGATAGATTAGCATACAACTGCCTATCTTTCAATACCTGTAACACAACTCTCAGATGTTCCTCGTGTTCATCCCAACTATGGGAGTATATAAAAATATCATCAATGAACACCACCACAAACTTGTCGAGGAACGGTCTAAAGATCTTGTTCATGTAATCTATGAACACTGCTGGAGCATTCGTTACACCAAAAGGCACAACTAGGTACTCATAGTGTCCATACCTCATCCTGAAAGCTGTCTTAGATATATATCCTCCTTCTTAACCCTAATCTGATGGTATCCGAATCTTAAATCAATATTAGAAAACACCGTAGCTCCCTTCGACTGATCCATCAGATCATCTATCCTAGGCAACAGATACTTATTCTTAATTGTAACCTTGTTCAACTGCCTGTAATCCATACACAACCTAGAACTTCCATCCTTCTTCTTCACAAACAACACTGGTGCTCCCATGGCGAAACACTCGGTCTAATGAATTCCTTCTTCATCATATCATCGAATTGTTTCTTCAACTCTACCAACTCTACAGGTGACATCCGATAAGGAGCTACTGATATAGGTCCTGTCCCTAGTATGAGATCTATATTGAACTCAACTTCCCTCTGTGGTGGCAAACCTGGAACATCAGGAGGAAAAACCTCAGGAAACTCTGTCACGATAGCGATAGAATCTATACTCGGAGTCTCCTAGCTTCCAAAGAGAAAAGCATCACATACTGTCAAGATTCGTCACTCCTCATAGATACTCCTTCATTGGCAGATACTATGCTAGAAGGCTCAAGAAAAGATAGGCTCTTTCGGGCACAATCTAACACTACATGGTTAGCAGAAAGCCAATCCATGCCAAGAATAACATCAATCTGCTGCATAGGCAAACAGATAAGATCCACAAGGAATGTCCTATTTTCAACAACTATAGGACACTGTAGGCAATCAATCATGGTAATCAAGGAATCGTTTGTCGGGGTAGATACTGTCAAAGTATATGGTAGCTGAGAAACGGGCAAATGTAAATGATCCAAACACTCATGTGAAACAAATGAATGTGTAGCGTCTGAGTCAAACAACACAGACAAGAGTCTGCCAGATATTAAACACATACCTTGAATAAGATCTGCAGATTGAGAGAATTCAGCCCCTCTCACGGTAAACACCCTCCCTGTGGCCTGAGGTCTGGCCATCTGCCATCCTGTCCCTGAAACTCCTCTCCCAGCTCCACCTCTGGAAGTATCGACTCCCTTGCCGACAGCTGGCTGCTGCTATCCTCCTCTCAGCCTGCACTCCCTAGCAAAATGACCTGGTTTTCCACAGACGTAACAACTAGATCTCTTTGGACACTCCCTAATATAATACGGACCTCCGCATCAGAAACAAACTAGGCCTCGCTGCTGCTGGACCTCTCTGCTAACTGGTGCAGCTGCTGTAACTTGTGCAGATGTTTGAGTACTCTGCCTTGGTCTAGTGCATGGTCCTCTCCTCCACTGAGAACCTCTATCACCTCTCCTCTCCACTGCTGTCTCAACTCTATGGCCTGCCTCTGGTCCATACTCTATGGCGCTGCACCTCTCTACTAACTCATAATATCCAAGGACACTATAGTCCTCCTCAGCTTGTGCCACAATCCCTCCTCAAACCTCCGGCACATCCAATCCTCGTCTGGAAACCTCTTGTAGAACTCAGAAAACTGAATCAAGGCCTCAAATCTGGCCGCACAGTCACCTACACACATGCCCCCCTGTCGGAGACTCATGAACTCCCTCTCCTTCTCGCGTCTGATCAACCGCAGGAAGTACTTCTCAAAGAAATAGTCTTTGAAAAAGTCCCAACAAATGAACATGCCCTCTGCCTCAAGCAACCTTCTCTTGCCTCTCCACCATGACTCTGTGTTGCTTAAAATGTGCAATGTGCAAGTATACACAATCAACCAAGTAATATAATGATAAAAGATCGTTCCCACGAGGATTGGAGGGTAATTTTTAAAGTCTTTGAGTAGTTAATCAAGTTAGGTAACCTTGAGGGCAAATAGAATCACAAAATAACTAGCAAAAGTAAATGGAAAATATTTTGAATTTTTGTCAATTATAAGTGACTGAAATAAGGTAAAGTTAAATGAAATGAAGGGTATGTGGTTGTGTAATAAAAATAAGCTAGGAATAGGATCACTTATAAATCCTGTGATGTCATACATGCTCTCAAATGCTGCAGCAATGGGTCCAGAGAATAAAAGCTGATATGTTTTCCAACACATTTTAAGATAAGCTTCATTAAATGGTCCTTATTTCTAAGCCCAAATTAATTACGCTTATCTGCAGTTCAGATATCTCAGCTAACCCATGAGCTTGAATGAATATTCCTATTCACTTCAAGGTAATTTAATTTCCCAATTAACTACTCAACTCATATTAACTCAAGAGTTCCATTTATTAATGTCTTCCAACATTAATAAACTTAGGCTGTTAAATGAGTTGACCACTCTCATTTTCTAACAATTGATCATGCAAATCACTTGGTTAAACTACTGCAAACAAATTTCACATGTATTGCATCACATTCATTACAAGATCAACACATTCCTAGCTCAAAAGATTTAGCTCATGATAGAAATGAAAATGAAATAGAACATATTATAAAATAAGGTAAGTGATAGATCCATTACAAGCTGGAAGTTCACAAAAAGGGAAGTTAAGAGACTGAAGAATGAGTCACTACGCTCTTCCAAGCTTGGTTCCACACTCTCACAGCTTCCTAATTTTCCTCTTGGCTTGGCTTCCTCTCAGCTTGCAAAATTGTAATGAGCTAAGAGCCTGTCAAAAACTGCCTCTGGCTACGTGCATCCAATTTTCTTTTATACTGATTCCCTTTAGGGTAAAAACCCTTAGCTCGTGTGCTTCCATTGCATCAGGGGACCAAAAAGTAAAAATAGGACAAAACATGTCCCCTTTAGCCCAAAAAAGAATATTTACATTACTTAATGCATGGCCCAAAATAAAAAGAAGTACAGAGACCACAATATTTGTCCTAATACAATGCACGTTGAGTACATATTAGCCTTGGGTCCACTTCTTCCACAAGTCAGCTTAAATTAATGTTGACTTCTTCTTGGTTGACTGCTGCGTCTCATTCCAAGCTACAGCACTCTGCAGCATAGACATCAGCTCTGCTCATTCCTTAAGCTCCTGTTTATATCACAAAGCTCACAAGCACCATTAAACATGAAATTTCCAGACTCTAGGTGTTTTCAAGCAAACCATGCAATTACTTACTTTAAACACTAAGCTTAACCCAAACTATTTTCTTAAAGACCATTTTAAGGACTCAAAGTAGGCTAGATAACCTTTATTTCTAAAGGTTATCACACCCCCAAACTTGAATTGTTACTTGTCCTCAAGTAATGGAAGGGCTTCAAGAGAAAAGAGCATAATGCCTCAATCAGCACCAGACAGAAACAAGCAGCAGCTATCCTTGTCATAATCTTACTATGCACAAATCCCTTTATGCCAAACTTTAACTTTTGCCTTATAAGGAGAAGAGTGAAACTCAGCTCAATTAGGGAGTGTGTGATCTAGAATGAACTTAGAAGAATTGAGTTAACTTAGAGTTCCAGATAGCCTTCCTTACCCGACAGCACTTCTCTACCCTCACTTCATCAAACAAAGTGAATTCCAGGACCAACCATAGTTCAAGCACTTTAATCTGGGGTAAGGAGAAGCTCTCATTTAGATTCAAAATTGCATTTCTAGCTCTCAAAACTGCTCTCAAAACTACTTTTCACAGAATATGACTTCACTCTATCATCACTTCACATGCTTCCTCTATTATAGGGTTGACCCATTTCTAACTAGTAAAGCATGATCAGAACTGCACACTGCAAGAGGGTTTAAGTTTGGTTGTAATGTGGCTGAGGTAGGGGTGGAAGACAAATTTAAGGAAAGACTCTGACTAGGTGGAAACAAATGCGTTTTCTTTTCTAATTGATCTTCAATTCTTTGATCCTCAAAATTTTTCTTTTAACATTAGAGTGCTGCCTTAGGTTTTTTTTTTTTTTTTGAAATGAAAATTTAAGAATTGATACTGCCTTATTTAGCAGTCCTTTTATTCTCAACAACTTACTTTCCAGGTAGCACCCCCAAACTTATATCTGGACATCTTTTTGTGAAAAGCACAGATGGTTTCACCTAGCATGGGTAGTTGTTGTTTTTCCAGGTTATAGGCTTGTACCTTGGTTTTGTTACAGAAGAACAGATTCCAGGCTCAAGGGGCTTCAAAACAAAGTTTTTACTTTCAGGTAGGCCATTTAAGCTAAACTGGGATAATGAAAAATGAATTGTAAATGCCTCAAGCACAAATGTGCACAGTATTGACATGCAAAACAGATCATAAACAGGGCAAACCTTATAAAGTACACACATGAGTGGAACTCTCACTTTCAATAACTGGTAAGGCTCAAAATCTCTCAGGTTTATTATTCTTCCTACTCTCCTCACACTGCTATCCTATGGTTAGTACCTTAAGTCCTTTGTTCTTTGAATTTTTGGGTAGATTAGTGCTCAGAGAATCAGACATCTCTTCCCTCTAGAGTCTTCTCATCTCCCCAAGCTCTCTGGAATATTGTGCATTGTGTGCAATTATTATATTATTATATATATATATATATATATATATTTATATTTATATATGGGATTTCCACAAAGCAAGATTCAAAAACACCAAAAGCTATTACTGCTACTTGTCATTAAACTTTTCAAAAACATCAAAGCCAATTCCAATCCCTCCCCCAAACTTTAGATTACTCTTAAGAGAAATCTAAAAGTTTAAGTTAAGGAAATGGCTGGCAACATTGCTGATTGGTAGGCAAACAACCAAACCAAAACCTAGGACTCCTAACAGAACAAGAAAACATGGACACAACAAAAACAAGATAAAAACATAAAAACAAAACAAAAGACAAGGTTCAGAAATATCAGGGTAATGATGCTGCAGCATTATGAAGAATAGCTTCATGCTAATTCTTCTTCAGCCTAGTTCTGAGCCTTCTGTTCTCAAAGTTAAGCATCTACTGCAGGGTTCTCTTTCCAGTGCCTTTGACTTTCTTGGTGATGGCCACTTCCTCCTCTTCAGAATTAGGGGTAGTATGCTTTGCAGAGACAGGGCTTGCTTGAGCTGCCTTAGCTTTGGCCTTCTTCACAGGCTGATGGGACTGAGTGGATTCAGTATGAGCTTCTTGATCAGAAGGTGCCACTCCACTACTCCCAGCAGCACCTTTTTTTGTTTTCTTAGCAGGCTTGGGCTGCTGAGGCTCTTTGCCTTTTCTTGAAGTGACAGTGGCTTGGACCTGAGAGGGTGGAGGTGGACACCAATCCATTGAATCTTCTTCATTTTCAGGCTCAGCAGTGGGTGGGGTAGGTTCAGGGGTTTGAGTGGATGGTGAATTTGTCCTTTCAAAGGGAAAAGGGGCTAGTAACTCTCTGGGGAATGGTGGTGGTATAATCATCAGTTTGGGATGGTCAATTCTGTTGATCTTTTCCTGCCACTGGTACACATTGTTAGCAAAATCATAATACTGTCTCTGCTGTCCCATGTGATACTTGACCAACTCAGTTAATTGATCTACTTTCCTTTCCAAATCTTCATTGTTTCTGGAAGGTTGAACCTGGGGCTTGGAAGTGGCAAACCTGTTAATGGCCTTGACATTCAGAATGCCCTTGTTCACCATGATCTCTTCCCCTTCAAAAATCTCAACTCCATTTCTGATACAAAGTTCAGTGATGAGAGATGAGAAGAACAGCCTGTTGCTTCCCTTGAATGCACACTCTGAAATCTGCTTCTCAATGATCAGCCCCACATTCACCTTCTTGCCACTTAAGATACAGCTTAAGAGTTCCAACCTATCTTTATCCACAGTTTCGAGATGAGTGGTTGGTAAAAGCCTATGGCGCACAAAATGATGCCAAACCTTGGCTAAAGGTTTCAGTGATGGTCTAGGAATCTTCCAAGTACTGTCTCCAGCTTCATCGAGCCACTGGGTTCCCTCTACAGTCAGCTCCTTCATTATAGTGTTCAGTTCCACTTCAGAAATGTCTTTCAGCAACCCTTAATACTCATCTTCTTCACTCTCCCATCCCAACCTCAGATTAATAGACTTTGTAGAAAAACTCACCTTGATACCTCTCACCATTGAATACCTCAGGTCAGTGGAGGTGATATTGGCATAGAACTCTCAGACCAGAGGGACAACAGGGGTTCTTGGGTGTGCTGCAAATTTCTTCCAGTTGTTGAGAGTAATGACCTGAGCTACATCAGGGGTGAGGCCATAGTTGAGTTCTTTCTTGATAGCAAACCCCAACTCCAAATGAAGCTGCCTCTCTTTGATTTCCTTGTCGAAGCGAGCCTTAGCTTCAGCATCCTTGAAAACCTTAGGAGTGTCAGATTCTGAATCAGACATAACCACTGGGTTCTTGCCCTTGACTCCGATTGACTTTTGCCTCACCATTGTAACACTTCTGAGAATGTGAAGGGGTAAGGGTAGAGAACAGCGAATTTGTTTAGGGGTTGTGGAGAAGTGATGCGTGGTCAGAGCAGGGTGTGGTGTGTAAGTGTAGGTGTACGGTTATAAGAAGGTGATGAAGAGGTGTTTTTGGGAGATTGGAGAGGTTTATGGGGAAGTGGCAGAGAGGGGGTAAGGGGAGTGGCAGGTGAGGGTTACGTGGGAAAGAGGAGAAAATTTGATGCACTTGCATTTAATGGTAGAATATTTGCCTTGAAAGTGTCCAATTTCTCCCCCATTATGCAAATAACCGTTACATTTAAATCTGCCCCATGATATTGGGCTTTGCTCTTCTCCAGTCTCAGCCCATTAGCCCTATGAACCTTGGGCCATTTACAAACTACCCCCCAATCCTGTTAATTCTTGTACCCTGGAAAAACTGCACCATACTAACTAAAATTTTTTTATTAACAATTAAATACTCTAGATTAACAAAATAAGCAATTAAAAATCTGGGCTGCCTCCCAGTAGCGCTTGGTTTTAAAGTCCTCAGCCTGACTTTGAAGTCCAATGTCATATGTCACTTAAGGTGATAGTGGCTTTCATCCTAGCCACTTGGTCACCTAAGTATTGCTTCACTCTTTGCCTATTTACTTTGAAAATTCAGCCACTTGAGTCATCCTTGAGATCCACAGCTCCATGGTCATACACTTGGACAATAGTGAATGGGCCTGACCATCTTGATTTTAGCTTCCCTGGGAATAATTTAAGTCTGGAATTAAACAACAAGACTTTCTCCCCCACCTTGAGCTCCTCTTTTTGATTCTCTTGTCATGCCAAATTTTTGTTTTAGCTTTGTAACTTTCAGCATTTTCATATGAAAACCATCTCAATTCATCTAACTCATTTAACTGCAAAAATCTTGCTTTAGCAGTTTGGGACAAATCCAAATTTAATTTTTTTAGAGCCCCAATAAGCCTTATGTTCAAGCTCAATGGGGAGATGGCATGCCTTGCCAAACACTAGTCTGTAGGAAGACATTCCCAGAGTCTTTTAAAAGCTATTCTATAGGCCCATAGAGCATCATCCAAGTGTATGGACCAATCCTTTCTTGATGGATTCACCACTTTCTCAAGTATCCTCTTAATTTCCCTATTAGAAACTTCAGCTTGCCCATTAGATTGAGGGTGATAGGCAGTGGCTATTTATGTTTTATGCCATACTTAGCTAGTAAGTTGGTCATAATCTTGTTGCAAAAGTGAGTGCCTTCATCACTAATTAAAGCTCTAGGTGTGCCAAATCTTGTGAAGATGTTTTTATGTAAAAATTTGGTTACCACCTTAGAGTCATTAGTGGATGTAGCCACTGCCTCCACCCATTTTGAAACATAATCAATAGCTACTAACACATATTGATTGCCAAAAGAGGGAGGAAAGGGTCCCATAAAGTCTATGCCCCAAACATCAAATAATTCAACTTCTAAAATATTGGTTAGAGGCATTTCATTTCTGTTGGACATATTCCCCACTCTTTGGCATCTATCACAATTAATTGCATAAGTATGTGCATCTTTGAACAAGGAAGGCCAGAAATAACCTGTTTGGAGGACTTTAGCTGCTGTCCTCATGCCTCCATAATGTCCTCCAGGGTGAGGTATGACAGTGTTGGAGGATGCCTTTCTGCTCCTCCTCTGTTGCACACTTCCTCAGTATTTGATCTGGGCAGATCTTGTATAAGATGGGGTCATCCCACAGATATTGTCTCACAGTGTGAAGAAACTTCTTCCTCTTTTGATAGTTCAGGTCAGTGGGAATAACTCTGCTTGCTAAGAAGTTTGCTAAATCAGCATACCAAGGGGAAACGGTTTCGTGTACAGCTAACAACTTTTCATCAGGAAAGGAATCTTGTAACATGTGATTGGACCCCAATTCACCTTCTAGTTGCAACCTAGATAAGTGATCAGCCACTTGATTTTCCACTCCCTTTTTATCTCTTATTTCCAGATCAAACTCTTGCAACAAAAGTACCCATCTTATTAGCCTAGGCTTTGCATCCTTTTTGGAAATTAGGTACTTGATGACTGAGTGATCTGTATAAAGAATGACTTTGGTTCCCACTAAGTATGACCTGAACTTTTCAAAAGCAAACACCACTGCTAGTAATTCCTTCTCTGTTGTGGTGTAGTTCAGCTGAGCATCAATTAGAGTTTTTCTTGCATAATAGATGGAATGAAAGATCTTTCTAGTGGCCTTGTTTAGCTCTCTATAATCTATGCAGATTCTCCATCCTATAACTGTTCTTGTGGGAATTAATTCATTCTTGTCATTTGTGACAACAGTGACTCCTCCTTTCTTTGGCACACATTGGATTGGACTAACCCACACACTGTCTGAAATTGGATAAATGATGCCTGCATCCAACCATTTAATAATCTCCTTCTTCACAACTTCTTTCATGATAGGATTTAATCTCCTTTGACTTTCAATACTGTCTTTGGCCTCATCTTCCAAAAGGATTTTATGCATGCATAATGTGGGGCTAATTCCTTTAATATCTGCTATTTGCCAACCAATAGCTTTTGTATGCTTCTTGAGTACATCTATCAAGTGTAATTCTTGAGCTGAAGTTAACCCTGCTGAGATGATGACTGGTAAATGGTTGCCTTCAGCCAAATACACATATTTGAGATGTGGAGGAAGCTGCTTCAATTCCAAGATAGGGGATTTCACTGTTGAAGGAACATTTTCCTTTATATAAGTAGGTTGTAGTCCCAAAGGTTCATACTTCCTGAACCATCTAGGATGAGGTTTCTGCTCACTGCTCAGTTCAACACCCTTATTGGCACCTTCTTCTTCATCAGAGAGCATATATGCTTCCTTGGCTAGATGGTTGTGATCTTTAATTAGCTACATGTGCACCAAAGAATCCAAATGTTGGATCAAAGAACACTCTTCTACTGCTTCATCAGGGTACTTTAAAGCATTCAAAACATTGAGTTTTACTTCTTGGTCATTCACCCTCATAGTTAACTCTCCTTTTTGCACATCTATCAGAGTTCTCCTTGTTGCTAGGAAGGGTCTTCCAAGGATTATAGGCACTTCCTTGTCAGCTTCAAAATCCAGAATAATAAAGTCCACAGGAAAAACAAACTTGTCAACCTTTATAAGCACATCTTCAATTTTTCCTTCTGGGTAAGCTATAGATCTATCTGCCAACTGTAGTGTGACAGTGGTTGGCCTTGCATCTCCTATTCCCAACTGCTGAAAAATAGACTTGGGCATCAAATTTATGCTAGCTCCCAAATCGCATAGGGCCTTTCCTTTATAAGAGTCTCCTATGGAACAAGGAATAGTGAAACTGCCAGGATCCTTCATTTTTGGGGGCACTTTGTTTTGCAACATGAGACTGCACTCCTTTGTCATAGCTACTGTTTCAAATTCACCTAGCCTTTTTCTCTTTGACAACACATCTTTCATATACTTAGCATAATTAGGCATTTGTTGGAAAGCTTCCATCAAAGGAACATTAATGGGCAACTACTTCAATATCTCCAGAAATTTGCCAAATTGCTTGTCCTGGTTTGCCTTTTTCAATATGTGAGGGAATGGTGGTGGAGGTCTGTCCTGTGTGAGTTTAGGGGCATCTTGCTTAGTAGATTCTTGTTCTGTCCCTGACTGCTCCTCATCAACTCTAGAAGAGGCTATCTTCTTAGGTGTACTTGTGGCTTCACCAATCTTCTGTTCAGGTCCAAGTAATTCCTTCCCACTTCTGAGATTTATCACCTTGCATTGCTCCTTTCCCTTGTCAGTAGGAGTTTCATTTGTGCTGGGCAAGGTTCCTGCTGGCCTTGAGTTTATAGCAGTGGCTAATTGTCCCATCTGAGTTTCTAAATTCCTCATGATAGCTCCTTGATTTTGAAACTGAGTTTGAGTTTGAGTCATAAATGCCTTCAGTATGGCTTCAAGTGAAGTGTCCTGGCTTGCACTTTGAGATGGCTGTTGTTGTTGAGCAGGAAATCCTGGTGGTTGAGTTGTTTTGTTAGCATTACTAGAGCCTCCAGGTGCTGACTGAGTATTATTCCAAGAAAAATTTGGGTGTTGCTTCCACCCTGCATTATAAGTGTTGGAGTAAGGATTGAAATTTCTGTTGAAATTACCAACATAATTCACTGAGACTGGATTGTTGGGGCATTCTTCAAACAGATGACCTTTTCCACAATACACACACGAGATTGCATTCATTGTGTCCTTACCCATGTCCACCATACTCTGCTCTGCTATGGAAGGTTGTGAAGTTGCTGGACTGTGTGCAGTAGTGAGGTTCTTTAGCATATGAGAAATTGCTGACAGTTAAGCTGACAGTGCAGTGACTTCACTTACTTCATGCATTCTCCCTGTACCTTTTGGAGCATTCACTCTTGTTGTGGGCCATTGGTAACTGTTTGCAGCTATACTTTCTATCAATTCATGACACTCATTATAGGATTTAGTCAACAAAGCTCCACCAGATGAGGCATCAAGCATCACTCTTGTAGCTGGAGTTAATCCATTGTAAAATGTTTCTATCTGAATACAGAAAGGTATCCCATGATGTGGAAACTTTCTCAGCAGATCTTTAAACCTTTCCCAAGCTTCATATAAAGGCTCATCATCAAGTTGCCTGAATGAGGTTATGTCATTCCTCATCCTTGCATTTTTTATTGGGGGAAAATACTTTGTCAGGAATTTTTCAGCTAACCTATTCCATGTAGTGATGGAATTAGGTTCCAATGAGTTCAACCAAGCCTTGGCTCTATCTTTCAGTGAATAGGGAAACAATCTGAGCTTGAAAGCATCTTCACTTACACCAGGATTTTTGAAATTACTCGCTACCTCTAGGAACTGCCTCAAGTGCAGGTGAGGATCTTCAGTTGGTAAACCACCAAATTGTCCCACAGTTTGCAACATCTGGAACATCATTGGCTTGAATTCAAAATGCTGAGTTGTAATCTCAGGCCTCATAATTCCAGTGTTCATGGTACACGGATCAAACACAGCATACTCCCCGATAAATCTATCCTTGTCATTTGCCATTTCAATCATATCAGGTTGATCCTCTTCTTCATTAAGTAAATTAGCCATGAAGCCTAGATCTGAGTGTTGGGCTCGAGCTTTGTTTTCTCTGCTTTGCTTCCTTAGTCTTCTAGCTGTCTTTTCAATCTCAGGATCAAGCTGGAATTCAGGTGCACCTTTTCCACGCATGCAGTACAAAAGCCTACTGTTGAAGAATACACAACTAGTAGAATTAAAAACACAACTAACTAGATTAACTAGTTTAAAAGCTTATAAAAATTAGCACCATTCAATCCCCGGCAACGGCGCCAAAAACTTGTTGCTTAAAATGTGTAATGTGCAAGTATACACAATCAACCAAGTAATATAATGATAAAAGATCGTTCCCACGAGGATTGGAGGGTAATTTTTAAAGTCTTTGAGTAGTTAATCAAGTTAGGTAACCTTGAGGGCAAATAGAATCACAAAACAACTAGCAAAAGTAAATGGAATATTTTGAATTTTTGTCAATTAAAAGTGACTGAAATAAGGTAAAGTTAAATGAAATGAAGGGTATGTGGTTGTGTAATAAAAATAAGCTAGGAATAGGATCACTTATAAATCCTGTGATGTCATACATGCTCTCAAATGCTGCAGCAATGGGTCCAGAGAATAAAAGCTGATATGTTTTCCAACACCTTTTAAGATAAGCTTCATTAAATGTTCCTTATTTCTAAGCCCAAATTAATTATGCTTATCTGCAGTTCAGGTATCTCAGCTAACCTATGAGCTTGAATGAATATTCCTATTCACTTCAAGGTAATTTAATTTCCCAATTAGCTACTGAACTCATATTAACTCAAGAGTTCCATTTATTAATGTCTTCCAACATTAATAAACTTGGCCTGTTAAATAAGTTGATCACTCTCATTTTCTAGCAATTGATCATGCAAATCACTTGGTTAAATTACTGCAAACAAATTTCCCATGTATTTCATCACATTCATTACAAGATCATCACATTCCTAGCTCAAAAGATTTAGCTCATGATAGAAATGAAAATGAAATAGAGCATATTATAAAACAAGGTAAGTGATAGATCCATTACAAGTTGGAAGTTCACAAAAAGGGAAGTTAAAAGACTGAAGAATGAGTCACCACGCTCTTCCAAGCTTGGCTCCACACTCTCATAGCTTCCTAATTTTCCTCTTGGCTTGGCTTCCTCTCAGCTTGCAAAATTGTAATGAGCTAAGAGCCTGTCAAAAACTGCCTCTGGCTGCGTGCATCCAATTTTCTTTTATACTGATTCCCTTTAGGGTAAAAACCCTTAGCTCGTGTGGTTCCATTGCATCAGGGGGACCAAAAAGTAATAATAGGACAAAACATGTCCCCTTTGGCCCAAAAAGGAATATTTACATTACTTAATGCATGGCCCAATATTTGTCCTAATACAATGCACGTTGAGTACATTAATGCCTTGGGTCCACTTCTTCCACAAGTCAGCTTAAATTAATGTTGACTTCTTCTTGGTTGACTGCTGTGCCTCATTCTAAGCTGCAGCACTCTGCAGCATAGACATCAGCTCTGCTCATTCCTTAAGCTCCTGTTTCTATCACAAAGCTCACAAGCACCATTAAACATGAAATTTCCAGACTCTAGCTGTTTTCAAGCAAACCATTCAATTCCTTACTTTAAACACTAAGCTTAACCCAAACTATTCTCTTAAAGACCATTTTAAGGACTCAAAGTAGGCTAGATAACCTTTATTTCTAAAGGTTATCACTCTGCTCCTCCTGTCAGCATGAAAGCGGCATAAGTCATCTTCCTGTCATCTCTGTATCTCATGGTGTCAAAAATCTTCTCCAACTCCTATATCCACCACTCCGCTCTCTCTGAATCATAATCCCCTCGGAACTGTGATGGCTTACCTCTGCATAAGTCATCTTCCTGTCATCTCTGCATCTCGCTGCATCCTCTGAGCATTCTGTTGCGCCTGCTGCAACAGAACGAATGCTAACTCCCTAATGGTCTGGAGAGTCTCAGATGACTCCCCTCCACCTCCAGCTCCTACCTCAGGCTGATGCTCATCCTCAATACCCACTCTAGGGTCTCCCTCTATAGCTCTGCCACCACTACGTCTACCACGTTCTCGTCCTCTGCCTCGTGCCATGTTCCTGTTAAAAGAAATCATCAGCTCACATCAATATGACATATAATACTACATAAAATTGGAATATAAATACTATATGTCATACAAATGTTGTATCCGGACTCACTACCCAACTTCTAAGCATAGTCGTTATCCGATGTGGATTCAACTAAAATGGCCAGTATACCCTAACTCAAGTCCGATTAGAATCGAACTGTTCTGATACCACCAAATGAGATGCCCTGACGTCCCATTAAAGAAAACCTGAAAATATTAAAACCTAATCGTGATATTAACGTTATGCGATTATATTGAAACGGCGGGAAAAATTAAAAATTAAACATAAACAACAATCATACAAATATATCAACATATGCATACATCCATGCATCAATATATACATCATATCCTGGTATAGTACTGTAAAGGGAATCCCGTCAGTAAGATCCCAATATGTACAAAATGGTAACATAACAAAAATACATCAAAATACTGAAGGAAATATGCCTCACCGACTCTCAACACCCAGTCCCCTCTCAAAATACATGAAAACCTCACACACACCTATGTAGAGAGCACTAGTGTAACACCCCCCTTGGGCATTGCCTTGTGAACACGTGCAAGAATAACACTAAAAGGAATTTGCTGGTTTCTTTCGAAAAATAAGGCTTATATTTTTGTATAAGTCCGAAAATGGGGTAAATTTTTTTCTTCGACGGAACACTTTGAAAGTTTGCCACACATATTACAACAGTAACACTATATAATACTCGTCAACATATACAAAGCTATTATATTCAAAATTAAATCTTTCATAGCGTATAGGTTTTTCCTGAAAGTATTTCATGATTCCCAACTGAACACTAAACCATATAAAAGGCCTCAAGATTACGTTTACTGACTTTCTGACAGCACACACACCCCAAGAAAATCCTAAGCTGGTCACTCTAGACAACATCCACTGGAAAGACCTTCATGGTCCTTACCACTATCACCGACCTCTTCAAGGATCGGAACTAAGCTCCTCGAGTGAATGGGAAATCCTCTGCATCATCTGCTCTCATGTACCAAGGTACAACAGAAACACCAGAAAAACAAATATATCGCAAGGGTGAGATACCAATATATGAGTTTTAATAAGATAACCACATGCGCGACACACAAAACATGTACATATATATTCACAACATAAACACAATATTGATCAATGGGTTTCATACCCGACAGTCATAGTCATTTAAAAAAAATGCAAGACACTTCCATATATCATGTCTAAATTTAATACCTAATATCCAAATATCCCAACTTCTTTTCGTTGAGTAGATCAGGTTCAATTGCCAAATAAGGGTACAACGTTCAGCGTTCCATGTTACAGTGTCGGATAATCCACCTCAATCTCATGTGACCATTGCTCAAACAACTATTGCAACTGTTCACATGACCTCTCTGTGATAACCACTCAAACAACTATTGTAGTTGTACACTGATACATAACCACTCAAATAACTATTGCAGTTATGTATATATATTATTTCACACTACCCCTCTGTAACAACCACTTAAACAGCTATTACAGTTGTACACGGATACATAACCACTCAAACAGCTATTGCAGTTATGCATAAATATTATCCGACTTTGTATGATAGCCACTCAAACAGCTATTGTAGCTAGTCATATGACCATTTGTGACAACTATCCAACTATTGTTGTAGGCATACACATGGTAACTTAGGCACGTCTGCCAAATAATGCATGTAAAACATTTGTTTCGTTTTGTTTTTCTTTTTCGTTCATATTTCTTTGTCGAAGTTCAAAGCTCACAACCATGCTTAATTTTATATTAAGACTTTTTCACTTTAAACGAACACAAGACACATCAGTCCAAGTGTTTTAATCTCAACACAGGACATAAAAGTCCGAATGCTCAATCGCAAAGCCCTAAACTGATGCACCAGTCTTAGGCTCCGGATATGGAATTCACATTCTCAATATCAAATTTAGGACACACAGTCCACAAAACCTTTTCGGGACACTCAGTCCAATGACACAGATCCCTGATCTACGTGCCAACAGAACACTAGAAACCCGACGTCTCGGTCACTAGGTTCGTTTTTCCTTCTTAAAACATTTCGCTCAGTGAAATAACAAATACAAAACCAAACCTCCGAAAACTTATCCAAGTTTAACGGAATTATTTTCACCTGTTAAAACGTTTATAAAACGTGAAATCATAGATAAATTCTTTTTCTTCCAAATCCTCCATTTCTGAATATCGTTCGCAATAAATTTGTAACAAAATAAAAACAGTTTTTCCAAAACTTATACCGTCAAAATCCTTTCATAACTCAAAATGACTTTTCTGTTGTAAATAATTATTCCGACATCAATATTACACTATTTTGATAACTTAATCACTTTAAATAATGTTTTATAACATAATTGAATTTATTTTGGAAAACCTAACGCTTGTGAAATTTTTTTACAGTTCCGCCCCTACCGTCACTTATTGACAAATCTTTCACCAACAATATTATTAAAATATTATTTTTCCACTTTTCCTCAAATTTCCACAAATTAATCTTTTTGATTAATTATTTAAGCTTATCAAGCCTTTATCCTCAAATTAATTTAAAACACTGACTACTGCCAGGCTTCTCAATCCATCACTCAATAGCAGATAATTCCACCACAACATAGCATGGCATACATCACAAGTATGGCATCCATCACAATTATAATTTAACAATTCACTTATAACCACATAAATCAACATATCACCAACAAAACATATAACCAATTAAACAATAAACAATTTAAACTCACAGGAAAATCACCACAGATAAATTACAGACAGCTCTAAAATAGCATGTGACTATCTTAAACTCCTTAGGGAAACTCCCCTAACCTCTTGAAGATTCAAGATTCGGTTTCACAATCGATTTCCGATTTGGATCCGGTTTCCCTCGTACCGCTCAGATCAACTTAACACCGATTGATCCTTCATCACAAATTATAACCATAAATTAACAAAATCAAACAAAACTCATTGTGTTCATGAGGTCTATGGTTCGACCTTCACTAGATTATTAAGCTAGGGATGTTAAAATTTTCAAATTTATGGATTTATGATCCTTAAACATGATGGAAACCTAATCAAAGATCATGAACTAAGAACATTGAACAAAACTCATCTAACTCCATGAGTTATGGTTTTCGGCCTTGACACTAAAGTTGGGTTAGAAACTTCACTTGATTTTCATCTCTTGAATTCAACAAACATACATAGTATAGGAATGAATTCAAGTGTCACAAGACAAAAAGTGAATCAAATTTCATTTACTACAAGAAATTAGGGTTTCGGCCCTCATGAAGAAAAATAGGTTAGGGTTTGATTTGATTTTCTCAACCACTTAGATTCAATACCTATCATGGTTTAAGAGATGAAATCATGAATCATAACTCAAAAGTTGAAGCAAACCCCATTTACACCTAAACACATAGGTTTTGGCCTTGCTTGGAAAAATAGGGAAGAAATTTATTTTGGGTTCATGCTTCTAGATGATGAATATAGGTATCAATATGAGTTCACAGAAATTGGTTTCAAGTCAAATGGATTTTTCTACAATTTTTAGAGATTTTTGAAGAATGGATCTAGAAACTTGAAAATGATGTTCTTGACTTGATTTTCATGAAAAGAATAAAGAAGAACACGTGATTGATCATGGAGAGAAGGATTCTACCTCTTGATAATGAACAAGTGATGAAGATGATCAAGTTTCTTCACAAAAATCACTAAGTGTTCTTGAGAGAAAATGAGAGAAAAGTGAGGAAGATGAAAATTTTGAGCTGTTTCGGTAATTTGGGCATATCTCCCAATCTACTTATCTGTTTTTGATGATCTTTTTAGGTTGTTGGAAATAAGAGAGAAAGAGAAACAACTTTCATGTAGAAAGTTTTCCGAGTTTCATAATAGAAAAGGGTCAGAATTTCGGTATAGTTTTCAGCGAGTATGAACATCAATGTGTGTTCTTAGAGTTCTTAAGAGAAAATGGTGTTTTTGGATGAAGAAGAAAGCATAAATGAGTTGAAATTGGTCTAAGTGTGGGTTATGGGAGGTGGAGCCATGGGTTAGGGGTTTATTTTGGTCCAAAATGTTGATGGCATAACTTGTAATAACGATGGAAATTCAAGGGTAAAATGGTCCTTTCACACCCAAAGTAATCATTGCAATTGAGTGGTCATGGTTGAAGGAGATGTGGCTGAGTTTTGGACCAAAAAAGGAAGGAGAAGCCAATTTGATAATGACTTGCTCTTAACCATGATTAAAAATTAACTAAGATAGGTTAGGTTAAGGTTATGGGCATTTTGGTCTTTTCACATAAAAGACATGATTACTCGTATTTAATGTTTCATAAATGCTTGGTGAGTCATGGTGATGACTCACTCCATGGCTCAGCTCCTCCGGTGTCTGGTTCTATCTCTGCAGTTCCGTTTCCCGACTCCATCGGTTACCCGATTAGGGTTTTATGCCTGATTAGGGTTTTTGAGAGAAATGAGTTTTGGTTCGTAAAGATGATATAAGTGAGTTGAAAAATTGCCTAAGTGTAGGGTTAAAGGGGTAGAGCCGTGTAGGGGAGGGCAAAATGGTCCCAAAATTTCAATGGCAAGCCTTGTAATTTCCATAGGAAACCAAGGGTAAAATGGTCATTTCACCATAAAAATATATATAATGGCATTTATGTGCCATTATGGCCATTATGACTCGGATAGGATCGTCATAAATGCTCATCACATCAGTCACATCAATCACCTCAGCTCCGTATCTAGCTCCATTGTTTTCACCCGCAGCAAATATAATATTTTATTTTTACGTGAAAATTTTCAAAACTTTCAATATCGTAGAAAATATGGTAAAAATACTAATAGTCTCATTCATGAATTAAAATTAGGTTTTCTGAGCAGTAAACTTTTACTGTCAGTGAAAACGCAGACTGGGTTCCGTCTGAATTTTCAACCCAAAACCTTATCATAACCTTATGATATCAAGTATATCATGGAAATGACTTTGTTTATCCAAAATCATTTTCTAAGTCTCGGATAAAAATATAATCATTTATATATTTATTACCGATATTAGAAAGCAGTGAAAAATCGGGGCGTTACAACTAGCCTGAGTCATCACAAACTAATAGCCTTGCTACCCCCCCAGGGTCTCGACGGTCCAGCCACTCCTCCACTACCGCTGGAAGAGCTCTTATCTGAAGGCCTCTGGGACATCCGTCGGTAGATTCTGCTATCTCGGGAAGGCAGTCTGGAGGACACTCTGGAAGACTCCGATCTTGTGGCCCTAACCTCAGGAGATGCGGGTGCCTATGGAACAGGTATCGGATCAGGGACGGGTACTATAGGGTCCTCCTCTGGCACTGGTGCAAGCATAGGCTCTGGTGCCGGTTCCTCAGCTGGCACTGGGATGGGGACTGGTACCATAACAGGCATCGGTGGCATCATTGGCAAAGGTGTATCTGGGATTCCAATCGGGAATGGGAACGTCTGTCCAACTCAGAAAGTCCCCTCTATCCCAAATAGGGCTCCATTCCCTACGCCGGAAGTCACCAATACGGGACCCGTATATACAGCAAACTGAGTGACTGGGTCCACTAGCCACCCGTTCGCATCCACGAACTCAAACTCGAATGCCCCCGTGAGGGGGAAGCCCGCCTCCTATGTCATCCACGGATGGTCCCAGTGTGCCATCCATCTGATCCGGGTCTAAGATACAACAATAAATAAAACAAGCACAACAGCAAGAAGAAAGGGGATAAGAAACTATTTAAAATCAAACATGGAAAGGGTTTAGCAACATTTAAATCTATAACAGCACATTACACCTCCATCTCCATATCTCTCTCTCTCTCTCTCTATATATATATATATATATATTATAACACAATCATCCTCGACAACGACTATGATTTTCCTCTACCTTCCATCATGATGCAATGCAATGCAGTATGTATACTCAGGTGCGGCCACATATCCGGATATCCAACCACACGTCTCCAGAGTCCTCGGCACAAATTCTCGTCCGCAGAGGGAGAATGCCCATGCAAAGCAATGGCACTATAGTTGCACAATACACGATGGTGCACCTCTTGATCCCACGGCCAGGCTGCTCATGCAATGCACGAACTATAGCTGGGACAATAATGAAATCATCTATGAGATAGTCCTGCCGATAGTCTGAACCACGGGAATGCTCCCTCGGTGAATCAAACCCCAGTGCCCCAACACTGTTTCACAGACCATGTTTCAGGTCACCCCCCAGTACCTTAACCGCTCATCACTATCTCATAAATAACCTCAATAATCATATCTCATCAGTCTCATCACTAGATCACAATAATCATCATCTTGGTTAGGCACATCTGAACACAGGTATACCAACATGTCATAAATTCAATCATCTCCAAATATAATAAAGTAATAAAATAAAATAAAATAATATAATTATCTAAGCATTGCAATCATCATAATCCAGTCAACACAAATCATACAATCAACTCATCATATCAAAGACAGTCAAACAGTCCAACAGCCAACCTCAGTAATAAAATAATATTATTTTATACGCAACGACAATAAATATATAATTTTCATATCATCATTGGTATCACTATGCAGTCCCAAATGTGATATTAATATTATTCGTTAATCGCTCTCTAGTAGGGTTTAGGTAGCCCATACGCCATTATCAAAATAAATGCCACTTCGCCGTTTCCGACGTTAGATGGCTTCTTTCCCCCACCTGGAAAGTTGTACGATCACCGAAACGTCATGAAACAAATGTTCCCTCTAGCTCTCAATTCTGCCTCATCAAGAACCAAGGCCTCCAAGCCTCCAAAAATTCACCTAGACATCACACTGTGAAGCGTACGTTACAAGGAGTTCTAACACGAAGACGGAATTGAAATCCGATAGCCAAAATGAAAGATAATTCAAATACCGTAACGGACGGCATTTCGACATAAAGATATTAGAAATTACCTCCACTAGAGAAGAAAAGAGAAGGAGAAATATGAAGATGACGTTGTCACGAACGCAACGATGTATCCAAAATGGTGTCGGGACGATCGATCGAGTCGTAATCGACACCGGAAGCTCTCTCTCTCTATGTTTCTCACTCTTTCTCTCTCTACCTTACCCTTTATGTTCTCTGCCTTCTCTCTTGCTTCTGCTATCTGTTTTCGTCCAAATGACTTAAGTGACTTAAGTGACTTAAGTTACTTAAGTCATTTTATTTTTGCCTATCAGCGCCTTAACGCTCAAGCACTGGAACCCTAGCACTTGAGAGCTCCAACGGTTGAGCGCTAGCTTCTCCATACTCGAGCGTTGGAGGTAGGTAGACCACCGCACCATGCAACCAATCCTGAGATGCCACGTGTGCCCCCTTTTGACACGTGGCAGGTCAACGCCTGACCTTGTCTGTTGACCAGAACGCTTGAGCGTCGATAGACCCATGCTTGAGCGTTCAGTGGATGCTGGAGCGTTGGGTCTACCACGCTCGAGCGTTGACCATTGACCAGAAGACAAATTGTTGCTTTCTCGGTCCGTTTGACGTTCAATTGACCTCAAATTTGAGATATAGGCTCATCAAGACCTAATAAACAACCTCAAACCATAAAAAAAATGCCTAATCTCATTCCTAACTCCAAATTTCTTGTTTCACACTCATACGTCTTAAAGACGATAACCAGGGCAAACCCTCAGACTCGTGTACGTTCAAACTCACTCTAGATGGTTGCGTACTTCCCATGCATGGGTCTCTAGACCTTAACCAACATCTTAAAATATAATCCAAGTCTCAATTCTAATTTTCATGCGTAAACGACACATAAAATCATGGATGTTACAGAGGACGGCGAGCAGCCAGTTGAGGAGTGACTCTAAGGAGCTGCGACTCTTTAGTTAGGATTTCCAGTTTTCAGTAGTTAGTTTGTTGTTCAGTTTGTATCCGAGGATATTTTTCGGATTAGTTATACCAGCTCTGTATATGACATCAAGGTTTGGGTTTTGTTTATGTTATGTTTTATTTTTCCGCGTTTTGAGACTTGATACGATGTGGTGCCTTTTACCTTAGTTTTGATTATTTTCAATAAATGATGTTTATTTTAAAATTACCTTATCTTTTAATGCTTTATACTTATGCGGGGTAGAGGGTGTCACATTTAGTGGTATCAGAACAGTTTGGCCCTGTCTGGATGTGTATGAGTCTGTTTTGAGTCTGTTGTGTTCTCTTGTTTGAATTGTCTGTACTGACAATGATGCTATACGTTAGAAGGCGTAGCTTTTCCTGCTTTGAGTTCCCTATATTTAACAAGTTGTCCTAGGTGTTTACAGGAACTCATGGTAGGCAGAGGCAGAAACGACCAGGCTATCGCAGATGCTTTGGCACTCCTTGCCAACGCCATATGCTAGAACCAGAACGCCAACAACAACGGGGGGACCAGCTGAGTTCCATGGTCATGACAAGTTCCAGCAGAACAATCTGCCGTCCTTCAAGGGAGCTTACGATCCTGAGGGTGCCCTGTTGTGGATGAGGGAGACCGAGAAGATCTTCCGAGTCATGGGATGCAACGATCAGCAGAAGGTCATCTTTGGGATTTTCATGCTGACTGAGGAGGCTGAGCACCGGTGGGAGAACTGCTGCCAACGCTTACAGGCGGAAGGTACTATGATCACATGGACTGTGTTCAAGGACAGATTTCTCGAGAAGTACTTTCCAGCAGATTTCAAGGATAAGAAGGAGATGGAATTTCTGGCACTGAAGCAGGCCAAGATGTCAATAGGAAAGTATGTGGCCAAGTTTGAGGAACTCTCCCGTTACTATACACTGTATGTATGCGGTGGATGATCGTTCCAAATACGTGAAGTTTGAGGATGGTCTGCGTTCATAGATCAAGCAGGCTATCAGGTACTAGGAGATCAGAGTCTTCCCATTTTTACTGAACAAGTGCAGGATCTATGAAGATGCCTGCAAGTCTGGAGGGTCAGCCTCCAAGGGATCAGACAGCCAAAGCAACAAGAGGAATGATCAAGGAAACAAGTGGAAGTCGAGTCTCGCTCTAGTTGGCAAGGACCTCAAGCGGGATGGCAAGAAGTCTCAGTTTTCTTCATATAGGTCCAGGAGATGGGACTCTTCCGATTCTAGACCTCTTCGGTGCGACAAGTGTGGAACCACTTCACTGACCAACGGAAGGACATCATCTACTTCAAGTGTGGCAAGCATGGCCACATCAGCTGGAACTGTGAGGGAGGAAAATCAGAACTACATAGTGCGAGCAAAGGTCAGAAGCCTCAAGCCAACCGACTGAAGACCACGGGAAAAGTCTTTACTCTCAGTGGAGCCGAAGCCTCCGAGTCTTAGGATTTGATCCGAGCCGAAGCCTCCGAATCTTAGGATTTGATCCAAGGTATGTGCCTCATTAATAAAGTTCGTTTGACTGTATTGTTTGATTCGGGTGCGACTCACTCGTTTGTGTCATATGAATGTGCAAAGAGTCTTAAGTTGCCTGTGACACTTCTTGAGTGTGATTTGATTGTTGCCACACCCACGAATAAACCTGTTCTTACTTCTTATGCATGCAAGAATATTCCTATTACCATAGATGATAGATACTTTATTGTTGATCTTGTATGTTTACCCCTGAAAGACCTTGATGTTATTCTTGGCATGGACTGGTCCATGTCCTTCTGAATTAGTTTGATAAAACCATAGTTTTTGGAAATCCAGTGGAGTCTAGGGATCCTAGCTTTCTCTCTGCCAGCCAAGTTAAGGCTTCTATGAAAGAAGAGGCCTAAGTATACATGATGGTAGCTTCCGTGGAAGTCGAGAGCCCTCCTGATGTCGACAGCATGCCGGTTGTGTGAGAATTTCCTGAAGTGTTCCTGGGGGATGTTTACGAACTACCCCGAGAGAGAGATGTGGAGTTTACCATAGACTTAGTGCCTGGCACTGGGCCTATATCCCTAGCACCGTATAGAATGTCTCCTCTAGAGCTAGCTGAGTTGAAGAAACAGATAGAGTATCTGATGCATAAGCAGTTCATCAGGCCTAGCATATCCCCATGGGGAGCGCCAGTGTTGTTGGTGGAAAAAGAAGGATTGCAGTATGAGGTTGTATGTCAACTATCGACAGCTTAACAAAGTGACCGTTAAGAATAGGTATCCTCTCCCTAGGATTGATGATATTATGGATCAGTTGATCGAGGCTTGTGTTTTCTTGAAGATAGATTTGAGGTCAGGATACCATCAGATTCGGGTTAATTCTGAGGACATCCTGAAGACAGCATTTAGGACGTGATATGGTCACTATGAGTACTTGGTTATGCCCTTTGGTATGACCAATGCTCCTGCTGTGTTCATGGATTATATGAACAAGACCTTTCACCCTTACTTGGATAAGTTTGTGGCTGTTTTCATAGATGACATCTTAGTGTACTCCAAGACCAAGGAGGAACATGAGGAGCACTTGAGGGTTGTTTTGCAGACCCTTAAGGAGAAGCAGTTGTATGCTAAGTTGTCTAAGTGTGATTTTTAATTAGAGGAAGTGAGTTTCTTAGGTCACGTTATCTCTAAAGGTGGGATAGCCATGGACCCGGCTAAAGTAGAGACGGTGCTCCAGTGGGACTTTAAGTGTGAGGAGAGTTTCCAAACCCTGAAGGATAGGTTAACATCAGCACCGGTTTTGGTTTTACCCGATCCTAGTAAACCTTTCGTATTGTATTGTGATGCATCGAAACAAGGTTTAGGTGGAGTGTTGATGCAAGATGGTAAGGTAGTAGCTTATGCTTCTAGGCAGTTGAAAACCAACGAGAAGAACTACCCTACCCTTGACCTAGAGTTAGGAGCTATGGTGTTTGCCTTAAAGATCTGGAGGCATTAACTTTATGGAGCTAAGTTTGAGGTTTTTAGTGACATAAGAGTTTGAAATATATGTTTGACCAGAAAGAGCTCAATATGAGGCAATGTAGGTGGATGGAGTTCTTAAAAGATTATGAGTTTGATCTGACCTACCACCCAGGAAAGGCCAATGTAGTGGCAGATGCTTTAAGTAGAAAAACCTTGCACGTATCTGCTTTAATGGTTAGGGAGATGGATCTGATCGAGGAGTTTAGAGACCTAACTTTAGCTTGGGAAGTTACCCCTAAGAGCATTAGGCTTGGAACCTTGAAGGCTACCAACATTTTGGTGGACGAGATTAGAGAAGGCCAAAAGTTAGTTAAGTTTCTCTTAGATCAGAAGGAGTTGCTTGCTCAAGGTAGAGACCTTAGTTTTAAGGACGGAAGTGATGGGGTCTTGAGGTTCAAGGATAGAGTTTGTATACCGGACGTCCCGGAGCTTAGGAATTTAATCCTTGAAGAAGGACATAGGAGTGGATTGCGTGTGCACCCAGGTGCCACTAAGATGTATCAGGATTTAAAGAGGATGCTTTGGAGTCCTAGGATGAAGAAAGATATGGCTGAGTTTGTGTACGCTTGTTTAGTGTGCCAATAGGCTAAGATAGAACACCAGAAGCCATCAGGAAAGTTGCAACCTTTAAGTATCCTAGAATGGAAATGGGACAATATTGCCATGGATTTTGTGTCTGGACTCCCGGGGACTCCAGCCGGTTATGAAGCGATATGGGTTGTTGTGGATAGACTGATTAAGTCTGCACATTTCATCCCAATGAACATGGAATACCCTTTAGAAAAGTTGACCAGGCTGTACATCAAAGAGATAGTTAGGTTACATGGTGTACCTTCTAGCATAGTGTCAGATAGAGACCCGAGTTTTACCTCTAGGTTTTGGACTAGTTTGCACGAGGCTTTAGATACCAAGCTTAGGCTAAGTTCAGCTTACCACCCGCAGACGGATGACCAGTCTAAGAGAACCATCCAGTCCTTAGAGGACTTGTTGAGAGCATGTGTGTGCTAGAACAGTCAGGTAGTTGGGACAAGTTTTTGCCCCTAATAGAGTTCACCTACAACAATAGTTTCCATTCCAGTATTTGGATGACACCTTATGAAGCTCTTTATGGGAGGAGATGTAGGACACCCTTGTGTTGGAATGAACCGGGTGATAGTGTGGTGTTAGGACCTGAGATAGTGCAAGAAACCACGGAAAAGGTAAGAATGATTCAGGAAAAGATGATAACATCACCGAGTAGGCAGAAAAGCTACCATGACAAAAGGAGGAAGGCACTCGAATTCCAGGAAGGTGATCACGTATTCTTGAGAGTTACTCCAACAACTGGGGTCGGTAGAGTGATGAAAGCGAAGAAACTTACTCCCAAATTCATCGGTCCTTACCAAATTCATAAAAAAGTTGATGAAGTTGCTTATCAGATAGCCTTGCCACCTTTCTTGTCCAAACTTCATAATGTTTTTCATGTGTCACAACTTCGTAAGTACATTCATGACCCAAACCATGTGATAGTCCCCAACACGATTTAGTTAAAAGAGAATTTGACTTTCGAGGTACAACCCCTTCGAGTTGAAGATCGGAGGGTGAAGCGGCTGAGAGGCAAGGAGATTCCTTTGGTAAAAGTCGTTTGGAGTGGGGAAACTGAGGAAAGTGCTACGTGGGAGCTAGAGAGCAAGATGATGGAGGTGTACCCGCTTCATCATAACAAGGAAGATTTGTAACTTACTCAAATTAATTATACCATGCTTCACATAATCAATCAACAAATAAGCACATACATGGCATTTAACACAAAGTTTCATAATCAAGCAATCATATTCAAGTTGGGATTATCATATGGAATATATGTAACACCCTGTTTTCCGTATAAGTGATTTTGTTTGTGTGTCTTGTTTGTTAGGGAGGTTTAGAGTGGGCTAAGTGGGGTTTTTAAGTTAAAGTCCCTTCCTGACGCATGAGCACGCCCGTGCTCATGTGTCAGCATGCCCGTGCTTGATGCACGTGTCTTGTGGCTGCTTGAGCCACAAGCACGGTCGTGCTCAATAGGAAGCACGACCGTGCTCAAGGGGGAAAAATATCTCGCTGACGCTAAGTGGAGCACGACCGTGCTCAATAGGGAGCACGACCGTGCTCGGGTCAGAGTCTATATATAAACAGTGAGCAGCAAGGGTTACGAGTGAAACCCTCAAAATTGGCACTTTGAACCCAATCGTTGTTTGGTGTTCTGGTCGTAGTTGAGAGAGTACAATCACGCGCTAGTGCCAATTAGCAAAGGTAATGGTCTTTCCCTCTTCTGTTTCCTTTTCCATTTCATGAATTGGGAAGTAATGGGTTAACGCTGTTTGTGTTGACCAAGGCTTGGGATCGTTCGTCGAGCCATTCGAGGGAACCTGTCTAGGAGCGTCTCCGGTTTAACGGGAATTCTTCATACTAGGTATGGGGAGAAGGAATAGTATGAGTATGTAGGCTTGGGGGTAGCGTAAGACGAAGGGTTCCCATAACCCTTTATGTTTGATAACATTTTGTATGTCTATATGCCTAATTGTTATCTGATGTTAAACTGTTTGATGTTATGATATTGGCATGACTGTTATTAATTGTTTATTGATGTTTGTTATGTTCATGTTGATGTAACGATGCCATGATTGAGTGTTTTATCATAATTATGATGTTGTGATGTATTGGCTGTTGATTGATGTTGTGACACGTTAATGTTAAATGTTAAATCTGTATACAATGTTAAGGGAGGTTGTTCCCCTTGTTAATAAGACTGAATGCTAGTAATGAGTGAGGATTATGCCAATGGCTTAGTCAAGGACCTTAGGGATTAATCTTGAGTGATTAAGGACAATTAATGGAATAAAACTAAAGGATTAATTTCCTTTTAATTATAAGACATAAACATTTAATCAATAGTAATGAAACTGATGATCAATGGATTAGTAAGAACCCATAGGATTGAATCTGAATTATTCCCAATGAATTGGCAAAGGGTTTATGACCCTTCTGCCCAGACCAGCAGGGCGTGCACTCGAGCACGGCCGTACTCAAAAGGGAGCACGCCCGTGCTCAATAGTCTTCACGACCGTGCTTGACTGTGAGCTCAGCACGACCGTGTTGAGGGGTGAGCACGGCAGAACAGAACGCGGAACAGTGCTGAAGTAGGGGTTTCACCCCAAATGCTCTAAAAGACTTAACAACATACCAACAGAACATGAAGACCAAATACAAGTGATAAGATTGATGTACCTTGGTAGTCTAGTGGCCAAGGGGGCCTTGATGCATGATGGTCAAGGTGGTAATCTCTAGTGCTTAATGGCTAGAGTGATAATTAAAGATAATGTGGTACCTTGGTAGCCTAGTGCCCAAGGGGACCTTGATGCTTGATGGTCAAGGTGGTAATCTCTAGTGCAGAACGACTAGAGTGATTAATTAATAAATACGAAACGTTCACGGTAATCCTCGATAGCCGAGTGGTCGAGGTGTTGATGATGTTAAAACTTGGGTAGCCTATGGGCCCAAGCGGAGGTGGTGGTTGTGCTTGTGTGTTGTGTTGAGCATGCATTCACGCATCGGAGATGATAGTGGAGGATGTTCAACATAGGGGAGGTCGTCTGAGAATAAGACGATCTGGCCGTTCGCGGCGATTCAACTGAATCATGTACAACCGTGGTGGCGCATCCAAGAATAACGTGCCTCGGCTGTCCTAGGGGTCCACCCAAGGTTTGGTGGATTACCTCGACATTGGTGCTTATTGGTGTAACGCCTCCCTTGGCGCTACATTTCAAACTCGTTACGGAAAATAAAATAGAAAACAATTTGCTGGTTGCTTTCTGAAAAATAAATTTAGGTACATAATTGTATTGCCAAAAATGTCGATCTAAATTTTCCTTACGTAACGACTGCTTACAGACATCAAGGCAGGAAAAAAATGAAATCATAATTCATACATCATCATACAAATTCTGGTTATAATACAAACACGAACACACCGCGTACAAATTTTCCGGAAAATGTTATCGACAAACGAAGCTGAATCTCAAACTGAAAATTTACAAAGAAACATACGTACAGACATTCTGAAAACCAAATACCCCAAAAGGAAATCCTAAGTTGGTCGCTCTAAAAGGTATCCACTAGGAAAACCCTATGGTCATCACCACGTTCAACGACCTCTTCAAAATCGGGACTAATATCCCCAAGTGAAGCAGGGAACTTCTCTGCAACATTTGTACTTATGTACCAAAGTACAACAACAAAAACCAAGAAAGTAGATATATTGCAAAGGTGAGGTACCGACATATGAGTTTTATCACAGCAGCCACATACGCGACTCACAAACAATAGCATATGACAACAACAAAAATATAACATAACATCACAAATATTTCAACAGGGATTCATACCCGACATCCAATGCATTTTATAAAACATTTCATGTCACTTCAATATCCACTATCTAGTTCATAATCTCCGGAGATCCTAACTTCCCTTCACCGAGCATGATAGGCCGCAAAAATCCCTATAACACAATTGTTTCGCTTTGGATCGGCCTGTCAATTTAGGTCCGATCCCCAATCGTTCTAGGATATCACGTCTCACCTAAATAATATTTGGATAGTTCCCTATTGAGTACATTATATGCAGGGTAACCGAGTTCCACGACCCAAGATTGCAAAGCCCCGAGCATTCCGTGGATTTCGAGCCCAAATGTCCCTATAGACCCAAAGACCCAAGAATCTATCTTTGGTCCATAACTATCAAATTTGTCAATCCACCCTTTGTGAATTGTAGCTTGATACACAATGGCACGTCTGCTAGACTATGCATGTAAACCAATGGTTTTCGTTTTCTTTTTCTTTTTCGCTTCGTTTTTTCCTCGTCGAGGCTTATAGCTCCCGACTACTTTTATTCAAGTATTAAATTGATTTTAATACCAACATAGGATTTTAAAACAAAATCAATGATTTAAAATCTCTTTCTCAATTGAACACTAGCCCGACGTCTCGATAATCTAGGTTCCTATCAATAGGAACACTAGCCCGATATCTCGGCAATCCAGATCTAGCCCGATATCTCGGCAATCCAGATCCAGCCCGATCTCTCGGCAATCTAGGTCCTTTTCTTTTCCTCAAATTTCAAATAGGAACTCTAGCCCGATATTCGGCAATCCAGATCTAGCTCGATATTTCGGCCATCCAGATCTAGCCCGACATTTCGGCAATCTAGGTCCTTTCCACTTCCATCTTTTTCCACTTGGTTTTTCGTTCAGTGAAAACTAAATCGAAAAACAAATACAAAAGTTTTTCAACTTTGTGCCATAAAGACCTTTTCGTTCTTGTAAATCCACTTTTACAGAATCTTTTTCTTTTAAAATCCATTTCTGAAAACTTAGAAACCACTAAAAACCTTTTTCTCAACTTTTGACTAAATACTAGACTTTTATCAATAAATTTATCAAATGGAGCATTTTTTTTTTTCTAAATCCTTTCATTTTGAACAAAACTTTTGTAAAACCTAAAAGAACTCTTTCTTTTCCAAAGACTTTTTCCTTCAATACTTTTAAACATTTTCATAAGATTTGATGTATTCCGTTTTCTTTCATTTTCCTCAAAATAGTTTCGGTTAAAAAGAAAATGCAACTTGTCTCAATTTTTATCCTCACTAACCCTCATTGAAGAATTATCCATGACTTTCCCGAATGTAACTTTTACCAAAATCTTTAAGTTACAAACATTATCATTCTTAGAAGTCTTCTCACTTTCCAAAAACAAAAATCAACTTCTTCAGTTTTATGAGTTAATGCATTTTAATGATTTAATCTTCATTAACAAGCAATGACCAATGTCATGCCTTCAGCCAATCACAATTCAAGCAATACAATATCATTAAACAATAACTTATAACATTCATAAAATCAATAACAATAACTCTACGAAACTCAAATCATTAAGTCAAATTCCAATCATTTACTCAACAATATCATTTCTATGATTAAAATCAACATACACAACAATTAAGTATGTGACTAACTAAAACTCCTAAGGAAAACTCCCTTTAACTTTGAAGACAAGAGAATGATCTTTTTTTTTTCTCTTATTGCTCCAACAATGGGTTTCCTTCTCAATGATGTCTCGGGTCCCTTTGATGTTTCACAACACATGCAGTCAATTCCGCGACAGCTCCAAAAATAAAAAGTCATTTTCCCAAGCAAGTACAATCACAACATCAACATAGGGAGAACGTCCAAGCACATACAACAATCAAACAACATAACCACGAATTAATAATCTTCAAAACATAAAATCAAAGGAAAACATATATTTAAGTTAACAAAACATATTTGATTTTCCAATAAAATCAATCTGGGCAAAAATAGGGCTTCATCACAAAAATTGTGGAAACTTTAATTTAATTTGAGAATCATGAGATTGAACTTAGAAATCATCAATTAAAAGTCTCAATTGTACTAAAATAGAAACAATTTCATGTTTGAAGTTAAGATGAAAATTTGGGGTTTTAGGGAAATTGGAGAAAATGAGATTTGCTCATAGAAATGCGAAATCATGTTGTCAGAACATCAATTAACAGTCCCAATTACATAGAAACATAGTTAATTTCACAAAAACATAACCAATTTTAAATAAAAATCAGATTGGGGCTTTAGAGTTCATAATAATTTGGGGAAAAACCAATATACTTAAAGAATGGTGAAATTGATTTAGGGAAACACTAATTCATAGTCCCAATTGTATAAAACAATGTTCAATTTCAAAATTATAATCTGAAATTAAAGGGTTAGGGTTAGGGTTTGCAAACTGATTTGGGGCTTTTTGAAACTAGAAGAAATTAGGGGTAAACACTTACCCAAGGAAGAAGAAGAAGTTGTGGTGGTGCTGTGATGCTTGGCGTGGCGGCGGACGACAACGACGCGGCTGCCAGAGGCGGTTCATGGTGGTTCTACATCAACCAAGAGCCAAAAGAGAGAGAATTGTTGGAACCAAAGTGATTTGGATTAATAATCTCTGAGTTTTGATGTTAACAAAAAGGATTAAATTTGCATGGCAAAGTTTTAGTTGAGATGTAACATGCTTTATCTAGCCTTGCAGGAATGTTCAAATTTTATAAGTTATGGAAACCTTGAAAGAGTTTCCTTATATCCGCGTCCATTCATGTAGACGAGCTGCTCAAAACATTTGGTATATTTATTTATTTTAATATATTTGAGTAGACGAGCTTAAATGCCATGTCAGTAGACAGAGATCAAAGTAACTCACTGAAATATAGTGATGACATCCAAATGGTGGGATGCCTTTACAAGATCTTTTTGGTTGAATCTATAATATGTTTATGGCGCAAAACACACAAAAACAAGATAAAGATTAAGTGCAGAATTGAAACATAGATGAAAGTGAAGAAAATATGAAAATGGAAGAAGATAGAGATGAAGTAAGGCGCCACAAACTGGGTAGTTTGATAAGCCAATGAGGTTCGCCACAAGAATCTTGGATTCTTGATAAGAAAAAGTTTTGGTTCATCCAAGAACCCAAGAGAACAATCTCTCACAATGGATATCAATCCAAAATTCAACTTCCAAGTTATCATTCCATGGTGTCATAGGCGTGTACATATAGTCCCAAGGCTGCCTACTTTGCCTTTACATTGCCTTCTCAAATTCATAACCTTCCCCACTTAATAACCTACATAACTAAGCTTAATCATGCCACTAATGGTGAGTTAATACTCTCTCTCCACCATTATGTGGCTGCCTACTCTTAATTCCCTTCTTTATTCAAGTTAAAGTATAACCCCCACTCTAATAAAACATTAACATGACTCATAACTAGTAGGAATTTCTTTAGGCATGCAAGCCAAAATATCCTTCCCACTAAACCTAAGAAATTCGTGTGCATCATGAATTTAAGTGGGCTTGACCCATTTTCAATACTAGCAAATTTGGTCACACTCACATAACTCATTACAATTATTGGATTAAATAAAAACAACTAATAATGGCCTCTTCTTCATAAATTTCGCCTCTCCTTGTCATGGATCATTCAATTGGATAATGTAAGTTAACACTTTGAGCCTTAATCCATTTGGTCTTGATCTTGGGCTTGCTTCTATCAAAATAAAAGTCATTATTTGAATGGAGACTTGTTGGACTTTCCTTGCTCTTGTTCTTGTGTTAGGCCCATCTAATCCTTGTCTTGCTTCTTGGACCATGTTCTTTATTGGGCTCTTTTCCTCCTTGAGGAAATCTTGACTTGCCCCCCCTTGGCTTACATCATACCCTCCTTCTTTGAAAGAATTCGACCTCGAATTGAAACAGTTTTTATCACCAAAATTAGACATTGGTGGTCCATCAAAGGTGTCCTTTACAATCACATTGAGCTTTTTGGAATCCATGCAAGTTTCCAAAACATAGTGTACTTCCCTTGGAATGAAATCTCCAAATTTCTGCATAAGAGTTACAATACCACTAGACAAAAAGAGATCATTAGAAGTGTTAGCAACCAAATAAAAATTATTGCAATGAATTAAGCTTTGGGGCTGCCTTGAAATTAAGGCCTTCTCCTCTTTATTTTCCACTGTCAAATAACTCTTGCCTTCACTATTTGCCACAATATTTCTCTCACTAATTTTCACAATGTCTTCCTCATTATTTTTCTCTTGATCACCTTTTTCTTCAATTTTTTTCTCAATTTCTTTTTCATTCTTTTTCTCAATCTCTTTTTCAATCTTTTTCTCAAATTCTTTTTCACTCTCATTCTCTTTTCTCTCTTGCTCTCTCTTTTCTCTCATTTTTACTTGATCCTCACAAACTTGTTTTGGAGATAAAGGAGAAAGAATGACCTTTCGGTCTTGATACAAGAAAGAGAACTTATTTGAGAACCCATCATGAGTGGCCTTCCTATCATATTGCCAAGGCCTTCCCAACAACATATGGCTGGCCTCCATGGGTGCCACATCACAAAGTATACAATCCTCATACTTCCCAATTGAAAAGGGAATCTCCACTTGCTTGTTCACAATTATTTCTCCATTCTCATTCAACCATTGAAGCCTATATGGTCTTGGATGTGCCTTAGTTTCAAGATTCAACTTTGAAACCAACCTAGAACTCACAACATTGGCACAACTGCCACCATCAATTATAGAAGAACAAACCTTCCCTTGAATGAGACATCTAGAATGGAAAATATTCTCCCTTTGGCTAGCTTCATGGTCTTTCACTTGACTCCCCAAAAGTCTTCTTTCCATAAGCAAGTCTCCTTTTTCACTTCCACTAGGGGCTTTGGATTGTGAGACCACTTCACCATTTCTTGACACCATTGTCCTCTTTGTTGGACATTGGGATGCAATATGTCCATGGTCTAGGCATTTGAAGCATTTCATATCACGGCTCCTAGAAGTTGGTTCAATGGGTTTCTTGCCTTGAGTGGTGCTCACGGCTTCTTTGGTTGGTGCACCCTCCTTCTTGTGCTTGTCCTTCCAATTTGAGGATGACAATTTAGAAGAAGAATGGAGTTTGGGCTCTTCTTTTTCTTTGTTCTCTCTCACCTTCTTGTCACGCCTCTCATGCATTTGCTGGATCCACTCTTCAACCTCTTTCCTATGTTCTCGCCGTTCTTGCGCATAATCGAAATTTACAAATTGCAACATTGCAAAGAAAACAAGTTAGTAAATAACAAAATCTATGTAAGAACAAATTCACTCACCAAGTGTACACAATGTGTATTTCACTCTTTTGGCTTTTTCCACACAAATTGTATTTTCTCTCTTGCCTTTTTCCTCTCAAATGTTCTCCTTGAGTTCTTTGAGGAATCAAACACAAAAATACCAAAATTCAAGTAACAAAAATCACAAACTTATCAAAAACAAGGAAACAACAACGGAAAGGCTAGAAAAGAAAAGCTTGAAATAAAGAAACAAAGGAAGAAGGGAAATATTTTCAGGAACACAAAATTTTCGCCCAAATTTTTTTTTTTTTTTTAATAATCGATTATTTTAATCGATTCTGGGCTCTCTGACTCATGAATAATCGATTATGGGGTTGTCATAATCGATTATGGGCCCTTTTTTTGTAAAAAAATCGATTTTTGTAATCGATTTTGGGTTCACTGACTCTTGGATAATCGATTATATGGTTGGAATAATCGATTATGACTCTTTTTTTTTTAACTTTGAAGAAGAGAATCACACTTGAAAACTTGTTTTGGAGTAATAACAAAACCACGAAAATTTCCCTTCGAAAACAGAAACAAAGTAGCAAAATTTTTTTGTTTTTGTTTTTGGGTAACAAGAAGAAAGGTAGAAGATGAAGAACACACCTAAAAAAAAAAAATTCAACCAAAGCCTAAGCTTTGATACCACTTGATGACATCCAAATGGTGGGATGCCTTTACAAGATCTTTTTGGTTGAATCTATAATAGGTTTATGGCGCAAAACACACAAAAACAAGATAAAGTTTAAGTGCAGAATTGAAACATAGATGAAAGTGAAGAAAATAAACAAAAGATGGATGAGGAAGAGATGATTAATGGCGCCACAAACAAGATTGTTTGATAAGCCTATGAGGTTCGCCACAAGAATCTTGGATTCTTGATAAGAACTAGTTTTGGTTCATCCAAGAACCCAAGAGAACAAATCTCTCACAATGGGATATCAATCCACAATGAACTTCCAAGTTATCATTCCATGGTGTCATAGGCGTGTACATATAGTCCCAAGGCTGCCTACTTTGCCTTTACATTGCCTTCTCAAATTCATAACCTTCCCCACTTAATAACCTACATAACTAAGCTTAATCATGCCACTAATGGTGAGTTAATACTCTCTCTCCACCATTATGTGGCTGCCTACTCTTAATTCCCTTCTTTATTCAAGTTAAAGTATAACCCCCACTCTAATAAAACATTAACATGACTCATAACTAGTAGGAATTTCTTTAGGCATGCAAGCCAAAATATCCTTCCCACTAAACCTAAGAAATTCGTGTGCATCATGAATTTAAGTGGGCTTGACCCATTTGCAATACTAGCAAATTTGGTCACACTCACATAACTCATTACAATTATTGGATTAAATAAAAACAACTAATAATGGCCTCTTCTTCATGAAGTTCACCTCTCCTTGTCATGGATCATTCAATTGGATAATGTAAGTTAACACTTTGAGCCTTAATCCATTTGGTCTTGATCTTGGGCTTGCTTCTATCAAAATAAAAGTCATTATTTGAATGGAGACTTGTTGGACTTTCCTTGCTCTTGTTCTTGTGTTAGGCCCATCTAATCCTTGTCTTGCTTCTTGGACCATGTTCTTTATTGGGCTCTTTTCCTCCTTGAGGAAATCTTGACTTGCCCCCCCTTGGCTTACATCATATAGCAAGTCCAAAGACTTGATGATAGACGAGAGGATATGCCACGTCAGTAGACGAGCAAAAAAAGTTTTTAACCATGAGCGTTTAGACACAGTTTTTAGGTAGACGAGCTCTTTTTCCTTATGAGTTTTTCATATGCTTTGTAAATGCTACCTCGACCACATAGAAGTATTTATTTTAAATGATTGATATTTATTTCAAATAGATGTTGGTCCTTCCTATTTGCTTTAACTGTTTTAATGCCTTGTTTCTTTGTGAGAGAAACATAGTACCATCGAGGAAATGTAAAAAGCAAAATAATACAATGAGGAAATGCAAAACACTCTGTACCCTATCACCTTTATTGCTGGAATAGCTAGAATTTTTACAAAGGAGGCAAGACAGTTTTCAAGTTGCAATTGCTCAGAGGTGTGACCATTTTGTGCAAAAGTGATAACCAATAGTACATTTCACAATGGCCACGATCAAGCTATCAGTCACAACGGATATTATGCATTTGATGCCATTTCTAAATGGGAATATTCAAAACAACCGTTGAAGATTTTCAAGTGAAGAAAAAGGTCAATATAAATAGAAGACCTCAACCCCTGAAGAAACAACTTTTGCAAATCTGAACTCTTGCTAGAAAGACATTTTCCATTCTACAAGCTCTCATTCTTTTATTCTTTCAAGAGCGAAAGTCTGTAATTATTTAGCTTGAATATTGTTATAATATTCAACCGATCTTAAACTTTCATATCCTCATACATAGTGAGTTAGAAGATCAAAAGCAAACAATCTCTTTGTTAGAGTTAGAGCCTGAAGAGGCTTGGTAAGAAAGGAATACTTGTAGCCTGGAGAGGTGTTGAATACTTGTTGTAATCTATTTTCAAAAATAGTGGAGTAAAACCTTCAAGTAGAAGGGACAGCACGCAGCTCTTGATTGGAAGAGAGTGAACCAGGATAAAACATTTACGTGAATCTTCTAATCCCTTAACTCTTCTGTTTTATTTGTTTATACTAACTGTGGGGATTTGAACTTGATTTTGTTAAGTTTTAAAAGATCATTTTCTTTGTGTGTGCTTCTGCCTTTTATTCACTGTGTGAGAAAATAAGTTTTGTAAAAGGTTGTTTTTTCGAAAATTATTAACAAACACAATTCAACCCCCCTTCTTGTGCTTGTCTGTGTAACCTCAGTTGGTATTACAGCTCAACCTCGAAAGGGTTGAGCATATAACAAGTGCTGAGGGAGTATGATCCAACAACCATGGATGCAGAAGGGCAAGCTATCAACAGACCTCCTCTCTTTGATGGAACCGATTATGACTACTGGAAGAAGAGGATGATGGCCTTCTTGGATGCACAAAACTTAGATATCTGGGAACTGATTGAAAATGGCTATACTGAGCCTAGAGGTGAAAATGGAGCTGATATTGCTAGAGCATATTGGACTGCAGATCAAAAGGCCAAACCATCAACTCAATCTTAAAGCAAAACATTATTTGATGTGTGCCATCACTAGATCTGAACATGACAAAGTCCACAGCTGCAACACTGCCAAAGAAATCTGGGATACTCTTGCCCTGGCTCATGAGGGTTCATCTCAAGTAAAGGAATCAAAGATAAGCATGCTGGTTCACCAGTATGAACTATTTAAAATGGCTGACCATGAAACAATAGATTAGATGTTTGGAAGATTTCAAACTATCACCAACAGTCTCAGATCTCTCGGAAAAATCTATGAAAATAGAGACCATGTTAGAAAGATTCTGAGAAGTTTATCGAGCCTTGGTTATGACAAGGAGAAGCATGAAGCATCTCACAAAAAGTAAAAACCAAATACAGAGCATAGAGCTTCAAAAGCTCCAGCTAAACATGCTAAAACTAAGTCAGGCCCGTCCAACACCTTTTTCAAAGTGTGTTGAAAAAGTGGGCATGTTACATATAGATGCATACATAATAAGCAAGCCAAACATTCTCGTCTAGTGAAAACTAACAAGAAAGGACCCAAGTCAATTTGGGTACCTAAGGATAAGATAATACCTGTTGCAGATTTGCTTAACAGCAGGAAAGAAACAAACAACTTGGTACTTGGACAGTGGGTGCTCACATCACATGACGGGAGAAAGGTGTATGTTCCAAGACCTTAGACACAAAGATGGGGGCTGGGTTACATTTGGAGGAAACCAGAAAAGGAAGATCATTGGTATAGGTAAAATTGGTAAACATCCTTTTCCCTCCATTGATAATGTTCTTTTGGTAAGTGGTTTAAAACATAATCTGCTGAGCATAAGTCAATTATGTGACGGTGGATATGATGTTTCCTTTAATAAGAACATGTGTAATGTCAAGAAAAATGATGGATCATTTTATTCACTGCTAAGAGGCAAAACCATTTGTATAAAATTGACTTAGAGGACCTCTCAAATCAAAGTGTCTCATGTCTAGTGTCCAATGAAGATGAGCGATGCAAGCTTGAGATTAATCTCAAAGCTAAATAAGCATAATCTCGTGAGAGGGCTACCAAACCTTAAGTACAAATCTGATGCTCTCTGTAATGCATGTCAAAAGGGAAAACAAGTCAAGGGTTCTTTTGAATCTAAGAATGTTGCTAGTACCAATAGACCACTGGAACTGCTACACCTTGATCTCTTTGGTCCAACAAGGACTGCTTCTGTCAATGGTAAGAAATATGGTCTAGTCATTGTAGACGACTACACTAGATGGACATGAGTTATGTTCCTAGCTCACAAGGATAAGTCTTTCAAGGTCTTTTCTCTATTCTGCAAACGTGTACAAAATGAAAAAAGGCTTGTGTATCACTTCAATCAGAAGTGACCATGGGGGAGAGTTTGAAAATGAGCTATTTCATAAGTTCTGTGAAGAAAGTGGTATTCTTCACAACTTCTCAACACCTAGAACACCACAGCAAAATTGTATGGTAGAGAGAAAGAACATATCTCTTCAAGAGATGGCTAGAACAATGCTCAATGACAACTCTGTCCCTAGGCACTTCTGGGCTGAAGCTGTTAGCACTGCCTGCTACATGCAGAACAGAATATACATTAGACCAATCTTTAACAAGACTCCTTATGAATTGTGGAAGGGACAAAAACCCAATATTTCATATTTTCATCTGTTTGGCTGTAAATGTTATATACTAAATACTAAAGATCAACTTGGTAAGTTTGATGCAAAAGTAGATAATGGAATTCAGTTAGGATATTCTGAAACTTCAAAAGGCTTTAGAGTTTATAATTCTAGAACTCTAGTAGTAGAAGAATGTATTCATGTCAAGTTTGATGACAAGCAGCCTGATAAGAAATTATCAGAGCTAGATGAAGCTTTTGCAGATCTTGATCTATATATCTCAGGAGATACAACAGAGGTAAAAGTTGATGATCAAGTGGAAGACCCTCCTCAACAACCAGAAACCTCCACTTCTCAACAAGATACTGTTAGAAGATCATGGTACTTCACAAATCATCATCCACAAGATCAAATCATTGGAAACCCCAATGATAGGCAATGAACCAGATCAACTTTCAGAGAGCAGGAAGATTTTGCACTAGTCTCTGAGTTGGAACGAAAGACAGTAGACGAGGCCCTGCTGGATAATGCCTGGATTTTAGATATGCAAGAAGAATTGAATCAGTTTGAGAGAAGTGATGTTTGGACTATGGTTCCCATGCCTAAGGATAAATCAGTTATTGGAACAAAATGGGTCTATAGAAACAAACTTGATGAGAATGGTAAGGTGGTAAGAAACAAAGCAAGACTTATTGCACAAGGTTATTCTCAAGAAGAAGGTATAGATTATACTTAAACTTTTGCACCTGTTGCTAGATTAGAAGCAATTAGGATTTTACTTTCTTTTGATGCACACCATAACATATTGCTTTTTCAAATGGATGTTAAAAGTGCTTTTCTAAATGGCTTTATTAATGAAGAAGTATATGTAATGCAACCTCCAGGTTTTGAAAGTGAAACCCAACCTGAACATGTATATAAGCTTAAGAAAGCTTTATACGGCCTTAAACAAGCCCCTAAAGCTTGCTATGATAGGCTAAGTTCATTTCTAATGGAAAATGGCTTTAATAGAGGAAAGGTTGATACAACCTTGTTTAGAAAGTCCATTAAATCCATGGTTGTGCAAATTTATGTTGATGATATCGTATTCGGTGCTACTAATGAATCTCTGTGCAAAGAGTTTTCTAAGTTAATGCAGAAAGAGTTTGAAATGAGCATGATGGGAGAACTCAAATTCTTCCTTGGACTTCAAGTTAAACAAACTATGGACGAGGTGTAAATCCATCAAACCAAGTATACAAAGGAACTCCTAAAGAAGTTCAAAATGGATGATTGCGAACCAATGAATACTCCTATGCACCCCACGTCCACACTGAACAAAGTTGATAAAGAGAAAAAGGTAGACCAAAAGGTATATAGAGGTATGATAGGATCTCTTCTATATCTTACTGCGTCTAGACCTGATATTATGTTCAGTGTATGTTTATGTGCTCGATTTCAATATGATCCTAGAGAATCTCATTTATCAGCAGTTAAGAGAATATTTAGATACTTGAAAGGTATTACTAATCTGGGTTTGTGTTTTAAGAAAAATGGAGATTACAGATTAGTTAGGTTTTGTGATGCTGACTATGCTGGAGACAGAATTGAAAGAAAAAGTACCAGTGGAGGATGTCACTTCATTGGAGCTAACCTTGTCTCATGATCAAGCAAAAGACAAAGTATCATTGCCTTATCAACTGCTGAAGCTGAGTATATTTCAGCTGCTAGTTGCTGTTGACAACTTCTATGGATCAAACATCAATTGGAGGACTACAATGTGTTTGTAAGTAGTATCCCACTTATGTGTGATAATACTGCTGCAATTAATTTATCTAAGAATCCAATATTGCATTCTAGAGCTAAGCATATAGAGATTAAACATCATTTTATAAGGGATTATGTGCAAAAGGGTGCTTTTGATATACAATTTGTAGATACTGACCATCAATGGGCATATATCTTTACTTAAACCTCTTGCTGAGGACAAATTTATTTTCATTAGAAAGCATCTTAATATGCTATGTGTGGATTGATTATGTCTTTCAGCCTTGAGAATTTTGTTGTTGATATATGTGAGTCTAAAGCATTTCAAATTCATTGCATGATTATAGTGCACGTCCATTGCATACCGCGTCCATCGTATTTGTGTGCCGCGTCCACTGCATGCCGCGTGCATACATGCTTGCTTTTTGCTTGGATCCATCCATACATATATTTATTAACAGCATTTATTTTGTCTCAAAGACAAATTTACTCTATATTCTCTTTACTGAGTCAGTGACTTCCATCAATCCCTTCAAAAACTTTTTACATTTTCAAAATACCAACGCCGTTTTATCCTTAATGACATGTCTTGTCAAATATTTTCTTTTTGATTTATTTCTAAAAGGAAAATGTGACACCCTTCTACCCCACATGTTATAAGGCATTTAATATGAAAACAATAAAATTCAAAAATGCATTCATTGGTTAAATTAAAACCTTTTTCCATGGGTAGAAAAGTCCCACATGAACCAATTCACAAACGCGAAAATATACCAAGTTTAAAAACAAATAAACAAATAAAACAATAACAAACGTCCCAACCCGATGTCATAACAGAGCTGGTATAACCGTTCCGTACATCACAGAAAAACAACTGAAACTAGCTAACTAACAGAAAGAAAGGCCCTAACTATGAGTGGTGGCTCCTCAGAGTCACTCCTCTCCGGGCTGCTCGTCATCCTCTACAAATTGCCAATCAGGCCAAACAAATAAACAGAAAGAGGGGAGTAAGAATCATGTCAACAAATACGGCATGGAGATAGGAAGCAAGGTAAACATACAAACATGACATCATCATAAGCTTGCATCCGGAACATACAAAGCATACATCAACATCCAACAATATCATATCAACCAAGTATGCTATGCAGTGCAATGCATCAACTACTCCATTACTCCATCTATGCATGTGGATCCAACTAACTTAGGATGAACGACTTTGGAGTTACATATCTGTATTGGCCATAAAAGCACCAACACCGACAGTTCATCAAACCTTGGGTGAACCCATGGATAGCCAACGCATCAAACCGTGGATGCCTCATCATGGGGGGCCTCGGTCACCAAACCATCGGGTGGCGTACCGTGGATGGCCAGATCACCATACTCTCGGGAGATCTCCCCTATGTCGAACCTCCCCCATCAATAACTCCAATGCTATATGCAAATGGCACAACAACAAACAATCTCAACCACCTCCTTGCTCGGGCCATGAAGATCCCAAGACTTCAACATCAACATCAACGTAACCTTAGACCCAAACCACAAGGTCAAGGCTCCCTTAGCCAACAAGCACCAAGGTTCAACTCAACATGCTTGGGCCAATAAGCACCCAAGACTTCAATGTTAACAATGCCTTAGACCCAAACCGTGGGGTCAAGGCCCCCTTGGCCAATAAGCACTAAGGTACAACTTATCAACGTGCGGTAATCCAACGGATACCGACTTAACATCTTATTATCTTAATCATCTTCATTAATTATAACTGAGTTATCTAATCTTTATCTTTGATTAGCTTTGTCAACTTATCATCATTGGGGAAATGGGGTTTGAAACCCCTTAAAGTCCTTTAATTCCGTTTCTGTCCAGGAGGGGTGAGCACGGTCCTGCTTAAACCCCAGCACGTGCGTGCTTAACACACAGCGATCGTGCTGTCGCTTAAGTGGAGCATGGTTGTGCTTCCTATTCGGCACGGTCGTGCTCAGCTGCACGGTCGTGCTTCTCTACTAGACAACGGTGCTTAATGCGCGGCCACTTTCTAGAATTCAAACTGGGAGCATGAGCGTGCTCCCTGTTCAGCACAGTCGTGCTCAATGCACGACAGTACTGTTCTGGGCAGAAACTGATACCGAGTTCTTAGCCAAATTTTAGGATCTTTAATCCTTTAAACTTAACACGTTGTTCTTACACCTAATTAACCAATTAATATCTTATCAACATACTGATATCACAGCCACAACATCAATCAACCAAAATCATGTTAATAACAATAATGAACATATCATCATACTCATTAAACAACCATCAAGAACATAAACATATATTAGCATACAATCACATACAACAAACCGGGGTCATGGGAACCCCTTTACCTTACACTACCCCCACTGCCTAATGAGTACACTACCCTTCTCCCCATACCTAGATTGAAGGTCGCTCCAACGTAAGCTCTTAACGCAACTGGTCACGGTTCCTAAAGCGGCTCAACCCAACATAAACCTTAGCCAAACCGAAACATAGACCCATTAGTTTTCTATTCAAAAACCATGAAAGGAAAACACAAGGGAAGGGAACGTTACCCCTAAACTGCTACAGACCAATTTGGTAGCTGCACAGGTAGCCGCCATATGGTGGCTGCTGTAACTAAAAATAGGGTTTCACGTAAAACCCTCAGTTTCTATGCAAAAATATATAGCCTGGACCTAAGCACGGTCGTGCTTATCCTTGAGCACGGTCGTGCTTATCCTTGAGCACGGTCGTGCTCAACTTAGCATCACCGAGACGCGGTCAGCACATTGAGCACGGGCGTGCTCACTGTTGAGCACGGGCGTGCTCAACTTAAAATCAGAAACACGCTTCTGACTTTAAGCACGGGTGTGCTGGCTAATGAGCACGGGCGTGCTCATGTACCAGAAAGGGACTTTTAAGCCAAAAAATCCCACTAAGTCCTTAGCCAACCGTTCTAGCTTAACACAACTAGCTTAAACAACCAAAAGAACATGCAAGAAGTACATTACAAAAAGATGGGTGTTACAATTCCACCCCCTTTTATAAAAATTTCGTCCTCGAAATTTCTACATACCTCAAGCAAAAAGATGCGGGTAAGCCTCTATCATCTTGCTCTCGAGCTCACAAGTAGCACTTTCCTCAGTTGCCCCACTCCAAACTACTTTGACTAAAGGAATCTCTTTACCTCTTAGCTGCTTTACCCTCCTATCCTCGACTCGAAGGGGTAACAACTCAAATGTCAAGTTCTCTTTCAACTGTATTGTGTCGGGAACTATCACGTGACGAAGGTCATGGATGTACTTTCTGAGTTGAGACACATGGAAAACATTGTGGAGGTTTGACAAGAACGGTGGCAAGCCTATTTGGTAAGCGACTTCGCCGACTCTTTTGAGGATTTGGTAAGGACCAATGAACCTCGGACTAAGTTTCCTCGCCTTCATCACTCTAGCAACCCCAATCGTCGGGGTAACTCTCAAGAATACATGATCGCTTTCCTGGAATTTGAGCGCCTTCCTCCTTTTATCATGATAGCTCTTCTACCTACTCTGTGCAACTCTCATCTCTTTTCCTGAACCAACCTGATCTTTTCTATTGTTTCCTGGACTATCTCCAGCCCTAGCACCATACTGTCACTATGTTCACTCCAACACAAAGTTGACCTACATCTTCTCCCATACAGAGCCTCATAAGGTGCCATCCCAATGCTGGAATGGAAACTGTTGTTGTAGATGAACTCTATCAAGGGTAAAAACTTGTCCCAACTACCAGACTGTTCTAGCACACAAGCCCTCAACATGTCCTCTAAGGACTGGATGGTCCTCTCAGACTACCCATCAGTCTTAGGGAGTCCAGACACAAAATCCATGGAGATGCTATCCCATTTCTATTATGGGATACTTAAAGGTTACAACTTACCTGAAGGCCTTTGGTGTTCTATCTTGGCCTTCCGACAAACTAGGCACGCATACACAAACTTGGCTACATCCTTTTTCATCCTAGGCCACTAAAACATCCTCTTAAGATCCTGATACATTTAGTAGCACTGGGGTGCACACTCAGTCCACTCCTATGTCTTTCTTCAAGGATCAACTTTCTAAGCTCAGGAACATCTGGCACACAAACTCTATCCTTAAACCTCAAGACACCATCACTGCCATCCTTAAATCTAAGATCTCTACCCTGAGCGAGCAACTCTAGCTGGTCTAAGAGAAACTTGTATAACTTTTGAGCCTCACTAATCTGATCCATCAAACTATTGGTAACCTTCAAGGTTCCAAGCCTAATACTCTTAGGGGTAAACTCCTAAGTTATACTAAGGTCTCTAAACTCCTCAATCAGATCCATCTCCCTAACCATCAAGGTGGAGATGTGTAAGGTTTTCCTAATCAAGGCATCGGCCACCACATTGGCCTTTCCTGGGTGATAGGTCAGCTCGAAGTCATAATCCTTTAAGAACTCCATCCACCTACGCTGCCTCATATTCAGCTCCTTCTGATCAAAAAGATATTTCAAACTCTTATGATCACTAAAGACCTCAAATCTCGCCCCATATAGGCAGTGCCTCCAGATCTTTAAGGCAAATACCACAGCTCCTAGCTCTAGGTCATGGGTAGGGTAGTTCTTCTCATGGGTTTTAAACTGTCTAGAAGTATAAGTAACTACCTTACCATTCTACATCAACACACCACCTAACCCTTGCTTAAAAGCATCGCAGTAAACTACGAAGGGTTCACTAGGATCTGGAAAAACTAACACTGGTGCTGATGTCAACCTATCTTTAAGGGTTTGGAAACTCTCTTCGTACTTAGAGTCCCACACAAACAACTATCCCTTCTTGGTGAGACGGGTTAAGGGTAAGGCTATCTTAGAGAAACCTTCTATGAACCGCCTATAATACCCGGCTAACCCCAAGAAACCCTTAATCTCGGTCACTGACTTCGATGCTTCCCACTGGAGCACTGTCCCGACCTTAGTTGGGTCTACTGCTATGCCACCCTTAGAGATGACATGTCCTAAGAAGCTCACTTCCTCTAACCAGAACTCACACTTAGACAACTTAGCGTATAACTATTTTTCCTTAAGGGTCCGCAAGACAACCCTCAGGTGTTCCTCTTGTTCCTCCTTGCTCTTGGAGTACACTAAGATGTCATCTATGAACACCACCACAAACTTATCCAAGTAAGGGTGAAAGGTCTTGTTCATGTAGTCCATGAAGACCGCGGGAGCATTGGTCACACCAAAGAGCATAACCAAGTACTCATAGTGACCATATCGTGTCCTAAACGCTATCTTCGGGATGTCCTCGGACTTAACTCGAATCTGATGGTACCCTGACCTCAAATCTATCTTTGAAAAGACGCAAGCGCCCATCAACTGGTCCATAAGATCATCAATCCTAGGGAGGGGATACCGATTCTTTATAGTCACTTTGTTGAGCTGCCGATAGTCGACACACAACCTCATACTACCATCCTTCTTTTTCACCAATAACACAGGTGCTCCCCACGGAGACACACTCGGCCTAATGAACTGCTTCTTCATCAGATCCTCTAACTGTTCCTTCAACTTAGCTAGCTCTAGAGGAGACATTCTATAGGGTGCTATGGAGATTGGCCCGGTGCCAGGCACTAAGTCTATGGTAAACTCAACATCTCTCTCTGGGGGTAAGTTATAAACATCCCCCGGAAACACCTCAGGAAATTCCCGCACAACAGGCAAGCCGGCGACATCAGGAGGGCTGCTCTCTACTTCCAGGGAAGCTGTCATCATATACACTTGGGCTTCGTCTTTCATCGAAGCTTGAACTTGGCTGGCAGAGAGAAGGTCCGGATTCTTAGACTCTGTTGGAGTTCCAAAAATCAGGGTTTTATCGAAACAATTCAAAAGGACATGGTTGGAAGATAACCAGTCCATGTCAAGAATAATATCGAGGTCTTTTAGAGGTAAGCATACAAGATCAGCAACAAAGGTTTTATCATGTATGACTATATGACAGTTCTTGTATGCATAAGAAGTGGAAATAGGTTTATTTGTGGGTGTAGAAACAAGCAAATCAAACTCAAGAAAGGTAATAGGCAATTTAAGACTCTTGACCCTATCATTCGATATAAACGAGTGAGTAGCCCCCAAATCATACAATACAGTTAATTGAGTCCCATCAATAAAACATGTACCTTGGATCAAGTCATTAGACTCGGAGGCTTCGGCTCCACTAAGAGTGAAGACTCTTCCAGTGATCTTCAGTCTGATGGCTTGTGGCCTCTGATTCTTGCTGGCGCTGGGAGGCTCGGCCTTAGCTCCTTCGCACTCACGGCTGATATGTCCTGGCTTGCCACATTTGAAGCAGATAACCTGTGTTTCCTTGCACTGAGATCCGCAGCACCACACTTGCCACACCTTATAGGTCTAGAGGCATTAGAGAACCTACCCCTAAACCCATCCTGCTGAAACTATGGCCTCTTGCCACTTTGCTTGAAATCCTTGCAGGTCGGAGCATACCGCTGCTTACCCTTGTCCTTCTGATTAGTCCTCTTGCCACTCTGACTATCCGATCCCTTGGAACTAGCAACTCTGAACTGACTGGCATCCTCATAGATTCTGCACTTGTTGACAAGAATTGGAAAGATCCTGATCTCTTGATAGCTGATGGTATGCTTGATCTCAGGTCGGAGTCCGGCCTCAAACTTGACATACTTGGAGCGGTCATCGGTCTCATGCTGATACGGAGTGTAGTACCTAGCCAGCTCCACAAACTTGGCAGCATAGTCACCAACTGACAACGACCCCTGCCTCAAAGGCAAGAATTCCATCTCTTTCTTGTCCTTGATATCCGTTGGGAAGTACTTCTCAAGGAATCTCTGCCTGAACACAGCCCATGTAACTGTTGTGCCCTCAGACTGCATCCGCTATCTGCAATTGTCCCACCAATGCTCAACCTCCTCAGTCAACATGAAAGTAGAAAAGATGAGCTTCTGCTGATCATTGCAATCCATTGCACGGACAATCTTCTCTATCTCCCTCAGCCATAACAATGCTCCCTCTGGATCATAAGCTCCCTTGAAGGATGGAGGGTTGTTCATCTGGAACTTGTCCAAACCTTGGAACTCAGCTGGCCCACTATTGTTGTTTTGGTTGACCTGTCCGATAGCATTGGCCAGAAGTGCCAATGCATCCGCAATCGCTTGATCGTTGCGTCCTCTACCGGCCATTAGTTCTTGTACATACCCAAAGAACTCTTAATACAGAAACTTAAGCGGGTAAAAGCGATAGGCAACTAACTTAAAGCATCATTATCTATAACAAGTATAGACAATCAAAGCAAGAGTACACAACAGACTCACAACAGACTCATACCACGTCCGAACAAGGTCGAACTGCTCTGATACCACTAAATGTGACACCCTTCTACCCCGCATGTTAAAAGAAATTCAATATGAAAACAATTAAATTAAAAATATGCATTCATTAGATAAATTAAAACCTTTGTTCATGGGTAGAAAAGTCCCACATGAACCAGTTCATAAACGCGAAAATAAACCAAGTTTAAAAACAAATAAACAAATAAAACAATAACAAACGTCCCAACCCGATGTCACAACAGAGCTGGTATAACTGTTCCGTACATCACGAAAAAACAACTGAAACCAGCTAACTAATAGAAAGATAGGCCCTAACTATGAGTGGTGGCTCCTCAGAGTCACTCCTCTCCGGGCTGCTCGTCATCCTCTGCAAATTGTCAATCAGGTAAAACAAATAAACAGAAAGAGGGGAGTAAGAATCATGTAAACAAATACGGCATGGAAATAGGAAGCAAGGTAAACATACAAACATGACATCATCATAAGCTTGCATCCGGAACATACAAAACATACATCAACATCCAACAATATCATATCAACCAAGTATGCTATACGGTGCAATGCATCAACTACTCGATCTATGCATGTGGATCCAACTAACTCAGGATGAATGACTTTTGAGTTACATATCTATATTGGCCATAGAAGCACCAACACCGGCCATTCCCCAAACCTTGGGTAAACCCCATGGATAGCTAACACATCAAACCGTGGATGCCTCATCACGGGTGGCCTCGGTCACCAAACCATCGGGTAACCTACCGTGGATGGCCAGATCACCGTACTCTCGGGCGATCTCCCCTATGCCGAACCTCCCCCATTAACAACTCCAATGCTATATGCAAATGGCACAACAACAATCAATCTCAACCACCTCCTTGCTCGGGCCATGAAACTCCCAAGACGTCAACATCAACATCAACGTACCTTAGACCCAAACTGCGGGGTCAAGGCTCCCTTGGCCAATAAGCACCAATGTTCATCTCAACATGCTTGGGCCAATAAGCACCCAAGAATTCAACGTTAACAACGCCTTAGACCCAAACCGTGAGGTCAATGCCCCCTTGGCCAATAAGCACCAAGGTACAACTTATCAACGTGCGGTAACCCAACCCAACAGATACCGACTTAACATCTTATTATCTTAATCATCTTCATTAATTATAACCGAGATATCTAATCTTTATCTTTGATTAGCCTTGTCAACTTATCATCATTAGGGAAATGGGTTTTGAAACCCCTTAAAGTCCTTTAATTCCATTTCTGTCCAGGAGGGGTGAGCACGGTCGTGCTCAAACCCCAGCACTGGCGTGCTTAACACACGGCGGCTGTGTTGCCGCTTAAATGGAGCATGGTTGTGCTTCTTATTCGGCACGGTCGTGCTTAGCTGCACGGTTGTGCTTTTCTGCTGTACGACCGTGCTTAATGCGCCGCCACTTTCCAGAATTCAAACTGGGAGCACGGGCGTGCTCCCTGTTCAGCATAGTCATGCTCAATGCACGACAGTACTGTTCTGGGTAGAAACTTATACCGAGTTCTTAGCCAAATTTTAGGGTCTTTAATCCTTTAAACTTAACACGTTTTTCTTACACCTAATTAACCAATTAATATCTTATCAACATACTGATATCACAGCCACAACATCAATCAACCAAAATCATGTTAATAACAATAATGAACATATCATCATACTCATTAAACAACCATCAAGAACATAAACATATATTCGTGGTACTCGAAACAGTCAATAGCATGTTATCTGTAACATCCCTTGTTCCACAACTTAATTGGGGTGTAAAATTTTGTGTTGAAGTATTCATGTTTTAATGCTTGAAGTGAAGAGTTTAGGAACCCTTTTGACACTTGATGTTGGCTATCTTTGTGGTTTTTGTACCGCGAGAAGGGATTTTCCGGTTTAACCTGCTGAACATCGTTACTCTATTTTAAACTTGATTATGACTTCCTTATTGAGATTTAATCTCACTATAGTAGTGTGTTCAGATTCTACTGCAGATTAGAGCCAAGAGTCCAAGAAGAAGAAAGGGTATTAAGGATCTTAGGAGTTTAGAGCTATATTTTGGGTTTTTAATGTTTTCTTATGTAGAAATTGGTATGTAAGTGCCAAGAAAGGGATGTTTTGTGTAATTACATGAATTATCCTTTTGTAGCTCAAGTTTGTAATGTTGTCTTCTGGAATGAACTTCTCGGTGAACTAAGTTAAACTCCTGTAATTATATATGTTGGACGTTTTCTTTTCTATGTACCTGATACCACGTCACAATTAAATTTACTTAATTGCTGCGTTTTAATGTAATGTAAAGTGAGGTGTTACATTAATGGTATCAAAGCAGTTCTATCCTTCTTTGGACTGTGTTTAGGTTGTTATGTTCATTTTGGGCATTTAGGAGATATATGTGCTTATTTGCATGTTGTGTAAACTGAATACTTTACAATAGGATATTGAAACTGATCAACTCAATATGTTATTGCATTGTGTGCAAAGCATGGCAGCCAATAGGCGGGGATGTCCGAATGCCATGGAAGCTAGCTTCAAGAGGATAGCAAAGGCTATGCAAGACCAAACCGCGGTAACCAATCAGCTGTTGCAACAACTTCAGAATCAAGCAGCTGCGAATGTGCAAGCCGGAAATATTGCGCCTGCATATGTTGGATTGTCGGAGTTTCGAAAGAATGACCCTCCATCATTCCTTGGGAAGTATGACCCAACAACTGCAAATGGATGGCTGAAGGAAATTGAAAAGATATTCTTAGCTATAGAATGCCCAGAAGACCAAAAGGTGTGATATGCAACCTTTATGCTCAAATCAGAGGCTGAAAATTGGTGGAATGGAGTGAAGACTGGATTGGAGACTCAAGGGGTTAATATAACTTGGGACATTTTCAAACAAACCTTCCTGAGTAAATATTTTCCTCATAGTGTTCGTGTGCAGAGGGAAACAAGGCAATATGACGGTGGGTGAATATGTAGACAAGTTTGAGGAACTTGCTAAATATTCCCAATCTTTGGTTCATGATCCGGATGGTGAATGGAAGGCAAATAGGTTTGAGCATGGTCTACGATCTGAGATACGCAGTGCAGTGGGAGTTATGGAACTTAGAGACTATTCTACCCTAGTGAACAAGTGTAGAATTGTTGAACAAAACATTATCCTCTCTGAAGCGGAAAAGCAAGAAGTACAACACAAGTCGGAGAAGCGAAAGCGGGAAGACACCAGAAAACCATATAGGAATTTCAAACCACAATCAAATTTTGGAAAAGAAAAGAAAGTTCAGGACTATCCCATGGCTGAAAGGGAGAATTGCTCAAATTGTGGAAAGTTTCATGGGGGTCTTCCATGTTTGAAAGGACAAAATGTTTGTTACAAATACGGTGCACCGAGACACTATTCTCAGCAATGTCCACAACTGAAGGATAAGGCTTCAACTCCTCAAAGACAGCAAGCTAAGGGAAGGGTCTTTACACTCTCTAGTGACAAAGTGCAAGAGTCTTCTGATCTGATTAAAGGTATGGGTAAGATGAATTTTTTTACACCGTTTTCGAACATAGCTAATACGTAAACTATTTTCTGAAAGTAACCAGCGTTATAACACCCCGTTTTCTTGTCTCTTGATCGGTAATTATATTTTATATAATGATTTTGAGAAAAACAAAATCAAAATTGGAACTTATCATATCATGGGAAGTTATGGTGAAATTTTGGGTTTAAAACTCAGACGGAAACTGGTCTGCGTTTTTACTGACAATATAGTTTTATACCGGCAGAAACCCTAATTTCGGTCCGAAAATGAAAAATTTCAAAATGTTGCCACCTGTTGGGGACAAAATATATTTCATGAATTTCTACTCAAAAAAAATATTGTATTTTATTCGGGTGAATTTTGGTGAAAAACGAGCAAAAACCCTAATCGGGTAAACGACAGAGCCGGATACGAAACTGCATAAATGAACCGAGAGGACAAATGGGTGAATTAGACTATGCCACCCTAAAGGGTGAGTCACTACCATGACTCACCATAGTCATAAATGAGCATATATGATTAAATGTGGTGAATCACCAAAACCATTAATGCAAAATTTGTTATTCCTCCAATCTTGCACATGTTAAGAGTTTGTGTTCAAATTCTCTTCCTCTTGCTCCATGGTCCATGAAATTTGACCAAGTCCTCCTAGCCACACATAAGTCACCTAGTCATCATGACTTAAACATAAATTATCTTAATAACCTTGAAAAAATAACCAAAATACCCTTTGATCATTTTATGAATTCCTTTGATGTCCAACAAGTGTTTTGACAATTTTGCTTCCTTCTACCATGTATAATTTTGACCAAGCCCTCTTGGATAGGCATTCTTTCACTCTATTCTAGATGATCATGATGGTTATGAAGACACCTAAGTATTTTAATTTGGTTACTACCTAAGGTTAGTAACCAAGGCAAAACCAAATTGGCTTCTTCTTCCTCCATGTGATACACACATGGCCACATCACCCTATACACACCTCCACCACACCTTTCTCTCATCCATCTATGTTCACTCCTTTTCAATGACTCACCATAGTCATAATTATGCATTAAATGTGCATTAGTGACAAATGGTGAATCACCATAAACCATTAATGCAAATTGGTGAGTCATATACTCTTGTACCTTAAGTTAAGTGGTAAATTGTCCCTCTTGCCCTTGGAATTTCGTGCAGCCCACTCCCTTAGCTACACTAAGTCATTTCTTCCTTTTCAACCAAAGAAAACACAAGTGTTCTCTCAAAAACTCAAAGAAAACACTTAAGTCTTTCCACTTTGTTCTTCATTTCCTCTCACTTGTTCTTCATTTGTTATTCATTTCTTTTCTATTTTCCACCAACTTAGAGACATGATTTCATGAATCTTCCTTCATGAAACTTGTCCCTTAGATCATTGCCTTCACTTTGATCCACTTTGTTCTTAGATCCATGAACTTTCAAGTTCATCTCCTTTCTCTCTCAAATTCGGCCCACACCCATAAATTATCATCCAAACCTTGTTTTGATCTTCTAAGATCATATTCTTACTCATCAACATGATCTAGACACTTCTCATCTCACACAAATTTCCATTTTAAGCATGTCGGAAAAATGGGTTCCTAGACCTAGAATTCGGCCAAGTCCCCTATATCACCATTCAATCCTTGTTTCACCCTTTCCATCCAGTTTCCTAAAGCTAGTCATCATTCCAAACAACTTTCATGTTGAAGCTTTCATCAAAATAATTCATCTTGACATAGTTCCTTCAAGATTAAAGTTGGAGTGCTTTAGGTAAAAGTCATTTCTTTTCATTCCTATAGTGGTTTTTGAACTTCTAACTAAGATTGTATGTTGATAATCTATTCCATGCTTCATTAGCATCCTATATATGTAATTTATTTCAAGTTACATATTCTTGAAAATTCATGTATTAATTCATAAAAAATCGCATGAATTGATTCTTGGACTTATGATAATTTTCATAGTCTAGATATGACCTTATCATCATGATTGTCCAAGCTTGAAATGAACAAAATTTCCTAGCTACCTAATCTGTACATGGCCGTGAGATATATCTAGGGTTTACCCTTGGATCTTGCTTGTTTTAACTAGTTTAAGTTGTTGTTGATGAATGTTTGGTGTTGAAGTTGGACTTGGTAGCTTTGTGGATCAAAGAGGATGTCTTGATTTTGGGAGCTACAAGAAGTAGGGGGGAGTGAACCACCTCACACCATATTGGTGGGTGTGAAGATGGCTTATATTTGTTTGTCGTCGGAAACCCTAGACCTAGGGTTATCCACTTTGGTTGGTTTGGTTCTCTATGATGACATGATTGTAATATTGGTTGTGGTTTGATTTGTGTGTTTTTATATGTGATCTTTGTTGAAAATTTATATGATTATATGCTATGTTTGATTGGGTTATTCGCATTCTTCGGTTTGATTAATTGGTTTGAATTTAGAATATGGCTATAGAATGACTTTTGTGTAATTGTATGCTATGTTGATGTATGGTGATGACCATGAGTGTTTTTGGAGAAGCGAAATCTTCTCTTGAATTGTCGTTAAGTTTCGGCCACATACGAAACAAATGGGAGTTTTACTCCAATCCCTGAGTTTTAAGTGGATTTCACGATACTTAAGTGGGCATATGAACAAAGACAATTAAGAAAGGAAAAGAACAAGATCTTGAGTGATGAAATTATGTAATTATGACAAGGAAAGATTTAAATAAAAGACTACTCTATAGTGAGGCATCGGTACGATTTTCTTAGAATCCTCACTTAGAATGTTTTGATTTTCAATTAAGGTAACTATGTAATTGAAGTCGTGAACCCTTAACTATGAATTAGCAACAAATTAGCTAGGAGAGTGAGAAGTCTGCCGGATTGTGGTATGGAAAAACTCTCTGCTAGGGTTTGTATGGTGATCTAGGGTTTTGTGAGTTCTCATGGCATTCTTCTTGGATTGCCCATGGGAACACTTGTTCCCCAACCTTCTTCCCCCTCCTTAGCCTCCTTCTTCACCTTCTCTTCGACCATAGAATGTTGACAAAACTCCTTCGCCTAAGTCAGATTTGGCTGCACCTCCTCAAAGCAAGACTTTTACATAGGCAGTGAATGATCCGGCAGTTTGTGACACTATTAATATTCCTATCAGTCAATTGCCAAAGCCTTGCATAAAGGCCAATGAATTGACCATCAAGATCAGTGAATCTGAGTACCAAGCCGGGGTACAAGATTGCAAGAACGTGCTGCATGGCAGATTGATTCTTTCTAAGTGTGATACTCCTATAAAGTTGGTTGACTTGCGATCCAAGTTACTAAAAGCTTGGAATACAAATAATTCTTGGACTGTGGTTTCTCTGGGAAAGGGCTTTTTCGAATTCAGTTTCTCATATTTGGAGGATCAAAGAGGGATTCAATCTTCTGGCTCTTGGAATCTTAATACAGGAGTGCTTTATTTATCCTCTTGGATACCAGACTTTAATCCAAATTCCATTAGGCAAAACCATGCTCAATGTTGGGTTCGGTTTCATGGTCTTTCAAGAGAATATTGACGACCAAAAATTTGATTTGAAATTGGTGGAGGAATTGGGGTTCCAATTGCTCTTGATCAGGCTACTATGAAGAGATCTTTTAGGCATTTTGCTCAAATCTTGATTGAAATTGATCTCAGAAAGGAGGTGAGAGATAAGATCCTTGTAGAGCGTGATGACTTTGCATTCTTTGTCTATCTGAAGTATGAAAGACTCCCTTATTTTTGCTCTTCTTGCCAAACCATTGGTCATGATCTTTCTAACTGCAAGAAACAACAACAACAACATGCCAATGATACTTCTGCTAAGGGTGTAGATTTGAATAAAGATTCCAAGAAGATGAATTTGAAGTATGTTCCCAAAGTTAACAATATTGAGAAACAAAAGCTAGATAAAGGAAAAGCCATTCTTCAGGAAAAGCAATCCACTGAAAAGGAGAATTTGGAGACTATGGCAGGTCCCAGTCACACAAAATTGGTTTCAGTTGAGACTGTTGTTGACCCTAAAGCTTTTTTGGGTGTCAATAATGTTCCACTAAATGATCATGAGGCTGAGCAATATGTGAATCCCCTTCTTGGATTTGTTCATCCTAAGGAAGGCAATGTTCAAAATAATGTTATTCAAAACATTGTGATCTCTACTATCAATGATTCTCGGAATCAGGATGTCATAGAGGGCCAGCATGACAATAGAATCTTGGATAAAGGCTTTCAGTCTCCAATTCATATTGAGCAGAGCTCAAAATCTAATGATACTATAGTAGCAAACTCTCAATCTGCCACTGTTAGCAAAAGTAGCAGGGAAACTATAAGAAATAATATTGCTTTAGGGTTAATGGCTAGAGAATCTCCTATTACTCCCATTAGCATTATTAGAAATCATAATGTGGCTGCTGATATGCAAATAATTAGTACTCTGTGGAGCAATGAAGAAGAGGGATCAGATGATGAACAACCTATTCCAATATCTGTAGTTGATCCAAGTAAGTACTTAGTAGAGGTGCCAATTCAACTTCAACAAGATGCAGGTTATACTGCTGTAGTTACTAAGTCTATGAAGAAGATAATTAGACAAAATACTGGAAAGGCTGCCAAAGCAGAAAGGAATGTTGCCCGATTAAGGGATGGTCCAAAACACTTAGCTTAATGAAGACTCTCTATTGGAATCATAGAGGGTTTGCTAATTCTGATACAAGAACAATTTTTAAGAATCTCTGTCTTACTAACAAGCCAGATATTGCATTCCTATCTGAACCTTGGATTGAGGTTATTCTGGTTCCTATTTCTTATTGGAATCAGCTTAATTTAAAGATTTTTTGCCTCAATAATAGGAATGATCATATTCCTAATCTTTGGGGATTATGTAATATATAGTTAAATCCTACTGTGATCTCCATTTCTTCTCAACATTGTTCCTTCTCTTTGTGTGAGGATGGCCAGGTATTTCTTCTCTCTGCTGTATATGCCAACAATTCTTATCAATTAAGAAGGCAATTATATAGTGAGTTGCTTACTCTTCAAGATAGTAATCTGGGGCCTTGGTGTTTAATTGGAGATTTCAACTCTGTATTGGGATCTCATGAAGTAAGGAGTTCCTCTATGCCTATGAGATCTGCCTGTGATGAATTTAAAGCCTTCTTTGATGCTGGTCAGCTGATACATCTGCAAACAAAAGGTGCAATCTGTACTTGGAGCTATGGCAAAAGAGGGACAGCCTTAACAGAAAGAAGGTTGGACAGAAGTTTATGTAATGAAGCCTGGCTTGATTCTTGGAACTCCACTGTGTGCTGCACTTTGGTAAGATCACAATCAGACCACTTTCCTCTGTTGCTGACTTCTAAGAAAATGGTTGAGACTTATCCAACTTCATTCAAATTTCATAAAATGTGGATTGGTCATCCAAACTTGGAAAGATTGGTTAAGGAAGTTTGGGGAAGACCAGTTAAGGGCTGCTCAATGTTTATTTTGTCTCATAAACTAAAGGCTCTTAAACAGGAGTTGAAATCTTGGAATAAACTTGTCTTTGGAAATGTTCATATAAGAGTTCAGTCAGCTATAACTGTTGTAGACAGTATTCAGAAGCAAATTGATACTTGTGGTGCCACTGATGACTTGTTGGAGCAAGAAGTTTTGGCTCAAATAGAATTGAATTAGGCCTTGAACATTGAAGAGGAGTTCTGGAGAGAGAAGAATAGGGTCAAATGGCATTGTCAAGGGGATAGAGATACAGGCTTCTTACACAGGCTTGCTAAAATGAGGTATGCCTCAAAATCAATGTCTATGTTAAAGAAAGGTGATGATGTTCTTGATAATCAGAATGATATTGCACAGCATGTGATTAGCTACTTTGAAAACCTTTATGCTGCTCCTAGTGACTGTCAACAGAATGCCTCATTAGCAAAACTATGCCAACTGTTGTAACAGACTCAGATAGTGAATTCTTGACCAGGCTGCCATCCAATGATGAAATTAAAAAATGCAGTTTTTGGTATGAACAATGATGGTGCTCCAGGGCCTGATGGATTTGGAGGTTGCTTCTACCAATCCTTTTGGGATATAATTGGCCAGGATGTTTGTCACTCAGTAATCCAATTTTTCACTCAGGAATGGCTCATGCCTAATATAAATTCAAACTTGGTTGTTCTAATCCCTAAAATTCAGAATGCTGATAAAATAGAGGACTTTAGGCCAATTGCCTTAGCTAACTTCTAGATCAAGATAATTATAAAGGTACTGGCTGATAGGCTTACTCAAATTGCTCCAAAGATTCTATCTCCTCAACAAAGAGGATTTGTGAAGGGTAGAAGCATCAAAGAATGTATTTGTATTGCCTCTGAGGCCACAAATTTGCTTGACCACAGATCCTTTGGTGGTAACTTGGCTATGAAACTAGATATAATGAAGGCCTTTGACATTTTAGATTGGACCTTTCTTATTTCTGTTTTGGAAGCATTTGGCTTTAATGATAAGTTCTGTAGTTGGGTTAAAACTATTCTGCAATCTGCCAAATTGTCCTCTTGGTTAATGGTAAGTCAGAAGGCTATTTTGCTTGTAAAAGGGGTGTCAGGCAAGGTGACCCCCTATCACCATTGCTCTTTTGTCTAGCTGAGGATGTGCTTAGCCGTGGTATCTCAAAATTAGTGGATTCTGGTCAAGTAAAACCTGCTGCTGGTCCAAGGAACTTGTCTTGTCCAAGTCATCTATTGTATGCAGATGATGTGCTAATTTTCTGCAAAGGAAATAAAAGAAGCCTTGAAGCTTTGAAGAAGCTCTTTAATGATTATGGTCAAGCCTCGGGTCAACATTTGAGTCCATCCAAATGTAAATTCTTCACTGGAAACATCTCTTCTATAAAGGCAGTAAAACTCTTAAGCACTTTAGGCTTTTCTGCTGGATCTCTCCCCTTCAACTATCTAGGAGTCCCCATTTTTAAAGGTAAGCCTAGAAGAACTCACCTCCAACCTATAGCTGACAGAATTCTATCCAAACTGGCTTCTTGGAAAGGTTGTCTACTCTCAATTATGGGTAGAGTTGAACTTGTTAAGTCATTCATCCAAAGTATGCTTTTATATAGCTTTCGAATTTATCTTTGGCCTGATTCTATTCTCAAGGATTTGGATAAAGGTATTCGAAATTTTATTTGGTTTGGAGATTCAAATACTAGGAATATTTTCACTGTGGCTTGGCATAAGCTTAGTAACTCTCTCAAGGAAGGTGCTTTAGGAGTAAAATCACTGAAATCTCTCAATAAGGTTGCTCTTCTTAAGCTTACCTTTGACATTCTTGCCTCTAAGAGTGGGCAGCTTTCTATAAAACCAGATTTTATCACATGCTTAAGTCTGCTACTAGCTTCATTAAGTCTTTTGTTTGGACAGGAATTAAAGCTCATTTGCATATGTTTGTGAACATTCTGCTTGGCAAATTGGTGATGGCAAGACAGTTAATTTCTGGCTTGATAAATGGCTGTCACAGCCAATGGTTGATTACATGAACATTCCTCCCAACCTTCATCAGTTTCCAAAGTCCACTGTTGCAGATTTCATTCATGATAAGAGTTGGAACATTCCAATTGAAATTCTGGACAGGTTTCATGATATCATAAATGATCTTGCTCAGACAGAGATTCCCTTATTCAATGCACAGGATCACCTCATTTGGCAAGGCTCTTCCAGTGGAGAATTAGCTTTCAAGGATGCTTTCAATCACTTCCATCCTGCTCAACCTTCTTGTAGCTGGGCATATCTAATATGGAGCAATGTTATTCCTCCATCCAAGAGCTTTGTTACTTGGAGATTAATTCACAACAGGCTGCCCATAGAAGATCAGTTAATGAAGAGAGGCTGCACTGTTGTCACCATATGCAGTCTTTGTTATTCGGCTACTACATCCACAAGACACATTTTCTTTGATTTCCCTTTTGCTTGCCAATTCTGGAATTGGCTCAGTTCTACAATAAATGTACAGATAGATACGACTAGCATTCACACTATTCTTTCAGTTTGCAAAAATAGCTGGAGCAGTCAGCTGAGAGATACCATATCTGCAGCAATAGTCAACATCATTTGGATGATCTAGAAGGCTAGAAATAAATTGAAGTTTGAAGACTCAAAGATCTCTTTCAGAGCAGCAATTACCCAAATAAAGTCTAGTGTTTCTCTCTCAGGAAGTTTGTCAAAGAACTCCCATGTTTAACTCACTTGATGAGTTCAAAATCCTGAAGTTGTTTGGTGTTTATGGTCATCCCCGAAAAGAACCTAAGATTACTCAAGTTGATTGGCTTCCTCCAATGCGTGGCTGGATCAAAGTAAACACTGATGGAGCAGCCAAAGGCTCCCCTAGTCATGCTGGTGGAGGATCAATTTTTCGAGACAAAAGTGGTGCAGTCCTTGGCTGTTTTGCAGATTATTTTGGCATAACTGATTCCTTCTCTGCTGAGTTATATGCAGAAATTGCTGCTATTCATGTTTCCTTGCAGAAAAGCTGGTCTAGGATTTGGATTGTAACGCCTCCTTCAGCACTACATGTTCTTACCCAAAATGAGAAAATAAAACTGAAACTATTTGTTGGTTTTTCTGTCAGGAAAAAAAATACTTTTATCCTGTTTATGACACAGAAAATTTAGTATAATATAATTTTTATTTATACTTCTACATAAATACAATAACCTGCATATATATATATCCTTGCGTCCATGCATCTCAAAATAATTACATCACAGTTTTGATCTACACAGTAGGTGGGTCATTAGCTAGAGTTTCTAGTACTTGTAAGAAAATATATACATGATACATACCATACCAAAATAAGAGGGTTAAGTGGAGAACCAGGATTACAAAAAAACATGGCTCTCATAAGTCTGATGTATAGCTAACAGAAGTTGACACTACCCCTATCAGACAAAACACCTATGCTGGTCTAACTAGTGGAATCCGTTAGGGAAACTTCCATGGTCACCCCTAACGGGAGAAGGATCGGGTGAACCTACTCCGTCATCCACCACAACAACGGGACCTATAACCTCATCATCTACAGGGTCTTCTTCAATAGGGTCATCTTCCTCAGGATCTTCTTCAATCATAATTTCATCGTCGTTCTCTCCTCCTACAATCACTATAGGTGCAGGCAACTCCAATACGGGAGAGGCAGGTCCAGATCTAGGTACTACTTGCAGAGGTGGAGGCTGATGATGAGTGTTCCCAGCCTCCATCAAGGTCCTCAAAAGAAGCCAAATCAGTGGTAGTGCCACTTCGACAGTCTTAAGCAGTGAGCATATTGCGTCGCTCCTGCTTCACTTCCTTTTGTCGTCAACAGTGGCCCAGTATATCTGACGCTCCGGGCTCCCGGGTGTATTACCCACGCGCCTTCATCCTCTCTATTTTCAAAGGCGAGGCCCAGAAACCCCGAGTAAGTCAGGTGATGCATCGGATCCATCTATATACCCATAATAGTGTACCATGAAAGTAAAACACCAAACAGAAAAAAATGCAAAGGTGAGATACCAATATATGAGTCATCATAGTAGTCACATACTCGACTCTCACACAATAACATGCAATATATCACAATATATCATATCTATAAACATAGGGATTCATTCCCGACAATCAAATGCATTTTGTAAAAACTTTTCATGTCACTTCAATACTCACTATCTAACTCATAATTCTCCGGAGATCTTAACTTCCCTTCGCCGAGCATGATAGGATCGCGATAATGCCTGTAATACAATTGTTTCGCGTTGGATCGGCTTCTCGTGGGTCCGAATCCTCATTTGTTTTAGGGTATCGCATCTCACCTAAATTATACAGAATAGTTCCTGATTGAGTACATTTCGATCAGGGTAACCGAGTTCCACGACTCGAGATTGCAGCCCCAAGCATTTCGTGGATTTCGAACCCAAATGTCCCTGAAGACCCAAAAACTAAAGAATGGGTCTCTGGTCTGTAACTATTCAGTTTGTCAGTTCGTCCTTTGTGAAACTGTAGCTCGATACACAATGGCATGTCTGCCACAACAGCATATTAGCCCGACTATGCATGTAAAACAAGGGTTTCACATTTCATTTTCTTTTTTCCATCGTTCTTTCCTCGTCAAGGCTTATGCTCTCGACTACTTTTATTCAAGTATTAAACGAAACTTTAATACCAACTTAGGATTTGTTAATCAAATCCATGATTCATAATCTTCTCCTTCACAATCGAACATTAGCCCGATCTAGGTTCTATCTTTTTCTCAAAACTCAAACAGGAACTCTAGTTCGTCATTTTGGAAAACTAGGTCCTTTCCACTATCAATTTCTTCCAAGAGGTTTTCATTCAGTGAAAACTAAATCAAAACAAAATCCAAATGTTTCTCACTTTGTACCATGAATACTTTGCCATTTCTAGAAATACACTTTCACCACCACTTTTCTTTTTGGAAATCCATTTTCTGAAAACCTGAAAAATCACTAAAATCTATTTTTCAACTTTGAACTAAAACAAAACTTTTATAAAATTTAAAAGAGAATCTTTATTTTCAAGATACTTTTCCTTTCAAAATCCTTTCGAATGTTTTCATAACTTTTGATTGTTTTCCATTTTCATTTATCTTCCTAATTTTATTCTATCTTAACATTTCCATCATTTAAGATTGTCTTCTCACTTTCCAATTAAGGTATTTTAATATCTTAATCTTTTTAACAAGCGATGACCAGTGTCATGCCATCAGCAAATCACAATCAACAATACAATAATATAATCCAAAATACATATATCCATATAGACTATTCACATCATACATTATCAACATAACTTTCTAATTATCCTCACAAACATTATAATTTAACATATAACAGGGTACATGCCTAGGATGAGCTCCTCAGGCAAACTCCTTTTACCTCAAACAGTGGAATCTTTGATTGTGAATGGTCGTCCTAGATTCAGCTTCCTCCCACGATTCCTGAAAGTACACTTATGCTATGTTTCCTTCACAAAACATCACAATACTAATTAAATTTTGAAAAATTCCTTCTAGCTCTCCTAATGTAAGATTCAGCCTTCCTAGGGAAAAATGGGTTAGGGATTTTTATTGAACCTAAGCTCTTAGAGCTTGATCATATAGGTCCTAGGGAGCTTAAAACAATGTTGGAATTGAGAAATAACCCTCCCATAAAATTAGCTTCGGCCAACATAAGGGGGTGAGGGTTTGGGTTTTTATTTTGTCCAAACAACACAACAACAACATTTAAAAGATCAAGAGGATGACGAAGTGAGTTTAATATCACAAGTTTGATCACTTAGCAAGATGTTGGCGCAAGCTTTTAAAAAAAACGAATATGGGTCTGAAGCTTTAAACAACAACAACAACAACAACAATGAAAATGGTCATAAAAATGAGGAGGTGAGTTTAGTTTCATAAATTTGATTATAACAAGAAATCATGATCCAAGTTCATGACTATAAAAAAAATAGGTTTCAACTTCTAACACATCAAAATGGGTATGATTAATGGAAAGGAAAGGATGAATAAGAGCGTGAATTTACCTTAATGGAATGGAGATTAAGAATAATGACGATAGCTTGGTGATTCTTTGATGAGCTTCAATGGAACAATGCTTCTAAGCTTTACTCATATAAGGAGATGAAAGAAAATATAGAGGGTTTTGGGGGGGGGGGGGGGGGGGTACTGACGCTGGGTTTGGCGTTTTATAGGGGGAGGGATTAGGATATTTTAAGGTTATGTTTGTTTAAACTAAATAAGATTAATGGGTTTTTCTTTATTTAAATAGTATAATATTATAGTAACGTGTAATCATGAGATAAAAATTATAATGTGACAAATTCTCACAAGTCCTATCAATCTCTTCCCTCATCTCTGCTCTATATTATCCCTGCATCACCTCTAGTTCCGTCGTTTACCCGTCTTATGGTTCATACGTGCGTTCCATTTAGTCATTTCGCTCGAATAAAATATAATATTTATTTTCGAGCGAAAATTTTTGGAAATGACCTATAGCTCTTAAAAAGAGATAAAAATCATTGATCGTTCGTTTATTTTTCAAAATTAGGTTTTCTGATTAGTAATTTATACTGTCAGTGAAAACATAGACCGGGTTTCGTCTGAATTTTCGACCCAAAATTTTACTGCCACTTTATATCATCGAACATGATCCTAATATGATTTTGTTTTAGTCAAAATCATTTTTCTAGGTTCTGGATATAATATAACCATATTAATATCTTTGCAGATATTGGAAAGCATTGAAAAAAAATCAGGGTGTTACATGGATGGAGTGTGATTCCTCCTTGGTTGTCCAGGCTAATTCTAATCCTGATATTGTTCTGTGGAAAATTAGGACTAAGTAGAAAAATTGTATTGAATTATCCTCTAGTTTTGATTTTAGAATATCTCATGTTTTCAGAGAGGGTAAATTTTTTGGAAGTGCTGCAAATGATTGGAAGTGGTTTTGGTGCCAACCTAGTTGGGATAATTTCCACTCCAGTGATGCTTTTGCATGACAAATTGCTTTTTGAAAAAAAAAATGAAGTCATATTTGGAAATCATTGTACATAAGTTTTAATGAAGCAAAACCATCCTAAAAGGATGTTTATTTTAATTCGAATTTGCGGTACAAATTGAATATGAAAAGGTTTTCTATACCCAGTTCACCAATTAAATACTTTTATCTAAGTCAAAGATTGATTCGATCAAATGTTTTTGGGTAAGAATGACCCGCATAATGAGTTTGGTTTCTAAACTTTATGTGATGGCTTTAAGGTTTTCCAAAACAGATTTCAAAACCCAAATGAATGAAAGATGGAACCATGGTTTAGGCCTTGAATGATTTCACTTAAATGAGGGACTTTTGTAAAGTTTCCACGTGACACTCAATTGGTTGACAATTGTTGGGCCATAAGAGTTCTATCATTTGGAGTTTTAAGAGTGATAAAAAAGGAAGTTAAGCCTTTAGAACTCTTCTTTTATTTTGATTTCAAACGAGGTACTTAAGGTCATAAGACCAAGGTATTTAAGAAGAACGTGTTTACAAAAGAAAGGATTTAAACATTTGGATTTACCATCAAAAGGATTTTTAAATCTAAAGCAAATGTGTTTTCCAAAAATCTTAGTCAAGGAGTAGGACTTAGCGATTAAAAGAAATAGAATATTTAAAATATGTGATACAGTGGAGCAAGACTATGTCTTCATATCCTTGATGATTTGATCATCCAAGGATCCATAATACTTAATAACCAAGAGTATTCTAAGATTACTTGTCGAGTAAGTAATCTCATTCGGGAAGACCCGAAAGAAGTATAATGGATTGGGGAATGACCAATCTCCATAATATACTTAAGCATTGAAACATGGATACACCAAGGAGGGGATCCTAAATTTGTGCAAGGATTCGCGGGTTGGTACTATCTTGTCTCTAGAATGGCTCTTGATTCCATCAAAGGAATCCCGAAATTTATCCAGCGGATAAATACGAACGCACATGCCGTGATCAACTTGATCCAAAGAATATTGTCAATAAGGCCTTTGTGCCTAGGAAGTGGGCCAACATGTTCTGTGCGCATGTGAATTGTAGGGTGACAATTCTTCAATAATCTTGGGAATGTTGGGGTTGGGAAGACTACGGATGACCATTCAGGTAATGGATCATGGAGTCCTGTGCAAAACACCGACATCTTCTACTTGCTGCTGTACAATTTTGGTTATTGATGGCATTTCACAATCAATGGGATTATTATTATTATTGATGCACAAGCATGCCAAATGTTGGCAGTTGTGAAACGTGTATTCTAACCACTCCTTCCGAATGTTCTCTAAACTATGGAGTAGAGTCAGATCTTCCTTGAGGCTGTATAGGTATGGGACTATGCAGTTTCAATCAGACATCTCTCAGTTCTTGTGAGGCTGTGTAGGTGTGGGACTATGCAGTTTCACTAGATCATGTTTGTGTATAGGCTGTGTCCTGTCATGCTTTGATGTTGCAAGCTTTTGATGATACGTATATATTGTATGTTGTTGGTATATTGATTGAATGGTTGATCTATAATTGGATGATAACATGAGATATGTTAGTAAGATTATGTGTAGGCATATGTGCCATGTTGTGTTGTGCTGTTTTCATATCTGGCATATGCTGTGTGATGTTGGGAATCTCACCTCCTTTGCTTTATACTGTTGTGTCTAGTTTGGCTATGCGTCCTTTGTGTTCTTCTAAGAAGGATGGAATTTCGAGATGTCGCTCGGCTGACCCACCAGAGGTGTTTAGGTTCGAGCATGAGGACGACATGTGGAAGTTTCTCGAGGACGTCACTTCCATCTTTCGGATGAACCATGACAAGGGTGTCTGTGTTTCCTGTCATGCCTGATCTTCCTTTTCTTCTAGCAAGTGTAACACCCCCACTGGGTATTACTATGTAACACATGCGGAAGTAAATTAAAAAGATAATTTACTGGTTGCTTTCGGAAAATTGTTTTCTTTTAAGTTAGAAAACTGGGGTATAAAATTTTTTCTTTAAGGATAACTCTGAAATCCATAATACATACATTTAAAACGTAAAGTCACATTCTATCAAAGTTACCATGACATACAACATTTCTCTAAGTTTCCATTTTCGAAAGAAAAAGTTTAAACTACAGATGGATGTATATAACACTACATTTACCGACCTCTTCAGATATACAATCCAACTCAGACTCCTAAACTGGTCATTCTATCAAATATTCATTGGAGAGACCCCCCGTGGCCATCCCCCAATCAGAATACTTTCCCAACCTCTAACACTAGGTCTTCAAGTGACTTAGAAAGACTCCTCTGCAACATCGGTACTAGAGTACCAAGGTACTACAGTAAAACCCGAAGAGACCTGATATAACTGTAAGAGTGAGACACTGGCAAATGGATATATCATACAACAACCATATACATGATACATACAAAACATTAGCATATTAACATTTAAGCATTATCCATAGATAAAACAACAAGTGTTATATCAGTGGGTCTCATACCCGAATCAATCAGTTTTATAAAGATAATGCATGACACTTCAATCATCAGGCTCTAAACTTACTCTCCGGAGATCCCAACACCCTCAAAATGAGTTGATCAGGCTCGATACACCGTCTCATTGGCTAGCTAAGCACAATGATTATGCACACTGTCTCATTGTCTATTTAGGCACAACGATACACATACACCGTCTCATTGTCCATTTTAAGAACAACGATAATACATCGTCACATGATACCTTTCCTGTTAAGGTCTCACGTTAAAACCATGTCAGGCACGTCTGCCGTAAATGCAAATGTAAAACATTTAGTTCTCGATGTTTTCTTTATGTTCGTTCTCATTCGTTGTCGAAGCTCAAAGGCTAGCAACTATTCATAACTTTCATCATCACCTGAAAATCAATAACACAGGACGCGCAGCCCGAGTGCTCAATCACAACACCTTAGACCGATGTCGCAGTCAAGGTTTGTGGTCATAAAAATCATTTATGATTTTATCAATGTTTTATTCTAACATGATAAGGACTCCTAGTCCGTAGCAACGAAATCAGGACGCACAGTCCTCAATTCCGAGATTTGGACTCTTAGCCCATAACATCATGGTTAGGACCCTTGGTCCATAATTCTTGACACGGATCCTAGATCACGTGCATACCATGGAAAACTAGAGCGACGTCTCACGACTAGATTCCTATTCACATGTGCTTACTTTTCGCTCAGTGAAAATCAAATCCAAAACAAAACCTCGGTCACTTATCCAAGTAACCGGAACGACTCCAAATCATTTAGGAGAAAATCCTTTTCCTTTGCAAAACATTTATAAAGCAATTAGGAAATTCGTTTGTTTTTGAAATCCTTGATGGAATAAAGTCAATATTTTCAAAGGGTTTTTCTTTCATAAAAACACATAGTTCGAAAAAGGTTTTCTCTCGTACAAAACTTTAGATCATGAAAGGGTAGTTTCCGTTGACTTAAAATCACTTCAACATTTCTTTTAAAAACAAGAATCTTATTCTTTTTGAAGTAAGCACTTTAAACACGGAACTTTTATAAATGAACCCAATACTTTCAAAGTTCTATTCAAGGCTTTTTAAGGCTTTTAATCCTTATAATCATTGAGCACAAACTCAAGTCTGGCTTCTCAAACTTCAATCAACAGTAATATATCTCAAACAGTAATATCACAGTTAATGACAGTTCATCACATATATATAATTTGCAATACTTTAAAGCAAGTACTTTAAGTAATAATCACAATAGTTCAAGTAAACAAGTCATTCAAGTATTGGCTCCATATCATAATAATATTCAAATCACTCAAGTTAAACACATACACACATGCATATAGTCATTGAATATCCCTAGGCAATCCCCTCTTACCTTCCGTGAAAGTAAAGAGGTTAGATGGTTGAATAGAAGTACCGCGAACGTCCTCGCTTTCTCCGTGATAGAAGTCTAAGGTTATAAACACAAGATCACAAGTTAAAATCAACCAAGAACACTAAACCACAAGGTATTAGGTTCGGCCAAGACAATAAATTAGGGTTAGAGATCCTCGAAAATTATGCAACTCATAGATTTATGATCCTCAAGTGTTGGGAGTTCATAAACAATGATCATTTAACAAGGTTGAATTAAAATCCCACTATGTTATAAACTTAGGGTGCAATATCTTTTCTCAAGGGTATTTTAGTCTTTTCATTATAATTCTTCTCTGGGTGTGCTTAAATTCTTTTATATTTCATAAATGTGAAATTGTGTGGTTGATTGATTTAATAAAGTTAATTATTTGTGATTTTAAATGGAATAGAAATTTTTATTTTATTTTATTTATCATACACACAGTCACTTATTTTAAACCAACCTATCCACCTCTATCCTAAAATTTCCTAAGTAACCTATACTTGTTAAGGAGGTCCAACCCCATTGGCCAGCCAAAACCTCTCCATTTTCTCCCTCTTATTTTCGGCCAGAGCAAGGTAAAGGGAAGCTGAGTAGTTCATTTTCATTTACTCCCTCAACAGAAACAACTTTTGGTCCTCTCTTTTCCTCCCTCTCAAATTCGGCCAGACCTCCATGGCTAGACTTTCCCACACTTCTTCATCATTCGTCATTTGAAGACACAAGGCAGCCATCTTACTTCAACCCTTCCTCTCCATTTTCGACCAGAAATTTGTGGTAGAGGGATGGATAATTTCCTCCTTTACACTTCATCTAGAAACAACCCATTCATCACCAATTCCTTCTAACTGTTTTACCTTCCATTTACAACTCATAAAAACCCTAAATCAAGCAAGAAGGACAACATGCAAGACCTCTAGCTTCCCTCAAAAATAGAATTCCAAAAACTGAAGAACAACTCAGATTAGGAAGCACAGGGAGATCAACACTCACCACCTTCAATCCACTACTTGGTTATGTGAGTCTTTGAATTGTTGTTTGTAATATTGGGTAACCATAAATCCCAAATATTTGTTAAATGTTTAAATTACTTATGTATACTGCTTGTTTTGAATTAATATATGACTTTAAACAACTGGGTTTTGTTTGCATGTTGATTAGAGGTGGTTTTTGATGAAGAATTGACAAGGGGCTGTAAAAATCTTTCAAACCCGTATGCACCCCTGTTAGTATTCCGTCCATAACTTATTCCACAGAACTTGTTTCGAAGTGATTTTTGTACCATTAGAAACTAGACTCATTTTCCTTCGAATTGGGTTCTGGAATGGTTCAATTCCATTAAGTATAGAGGGATAAAAATGACATTCAATTTCTGTTCGTACTGGGAACTCTGGTCTGATACTGTTGTAGTGTTTAAATTGTAGTAAATTGTACAAATTCTGGATTGAGTTAATTCCTATGTTAATAGAAAATAGACAGAATGTGTAACAATATAGGCTTTGGAATTTTAGAATTTGGATCAGTTTTGGTGTAGGAATCTCTGTTTCAAGTCACTGAATATTCTGCTGACAGTTTCTGAATAAGTTAACACTTTGATTTCCATAATTTTTGTTTGGATTGAGAATACTTTAGATTTATTTACAATGCATAGTTGATATGTTCAGTTTTGATTAGTGTTTTATGAGATCCTAATTGTTTGAAAATGAATATTGGACTGTGGATTAAATGGCGTGGATGATAACTTTAGGCTTCATCCTCCAAATGGTGATATTTTTTCCTTCTTATTTCATTGTGAATTGAAGTTTTTGATTACTTATTGTAATTGACCCTTGCTGTCCTAATTGTGTTTGGATTTTAATCATGATGAAATGAAATATAGCAGGGCACTAAAAATCTAAAATGGTTTACATTTGGTGAGACACTTGTTTCAAAACCAAATTTAGCCATTGAGGCCACATATGTAATTGTGGGTGAGATATGTTTTTCGTAAGTCCTTCATTTTCTTGAAGGCTAGGATATGGTACTAGTAATTAAGGGACGCCTGATTGTTGTCATAGAGCTCTGACTTGCCATATCAAAAATCTTTTAAACTAGAGCACTTAAAGTCCCTCACACTTGAAGTTATCTAGTGAATGTTTTAAGTTAACGTGCCCATGCTCATATTCATTTTTGATTGTTTTAATTGGTTTTAATTATTCATATATTCTTGCTTGAAGCAAAGCTCACTGAGAATCATTTTTCTCACTAGGCTCTTTATTGTTTCAGATAAGCAGGTATAGGTCCCTCAGAGGATTAAAGAGATAAAGAAGGAATTTTTATTTAACTCAATATGTTTCATGGGAACCTTAATATGTAACTGTTGGTTTCATAAATTGTTTTATTGAAGTTCGAGAGTAGTTTCTTTATGTAATGCTTTTATTTGAGTTGTAAGGTCATGTGTGACCATTATGTTAAGACTATCTGTATGACTATCATTTGTATGCGGATGTCTTGTGTTTTTCTTTTGAGAAACTCATTTAAGGCATTACATAGGGTATTCGGCCAAGGCTATTAAAATAGGCTAGCATTCTCTAAAATTTCCAATCTCTTAGGTCTAGCATCCACACATAGTAAGGAGCTCAAAACCATGACCATTTTGGAAAATGAAAAACAAAGTATCCTAGGTCCATAACCTTCTAGGCTCAGCCTTCATAGGATTTATAGGCTAGAAATCTCTAACCTTTCCAATCTCTTTGACTTAGCATCCAAATATCTTATGGAGCTCAAGTCCATGATCATTTTGGAAAACAATGGAAACTTAAACATTCCAATCTCTTAGACTTAGCATCCAAATATCTTATGGAGCTCAAGTCCATGATCATTTTGGAAAATAAGAAATAACACATCCTAGGTTCAATAACATAGAATAAACAAGTTAGAAATCCTTAAACTTTCCAATCTCTTAGACTTAGCATCCTTCTATATTAAGGAGCTTTAGTCCATGATCATTTTGGAAAATGAACAATAACACATCCTAGGTTCAATAACATAGAATAAACAAGTTAGAAATCTTTAAACTTTCCAATCTCTTAGACTTAGCATCCTTCTATATTAAGGAGCTTTAGTCCATGATCATTTTGGAAAATGAAACTCAAACATCCTTGCTCTAAAACATTTAAGTTTTGGCCTACATAGGATAATGAGGAAAAGTTCTTTGTTTGATAAAAACTTTTAAGCATCACCATGTATTAAGAGTTCTAAACCCATGATCATAGTTGAAAAGGTGAAACAAGCATCCTAAGCCTCAAAACCTCACATGGTTTGGCCATCATAGGACAACAAGCTATCAAACCTTCCAACATTAAAGACTTTAAGATCAAGAGGTATCTAGAAGCTTAAACACATGATCATTTAACAAAAGTTGAAACAAAAACCTCCTAGGCCACATATGCATAGCTTCGGCCTTCATAGGAAGAGATAGGTACAGATTTTTGTTTTACACAATCTCTTATTATGTGAAAATATAAGTTAATACAAGACTATAGAAAGTGGTTTCAACTCAAAGGGAGTTTTCTACCATTTTAGAGAGATTTTAGAAGTTTAAAGCACATAAAGAACATATAAAGTAAACTATGAAATAAAAAGAGAAACTTGCAAAAAGATTCATATGAGAGCATTACCCTTAGTACAAGGAAGAACTTTAATGAAGAACTCAAGTGGAAAAGACTAATAAAAATGGAAGCTTTAAGTGTTTGAAAAAAAGAAGAAATGGAAGAAGTTGAAGAAGTATGAAGATGGAGGAAGAAAATGAGGGAATGAAGATGAGTGATGATTATATAGAGGAGGGAGAGGGAAGCACGAAATTTTGGAGAGAGAATGAGCTTGGAGAGCAAGTTTTGTCTTTAAGACTTGTTTGGTTGAAGAGGAAAGAGAAAAATAGGTTTTTAGAATATAATATGATATAATTTGAAAAGTGTGATGATTACACTTTTGGAGTGTCATAAACCTTTCCCATCATGTCTCCTCAAGTCACTTCATTCCTTTTGTATTCCCTCTTCTGCTCCATTATGTAACTGATCGCATTTCCGATTGTATTTTCCGAAGATTTCGCCCGGGAAATATATATAACATTTGGCCCCGAACAAGAATTCCCGAAAAATATCAAACCCACACAAAACATCAAAAAAAACATCAACCGCCTCGTTCACGGGTCAAAATTAGGTTTCCTGCTTAGTAAACTAGTACTGACAGTGAACACGCAGACCGGCTTCCATCTAAGTTTTCAATCGAAAATTTTACCATGACTTCGTATGATATAACAACACAAGAAAATGATTTTAGTTTAATTAAAATCATCCTCTGAGTTTAATCTAAAATAAACACATTTAAATATGTATTTACTGCTACATAAAGCATAGGAAAAACAGGGTGTTACAATACTACCCCTCTAAAAAGAGTTTCGTCCTCGAAATTACGTAACTTGAAACTAAACAGGATCTCTCACTATCAAGATCATACTATCAGAAGAAAGTATCTAAAAGAATTTCATCAATCCAAAAGAATACAGAAACATCCAGTGTATGAAAATCCTTTAGTAGGTTCATGGAGGTAAAAATGTATGATCGGTACACGTTTACAATCATTAATCTAAAAAGTTTCTCCTTTCACTAGAATTTTTTGGTCAACAATTTAAAAGAGCAACAGTTCGATAAGAATTCAAACTGAATCACTTCCACCAAAAGTAAAAGTGATTAGATTAAGTCTCACCAAGAAACTTCTTTTATAAACATACCCATCCCGTGCAACAACAAGGCAATTCACAACTCTAGGAAAAGAAAGATTGGATCCAAAGTCTAAACTGACCACAACAATCAAAAAGAGAAGGGAACTGGAATAAATTTCTTAAAGAGACTTTTATTCCCAAAAGTCATAAGAAACATACATTCACTGGAAAGACTAGTAACATAGGAGACCCTAGAGAGTCAAATACTTAAGGGCGTCAAAACACGATTATACTTAGAATCCTATTACAACTTAGAATTATAGACCACTGCCATAAGACCTTCAAATTGCACACTACTTCTGTCGTAAAAGATCATCAGATTGTGAAGCTCTAGCGCTAGTCATGGTGTAAACTCTTCCCTTTGCCGTGGGTCTACCTATGGTGTTGACAGCCCTTTCAAACCTTGGTGCATTACAATCCCCTGACAAGTGTCCTATTTGTCCACAGTTGTAACATTTCGTTCCCTTGCGTGGGCAAACATTAGCCATGTGATCTGGGTTTCCACACTTGTAACATCTTCTAAATTGGCCTCGGTTTTGGTTCTGTTGGCCTCCACTTCCCGATTCAGAATTATCAGAACGATGCTGTTGCTGATTCTGGTCATTCCTTTTTGGTCGGAAATAAGGTTCCCTTCAATGCTGCTTCCCTTTCTGATTCTGATTTTGATACTGGTCTTTGGAACGAGTGGGTCCTCCAAAAGTTCTCCATTGCCTCTTTCCTTCCTCATTAGTTCCACTTTTCTACACTTCTCTAATAAGGCTTGGAAATTTCGGATTTCCAATGGTAGTACTGATTCCTTGATTTCGAAATGCAGTCCTTTCTCAAAACGCTCTCACTTTCAATCTTCACTTGGGTTGTTCTGGAAAAAGCGAAAGTACTTGAAAAGAGATTCAAACCTTGCCGCCTACTCTCCAACAGTTAATTCTTTCTGCTGAAATTGTAGAAATTCTTGCTCCTTCTCAGCTCGTGCACTTTGAAGAAAATACTTGTCTAAGAACCTGGTTCGGAATACTTCCCAAGTGATCTCCTGATTCTCTGCTTCCAGCAGTTGTTCGGTGCCCTTCCACCAATACTCAGCATCACCGACCAACAGAAAAGTGGCATAGGATACCTTCACTCCCTCAGGACTGTGAATCAGCTTAAAAATTTTCTCTAACTCCTGAATCCATAAGTCAGCTTTCACAGGATCCACGTCTCCATGAAATTGGGATGGATTTTGGCGTCTAAAAGCAGTTAAATTTTTGCCTTCAATAGCCTGCTCAGCTAGAGCTTGTTCCTATTGGTTCTGGGCAGCCATCATAGCAGTTTGATGTGCAATAGCCGCTGCCACGTTTTCCATAGCCTGAGCAGCATAGTCCACTCCATCGCCATAATTCTCATTCATGTTGGCACGACCGCCAATAGGACCACCTCTGCGACCACGTCCACGACTGTGTCCACGTCCTCGTCCACGTCCACCTTCTGGTGCTGGTTCCATAACTGACCTGCCGAACAAATCAGTCAGGCCACAACCAGAAAATGAAAGGTGTAAAGGCGTATCAACACACATTACTTCTAAGAAGTAATCCAAATAAAACTTAATTCAGAGACAACACAAAGTCAACACCACAGACCTATTTCCCAAAGATCCCGAAAGACTCGACCAGCTCTGATACCACCTGTAACACCCCCACTGGGTATTACTATGTAACACATGCGGAAGCAAATTAAAAAGATAATTTGCTGGTTGCTTTCGGAAAATTGTTTTCTTTTAAGTCAGAAAACTGGGGTATAAAATTTTTTCTTTGAGGATAACTCTGAAATCCATAATACATACATTTAAAACGTAAAGTCACATTCTATCAAAGTTACCATGACATACAACATTTCTCTAAGTTTCCATTTTCTAAAGAAAAAGTTTAAACTACAGATGGATGTATATAACACTACATTTACCGACCTTTTCAGATATACAACCCAACTCAGACTCCTAAGCTGGTCATTCTATCAAATATTCATTGGAGACCCCCCGTGGCCATCCCCAATCAGAATACTTTCCCAACCTCTAACACTAGGTCTTCAAGTGACTTAGAACGACTCCTCTGCAACATCGATACTAGAGTACCAAGGTACTACAGCAAAACCCGAAGAGACCTGATATAACTGTAAGAGTGAGACACCGGCAAATGGATATATCATACAACAACCATATACATGATACATACAACACATTGGCATATTAGCATTTAAGCATTATTCATAGATAAAACAATAAGTGTTATATCAGTGAGGTCTCATACCCGAATCAATCAGTTTTCTAAAGATAATGCATGACACTTCAATCATCAGGCTCTAAACTTAATCTCCGGAGATCCCAACATCCTCAAAATGAGTTTATCAGGCTCGATACACCGTCTCATTGGCTAGCTAAGCACAACGATAATACACCATCTCATTGGCCATTTAGGCACAACGATTATGCACACCGTCTCATTGTCCATTTAGGCACAACTATACACGTACACCGTCTCATTGTCCATTTTAAGAACAACAATAATACACCGTCACATGATACCTTTCTTGTTAAGGTCTCACATTAAAACCACGTCCGGCACGTCTGCCGTAAATACAAATGTAAAACATTTAGTTCTCGATGTTTTCTTTGTGTTCATTCTCATTCGTTGTCGAAGCTCAAAGGCTAGCGACTATTCATAACTTTCATCATCACCTGAAAATCAATAACACAGGACGCGCAGTCCGAGTGCTCAATCACAACACCTTAGACCGATGCCGTAGTCAAGGTTTGTGGTCATAGAAATCATTTGTGATTTTATCCATGTTTTATTCTAACATGATACGGACCCCTAGTCTGCAGGAACGAAATCAGGACGCACAGTCCTCAATTCCGAGATTTGGACTCTTAGCCCATAACATCATGGTTAGGACCCTTGGTCCATAATTCTTGACACGGATCCTAGATCACGTGCATACCACGGAAAACTAGAGCGACGTCTCGCGACTAGATTCCTATTCACATGTGCTTACTTTTCGCTCAGTGAAAATCAAATCCAAAACAAAACCTCGGTCACTTATCCAAGTAACCGGAACGTTTCCAAATCATTTAGGAGAAAATCCTTTTCCTTTGAAAAATCTTTTATAAAGCAATTTGGAAATTTGTTTGTTTTTGAAATCGTTGATGGAATAAAGTCAAATATTTTCAAAGGGTTTTTCTTTCATAAAACACATAGTTCGAAAAAGGTTTTCTCTCGTAAAAAACTTTAGATCATGAAAGGGTAGTTTCCGTTGACTTAAAATCACATCAACATTTCTTTTAAAAACAAGAATCTTATTCTTTTTGAAGTAAGCACTTTAAACACGGAACTTTTATAAATGAACTCAATACTTTCAAAGTTCTATTCAAGGCTTTTTAAGGCTTTTAATCCTTATAATCATTGAGCACAGACTCAAGTCCGGCTTCTCAAACTTCAATCAACAGTAATATATCTCAAACAGTAATATCACAGTTAATGACAGTTCATCACATATATATAACTCACAATACTTTAAAGCAAGTAATAATCAACTTCAAGTAATAATCACAAAAGTTCAAGTAAACAAGTCATTCAAGTATTGGCTCCATATCAAAATAATATTCAAATCACTCAAGTTAAACACATACACACATGCATATAGTCATTGAATATCCCTAGGCAATCCCCTCTTACCTTCCGCGAAAGTAAAGAGGTTAGATGCTTGAATAGAAGTATCGCGAACGTCCTCGCTTTCTCTGCGATAGAAATCTAAGGTTATAAACACAAGATCACAAGTTAAAATCAACCAAGAACACTAAACCACAAGGTATTAGGTTCGGCCAAGACAATAAATTAGGGTTAGAGATCCTCGAAAATTATGCAACTCATAGATTTATGATCCGCAAGTGTTGGGAGTTCATAAACAATGATCATTTAACAAGGTTGAATTAAAATCCCACTAAGTTATAAACTTAGGGTATTCGGCCAAGGCTATTAAAATAGGCTAGCATTCTCTAATCTTTCCAATCTCTTAGGTCTAGCATCCACACATAGTAAGGAGCTCAAAACCATGATCATTTTGGAAAATTAAAAACAAAGTATCCTAGGTCCATAACCTTCTAGGTTCGGCCTTCATAGGATTTATAGGCTAGAAGTCTCTAAACTTTCCAATCTCTTAGATTTAGGAGCTCAAGTCCATGAACATTTTGGAAAACAATGGAAACTTAAACATTCCAATATCTTAGACTTAGCATCCAAATATCTTATGGAGCTCAATTCCATGATCATTTTGGAAAATAATAAATAACACATCCTAGGTTCAATAACATAGAATAAACAAGTTAGAAATCCTTAAACTTTCCAATCTCTTAGACTTAGCATCCTTCTATATTAAGGAGCTTTAGTCCATGATTTGGAAAATGAACAATAACACATCCTAGGTTCAATAACATAGAATAAACAAGTTAGAAATCTTTAAACTTTCCAATCTCTTAGACTTAGCATCCTTCTATATTAAGGAGCTTTAGTCCATGATCATTTTGGAAAATAAAACTCAAACATCCTTGCTCTAAAACATTTAAGTTTCGGCCTACATAGGATAATGAGGAAAAGTTCTTTGTTTGATAAAAACTTTTAAGCATCACCATGTATTAAGAGTTCTAAACCCATGATCATAGTTGAAAATGTGAAACAAGCATCCTAAGCCTCAAAACCTCACATGTCTTGGCCATCATAGGACAACAAGCTATCAAACCTTCCAACATTAAAGACTTTAAGATCAAGAGGTATCTAGAAGCTTAAACACATGATCATTTAACAAAAGTTGAAACAAAAACCTCCTAGGCCACATATGCATAGCTTCGGCCTTCATAGGAAGAGATAGGTACAGATTTTTGTTTTACACAACCTCATAGTATGTGAAAATATAAGTTAATACAAGACTATAGAAAGTGGTTTCAACTCAAAAGGAGTTTTCTACCATTTTAGAGAGATTATAGAAGTTTAAAGCACATAAAGAACATATAAAGTAAACTATGAAATAAAATAGAAACTTGCAAAAAGATTCATATGAGAGCATTACCCTTAGTACAAGGAAGAACTTTAATGAAGAACTCAAGTGGAAAAGACTAATAAAAATGGAAGCTTTAAGTGTTTGAAAAAAAGAAGAAATGGAAGAAGAGAAAATGAGAGAATGAAGATGAGTGATGATTATATAGAGGAGGGAGAGGGAAGCACGAAATTTTGGAGAGAGAATGAGCTTGGAGAGCAAGTTTTGTCTTTAAGACTTGTTTGGTTGAAGAGGAAAGAGAAAAATAGGTTTTTAGAATATAATATGATATAATTTGAAAAGTGTGATGATTACACTTTTGGAGTGTGTCATAAACCTTTCCCATCATGTCTCCTCAAGTCACTTCATTCCTTTTGTGTTCTCTCTTCTGCTCCATTATGTAACTGATCGTACTTCCGATCGTATTTTTCGAAGATTTCGCCCGGGAATTATATATAATATTTATCCCCGAACAAGAATTCTCGAAAAATACCAAACCCACACAAAACATCAAAAAAACATCAACCGTCTCGTTCACGGGTCAAAATTAGGTTTCCTGCTCAGTAAACTGGTACTGGCAGTGAACACGCAGACCGGCTTCCGTATGAGTTTTCAACCGAAAATTTTACCATGACTTCATATGATATAACAACACAAGAAAATGATTTTATTTTAATTAAAATCATCCTGAGTCTAATCTAAAATAAAAACATTTAAATATGTATTTACTGCTACAGAAAGCATAGGAAAAATAGGGTGTTACAATAAGCATGACTATCGAGGGTTTGTAGGCTATAACTTTTCCCTTGGAAGGGGAAAGGGCTTATACGAGAGTTACGTTGTAGTGGCTCTAGTAGAATCTTTTGTGGCGACTTCGGTAGTGGACTCAAATAGAGTTTCCACTAGATTTCGTCATTTGGGTTTGTCCTTCTCACGATGTACGGGAGAGGATTGTCTTTTATATTTTTAGTTTGGCCAGTATGTCTGGGAGTTAGTGTTATTGATTTATGGAGCTGTGACTCCAAGTACCTTATGCTTTTAGGAGCTGCGACTCCATATCTTTATGTTGGGTCTGTATGTGTATATGTTTTGTTTGATGATTCGGGTGAGATTTTTATGTAAGTTTATTTTTGAACTTATGACCTTAAATGTATTGTGAAAATTTTTATTGCATATTCACTATTTCCAGATATTTACATTCACGTCTTGCGAAAGTGAAAATTTCCCCATTATATTACAACAAACTTTAAATTTCCCTATTTTCGACCTTAAAACATCACGGACAACGTAGTGCCCGAGAAGGGTGTTACAAGCATTCACTTTCTTTTTATGTTTTCCGCATCAAGTTAACCATGTAGCACCAAAGGGGTGTTACAAAGTGAGTTAGTGGACAAAGTGTTGCAATATCATCCTGGAAAGGCGAACATAGTAGCAGATGCACTAAGCCGGAAGGCCATTCATATCTCATCTCAGCTGGTGATGATCAAGATCTCTAGTGATTTAATGGAAGAGATCCGAGAACAAGCTACTGATGCATATCTTCAAGAGAAGAAAGAGTTAATTGAACAAGGAAAAGCTACAGAATTTAGTTTGGGATCATATCACATCTTAAGGTGCAATGGACTAGTCTGTGTACCTAACAATCTAGAGATGAAGAAGATGATTCTTGAAGAATCACACAACAGTAAGTTAAGTATTCATCCTGGATCAACCAGGATGTATCAAGATCTAAAACAAAGGTTTTGGTGGCCGATCATGAAAAAGAAAGTAGCGGAATATGTTGCATTATGTCTGACGTGTCAGAAAGCAAACGTAGAACATCAACAACCTGGCGGAATGCTTACCTCGTTAGATGGACCTGAATGGAAGTGGGATATCATATCAATGGATTTTGTGGTAAGTTTACTAAGGACCTCTAGAGGTTTTGATTCAATTTGGGTGATCGTAGACAAGTTAACGAAGTCAGCACACTTCTTACCTGTTAAGATCAATTACAATGTAGAAAAGTTAACCGATGTTTACATCAAAGAGGTGATCAGACCTCATGAAGTGCCTTCGAGTATCGTTTCAGATAGAGACCTAAAGTTTACTTCACATTTTTGGAGAAGTCTGCATCAAGAACTGGGAACCAAGTTACGTTTAAGTTCAACTTATCATCCTTAAATCGACGGTCAAACCGAAAGAACAATTCAATCGTTAGAAGACTTGCTGAGAGCATGTGTCTTAGACCATCGTGGAAGTTGGGATTGTCTCTTATCGCTTATTGAATTCACATACAACAATAGTTTTCATCCAAGTATAGGAATGATACCCTATGAGGCTTTGTATGGGAGAAAAGGTCAAACACCTTTGTGTTGGTACCAAGATGGAGAAATCATAATTTTAGGTCCCGAAATTGTTCAACAAACAATGTAAAAGGTTAAACAAATCCGTGAAAAGATGAAAACGACACAAAGCAAGCATAAGAGTTACTCTGATCAAAGAAGACGACCTCTCGAATTTCAAAATGGTGAACATGTATTTCTGAGAGTCACACCCACGACTAGGATAGGTAGAGTTATAAAGTCCAAAAAAACTCACTCCTAAATTTATTGGACCTTATCAAATTCTCCGCCGTATTGGTCCAGTAGCCTACCAAATTGCTTTACCACCTTTTCTTTCAAACATTCGTAATGTTTTTCATGTCTCACAACAAAGGAAGTATATTCCTGATCCATCACATGTAATTGAACCCGATGTAGTATAATTAAAAGACAACTTGTCTTATGAGACTTCGCCTGTACGAATCGAGGATATGAGGATTAAGCAGCTCAAGGGTAAACAAATTTTCTTAGTCAAGGTTATTTGGGATGAAACAACTGGAGATGCAACATGGGAAGTTGAGGACAAGATGATATTATAATATCCTGAATTTTTTCCAGGTACGTAATTTCGAGGACGAAATTTTTTTAGTGGGGTAGTGTTGTAATACACCAGTTTTTACTATTTTTCTATATCGGTACACTATATCTATTTATATTTTTATTCGAGACTTAGAAAATGATTTTGGATAAAACAAAATCATATTTAGACTCTACTTCATGGTAAAAGGCTACGGTTAAAATTTGGGTTTAAAATTCAGACGGAATCTGGTATACGTTTTCACTTACAATAAAATTTTACTAATCAGAAAACCTAATTTTGACACGAAATCGAAACATTTTATATTTTTATCACTTTTCCAGTGATATGATCTATTTCAGAATTTTTGCTAAAAAATAGGTTACATTTTATTCGGGCGAATTTTCGAAGAAAACACGCGAGAAAAAAGAACCTAAATTGGGTAAACGACGGAGTCGGAAATGGAACTGCAGAGATAGAACCGGACACCGGATGGAGGTGACACTTGCCACTTAAGGGTGGTGAGTCATGGGTAATGATGGTGTTTCTACAAAATAAGTAACCTCCTTAAGGAAATGACCAAAAAGCCCTTTGTCTTGCCATCTAATTCCATGTTTGTCCCAACATGTTGTGACCAAAATGTCCCCAAGGCCACACGGCCCTCCCCCATTCAAGCACTTAGTCATTTCATTTCACTTTCACAAATTGCTTCAAGTTCATTTTCTTCCAAAAACATTAAGAACTCCGTTGTTGAAGCTTGCAAAGTTGATCAATTTCTCCACTTCTTTCATCATCTAGAGGTATATCCTCATTGTTTATATCATAGCTACTCTCCTCTTCAATTATTCAAATCCATTCATGACAAGTTAACCATATTTCAATTTTCATGGATTTTCTTCATTTAATTCTAGAAAATCATAGAGAACAAATTTTTGAAGTATGATAATTTTTCCTAACTCTCTAATACTCTAGGATCATGGATCCAAGAGCTTGAAAAATTTAGATATCCCTAGACTTTTTTTCTCATGTTGGCCGAATCTCACCCATAGAGGTTGAATGATTTTTTCTTCAACTTTTAACTTGTGTCATGATTATTTGTGTGAAGGAAATTGTTGAGTAGTAGGAGAAAACAAAGTGCAAGGAGACAAAGTTCAAGAGGAATTCAACAATTTCAAGGTAAGGGGAGTTTACCTGAGGGTTTTGATAGTTATATACTTTATTGTTGTTTTGGCTTCAAAGACTCAAGAGGGGGGGGGGGGGGGGGGGGGGGGTGAATTGAGTTTTCAAAAAATTCTTCCTTTTCAAAAACTTACTTTTCAAATTAGATTTGCCTCAGGATCACTAATAGATTAAGAAAGGGCTTTTCAAGATTCAGAATAGGTAATACAGGTATTAGATACAGGCCTTAATCAGTCAGCAACTGAAGTTACAATATTTCAGTTTCAGATTCAGTTTCAGTTTTAATCAGAAGTTACAATATTCCTCTTCTAGGCATGTGATGGTTTTCTTAGACTTAATTAGCAATCTAGCAAGTCTAATTGATTCTTTATGAAGTTCTTCAAATGCATTTTGCAATTCATCATAAGAAGGTAATTCATCAAGGTTAGAATCATTTACCTCATCATCTTCTTCATGAAGATGAGCAGTTAAGCACAAGTTTGATTTTTCATCATTGGAATCATTCGTTGAGACAAGATTGTTATCCTCCAAATCTGTGTATGCACGTTTAAGTTTCTTTTCCTTCTTAAGCTTTCTGTCAACCTTTATAGATTTTACAGCTTTGAATGCGATGCTTCTATTGTTTTTGCCTTCTTCTTCACTTATCACCAATCTAGTCAACTCCATTTCATGTTCTTGTAGCTTTCCAAACAGTGTTGCAATAGTCATTGAAGAAAGATCTCTTGATTCTGAAATTGCAGTGACTTTAGGCTGCCATTCTCTACTTAGGCATCTCATTACTTTGTTGATTTGATCCTCATTTGATATAGCTTTACCAAGACCAGCAAGTTGATTGACAATATGTGTGAATCTCTTTTGCATTTCACTCATTGGTTCTCCTTGCTTCATTCTGAACAGCTCATATTCATGTGTGAGAGTGTTCATTCTTGCTCTTTTGACATCAGTGGTTCCTTCATGTGTTACTTGCAATGTGTCCCACATCTCCTTTGCTGTCTTGCAATTTGAAACCCTGAAAAACTCATCACGGCTCAAAGCAGATGTTATAATGTTCTTAGCACGTGCATTATATTGAATTCTTTTCTTATCATCCTCATTCCATTCAATTTTAGGCTTATTCCTTGGAGCACCATTAGCATCCACAGTAGAGGGGACAAATGGTCCATTTTCTACTGCATCCCATATGTCTACACCAGCTGCCTCAAGAAAGATTACCATTCTTTCCTTCCAATAGATGTACTCAGATCCATTGAAGGCAGGAGGGCGTGCAAGGGAAGCCCCTTCATTTAAGCAGTCATTGGAAGCCATACTCTTAAAGCTGTTAAGCCAAACTTAAGAGTTTAGCTCTGATGCCAATTGTTGTTTTGGCTTCAAAGACTCAAGAGGGGGGGGGGGGGTGAATTGAGTTTTCAAAAAATTCTTCCTTTTCAAAAACTTACTTTTCAAATTAGATTTGCCTCAGGATCACTAATAGATTAAGAAAGGGCTTTTCAAGATTCAGAACAGGTAATACAGGTATTAGATACAGGCCTTAATCAGTCAGCAACTGAAGTTACAATATTTCAGTTTCAGATTCAGTTTCAGTTTCAGTTTTAATCAACTCAGTTTTGAACAATTAATAACTCAAGATTGATTGCAATAATACTTCTGGTTTCAATTCAAATTAAACAGATCAAGTTCTCAACTTTAACAATCAGGTTTTATAGCTTACAATTCAATCTTTAAGAAACAAAAACAGATTGTATATGATTGAGTTTTAAGCCTTGCAATTCAATAACAGTTATATGCAATTCAGTTCAGATATTGAGCCATAAGATCAGATTTGAACAACACAAATTAGATTGCAGTTTGCACAATGTTCAATTAGTGATTTCAGATTATAACAGAAACAATATTGAACAATGTATATCAAGAAACTCAGTTTTATGCGCAAGACAGAAATTAAAGAGCTTTGAGTTTTGGAATACCACACAACCAGATTTATCCTGGTTCAGTCACCACCACTGTGACCTACATCCAGTCCCCACTCCACATGTGGGATTTCACACACTAACACAGCAAGCTTTAGCCAGGTAGCTTGAAAAACCTTTACACCACAGAGCACTTCTTTCACTTCTAGGATACCACACCTCTTGTGAAAAAGCCTCAATGTTCTTCCTTAGGATTCCTCACCCTAATCACACAGAGAGACTCCCTCTCTCTTACAATGTAATAGAACAGAAAAAATTGATTTCTAACTCTCAAAAGTTGAATACACAAATTGAAGCTCTTAATGAGAATGAAACACTCTTATCACAATAAGCTCAAGAAAGATGATGAATGATTTTCACAATTGATCTCTCAAATTAATTTCGTGTGTTTCTGATATGATCTCAGTATTCTATTGATCCCACTTTATATAGAAAATAAGTTGTAACCGTTTGGGATCAGTCCAAACAGATCTTGAACAGGGGTTGAGTACAGGGATGTATTAACCATTTTACATACTGAAAGTTTCTGTACACCTGTGTAATACATGGCTATACTAGTTCTTTAAAAACTTGATCTTGGTTAATCCATCAGTACCACCAGTACACCTATTCAGTACATCTATGTATTTATGAACATCAGATTTTTCCAGAAACTTGAATACACGAGTACATAGCATATGTACAGGCCTGTATTCAGTTAACCATTTATAACTGATCTGATTTCATGATATTCATAGGTGTAGTACATCTATGTACTGAATATTAAGAACTTTATATTCACTTGTCAGTTACAGGAAATGGTATTAATCCCTTTAATACATGGCTGTACTGACAGAGAATTTTCTTAACTTCCAAAAATCATTTTCATTAATACTTATTCCTTTTTAATGCAGGTTATGAAAATTGATTTTCTTCATGCAGCATTTCAACTGAGCTATTTGTGAATAAGAGATTTCTTCTTTTACAAATCATCTAAGACTTAAATCTAAATCTCCTTTAAGCTCTTGTCTTGATGACTCCTTGATGTTTGTCCTTGTTTGTTGCTCCTTGAGCTCTTCAAGTTCTTCTTTGAATAGTCTCCTTTAATTGCTTACAGAACTTGATACTTTACAGCTTGATACCTGTCTTTGCAATTTGATACTAAAACACTTGCACACACATTAAATTGTATATTTGTCATATATCAAAATCTCTATGTCATTGAGTCTTACAAACTCCCCCTTTTTGATTATGACAAACCTTTTAACAAATTTTTAAATCAGAGTGTAAGTATAGCAGAAGCTAAGTGTTTTTGTCAATTCATAAATCATGGTATCAAAACATTTAATAGCACATGGTATCATAGCATATCAGAATATGTATATAAGATAACTCCCACTGAATCATATAAGCTCCCCCTCAACATATGCATTAATTTGTTTCCTTTCTCTATAATTTTTTCTCCCCCTTTTGGCATTATCAAAAAGGTAAAGAAATAACCATTCAAATCAGTAGAAAATAAATTCAACCATAGCATAGCATTTTAAACAAAACAGGTTCATAATAGAGGGATAGTGCAGGAGAATTAAAACAGAATCCATCAAACAATTACAGACCAAGGCATTTAGCCTTTCAAAACAAATCAAAACAAGTTCTAAGTCCTAAGAACTCCTAGAACTAATTGTCTCCTTGGCCTTGAAGTGATGGTTCAGTAGAGGTGTCTTCATTTTGTTGCTCAGCTTCTTCCACAGCAGCTCTTGCCAGTTCAGCAATGTTGAAGTTTTCTGGTTCAGGTGCAAGAGGTGCAGGGTTAGGAAAGTCAATTCCTAATGCTTCTTTGATCTGGTCAACACTCTTTTCCAGTTTAGTCATCCTCGTGTTCAGACTTGTCAATGCATTCAGTTGCACTGTGTGTCTCTTGATTTGTCTGCCATCCATGTTTCTCAGCATAACCAGTATCTGTTGAGCAAATTCAGATGCAGCATTTCCTTGTGCATCAGATGGTTCAGATGTAGTTGCTGCCTTGTTTCCAGTTTTCCTTATCCATCTTCCATCTTCCCTTTTCAGTCTCATCTTGCTCACAATTTCTTCACCAAACTTGTGAGTTCCTTTTCTTCCAATTTTCTTTTCTTCTCCATCAAAAGAAACATTAAAGTGAGCTAGGATTTTGCAGACCAGTGCAGGGTATGCAAGCATCATCTTGTTTTTCCTGCATTCTAGCATGTGAGCAGCAACACAATATCCCCAACTTATTTGTTTTTCATTCAGCATTGCCCACATTAGCATTAAATCATAATTCTGCAGTAGGGAGTGATTTCCTCCTCTTGGAATCAGAATTCTGCAAACCACATAATGCATAAGCCTATCTTCTACACTCATCATACTAGTGTAGGTAACTCTACCTTCAGGCTCATCAGAGAGAACTAAGTCTACTCTAGCCATTTCCCTATCATAATCATCATACCATTCAGCTTGTGGACCATTTCCAGCAATACTAGGTCCATAAAAAGGTAGATTTGCAAGGTTACTAAATTCCTCTAGTGACATTTTGATCTTTATTCCTTTAACTTCAGAGCTAATTCCATTAGCATTCATCTCAAAATTTGAGTAAAAGATCTTAACCAGAAATGGATAGTAATCCACTTGAGTTTCTAGAAATTCCTTGACTTTTTGACAGATTAATATCTTAGTGAAATTGAAGGAATTATCATCAAAATACTTAAAGTCCATCATCCAAGGTTCTAGAATTCCTCTATCCTTGAAATTTTGTCTAAAGAACTCTTTCTGATTATCAGTGAGGGAATACCTTTGGAGAAGAACATCATTTTCCATGAAAGATGTAGGAGCCCCATTCTCTGCAACTTCTGTCTCAATGTGAGACTCAACTTCCTTTCCTTTGCTCTTCTTTGCAGCTTTGGAAGTCCCTGCTTCCTTTTTCTTCTTTTCATCCTTCTTTGGGGTTTCCATCCCTTTTCTCTTCTTCTCAGGGGTGTTAGAGGTTTCTGCTCCCTTCTTCTTCTCAGCTGATTTCCACATCTCCATTTCTTTTCTCTTCTTTTCAGCAGCTTTTGAGGGTGAAGGACCAGTATTCTTGGTTCTTGCCATGTTAGGGTTTTAGAAAGGGGAAAAGAAATGTCTGAGGTTTAGCTCTGCTAGGGTTACGAATTAAGTGAAGAGAGAGTGGATTTGAGAGGATTTGAAATTTTGAAATAAAATGGAATTCAAATACCAGGCTTTATAACGTTTGCGTACAGGGGTGTGATACACCCAAGTATTTAAGATTTGCATTCTGACTTTCTCAGATTTAACATACATGCCTGTAGTACACCTCAGTATACTTATGACATTCAGGAATTGTGTTTCAGTGTTTTTAATACATCTGTGTATCACAGGGATGTATCAGACCAAAACACAGGGGATTCATTCCTGATCCTCTATACAGCTATTGATCACACCCATGTATAAAACAAATTTCTAGTTTTTTATACACGTACATGGGTTAAGTACATAGGTGTACCTGATCAATCTAATTCTAGCTGAAACTCTCTTCTAACCACACACAGATAGATCATTCCAGAGACAGATCATACAATCATAAGGCATATTTACACAGAGATTTAAACATACAAACACTTTCAACAGAGATCAGATATAGGATTGGTCAATTATGCCTAATTCTCTTCTAATGAAAAAGAAGCTTTCCTTGTTCAAAGGCTTAGTAAAAATATCAGCAAGTTGCTTTGTTGTATCAACATATTCAATCACAATTTCTCCACTTTGAACATGATCTCTAATGAAATGATGTCTGATTTCTATGTGTTTGGTTCTAGAGTGCATTATGGGATTCTTAGTTAAGTTAATTGCACTTGTGTTATCACACTTAATGGGAACTTGGTCTAGTTGCACACCATAATCAACTAATTGTTGTTTCATCCATAAAACCTGTGCACAACAGCTACCAGCTGCTACATATTCAGCCTCAGCAGTGGATAGAGCCACACTAGATTGCTTTTTACTAAACCATGAAACTAATGAATTCCCTAGTAAATGGCATGTTCCACTTGTACTCTTTCTATCTAGTTTACAACCAGCAAAATCAGAGTCTGAGTAACCAATTAGAGTACATGTAGCTCCCTTAGGATACCATAATCCCATGTCTTTTGTTCCTAACAGATATTTAATTATCCTCTTAACTGCTGTTAGGTGTGATTCTTTAGGGTTTGCTTGATACCTAGCACACATGCATACACTTAACATGATATCTGGCCTACTAGCAGTAAGATAAAGTAATGAGCCTATCATACCTCTGTATTTTGACATATCAACAGGTTTACCTTGTTCATCCTTGTCCAGATAACAGGCAGTACTCATTGGAGTTGCCATCTCCTTAGCATTTTCCATGCCAAACTTCTTGATCAACTCTTTGCAATACTTGGTTTGGCTAATGAAGATTCCATTTTCTGTTTGCTTTATTTGTAGTCCAAGGAAAAAGTTCAGTTCACCCATCATTGACATCTCAAACTCATTCTGCATAAGACTTGCAAACTCATTGCACAAATGCTCATTAGTAGCACCAAAAATGATGTCATCCACATAAATTTGTACAAGTAAAATGCTGTGTGCCTTCTTCTTAGTGAACAAAGTTGTGTCAACTTTGCCTCTTTTGAAACCTTTTTCAATTAGAAAATTGCTTAACCTTTCATACCAAGCTCTAGGAGCTTGTTTTAAGCCATACAAAGCTTTAGACAATTTATAAACATGGTTAGGCAAATCATTATTCTCAAAACCAGGTGGTTGACTAACATATACCTCTTCTTGAATAAATCCATTTAAGAAAGCACTCTTTACATCCATTTGATACAATTTAAATCCCATTATGCAAGCATAAGCAAGTAGCATTCTTATAGCTTCTAATCTTGCTACTGGTGCATATGTTTCATCATAATCTATGCCTTCCTCTTGATTATACCCTTTGGCTACCAGCCTAGCTTTGTTTCTCACAATTATGCCATTTTCATCTAGTTTATTCCTAAAAACCCATTTTGTACCTATTACTTGACTATTCTTGGGTTTAGGCACTAGGTTCCATACTTGATTTCTCTCAAACTGGTTTAATTCATCATGCATAGCCATCATCCAATGTTCATCAGTTATAGCATCATCTATATTCTTAGGTTCTACTTGAGACACAAAAGCCATATGATTATTTCAAGATTGATGAAATAACTTTAATGCAACAATGTAGACATACTATCCAATGATATATAAGTCAACACAAAAAGATTCACAGTCACATATTAACAATGATAATTAGAAAACATATTCAAGCAATATTCTTTCTTTATTGTTACCCATTTTGTGTTTGGACATGGCTCTATGTCATGATTCCAATTTTTGCTCTTGACCTTCCAACACACCTACAAAACAGAATTTCATGTTTGTGCTATAGGTACCCAACTTTTCTTGGGTCCTTCATGGTTAGAATATGATAAAGTTCCTTTTGGAACCCATATTTGCCTTATCCACAATGAATAATTATTTCTCAAATTGCAGGAAGCAGCTATATGACCTTTCTATTGCAATAATGACATCTAGCATATTGTGATGTATTAGCATAATGAGAAACATGCAAATTTCTAAAGGTTTTTGCCTTTCTTTCAAATTTGTACACTAGATCAACTTGGTTTTTCATTTCTTTTTGCTGTCCAAGTAATGCATTCAAGTTGTCTTTATCACTAGTAATTCTAGATAAATCACCATTCAAATCATTTATTTGTTTCTCCAACTTAGGACAATTATCACATATAGGTGCATCTAAAACAGTAGCTAGTTTTTCTTTCAAAGCACAATTTTCTGTTTTTAATTTATCTACTTCTTTGTTTAAAATAGAATTTTTCTCTTCTAGGCATGTGATGGTTTTCTTAGACTTAATTAGCAATCTAGCAAGTCTAATTGATTCTTTATGAAGTTCTTCAAATGCATTTTGCAATTCATCATAAGAAGGTAATTCATCAAGGTTAGAATCATTTACCTCATCATCTTCTTCATGAAGATGAGCAGTTAAGCACAAGTTTGATTTTTCATCATTGGAATCATTCGTTGAGACAAGATTGTTATCCTCCAAATCTGTGTATGCACGTTTAAGTTTCTTTTCCTTCTTAAGCTTTCTGTCAACCTTTATAGATTTTACAGCTTTGAATGCGATGCTTCTATTGTTTTTGCCTTCTTCTTCACTTATCACCAATCTAGTCAACTCCATTTCATGTTCTTGTAGCTTTCCAAACAGTGTTGCAATAGTCATTGAAGAAAGATCTCTTGATTCTGAAATTGCAGTGACTTTAGGCTGCCATTCTCTACTTAGGCATCTCATTACTTTGTTGATTTGATCCTCATTTGATATAGCTTTACCAAGACCAGCAAGTTGATTGACAATATGTGTGAATCTCTTTTGCATTTCACTCATTGGTTCTCCTTGCTTCATTCTGAACAGCTCATATTCATGTGTGAGAGTGTTCATTCTTGCTCTTTTGACATCAGTGGTTCCTTCATGTGTTACTTGCAATGTGTCCCACATCTCCTTTGCTGTCTTGCAATTTGAAACCCTGAAAAACTCATCACGGCTCAAAGCAGATGTTATAATGTTCTTAGCACGTGTATTATATTGAATTCTTTTCTTATCATCCTCATTCCATTCAATTTTAGGCTTATTCCTTGGAGCACCATTAGCATCCACAGTAGAGGGGACAAATGGTCCATTTTCTACTGCATCCCATATGTCTACACCAGCTGCCTCAAGAAAGATTACCATTCTTTCCTTCCAATAGATGTACTCAGATCCATTGAAGGCAGGAGGGCGTGCAAGGGAAGCCCCTTCATTTAAGCAGTCATTGGAAGCCATACTCTTAAAGCTGTTAAGCCAAACTTAAGAGTTTAGCTCTGATGCCAATTGTTGTTTTGGCTTCAAAGACTCAAGAGGGGGGGGGGGGGGGGTGAATTGAGTTTTCAAAAAATTCTTCCTTTTCAAAAACTTACTTTTCAAATTAGATTTGCCTCAGGATCACTAATAGATTAAGAAAGGGCTTTTCAAGATTCAGAACAGGTAATACAGGTATTAGATACAGGCCTTAATCAGTCAGCAACTGAAGTTACAATATTTCAGTTTCAGATTCAGTTTCAGTTTTAATCAACTCAGTTTTGAACAATTAATAACTCAAGATTGATTGCAATAATACTTCTGGTTTCAATTCAAATTAAACAGATCAAGTTCTCAACTTTAACAATCAGGTTTTATAGCTTACAATTCAATCTTTAAGAAACAAAAACAGATTGTATATGATTGAGTTTTAAGCCTTGCAATTCAATAACAGTTATATGCAATTCAGTTCAGATATTGAGCCTTAAGATCAGATTTGAACAACACAAATTAGATTGCAGTTTGCACAATGTTCAATTAGTGATTTCAGATTATAACAGAAACAATATTGAACAATGTATATCAAGAAACTCAGTTTTATGCGCAAGACAGAAATTAAAGAGCTTTGAGTTTAGGAATACCACACAACCAGATTTATCCTGGTTCAGTCACCACCACTGTGACCTACATCCAGTCCCCACTCCACATGTGGGATTTCACACACTAACACAGCAAGCTTTAGCCAGGTAGCTTGAAAAACCTTTACACCACAGAGCACTTCTTTCACTTCTAGGATACCACACCTCTTGTGAAAAAGCCTCAATGTTCTTCCTTAGGATTCCTCACCCTAATCACACAGAGAGACTCCCTCTCTCTTACAATGTAATAGAACAGAAAAAATTGATTTCTAACTCTCAAAAGTTGAATACACAAATTGAAGCTCTTAATGAGAATGAAACACTCTTATCACAATAAGCTCAAGAAAGATGATGAATGATTTTCACAATTGATCTCTCAAATTAATTTCGTGTGTTTCTGATATGATCTCAGTATTCTATTGATCCCACTTTATATAGAAAATAAGTTGTAACCGTTTGGGATCAGTCCAAACAGATCTTGAACAGGGGTTGAGTACAGGGATGTATTAACCATTTTACATACTGAAAGTTTCTGTACACCTGTGTAATACATGGCTATACTAGTTCTTTAAAAACTTGATCTTGGTTAATCCATCAGTACCCTACACCAGTACACCTATTCAGTACATCTATGTATTTATGAACATCAGATTTTTCCAGAAACTTGAATACACGAGTACATAGCATATGTACAGGCCTGTATTCAGTTAACCATTTATAACTGATCTGATTTCATGATATTCATAGGTGTAGTACATCTATGTACTGAATATTAAGAACTTTATATTCACTTGTCAGTTACAGGAAATGGTATTAATCCCTTTAATACATGGCTGTACTGACAGAGAATTTTCTTAACTTCCAAAAATCATTTTCATTAATACTTATTCCTTTTTAATGCAGGTTATGAAAATTGATTTTCTTCATGCAGCATTTCAACTGAGCTATTTGTGAATAAGAGATTTCTTCTTTTACAAATCATCTAAGACTTAAATCTAAATCTCCTTTAAGCTCTTGTCTTGATGACTCCTTGATGTTTGTCCTTGTTTGTTGCTCCTTGAGCTCTTCAAGTTCTTCTTTGAATAGTCTCCTTTAATTGCTTACAGAACTTGATACTTTACAGCTTGATACCTGTCTTTGCAATTTGATACTAAAACACTTGCACACACATTAAATTGTATATTTGTCATATATCAAAATCTCTATGTCATTGAGTCTTACATTTATTGTGTGGTATTTGTAATTGATTGTAATTATTGTGTGATGTTTGAGTTGATGATTTAAAATTGTTCTATTATCAAGTTGATAAGTGATTCTATGTTTTAAAGTCTTATTTTGATATATGTATTGATTTTAATTCAGTGAAAGACAGTTTTAATAAAGTTATTATAGATAATTGTTGTATAAAAAAAGAAATCAACGAATTTTAAGATCGTTTTGCATTAAAACCCACTAACTGAGAGGTTATAAGGACGAATAGTGAAAAGTCGCATTTTCTTTATTTTCCTTAAAAGACTTCAAAAAAATATATTGAAAAGAGAAGCCTCTAAAATGTTTTAGAGTCGTTAAGGAAAAATTATATTTGAAATAAAAAGGCTTTTGTTTTACTAAAAAGTTTGATATAGACAAAAAGTTTAGGAAATTGCAGTTCTGGCAAAAACTCTGTAAAATTATTTCTTTATGTCAAAAGATTTGAAAAAAAAATGAATTTCCTTGCGATTTAAAGTTTTAGAAACAAATTTCAGCGGAAAAGATTTTCTGCAAAAAGGTTTTAAATCAACTCATATTTCCGATAAACTTGGATATGTTTCTGAGTTTTGTTTTGGTATTTGTTTTTCACCGAACGAAAACTGTGTTAAAAATGAAATTTGTGACGACCTAGAGATCGAGACATCGGGCTAGTGTTTCTATGAGTAAGTACGTGGACTATGAGTCCCGTGTGTCGTGGGTTAAAGTCCACTTGGCTTCGTGTCATTAATAAGCGAAAACTAGTGACTGGTGAATCGGCCTAGAGTTTCGTAATGAGCACTTGGATTGCGTGTCCTGTGTTAAATACAAATGAGTTTGATAACTGTGTAAGATTTGTCGTGAGCATTGAGCCTCGATAAGAAAGAATGAACGACAAAGAAAAACTGAGAACCAACTGTTTTAGACGTGCCATGTTTTCAAGGTACAATCCCAAAATGGGATTGGCGAATTGGGGAAGTCAAGACCAAAGTGGGTCTACTAGGGACATCCGGGTTCGTGAGCCACAAAAGTTGGGGCCTCGCGGTCTCGAGCTGTGGACGTAACGACTGCCAAACATGGATGTACTCAATCAGGGACTACTCAATATTATTTAGGTTTTGACGTGATATCCTTGAACAATTGGAGCTTGGACCTAAATTGAGAGGCCGACCTCATGAGAACAATTGTGCTATGGGGATTTTTGCGGCCTATCATGCTCGACGAAGGGAAGTTAGGATCTCCGGAGATTACTAAATAAATAATGGATATTTGAAGAGTCGTGCAGTTTTACAACTCATGATGGTTGTCGAGTATGAATCCCCTTGTTAAATAACATTGACATTATGACTATTGTTACGTTGTTTTACATGCCACTGTTGTCATATGTTGTTGATTTGTGTGTCGCGTATGTAGCTATCATGATAAAACTCATATATCGGTATCTCACCCTTGCAATATTTTTCTGTTCTTGGTCTGGCCATTGTACCCTACTACGTGGATATAGACATTGCTGAGGAGTTCCCTACTACATTCGAGGAAATCGAAACATGATCTTTGAAGAGGACTTGTGTAGATGAGATGACCATATAGGTCATTCTCGGTAGATGTTTTGTAAAGCGACTAGCTTAGGCTCCTGAGATGTTTTTGTTTTGATGATAAGTATGTATATATGGCTTGGAGAGCCTTTCTTTTGAACGGTAATTTAAGACTTTTCTTTTTGGTCATGTATATTTTGGTCATGTAAATATTTTCAGAAAAACTTGTACACTATATTGACTTATGATGTTTAATATTACTATGATGGATGAATGTATGTATAGTACTTTGTTTTACTGTATTGTTTACATATTAATGTTTGGTGATATCGAAAAAGAAAATTTTTTCCACCGTTTTCGAACATAGCTAATATGTAAACTATTTTCCGAAAGTAACCAGCGTTCACTTTCTTTTTATGTTTTTCGCATCAAGTTAACCATGTTGCACCAAGGGGGTGTTACAAAGTGAGTTAGTGGACAAGGCATTCAGGTCAAAGGGTTGGACGTAACTCTTGGGTGGAAAGAGTGACAAAGGATAATATCTCTGTGTGCATGATCTTCTTTACCCCTTCTCTATTTATATTTGTTTTATCTAAACTTTTGGGGATTGAATTTGAAATTCTTTACACTCCTCTTCCGGAAATTGTTTCCATGCATGTTTAATCTAGGCTTACCTAATTTGCAAAATTGTTTTTCGAAAATATTTTCAAAAAGTTATGAAACATAGTAACCCACTTCTTGTGTTTCTCCATGTCACTTTCATAGAGGATGTGAGCGCTAATAAAAATGGACTTGGCTTTCTCTCCATCCTCTCTTTCTCTTCCGCCCTACTTCCCAAAGGACAATATTGAAGGGCTTGATATGAAGATTCAATTTTTCAATCAAAGGACAAATAGAAACGAGATTCTGAATAATTTGTTCACCTCACAAAGGGTTGCCTTTCATTGGGCTCTTTGCCATCACTGTTTGTCAAGAGCATTTGGAATTAGAATATTCAACATTCAATTAGATGCCTTGGAGCTGAATTATTTTTGTAATTTCAATTTTTCAATTAAAGGACAAATAAAAATGACATTTCGTTATTTTGTAATGTCAAATTAATGGAGTTGCAAGATTTAGCAAGCTCTTGTTGTCAAATGTCAATATAATTTTGTTACCAATAAATATTGTAACTCTTATTCACTTGTTGATTCTTAAGTTTTGCTTCATATCGATTTTTTTTTTTCAAGCTAACTGATGTGATTGTAATTCTCAAAATTATTATGCTTTCTGATTTGGGGTTTCTGTCCATGTTTTGCAATATTAATTTGAGGTTTCTTTTCTGCAATATTAGTTTAAAAAGAACCGACCAATAGGCCTGAAATTCAAAGCTTAATTTTACTAATTCATTAAAATATACACTTTAGAGAAAGATTTATGGATTAAATATGTTAAATATACCCTCTTTTTTAAAATGTGTCAGAAGTGATTCCTATACCGCATATTTTTAGTCCCTTATTTTTTACAACCACACATTTTTAGTCTCTCATTTTTTTTTAAAAAAAAATTTGGTTTTATCAAACGAAACTATGGTGTAGGGACCATATATCTTTGACACATTTTAAAAAATAAGGGACTAAAAAGGTACATTTTTCAAATAGGGGACTAAAACCGAATTTTTGTCAAAAATGAGGGACTAAACACATATCTAACCCAAGATTTATAGAGCATGGATGGTTTACACTTCATAATAAAATAATCAAAGTTTTTTTTTTATCATGGGATGGAAACATAATCAACTCACGATGATAGGGTAGACTTTAATAGCGTTTCCCCTTGAGAAAATGCTAATAGATGTGATGTGGGTAACATTTGATAACGCTTTATAAAAAACAAGCTATAAAAAGTGATACTTTTGATAGCTCTTCCTCGATTAAGTGCTATAAAAGATATATTGATCTTTAGTATAAAATGGTTTAAAGAAATATTTTCAATGCATCATCATGACTTAAAAAGTTATAGTGTTATACCCATGAATGAATATTTAATTAATTTGATCATGAAGGGAATATTTGTTAGGTAGTAGAAACAATTCACTGATGGAGTTGGCTATAGGTTGCAAATTAAAACATGTAAACTTTCCTTTTATTGCTATGCATGGCATTTCTTTTAACCTTCTAATTAAGTTATACATACAATTGCTATTGATTGTGTTAAATTTTGTCAACTAATTCAATGTACACTTCAATATGAAAGATCATAGGCAATGATAAATTCAACAAGGGGAACATAAAAGCATAGATAGAAAACAAAATAGCCATATTAATAACACTTCATTGATAATTAATAGTCGGGGACCAACAAATACAAATAGTTATGATGATATACAAATAGATATGACTATAATTTTGCTCATAAGATTATTTCTAAGGATTTCTAAGTATAACAATTAATTCATCAAACTTTTTCATAACAGCTGTCTTGAATCCTTCCAACACACTAATGATAGCTTCATTACGTGAAGCAACAAATTGGTCAGAAGAAGATTAAGTTGGCGACAATGAAGAGGAGTGGTTTTTTCAATACTTATGCTCTGAGCAAGATTTCTTGCCCTCTTAGCAGATGACTCACCTTGAGCCATTTTTCTCTTCTTAGCCAGGTATTCTAAACGATCATTGGCCTCAATAGTAAGTGTGGCATTAAGATAAGCTAGGTTATACTCACGCTTTCTTTTTGGCTTATCTGTGTCAGGGCAAATTGAGTTGGAGACACTGGTGATGAAGGTTCTGGATATAGGTGAGAAGCATCCATTTATAAGGGAGGATTGGGAGGCCTTACACTCCTAGCGTGTTGTAGGAATCTCTTTCACATCTAGGAAGTAGACTTCATGATGCCTGAAGATCGAATAAAAGAGCATCCCATAGGGGATGCTCCTATCATTCCTAAGGAGACAATATACTTTAGATATTCCATGATGAGGAATGGAAGATTGATTAGGGAGTAAGTGAGAAAGTGGTAGACGATTGTCAATTTTGTCTTTGGAATCTCCTCTGTAACACCCCCCTTGGGCGTTACATATCTAACTCTTAACTCGTTGCGGAAATTTAAATAAAAAGAATTTGGCTGGTTTTACTTTCGAAAAAAAATATTCACTTTAAGTCAGAAAACTCGGGTTTAAAAATTTTCCTTTTGAATATTCCGGAAAAGTAATACACACATTACAAAAGTAAAATCACATTATATTTGAACAAAGATCTAGAATTTTTACAAAAATTTCGACAAAATCTCCTCTGTAATTCCAACATCTCAGGATAAAAAAATACCTGCTGAAAACATTTATATTTTCAACCCAGAAATTCCAGTCATATAAAATACATCAAGACAGTAATATTCTGAAAATATTTACATCAACAAGCTATACATGACAAAAGAAAATCTTAAATTTCCATCCAAAAGAAAAGCTCTCAGAGCCATAAACAAATCCAATTAAAATAAAGGCTCTCCGAGCCATGAACATATACTATCATAAATCGATAATGTCTCAAAAACCTAAGCTGGTCATTCTAAAATATATTCCTGAGAAAGATCCCATGGTTCTCACCATTACAACTAACATCTGACATCTTCAAGGATTAGGACTAATATCCTCGAGTGAAGCTGGGAACTTCTCTGCAACCTCTGTACACTCAAACCCAAAATACCACAAAAGAAACCAGACAGAAAATAATGCAAAGGTGAGATACCGACATATGAGTTTTATCATAGCAGTCACATACACGACTCACAAGACAACCACACAATATAACATCATAATTATAGCACAGGAATTCATTCTCGACAACTAAATGCAGTTTTTATAAAACCTTTCATGTCACTTCAATATTCACTATCTAGTTCACTATCTCCGGAGATCCTAACTTCCCTTCGTCGAGCATGATAGGATCACGATAATGCCCATAACACAATTGTCTCGCGAGTTTGGGTCGGCCTCTCAATTTAGGTCCGATCCCGAATTGTTCTGGGGTATCGCACCTCACCTAAATAACATTGAATAGTTCCCTATTGAGTACATTCATGCTGGGTAACCGATTTCCACGGCCCGAGGGTGCAAATCCCGAGCCTTCCGTGGGTTTTCGAGCCCGAATGTCCCTAATAGACCCAAAGACTAAAGGAGCCATCTTTGGTCCGTAACTATCCAATTTGTCAGTTCACCCTGTGTGAAACTGTAGCTCGATACACAATGGCACGTCTGCCACAACGGCATATAGCCAGACTATGCATGTAAAACAAATATTCTCATTTCCGCTTTTCTTTTTCGCATCATTTATTTCCTCGTCAAGGCTTAAAGCTCTCGACTACTTTTATTCAGGTATTAGATATATTCTAAATACCAACTCAAGATTTTTAAGCCAAAAACAAAGATCTTAAAAACCTCTTCCTCAATTCGAACACTAGCCCGACGTCTCGGAAGTCTAGGTTCTTTTCATCACTAGGAACACTAGTCTGGCTTTATCGGCACTCCGAATTCAGCCCGATATTTCGGCAATCCAAATCCAGCCCGGGTTTATAGCTCGGTGATCTAGGTCCTTTCTTTTTCTCAAAACTCAAAACAAGAACTCTAGCCCGTCATTTCGGAAAGCTAGGTCCTTTCCACTTTTCTCTTTTCCACTTGGTTTTTCGTTCAGTGAAAACTAAATCGAAAAACAAAAGTTCAAAAGTTTCTCAACTTTGTGACAAATACTTTTCGTTCTTGTAAATACACTTTCATAGAAAACTTTGTCCTCTAAAATCCGTTTTCTGAAAACTTGGAAAACCACTGAAACCTTTTTCTCAACTTTAAACCAAATATAAAACCCTTGCAATTGAATTAAGGTACTTAAATGTCTTAATCTTTATTAACAAGCAATGACCAGTGTCATGCCCTCAGCCAATCACAATCAAGAAACATAACATATAGTCCAATGCATACATAATCCAACGACAATATAATTTATATTCAACAATTCTAAATAACATCAACACACATTTTTAAAATCAAACATATTATCAATCAAACAAACAGGGTACATGACTAGCAAAACCTCTTCAGGTAAACTCCCTTTACCTTTGAAGACCAGAAAAATATCCTCTTTTTGTCGCATTCAACAGTCAGCTTCCCTCACCACGAAGCTGCTCAAGTTCAAACTCCAACTCGACGTTCCCGTTTCCTCTAAACAGCTTCTATCAACTCCCGAAAAATGTAAATCCTGTTTCTCCAGAGTAACCACAACCACAACGACATCCCGGAGAGGGAGTTAAAACATTTTTCACAACCAGACGATTCACATAATTAGTTACTCATCATCAAATGCTCACTCTAAGTGGATTTAAATACTTAATTTCACAAAAACACAACTAATTTCAATTAAAAATCAGATTGGGGCTTTAGGGCTCACAAACACAATTTGGAGAAAAAAAATCATTTGATATAAGGATAATAAAATTAACTTAATAGAGCACTAATTTATAGTCACAATTGCATATATACATAGTTGATTTTATAGCAAATAAAATCAGATTGGGGCTTTAGGGTTCATAGAGAAATTTGGGGAAAAATCACTCTACTTAAAGAATGGTGAAATTGATTTAGAGAACTACTAAATTACAATCCCAATTGCATAAAAACAAGTTTTAATTTCATATTGCAACATGAAATCAAGAAGCTAGGGTTAGGGTTTGTAATTGAAATTTGGGGTTTCTTGAAATTCAACAAGATAAGGTGAGGAATCACTCACCCACAAGGAAGAAGAGGCGGTGGCGGTTGGACTGTCCGGCGCGGCGGCGACGACAGCGATGACGCGGCGGAGCACACAAAAGAAGGTCCTGAAACATCCATGACTCATAACATGAAGGTAGGTCTTGAGGAAGAAGAAAGATGTTCAAATGGACAAGAATAAGTAGAGAACCACCATTAATGGCGGCATACCGGACTGAACATGGCGGAGAACGGCGTTTTTTGCGGTGGAGGATGCGGAACAGACACGGGGTCGTCCTCCTTGAGCGGCGACCGAAGCGTCCCAACTGCGGTGGTCGCGCGGCTCCCCTTACGGCGACGGCGTGCGGTGGTTCGATGGCAGCAGGAGGCCGGCGTCGACTGGAAAGAAGGAAGGAGGAAGGAGATGAAGTGGGGAGGAAGAAGAGAAGAGAAAGGAAAGAAAAAAAGAAAGAAGTGAGGGGGGTCGTGCGAGTACGGGAGAAAGAGAGAAGGAAGGGACTTTTTTTTTTCTTTATTTCTCTTCTTTGGTTAGCAAAAGGTAAAATGTGTGATTGAAATTGATTTTAGAAAAATAGAAATAATAATGAACCCTTAGATCTAAAAACAATGAGTGACAAATATGTTTTCAAAATTTGAAATAAAGTAGAGATTGATAGTTGAATTGATCAACTAAGAAAATCTACAGTCCAATATTTAATCTCCGATTAATGTCAAACCAATTTATTTTCAAATCTAAAAATAAATAGAGTGAAATATGAAAATAATTTTCTTTCAATCATATCATTTAAAATATTTTTCTAAACAAATACTAATAGTGATAATAACATAACATTATTGTCTAGTAAATGTGCATATATTGAAATAAGTCAGTGCTAACGCATTCAATAAAATAATTTTAAATGAGTCAATAAAATTACTCAAGATTAAGCGTCATAAAATAATTAAAAATTAATGTCCAAATAATTATCATTCCAATAAAAATAATATAAATAGATATATTTTACCGATATTGAAAAATCGTAAAAATCGGGGTGTTACATTACTACCCCACTTAAAAAAATTTCGTCCTCGAAATTTCGTGACTCGAAACTAGATAGGATCTTGTAATTGCATCTTAATCCCAAAATCTTACTTTATACTTCTCGTTAATACTTCCCTTAGATGACTTTCGTAATTTAATAACGAAATTCATACTTAGTCTTCGTTCCATTTATCCTCAACAATAAATCGCTTATCCTCAATCCATACTTCCTGTCCTCAACAATTTCATCCTAGACTTCTACGCATAAAGAAATAATCAAAACTTAATCTCTTTTTACTTTAATCCTAGTCCATTAAAAAATTTTCCTTCGACATCTTTAACTCTTACTATTAACTTCAAGATTTAAACTAAGATTTCCACATATTCACAGCACACACATCAGTTCCTATCCTAGATTCTATGTTGCATACCCAATCGCTTCATTCCTCTTATTACTAACTCCATAACATAATCGATTCTTACGTCGTTCTCTTTCATCCTCGAAATTATCTACCACCACATATATCCACTATCCATACCATTTTATCTTAGTTTCCTACCACATGAAGAGCGAAATCAAAACTTAATCACTTCCATTCTCAATTACTGTCCCACTAGAAAAATTGTTTTCCACTCATCTAACTCTCATAGTTAACACCAAGATCAAAATTGACTTTACCATAATATGCATCAACCTCCTACTCAAGGTATACGATTGTAGTCTTAGTCCCTCTGAATGTAATCTGCTTTTCTAGATTCTATCAAAATCACATACTTAAGTCTCCATTCAACATCGTAAAATTTCTTAAGATAAACTGAAATCAAAATATCACGCACCAGATAAAATCATCTAATTCACCAATTTTCGGACTTCTGCCACAGCTTATTTTTATTCAAGAACTCCTCTTTTCCTTTAACATTCAACTTAGGTACTCTACTATAGATTCTTTCCGATAAACCTTCAAACTCATAAAATCAATCTCAACCATGGATATTGATCATTATTCTAAATTCTAAATTCCTTTAGTGATATTTCTGCCTCAATCAACATTTGATTCATAATAATTTCCTCACTCACTGCTATTTATCTTAAGGATTCATATCTTACTGGTCACAACTATACCTCAACATAACTTTCGTCACTTCCTATCCATCGGGCTAAAGAGATGATCGTAGTTAAATACTACACTTACTCCCAAACCAACTTCCTAAAGATCACATTATTTTTCTCGCTCACCCACTCGAGTTGAGGGTGATCCGTTGGGCTTAGCCTCAACTTAGTCCTCAACACTTAGAGCGGACTTTACCGATAAATGTTGGTAAACTTCGGATCTTCATTTGAAACGATGCTTGAGGATACTTCGTGAAATTTGATTAGTCCTCTGGTACATACTTCGGTTTAGCTTCTCCACTTCATGGTGGATCTTAACAACTAAGAAGGGTGTTGACTTCATCAACCTGTCCACTATCACTCGAAACCAAATAAAACTCTTGAAGGTACTCGGTAAATCCACGACAACATTCATTGCGATGCTAACATCTAAACTAGGAACGTCTCAATTACATTCTTACTGTACTCAACTAACTCTGATATCGTGATATGAATCAAGTAGCCATCCTCATAACTCATGAGATAGGTCACACGTCAATGACTTTTGGAAAAACACATAGGGTAAAACTAATCAAGGATGACAAGTCCTTTCGAACCAAAATAAGACATGATCTTAGAGATTACAAAAAGAAATTTTCTTGATTGTACTTCCACAAAAGCATAAAGAAGAATTCTATCAATTCGAAAGATACCGGAACATCCAGTATGGAAAAAGATTCTTCAATTAGGTTCGTGAGTGTAAAAATGCATAGCTAATACATGTTTACAACCATGACTCTAATAAAGTTCCTCCTTTCACAAGGACTTCCAGCGGATTAGGAAATCAAAAGATGAACAGTTCCTGACTCCAAGAGTATTCGTTCTTAGTACAAGGAATTTATAAAACGACGATTTAAAAAGAGAACAGTCTAGCAAAAATTCAGACTGAATCACATCTACATGTGACTTGACTAAGTTTCATCATGAAACTTCTGTTACCACGAAAATATCTGTGTTACAACTCCGGAAATAGTCATAACAAAATTCTCAACGAACTGTGAAAATATCCAAGCCAATGAATATTACCAAATCCATCCACTCGAATGCCTAATGCACTGAGGATTATTCAGAAATGTGAGTACAAATTCTCACATACAAGAAAATCCATTAGGGTGAATTAAAAAGTACTGACTAGCATGACTAATTGCTAAATCCTGATAGACTTTAAATAAAGATTAGACAGTCAGTTTTACAGGTACGCATTTGATCATAGAGATTGTCTAATACAATCATCGGAATTTGAGGAATAATTGTCGATTTACAAGTTCATAAAGGAATGAACAGTACAGATAAGAATTTCCGTAATCATGAGACACCCACCCAAGGTTGAAGATTCAAATCATCTTGCCTTGGTTCCAACAAGCACACAGGTCTTTCCAGACACGCTTAGTATGGTCACTCTAAATCGGGTACGATCACGGACAACTTAGTCAGTCTCTTCGTCATGCAAAGAGTTGGTCTTTCCTCGTAGGTTGAATCAACGGTTCCAAAATCTATGATAGATCCTCACTCAAATCTGGTGATAACTCATCCTCAAGTCGATCTTTGCGTAGACGACGACTCCTCACAATTGATCTATCTGATCAACTATGCACGGCAGAGAGTACTCATTCTTGATCATCCTTTCATTGAGTTGTTTTAAATCCACGCGGAATCTCGAACTTTCAAACAACATTGGTACTTCCTACGGAAAATACTCGGTCTAACAAACTGTTCAGACCACAGATCTTCCAGTTGAATCGAGTCGTCTAACTCGATTAACTTTGTAGGCGACATCCTACACAAGGAGGTAGAAATCGAGTCGAATCTAAAAACTAGATCAATCGAATACCCAATATCCTTTCGTAAAAGGTAAACCTGGAACATTCTTAGCGAACATTCCTAGAAAATCTACCTTAAAAAGCATATTATTCAAATTGTAACACCCCTAGTTTTTACACATATGATTAATTATTTTATTTGGATGTTTATGTTTATTTTGTTATGTGGTTTAGTTTGAGTAATTAAATTACTCTCTTCAAATTATTTTATTGTGTGCGTTAGCACTGACTTATTTCAGTGAATGCACACTTACTAGACAATAATTTACGTTATTGTCACTATTATCACCAGTACAGAAAAATGTTTTAAATAATATGATTAAGAGAAAAGCATTTTCATATTTTATTCTATTTAATTTTAGACTTGAAAATAAATTGGTTTGGCATCAATCGGAAATTAAATGTTGAACCGTAAATTTTCTTAGTTGATCAATTCAACAATCAATCTCTACTATATTTCAAAATTTGAAAGTATATATTTGTCAATCTTAATTTTTAGATTAAAGAGGGCAAAAACATTTTAATTTTTAGGCTCAACATTTATCACTCATTTTTGTACCTATTACAAAGTGTTAAGTTAAAAACACTATCCCTCTCTTTCTCTTTTTCTGCCATACGACCCTTCACCCAACTTCTCTCTCTCTTTTTTTCTTCTTCTTTCCTTTCTTTCTTCTTCTTCCTCCCCACTTCACCTTCCTCCTCCTCTCAACCACCAATGAAACCGAGCGCCGCCCGCCCTGCACCACCGTCGGCCGCTCGTCGACGTGAGGAAACCGTCGCGCCTCGAGTCCTTGCAGCGTCTGGTTCGTGCTCCTCGCTGTGCATCTTGTCACCACCACAGAGACGAGCTCCGATCGTCGCTGCGTCGCGTCGCGGTGCACCGCGCCATCTGAACCGGACCGCACGAGGAGACAACCGTGACCCAGCCATCATCCCGCGCGCCTGGCCGCTGCTCCGCTATTCGCTCGCCGTAACTGTCGTGATGCCGCCGCCGCTGTAATCCAAGACAGCCACCATGATATCTCCTTCACCTTGGGTAAGAGTTTTACCCCTAATCTCTTCTCTTTTGTAAATCCCCAAATCAGTTTCAAACCCTAACCCTAGCTCTTTGATTTCATGTTGTAATCTGAAATTAAAATCGATTTTTATGCAATTGGAATTGTAAATTAGTGTTTCCCTAAACCAATTTCATCATTCTTTAAGTGGATTTAATTTTACCCAATTTAGGTTATGAACCCTAAAGCCCCAATTTGATTTTCATTGAAATTGGTTATGTTTTGTAAAATTAAGTATGCATTTATGACATTGGGACTGTTAATTTAAGTTCTGACAAATCAATTTCGCTTTCCTATAAGCAAATCTTATTGTCCCCAAATTTGGTTTAGGAGTCATAAACCCAAATCTGACATTAGTTGAAATTGACTCATCCTTGTGAAATTAACTATGATTTAATGAAATTAGGACCTTTAATTGATGGTTTATAAGTTTAATTTCATGATTCTTTAAGCAAAAACAAGTTTCCCAAATTGTGTGATGAAACCTCTTTTGCCCGAATTGATTTTATTGGAAAATCAAAATACATTTTGTGAAGTTTAACTCCAAACATGATTTTCCTTGAAAGTGACCTTGTTTGGTAATAAGATTAAGTGTTTAGATCAAATTAGAATGTGTGTTTGATCATGTGTAATTGATTTCTTGATTTCTGGTTGTTGCGCGTTGTTGGATTCCCTCTCTGAGACGTTTGACATGGTGCTTGCTTGATGGAGTAGATAGTTACACTCTTGGAGCTAACGTGAGCATTAAGAGGAGGATCCTTTACTTGTCTTCAAAGGTAAGGGGAGCTTGCCTGAGGGATATTCGATGACTATATGCATGTGTGTATGTGCTTAATTGAGTGTTGTAAATATTATTGTGATATTGAGCCAATACTTGAATAACTTGTTTACTTGAACTATTGTGATTATTACTTGAAGTTGAACATTACTTGCTTTAAACTGTCATTAACTGTGATATTATTATTGTTGTGAATATATTACTGTTGATTGAAGTTTGAGAAGCCGGACTTGAGTCTGTGCTCAATGATTATAAGGATTAAAAGCCTTAATAAACCTTGAATAGAACTTTGAAAGTCTTGGTTTCAGTTATAAAAGTTTCTTGTCTAAAGTGCTTACTTCAAAAGAATAAGATTCTTATTTTTAAAAAAGAAATCTTGAAGTGATCTCAAGTCAATCGAAACTACCTTTTTATGATCTAAAGCTTTGTACAGAGAAAACCTTTTTCGAACTATGTGTTTTATGAAGGAAAAACCCTTTGAAAGTATTTACCATCAAGGATTTCAAAAACAAACAAATTTCCTAAATGTTTTATAAAAGAGTTTGTAAAGGAAAAGATTTTCTCCTAAATGATTTAAAAACATTCCGGTTACTTGGATAAGTGACCGAGGTTTTGTTTTGGATTTGATTTTCACTAAGCGAAAGGTAAGTACATGTGAAAGAGAATCTAGTTCGCGAGACGTCGCCTCTAGTATTCAGTTATATGCACGTGATCTAGGATCCGTGTTAAGAATTATGGGCCAAGGGTCCTAATCGTGATGTATGGGCTAAGAGTCCTAATTTCGGAATTGAGGACGGTGCGTCCTAATTTCGTTGCTGCGGACTAAGAGTCCTTATCATGTTAGAGTAAAACATGGATAAAATCATAAGTGATTTCTACGACCACAAACCTTGACTGCGGCATCGGTCAAAGGCGTTGTGATTGAGCACTCGGACCGCGTGTCCTGTGTTTTCTTTAAGTTCAAGTGATGGGGAATTATGAATAGTCGTTAGCTTTGAGCTTCGACAGCGAAAAAGACTACACACAAAGAAAAGCCTTGATAACTGAAAGTCTTTTATTCATATGCATTTCCCCATGGCAGACGTGCTTAAGTAAACCAGATACAAGGAGGTATCTGAGGGTCAGTCCGATTGGCCCAGTTGGAGGCATTCGAGACGTTGTGCATCCGGAGACCTTGGTGCACGAGGTTATGGTGGCAACTTGCCAGTGGGCATCAGAGCTTGACCAACTCTTTATTACTTCTACAATGAAATGGTGTTGTTATCTCATGAAATTAAGTTAGAGCCTGAATATTGAAGTGTCATGCATTGATTTTATAAAACTGATTGTTCGGGTATGAGACCCACTGATATAACACTTGCTGTCTTATGATCTTATCTTGATTATTGAATAAATGCTCATATGCTGCTATATTGTATGTATCATGTATATGGTTGTTGTATGATATATCCAATTGTCGGTATCTCACCCTTACAGATATATCAGGTTTCTTCTGGTTTCGTTATTGTACCTTGGTACGCTAGTACCGATGTTGCAGAGGAGTCTTTTTAAGTCGCTCGAAGACTTGGTTTTAGCTATTTGATAGAGTGACCAGCTTAGGTTTTTGAGATGTTATAGATTTCTAATAGTATTTATTGTATGGCTCGGAGAGCCTTTATTTTGAATGTGAAGTTTATAGCTCGGAGAGCATTTCTTTTGAATAAAAATCTAAGATTTTCCTTTTGGGTCCTGTATAGCTTGTTGATGTAATTATTTTCAAAATAATATTGTCTGGATGTATTTTAGTGTAATTGGAATTCTGGAATGAAAATGTAATTATTTTAGCAGGTGTTCTTTTACCTGGGATGTTCGAATTACAGAGGAGACTCTGTCGAAATTTTTGTAAAAATACTAGTTTTTATTCAAGTATATTTCTAAATTAAATAGACTTGCCAGGCTAGGATTGTAAGCCTGTGTGCCGATCAAAGCTTAGGTTTGGAGTTGTGACAAATTTTTATACCCAATTTCAGACGCTTATGTACTTATATAAATTATTTTCCGAAAGCAACCAGCGAACTATCTTTTTAATTTAAATTCCGCATGTGTTACGTAGTAATACCTAGTGGGGGTGTTACACAAATGTCTGACACAATCCAAAAAGGATAACCGAATGTGTCACACATGGACCAAAACACAATACACTAGCCATGGGTTCCTACAAGTCAAAACTCGTGTAACCCATCAAGATAAAAAAAAAAAAAAAAATACTCAAGCCAATACACATTGTTTCGACAAGTAAACAATTTCAAACAGTGACAAACCAGAGATCATACAACAAACACATAATAGACCTATTCCCCAAGGTTCCCGAAAGACTCGACCAGCTCTGATACCACTTACGTAACACCCCCCTTGGGGGTTACATATCTAACTCTTAACTCGTTGCGGATATTTAAATAAAAAGAATTTGGCTGGTTTTACTTTCGGAAAAAAATATTCACTTTAAGTCAGAAAACTCGGGTTTAAAAATTTTCCTTCTGAATATTCCGGAAAAGTAATACACACATTACAAAAGTATAATCACATTATATTTGAACAAAGATCTAGAATTTTTACAAAAATTTTGACAGAGTCTCCTCTGTAATTCCAACATCTCAGGATATTTACCTGCTGAAAACATTTATATTTTCAACCCAGAAATTCCAGTCATATAAAATACATCAAGACAGTAATATTCTGAAAATATTTACATCAACAAGCTATACATGACAAAAGAAAATCTTAGATTTCCATCCAAAAGAAAAGCTCTCAGAGCCATAAACAAATCCAATTAAAATAAAGACTCTCCGAGCCATGAACATATACTATCATAAATCGATAATGTCTCAAAAACCTAAGCTGGTCGTTCTAAAATATATTCCTGAGAAAGATCCCATGGTTCTCACCATTACAACTAACATCTGACATCTTCAAGGATTAGGACTAATATCCTCGAGTGAAGCTGGGAACTTCTCTGCAACCTCTGTACACTCAAACCCAAAATACCACAAAAGAAACCAGACAGAAAATAATGCAAAGGTGAGATACCGACATATGAGTTTTATCATAGCAGTCACATACACGACTCACAAGACAACCACACAATATAACATCATAATTATAGCACAGGAATTCATTCTCGACAACTAAATGCAGTTTTTATAAAACCTTTCATGTCACTTCAATATTCACTATCTAGTTCACTATCTCCGGAGATCCTAACTTCCCTTCGTCGAGCATGATAGGATCACGATAATGCCCATAACACAATTGTCTCGCGCGTTTGGGTCGGCCTCTCAATTTAGGTCCGATCCCGAATTGTTCTGGGGTATCGCACCTCACCTAAATAACATTGAATAGTTCCCTATTGAGTACATTCATGCTGGGTAACCGATTTCCACGGCCCGAGGGTGCAAATGCCCGAGCCTTCCGTGGGTTTTCGAGCCCGAATGTCCCTAATAGACCCAAAGACTAAAGGAGCCATCTTTGGTCCGTAACTATCCAATTTGTCAGTTCACCCTGTGTGAAACTGTAGCTCGATACATAATGGAACGTCTGCCACAACGGCATATAGCCAGACTATGCATGTAAAACAAATATTCTCATTTCCGCTTTTCTTTTTCGCATCATTTATTTCCTCATCAAGGCTTAAAGCTCTCGACTACTTTTATTCAGGTATTAGATACATTCTAAATATCAACTCAAGATTTATTTCCTCATCACTAGGAACACTAGTCCGGCTTTACCGTCACTCCGAATTCAGTCCGATAGTTCGGCAATCGAAATCCAGCCCGGGTTTATCGCTCGGTGATCTAGGTCCTTTCTTTTCCTCAAAACTCAAAACAAGAACTCTAGCCCGTCATTTCGGAAAGCTAGGTCCTTTCCACTTTTCTCTTTTCCACTTGGTTTTTCGTTCAGTGAAAACTAAATCGAAAAACAAAAGTTCAAAAGTTTCTCAACTTTGTGACATAAATACTTTTCGTTCTTGTAAATACACTTTCATAGAAAACTTTGTCCTCTAATATCAGTTTTCTGAAAACTTGGAAAACCACTGAAACCTTTTTCTCAACTTTAAACCAAATATAAAACCATTGCAATTGAATTTATCAAAGATAACATTTTCTCTGATCCTTTCCATTTTTGAAACCAACTTTTCATAAAACCTCTGAGAAAATCCTTGTTTCCAAAATACTTTTCCTTTCCAAAATTACTTTTAAATAATTTTCATAAGCTTTGATGTTTTCCATTTTCTTTCTTTCCTAACTTTGTTCTATCTTCACACTTTCATCATTTATGATTTTCTTCTCACCATCCAAAGAAGCAAAACACCACTTTTCGATATGCCTGAGTTAAGGTACTTAAATGTCTTAATCTTTATTAACAAGCAATGACCAGTGTCATGCCCTCAGCCAATCACAATCAAGAAACATAACATATAGTCCAATGCATACATAATCCAACGACAATATAATTTATATTCAACAATTCTAAATAACATCAACACACATTTTTAAAATCAAACATATTATCAATCAAACAAACAGGGTACATGACTAGCAAAAACTCTTCAGGTAAACTCCCTTTACCTTTGAAGACCAGAAAAATATCCTCTTTTTGACGCATTCAACCGTCAGCTTCCCTCACCACGAAGCTGCTCAAGTTCAAACTCCAACTCGACGTTCCCGTTTCCTCTAAACAGCTTCTATCAACTCCCGAAAAATGTAAATCCTGTTTCTCCAGAGTAACCACAACGACATCCCGGAGAGGGAGTTAAAACATTTTTCACAACCAGACGAATCACATAATTAGTTACTCATCATCAAATGCTCACTCTAAGTGGATTTAAATACTTAATTTCACAAAACCACAACTAATTTCAATTAAAAATCAGATTGGGGCTTTAGGGCTCATAAACACAATTTGGAGAGAAAAAAATCATTTGATATAAGGATAATAAAATTAACTTAATAGAGCACTATTTTATAGTCCCAATTGCATACAAACATAGTTGATTTTATAAAAACATAATCTTTTTCAAATAAAATCAGATTGGGGCTTTAGGGTTCATAGAGAAATTTGGGGAAAAATCACTCTACTTAAAGAATGGTGAAATTGATTTAGAGAACTACTAAATTACAATCCCAATTGCATAAAAACAAGTTTTAATTTCATATTGCAACATGAAATCAAGAAGCTAGGGTTAGGGTTTGTAATTGAAATTTGGGGTTTCTTGAAATTCAACAAGATAAGGTGAGGAATCACTCACCCACAAGGAAGAAGAGGCGATGGCGGTTGGACTGTCCGGCGCGGGGGCAGCGGCAGCGACGACGCGGCGGAGCACACAAAAGAAGGTCCTAAAACATCCATGACTCATAACATGAAGGTAGGTCTTGAGGAAGAAGAAAGATGTTCAAATGGACAAGAATAAGTAGAGAACCACCATTAATGGCGGCGTACCGGACTGAACATGGCGGAGAATCGCGTTTTTTACGGTGGAGGACGCGGAACAGACGCGGGGTCGTCCTCCTCGAGCGGCGACCGAAGCGTCCCAACGGCGGTGGTTGCGCGGCTCCCCTTACGACGACGACGTAAGGTGGTTCGATGGCAGCAGGAGGCCGGCGTCGACTGGAAAGAAGGAAGGAGGAAGGAGGAAGGAGATGAAGTGGGAGGAAGAAGAGAAGAGAAAGGAAAGAAAAAAAAAGAAGTGAGGGGGGTCGTGCGAGTACGGGAGAAAGAGAGAAGAAGGGGACTTTTTTTTTCTTTATTTCTCTTCTTTGGTTAGCAAAAGGTAAAATGTGTGATTGAAATTGATTTTAGAAAAATAGAAATAATAATGAACCCTTAGATCTAAAAACAATGAGTGACAAATATGTTTTCAAAATTTGAAATAAAGTAGAGATTGATAGTTGAATTGATCAACTAAGAAAATCTACAGTCCAACATTTAATCTCCGATTAATGTCAAACCAATTTATTTTCAAATCTAAAAATAAATAGAGTGAAATATGAAAATAATTTTCTTTCAATCATATCATTTAAAATATTTTTCTAAACAAATACTAATAGTGACAATAACATAACATTATTGTCTAGTAAACGTGCATATACTGAAATAAGTCAGTGCTAACGCATTCAATAAAATAATTTTAAATGAGTAAATATAATTACTCAAGATTAAGAGTCATAAAATAATTAAAAATTAATGTCCAAATAATTATCATTCCAATAAAAATAATATAAATAGATATATTTTACCGATATTGAAAAATCGTAAAAACCGGGGTGTTACATTCTCAGCTTTGATTTCTTCTTCTATTCTAGGAAGAATGTAAGTGCGGCAACACTGCAAAAAAATTCTAGCCTTTTTGGTCATTAGGGTGATATCATTCTTCTTTTTTCTAGCATTTCATCCAAACATTACATGATATAACCTTTCTAGAGTGAGACCGTTCGAATTCCCCCAACTCATGCTTATGAAACTCTTTAAACCTTGGTTTGGAGCACTGGTTATGTCAGCAACAAGAGCTTGGGTGATTATCGCTCGTGCTGGATTTAACAGGTCAGTGATGGAATAGTCAACGTAGATATTAACAATTGACTTGAACTCCCTAATATCAATAAAAAGAACAGGCTTGCGTAGCTTGATGAATTGAGTCCATCCTTGCTCATGGTCTTCATATTTGCAATGGGTGAGATTTACCTTCTTTCATCCTTTTGGAAGTGGAAGACATAGTCTCATGGAAAGGTATTTCATAGAATGAAAGATTTGTTAGAGGGAAATGAGAATGCTTTACTTTATGGCTCTTATGGATCTTTTTATAAGGTTCCACACAACAGTTACAATGTCAATGGAGGAGATGAAGACCTATAGTCATGAGTTTTCAGTATTTTCAGAGAGTAGTTACAACGTTAGTGGAGAAGATAAGAAGATGAAGACATGTAGACTTGCCCTGTCACTTGGTAATTGATATTCCCTCCAAAAAAATGTGTGATAAATATATTAATAGCATTTCTGTAATAAAATGATGTTAAATGTGTGGTCAACCAATAATAGTGCTTCCTGAGAAAACACTATTAGACTTTACACTTTTAATAGCGGTTTACTGCGGAAACTCTGTCATTTCCCCAATTTAAAATACAAAACTCCATAGCCAACTATTAATTTTTCTAACAATTTCAAAACTGTGCGCACTTCTCACTTTACTCGCTCTCATTCTTTTCAGTCACTTATCGCATAACTTCACCACAGAGCAACTCATTCCCTTCGTCCACATTAACTGGTAAGCCTCTTCCATATTGTTGGAAAAATGGGTGTATTTTATTTAGCCCCCTTTTTTACAATGCAGAATCAATGAATACCCGGAAAGCACGTTATTTTGAAATACTTAGAGTCAAAATTTTTTTCTTTTGCACTTAAAAGGATTCTTCCAATCAAGATATGCCTTCACACCATGAAAAATCGGTCTAAGCATGGGCTAACCATGATGAAGGATGTCATCCGAGCATGAAGTAAAGGTGACACATTACGAGTAAGGTTTATTTTTATCATTTCCTATCATTTCTGCATACATACAATTTTATTTCTTATCATTTCTTAGCTAAACCTATTAATTTATCATTTTTATTAGGTTGAATGGAATGATAAGAGTCAACCAATTGAGAAGGACATTGGGAAATTGACTAGTTACATTGAGACCCTTGTCTGCAGAACTGTCCCAATCAATTGTGGTACATGAAAAATCCAGATTTGGCGCAAGCCAAACAACATATTTGGGATGAGACACTGATAACAAAGAACACAAAACTGACTCAATTACTTATATTTTTTTTTCGGATTTTCATGCTTTAATCAATTGTTCGATTATGTTATTTTGAAGATAACTTTTACAAATGTTGGTGAGGAACACCAGAAATATATGCTGCAAGAAGCCGACAAATTGCACAGAGCATTCAGAGTTCACCTCAAAAAGCATTATTTAAGAGATGAAGAAGGGAATCTCATTATGGAGCCGTCTGTATAACTTTATATCCCAGCGTCATACAAAAGACGAGGAGTTTCAGGTAATATGACTCATATGTACAATTTCACAGTTGTCCTTTTATATATATATATATTTACATATAACAATATATTGTGTGTGTATATAGATGAGGAGCAATGAAAATTGAAAAAGAGCTAAAAATCATGAGTATCCTTATAGAAAATTGCGTAATGGGTATATGTTAAGTCTAAGTTTTTGACATCTCTAATATTGATGAATTCAAACAAAGAATGATTTTAATTAAGCCTTTTGAAATCTACTAATATGTGTATCAAGCTTGCTTAGCAAAAGCATTCTTGCAAAACAACATGTCTAAAATATGCGTCTGTGTTTACTTACACAATGCATCTGAAGTTAAACTTAGTGACAACAAGCTATGAAAATGTGTCTGACCCTACAACTTGACTGAAGCCTTTCACTCACTCTTATTTGAAAGACAAGAATATTCCTTTGCATTTTCAATTCAAGGAAAATGAATTCAGAAGCATAAAGTATGAAGTCGGCTGTAAGAACCATATTGTCATATAGGTTTTGATGTTGACAAATATAGTATTAAGGGGAGAACATGAGCCTTTCAATATGATGTAGATTTGATGTTGTGGTAAATAATATTATGCTAAGAGAATATTATCCTAAAGAACAATAATTGAATGCACATCTGATATTTGATATATTGTTTGTGATGGCAATATAATAAATTGGCATTGAAGGAATTAATTACAAAAAGCGGCAAAAGGTCAAACAAGCAAACAAGATGGGTTTAAAGAGAATTTTACTATTTGTATTGCTTGTTTTAGAATTCTTGTAAATGGTAAGTAAAATTCTGTAATTAAAATTGGTCACACACATATAAATGAGCTTTCAAAATAAAACTTTTTTTTTTTTGGCAAAACAGGGCCTCATTAAAACCTTATGATGGAAAACCCTCCTTAGGGATAAAACCATCATTAAGGAAAAAGAGTACCTTGAAATTTATTAAAAAGAGAAAAAAGTGTTAAAATACAAGCTATGGGATATGAAACAAGCCCATTAACAAAACCTATAACTAGGAAAGAAAAACCTATTCCTATTAAAGTCATCTAAAATAAAAGTAGGAACTAAATCCCACCAAATAAAACTAGTATGAGTAAGGCCATAACTAGCAAAGCCATCAGCACAAGAATTCCCCTCTCGGAATACATGAGAGGAAATAAACTTTTTTTTTTTTTTTGTGCAAAACAGGGCCTCATTAAAACCTTATGATGGAAAACCCTCCTTAGGGATAAAACCATCATTAAGGAAAAAGAGTACCCTGAAATTTATTAAAAAGAGAAAAAAAAGTGTTAAAATAAAAGCTATGGGTGGATATGATCCAAGCCCATTAACAAAACCTATAACTAGGAAAGAAAAACCTATTCCTATTAAAGTCATCTAAAATAAAAGTAGGAACTAAATCCCACCAAATAAAACAAGTATGAGTAAGGCCATAACTAGCAAGGCCATCAGCACAAGAATTCCCCTCTCGGAATACATGAGAGGAAATAAAATTCATTTTACTACACAAAAGCCTACAATTCTGCCATCTAGTCTTCAAGCTCCAAGGAACAATGTCATCATTTGAAAAAGCTTGAATCACTAGCTTAGAATCTGATTCAAACCAGATGCAATGCCAACTCCTTTGAAAAGCAATTTCAATTGATGTCATAGCTCCACAAAGCTCAGCTTCAAGAGATGATGCCTCTCCAATGAATTCAGAGAAACATCCTAAAATTGCAACTCTGCTGTCACGGAATATACCTCCACAAGCTGCCAGACCATTAGAAGCTGCTCCAACCATATTTCACTTGAACCAACCACTTAGTGGGGGCTGCCAAATCACTTCAATCACTTTTGGAGCTTTAGGAGGATGAATCTGCACATTAAACGCTTTGACAATGCAAAATTCATCAATAGAGGAAAACATAGTGCCAGTAGAATAAGAACCCGAGAGGTTAACAGCAGCTGTAATCATTGAGATAACTGATTTATAATGAACAAACTTATTTTGAAATCTCACTTGGTTTCTTGCAAACCAGATAAACCACAATACACAAATAATGGCAGATAAGATAATGTGTTTAACTTGAGAGCTCCAATTGCCATTACAGATAGAGAAGATAAATGAAAAAGAGGATAAGTCAATTTGAGAATGCAATATTGAAGCAAGCCAAGACCATATATCAGATGCATAATGACATTGCAAAAATATATGAGTAGAAGTTTCATCAGATTTCCCACATAAGCTGCTAACCGAAACCATTGTAAAACCCCTCAGTTTTAGATTATCATCAGTGGCTAGTCTATTGTGAAGAAGTCTCTAGGCCCAAAAGAATCTTGAAGGAGGAATACATGAATTCCAAATGAGATTTCCCCAATGGACATGTTGAACATTCTGCCTATTAGTTATAAGAGTGAATGCATCTTTAAATGATAAAGTACCTGAAGCAGAGTTCTTCCAAACCAGAGAATCACTATTATCAACTAAAGGAATTTGAATGCGATTAATCTTATGAATAACAGCAGAGAACATATGCTTAACATCTTCAGGAAAGTACCGAGCCTTATTGCAAATTATATCCTCAACAAATGCATTTAAAAAAGGCAGAGCAGCCTGGGGAATTTGTAATAAATCAGCAAGAGATTCAGGAAGCCAATAGTCCTTCCAAAGACTAATACTTTCCCCATTTCAAAGCAGCCAACAACAATTAGATTTTATAGTGTTAAAATGCAGTTTTATGGCAGGCCAAATAGATGATTTAACATAGTATAAAATAGGAGAATTCTGCCTTAAAAACTTAGATCTAAGGATAACAGCCCAGTCCCTTTTAGAAGAATACATCTCCCAACTTAACTTTAAAATTGCAGCTTCATTAATAGCCCTTAGAGACCTATGACCAATACCACCAAGTTCCTTAGCAGAGCATAGTCTAGACCAAGAGATTGTAACCAGTAGGGGTGTAAGCAGATCCGATCCGATCCACGAATCCGGTGGATCCGAACCGATCTGAACCGATTTTGGCGGATTGGTTTGGATCATCGGATCGAATCGGATCCGAAAACACTAATCCGAACAAGATCGGTTCGGGTCTCAGATCCTACAAATCTAATTCGATCTAATCCGAACCGAGCCGAACACTATAAATATTTATTTTTTAAATTATTTTATATACATATATATAATGCTAATATATTATTATATATTTATTTATTATAATTAATAATTAAATATGTATATTTTATTTATTTTATTCTTTTTTTGTATTTTTATTAATTTTTGGAGTTTAAATAAAAAAAAAAGGGTAATTCGAGGATCCAAACCGATCTGATCCGATTGTGGTCGGTTCGGTTCGGTTCGGATGATGAAACTCCTCAGATCCGATCCAAACCGACCCATTACACCCCTAGTAACCAGTTTTCTGACTAGTATGTCTCCTGACCATATAAAGTATCTAATCCACCTATCAATTGATTTCAATAGAGAAATAGGCCAAGAGTAAATTTGAAAACTATAAAGAATCATCCCTTGAATAACAGACTTAACCAACATAGCCCTTCCTATAATGGATAGAGAAGAGCCTTTGCAATTAGCTAATTTAGTTTTAATCCTGTCAACTATATGCTACAAATAACATGACTTAGGCTTTCCTTGAAATATAGGAACACCTAAGTAAGTAAAAGGAAGTTTTCCTTCAGCAAAGCCAAGAAATCTAGAAATCTCAACTATTCTATTTCTATTCATAGCACCAGCATAAAATTTACATTTATCTAAACCAAGTTGCTGACTAGAAACAGTTTCATACTCCCTAAACAATTGCATTAGGTTTTTAAATTCTTTTTAGAACCTTTACAGAAAACAAAAATATCATCAGCATATAAACAATGGCTAGGAAAGGATAAATTCCTAGAACCAGACATAGGCTTTAATTGACCAGAATCAACCAGAAAGTTGAGACCTCTACTAAGGGCATCTTCTGCCAAACAAAAGAGAAGAAGGGACAAGGGATCCCCTTGTCTTACACCCCTTTTGCAAGAAATAAAACCAACAGCATGGCCTTTAACAGAAAAGGACAGCTTAGCAGAATGAAGTATAATGCTAATCCATTTACAAAAAGTTTCATTAAAACCAAAAGCTTTTAGAACTTTCAACAAAAATCTCCAATCAATTGTGTTAAAAGCTTTTCTAATATCAAATTTTAAAGCAATGTTGCCACCAAAAAACCTACGGTTCAACCTATTTATTGCTTCAGATGTAGTGCATAAGCAGTCCAATATATTCATACCTTTAATGAAACCTTTCTGCTGAACAGAGATAATTCTAGGGGCTATGGAAGCTAACCTATCAGCTAGCACTTTAGTTATGATTTTAAACTGAAAATTAGCAAGAGCTATCGGCCTATAATCAGAAATTTTATCAGCCCCTTTGAATTTGGGAATAAGGGTTACTAAATTAGAGTTTATGTTTGGGAGAAGCCAAGACTGAGTAAAAAATTGGGAAACAGATTCAATTACATCTTGCTGAACAATATCCCAATGGCTTTGGTAAAAAATTCCACCAAAGCCATTAGGACCAGGGGAACCCGAGCTATTCATGCTAAATACAACAGATTTAACCTCTTCTAAAGAAGGCAAATTAGTTAGCATTGCATTGTCAGAGTTAGAGACTGAAGAAGGTATCGCTTTCTCAATAAGACCATTATCCATACAAGCATTATCCGAACCATACAAATTACTGTAAAAATCAATGACGTGGTTTTCAATTAAAGTCCTATCATCAATGATCAAATCATCAATTCTAGGCATGGACATATGCTGAGAAACCTGTCTTATTTTGGCCATTTTATGGAAGAAAGATGTGTTCCTATCACCCTCCACAAACTAACTAATTCTAGCTTTATCTTTCCAAAATTGTTCTTGACACAAAAGACATGCTGCAGAGATTGCATAGTAGAGGCTTCTTGATTGTGCAGAGCTTCTGAATAGCCAGAATTGGTCAGATCAGCTTGAATTAAATCTAATTCATCCTGAGCCCTTTTAACACCTAAATTAACATCTCCAAAAATAGTTTTATTCCAAGACTTCAATTCAGGCTTTAACATTTTTAACTTTTTAAACAATCTATACATAGGACATCCAAAAACAGGTTTTTTCGAAACATCACTAATTAGCCTTTTACAACCAATGTGAGAATTCCGCATAGACTGAAACTTAAAAGAGGATGGAAATGTTCTTAAGTATTTATCCAGAGACAACAGAATAGGATAATGATCAGAACAGATTCTAGTTAAAGTACAACAATTAACAGAGGACCAGAAATTAAGCCATTCATCATTACATATAGCCCTATCAAGCCTTAGCTCAGTGTGAAACCTAGAGTTTCTATTGTTAGTCCAAGTAAATTCAGTACCTCTTGTGTTTAAGTGTGTGAGACTGCAAGTGTCAGACCATGATCTAAATTCATCACAAGATATTTTGAGAGGCAGATTACCTCCCCTCTTTTCATGAGCACCGAGCACAGTATTGAAATCACCAATGAAAAGTCAAGGACCAGTATTTGATTGCAATACAGAGGTTAATTCTAACCATAAGTCTCTTCCAAGGATGTGAGTTGTACAAGCATATATAGCAGAAAAAAGACAGTTTGATTATCAATGTCAATAGCAAAAGAAATTTGTTGCCTAGCAGCAGCTACAACCACAGGATTTAAAGACATAGAACAAAAACCCCATAAGTTTGGTAGAAGATTATCTCTATTATTAGTAGCAAAAGGCTTAAGATTACGCTTGCTCCAAAAACTTAAAGGAATATTATCAGAAGCCACAAAAGGTTCAACAATTAACAAGTATCAGGCTTATGAAGAAGGCAAAAATTCTTAAGGGCAAGCCTGGAATCTAAATTACCCAGACTCCTAACATTCCAAAACAAAACTTTCATAAAGAGGGAGAGGTGGATTCAACCCTAGATCGGGTGTTAAAGACACTTTCCTTAAGATTGGCATTAACTTTCTTTGTAGTCTTATTTTTCAGATTATTTTTCTGTGACTTAGAAAGAACAGCTGAAATTCATCAGCTGCCTTTTCCTGCACAGCAGCCCTATCTAACTTAGCAGTTTCCAATTCTGAATTCCAGAACTTACCAACAATAGCAACATCCTTTTGAACTACCTTAATTGAGTTGATGTTACCTTGATGCACAGGGCTAACTGAATGATTATTAGAGGATAAGTGACCTTGAGCTTCACCCTCCTGAACTTGATCCACATGAACAGCATCAGGAATACCCTGAGTTTGGACAACAGGCAGACCAATTTTCCTCACATCCTGAACTAGACTATCAGCCTGATCATGAACTTTATTAGCAGCATCCTCAACCTGATGAACAGCAAGATCAGTAGAAAAAAAATCTGAAACATGACTAATATCCTGATTCAGGGATTCCTCAAATATAGTTTCAATAGAAGAGGAATCATCAATGTAATCCTTATTGTTTTTAGAACCATCTTGATTAACAATCTTTAAAGATTCATTGTTTAGAGTTACCTGCTCCTCCAAAACATGAGGAACCTTATCAGATAAAAATTTAGAATTACCATTCTGCTGCTTAACATCAAAAGATGAACCTGCAACAGATTTACCCTTATCTTTTGGGGAATCTATAACCACCACTTCCTTTCCTTTAGATTGAAATACTTGGTGGACCTCCTTAGCTTTATCCTTCTGTACATATCGAACTGCAGACTTCTTGTTTGACAAGCCATATTTTTTTGCAATTTAAAACATTCATCAACACAGTGACCTATTATAGAGCAATTAGTACAAAAAGAGGGAAGATATTCATATTCAATCCAAACAAGAAAAGCATAATCTTCCCTTTCTACCATAATCTTATCCTGAATTGACTTAAGTAAATCGATATCTACAAGAACCCTTGCATAATACCCAAGAGTCTTATTAATCGTTGCATCATCTAACGACAATAGAACACCAACTCCTCTTGCAATAGCAAAGAGTATTTTGGGCCTCCAATATTCCTGGAGCAAACCAAAAATACGATTCCAACATTGTACATTGGATTGCTTTACCAAATTCGGATTAAAGTCAGGGGACCAAGAAAACAATTGCAAAGAACTCGGGTTAATGTTCCAAGCACCTACAGCAAGCACCTTCCTGAGGCCTTCAACTGAGGCAAAGGAAAATTCATAATAGCCTCTCCCAATATGGGTTAATTTCTAGTGACCAATCAGCTGCCAAAGCTTCAACAATTTCTCATGAAGATCATTTACTCTTATTGGTTCGTCTCCTTTAGCAAGAAGCAATCTACCATGGAGGTTGTTCTTGCAGCTTTCAAGACCAGCCTTGTATTCATCCTCTGGGATTTTTACAGCTAAGGCATCACATTTCATGTAAGGAATTGGCAACTGGCTCAGGGGAATGTCGCAAGCATTCTTGAGCGCCTGGGCGAAAGTTTTAGTCGTTTGAGATGGAGGGGTTGCAGATGAGGTAGAAGGCAGAAAAAGAGGATGGGAAGGTGGAGAGATGGACAAGGCGGGTGGTGGAAGGATGGATTTGGGGATTGCCAGGCCGCCATGATACAAAGAATGCATCAATCAGACCACTCGAGAAAGCACCAAGAAAGCATTTCAGAAATCTTGTTCAATGAGTGAGGCAGCTCCTCCAACTTAAATGAATTTTAAATGAACTTAAATGAGTTATTAATTTCAGCCATTAAATTTTCAAATTCAAATTTAAATTCGAGAAATAATCGATTATATGGATAGGATAATCGATTATGAATATGCTTAAATGGATTTAAATATACTTGAATGAGTAATTAATTTTTGGAGCCATTAAGATTTTGAATCAGCTAATTTTTTTTTGTGTGTTTTGAATAAGCTATTTTAAATGACAATAATCGATTAACATAATCTATTATATTATGCTGAAAACTTTTTTAAATCAACTTAATTGGCTTCATTGAGCATTAATGAGTATTAACTTCTTTCTAGCCGTTAAGTTTGAATTTGAATATGAATAATCGATTATACCCATTGGGTAATCGATTATATGTTTTAACTTGTTACACCCCCTTGGCGCTACACGTCTTACTTATTTTGCAAAAAAACATATTAGATAAATATAAAGAAATTGGTGGTTGCTTTCGGAAAATTATTTTCTATACTTCAGAAAACTTGGGAGTAGAATTTTCTACAGAATACTGTGAAATGTAAAACATGCGTTAAAACAATAAAATCATATTTTACATAATAATACACATATCCTAGTTGTATACATAACTAGTCCGCCACAACTTATAAGTTTTCCTGAAATTGTTTAAATATTCAAACTGGGAATTAAAACCAACGACTAGTTCTTAACAATACAGTTACTGACCTTCTCAAACATACAATCCAAACAAAATCCTAAGTTGGTCACTCTATAAGACATCTACTGGAAAGACCTCCATGGTTCTCACCACTATCTTCGACCTCTTCAAAGATCGGGACTAATATTCCGAGTGAAGCTGGAAACTCCTCTGCATCATCTGTACTCATATACCGAGGTACAACAGCAAAACCAAAAATAGATATATCGCAAGGGTGAGATACCGACATATGAGTTTTATCATGATAACTACATGCACAACACACAAATAACAGCAAAAATCACCAGTTCACTATCTCAATATTAAACAATGGGATTCATACCCACAATCATCGTTATTTTGTAAAAATGCATGACCCTTCAATGTCCACTATCTGTTTCTTAATCTTTATTCTCCGGAGATCCTAACTTCCCTTCGTCGAGCAGAATAGGCCGCAATAATCCCCATATCACAATTGTTTCGCGTTGGGTCGGCCTCTCAAATTAGGTCTGATCCCCGATTGTTCAAGGGTATCACGTCTCGCCTAAATAATATTAAATAGTTCCCTATTGAGTACATCCGTGCATGGGAATCGAGTTCCACGACTCGAGGTTGCAAAGCCCCGAGCATTCCATGGATTTCGAGCCCGAATGTCCTTAAAGGCCTAAAGTCATCTCTTTGGTCCGTAACTATCCAATTTTTCAATCCACCCTGTGTGGATTGTAGCTCGGTAACACAATGGCACGTCTGCCACAATGGCACATCTGCCAAACTATGCATGTAAACCAGTTGTTTTCATCGCTTTTCTTTTTGTTCGTTCTTTCTTTGTCGAGGCTCAAAGCTCACGACTACCTTTACTCAGGTAATAAACTGATCATGTCAACCGCATAGGATTTTTAAAACCCACGACCATAATTTCTTTCTCATAGGAACACTAGCCCGACGTCTCGACCATCTAGGTCCTTACCTCTTTCCTCAATTTTTCAACAGGAACACTAGCCAGATGTCTTGGCCATCTAGGTCCTTACTTTTTTCCTCGATTTTCTTTCAACATAGTTTTCACTCTATGAAACAACAAATACCAAAAACAAAACTCCGAAACTTATCCAAGTTTATCGAAAATATTTTCGTTGATTTAAAACCCTTTTGCAGAAAATCTTTTCCGCTGAAATTCGTTTATAAAATGTTAAATCGCAGAGAAATTCATTTTTTCTCAAATCCATTTTCTTTTAAAATTTCTTTTCCGATAACATCAAATCCTTGAAAATCCTTTCTAACATGTTTTTCTCCAAAATAATAAAACTATACCTCATAGTTTCGCCATAAGGCACTTTTCTAAATTATTTTTCGTTTAGAATAAAATCATTTATAAATCAAATGGCTTTTTCTTTTCCAACAAGTTTTTCACCATCAATATTAAAATATTTTTGAAACTTAATTTCTTGTAACTACTTTTTATTTTCTTTTTGAGTTTATTTTGGAAAATTTATCGTAAATGAAAACTTTTCACGGTTTCGTCCTTACTATCTCTCATTGATTTACTCTTTAACCAAAATATCACTAAATTTTATTATTTTCAACATTTTCTTCCACTTCCATAAATCAAAACATTCAATTTTCTCCTCAAGCTTTTTAAAGCACTATCCTTAATTATAATTAAGCACTGATCACTGTCAGGCTTTCAGTCAATCAATCATCCAACAATTTATCCATACATATAGATATCCATATATCACAGTTATAACATACTTTCACACATAAAGTTAAAATCACATAAACAATTGTATAGCAATTAAATTTAATGCCACATATTACTACGAATAAATTTACACACGACACATAGATAGCATGTATCTATCAAAACTCCTCAAGTAAACTTCCCTTACCTCTTTGATGCTCCAACAAGTGTTGATTCCAAGTGTTTAAGCTTTGTTTCTTTTTCCACAAGTCCTCACAATAACAACTAACCAGTACCTATACAATCAACAAATCAAATAAGCATGAAAGTTGTAAAATCCTGCTTAATCCACTTCAAGAGGTTTCGGCCATAGCAAGAATGTGTAGCACTTGAGTCAAACAATACAGACGAAAGTCTACCAGATATCAAACACATACCTTGTATAAGATCCGCATATTGAGAGGATTCAGCCCCCCTCACGGTAAACACTCTTCCAGTGGCCTAAGGTCTGGCCACCTGTGGTCCTGCTGCTGGGACTCCTCTCTCAGCTCCACCTCTATAACCTCCAGCACCTCTACCCGCAGCTATCGGTTGCTGCATACCCCTCTGTCTACATTCACGGGCAAAATGACCTGGTTTACTGCAATGGAAACAACCAGTCTTTCCTTGCAATAACGCTAATAATGCAGTCCTCCACATCTAAAACAAACTAAGCCTTGTTGCTGCTGGCTCGCTCCAACCACTGATGCTATAGCAGCTGGTACTAGTGTAGTTGTCTGTACTGGTCTGGTATATGGTCCCCGTCTCCACTGGGAACCACTACCTGCTCTCCTCTGAAAACCTGATCGAATAGGGCCTCCACTCCTCTGTTGCCTCTACTCAGCAGCCTGCCTCTGATTTATGCTCTCTATGGCACTGCATCTCTCAACCAGCACCGGAAAACTCTGAATATCAAGAGACACTATAGCTCTCTGGAGCTCATGTCGCAGGCCCTCCTCAAACTAGCTACACCGCCAATACTCATCTGGAAATCTATGGTAGAACTCTGAAAATTAAATCAGATCCTCAAAACGTGATGCATAATCACCAATAGTCGTGTTGCCCTGTTGAAGACTCATAAATTCCCTCTCTTTCTCACGTTGAACAAATCGCAGAAAATATTTCTCGAGAAGTCTGCCCTCTGCCTCCAGTAATCTCCTCTTGCCTCTCCACTAGGCCTCTACTCCTCCAATCAACATGAAGGCATCATAAGTTACCTTCCTATCCTCTCTACAACGCATGGTACCGAATATCTTCTCTATCTCCTGTACCCACCACTTTGTCTTTTCTGGGTCATAATCTCCTCGAAGCTGTGGTGGCTTCCCTTTCAGGAAGGTAGTCATCCATGCATCCTCAGCTTCTGGAGCTGTCCTCTAATTCTGCAGTTCCTGCTGCTCTTTGGTCATTTGCAGCATCTCTGTGTTTTGCTGTGTCTGCTGTAACATAGCAGTAACTAGAACTCTGATGGTCTTGAGAGTCTCAGCTGACTCTCTTCCACCTCCAGTATGGTCAGTTTCACCATTGCCACCTCCAGCAATTCTCTCAGGGGTTATATCACCACCACTTGTACCATGTCCCCTACCTCGAACCATGATCCTGTTAAAAGAAATCTTCAGCTCCCATCCGTATGACATATAATACTACATAAACAAGTATATAAATATTATATGCCATACCAATGTTTATTATCGCGTCGAGTCTATCACATAGAATCTATCGTGTCCGAACTTACTACCCAACTTCTAAGTATAGTCAATATCCGATGTGGATTTAACTAGACACGGTCAGTAACAACATCCTAAACCTCACAACCTGAACATAATCAAACTGCTATGATACCACCAAATGAGACACCCCGTTGTGCCCCATTGTGCCATTAAATTAAAACATCATTAACTAAAAACTTAATCGTGTTCTTAAGGTTAAACGTATATACTGACAAACGAAGATATTAAAATCTTAATTATAAAACATACAACTCGGAAAGATAAACCATCACACCATAGATATAATATACTTAGACATATGTCTAACCATTAAGTACAAAACACTGTCTAGGGTATCCCATCAGAAGGATCCCCTACAGGTACATACTAATACAAACTGATATAAGCAACGTAAACAAAAAATTCTCAAAAGATGCACTGGCCATACACACTAAACTCTACCGCTAGAATCCACATGTCGTCCTCCAGCATCCGGTTCTTAAGTATTTCCATCAAGATCCTCAGTAGATGGCTCCTCTGCAGGGTATTCTTATACGATCACATAACCAAAACAAATACAATACAGCAAAATAGGAGATAAGAAACAATTCTATCATCATAAGCAGAAAAGGAATCATAGCATATAATACAATAGCAGTCAAAAGAAAACACATCACATATAAATAACATTCATCCTTAATTTACGATATCCTTCTCTACCCTTAATCTCATGCAACTAAGACTTTATACTGACGTGTCCATCTATACTTTTGTTGCGTTAGTCAGTAGTCCAGACGGTGCGGTGCCAAGACCTTAGTGCCAGAAACTCGGTGCACCCCTATTCCTTTATCTCTAGAAGGGAATAGTGCATTATGTAACACCCCCCCTTGGGCATTACCTAGTGAACACATGCGGAAATAAAATTAAAAGGAATTTGCTGGTTACTTTCGGAAATTGAATTATTTTGATGTCGAAAAATCTGGGTATAAAAATTTTTCTTCTGAATACTACAAACATAACGTGCACATCGCAATAGTAAAACCATATTACTCACAACAAAACCTTGAACCATATAAAGGTTTTCAAAACACCTACACAAACTTTCTCAAAACAAACTACTCAAAGAAAATCCTAAGCTGGTCACTCTACAAAACTCCAAAGGGAAGAACTCTTTAGTTCTTGCCACTATTACTGACCTCTTTAAGGATCAAGACACTAGTGCAAAAGAGCCTTCTACAACGGTTGAAAAAGGCTTTCTACATCGGTTGACCAACCGTTGTAGATACGCTCGATGTAGAAAGTAGGGGCTTTCTACAACGGTTGTCCAACCGTTGTAGAAAGTACCTTTCTACATCGGTTGGAAGTCCCAACCATAGTAGAAAGTGTGATTTCTACATCTAATATGTGGACTCTGATGGACTTTCTACATCGGTTGTGTTGACCAACCGATGTAAAAAGATAACTTTCTACATCGGTTGTTTTGACCAACCGATGTAGAAAGTGCGCTTAATTCATCATTGGTGGACTTTCTACATCGGTTAAGATCCCAACCGATGTAGAAAGTCTTTTTTTTTTTTATAAAAAAAAAATCACGTTTGTTTGTTCCCTCACTTCCTTTCCTTGTTTTCATTCAGTTTTCAATACACATCATCAGAATCAACAGCAAGAATTAACAAAAACTCAACCATTAACATTAACATCCATATATAATTCAATATACATATAATTAACCAGTACTAATCTAGCTATATCAACAAAAAAACTAAACCTATATGAATGTCAAACTAAATACATCTAAGATACAAATGGTTTACTATAGTCAAGAAAGAAGTTTGCCCAACGCTCCTTGATGTCCTCAATTTCATAATCAGATAATGGTTCCGCATTGTTGAAATTCTGCAAGTTCAAATAACATAAAATAAACAATATTAGCAAATCAAGTAAAACAATCATAATTTAACTAACTCTTGTACTACTATCAGGGAGATTTCTTTGAGGAAAATTATAATGGTGTAGAAATTATAATCACTGCATCTTATCAAGCCACCATTCAAGGTTTTAAAGCAAATGTCTTTTCTAATGAGTGCTGATTTGTATACTACCCCATCTAGATTTGTACACGGGCTGATAGTATTGCTTAAAAAGGTGGCTACAAGACCAATTGTTATATATTCAAACAGTAGGGAAACTTATGATGCTGACCGAAAGGAGTGGGTGCAAAATAAAGGTGTTACAGATGAGGATTTTTTATCATATGTAAACAAATGGTGTGAGTTAGGAGCTTCCCTTGTAGGTGGCTGTTGCAGAACAACCCCAGCTACTATTAGAGGGATATACAGGACACTCTCCAGCTAGCAAACTGAGAATTGCAGCTTGCAATGATTTTATTGAGGATCAAGGAAAAGATGTGTGTCTTTTCCTTTTTTTCAAGTTGGCGAATTATAAGGTGAACAACCAATAAAATAAAATTTGGGAACTAGCTCCCACAGAAATGAACTATAAAAAAAAAAAGGTACAATTGTGCATAACCCCTAAATATCCATACTGGTGGCCAGTGAGGCACATGCATGTCACATAATAAAACTAAGCTGAAAAATATTATTAGAATATCTTGCAAAATTATCTGTCAAGAACCTGATCTAAATAATAACAATCTAAAAGAGCCACATTCTGTAAATTAAATGACAAAACTCCAAGAACTAAAAAAAAAAACAGAAGTGGTATGAATGCGAAGCTAACAGAAAAATAATATTGAAGGGCAGGTTAGAGGAAGTTTATTTCATAACAAATGAACAACTTAAAACTTTCTTAGTAACTAGGACAATCTAGTTAATGAAATGCATTGCTTCCGTTTCACACTCACATTATTCATTATTGTCTAATACAACTCTTAAAACTGAAATTGTCCTAATCCTTAACAAGGACATTCTAGAACTCCATTAGTGAACTTAAGTCCTGCAGTGCCAATTAGATTCCAGTTACCATAAAGTTGTCAAGTATGATAAGAATGCAGCAATTTAACATTAACATACCTTAACTGCTAATTCTCCAATAGACCAGCATGCGTTATTTGTAACTGAAATCACCTCTTTTACCTTAGAAATTTCCTGTTAAGGAAGCATAGTATCAAGCAGATATCAAAATGTCAAAGAGCATAGGAAAGTTAAGAAACTGCATTCCATAGAACAGAAAACAACTACAGGAGTGGATGCAAGGTAAGGATTAACTTGATAGTAAGCCTTTTAGGGGTAGGATTAGCTTTAATTACTTTGAAAACTAAAGATATGAAAATAAAAGCCAAATTCAAGACTATTATGATACAGACCTCTCTTGTAAGTTGGAACAGGCAAACATCATCTTCAATTTGTTTAATACAATTACTCCCTCACCTCCATTTCATTTCAACATCTTCCCTTTTCTATATGACACAATAATCTACTCATCAAAGTAACCTCCCTACCATGTTTTCCCTTTCCTATATTTTGTTGCATAATTAAACATGTTTGGTTTAGATTTCTTTTAATGCAATGCACTTTGATATGAAGCAACTATTTGTAGCTTTTATCCAATGGTTTTTTAACAGGATTTTACAAGTTGTGAAATCTAAAACAAATACAGCCTAAAAGGTTGAAGAAAAGAGTCATCCGACCTTGATAAGCTCTGCTCTTCTTTCAGGATCAATCCCAGCTACACCAAATATCATTTTCTGTGCAGAAATGTCCATTTGTATTAGAACCTCAAATCCTGCAAAAGCAACATCTCGCCTCAACTGTGTCACGACCCCCCCCCCCCCCCCCCCCCCCCCCCCCCCCCACTTCTTCCAAAAAAAAAAAAAAAGTTAACAATCTGATATATAACTAAAGGTGAATAATCCCAATATAAAATTTCTGATCTTATAAGCTATCTCACTCGCCCATCCCTTATTCACTCTCTCTATATGTCTGGTTGTAGAAATAAATTGCAACCATTTTATGAAAAAGAGACAAAAAGATTTATATAAAATGCAAGTGTGGGGTTGTCATAAAACAAGGAATTAGTAATGTAGATGCCAAATTAATAATAGTTGATACCTCGCCACCGAGATAACAGAGATCACCAGAAGATGCTAAATTGGTGTCATGAAAAGCTGATCTTCCAAGGACACGAACCATGTCCGGTTCAACCATGTGCTTCCCTCCTAATATCTTGAGAATTGTTGTCTTCCCTAATCACAAAACAATATTTATTTGTAATAATCAGAAAACAATTAAATAAATCAATAAGTGATGGAAAAGGGTGTAGTTAAGTGTAGTCTACTAGCACTATTGGATCCAACAAGAAGGCAGCTGTTGGAGGCCAGGTCCAATCTCCGACACGATGCAGCCTTCGACCTCGACGGATTAAACATCGATTTTAACTAAAAGTTGAAAAATAAAATTAAATATCATCTAAAAGTTAAATCTGAGCAAGTGAAGCAAAACCTAATAACTAGCACATAGAACATGAAAATTAAAATAAAATAAATAAAAAGAAAAATACCTCGTCGTTGGGCTGTTTCTGAAACCAGTTGATATTCAAAACCTAGAAATGCAACAATGAAATGAAACTAGTAAAGGATACAAAAATTCAGAACTAAGAAAGTGAAAAGAGAGAGAAGTGTTTGCTCTGTAACCACACGAATTCTCTTTCTCTCTTTGGAATATAGCTTCTGGAAGAGGAAGAAGATGCTGCGAGAATGGAAGAGGAGAGGTTATGAGCGCGAGAAGGAGAGAGAGAGCCACGTGCAGTGTTGTAGGGCGGCGCTGCTGGTGGATGAAGAATAGAGATAAGAGAGAGTGAGAACTGAGAAGGAGTGTGAGTGGGTCAGATGGCGCAAGGTTCTGTAATAGCATAGGATTTCAAAATAGCCTTTCTACATCGGTTGCAAAAATAAGCGTGGTGGAATGTCATTTTTAGAGTCCATTTTATTACAAAAATGACATCGTGCTACTTTCTACAACAGTTCCTTTTACAACCGATGTAGAAAGTCATTCCCAGAGTTCATTTTATTACAAAAATGCCACCGTGTTATTTTCTACAACGGGTTTAAGGCAACCGATGTAGAATCCGTGATGTATATAGCATATTTTCCACTAGTGAGAGTAGTATCCCCGATTGAAGTTAAAACTTCCTCCGCACCATCTACTGCCAGTACCAAGGTACAACGGCGAGAACGAATAAAACCTGATATGTTGTAAGGGTGAGTTACCAATATATGAGTTTTACAAAGACAACCCCATGCACGACACACAAAACAGCACATACCATATAATTACAATATACAGAATTATCTAAATAGTAGAATAATTCAAAGGATTTCATATCCGACAGTCATCGTCATTTTATAAAAATGCATGACACTTCAATATCTCGGCTCTATTTTGATACCTAATCTCATGAGATCCCACAACTTTCTGTTTCGTTTTGAGCAGATCAAGCTCGCACATGGCACATTGTAAAAACGAAATAAACCAATGCCCAAGAAAAGAACACATAACACAATGGCAACTCTCCAACATACCACGTACCAAGGTTATTGTTCAAAAATGTAACTCATTTTCACACAGAATCCCAATAGTCACTGCGAACAACCTATTGCATCACTCAGAACATCAATAGTTATCGCATAAAATTGGACACTCAGTCCAGTAAAATACATTGGTTCACACAGAAACCCAATGTGTCATATGGAACCATGGTCCATACCAGATACATTGATCCACTCAGGACTCAATGATCACATCACATGGCACGTCTGCCAAAAATGCATGAGAAAAACTTTTATTCTCGTTTCGTTTTCTTTGTCGTAATAATCTTTCCTTGTCGAAGCACAAAGCTAACGACCATGCTTAATTTCTTATTAAGACTTTTACTGCAAACAAACACAGGACACACAGTCCACATGTTTTAAACTCAACACAGGACACACAGTCCGAGTGCTCAATCGCAAAGCCCTAAACTGATGCACCAGTCTTAGGCTCGCGGATATGGAACTCACAATTTCCACATCAAATTAGGACACACAGTCCACAAAAATCATTGCAGGACCCTCAGTCCAATGACACAGATCCCAGATCTACGTGTCCACAGAACACTAGAACCCCGACGTCTCGGTTCCTAGGTTCGTTTATCCTTTGTAAAATAGTTCGCTCAGTGAAAAACAAATACAAAAACCAAATCTCCGAAAACTTATCCAAGTTTAACGGAATGCTTCCACTGAATAAAAATCCTCTTACAGAAATTCTTTTCTGTTAAAACGTTGATAAAACGTAAAAATCATTGATAAATACTTTTCTTTTCAATCACTTTATTTCTGAAAATGGTTCTCAATAAAAGTCAACTTTCAAAATGTCCTTACTAAATAAAATTTCATAATAACAAAATAAAATCTCTTTGTCAAAATTTCTCATAAAAATCTTTTTATAACTTAAATAACTTTTCTGTCAGAAGTAATTGTTCTGACTGCTATATTACGTCATTTTCGGAACTTAATCACTTTAAATAACATTTTATAATAAAATTGAATTTATTTTAGAAAAACTAGAGCCTGTGAAATTTTTCACAGTTTCGCCCTTACTGTCACTATATTGATGTATTTTCCTCAAAAATATTATTAAAATAATATTTTTCCACTTTTTCTCAAAATTACATAAATTAATCACTCTGATTAATTAATCAAGCTTATTAAGCTTTTATCCTCAAAATTAATTGTACACTGACCAATGTCAGGTTTCACAGTCCAACAGTCAACAGCAGATAATTTTCATCACGGAACAGCATGACAGATATCAACTCATGACATGCACCACAATTATAATATCACAAGATAATTATAATCAGATATATTCACATATCATATAGCTCATATAGCTCAATTACTCAAGTAAACAGATAATCAGCAGACAATCAATTAAAACATTAACAGTAGATAATTTAAAACACAGTAAATTACTACGATCATACAGATGACTCTAACATATAAGCATGTGGTTATCTTATACTCCTCAGGCTTACCCACCTTACCTCAAGAATTGAATTAACAGTTTCAAGTAATCTCCCGATCTCGATCCGATTCTTCTTCGGCGACTTAGACTAAATAAACTCGATCGATTCCTTCAAACGAATTGCAACCAAAATAAATCAAATCAAACAATAACATACTTAGATCATGAAGGTTAGGTTTCGGCCTCTTTAAAATTTCTAGATTAGGAAAGTTGAAAATTTGTTAACTTAGGGATTTATGATCCTTAAGTATGATTAAGTACATAAACCAAGATCATGAACTAAGAATATGGAATACAACTCATCTAGTTCCAAGAACTAGAGTTTCGGTTTTTCCTCAAGATCATAGGCTAAGGATTTTCAAAATTTTCTCAACTCTTGGATTTACTCAACATACAAAAACCTAGAGTTGGATTCAAGTGGTTTAAGACAACTTTGGAATCAAAATCCCTTCAACATCAAAACATAGGGTTTCGGACCTTTATGAAACAAATAGCTTGGAGTAGGTTCTTGGTTTTCAAACCACTCACATACAAGAGCTATCAAGGTACTAAAAGATTAAATCATGATTCAAGACTTGAAATTGAAACAAAACCTATGAACTCCATATTTTCATGGATTCGGCCAAGCTTAGAAAAATAGGAAGGAAATTTCTCATGATCATATGCTTCTAGATGGTGAATATAGAGATGATTATGAGATCATAGCAATTGGTTTCATGTCAAAGGGATTTTTCTAGAATTAGTTATGGATTTTTGAAGAATGGATCTAGAAACTTGAAAATGATGTTCTTGGCTTGATTTTCATGAAAAGAATAAAGAAGAACACATGAGTAATCATGGAGAGAAGGATTGTACCTCTTCATAATGAACAAGTGATGAAGATGATCAAGTCTCTTCACAAAAATATCTTGGTGTTCATAAGTGTTCTTGAGAGGTTAAGAGAGAAAGATGAAGATGATGGAGATTTAGAGCAGTTTCGGTAATTTGGACATATCTCTCAATATACTTATCCGTTTTTTGTGATCTTTAGCTCGTTGGAAAGAAGAGAGAAATAGGAACAACTTTCATGTTGAAAGTTTTTCGAGATTCATAACTAAAAAGGGTCATAATCTCTGTGTAAATTCTGGCTAGTATGAACACTTATGGATGTTCTTGGAGTTCTTAAGGAAATGGTTGAAGATGATGAAGAGAAATGGTATAGTGGGGAAGGTGATGGCTGGCGCACAATAAGGAGAGGAGAGGAGAATGAATAAAGGATCTTTTGTGTTAAAGGATGATGAATGGTAGAGAAAAAACCATGTAGTCTTGTTTGAATTTGTGGTGGAAATGGAAGATGAAGACTTGGCTAGAAATGGTGAGTGGTGGGCAGCCTAATGGCCATAAGAATGATGTGGATGAGGGTGTTTGGGTGGTGTGGTCGCCTCCTATACCACATATTAGGGAGAAGATATTTTGTGTGACAAATCATGGTTAGTTAACCTCGGTTAGTTAACCAGACGTAGGTTAGGTTAACATTTAAAATGTCTAGATATTTTCTTTGTCTGACTAGAGTAAATTATCATCATGATAATTCATTCCTCTTGGGTCATCATAGATGGCTTGTCGGCCTGTTTCTCGATATATCTCTGCACAAACGTACCCGATTCCCGATTAGGGTTTTTGAGAGAAATGAGTTGTGATTCATGAAGATGATATAAGTGAGTTGAAAAATTGCCTAAGTGTGCTAATGAAGGGGGCAGCCGTGAGTGGAGGGGCAAAATTGTCCAAAATTGCAATGGCAAACTGGCAATTATCATGACAACCTAGTGGTAAAATCGTCCATTCCACGCAAAAATATCCATTTGTCATAAATGCGCCATTATGGCCATTATGATACGGATAGGATTGTCATTAATGCTAGTCACATCAGTCACATCAGTCATCTGAGCTCCGTTGCTGACTCCCTGGTTCATCTGACTCAGGTTTTCCTAGAGATATTACGACGTTTTTGCCCGCAGCAAATATAATATTTTATTTTTTCATGAAAATTTTCAAAACTTCCAAGATCATAGAAAATATGATAAAAATATTTTTCATCTCGTTCACGAATTAAAATTAGGTTTTCTGAGCAGTAAACTTTTACTGTCAGTGAAAAACACAGACCGGGCTCCGTCTGAATTTTCAACCCAAAATTTTATCGTAACCTTATAATATCACATATATCGTGGAAATGACTTTGGTTTATCCAAAATCATTTTCTAAGTCTCGGATAAAAATATAATCATATATATTTATTACCGATATTAGAAAGCAGCGAAAATCGGGGTGTTACACATTAAGCACAGTGTGCCCCACTATTCCCCCATTGGAAATAGTGCAATAAGGACAACATACATAGTACCTCTATCCTCAATAGGATAATCAAAGCAACTCGTCAAGGATGTAATATCCTTTCTCATGGGTATCCTAGTTTCTATGACTTTATCATAAGTGTTTTAAATCCTTATATAATTCATAAATGTACAATTTACAATTTGTTTTATTAGTGAAGTAATTGATTTTTTTTAGAGAAGGAATGTAATTTTATATATATATATATATATATATATATATATATATATATACACCAAATGTATTGGGTTAATTAGTAGTACTCTAGAAATAATCTAGGGTCACATATCACCCTCACTTAGATTTAATTTTAATACATGAACAATCATATTCCCTCTCATTCTATGCATAAATATGATTAGCACACTACTTAATTTAAACCATAGTATTTATCTTGGTGAATTCTCTCAAACCTTGAATAATTTTAGGATAACTTTTACACTGCTTATGTGGTCCAATCTTGACAAACCAACTCAATTAATGAAACCACGTCACTATCCCATTGAATAGACTTTTATTTTTATCCAAATACCCCTATCAACTCTTATCTTTACTTTCTGACCCCAAGGGACCATGTTGCAAGATTAATTAACGTAACTTTTCCTTTATCATTTTTAGATCATACACAGCTTTTCATCTTCTGTGTTCATGATATTAACCCAGGAACCTTGAAACCTTAGAAGCAGCTGTGATTGGAAGGCCAGCTCGACGGAAGAGAAACAAAGCTCGACTCCAAACCCAATAAAGATTGTACTGCACTCAGCAAAACCCCTAAACCCCCACCCACTTGTTCGTGTTGTAACCCCTGTTGGGAGCGTTTTTTATTCGATTTTTAACAATTTTTTAGTGTAAAAATTACATCTTTTGTATCCTAGCCATCAAATAATTATCCCCCATCAAGAACCATTGAAAAAGGTTTCAAAATCTTCAAGAAAATGACCAAAAAATGGCGGTGGGTCGCACGAGCCCGTTTTGCTGTATTTTGGATCTTTATGACCCGGCTGGAGGTTGGGAATAGCCCAAATGTCGCTATCTTTTAACCTTCAAAATAGAAAAGAATGATAATAGAGAAATGACTTCCATAGTGGTGCGGTGGAAGGGTTTCATTGTTGCTTAGCTAGAAGGCATGGGTTTGATCCTCACCCGTGCTTTATTTTTATTTTTACCCAGCCTGATTAATTATTATAACAAAACGTTCTCTATATAGGTTATATTAATATAATAGTTAATATTAAATGATTTTTTTTGGACAAATAGTATCCATTTTTTAGATTCTATCCTGAGGGGAGGGCTGGGTTAGAACTCAACAAGATATGATAGAGCGACTTAAAGTATAATAAAATATAACATGTAAAAAAAAAGTATAATAAAATAAAAAATAATAAAAATTCTTTTTATCTAGTCACAAGGCAAATTTTGTTATTTTATATTATTTTAAAAAACTGAAAAATATAAACTAATATTATAATAATTTAACTATATGTAAAGTAAAAATAAAAAATGAATATTTAAAATTATAAGGCTTAATTGCACTTTTGGTCCCTTAACTTTTTCAAAAATTTTGTCTTTTTAAAAATTAAACAATATTTTAAAAATTAAAATACTATATATAGTTTTATCACAAGGATACTTTTGTCTTTTTATATAATTTAAAAAAATGAAAATTACAAAAATATAAATCTAAAATCTAATAAAATATGAAAACATTTAGAAAAAAATGGAAAATTTTAAAATTCACACTAAAATTATAATGCTATCCAGTTGGTTATCTGGTGGACACCAAACGTCGAATAGGATAACAGCTTATCCTGCTCATATCCTATCATACTTCTATCCCGTTCTCTTATCCTATCCTGACCACCAAACGAGCCCTAATAGTTGATGTTAGGGTAGCGGTTGTAAGCAGGGGCGGATCTACACTATAGCACTATAGTAAGGGTGTGCACATGCACCTCCTCAACTTTAGAAAATAAAATAAATTTTTTATAAATTTTTTTTTTGCCCCCAGTAGTTGAAAATATTGCACCCAATACCACTGGACCACTCCTCACACAGTCACACCACTGCGACCCTCCCCATTGCCACAACACCGACAATTGTCAAGAGATTCGAGGCCAAGTAGAGGCGGTTTGTGACCTCCATGGCTCTGGGCTCAAAGAGATATGTTTTCTGATTTGCCATTCAAGAGAGAGTGAGGGAGAGGAAAATAAGAGGCGGTTTGAGATTCTTGATTATTGACTTGGGATTCTTAAAATGTTTTAATGTTATTTGGCGAATTAATTTGATAATTTTTTAAATTTTTATAATGAATCTTTTAATTTGTGGTTTTGTTTCTTTTGTTACGGTGTATATGTGGCTCCTTAGTTTTATTTTCGTACAAAATGTGCAGTCCTATCTCATTTGCGTTTACGCCACTTGAATTAATTTTCCTTTTTGTTTGATGACAGAATCGTAAAACTCACTTGAATTGATTTGTTATATTCCATATTTAATTGTTTCCCTATGAAGTGTTGCTTCATTTTGTCAAGTCATTTATGTTTTTCACTTTGCCGAATTCAAATCATACTTAATTGGAATCACAATTTGCTGATGTTTCCTGACACACTGTTTCCTGGTGCAATTATTTTTATTTTATTTTATCGGATCCTAATTATTATTATTTTGTTTAATTATAGTATGAGTCAAATTCCACTTTAACTTTGTTAAGAAATACGTTTGATTTTGTAATAAGTTTTGAGTGCTTTTAGTGGAAAAAAATGATGGGAGTATGAAGTTATGTGTGGATAATATGAAATTGAACAAAGTAACCATTAGGGATAGGTATCTTTTGGTTTGGATAGATGAACCTAATAGGAAAGTCTAGGGACATGAATTTGGATGTCTTTTAAGACTTTAAGCTTGAAATTGAATAGATTTAAATTTGTAGTGACCTTAGAAAATAGATTAAGTGAGTATAGTTTAATCATTGAACATGTTATTGTTGTGACATGTGGTTCACTTTAATCATTGAACATGTGATATTTGATTATGTCTTTGAGTTGCCAAAATGACTGTTGTATTTAAAAGTATTATTTTATATATTATTTTGGAAAATCAGCGGATACCATGGACAGTGTTTCCGGTTACCACGCCGGCTGAGAACAACACTATTTTCGAAATATTTTATAATTGTATTGTTGTTCACTGGGATTTTATATCTCATTATAAGTGTTATTTTCAGAGTTCGAGGACATCGTTGTTGAGGACACAGAGACTTGAAGAGTCAATATTTTACGTTTAGCTTAGTTGGTTAGTATTGTAGCATGGCTTTAGCGCGCCATGCTAACATCTTTTATTAATTTCAGTTTATTCTTCTTGGGTTGTAGTTAGATGCCCGGTTTTGAGGCTTTTGATTTTATTTCGAATGTATGGATTTATTAATATTTTTCATTACTTTGAAATATTATAATTTTACTTAATATAAGGCATTTTCAGACTTAATTATTTGATAAAATTTCTATGACTTGTATATTTTAATTAAATGTTTTGAAGGATTTTTATTGAATTTATTTTGGGTTACTAATGTAACAAAGGGCGTTACAGTTTTTCAGTGAAAACTTACTTTTTATGGTTTCTTAACGATTGAGACACTCGTTAGCATGACCCTTAAATTTATACTATGAAAACTTATATTTGTTATATATTTTTAGTTTATACACATAAATTTATTATATAATTTTTTATTTGTTTTATTAATTATCCGGTACAACTGTTTGGGGTTAGTTGAACCAATTGAAGTATAATTCGGAGAGGTTTTACAGGTTTGATTTCCGGTTCAACTCTTAAAATATTGCTATGAACAACAATATGATAATTAATTTCAAATGTTGATAGATTAGAGTTAAAATTGAGATTTTGTGATAATTATATTATTTCATGAAATTGATGGGTTTAAACATAAAATTAATTATATTAACTTTGTTTTTTTAATTACAGAAGATAATATAAAAAAAAATATGAAATTGTAGGAAAATTTTTGCCCTAGGGTCTTTGATGCTGTAAGTTTTCTTACTATCATGTAGGTTTCCTGTTAGAATCACCCGAGGTCACTAATTTCATTTTTTTCAAAACAAATTGTAAAACCAAAAATAAAGCACGGGTGAGGATCGAACCCATACCTTCTAGCTAGACAACAATGAAACTCTTCCACCGCACCACTATGGAAATCATGTCTTTGTTATCATTCTTTTCTATTTTGAAGGTTAAAAGGTAGCGACATTTGGGCTATCCCCAACCTCCAGCCGGGTCATAAAGATCCAAAATACAGCAAAACGGGCTCGCGCGACCCACCGCCATTTTTTGGTCGTTTTCTTGAATATTTTGAAACCTTTTTCAATGGTTCTTGACGGGGGGTAATTATTTGATGGTTAGGATACAAAAGATGTAATTTTTACACTAAAAAATTGTTAAAAATCAAATAAAAAACGCTCCCAACTTGGGTTACAGCACGAACAAGTGGGTGGGGGTTTAGGGGTTTTGCTGAGTGCAGTACAATCTTTATTAGGTTTGGAGTCGAGCTTTGTTTCTCTTCCGTCGAGCTGGCCTTCCGATCACAGCTGCTTCTAAGGTTTCAAGGTTCCTAGGTTAACATCCATGAACACAGAAGATGAAAAGCTGTTTATGATCTAAAAATGATAAAGGAAAAGTTACGTTAATTAATCTTGCAACATGGTCCCTTGGGGTCCGAAAGTAAAGATAAGAGTTGATAGGGGTATTTGGATAAAAATAAAAGTCTATTCAAAGGGATAGTGACATGGTTTCATTAATTGAGTTGGTTTGTCAAGATTGGACCACATAAGCAGTGTAAAAGTTACACTAAAATGATTCAAGGTTTGAGAGAATTCACCATTTATCTTTATTTAAAATTTTACAAGTGACCAATGCCTATCAAGGAAGTCTAGCCCTATTGGTTAAATAAAAATTTCTCACTTAACCCCTACAATGTACAATACGGCAGACCCAAAAACAAAGAAGTAAAGGAGACTTCTTCTTCTTTCTTTTTCATCAGAAGCTCCTTAAGCTTCTTCTTCAAACCCTAGACCTCCATCAAGCCTTCATCTTCCACCTTTCAAGCTTGAAATTCGGCCAGACAAGGAGCAAGGGGGTTGAACAACTCAACCACAATTCCATTCTTGCAGAGACACCATTTCTCCTTCCTCTCTTCCCTCTTCAATTTTCAGCTCACACACACACCTCACCACCTCACTTCTCCTCTTCTCTTTTCCTCCAAAACCATTATGAAACATACACCACTTCTTTATGAAGAGAGCTTGAAGCAACTACTCTTGAAAGCAAGGAGAAACCAAAACAGAATTGGGAGGAACTTTCAAGGAGATCAACCTCTACCATTCTAATTCCCACTTTTTGCTTATGTGAGTTTCCATAGTTAGTGCTTGGTAACCATAAATCCAAGCTTAGGAATTTTAAATTTGATATTATTGTTTGATTTCTGAATTGCATGTTGATTATATGGTTTTAAATGAATGCAGAATTGTGTTGTAGAATATTCAATTTACATGCATGTATTCTGTTTGTTAAAAGTTCTAAAAGAAGCTGCTGATCTGACAAACCCGTATAGACATATGTATAATATTTTATTTGTAACTATTTCTACAGTGCTCTGTTTGGTATGATTCTTATTTTGTTAGAAAGTAGACTCGAAATGCTACACTTTAGACACTGATTTTGCTGTTTTGCATTGAGTATTGATGGAGAAAAACCTGTTACAAGTTAGGGTATTGCTGCTGTCCTGTTTTCTGAGTGCAGGGGCTTTCCGGTAAAAACTGTAATTTTAGGAAGACGGTTTTCCAAAAGTCAAATTTTATTCATAAAGTAAACTTGATTAGCTTTCCAGGGAGGGGTCTTTTGTTTGAATCCGATTTCGTTTGGTATTTTTAATAAAATCATAGAAGTTAACTGAAAACTACTGAAATTATGCTTATGTTGTTGATGCATTATCCCTTGTTGAATACTTGATTGAGAGATTATATATTGTTCATGTGAATGGTTTATATGTTTTGCTTTAGATCATTAGTTTTTAAGCTATAAATTGATATGTGAGTTAAGTTATTTAATATTATGAAGAAATGAATGTGAAACACCATTTGGCATCCAAAGGTAGTAACCATGCTAATTCTACTCTTGAATCGAATTAGAATGGTTATCAATGACATTTCAGATGTCAAGTACGGAAGAAGTCCTTTCAGTTTGGAAGGCAAGCAAGCAAGTGCAAAGCAAGTGGGACGCCGCTTGTGGTCATAGACGTATGTCCTGCCTTACAGTATAGAGCTAATTCCTCTTAAGTACCTCGGTGCGTGGGGAGCAGCGAAGTGTTAGTTCCTCTTAAGTACTTCGGTGCGTGGGGAACAACAATGTTTTTCACTGACAAAATTAAAAAGGAATGTCCAAATGGGTGGTTTACAAATATTAATGAACGATATGATGATATATATATAAATTTACTGATATATGTATATGTGTGGGACTTAGTGCTCTGTTTGTAGGGAATTCACTAAGATTTCATATCTCACCCCTCACCCTTTTGTTTCAGGTTAATCCCTCCTATGTTGGAGAACTGTGGAGTATCCCCGGAAATACTTGGCAGTTGTTCCAATGTAAGCTGTTTCTGTTATGGAAGACATTGCCGGATCAGAGTCAAGAGTCAGAGTCATATTGTCATTGTTTAGTCTCTAAGTATAATTTTTGAAAATGTATGAGATTTATATATATATATATATATATATATGAGTGGTTTAGCGAAAAGCAAATTTCAGTGTATCCTATGTTTTGTATCTAATAGTACCCTAATGTATTTTGGGGTATTACATTATGGTATCACAGCAGTTCGATCCCATCGGACTGTGAGTTGAGTCTAGCGTGATCCGGCTTAGGGTGTCAGATTAAGTGTTCTGTGAAGTTGTTAGTTTTCTAAATTCCTGATACAAATTAATGGGGTAGGCATCCTCAGGTATTTGTTTGAGGAATGGTGAAGGATGACAACTCTCCAGAATTGTTTCCAAAAGATTGATTTCCAAACAAGATTTCTTGTAAGCCAAATATTTTGAACAAATTATGCTTGTGCAAGAATGATTATGCTTGTAAATATAAATGATATATATTATTTTCTTAAACCAATTTCCCAAAGAAATTAGTAGAGGTAATTGAGTTTGTTGAGATGTGTGTGTATGATTCTAATTTAATATGCTACTAGTTTAATGCTTTTGATTAATATGTACTAACTGGTCAATGTGTTTGAAATTGCCTTATATGTTTAGTGGTCATTTACTCAAATCTAACTTTGTTAGGTATTTTATTAAAAGTACCAAAGTTAATGTACATCTGCCAGTAAATGTTTTTGACTAATACAAGTTAAAAGTTTTCTTTTTATGAATGCTGATGTTATGGCACTTCTAAATGAATTGTTGTATTTCCAAAATACGAATATATTCATTTCAGAAGATATTTTCAGAATAATCAAATTCTTTTTGTGCTTTTTACATTGGTCCTCAGGAGTTCAAATTTGACAAGCCTGGCAGTGTAACAACAGATAAGATAAGGAAAAGAAAATGAAATGTAAACCAATGAATCATGTGTTGTTGCTGTGTTGTGTAGACTTACAGTGTAGATCATATTGAAACAGTTATATTCTTTCCTTGTGATTGCTACGCAAGTGTAAGAAAGTAATAATACAATTACATTCCCTATAATCTGAGTGTTTACCTTTTGTATGGTTTAATTGTTATGCCTGAGTGTGATATCAGATGATAATTCAGATTACCTGAGTTTGGAAATAAATGCTAGTAGCAATAATGTAACCTTTGAATGCTTATGTGTTGTTGATACGTCCTGCTATATGTTTTTGGGAGTATCTACTATAATCTTTAAGTTTCTCCCTCTAGTCGGACACATTGGAACATTGCAAGCTCAGATGCTTGCAAAGAATGGGTGCTCGTGTCTATTCCCAGGTTCTTTTGTTGCACCTTGGTAACCTGAGGTTGCCAGAATAAACGTATGTTAAGTTATCTCTTATCATATGCTGTTGTTTCTAGAATAGAAAGAGAACTGGTCGCTTTGTTCGATGCATTCTTCTGATTGTAACCATGATGGTCCATTGAATATGATATGTAAATATGAAATAAGCATGCACTATCTTTTCAGTATAAAGCTAAGTAATTGTTGCTATCTAAGAAATTTAACCGAATGGATTAGCCTTGAATGTCTTAGACTTTTGAATTGTGTTTTGTTTAAGATGGTAGTAAAAATGGATAGACTTGCACATTGTTTTCTGTTTCTCTCGTTGAATCTAATAAGATTGATTGTTGTTATAAAGTTTCATCCTTTGTGTGATTTTGACTTGTTAGGTGGAATGGGGTAAAACCATGTACACTAAAAGTGAACAAATCCTTCCCTCTTATTCGGTTTTGTTTCATGTTTTAATTCTTTATTTTGCATGACACTTTTATCATCTAAATTGAATGTATAAGATGTTATTAATTCCAATCTATATTTCAAAATGTTAAGTATAATTGATAAACTTCTTAAGCCTTTCATATATACATGCATGTAACTGCTCTGTCCTGCAACAATATTCCTACAGTTAGGTATTAGTTGTTGTTTGTTTTTGGACTCTGATCGAATTCTTCTCGGCCTGTTTGAAGCCGCATGAACAAAGTTTATAATTTAGCTTTTGTTTTTATTTACATAACCTAACCTATGGTGCATGTGATATACCTATTATGGCCTTGTACCCTAGGATTTTTCATATTATATATGAGCTACCACTAAGATCAAATATCTATCCATGTTTGTGTTTTCTTAACGCTTTCCTATTTTTACATTAAGTCAAACTGACTTTCATGCATGAGAATCTTTTAATCTTCCTTAGTGATGTCATGGGTGTGATGATTGATGCAAGATTGGGAAGGTTTAATTTGTTTGGTTGTACATGTAAATCATTTAAAATGCATTGTTGTATGTTCTTGGTTTCAAGTCAGAGAATCATCAATGGCCCAAATTTATCATGTGCTTTAATAAATTCAGGGAAATGGTTTAGTATATAGGTAAAATAGAATCAAATTTCAAATAAACCTTGTTGAGGAGGATATTACATGCCATAGTTTGTAAATGGTAACGAGCTTGTTAATTACTTGGTTTATATTGTTAATGGAAAAGAATGAATGCATGCAAATACATGACTTGTACCTGATTGCTTCTTTTAATTTTATTTAAGAGGACTGCATGATGCTTGTTTGTTCTTGAACTAGTTGATGAGTTCATAAGACTTTTATTTTGAGAATGTGAACCTCATAAGATGTTTGGGACATATAATTAAATCAGATTAGCAGTTGTGTAGTATGCTGTAATGTGGTGCCGGTTGACTCACTATTTATTATAACATTCCTTTGAACTGTTTTGTTACCTGTTTTGAAAAGAGAAATTGTTCTAGGCTTCCAGATTTGTAAATGGATCCTTGCCTGTTGTAACTACATAGAGGTTATGTTTTTGATTGCATGTTCACTAGTGTCTTCATTTGTTGAGCTGTACAAATTGAAGGACTAATTTTAATTATATTCATAAACTAGATAAACTATGCTTTCCAAAGAATGGTTTATTCAAATCTGAATGTTGTTTTCAAAACCGAATAACTCCAGTAAAGGTTTTCTTATAACCAAGTTTTAGAAAAAGCTTTTCAAGTTAAATTTATATATTCACTGAAAAGGATATTTGGAGAATTTAAAGCAATATTTTTGCTCTATCTTGGGTATTATGGGATGCTCGGGGTAGACTTGTGTTTATAACATGTCCATATCTTAATATGCTACCATAGCATTATATATGTCATTTCTTGATCGTGTTCGATATGGGTGATTGATAAAAATCATTGGCTTGCATCAATTGTTTGATTATGCACCTAAATAGGTACCAAACAGTTATTTCTAGTGTGTCACATCCTTATGTACATAAGCATATATGTATTTGACGCGTTTCCTAAATTATTTATATCTAAAATGATTGGAATAATAAGTACCACTACTATTTGAATAAGATTGTGTGCTTTACTCTCTTATTATTATTGTTGTCATAAAGTTTCTGTCAGCTTGCCGTTGATTGGAATATCTGTCATGTATGATAATTGAACCCTAGCGAACCAAGTATCAATGATGACCAAATAGTTAATTATTATGACCAGTTCATCGATATAGATTCAAACATACAAACAAAACCTTTTGACCAGAGTACGCAGCGGAAGCTTAGTAGCCATTAGACGAAGGATCTTGCAGGAAACCATCTATGAACCTAAATGCAACTCTTAAGTCTTACTTGTATCATAAGACTAATTTGCCTTATTGTACGCTTTAAATGTATATATATAGCCATGTGATCCAAACTGAAGTAGTATTGTGTTTTCAATTATCACTGGCATGCTTTTAATTGTCATGAGGTGGGAAGTTTACTAAGGCAACAAATGTTATTGTTTGAGAAATCATTGCTAATGTATTTCTCTCGAGTAGGTTTTACTAAATTTTGAGGGCAAAATTTTTTTTTAGGGGGTTAGAAATGTAATAACCTTTCTCATGGGTATCCTAGTTTCTATGACTTTATCATAAGTGTTTTAAATCCTTATATAATTCATAAATATAGAATTTAGGATTTGTTTTATTAGTGAAGTAATTGATTTTTTTTAGAGAAGGAATGTAATTTTATATATATATATATATATACACCAAATGTATTGGGTTAATTAGTAGTACTCTAGAAATAATCTAGGGTCACATATCACCCTCACTTAGATTTAATTTCAATAAATGAACAATCATATTCCCTCTCATTCTATGCATAAATATGATTAGCACACTACTTAATTTAAACCATAGTATTTATCTTTATTTAAAATTTTACAAGTGACCAATGCCTATCAAGGAAGTCTAGCCCTATTGGTTAAATAAAAATTTCTCACTTAACCCCTACAATGTACAATACAGCAGACCCAAAAACAAAGAAGTAAAGGAGACTTCTTCTTCTTTCTTTTTCATCAGAAGCTCCTTAAGCTTCTTCTTCAAACCCTAGACCTCCATCAAGCCTTCATCTTCCACCTTTCAAGCTTGAAATTCGGCCAGACAAGGAGCAAGGGGGTTGAACAACTCAACCACAATTCCATTCTTGCAGAGACACCATTTCTCCTTCCTCTCTTCCCTCTTCAATTTTCATCTCACACACACACCTCACCACCTCACTTCTCCTCTTCTCTTTTCCTCCATAACCATTATGAAACATACACCACTTCCTTTATGAAGAGAGCTTGAAGCAACCTGTAACACCCTCCCTGGGTCATTACATGGTTACCCGTTGCGGAAAATAAAACTTTAGTTCGCTGGTTGCTTTCGGAAAATAATATTTTCTTAAGTTGTTAACATTCCTCAAAACGGTGATAAATTTGTTCCTTTTTCTTTTCTTTTCGACCAATCCAACAACAACGTAAACATCATCAAATATGGAGATATATAAATATAACACACTTCTATACTGCATCATAATCGTTTACACAACAAGACCTTACTAAGTATAGGTTCTTCCAAAACATAATATAGCTCAAAACCTAAGCTGGTCGGAACTAACAGACACTATGAAATTAGTAAACAGCATCAGCATGCTCTGAACTAAACAGCCTTCTTCTTGTTGTAGGAGTCATATTCCTTGAGCGGTTCATCTGGACTCGAATATAAATATATGCCCAAGGAGAGAAAACAGAAATAGAACATGCAAGAGTGAGAAACCAATATATGGATTTAACGCGATAACTACATGCGTGACCCAAAAGAAAACATATACAGAAATACAAGTTTATAACACCATCAACATTCATAATAAGGCAAATAGTTTATCCATGGGTTTCACACCCCAAACATCATCATTTGAAAACTATGCATGTACACTTCAATAATCGTCGTCTAACTTTTACCTAATCTCATGAGATATCCCCAACCTCGAGGTGAGTTGATCAAACTCAATAGCCACGCAGGCAAAAAGGCACGAAGCCAAAACCATAGCACACTGTCCAACACAAGGCACAGTGATCACCGAATATGGTTACCATAGCACACTGTCCAATTTAAGGAGCAGTGATCACCGAATATGGTTTTTCATTGTCCAACCAGGGCACAATGATACGTCGATTCATGAATATCGCCATGATATCATGATTAACAAACAGGCATGTCTGCCTAAAATGCATGTAAAACATTTTGTTCTTGACACTTTTCTTTGTGTTCAATCTTTCCTTGTCGAAGCCCAAAAGCTTACGACCAACCATAATTTTAGACATCTTAACACTTTCATTAATAACACAGGACCTCAAGTCCGAGTGCTCAATCACGAAACCCCTAGACCGATGCCTCGGGCTTAGGTTCGTGGTAATAGAAAACAGTATTCACTTTGAATAATATTATTTACTCCGAAATTAGGACACGCAGTCCAAACTACACCGAAATTAGGACACGCAGTCCAAACACCGAAATTAGGACACACAGTCCAAACTACACCGAAATTAGGACACGCAGTCCATAGGACATGCAGTCCAAACTACACCGAAATTAGGACACGCAGTCCAAACTACACCGAAATTAGGACACGCAGTCCAAACTACACCGAAATTAGGACACGCAGTCCATAGGACACGCAGTCCATAGGACACGCAGTCCAAAACTACACCGAAATTAGGACACGCAGTCCATAGGACACGCAGTCCATAGGACACGCAGTCCAAACTACACCGAAATTAGGACACAAATTCCAAAACCATATCGAGTACTAAGTTCAAACTCACTGTCTATACTGTTTGCGTAAGACTTGTGTCTGGAAAATCATCTTAAAGGGAAAATTCTTTTATAAAATCATCTGATACTAAAATCTTTTCTGTAACCGTGTTTTCAGAACTAGTTGCCGTCTAACGTTTTAAAATACGTTTAAGTCAAAATTTGATATTTTTCTCCTTAAATAATTTTCTAAATTCATGATTAAGTTATTTTCGAAGATTAATTTCATAAAATAACATTTTATAATATTACGGAATTTCTTACGTAAAAATTAGCAGTACAAAAATAATTTCACGGTTACGTCCTTACTGTGACTCATAGTTTACTTTTTCACTAATAAATTATTAAAATAATAATATTTTCGAAAATGCTTTATTTTTTCCAATAATTATTTAAATCATAATATATTCCAATACCTCTCCATTAAATACTGAATATTACTCATGAAGCTTCTTAAAACTTTTATCTCGTTTAATTAATTGAGCACTGACCACTGTCAGGCTTCTCAACCCACAATCAACAACATCATAACAATTATTTCCAAACAGATCATGCATCACAACATTATAACATTTAACTGCAAATAAACACTTAACCGTAAATAAATAAACACAACTTAAAACAAATTACACAAAAATACGACAACCACAGATAAAATACAGACCAACAACAGATAGCATGTAGCCATCCGAAAATCCCTTAGGAATTCCCCTCTTACCTCTTGAAGACCTTAGCTTCCGATCAAAAACTTTGTCACGAATCCGGAAATCGTCGACGCACGTACACGACACAATTCTTTATCCTTCCAACAAACCACAATCAACCAATCAAAACAAGCAAATACAATCACCTAAATACTAAGGTTAGGTCACGGCCTCAAGGGGTTTTTGTGACTAAAATTCCTAAATTTACTTAAGACTTGGATTAATGATCCTAATATACTTAAGGAAATGGATTAGGGCTAAACAACAAAGTTAAGAATCAAAACCATCCTAACCCTCTAAATGGTAGATTCGGCCAAGACATGTCCATGAGGCTAGGGTTTTTAGTTTAATGATGAAGGGAAGTATGAATCACCTCTTGAAGATTGAAGAAATGAATAAAATGATCAATCCAAACTTGATGGCTTTTGAGACAGCTTTGAGGGTGTGGTGGTTTTGGGAGTGTATCTCACAATATACTCATCCAAAAATCACAAAATTTGGCTTGTTAGAAAGATAAGGAGAAAAGGAACAACTTAGGTGTTGAAGGTTTCATTTTTTTCGAATCATAACAGGGGTGAAAATAGGCTTCTTTCTGCTGTCTCGCATGGATCTGAGGATTCTGGGCAGTTTCTGTATTTTGGTCATAACTCTCAATATACTCATCCGTTTTTGATGATCTTTAGCTCGTTGGAAAGAAGAGAGAAAGGGGAACAACTTTCATGTTGAGAGTTTTTCGAGTTTCAGAAATAAAGATGGTCATAATTTCGGTGCAAGTTCGGTCAGTTTAGGACATCCATAATCATTTTCATGAAAAATGAACAAAAGTTCATCCCCCCACATGAACATAGGTTCGGCCTAGGCATGAAACAATCTCTTGGATTATGGTAGCAAGAATGATTATAAGCACATAGAAATTGGTTTTACTATTTTAGGAGTTTTCTATGATTTATGGTGATTTTTCAAAGTTCTAGATCTAGAAATTGGAAAATGAAGAACATGGATGAACAAGGCATTGAATCATGAAATTTATTGAAGAACATGAAGATGATTAAGCAAGGAGAACAAGGTTTACCTCTTGTAGATCCAAAACAAGTGAAGAATCAAAGACTTGCTTCACAAAATGATACTAGAAAACTTATGAACTTATAAGTGTTTTATGAACAAAAGGCAATAGGAATGAAATGAAGTGTGATGGAGGGTATTTATAGGAGTGTGGGCTGCAAAAATAGGGACCAAAGAGCAAGGAATTCTAGTTTCATAAGGACCAAAGTGCAAATACTTTGAAGGACCAAATTGCAAAATAGAAAAAGTCTAAGGACCTAAATGCAATTTCCTTAGAAATTGTAATAATGAAGCCATGTGCACCATAAATGCATTCACATGGGTGAGTCATCTCATATGACTCATTGGTATTATCCAATACCGGCTCCCGGAAATCCCGTATTCTGCTCCATCGCTTACCCGATTAATATAACGCCGGATAGAATATATTATTTTCGCGTTTTATAGCGAAATATTTTTAAAAATACCAAATCGAAGGAAATTAAATAAAAACCTTAAGTTTCTCGTTTACGGATTAAAATTAGGTCATCTGAGCAGTATAATTATACTGTCAGTGAAATTCACAGACCGGGTTCCGCCTGACTTTTCAACCTAAATTTTAACCGTAACTCTCTACCATCAAGTAGAGTATCACTATGGTTTCGGAATAATTAAAATAATTTTCTAAGTCTCAGATAAAAATATAAACGTAATTATATAAATTTCTGATATTAGAAAACAGTGGAAAGTCGGGGTGTTACACAACCACTCTTGAAAGCAAGGAGAAACCAAAATAGAATTGGGAGGAACTTTCAAGGAGATCAACCTCTACCATTCTAATTCCCACCTTTTGCTTATGTGAGTTTCCTTAGTTAGTGCTTGGTAACCATAAATCCAAGCTTAGGAATTTTAAATTTGATATTATTGTTTGATTTCTGAATTGCATGTTGATTATATGGTTTTAAATGAATGCAGAATTGTGTTGTAGAATATTCAATTTACATGCATGTATTCTGTTTGTTAAAAGTTCTAAAAGAAGCTGCTGATCTGACAAACCCGTATAGACATATGTATAATATTTTATTTGTAACTATTTCTATAGTGCTCTGTTTGGTATGATTCTTATTTTGTTAGAAAGTAGACTCGAAATGCTACACTTTAGACACTGATTTTGCTGTTTTGCATTGAGTATTGATGGAGAAAAACCTGTTACAAGTTAGGGTATTGCTGCTGTCCTGTTTTCTGAGTGCAGGGGCTTTCCGGTAAAAACTGTAATTTTAGGAAGACGGTTTTCCAAAAGTCAAATTTTATTCATAAAGTAAACTTGATTAGCTTTCCAGGGAGGGGTCTTTTGTTTGAATCCGATTTCGTTTGGTATTTTAATAAAATCATAGAAGTTAACTGAAAACTACTGAAATTATGCTTATGTTGTTGATGCATTATCCCTTGTTGAATACTTGATTGAGAGATTATATATTGTTCATGTGAATGGTTTATATGTTTTGCTTTAGATCATTAGTTTTTAAGCTATAAATTGATATGTGAGTTAAGTTATTTAATATTATGAAGAAATGAATGTGAAACACCATTTGGCATCCAAAGGTAGTAACCATGCTAATTCTACTCTTGAATCGAATTAGAATGGTTATCAATGACATTTCAGATGTCAAGTACAGAAGTCCTTTCAGTTTGGAAGGCAAGCAAGCAAGTGCAAAGCAAGTGGGACGCTGCTTGTGGTCATAGACGTATGTCCTGCCTTACAGTATAGAGCTAATTCCTCTTAAGTACCTCGGTGCGTGGGGAGCAGCGAAGTGTTAGTTCCTCTTAAGTACTTCGGTGCGTGGGGAACAACAATGTTTTTCACTGACAAAATTAAAAAGGAATGTCCAAATGGGTGGTTTACAAATATTAATGAACGATATGATGATATATATATATAAATTTACTGATATATGTATATGTGTGGGACTTAGTGCTCTGTTTGTAGGGAATTCACTAAGATTTCATATCTCACCCCTCACCCTTTTGTTTCAGGTTAATCCCTCCTATGTTGGAGAACTGTGGAGTATCCCCGGAAATACTTGGCAGTTGTTCCAATGTAAGCTGTTTCTGTTATGGAAGACATTGCCGGATCAGAGTCAAGAGTCATATTGTCATTGTTTAGTCTCTAAGTATAATTTTTGAAAATGTATGAGATTTATATATATATATATATATGAGTGGTTTAGCGAAAAGCAAATTTCAGTGTATCCTATGTTTTGTATCTAGTAGTACCCTAATGTACTTTGGGGTATTACAAAGGACTAAAAGAGTATTACGGTAGTCTTCTCGGAACTCAATATCCATAGGGCACTCGCCTACAATATCTGGTATCCAAAATATGATACTTTGACCTCATGTGTTCCACTGGCACGACTGTGAATAACAATGCATATATATGAATCTCACTGACTCACATCGGATACAACATAGTGCCTCAACCTTCCATCACTGTCTCAACACACAATCCATGTCACATCTCATCTATAAAATAATTTAATTAGGCTAGGCTCCTTTAAATCACATTCATTCTAACCTCACGATACCTATCTCTCGACCAACATATACCATCGCCTAAATAATTGCTAAACATGAAATAGCATATATTGCACGTTATCAGACAAAACAGATTATTTACAGTAAAATAGTAATAAAGTATTCAGGTATCACAAAACACCACATAAAGTATGATACCACAACTAGCGCATCACAAACAGTTCAACAGTGATAAAATCAGACATCCTCGAATATTATAAAATTATCCTAATGGTGATAAACCTACAATCCCCAAATTATCATTGGTACTACGGGGTAGTTTCTGATGTATTTTGATATTGTCGATTACTCGATCACTAGTAGGGTTTAGGTCGCCCTACACCATTATTATAAAATATATGCTACTTATCCATTCCGATGACAGGATATTTCTTTCTCCCACCTGAGCTAACACCGGAACCACGAAATTAAAGCTCTTCGTTACCACACCACAATCTACCAAATCAACCTTCAACCAAATCAACGTAAAAATAAATTAATCAAACAAAACCCATCGTTGGCAAGACAAGGCTAGGGTTCGGCCAAGACATCAAAATATGGCTAGGGTTGTTTTCTCATTTCAATATTTTGGATACTATTCAATAGAGTCTTAGATAGCATGGAGAAATTGGCACCAAACAAAAATTTGAAAACAACACCACTTAACCCATAAGGGTAGGGTTCAGCCATAAGAGTAAAAATTAGCTAGAAATTTCTTTTGATTGCAAGCTCTTGGATCATCAAGCTAGAGATCTTAGATAGCTTAAAAAAGATTGTTACAAGTCAAAAATTGAAACAAAACTCATCTAACCCACTTAGTTAGGGTTTCAGCCAACATATAAAAAAGGGTTAGGAATTTCTATTGCTCACATTCTTTTGGATATAGAATCTAGAGACCTTAAATAGCTTATAACAATCATCATCCAAGTTAAAAATTGAAGAAAACTCATTTGACCGACATATGTATAGATTCGACCAAGAGAGAAAATATTGGTTAGAAATTTATTTTGACTTCAAGCTTCTAGATCTAACAAATAGAGGTATTAGAGAGGTAAGCTCAAGTGTCATAACACTAAAAACATTTTTCTAAGCATTTTTGCAAGATTTTTGAAAAACTAGATCTAGAACTTGAAATAGAGGAAAACTTGATGAAAATGAAAATTAATTGATGATCAAGAGAGCCAAGGTGATGAGGAAGAGGGTCCTCACCTTGAAACGACGAAAATTGATGAAGAACTTGAAGAAAAATGATCCAAAACTCAAGCTTTGCACTAATAGAGTCTTAGGTTTTTCAAAGAGAATGACTTAGTGTATTTTGTAAAGTTGATGAATGAAATGGCCAAGTGAAGGAAAAGGGGGGGGGGGGGGTCGTGTAGGGAGGGGTAGAAGGGTCACAATTGTCAGGACAAGGTTGGAATTAGAAAGAAATGTCAAGGGCAATTTAGACATTTCATTAAGGAGGTTAGCATTTTTGTTAGAATGCCATCATTACTTAGTGAGTCATGGTGGTTACTCACCCCATGACTCACCACCCCTAGGTGGCAAGTACACCTCCATCTGGTGTCTAATTCTATCTCTGCACAGCTGTTCTCGAATACGTAGTTTACTCGATTTAAATTTTCTCCCGCATTTTCTTTGAAAATTCACCCGTAAAAAGTATAATAATATATTTTTAAGCAAGAATTTCAAAATAGCCTATATCGTTGAAAATATGATATAAAACTAAACTGCTTTGTTATCGGTTCAAAATTAGGTTTTATGCTCTGTAAAAGTTTTCTGTCAGTGAAAACGCAGACCGGATTCCGTCTGAATTTTCAACTCAATTTTTTACTGTAACCTTCTACCATAAGGTAGAGTATAAATATGATTTTGTTTTATCCAAAATCATTTTCTTGATCTCAGGTAAAAATATAAATAAATATATCTTTACCAGTAATACAACATATATAAAATGTAGGGTGACACAATAAGAATCTAAACTGTTTCGTTCTCGGGTCAAAATTTGGTTTTCTGATCAGTAAAATTTTATTGTCAGTGAAAAAGCTGACCGGGTTCGATCATTTATAATTATGATTTTGTTTTATTCAAAATCATTTCCGAGGTCTCAGATAAAAATATAAACAATTAAAATTCTACCGATATTGAAAAACAGTAAAAAAAAAAATTGGGGTGTTACATAACTGCTCGCAGGATTTCAAACAGAGAACAAATAATCGATTATCATAATCCATTATGCTGAAATAATCGATTATCATCGTCCGTTATGCTGAAATAATCGATTAGCATAATCCATTATGATGAAATAATCGATTAGCATTATCTATTATGCTGCGACTGTCTAAAAGAGGCGCCTTTCAATCTGTGTCAAAATAATTGATTATGACTTTTAAATAATCGATTATTATGCGCAAAAATTGAGTTTTTAAGAACTTGAACTTGAGCTATTCAAATTTTCTATATGAAGGGAACTTAGGAAACTTCCAGATAAGTGAGAGAACACTACTATTCTAATTGTGCTAAAACTCTATCAAACCTTCTTCTCTTATCACTCTCACTACTATATATTTACTTTGATCATATTATATTGAGATAGCTTTACACCATATAGGTGTTGATTGGGCTTCAAATTGTTTTATCAACACTAATAAGAGAGCATATTGTTGGTAAGAGTCATGTGACTCAAACCCTTCTTTACTACACCATTCTTACAAGAGAGGGTATATCTCTTGTGGTGTTTCTTGGATGTGATTTCCAAGTGTTTACAAGGGAGGTGATATTTCTTGTTGTTGACAAGAGAGGGTATATCTTTTGGGTTATTATTTGAGGCTATTTCACTGGGGGAGGTGATATCCCTGGTCTGTGAGGAGTACTCTTTATTGTAAAGATTCTAGTTTATCCTGTTTAAAAACTAAAGTTGATTGGAAACCCTTGGTGGTATTGCCTTGGGGACTGAACGTAGGACACATGGATAGTTTGTGGCCGAATCAGGAAATATTATGGTGTTCATCTTCTTTCCCTATCTCTATACGTTTCCACAATTTACATTATCATATTTTCCTTATCGCACTTTAATTTCAAAGGAATTATTTTTAAGCACTTTAATTTGAAAAGAATTATTTATCCGCTGCAAATTTTGCTTTAACGTTCCAAAGGGTTTTGATTTATCAGAAAAGATTCCATCTTTATTTAAAACCCAATTCACCCCCCTCTTGGGTGATGGTTGTCATGGCCAACAGGCTGGAAATTCCTTTTGTTGCAACAAGCTAAGAAACCTTTATGCGGTCACAGACCCATGTTGCACAAATACGGAAAGTCGCGCTGCCCAAGTCAGAAAAGCAACTGCTACTGCTACTGCTCTGAATCATGATGCACTCTGATAAAGCTATGCCAAGAAATACGTTCAACTTGTCTTGAAGCTCTCCACAATCATAAACATTAAATGGAGATTCAGGACGACTCTTTGGCAATAATGAATGAAGAACAAAACTCATATTCATCTCCAACAGATTTATTGCTGATGAGTATAAATTGAAGACTTTGAAGACTGCTGAAGATATACCTGAACTTAATCACTCAAGCATTCAATACTCTCTTCACATTCAAAGCTCTCTAAGTTCTTCTTTCTTAGAATACTTCTTTGCTAAATCATTTGTATTTATTGAGAAGTTATTATTGTAGTCATACCAACCTTATTTTTTATTCACTCATCGAGTGTTCTTCGGTTGACTTGCAAAGTTGTAAACCTTGAAGCTGTTGCTTCATTTATTTCTTACTCACTGTTGAGCCTGAAGAGGCATGCTGAAAGAATACTTGTGTTGAGCTTGGAGAGGCTAGGTGTGCAAACAATACTTGCTAATTGAGCTTGAGGAGGCTAGGTGTGCAAACAATACCTGTCTGTAACCTGATCAGTTATAGTGTAATACTTGGTGAAACTAAGGACTGGACGTAGCCCAAGGTTTGGGGTGAATCAATATAAATTTCTATGTCAACTCTCTTCCCTTATCTCTATAAGTTTGCTTTATATTTATTGTGCTAACTTGGTTGAAAGTGCTAAGTTTTCAATTAACTTGTTTTACATCAGACACTTAGATGTGTCTGATTCATCTTTTGGAGAAAATTTTCTTGTTTGGGAAAAAGTGAAGTAAAACAAAATTCAACCCCACTTCTTGTGTTTTAATCTGTTCATTTCAGTATAGAGGCATTGAGCAAGACATGGTATGTATACTTATTCCTACGTAATGTACAAACAGATGATAAGATAGATTTTTCAATCAATTTGTTTAATTGATGTCTCAATGTACATCTCAAGGAGTAGCTCAAGACATTAATGATGGATGTTAAAGTCTCAACTTCTTTTCAGAATGGAATCAGTTGTGGTGGTAGTTCTATCGATAGGCTTTTGCTAGTGGTGAAAAGGATGCAAACTGGACTTTCGTCAAATTCTGGTATATTGAATGGAGTATCTGTTTTTGGTTTTGCATTATCAAATATGTTTTTAAGAACCAACGCTTGATTGTGATCGATTTTGTTGATTGCATTGGAGGTATGATTAGTGTTGAATGGTGCATGCTATTTTTTGAATGTTGAATGTCGAATGCTTCATGATATTTTTTGAATGTTGAATGTTAAATGTTGATAGCTGTTTTTTGAATGTTGATTGTTGTTTTTTGATTGCTGAATGCAGGGGAATGTGCAGAAAGTAGAGAAAATGGCAATTAAAAAAAAAGGTGGAGAATAGACATCGTTTCTTAAAGAAAACACTATAGTGTATTCAAATCATTTTTGGGTTACTAAGATAGCACATACATTTTGAAGTTAGGACTGTCTTTATTCCGACCCACGTCGGCATCGCTTTGTGGATATGCATTTTAGTGTGAATGATTATAACGTTTTGTTGGACAAACATTATTCTAGTTAAATCTATGACAACACTTCGAAAGTGCAAGCATTCGAAGCGCTGTCGTTGTTTACAACTTTCAATAGCGTCTAGATAGATAGCGTCCGAAAACACTATCAAATGGCAAAAAAATACATGTTATTAAATCCCGAATTTGTTGTAGTGTATTTTAGTTCACACTAAAATTAGAGAAGAGAATACATTTTCCTTTCTGCTTAATTACAAGTAGAAATTCTCCGAGAAGTATGCATAAGCCTACACAATTTGTTTTCTGTAATCTGTAGAGTGTAGACTAATTGTAGCATAACCGGTGGTAGCATATCCCAGCTACAAGCTACTCTTAGACTATATGCAACAACAAACTACACTAGAAATCTGTCATTTTTTCCTTCTCCCTTTTTCTCCCAAAAAATTGAAGAATATCTTATGGTAAAAATACTTTTCAGCACATATTCAATAGTCTCTATCTGTTGAAAATGCCTAATGATGAAAACAAAGCATTGCTTTCATGATTCATATTTTCCCCATTTCACAACTTCTGTTATTTCAAATACAATTCTGCTTCATCCCCACAGTTCCATGAAGTTCTTCCTTGTTACAAGGCAGGAATTCTGTACCAACAATCCATTGCCAATATGATCTATGTGCTTCAACTTTACCAAGAAACAATATCCCCCCCTCTTTGCTATCATCTCCTCTTTGCCAATTGGAATGTCCTCTTCAAGAAATAATTTGCAGCTCTGTCATTTCTATGACACAAAACTCTCAATATTGTGTTAGGGTCTGATCTATTCCACCTTCCTGTAGTAGGAGGCATTGGCAACTTCTGACCACTACCCATCATTCCTATCCCACTTGTTTCACAAGTAGCAATGCTGAAATCTTCCACCAATTGCTCAGTACTTTGGCCCATCAATGCTATGACTCCCTCCACTACTGCAGCCTCTCTCTCAACCACATTTTCTGCTATCAATCCATCTCCACAAGTGCAGAAAACCCGGTTCAAGCTCTCAAAATCATCTTGTATCATCACATGATCTGACTTATTGAACACCCTTGAGCTTCCACCAGCAAGCAAAACCATAAGGAATACATCAAAGGAGGCCTTCATAACTTCCTTCATTGCCAGTGGTTGTGCTCTATCTGCAAGGATTGCAGTCATTAGTGTGATATTCTGCTTGAGGATTCGCAACGCAGGTCGAATCCTAGCATTGGCTACATCACCAACATAGAGACTGTCATAGAAGACAGAGTTGGAGTCAAGGAATATAAGACGGTATGCAGCAACTTCTGATACATGTTGACATGCTGCTGGAATGGATGAGTTAACTATCTCGAAGTATAAAAACGTTGTTGTTACTTTGACTCCAACGGTTGTTTGCAAAACGATGGCGATTTGGAGGGACTACACCAGGTGTGTGTGCCTGAGAGAGTGTTTTTTCAAGGGAATGAATGTTAGAAAGGAGATAGTGTAAGGTGTTGAGACGAATGTATAGGCGTTGTGTTCCACGGCTGGTTGATGGCCTAGGATGATGACCTTCATTTGTTCCATGTATGTGATTTAGCTCTGACAGGCTTGAACTGCAGGGGGTAGCTTTCTTCCACAGTTTGCAGAACTTTGAGTCCCGGTTGCATCTGGTCAGTGGTGGAAGTGAGGGAATATAGCTCTGCTTTGTACCTGAAATAGAATAGAGTTTTTCAACATTTTTTTTACAAAATGTTATTTGAACAACTCATTCACTTTATTCATACTTTGTGAGTAAAACTATCAAGTGTCACAAGAAGTTGTTGGAATCAATTGGTCAGGTATGGAGAAAAAAAAAAAAAAACTCCAGCATCATCATCACACTAAATATATCATTTATACAGGGGAGGCCAAAAAGAAATAATATCTTTATTGAGGAGGCCAAGCTTTAATAAACAAAATTTTCAAAAAAAAAAATTACAAGTAAAATTAACAGTTTTTAAAACTTTGAGGGGGTCATAACTATTTTGTTGCTTAAGGTAGTGCCCCCCTGATCAAACTTTTGTATTTAATACTTGGGACTGTGCCAATTGAGCCACAAACTTGTTGACCGGAGTTTAAACTTCAAAAACAATATAAATAAAAATGGTATACATTTTGCTAGTGCATAGTGGCTATTTGCACCCTAATGTCTTCAAAGTTTTGCTGTGTTTTATTCTCTAGAGTGAACAACTTTAATTTTATATGTATTCACAGTACTTACCACATGCTGCAACGAACATCATGTAGTCCTGGAAAAGACCTTCCAATCCATCAGCAAGATCTTGAACCAAATCTTCAGTATTTCCTATAGGAATTTTAAAGAATTGCTCTACAGTTGTCTTGGCCAGTTTCATCAGCTCCACAGCTGATAATGCATATGGCTCTGATTTGGATTTTGGATTCCATGTCTGCAGTAAAATAATTTAAAACTTATTCAAATATTTTATAAAAAGTATGATCTAATTCTAAACACATATATTATTAGTCATTGTTTCATTGAAGGAAAGAGAATCGTAAAGTTAAAACTTACTTCCGTTTCTTTTGCTCTTTGCAAATATTCTTTGCCTTTGTGCACCGATTCATGTATCCATTTTCTCAAAAGGTTCAATATGATTGATTCAACTTCATAGGGAACCATCTCTTTCACTACTGTTTTGCCATTATCCTCTCCATCAGCAGAGTCTTCAACCACCATTTGGACCAAAACCCTTTCTACCTTTTCAGCCCTTTCTAATACCAGAACTGTCTCAGGAGTCAGTGAGGTCACTTCACTTAAATATTGCCTCAGCACATGCCCATAACAGTTGTGCAACATCAATGCTGCAATTGCACCTGCTGTTGGGTGCCATTTCTTTAGCATTGGACTAAAATTTTCTCTTTCCTTCATTGCTAAATCTTCTGTCTCTTGAGCTAATTGTAGCAGAATTTCACTTAATTCTCCCTTTATTTCCAATTCAGCAGACTTGGATTTCACTTCCTCAACTACCTTCACTCATTAAAAAGACAAAAAAGCATTATAATCAACAAGATTGTAGCTCCATCGGCACTGGCCAGAGTAGAGTAATTGGCACTGGCCAGAGTATTAAATACTCAAATTTGTTGATTAGTGTACAAATAAAGGTCCGCGACCACAATTGGGATAGCAACGTTTTTGTTTTGGAGGTCTTCGAAATCGAAGCACGAACGCAATTGTGGCTGCATTGACCGCATTTTTTTACAATTGTCCACAATTACGGTAAACGCAACCACAACCGCAACCATAACCGCAATTTAAAACATTGACTGTAGTATAGAATACTATAAACAAAAGATAGATTAAATTAAATACAAACCTTTTCAAATGCATTTTTCATTGAAGATCGAATATAATAATCAAGGCGATCCCCAGATGAATCCTCTATGGTTATATCTCTTTTCTCCCCCCCTTCCCCATCAGATATTATAAGATCTTCACCTAAAATCTTTGAGACTGACAACACCACAGGAAGAAGGTTCTCAATTTGGCCAGCAGTCCCTCTATGGAAATGTTCATGGTAATTAAGCAGTCTCTTCTCTGCCCAAAGCTGCATTGAACTCAGCACTGATGTCAATATCTTGACATAGAAAGATTCCTTTTCTCTCTTTGCATCAATGGCCACCTCATTCAACATTGCATGTGAGGCACATAGAAGGTCATTTTCTATCTGCCCAGTTGCTATGTATTGTTGAAATAGCACCCAAGTGAAGCACACATTGTGAATTGGCCTTGTGATCCCCAATGTAGACCAGGTCTTCTTCATAAGCTCAAGTAACTCATCAACTTCATCAAGGACTAATGTGTCATCTCTGAAATCAAATATGGCTTGAAGAAGAGTGGTGTAGAGGTGAATGTTGAAAGGGAATCCATCAGCCCAGTGGCAAACATCAGTGGGGCTCCCATTAGGACTTCTCCATGATAAGGAAACCACAGAATTGCAAAGGGTTCTCATGGTGTCAGAGTTCTTGCCGGTGTCTATAGGTTTGGCCTCAGAACTACGTATGATATCCCTGAGGCGCATGGCAAATGTGTTGTTCTTTTCTAAAGGGATAGAAGGGTAATTGAGGAGCCCTGCTTCAAGGATTTTGAGCTGCCTCTTTTGCCATAAATGGTAATCACGGGAATCACTGAATTCTGAGGGTTTCAAGTGGCGCAGAAGTTCTAAGGGGAGAATGATAGTTTCTGCTCTCTTACCCACCTGCATACATTGCAAGCATTTTCTTACAGTTAGACCACAATGCATGTGCTCTAAATATGGTTTAATAATCTTTTTGCTGCAGAATATGATTTTGACTGATATTTCAAGCAGATCTATGACAGCTAGTTTCACTGTTATAAATTCATTATGATAACTGAACCCAAAATGCACAAAACATAAATTCATAAACAACAAAATCAATATGGACATGTAGTTTTTGTTCTTCTTTTGTTTGATTTTATTTCTTAAATAAAACAATCAAACCTGCAGTCAGTAAGTCCTTCAATTAACAGAAAACATCTTGGGCGGCTTTCTTTTCATTTAAACCTAATGAAATTTACAATATTATTATATTATTCACTTGAGTAATTAAAAATCATTGTTATCCGAACATGTAACTAGTTAAAAGTTTTAAGAGTTATATTTAAGGTTTCAAATTGTGTTTGTAGTTTCATTGTATTTATCGTAATTGCGGATAATTGTGAACAAATACAATTAATCCAACATCAATTGTGATCACGATGCGATCGTGGAGGCTAGCAAAACCTCAGTATCACTGTCTCAATTGCCATTGCGGGTTGCAATTTAAAACTTTGGTTCTATAAACATCAAGTTGTATATTTTTTCATTTTTCACTTACTTTTTATCTGTTATCACACATATAGAAAATATATAAAAATCATATTGTCTCTGTTTTGATGTTGAAAAAGCATAATTCAAGTTATAATTGATATTTTCAAGTGTCTCATGTGGTGAATGTCACGGGTGGCCCTGTTTTACTATAGGGTGGTTACATGGGATACAAATCTACTGTCCCAAAAAATAATGTCTCGGTGTCCCCCTACCAATTAAAAGCTGAGAATATGCATAAAGTATTAATGAGCTATGATTTTATTTTATTAAGTGACAAATTTTAACTGGTGGGGGACAGAAAATGTGATCGAAAAGTGGGACAGATGATCTCTATCCGGTTACATGATAATCATAGAAAGCATAATAATGAGATTTTAAATCACAGTGTGGCATACTAAAATCAAGTCAAACCACAACTTGTGAAATTAATAAAATAAAAAAATATATTTTATAATGTAACACATTTTAACCTGTTTAACCTATTCTTCGGGAACCAGTTGATCCAACGAGGTTAGTTCTCCACCAAGTCATAACATCTTTTTAACAGAAAATAGAAATCAGAACCAAAACTTTAACATTGAGAGTAAAGAAAGAAACTAGCTACTAAACATAATTTGTATTATGAAAAATGATTCTTGCACATGTTTTGGTCACGCCTACTTCATTAGGGAAAAAGAAAGATTGGAGAGAATATATTTTGAAAAGTGTATTTATCTTGTTTTATCATTTAAAATAGAAATTGGAATAAAAAAATGGTATTCTAAATAACACCAGTCTCGTATATCTACATGCATGTTTACGTACGTACTTGGCCAACGAGGGTCCTCATGAGGGTTTTCCTCAGGCGATTATCATTGTGCTCAGTCACTTTCATCTGTTGTCTCATGATCTCTGCAGAAGTCATCGGCCGTCGTGGCCTCACCGGCATCACGGTGTGATGCAAAGGGCTACCTGATCCAGCCCCCGGCGACGATGGTGTTGTCCCTCCGCTGCTGCCGCCAGACACCATTCTCCTCGATGGTGACCTTTTCAACATCTTCAACCCTAAAGCCCGTTTCACCTTACTAGTTGGCGACATCACCACCTGACTCGGCTTCCCACCATCCCCACCGCCGTTAGAGTTAAACGAGAGCGATTGCCGGCCGTTGAACCCCGGGGACGACCGGCATGACATAAAGAAGATCTCGTAAGCGGTCTCCCTTATATCATCTTGGGTTAGGCCCTCGAGCTTGTCGAGGGGCGACACTAGGGTATGGTCTTTATCGACAAGCTCGAGCGGCACCCTACATTGACCTTGGCTGTAGTAGTGATGGTGATGGTGGTGGTGATGATGTTGGTCATTACGAGAACATGTGGAAGAAATGGGACCTGAATAGGATTCACGGCGGGTTTGCTGACCCATAAAGGTTGAGAAAATGGGTGGAGGGTCAGAAACCGACGGTGAATGGTGCCGGCGACCACTGCGACAATGGCAACAGCAATCACGTGATCGAGAAAATGTCAGGGGGAAGAGAGTGGTGCATTTGTCTTTAAAGAAGGGGCAATAGATAGATGCCGTGAATATTGAAGGTATGATGTTCGTTTTTGTTAGTTAATGACAGCAGGTTTCTGCATGGCGCATGAGAGAGAGAGAATGAGAGAATGAGTGATGTTGGGTAAGCCCACGTTGTCATGAGCGAAGAAAACGAGAAAGAAAAGATGGTCTAATTGCCAAAATAGAACAATCTTGCATTTGAATGCGTTTTTATCGGAAGAATATATTTTTTCTCATTTTTATTATGTTTGTTGTTTCCATTTGCGACGAGAAGATAAGCAAGTAGCATACATCACACAATGCCCTGTTTTAATAAGATTCTGGTGTCCCAAAAAGGATTAAAATCCTCGGTCCCATTCTCCCGTTACATTCCATATCCTATACCAATGACAATATGCCACTTAATAAAATAAAATTATAACTCATTAACACTTGTACACAATCTCAGCATTTGATTGGTATGGGACACCGAGACACCATTTTTTGGGGATAGCAGATTGCTATCCCAAAAAAGTGGTGTCTCGATATCTTCTATTAATCAAAGACTGAGAATGTGCATGAATGAGATGTGTTGGTATTGTCGTGTAAAATTATTACTCGACCGAGTGAGAAACCAGCCAAGATACACGTATAGATTTTTAAAGTGATAAGGCGATTTGGTACCAAGGGAAAAATCTAACCCTCAGCAAGGTCTCCAAACTACTGAAGAAAGTGTTTGGCTCGAAGGTTGAACTAAGAAAAACTAAGAATGAAAAGCTAAAAAGTTAAACGGCTAAGTAAAGTAAGCAAGAAATAGGGCAAAATAAACAAAGCAAATGCATTAAACAACCTGAATAAAAACGCAGAGAAAGTAAGCATAAAATCTCAAAAAGTTGTATTGATTTGGTTGTGTGCCTTTACAAAGATTTACAATTGGTATTTATAGGCTGAAACCAACTCCTACCATAGCCATCCCCATTGGCTGAAATTCCTAAATTCAAGCAGCTATCCACGACTAGCCTACCCATTGCTTCCAATGGCTCATCCCACAACGAACACTTCCAAAGGACTGCATTCCTATTTTCTCGGCACTTCCCTTGGTTTCTGTTGGCACTTGCATTTTTCAACAATATGCTTCAATCATGAACCTTCAACAAGTTTTATCCATTGCCCATGTTTTTAGGACCTCATCGCGTGGCTATCCAACACATCCTTCTAAACCTCAGCTGAATATCCCAACATCCAAGCTCAATACTTTTAAGGCCTAGGCCAATGTCTCTCAAACCGAAATTTCATCATCCTTACTCGGCTACTTATATCCTCAACTACGCTTCCAAGCTAATCCTGCTATCAGTCGTTTTCGCCTATCAGCTGAATCAATTTATTTTGTGAGATAGCAATTGCCCCCTTACATCTTTCAGCTGAGTGGAAAAAAGATGGAATGATGTAACAAGATTCCTCACTATTCTCGAGCTCCGTGTTTTAACTGCTCAACATTTAATTCGCCAAACCACATCTTTAATGGATAGGAACTTCGGCCAATTCCAAGATTTTATGCTAACAGCTAGTAAGCTAAAAGGATCAAATTTATCCGTTTTCACCTTTTTCAAATTTTTATCCATTTTACCTTCATTCCTTTAAATTAGCCGAGCTTCCTTTACTGTTGATTTCATCTTCAACCTTCAGCTCTATTGCGATCAGAGAGAAAATAAACCAAAAGCTCATCGACCATGTCTTCTTCCTCAGATTCCCAAAACAAATCCTACTCTTACGAGGACAGTTCCTCTCCACCTTCTTCCTTAACTCCTCTGAGTGTCACATCCTCTCCAAAAATAGAACCAGATTTGTCACGACCCAAAACCCAAGCCGTGACCGGCGCACAGGCTTACAATCCTAGCCTGGCAAGCCTACTAATTTAGAACATATTTGATAAAGATCTAGAATTTTTATAAAAATTTTGACAGAGTCTCCTCTGTAATTCCAACATCCCAAAACAAAAACACCTGCGGAAATATTCATATTTTCATTTCAGAAGTTCAGTAATACAAAATACATCTAGTTTGGTATCTCAGACCTTTAATACAACCCAAAAGAATGTAGTACTAGTTCCCTATAGCTGCAGAGTGTAAATAATGTCAAATACATCAAAGGCCTCCAACAAAAAGAAAGGTGGCCTACCAAAAAATGACACTGTCTGGATGTTCTGAAGCTGTCAACAGCCTCTACTTAGCTACCTGGGAATCTGTATGGAAAAATAAGAAGGGTGAGTCACACAGACTCAGTGAGGGCATAACAACCACCATGAACTAGAAGGGAAACATACTAACGCACGAATAATTATTCTTTCAAACTTAGTAGCGTACTAGGATATGCATAATAAAATCAAGTTACTTCAATGAAGCATTTTTACAAAAATCATCAAACTTGCAAATTTAGCATGTTCCAATAATAACATTTCTTAACACCCAAAACTAGTTGAAGAGTTAAAAAAAATATAAATGAATAAGTAAAGTAATAAAACACAAGTTTAAAGAAATTTTTAAATCACAGTGGGGTTACACATGAGAGAACCAAAAATCAGAGGCGGCTCCATCTCGCTGATAGCCCTCTCCTCCTAAGGGTGGCCTCTCCCCTAGGGGCGGCTCCATCTAACGGATAGCCCTCTCCTCATTCAAGTCACATCAATCATATCTCATCGGGGGCGGCTCCATCTCGTTGATAGCCCTTTCCGTGCACTGGCGGCTCCATCTAACGGATAGCCCTCTCCTCCCGGAATATATATAACTAGGTGCACCTAGACCGTTACCTCCGCTAACGGTTACGGGATTCTAACATGGATTCCCCAAATTAAAATTCTCAAATCATTTCATTTATCCAGCTCTTCAAAATAAAAAAAATCACATTATCATATTTCAAGTTTGACTGCTATCAAATAATTACTCTTTACAACTCTCATGTATTATCAAAATCATTTAATGAGAAACCACAACCTTAACAATATTTAGGAATGATTAAAATGAACACCAAAGGCATGTTTCCCCAAATATAGTAGTAAAAGTAATTTTAACATAACAAGTTAACTAAAAATAATGAGTATAAAATATCTAAAATATGTCACAATGATTATCATCCACTCACTGATATGGGAAGACAACAAATCTACTCCCAACAACTCCAAGCGAAGCAGACAGATGCTAACTGACAGATCTCTGAGAGCCTAAATGCACAACTTCATGGGGTGGGTACCTTAGTTTCTCCAGAGAGCTCCACCCCTAACCAAAAAAAATCACCACAACTTAGTTCCCAAAAATCAAAGAGGTAGAGCTTAAAGATCTATATAATAAACTTACAATGTTGCTTGAGATTGGAAGAAAAATGAAGCAAAAGGAAGAAGAAAATGAAACAAGAGAGTGAACAAGAGAACAAGGAGGGGGAGAGAGCGCTGAGAGGGGTGGGGTTCGCAGGAAAAGAAAATGAAGTGGGGGAGGGGGTTATGTTGTGGAAGCTTCTCGTAAGAAGCTGGAAAAAAAATCTAAGCCCCCCCTTTTTAGTTTTTATTTTTTTATTTTTTATATATGCATAAAAATGAAACGGTGCGTTTCAATCTTCCCCCCATAAGAAAATTCGTCCTCGAATTTTTTTTAAAGTCGTTAGTAACCTTGGTTTTCAAACAAGTGAGGATACTTTTCACGCATTATTGATTCGGGTTCCCAAGTCGTTTCTTCACCAGATGGCCCTCGCCAAACAACCTTTACTGATGCAATATCCTTCGATCGTAATCGCTTCACTCGCTTATCTATGATAGCCACGGGCTGCTCTGTGTAAGACAAATGTTCATCTAACTGTACATCTTCATGGTGAATTATATGAGAAGGATCATATAAATATTTCCGAAGCATAGATACATGAAAAACTGGGTGAACTCCTGATAGATCTGGAGGAAGAGCCAAACGATAAGCTACGGGTCCAACTTTATCCAAAATCTCAAATGGCCCAATGAATCTAGGACTCAACTTGCCCTTCTTACCAAACCTCAACACTCCCTTCATTGGAGAAACGCGTAAAAACACATGATCACCAACTGCAAACTCTAAAGGGCGTCGCCTTCGATCAGAATAAGACTTTTGTCTGCTTTGAGCTGTAACTAAACGGTCTCGGATCAACTTAACCTTCTCAAGTGCATCCTGAATTAGATCTGGGCCCACTAGTTTAGCTTCTCCAACTTCAAACCAGCCTATTGGCGACCTACATCGCCTACCATACAAAGCCTCAAATGGTGCCATCTGAATGCTAGACTGATAACTGTTATTGTATGCAAACTCCATCAAAGGAAAATATTGATCCCAACTCCCACCAAGATCAAGAACACAAGCACGAAGCATATCTTCTAATATTTGTATAGTCCTTTCAGATTGGCCGTCCGTTTGAGGATGGAAAGCCGTACTAAGATTCAAACGAGTTCCCAAAGCAGTTTGAAAGGACTTCCAAAAATGAGCAGTAAACTGAGCCCCTCGATCCGAGATAATAGACACCGGTACACCATGCAAGGAGACAATCTTATCCAAATAAAGCTTAGCATACTGAGCTGCAGAGTAAGTGGTTTTAACAGGCAAGAAATGAGCAGACTTAGTTAACCGATCTATAATCACCCACACAGAGTCATAACCTTTTGAGGTTCGAGGCAAGCCTGTCACAAAATCCATAGCAATACCTTCCCACTTCCACTCAGGTATCTCAATAGATTGCAGCAATCCTGCTGGTTTTTGGTGCTCAGCCTTCACTTGTTGACACACTAAGCACTTAGAAACAAATTCCGCTACATCTTTCTTCATTCCTTCCCACCAATAAAACTTTCGCAAATCTTGATACATCTTATTAGAACCAGGGTGAATAGTATAAGAAGAATGATGAGCTTCCTCTAAGATTTTATTTCTTAAGTCATCTACATTAGGCACACATAAACGAGCTCCAAGCCGCAGAACACCTTCAGAATCGACTGAGAACTCTGAAACTCCACCATTTTTAACATTCTCTACCATTTTCACCAGCTGTGGGTCCTGACTTTGAGCTTTCTTAATGTCATCAACCAATATAGAATGAATTTGTACATGAGCCAACCATGAACTCGGATGAGTAATTTCAAATTGTATGCCACTTTCAACCAATTCTTGGAATTCTTTAACAATGGGCCTTTTTACCTCTGTTGTGTGAGCAAGACTACCCATGGACTTTCTACTTAAAGCATCAGCAACCACATTCGCTTTGCCTGGATGATATAAGATTGTACAATTATAGTCCTTCAGAAGCTCCATCCACCTCCTTTGTCTTAAATTCAAGTCCCTCTGCTGGAAGATATATTTAAGGCTCTTGTGATCGGTATAAATCTCACAAGTCTCACCATAAAGATAATGCCTCCAAATCTTCAAAGCAAAAACTACTGCTGCCATTTCTAAATCATGTGTGGGATAGTTTTGTTCATGCCTCTTGAGTTGCCTAGATGCATAGGCAATGACTTTGCCATGCTGCATAAGCACACAACCAAGACCCACTCTAGAAGCATCACAATAAACTGCATAACCTCCACCACTCGAAGGTAAAGCTAAAACTGGTGCCGAAGTCAAGCAATCCTTCAATTTCTGAAAACTCTCCTCGCATGCATCACTCCACTGAAACTCTACTTTCTTCTGAGTCAGCCTAGTCAATGGAGAAGCTAGTTTAGAGAAATCCTTCACAAAACGACGATAATAACCAGCCAAGCCAAGGAAACTTCTAATCTCTTTCACTGTAGTGGGTCTAGGCCAATTTTGCACTGCTTCCACCTTTCCTGGATCAACGCTTATCCCATCTTTGGACACAATATGCCCTAGGAAGGCCACACTATCCAACCAAAACTCACATTTAGAGAACTTAGCATATAACTGCTTCTCCCTTAAGGTTTGCAAAACCAACCTTAAGTGTTGTTCATGCTCTTCTTTACTCTTGGGATAAACTAGAATATCATCAATAAACACAATCACAAAATGATCCAAAAATGGTTTAAAAACCCGGTTCATCAAATCCATAAAAGCTGCTAGGGCATTAGTGAGTCCAAAAGACATAACCAAAAATTCATAGTGCCCGTAGCGAGTCCGGAAAGCTGTCTTTGGAATGTCTTCCTTCTTAATCTTCAACTGGTGATACCCAGATCGCAAATCAATCTTAGAAAAACGTTGGGATCCCTGCAGCTGATCAAACAACTCATCTATCCGAGGTAAGGGATATTTATTCTTCACTGTCACCTTATTCAACTGTCTATAGTCCACACATAATCGCATTGATCCATCCTTCTTCTTTACAAACAAAACTGGTGCTCCCCAAGGAGAAGAACTTGGGCGAATAAAGCCCTTATCAAGAAGATCTTGCAACTGCTCCCTCAACTCCTTAAGTTCTGCTGGAGCCATACGATAAGGAGGTATAGAGATTGGTTGAGTGCCAGGAATTAAGTCTATAGAAAACTCTATCTCCCTATCGGGTGGTAAACCAGGAAGGTCTTCAGGAAAAACATCAGGGAATTCACACACTACCGGGATTTCTTCTAATTTCACTTCAGCTGCTTGTGTATCTCTTACAAAAGCTAAGTATCCTTCATACCCTTTTCTTAGTAACCTGCTAGCTCCCAAAGCTGAGATTATATTATGTGGTACCGAAGTCCGCTCTCCCTGAAATGAAAAGGCTAATTCTCCTGGTAATTCAAATTTTACTACCTTGTTATAACAATCCAAGATAGCATAATGTGCAGCTAGCCAATCCATGCCCAAAATCACATCAAAATCAATCATATCCAAAGCAATCAGATCTGCCCAAAATTCTCGGCCCTCTATAGATACCTCACAAGAACGGTATACAGTATCAGCTAACAAAAATTCTCCTAGAGGTGTAGCCACAACCAAAGTATCATCTAGACGGGAAGAACATACACCCAACCGAGAAGCAAACAACAAGGAAACGAAAGAGTGTGTAGCTCCAGGATCAAATAAGACACGAGCATCTTGGGAACATACAGAAAGTATACCTGTAACGACTGCATTGGATGCCTGAGCATCCTGGCGTGTCAAAGCAAAAACACGAGCTTGCCCTCTCCCTGCCTGTCCCTGACCTCTGCCGCCAGATCCTCTACCACCCTGTTGTGCTGCTCCAGAACCTCTACCAAAAGAACTCCCAAATTGCCTTGCTGGTGCTGTAGGAGCTTGAGAAGATGCTAAAGCTACTCCTGCTGGTATCGATCCATGACTGGCTGATGGCTGTGTCGTAACTACAGGACAATCCTTCTTAATGTGACCCGCCTGACCACAATGATAGCAAACTCTATCTCCAAAACAAACCCCAGAGTGAAATCTCCCACAAGTATGACAACGCATCTGAGCAGTACCATATCGTGATGATCCCAAAGCGTGATCTGATCTACGACTCTGCACTGAACCAGAAGACTGCACACTAGAACCACTCCTCTGTGTCACTCCCCTCTGCTGCCCCTGATGATCGGGCATAAATCCACTACTACCACCAGGATGACTACTCTGTGATCCTCCAAGTCGCTGTTTCTTACGAGAGTCTCGCACAATACTTCCCTTCTCTGTCGCTGCTCAATCTGAAGTGCCAAGCTTAAAACCTCAGCAAAAGTAGAACAATTAGATCCAACCACTGACCTGAATAAGTACTCCCTCAATCCTCGGGTAAACCTCTTAACTCGCACCTCCTCTGTGATAGGATAGGGAGCATACCTAGAAAGCTGTGTGAAACGAGCATTGTATTCTGAGACTGACATACCCTCAGTTTGCTCCAACCGTTCGAACTCGTAAGCTAATCCATCTCTGACACTCTCAGGAAGGAAACGAGCCATGAACAACTGAGAAAATTCACCCCATGCCAACGGAGGTGAACCCACTGGTCTACCACGTGAGACCGTGTCAAACCAATCATATGCCACTCCCTCCAGCTGATATGATGCCAATTCCACTGCTCTAGTCTCTGAACAACCTAAAGCTCTCCAAAGCCTCTCCAAACCATCAACAAATTTCTGCGGATCTTCACTTGCACTGGATGCAGAGAAAGTAGGAGGCTTGAGCTTCAGAAACTCTGCCAATGTGACCTCAATGCCTGTAGCTGTTGCTGCTGGCGGTTGCTCTACCTGTTCACCTTCTTGTTGATGGTCGAGGTTTTCTTGCTGTTGAGTTCCCTGTTGCTGCTGCCCAGCAACAATTCCAACAAGTTGTTGTACAACCTGTTGTAACCCCTGTATGCCAGCTGCAACCTCTGCCATTGTTGGATTACCTCCCCTTGCTCTAGGCACCTCAACATTAGTCACTCCAGCACCCAAGCCACGTCCACCAGTAGCTCCTCCACGTCTACCTCTATTGCGGCCTCGACCGCGACCACGACCACTTTGAGGAGGGTCTTGAGGTTGGGCAGTAGACTCATCAGAAGTTTCCCTTCTAACAGGAATCCTAGTCTTTGGTGGCATCCTCACCTAAAAAGAAACGTTAATCATATACAAGACAAGGGAACAAAAGGAAATAAGAATTTAAATCATACTTTGGAAGAGATGTTTGGACCATCATAGGGTGTTAATAGCTTCTTGCAGGTAAGTTGTGCCCGGGTACACAAATTACTAGCAAGACTCTGTTATCACCCCATGTCTGCAGCAACTAGGACCTACAACCTAAGCTCTGATACCAACTTTGTCACGACCCAAAACCCAAGCCGTGACCGGCGCACAGGCTTACAATCCTAGCCTGGCAAGCCTACAATTTAGAACATATTTGATAAAGATCTAGAATTTTTATAAAAATTTTGACAGAGTCTCCTCTGTAATTCCAACATCCCAAAACAAAAAAACACCTGCGGAAATATTCATATTTTCATTTCAGAAGTTCAGTAATACAAAATACATCTAGTTTGGTATCTCAGACCTTTAATACAACCCAAAAGAATGTAGTACTAGTTCCCTATAGCTGCAGAGTGTAAATAATGTCAAATACATCAAAGGCCTCCAACAAAAAGAAAGGTGGCCTACCAAAAAATGACACTGTCTGGATGTTCTGAAGCTGTCAACAGCCTCTACTTAGCTACCTGGGAATCTGTATGGAAAAATAAGAAGGGTGAGTCACACAGACTCAGTGAGGGCATAACAACCACCATGAACTAGAAGGGAAACATACTAACGCACGAATAATTATTCTTTCAAACTTAGTAGCGTACTAGGATATGCATAATAAAATCAAGTTACTTCAATGAAGCATTTTTACAAAAATCATCAAACTTGCAAATTTAGCATGTTCCAATAATAACATTTCTTAACACCCAAAACTAGTTGAAGAGTTAAAAAAAATATAAATGAATAAGTAAAGTAATAAAACACAAGTTTAAAGAAATTTTTAAATCACAGTGGGGTTACACATGAGAGAACCAAAAATCAGAGGCGGCTCCATCTCGCTGATAGCCCTCTCCTCCTAAGGGTGGCCTCTCCCCTAGGGGCGGCTCCATCTAACGGATAGCCCTCTCCTCATTCAAGTCACATCAATCATATCTCATCGGGGGCGGCTCCATCTCGTTGATAGCCCTTTCCGTGTACTGGCGGCTCCATCTAACGGATAGCCCTCTCCTCCCGGAATATATATAACTAGGTGCACCTAGACCGTTACCTCCGCTAACGGTTACGGGATTCTAACATGGATTCCCCAAATTAAAATTCTCAAATCATTTCATTTATCTAGCTCTTCAAAAATAAAAATAAAAATCACATTATCATATTTCAAGTTTGACTGCTATCAAATAATTACTCTTTACAACTCTCATGTATCATCAAAATCATTTAATGAGAAACCACAACCTTAACAATATTTAGGAATGATTAAAATGAACACCAAAGGCATGTTTCCCCAAATATAGTAGTAAAATTAATTTTAACATAACAAGTTAACTAAAAATAATGAGTATAAAATATCTAAAATATGTCACAATGATTATCATCCACTCACTGATATGGGAAGACAACAAATCTACTCCCAACAACTCCAAGCGAAGCAGACAGATGCTAACTGACAGATCTCTGAGAGCCTAAATGCACAACTTCATGGGGTGGGTACCTTAGTTTCTCCAGAGAGCTCCACCCCTAACCAAAAAAATCACCACAACTTAGTTCCCAAAAATCAAAGAGGTAGAGCTTAAAGATCTATATAATAAACTTACAATGTTGCTTGAGATTGGAAGAAAAATGAAGCAAAAGGAAGAAGAAAATGAAACAAGAGAGTGAACAAGAGAACAAGGAGGGGGAGAGAGCGCTGAGAGGGGTGGGGTTCGCAGGAAAAGAAAATGAAGTGGGGGAGGGGGTTATGTTGTGGAAGCTTCTCGTAAGAAGCTGGAAAAAATCTAAGCCCCCCCTTTTTAGTTTTTTTATTTTTATTTTTATTTTTATATATGTATAAAAATGAAACGGTGCGTTTCAAGATTCTTCATCCCCTTACCTGATTTCAACCAAGCATTCCAAAACCCTGAAACCTTGCTCCTTCGACACCTTTGTGGTAAGTATTTTCTGGAAGAACACCTCTATCTAGAAGACTTTGTGCTTCCAATTACTTCCCCTTGTTTTCAACCTCTCGTTGTCCCAAGGACCTGCGAACTTGGCCCCATCCTAATACCCAATACATGACCTGGCTTAATAGGATTTTTGTTAGATGGGGTGACCACCGGAAGGAATGGGGCATCTATGATATGATTATGATGTCACAACAAGATATCTCATACAATCCTGACCTTCTATTTAGCTTCTTGTTGTTCTGGTCTACCTCCATCAATGGCTTCGTTCTTCCTTCTAGCGCAATGAGTCCAACTTTACTTGATGTTGGTGCCATCACTAGACTTCCAATCTCTGGGAATGAAATTTCGTCTCTTCATCACCTTGCATGTGATCCTTTGAACATCCAGTTCATAAAACTCACTACACCCTATTCCAACTTCATCTCGGCTAATTCCAAGACAAAAGGTAATGTCTCTGAAGGAGAACATCAAGCCTTCCTCCTCTTGTGGCTTTGCAAGTTTTTCCTTTGTACCAAATCTATAGTCGCGGTTATAGAGTATTCCTAATACAATTCCCTCATTACCTCAGGTAAATGTGTATCCCACAGCTCTTTGTTCCTTTCAGTTCTTTACATAGGTCTTTTCACCTTTATCAACAAACTCGAATTGGGTGAGAAACTTGATAATATACCTGGTCCCCTTTGGTTTCTCCAGCTTTGGATTCCTCTTTAATTCCCTGAGTTCATTCCCCTTTCTCACAAAAAGTTTCCATTGCCTTCGACTAACAATCCCTTAGGTAAGATTCTCCAAGCCACTTCTATTTGTAAGCAACTAGCTTACAAAATTGTAAGTAAGCTATTTACTTTGTCCACTCCTATCCGTAAGCCATTCCCTCGGCTGATTGCTGACATTATTTCATGTTGAGGCAATGCTTTGGTAGCTCGGGATCTAATGTGTGGAGTCAAACCAACCGCTCGCTACAACAAGACCTCAACCGAGTTTTATTACCCTAACATCTTCGCTCGGCAATTTAGGCTTGTCCAAAGCATTCCCCCTAGCTTATCAGTCTAAGGTGACTCCTTTTGCTCGTCTTACTCTTTCTACCAATGATATCGAATCCTTGACTGCCGTGAATGTGGAGAACCTGAATCATTTCTAGTATTCCCCTTTTCCGTAGTTGCCCGGAGAAACTTCTACTTTTATCAATTGGTGGCCTTTGGTGACAAGCACTATTTTCCCTGCATCCAGTTCTGTTTATGTGGCTCGACTAACCACTGGGCATACGACTGACCCTATTCTTTTATCTGTTCAAATACCAAGCAGTTCAAGAAGGGCCCCTAAGGCAAAGGCTATAGTGTCAAGTAACTTTATCTTCTTCCAGCTTTTTGAACAATATTTTCCTATCCTATTCTTGATCATGATACATTTCAATTTTCAGGAACTTCTCAAGAAGCTGCTATTGATGTGGAAAACCTTGAACATGCATCAGCTCGAAGTTCGGCAAGGCCTTTTGAAAAGAAGATCATGCGACAATCGGGCATCTGTATCAGAGAATCTGCTCCAGCCACCCAACAACCATCAAAGAAAAAGAAGAAACTTGTTAAGGTATCCGCTTTTACAACTGCTTTTCCTTCTTTTTCTTCTCACTACGACTAACTTTTAACACTTTTAATAGCTTGCCGAAAAATCACCTGTTAGTACTCCATCTGTTCAAACTTCCCCAGCTGACAAGTCCACCGAATCTCACTCTGTTCAGGCTTCTCCAGCTGACAGATCCACTGAAAATCTATCTGCCAACGCCCCTTTACCAAGGATATCACCTACTAGGGAGGATGTCTTTCAGGTAATTTCTTTAATACTATCCACATATTTTAGTTTCCATTCCAAAGATATTAACATAATTTGCTCTACAGGAAACTGTTTTGTCTCCTACTCTTCCACCACAAGAACCCGTTGTAGACTCCTCAGCTAATATTCTTCAAGATGAATCCATTCCAAATGATACTTCTCATCACCAACCCTTCAAGCAGCTGTTGCACTAGTTTCTTCTCCTATTGATCAACACATCAGCTTTGTGGAGGAAATTTTGAATCAAGAAATCCCAACTGACTCAAAAATCATTTATGGTTTGCGCCTCTCCATTCTCAAACTTGCCAGGTCTACCAATATCACTCCTTCCCAGTAAGCTGCTTTCCGCCTGATGGCTATCCAAATTGGAGATATCACCTTCAATTTCAAGGTGTATAATGAGCGCAAAGAGGCTACCCAACACTAGTGTCTCAGCAAGATCCCTAGCAGGTACATCATTATACAAACACTTATTTGCGGAAACATAAACACATAGTTCTAGACTCACTGGCCCTATTTACTTAAACTCTATTACTACCATCAACAGCTCGTCCTCCTGCGTCTGGCCCATAAGGAGTCCCTTCCAACTCCTCCACATAGAAATTCTCGGTGAATTCCTCAGCTGGTTCCTCCACATAGTCATCACCCGGATCTTCCGTAAAGTCTTCTCGTAACCACATAAGCAAAACATATACAAATACAGAAATAGGGGATAAGACACATGTCTATCATCAAAGGTGGAAAAATGGACATAGTATATAAATATAATAACTATTAACACAAACATCTCTCAAAACTCCAAATCAACCTTAAACCACTATATGGTTCCTCTACCCTTACTCTCATGCAAACTTGGCCATCTATATTCCTGTCATTAGTCAGTAGTCCGATCGGTCCGGTGCCAGTAACTTAGTGCCCTGGTGCCCATACACCAATCCAGTAGTTCCCGAACTACTCATGCTAATGCGCAATTAGTGCCATGGTGCCCATACACCATTTTAGTAACCTTTGCGCAACGCGATCCCTCAGGGACTCAAGGACTATCCCGACCTCGTGTGTTCCATCACACACGGCCATGAACCTTAACGCATCTACATTATGAATCTCACTAACCCACATTCATTATAGCCTAATGCCTCAACCTTCCACCACAAGTCTCAATACTCATTCAATATCTCATCTCATCTATACACTAAGGCTAGGCATCACTAATTCATCATAGTTCACTCACCCCCAAATACATCTATTAAATCACACATCTCGTGCCCTAACATCAACTAAACAGTTTATCATCCCAGGCAGATCATACATACTACATTATCAATCAACTACTCAAGTATCATAAGACATCATAATAAACAATTTATCACAACATAATTCAATAATTAATAAGTTCAATCAACCTCGAATATCATAAGATTATCCTAACGGCGATAAACCTACAATCCCCAAATTCATCATTGGTTTTACAAAAAAGCTTTCAATGTGATTTTGGTCTTGTCGATTACTCGACCACTAGTAGGGTTTAGGTCGCCCTACACAATTATTATAATTTAAATACTACTTATCCGTTTTCGATGGTAGATTGGTTCTTCCCCCACCTGAGTTAGCACCGAAATCACGAACTCGACGTTCCTCGCTATCACAGCTTAATAGTATCACCTTGAACCAAACAACATAACTATAATTAATCAAACAAAAACCATCTATGACACTTTAGGGCTAGGTTCGGCCAAGACTAAGAAAATAGGTTTAGGATTATTTTCTCAACTTCATTCTTTGGATTCTAACTACTAAAGTTACAAATGGTTTTAAGTTAAGATTTAAAATAAAATCCTCTAACACCAAAGGTTAGGGTTTCGGCCCATATTAGAAAAATAGGCTAGGAAATTTAGTTGGATTCAAGCTCTTGGATTTAGATCATATAGGTACTAGAGAGCTCAAATCAAGCATTTAGATTTCAAAAATGAAAACAAAATCATCAAACCCTCTTTTGGGTGAGATTCGGTCACTTAAAGAAAATAGGGAAGGAAAATGTTTTTGATTACATGCTCTTGGATAATGAAATTAGAGATCATAACTGTAACACCCCGACTTTTCGCTGTTTTCTAATATCAGAAATTTATATAAATACGTTTATATAGTTATCTGAGACTTAGAAAATTATTTTAATTAACCCGAAACCATAGTTACACTCTACTTGACCTTAGAGAGTTACGATAAAAATTTAGGTTGAAAAGTCAGGCGAAACCCGGTCTGCGAATTTCACTGACAGTATATTTATATTGCTTAGAAGACCTAATTTTAACTCGTGAACGAAACATTTAAGGTTTTTATTTAATTTCCTACGATTTTGGTTATTTTGAAATATTTCACTAAAAAGTGACATATTATATTTTATCCGGGTGTCGTATTTAATCGGGTAAACGGCGGAGCAGATTACGGGATTTCCGGGAGCCGCTAATGGATAATACCATTGAGTCATGCATGATGAGTCACCCATGTGAACACATTAATGGTGCACATGGCATCATGATGACTAAGTTGTAGGAAATTGCATTTTAGTCCTTATATTTTTGGAATTTTGCAAACTAGTCCTTCAAAGTAATTGCTCTTTGGTCCTTATGAAACTAGAATTCCTTGCTCTTTGGTCCCTATTTTCGCAGCCCACACTCCTATAAATACCCTCCATCACACTTCATTTCATTCCTATTACCTTTTGTTCATAATCTCTAAAGTTACAAAACTCATAAGAACACCGAATCTCCACCGAAAATATGACCCTCTTCCTTTCTGAAACTCGAAAAAACTCTCAACATGAAAGTTGTTCCTATTTCTCTCTTATTTCCAACGAGATAAATATCATCAAAAACGGATGAGTATGTTGAGAGTTATGACCAAAATACAGAAACTGCCCAGAATCCTCAGATCCATGCGAGACAGCAGAAAGAAGCCTATTTTTACCCCTGTTATGATCCGAACCAAATGAAACCTTAAACATCAAAGTTGTTCCTTTTCTTCTTATCTTTCCAATAAGCCAAAGTTTGTAATTTTTGGATGAGTAGATCATGAGATATACTCACAAAACCAACACACCCTCAAACTGTCCAGACTTTATATAAGTGTTGGTTGATCATTTTCTTCATGTCTTCAATCTTCAAGAGGTAAAAGCTCAACTCCTTGATCATCTAAGCTTTCATATTCATGTATTTATCATGTTTATGCCATGAATCATATTTTTCCATTTCTAGATCTAGAAACTTTGAAAATCCATAACAAATTCTAGAAAAAACCTATGATATTGAAACCACTTTCTATGATCTTTGAATCATGTATACTTTGATTATCCTAGAGCATGTGATCAACAAAAATTTCTTCCCTTTTCATCTATGCTTGGCCGAACCTATCTATATATAGGTAAGGTAAGATTTTTCTTCAACTTTGTTTAAATGATGCTTGATTCATGATCTTTAATCCATTTAGTTGTTCATTCAAGTGATTAGAAGATCAAACCCTAGCCTAAACTATTTATGTTGTTGAGGCCGAAAATCTTAACTTTGTGGTCAAGATGATTTTGATCCAAACTTTGTTGTATCATCCTTAATCCATTGTCTTAAGTGCATTAGGATCATTAATCCATGACTTAAGCAATATTAAGAATTTTTAGCCATCCAACCATGTTGAGGTCATGACCTATGAGAGGAACTTAGGGATTGTTTTGTTTGATTTTGATGGATTACCTTATGGTTTGATGAAGGCTAGCACTTTGAGCTACGTACGTGTGTCGCCGTTTCTCGAAGCAGTGTCAAGTTTCAATCGGAGGCCGAATCTTCAAGAGGTAAGGGGAGCATTGCCTGAGGGATTTTTCTCGATAACTATGTGTGTGATATATGTGGTCTGTATATATTTGTTTATGTGGTTGTGGTGTTTTTGGTTTATTTTATTTGGCTATGTGTTTCTAGCTATTTATCTGTGTTTCAGTTATTTATCTGCTTTTAATTTATTTAATTATCCGCAGATATATATTATGTTGCTATGATGTATGATTTGTTTGGTAATATAGTTTTGATGATGATGTTGGATGTTGTTTGTGAAGCCTGACAGTGGTCAGTGCACAACCGATTAATCAGATAAAAGCTTTAATAAGCTGCATAAAATTATATTCAATGTTTTATGGGAAATGTTGGAATATAATGTTTATGGAAAATATTATTTGGGAAAAATAAGAGTTTTTGGGAAATATTATTATTTTAACGATTTATTAGTGTAAATGTAATATCCATGTTTCCCACACGATACTACTAAGTACAAATATACATAAACTTCATTAAAGCATGAAGATAATAGTTGGTCATAGAAATTTTTAAAACTAAGAGAAACATTTTTATAAGACATTTTTGGTAGAATTGAACATATAATTGAAATTAATTTAATACAAATAAGTATTTTGCCCCTAATCAACAATTCAATCTCATATAAACATTGACTCCTAGTAAGACTTCAACTTTGATCCGGCTGTGAAAACTAACGTATCTTGGGACACTATTAGGTGACTGTCAAGCAATATCCAGAACTTGCTTATCAGTTTCCATTATGTACCTGTTATCTGAAACAAAGAGGAGCCTAGTGAGACATAAATCTCAATGAGTTCCTGCTTCAAGCAAAGCATATGAGTAAACAATATATTCTGTTTGATCGTCCTCGTTGAATTACACATACTTACTCATATGCACACATATTAGAATTAACCTCGTATAGTGGTAAAGTTTCTCATAGCCTACTTGCCTCACTATTTTGCCAGGTGTGCACTTCGTGGACTAAAGTAGGCTAAAGTAGGACTACCCAAACTTTATACCACTACGGAATTATTCTCATATAACTCACCCTTTCATCACCAGCTCTTTCTACTGGGTCCTTACTTGGATTGAGTTATTTACTGAATATGAATCTAAGCATAGGCATTTTAAGTATAAAAACCTTTACTAGGTACCTCAAGTGTGAGCGGATATAAGGCACGCGTAGTTTAAACTGGTTGATATGGCAGTCAGAGCTCTATGACAACAATTAGGCGTCCCTTAATTGCTAGTACCATATCCTAGCCTCCAAAAAAATGAAGGACTTACAAAAACATCTCACCCACAAGAATATTGTGGCCTTAAATAATGGCTAGAATAGTTTTGAAACCTTAAGTTTCACTAAACATAGACCATTTTAAGTTTTTAATGCCATGCTATGATTCATTTTCTCATACTCTTCTCTAATGGAAGTCAAATGCATTAATATTCATCAACCATACCAAGATGATAACTTCATTAAACATGCACAAAAATGCAAAGAGTGAAGACATAGCACAAATGGAAATGTCACACCTTCATATTGCAATTCATACCAACCAAATCACTATGCAACAACTGCTAAGTTAGATCATTCAGCCACAAAGAGCACCATACCAATTGCACATATACATATTATTCATGGTTGGATAGAATTAAAACACATAGGAATCTATTCCACACAATTCAAGTACCCATATGCTCACAGTTATGTAAACAGAATTTGCAGCAATTTGGAACTGGGTTTTCTCCACAAAAACTTCATCAAAATTAGAACATCCAGAGCCTAAACTGTAAAAAAATAAGTCTATTTTCTATTAAAACAGGAGTTAACTCAATCCAATATTTGTATAAATTACTACAATTTAAATACTATAACAGTATCAGTCCAGAGTTTCTAGTACGAACAGCAACTTGCATGTCATTTTTATCCTTCGATACATAATGAAATTGAACGATTCCAAAGCCCATTTCGAAGGAAAATGAGTCTAGTTTCCAATGGTACAAAAATCACTACGAAACAAGCCCTGTAGAGGAAGTTATGGATGAAATACTAACAGGGGTGCATACGGGTTTGAAAGATTTTTACAGCCCCTTGTCAATTTTTCATCAAAATCATCCTCTAATCAACATGTAATCAAAACCCAGTTGTTAAAAATCATATATCAGCTCAAAACAAACATTCCACAGAAGTAATTTAAACATTTAACAAGTATTTGGGATTTATGGTTACCCAATGTTACAAACAACAAGAACTCACATGACCAAGTAGTGGATTGAAGGTGGTTAGTGTTGATCCCCCCTTGGCCTCTCCCTAAGCTGACTTGGTTCTCCTATTTCGAAATTCTTGAGGGAACTAGAGGTGTTGCATGTTGTCCTTCTTGCTTGATTTAGGTTTTCTATGAGTAGTTGAAAGTGTGAAGTAAAAAGTTTAGAAGGAATGGAGAAAAGAAAATGGAGGTGGTGATGGTTGATGTAGTGTAGAAATGGAGGAGAAGAGAGGAAGGGGAAAGGTTTGCTTGGTTTCAGAAAATGAAGATATGATGGAAACAGTCCAACACTCCCCCTAAAAGACTTGGCCATAGCTTTCATTTTGAGAGGAGAGAGGTGATTGATCAATTAATTGTAATCAAATTAAATGAGGGTGGGTGCAATTAAAAAAAATTATAGATTAATAATAGTTAATCTAACACAATTATATATATATATATATATAAATTATATTCCCTTTTAATTCACAAATAATTTCTTCATAATTCAATCAATCATACAATTGCACATTTATGAAATCTAAAAGGATTCAATCACACCCAAGATAAATTATAATGAAAAGGCTAGAGTACCCTTGGGGAGGGATATTACAGTAAAAGTGAACTAGGAGTCATAGAGAGAGCGGAATCGTGGAAATATTTTACTACGGCTAATTTTTACATAAGATATTCCGCAATATTATAAAAAGTTGTTTGTGAAGTTAATCTGCGAAAATAACTTAATCATGAATTTAGAAAATTGTTTAAGCGGAAAAAGTTAAGTCTTACCTTAAAATACTTTAAAATGACTTAACGACGGCAATTTGGAAAACCGACAACGGCAAGTATTTTAGAAACGGCAACATGTATTTTTGATGAACTTCAATCTCTGTGACCCTCTTTTCTGAAACTGATGTTTTTCAGTAACCGATGTTTTATAACAGAAATTTGCTCACTTAACAATTTTCCGAAATCAAGTTTTCTAAGTGGTGTTAAAGGTTGAAGGTATTATGGAACTTAGTAACCGAGACGTCGGGGTACTAAGGTTCTTAAGGTGTTGTGGACTTGGTGTCCTGTGGACTTTGAGGTCCTGTAGACGTGGTGTTTACTTGATGGTTGTTAAAGGTGTTAAAACATTTTGAGATGTTTTCTATTACCACAAACCCTAAGCCTGATGCATCGGTCTAGGTGTTTTGTGATTGAGCACTCGGACTTTGAGGTCCTGTGTTATTAATGAAAGTTTTTAAGATGTTTAAGATTACGGTTGGTCGTAAGCTTTTAAGCTGCGACAAGGAAAGATATAACACAAAGAACAGTGTTGAAAGAAATATGTTTTCGAGCATGCATTTGGCAGACGTGCCCGTTATGTTCTGGCTGTGTGCCTGTGTTCTGGCTGTGTGCCTGGTGTTCTGGCTGTGTGCCTGTGTTCTGGCTGTGTGCCTGGTGTTCTGGCTGTGTGCCTGGTGTTCTGGCTGTGTGCCTGTGTTCTGGCTGCGTGCCTAGTGTTCTGGCTGCGTGCCGGTGTTCTGGCTGTGTGCCTGGTGTTCTGGCTGCGTGCCTGTGTTCTGGCTGTGTGCCTGGTGTTCTGGCTGCGTGCCTGGAGCCTGATCAACTCATCACTTGTTGGGATATCTCATGAGATTAGGTGTGAATGTTTAGATGGTGTATATGAAGTGTTCATGCATAGTTTTAAATGTTGATGTTTGGGGTGTGAAACCCATCGATAGAGTATATGCTTATATATGTGTATGTGTCGTATGTGAGTCACACTAATGGTTATCGTGTTTATATCTATATATTGGTGTCTCACCCTTACAAACAATATCAGGTATTCTTCCTCTGGGTGAATTTAAGGGAAAGACCCTTTAGGTTGGAGGGTGCTGAAGCTCCCTCTACTGTATAGTATTAGTTAAGTTACGACCAGCTTAGGTTTTATGTTATGTTATGTTATGTTGTGCTTATTACAGGCATAAGTGTGAAAACATATGCGGCAGTATAATTGTATGACTTATATACTATTATGTACTTAAGTGAGATTTGGTTATGTTGCTGTTATTATGAGGTTAACAAGAAGAAAAAATTTTATCACCATATTTTGAAAAGATAAACGTTGATAAAACAGTATTTTCCGAAAGCAACAAGCAAATTAAAATTTTATTTTCCGCAACGGGTAACCATGTGATGACCCACGTTAGGGTGTCACAATAACTAGATCATAGAAATTGGTTTCACATTTTTATGATTTTTCTACAATTTTCTAGAATTATTTGAAGTTCTAGATCTAGGAATGGAAATTTATGAAAACTTGATGATCATGGCTTGATCTTACAAAATAAATGAAGGAAAGACTTAGATGATTAAGGAGAAGAGGTTTTACCTCTTGAAGAAAGGAATTGATGAAGTTCTTCACAAATCCAAATATGGTGTTCTTGGTGTTCTTGAAGAAATGAAGAACAAGAATGAAGAAAGTGAAGAGAATTAGAAGAAAAGGAAGGAGAAGAAATGTGGGATGGGGGATGGCGCAAGGAGGAGAGGAATGAGGGAGTGAAGGGAGTGAATGGCTTATTTATAGGCACTAGTAGAGATACCCGTGCAATGCACGGGTTATCTAAGAGATTTTGATGGTTCATAAATATTTACATAAATTCCTTGTTCAAAACAACTTATGATGCTACTTTTAACACCAGGCAATGTGGAAGCAGTAAATTGCAAATAACATCAACGGTATCAGTAAGAATGCTTTGACATTTAGATAAATGGTCTGCAATATGTGTTTGCAACTGCTGTATGAAAAAAGTGGCATCAGCTGGATCAAACAACAAATTAAAAAGAATACTAAATACAGTTTTAATGAACGCAGGAGTGTTCAATATTTAATTAAATGAAAGAAAAAATAATCACTGATAATCAAATAAAAACAAAATAAGCATAGTGTGTTGTTACATGTAGCAACTTTAAAAAATTATGCACTGCTGACGCATTTGACAATATGATTGAAGAGGAGCTCCATTACGGCGCATTGATGGATACTAAGATTGATTCCCTGAAAGAAATATTAGGAAGGGGTCAAAAGTTAACCTTAACTAATGGTAGAATTTGGGTTTTATATTCTAAAGACCAATTAAAGGTATCTTAAAAGTAGTAGCTGGATAATTAATGTCATTTAACTGAAATTGGAAGCTCATAAATCTCACTCTTCACAAAGAACTGCAACAAACTATCCTAGACAGCATAAGGAACAAATAAAACAAAGGAATAAAGACAGTAAAACCACTATCCTAGACCTTAGGCTCAATCCTATACTTGTCTATAGAAATATACCATTGCCACTGGTTTTGCTTATAATCTGATTGTTCCTATCAGCAACACACCCAAGCTTAGCCAGACAAAAATCAGACTTTAAAAAAATAGAGATTTTGTGCCTTGCTAAAAGTTGTTTTCACTGTCAAGATGATTTAAAACATGATTTATTAGCAACTAAAAAAGTTAAAATTGAAACAACTAAACAAATAATAAAAATCAATTAAAAGTGTTACAGATAGTGATAGCGGAAATACCTCATCTTTAACCCTCTAATAATCACTTCCTTTTGTACTTTCATAGCTACTTTGGCTATAACTTTCTTGGCTAACTTCTTCTTGTTGTGGCAATAACTTTCTCAGCTAACTTGTTCGTCCTTTCCCACCTCTACACCCAAGTGTAACAATGGAGCAAAATTAAATAGACTTTTCAATAGAAGTTAGTCATATAGAATTGAATAACAGTCAGAAACCTCTCCTTATTTCAGGTTGTTTCTATCATCCCTTCATCATACTCCTTGTTTTATTCTTTTCTCTGTTATGTTTATTATTAAGTTCTATACCTCTCATCTTCTCAACAAATTCTCCTATTTCATTACCTTGTAGTGTGTTTTGGAGTCTAAAGTGAACCGAACATAATGAGTTTTATATACAGGGGAATGAAGAGAGAGACAAAAAGAAAACAACTTACCTTTCATTCATTACCTAACTAAATTTCTAGTCAAAAAAAAAAAAAAATAGTTTCTTTAATAAGATTGCATAATATGATACTCAGCTAAATCCACTTCAAATTAAAAAGCAACACATTCATACACCAGGCCATGTCCTGCTTTAACTTTTGAGTTTCTATTCTGACTTGTAATTTTAGTGATGCATTCCAAATTCTCAACATTATCTTAGACATGCAAACATTCATCTAATCCTTCTTTCGTATTTAATGAATGTCATATATGTTGTGACATATCCATGATCCACTCTATATATGTATGTGTATGTCAAAATATCACTCTAAAATCTAGCTTCAGTGCATTCTATAAGTATTATTGTTCTATTTAATTTAGAGTATGCTAAATCTGTTTTATGTTTGCCTTGCCTTAGTAATGTTCAATCATCACACATGCACCTCATACCTAGGCACTAACTAACACTCTTTTGGTGCCTCAGCATGTTGTGCACCTAGAATAATGAAGAAAGTGGACAAAATCAGTTCTGAGATACCTGTTATGGTGATATGCTTGTATTATCTTTGAAAATTCCTGCTAAGCTTTCAACCTTGGCACCTGGTTCATCAAATCATGCATTTCAGCTTTCAGCAACCTTTATTTGTCAAACACTATATATATATATATATATATATATATATATATATATATATATATATATATATATATATATATATATATATATATATATATATATATATATTCCTCTTCACAGCTGTGTCTCTCCTTGCAGCAAAATTAAAAAAATAAAAAATTTAAAAAAAATCTTAGCTTTCCTGTAAACATGCCATCTGATCATACTAAGACGTCACCATCTCCACTTCTATGTTAATATTAATGGTCTTTTAAATTATAACTTTTGAAGGATCAACAGATAAATACATAAATTAATAATAACCTAATCAATACTCTTAGCCAGATCAAAACCATGAAAATAGATCAGAGAAACGAAAGTTGAAGAAATGTCTTTGTCAAACCTGTGTCAGATGCTAAAAGGGAGCTTATCTTCCTTAAAAATGCTGTTTGAATGCTTCAGCATCAGATAACTCCAAAAACCTTCATGTTAAAGAAAAGCCACTGCAACTCGAAACCAACGACCAAACTGAAAAGCTGCGACACAGAACCCATCAACGACACAAAACCAGGGAACCAAATTAAAGAACAAATTAATATGCATATCCTCATGTTTGTGCACCCGCTGATGCCATCACCACAGAAAAAAGGTATCAGATTTGTACTCCCCTTTTTCTTCTGCATGTTCTACTACCACAAAAAACTTCAAAGAGCAACTTAGAGATTCAAGCGCAACTTGAACACTTGAAGTCTGCAAAAAAGAAATAAAAAATTCACATCAAATTTCTGCAATTTTAAACCCCAGTAAGAAAAATATCTGATTAACCCAATTAATAGCATCTAAAATGAACCCCCTTTTCTCAACGATAAAAAGAAAACTGAGAGGAAACAGAGAGAGGAAATAGAGAGGTACCTCGGAGAGAAGGAGTGAGTAAGAGAGAGAAAAAACCGAGACGGAGACGGTGGCCACCTCGATTACCTTAGCAGGCACCTTGAAGCTCACCCCTACGGTGATGTTCATCATCTCTGAAGACAGAATCGTTTAAATGCTTTCTCTTTCTCTTTCTCTTCTTTGTGGGTGTGAGAGGAGCGATGGCAAGCAGCAACGACGAAGATTCCGAGCGATGCCGACGAGTCGGCGAGAGGAGTCTCCGAGCTGCATCTGAAACAAAAGAAGAAAGAAAGAGAGGAGAGGAGAGGAGAGGAGTGAAAGAAAAACTGAAAAAATGAGAGATAGAGAAAGATGAATTGTGGGATGTGAGAAGAGAAGAGGAGAGAGATTGTCTCTGATAAAGTGAGTACTTTTTTCAAAGCATTGAAATTGAAGAATGAAAAGTGGCGCCGAAATTAAAATTTGAAATTTGAAAAATGGAGCCACGGGCAAGGCCTTTTTCTAGATATGGCAAAAATTTGAATTGAATTTTTCAGGATGGTTACTGTATGAATGCCACGTGTAAAAACAGCCTCCAACAATGACTAAAAAATGTATTTAATATAGATTAGGATTAACCAAACATAGGTTAAGTTAGCTTAACTCTAGTTAGTTAGTAACCATGGTTAATAAATATCTAGATATTTTAAATAAATATCTAGATATTTTCACTAAATATCTAGATATTTCCATCCGTTCCCAGCCCCGTCGTTTACCCGATTAACGACCACAACGCCCGAGAATCGTCTAATTTCTTAATTTTTTACAAAAATTAAAAAATACCCTATCTCGTTGGAAACGTGATAAAAATCTACTTTGGTTCGTTCACGAGTCAAAATTAGGTTTTCTAATCATTAAAATCTTACTATCAGTGAAAACACGACTGGTGAACTTTCGCCAAAATTCGTCCGAATACACCTAATTTTTTATTTCTGATCAGAAATTTGGGAAGTAGACTTCCTCACGGACAAAATATAAAAAAATATACAAATTTCATTTTTCGGGTCAAATTAGGGTTTTCTGTCAGTATAAAATTATACTGTCAGTTAAAAAACGCAGACTGGGCTCAGTCTGAATATTCAACCCAAACTTTCACCCTAACCTTCTACCATAAGAGAGACTATGAATATGATTTTATTTTATTAAAAAACACTTTCTAACTCTCAAATTAAAATATAATTAATTATATTTTAACTGGTTAAACAGCATAATTAAAAACAGGCTGTTACATTAAGTTCCTAACTAATTCTCAATGTGCCTAAGATATTTTTACACCCCAAATTCCTCTCTAATTTCGTGCAGCGCCTCCACTAAACCAAACTCATTTCATTTTGCTTTCATTTCATCATCTTCCTCTCAAAAACCCTAATCGGGTAAACAATGGAACCGAACACGAATGTGCAGAGATATAACGGGGGGGACAGAACGGCGAGTCATCCATGATGACTCAAGAGGAATGAGTCACCATGGTGAGTCATGGTGGTGACTGACCCTAGCCATCATGACGACAAAGAAATATATAGATATTTTGAGCTTTAACCTAACCTATGTTTGGTTAATTCAACCATGGTTCACATGGCAATTTCAAGATGACTTCTCCTCCTCATTTGTGGTGCAAACCGCAGCCACATCACCCGAGACACACCACCACCACACATTCTTTTCCTAGCTTCATGATTCATCAACTAACTAGGTTATTATACTATATTTTCTAACCATGCTTTGGTTAATATTCACCGTAGTTAGCATTTACCAATTGGCCCTTGAAGCTCACGGACACACCCCTATAAATACACATAGTCATTTCATTTTTTTTGCTCTTCACAAGTGTTTCATCTTCACTTCATCTTCATTCTTCATTTTCCTACACAAAACTCTAAGTTCTTTCTCTTGATTTACAAAGGAACTCTAAGATATTGATCATTTCTTGAAATTCCAAAGGTATAGCCTTATGATCCATGATCATGCCTTCACTTCTCATCACAAGTTTTCTTCTTAAATCCATGTTTTCTTCAAATTCAAATTCCTAGATCTAGTTTTTCAAATAATTATAGAAAATCATAGAAAATCATTTTATTGTGAGATCAATTTCTATGATCTCCATATGACTTCTATATTCATCATCTAAGATCCTAAAAAATTTAGAGATCCCTAGCTATTTCTTTTGATCTTGGCCGAACCAATGCGCAATTGGGTTTGGTAGATTTCTTCATTTTTAACTTGTTTCTTGTTGATGGTTCATGGCTAGGTTTTAAGTACAAAACCGTGAGGCCCTAGGTTAACATCATCCTCTTCTTGCTTGAGTTTCAAGTGATCAACAAAGGTATGGGTGAGATAACCATTATCCTACCTTAATGTAGATATGTTGATGGTTTATTTTAGTGTCTATATAGTCTTGTAATTCCTAAGTATGAAAGTTGTATATTTTATTGCATATGTATGTGACCATCTTGGAGGATTTGGTTGATGCTTGGTTGTGATATATGATGGTTTTGATCCTAATGATCTATAATTGGAACCTTGGTTGTTGTTTGATTGATTTGTTAAAAAAAAAATGCCTAACATGATCATTTAAGCCCATTCGGCCATGACTGTTTTATGGGGTTCCATGATGATTTAATTGTTTGGATAATTTTCATAAGGATTGAATGAATATATAAGATTATAGAAATTGGTTTGGATTGATTTGGATATGTATATTGAAAGATATGAATTTATGAGTCTTTAGGGACTAATATGCAATTTCTGAGAATTTCAGTGGCTGTATTGAAATTCATATTCTTGTGTGTTAGGATTGTAGTCCTTGATGAGATAAAACCATAGAAATTGGTTTGGTGTTAATTGGAATAATACATAAAAAGATATGAGCTTTTTAATAAACATGGACCTATTTGCAAATATTGTAAAATATGGGGCAGAAATGTAATTTCTGGAATTTTTATGTGGACTGAAAAAATATTTCTATAGAAGTTAGTTTGGTGTGATTTGAAGTTATAAATAAAAAGTTACAAGGTTTTAAGTAAATAAGGACCTTTTTGCAATTAATGAAAGTTTAGGGACTAAACTGTAATTTTCGAAAAGTTATGTAGTTGGACAGTTAAAGACTGTTTTTCATACCTATCTAACTGTTCTAAAACTCTAAAATGAGTTTTAGACTATTAGAGTTTAAAATCGTTGAAAAAATAAATTACGTGATTTACAAATTTAACGACATTCAGTCAAGTTTTTAGAAATTTTGTATACATGGAAAGGAAACTGTAAAATCAGTGTTTCAACTTCTTAATATGAGTATTATAACCTAGAAGAGTAATAGATTTGATGTGAAGAACCATATTTTCACAAGTATGACTTTTGGGCCTAAATCCAATAAAAAGCGGCGAAACCGTCATTAAGCTTTTTCAAAGATTTTCGAGAAAGTGCTTAGAGAAATTAATACCTATGTATCATTGATTTACTTATGTTCAAATGGTGTGGTCTTCACTAAAAAGTTTGGTTTCTACCAAAAAGGATTTGAGTCTTTAAAGACTAATATTTTAAGTCAAATGCAAAACCTAAGTAATGAATGACTTAGTGAAAATATGAACTTAATGATTTATGACTGATGGTGAAACAAGACCATTTGTTATAAAGTTTGGATAATCCAATATCCATACCTCCATAAGATTTAATGGACTAAGAGTTATTTGATTTTTTGGAATCCAAGAGAAATGCTCCATTAGAAAAGTGTAAAGAAATAAATGATTGGACTGTCGATCCAATTTCATAATATGTTAGGACCTGTAAGCAAGTACCTTAAAACATCTTTACACAAACATAACAAGTCTATTTGAGAAATGTCGATCAGTGAAGGCCCGATGATTTGTACCCGAGAATATCGTCCGTCAGAGATTGACAGCGAGTGGATTCTTGTGGAATCACGAGGTTATTCGATGGATAGACCAATTGGACGTATTCCGGCAATTTTGCCCAGATGCATAGTTGATACTATGTTCGGTGAGGTTGTTGTGCCCAAGAAGCCGAGTTCCGGTTGTAGAGGTTTCATAAAAAGCCTGATGTGTTATAGAGAGTTTGAGATCACCTATGATTATGATTGTACGTACGTTATGAAACCTATACGGACCATTTCCTTACAAAATGTCAAATTAGCTCTGATGTTAGAATTGAGTATTCCTTGAGGCTGTGTAGGAATGGGACTATGCATTTTCAACCAGTTTCTCTCTATTCCTGTCCTTCGATGGACAAAACCTTGTCTAGTATGCTTGATAAACTTACCATTGAGTTTGGTATAGTATATTCCTAGAAAACGTTAAAAAGGGGCTAAGTGGGATTTTGAGGTTGAAAATCCCTTTCTGGTACATGAGCACGGCCGTGCTCATGTATCAGCACGGTCGTGTCGGAAACGCACTCGTGTGATGGTGATGTTGTATGCCCGTGCTTAAACGAGCACTACCCCGTGCTCAAGTTAAGCACTGTCGTGCTTGGTGTCAAAGTTTATAAAAGAATGAGCTTTTGGGAGGGTTTCGAGTGTAACCCTCAAGTTGGTGTAACACCCTTCTCGGGCGCTACATTGTAAGTGACATTCTAAGGCCGAAAAGTAGGTTAATTAAAATTGGCTATAAAAGAATGGGGTAATTTTTTTTCCTTTTTCATAAGTCGTAAATATAACTGCTTTGATTCAAGTGAATGTACAATAAAATATTTCATTATCATAATTAGGTCGTAAGTTCGCAAATTAATTACATATTACCCAACCTGACTCATAAACAGAAATTATAGAAATATACCGACTCAGTATAAAGATACAGAGACGCAGCTCCTAAAATACAAGATACTTGGAGTCGCAGCTCCATAAACAGTTTGGTTAATTCACAAATATACCTAGCTGGCCAAACTAAAATAGAAAAGACAATCCTTTCTCGTACATCGTGAGAAGGACAAACCCAACTGACGAAATCTAGTGGAAACTCTATTTGAGTCCACTATCGACGTTGTCACCAAAAGACACTACTAGAGCTTCTACAATAGTAACTCTCGGACTAAACCCTTTCCCCATCCAAGGGGAAAACATGGTCGACGAACTATCGATAGTCTGGAAGATGTCCACTAGAAACTCCAACATATCTCCCTCATGCTCGAACCTCGATCTCTACAATGCGTCAGCCAAGGGACATCTTGGCATCTCAATCTTATCAAAAGAATACAGAAGGCACATATCCAGCCGACATAGGCAATATAAAAATAAAGAGGTAAGATTTCCATTTATCTTACACATAAGGCAGACATGCAGTGGTACGACTCACAGGTACATAATACAATAGTCATATATTCCTTTTATCTCCCATTTTAATTCCGCAACTCAAAAAAACGGGGTGTTAGAATTCCACCCCCTTATAAAAAATTTCGTTCTCTAAATTTCTACTCACCTCGATTGAAAAGGTGCGGATACGCTTCCATCATCTTGCTCTCTAGCTCCCGTGTAGCACTTTCCTCATTAGCCTCACTCCAAACAACTTTGACCAAAGGAATCTCCTTCTCTCTCAGCTGCTTTACCCTCCGGTCCTCGACTTGAAGGGGTAGTACCTCAAAAGTCAAGTTCTCTTTCAACTGAATTGTATCGGGTACTATTACATGGCTAGGATCATCAATTTACTTTCGAAGTTGAGACACATAGAACACATTATGAAGGTTGGACAAGAAAGGTGCTAAGGCTATTTGGTAGGCGACTTCGCCAACTCTTTTCAGAATTTGGTAAGGACCAATGAATTTGGGAGTAAGTTTCTTCGCTTTCATCACTCTACCAACCCCAGTTGTTGGAGTAACTCTAAAAAATATATGATCACCCTCCTAGAATTCGAGAGACTTCCTTCTCTTGTCATGGTAGCTCTTTTGCCTACTCTGTGCCACTTTCATCTTTTCTTGAATCATCCTCACTTTCTCTGTGGTTTCTTACACTATCTCAGGTCCTAGCACAACATTCTCACCGGGTTCATTCCAACACAACGGTGTTCTACATCTCCTCGCATACAACGCTTCATAAGGCACCATCCCAATACTGGAATGGAAGCTATTGTTAAAGGTAAACTTTTTTAGGCGCAAAGACTTGTCCCAACTGCCTGACTGCTCTAGCACACAAGATCTCAACAAGTCCTCTAAGGATTGGATGGTTCTCTCAGACCGACCATCGATTTGTGGGTGATAAGCTGAACTTAGTCTAAGCTTGGTCCCTAAAGCCTCATGCAAACTATTCCAAAACCTAGAGGTAAATCTAGGGTCTCTATCTAACACTATGCTAGAGGATCCATCATGTAGCCTAACTATTTCCTTGATGTACAACCTGGTCAACTTCTCGAAGGGATATTCCATATTCATAGGGATGAAATGGGCAGACATAGTCAATCTATCCACAACAACCCATATAGCATCACAACCAGCTGGAGTTCTAGGGAGTCCAGTCACAAAATCCATAGAGATACTATCCCATTTCCACTCTAGGATACTCAAATGTTGTAACTTACCTGAAGGCTTTTGGTGTTCTATCTTAGCCTTTTGGCATACTAAGCATGCATAGACAAACTCAGCCACATCCTTTTTCATCCTAGGCCACCAAAACATAAGCTTTAGATCCTGATACATCTTAGTGGCACCTGGGTGCACACTCAAACCACTCATGTGTCCTTCCTCAAGGATCAACTTCCTAAGTTCTGGAACATCAAGTATGCAAAATCTATCCTGAAACCTCAAGACTCCATCAATTCCTTCCTTAAAACTAAGGTCTCTACCCTGAGCAAGCAACTCCCTCTGGTCTAAAAGGTACATGTCCATCTTCTGGCATTCTCTAATCTGATCCATCAAACTATTGGTATCCTTCAAAATTCCAAGCCTGATACTCTTAGGGGTAACTTCCCAAGCTAAGCTCAAGTCTCTAAATTCATCAATCAAATCCATCTCCCTAACCATCAAAGCGGAGACGTGCAAGGTTTTCTTACTTAAGGCATCTGCCACTACATTGGATTTCCTGGGTGGTAAGTCAACTCAAAATCATAATCCTTAAGAAACTCCATCCACCTATGTTGCCTCATATTCGACTCTTTCTGATCAAAGAGGTATTTCAAGCTCTTATGGCCACTAAAGACCTCGAACCTCGCTCTATAAAGGTAGTGCCTCCAGATCTTTAAGGCAAACATTACAGCTCCTAATTCCAAATCATGGGTAAGGTAGTTCTTCTCTTGAGTTTTCAATTGCCTAGAGGCATAGGCTACTACCTTACCGTTCTGCATTAACACTCCACCTAAACTTTGCTTAGAAGCATCGCAGTATACTACGAAAGGTTCACTAGGATCGGGTAAAACTAGCACTGGTGCTTATGTCATCCTATCCTTTAAGGTTTGGAAACTTTCCTCACACTTAGAGTCCCACATAAAGAGTTGTCCTTTCTTGGTGAGAATGTTCAAAGGTAGAGCTATCTTAGATAAACCCTCTATGAACCTCGTATAGTACCCTGCTAAACCCAAGAAACTCCTAATCTCTATTACAGACTTTGGCACTTCCTAATGGAGCACGGTCTATACCTTAGCCGGGTCCACGGCTATCCCACCTTTGGAGATGACATGTCCTAAGAAACTCACCTTTTCAAGCCAAAGCCCGCACTTATACAATTTAGCGTACAACTGCTTCTCTTTAAGGGTCTGCAAGAAAACCCTCAAGTGTTCCTCATGTTCCTCCTTGGTTTTGGAGTACACTAAGATGTCATCTATGAAAACCACCACAAACTTATCTAAGTAAGGGTGAAAGATCTTGTTCATGTAATCCATGAACATAGCAGGAGCATTAGTCACACCAAAGGGCATAACAAAATACTCGTAGTGACCATAACGCGTTCTAAATGCAGTCTTTGGGATGTCCTTAGACTTAACCCGAATCTGATGGTATCTTGACCTCAAATCTATCTTGGAGAAGACACAAGCTCCTATCAACTGGTCCATAAGGTCATCAATCCTAGGGAGGGGATACTTATTCTTAATGGTCACTTTGTTGAGCTGCCGATAGTCGACACACAACCTCATGCTGCCATCCTTCTTCTTTACCAACAACATTGGCGCTCCCACGGGGACACGCTAGGCCTAATGAACTATTTCTGGATAAGGTCCTCTATCTGTTTCTTCAACTCATCTAGAGGAGACATCCTATAAGGTGCTATGGATATAGGTCCAATTCCAGGTACTAAGTCTATGGTAAACACCACATTTCTCTCAGGGAGCAAGTTATAAACATCCCCTGGGAATACTTCAGGAAACTCATAATAGGCACATTTCCAACATCAGGCAGGCTCTCTACTTCCAGCGAGGATAGCATCATGTAAACTGAGACACCTCGTTGTGCCCCGTTCTGCCATTAATTACTTATTTAAACTTACTCGCGTCGTAACGTTAAACATATCTCGAAAATACGAAGAAATTAAATATTAAATACAACATGTACACTTCTGAAATTTAAATACACCATAGTTATATTACACATACACACCTATGTTTATCCATCACAATACAAAACACTGTTTAGGGTATCCTATCAGTAGGATCCCTCGCAGGTACATAATTATACAAACTGTTATAATTAGCGGAAAATAAAACGTCTCGCAAGACGCACTGGCCATGAACTCCCTAAACTCTACCACTCGAATCCACAGCTTGTCCTCCAGCATCTGGTTCATACGGAGTTTCCATCCAATTCCTCAGCAACAGGTTCCTCCATAGGGTTTTCTAATGGAATAAGATAAACACACACAAAATACAGAAATAAGGAGATAAGAAATAGTTCTATCATCATAAGTGGAAAAGACTCATAGCATATTATATAATAATAGTCAAAGACAAGCATCACACATAACTAACAATCATCCTTAAATCACAATATCATCCTCTACCCTTACTCTCATGCAACTAAGACTTTATGCTAACGTGGCCACCACAAGCAAGTCACACAACCTTATTATAATATGGATGTTAGTTCTTCGTCCGAGCAAGCACTCCATGTTATCATATATATATATATATACACCAATGGTCCGAAACCACAGTAGCCCAAAGCCACAGTAGCCCAAAGCTACACAGAGTCTCTTTGCAAGGATTACGGATATCCACAGATACTCTAACCTCATACGTTCCACTCACACAGCTATGATCAACATCATGCATTTCTATGGATCTCACCGACATATATCGAGTCATACCCAGTGCCTTAACCTCTCATCACCTTCTGAACATTTATCTCAAGTTATCTCACATCATTGATCTCATCGTAATAAAATATTATTTAATTGGGTTAGGCACATCTAAATTACATTTGTTTTCTCACCCACATGAATATCTCCCAAATCAACATATATCATTGCCTAGAATCCAACTAAACATGTTATTAGACCAAACAGATCATGTACAATAAAATGATAATAAAATATTCAGACAACAAAATAAAATGTCACATACAGTAGATTACCTCAATTAGCGCATCACAAACAGTTCAATAATAATAAAATCAGACATCCTCAAATATTCTAAAATTATCCTAACGGCGATAAACCTACAATCCCCAAATCATCATTGGCACTACAGAATAGTCGCCAATGTGATTTTGGCCTTGTCGATTACTCGACCATAGTAGGGTTTTGGTCGCCCTACACCATTATTATAATATATACTACTTATCCATTCCAACGACAGGATGATTATTTCTCCCACCTGAGCTTATCACCGGAACCATGAAAATGAATCTCCTCGTTACCACACCACCAATTACCAGTTAACCTTCAACCAAAACAACATAAACACAAATTAATCAAACCAAATCCAAATGAGACGTCCCGACGTCCCATTAAAGAAAACCCAAAATATTAAAACCTAATTTCGTTATTATCGTTAAGCGAGTATATTCAAAACATGCGGAAAATTTAAAACTTAAAAGATAAACAACATATATACGCATACATGCAACACATAACGATAAACATATAGATACATGCCAGTACTGCTGTCAAGGGATTCCCATCTGTGGGATCCCGATATATACAAACTGGTGTCACCAACAAAATACATCAAAAGTCTAAAAGAAAATATCTCGTTGAAGCACTCCGCACCCCATCCCCTCTCAAAATACAATAAGAACCTCACTCATACCTATAGTGATGGCACTAGCCCGAACCATCATATGCTACCACCCTAGTCTGCATCCTAGGGTCCGGCAGGTCCGGATACCCCTCCGGTCTCACTAGAAGGGCTCCTGTCTGACTGTCGCTGAAACCTCAGTTGATAAAGCCTACTGTCACGAGGTTGTAGTGGCTGGGAGGACACCCGTGAAGACTCTGAAACTGTAGCTCGGACCTCTGGAGGTGCGGGCACCTCTAGAAGTGGTGCTGGGTTAGGGGCGGGGGCAATTGGGTGCTCCTCTGGAATGGGTGCCAACTCAGGCTCCGGTACCGGTGCAGGTGCAGGTGCAGGTGCAGGTGCAGGTGCAGGTGCTGGCACGGGTCCTGGTACCAAGGCATCAAAAGGTACCATGAAGGGTACTGGAGCCATCTCAAACATAGGCGGCATCGGTGGTACGTGTCCATCAGGCTGTCCTATCGGAAACGGGAAGGTCGTGCCAAAATGAAAGGTACTAACAAATCCAATGGGTGCTCCCTGCCCTAGCCCCGTAGTGATGGATGCGAGACCCGTATATACCGCAAAACGAGTGACTGGGTCCACTAGCCACCCGTGCGGATCTAGGCACTCTACCTCACAGGTCCCCAAGAGGGGGAACCCCAGGTCCTGAGTCATCCACGGATGATCCCAGTGCGCCACCTACACGATCTGGATCTGATATACAAAACATATATGTACAAACGTACCACAAAAGAAAAGGGGATAAGAATCCATATAACATCAAACGTGGAAAGGGTTTAGCGACATTTAATTCTATAACAACAAGATAAACATTCGTCTCCCAAAACATAGTGTATATAAATATAACACGATCATCCTCAATCCACATTTAGGGTCTTTCCTCTACCCCCATCATGATGCAATGCAAATGCTGTATGAATCTCCACAGGTTGTCGGCCATATCCGGATATCACAAAAAAATAGACACGTCCCAGAGGCCCCGGCGCAAACCCTCATCCGCGGCTGGAGGGTGCCTATGCAAAGCAATGGCACTATAGCTACACAATCCGGTGCACACCTCTGGACCCTGCCAGGGTGCTCATGCAACGCATGAGCTATAGCTGCAACTAAAATTAAATCATGTCTGGGACGGTCCGCCGTTAGCCTAGACCCCAGGAATTCTCCCTCCGAGGATTAGACCCCAACGACCATGTTTCAGGTCCATATATCACAGACCATGTTTCAGGTCACCCCCTAGTGCCCTAACCGCTCATCATCACCTCATAAATAACCTCAATAAAATCTCATCATCATATTACATCAATCGTCTCGATTAGGCACTACTAACACATAAAGTATGATTTCCCCAATACATCATCATGACTCATCATATCTCATCACTTACTCAATCTCTACTCATAATCATTACACTCATATCATCATAACATCATGTCATCAAATCATCATATTAATCATGGCATCATTTCCAACATAATAACAATAATAATAATAATAATAATTTTAATAAGAAATACCAACACTCATTATCAGTCATCATTGATCATAATAACGCAATCAATCCAAGTAGTCATAACAGCCAGTCATAAAATAATAAAATAATATATTTTTATCGTAACGACGATAAACGCACAATTTCAATATCATCATTGGTACCACTAAGTAGTCCCCAATGTGACATGGACATTGTCCGTTACTCGTTCTCGAGTAGGGTTTAGGTCACCCTATGCCATTATCGAACTAAATGTAACTGCGCCCGTTCCGACGTTAAGTGGTTTCTTTCCCCCACCTGGAGAGTCGTACTATGGCCGGAACGAAGCAAAACGAGACGTTTCCAAAAATTCACCTAAGCATCACATTACGAAGCACACGTTACTACGAGTTTATACTCGAAGACGGAATCGAATTCCGACAAACGAAACGAAAGATACATAGATAAACGCAATGGAACAAGTTTCGACATAAACGGGGATAATTTACCTTCACTTTTAGAAGAAACGAAGAAAAGAACAATGAAGGTATCGCCGTCACGAACACAACCACGCAACCAGAAACACGACGGGACGATCGGGCAAGCCACACTCACACTAGAACTCTTTTCTCTCACTAAACTCTCTCTCTTTCTCTTTCTATATGCTCCTCTCTGTTCTCTTAGATTTCTGCTCTCTGCCTTCATTTTTCTTTCTGATGGCTTAAGTGACTTATGTCACTTAAGCCCTTTTTATTTTTCTGTTTCACGCTGCCATGCTCGAGCATGGAAATTTTCACGCTTGAGCGTGGAACAACCCACGCTTGAGCGTGGAAAGCCACCGCGCCATGCAACCACTCAGAAGCTGCCACGTCGGCCATGTTGACACGTAGCAAGTCAAAGCATGGCCCTTGTCTGTTGACTTGGGCGCTTGAGCGTGGATACACCCACGCTTGAGCATATTGTGGATGCTCGAGCGTGAGGTTTGCCACGCTTGAGCATTGACTTTTTGACCAGAAGTCAACTCTCTACGTTCTGGGTCCGTTAGACGTCCGATTGACCTCAAATTTAAGATATAGGCTCATGAGGACCTAATGAACAATCTCCAACCATAAAAAATGCCTAATCTCATCTCTAACTCCAAATTTATTGTTCCACCCTCAAATATCTAAAAGACACTAACCGGGAAACTCTAATTGGTCTCTACGTTCAAACTCACCAGAAAATGCTGCGTACTTAACATGCAAGGGTCTCTATGCCTCAAACCACATCTCAGCTATATAATCCAAGCCTTAAACCTAAACATCATACGTAAACCACACATAAAATAATGGATGTTACATTTCTACCCCCCTTAAAAGAAATTCCGTCCCCGAAATTACGTACCTGAGAAAAAATGGGGGTACTGCTGCTGCATATCTGCATCACGCTCCCAAGTAGCATCTCTGGTAACACTATCCCAGATGACCTTGACCAGGGGAATCTGTTTACCACGGAGTTCTTTAATCCTTCTATCTGCAATCTTAGACGGTAGAGCCTCATATTCTAGATTCTCTCGGAGTTGTATTGACTCTGGCTCAATTACATGCGAAGGATCGGGGAAATATTTTCTCAATTGGGAAACATGAAAGACATCGTGGAGGTTGGAAAGGTAAGGGGGCAAGGCTATCTGGTAGGCTACTGGACCAATTCGTCAAAGAATCTGAAATGGTCCAATGAATCGGGGAGTGAGCTTTCTAGACTTTATAGCTCTACCAATTCCGGTATTTAGAGTGACTCTAAAAAATACATGATCACCTTCTTGGAACTCTAAGGGTCTCCTCTTTTTATTACTGTAGCTCCTCTGCCTATCCTGCGCTTCCTTCATTTTCTCTCTTATCTTCCTGACTTGCTCCGTTGTTTGTTGTACCACATCGGGACCCAACACTTGGGCTCTCACCAGTCTCATACCAACACAACGGATTTCTGCATTTTCTCCCATAGAGAGCCTCATATGGTGCCATTCCGGTACTACTATGGAAACTGTTATTATATGTGAACTCAATCAAAGGTAGGAATTCATCCCAGCTGCCAACATGTTCTAACACACATGCTCTTAAAAGATCCTCCAATGATTGAATTGTTCTCTCTGACTGCCCATCCGTCTGAGGATGATAAGATGAACTCATCCTCAACTTGGTTCCCAAAGCATTGTGTAACTGTCTCCAAAATCTAGATGTAAATCTAGGATCCCGGTCGGAGACAATACTCGACGGTACACCGTGCAACCTCACTACTTCCTTGATGTAGATCTGGGTCAACTTCTCAAGACTATAACTCTCACCAATAGGTAAGAAGTGAGCACACTTCGTTAACCTATCAATGATAACCCAAATCGCATCAAACCTCTTAGGAGTTCGTGGTAATCCAACCACAAAGTCCATTGCTATACCATCCTTTTTCCATTCTGGGATATCCAGAGTCTGTAACAACCCTGCAGGCTTCTGATGCTCTATCTTAGCTTTCTGACACACCAAACATGATAGAACATACTCTGCCACCTCCTTCTTCATCTTGGGCCACCAAAACATCTTCTTCAAATCTTGATACATCTTGGTGGCTCCCGGGTGAAAAGCTCAACTTACTCTTATGTGCCTCCTCTAAGATCATCTTCCTAATCTCTAAGTTCTCGGGCACATATATCCGATCTCCAAACCTCAACACACCATCGGATCCTTTCCTAAACTCTAAAACTTTCCCTCATTTATGCCTCGACTTACCTCTTGTAGATATTCATCCTGTCCTTGCTTAATCCTAAGGTCTCTCAAAAACTCACTACTGATGGTGATCATACCTAAGCATATTCTATCCTCAGTCAAAACCATACCTAGGTTCATATCTCTAAACTGTTCTAGCAATTCCATCTCTTTCACCATCATCGCTGATACGTGCAAAGATTTCCGACTCAGTGCATCTGCCACTACGTTAGCCTTCCCTGGATGGTATTGAAGATCAAACTCATAATCCTTAATAAATTCCATCCATCTACGCTGCCTCATGTTCAGCTCCTTCTGATCAAACAGATACTTTAAACTCTTGTGATCGCTGAACACATTGAACTTGGCTCCATAAAGATAGTGTCGCCATATCTTCAATGCGAACACTATGGCTGCCAACTCCAGATCATGGGTCGGGTAATTTCTTTCATGAACCCTCAACTGTCGGGAAGCATAAGCCACCACTCTTCCCTCTTGCATCAAAACACAACCCAAACCTTGATATGACGCGTCACAGTACACGTCAAACTTTCCTAATGGATCTGGTAATGTCAGCACAGGAGATGTAGTCAACTTCTCCTTTAGCTTTTGAAAGCTCTCCTCACATCTTTCTGTCCAAACAAACGCCGTACCTTTCCTCGTTAACTGCATCATAGGCAACGCAATCTTGGAGAAACCCTCGATAAACCTCCTGTAATACCCAGCTAAACCTAGAAAACTCCTCACCTCACTTACTGACTTAGGCCTTTCCCACTTAATCACTACCTCTACCTTAACTGGATCCACGGCTATCCCTTCTTTATTGATTATATGACCTAGGAACTGCACTTCCTCTAACCAAAATTCGCACTTGGATAGCTTAGCATACAACTGCCTATCTCTCAACACCTGTAACACCACTCTCAGATGCTCCTCGTGCTCTTCCCGGATATGGGAATATATAAGAATATCATCTATGAACACCACTACAAACTTATCGAGGAACGGTCTAAAGATCCTGTTCATGTAATCCATGAACATTGCTGGGGCATTCGTTACACCAAAAGGCATAACTAGATACTCATAGTGTCCATACCTCGTCCTGAAAGCGGTCTTAGGCATATCCTCCTTCTTTACCCTAATCTGATGGTATCCTGATCTTAAATCTATCTTAGAAAACACCGAAGCTCCCTTCAACTGATCCATCAGATCATCTATCCTAGGCAACGGATATTTGTTCTTGATTGTAACCTTGTTTAACTGCCTATAATGCGTACACAACCTAGCACTTCCATCCTTTTTCTTCACAAATAAGACTGGTGCTCCCCACGGTGATATACTCGGTCTGATGAATTCCTTTTTCATCATATCATCCAGTTGTTTCTTTAACTCTGCCAACTCCACGGGTGACATCCGATAAGGAGCTACTGATATAGGTCCTGTCCCTGGTATGAGATCTATGGTGAATTCAACCTCCCTCTCTGGTGGCAAACCTGGAACATCAGGAGGGAAAACCTCGGGAAACTCTCTCATGATAGGCATAGAATCTATACTTGGAGTCTCCTTAGCTTCCAAAGAGAAAAGCATCATATACTGCTGAGAATCATCACTCCTCATAGTTGCTCCTTCATTGGCAGATACAATGCTAGAAGGCTCAAGAAAAGATAGAGTCTTTTGGGCACAGTCTAACACTACATGGTTGGCCGAAAGCCAATCCATACCAAGGATAACATCTATCTGTTGCATAGGCAAACAGATAAGATCTACAAGGAATGTTCTAATTTCAACCACTATAGGACACTGTAGGCAAACAGACATAGTGATCAAAGGATCACTGGTAGGGGTAGATACTGTCAAAGTATATGGTAATCGAGAAACGGGCAAATGTAAATGATCTGCACACTCATGTGAAACAAACGAATGCGTAGCGCCTGAGTCAAACAACACACGTGAGAGTCTGCCAGATAGTAAACACATACCTTGAATAAGATCTGCAGACTGAGAGTACTCAGATCCTCTCACCGTAAACACCCTCCCCGTGGCCTGAGGTCTGGCGGTCTGTCGTGCTGCCACTGGAACTCCTCTCCCAGATCCACCTCTAGAACTACTGGCTCCTCTACCGGCAGCTGGCTGATGCTAGCAATCCCTAGCAAGGTGATCGGGTTTGCCACAGACGAAGCAACCCGATCTATCCGTACAATCTTTGATGTAATGCGGACCTCCGCATCTAAAACATACTGGGCCTCTCTGCTGCTGGCCCTCTCTACTCGCTGGTGCTGGTGGTGCATCTGCATGAGTACTCTGCCCGGGTCTAGCGTATGGTCCTCTCCTCCACTGAGAACCTCTATCCCCTCTCCTCTGATGGCCTGCCCTGGTAGGACCCCCACTCCGCTGCTGTCTCTGCTCTGTAGCTTGCCTCTGATCCATGCTCTCAATGGCACTACACCTCTCTACTAGCTCTGGGAAGCTCAAAATATCCAAGGGCACTATAGCCCTTCTCAGCTCGTGCCGTAAACCCTCCTCAAATCTCCGGCACATCCAATCCTCATCTGGAAATCTCTGGTAGAACTCAGAAAACTGAATCAGAGCCTCAAATCTGGCCGCATAGTCACCAACAGACTTGTCTCCCTGTTGGAGACTCATGAACTCTCTCTCCTTCTCGCGTCTGACTAACATCGGAAAGTACTTCTCGAAGAAACACTCTCTGAACAGCTCCCAACTAATCATCCTGCCCTTAGTCTCAAGCAACCTCTTCTTGCCTCTCCACCATGACTCGGCTCCCCCAGTCAGCATGAAGGCGACATAAGTCACCTTCCTGTTATCTCTACATCTTATGGTGTCAAAGATCTTCTCCAGCTCCTGTATCCACCACTCAGCCCGCTCTGGGTCATACTCTCCTCCGAACTGTGGTGGCTTACCTTTCAGAAAGGTAGCCAAACACGCATCCTCAGCCTCAGCAGCTCTCCTCCTATCCTGCTGATCCTGTAACTCTGCCTCTCTCTGCATCCTCTAAGCGTTCTGCTGCGCCTGCTGCAACAGAACGGATGCTAACTCACGGATAGTCTGGAGAATCTCGGATGATTCCCCTCCACCACCAACTCCTGCTGCTGGCTGATGCTCATCCTCAGCACCCTCGATAGCTCTACCACCACCATGTCTACCACGTCCTCTACCTCTGCCTCGAGCCATGATCCTGTCAAAAGAAATCATTAGCCCACATCAATATGACATATAATACTACATAAAACTGGAATATAAATACTATATGCCCTAAAGATGCCGCGTCGGACTCACTACCCAACTTCTAAGCATAGCCGGTATCCGATGTGGATCCAACTAAATGGCCAGTTCACCCTAATCATAGTCCTCACAATCCATTTCAGAACCGAACTGCTCTGATACCACCAAATGAGACGCCCCGACGACCCATTAAAGAAAACCCAAATATTAAAACCTAATTTCGTTATTATCGTTAAGCGAGTATATTCAAAACATGCGGAAAATTTAAAACTTAAAAGATAAACAACATAATACGCATACATGCAACACATAACGATAAACATATAGATACATGCCAGTACTGCTGTCAAAGGGATTCCCATCTGTGGGATCCCGATATATACAAACTGGTGTCACCAACAAAATACATCAAAAGTCTAAAAGAAAATATCTCGCTGAAGCACTTCACACCCCATCCCCTCTCAAAATACAATAAGAACCACACTCATACCTATAGTGATGGCACTGGCCCGAACCATCATATGCTACCACCCTAGTCTGCATCCTGGGGTTTCGGCAGGTCCGGATACCCCTCCGCTCTCACTAGAAGCGCTCCTGTCCGACTGTCGCTGAAACCTCAGTCTATAAAGCCTGCTGTCGCGAGGATGTAGTGGCCGGGAGAACACCCGTGAAGACTCTGAAACTGTAGCCCGGACCTCTGGAGGTGCAGGCACCTCTAGAAGTGGTGCTGGGTTCGGGGCGGGGGCAACTGGGTCCTCCTCTGGAATGGGTGCCAACTCAGGCTCCGGTACCGGTGCGGGTGCAGGTGCTGGCACGGGTCTTGGTACCAAGGCATCAAGAGGTACCATGAAGGGTACTGGAGCCATCTCAAACATAGGCGGCATCGGTGGTACGTGTCCATTAGGCTGTCCTATCGGAAACGGGAAGGTCGTGCAAAACGAAAGGTACCAACAAATCCAATGGGCGCTCCCTGCCCTAGCCCAGTAGTGATGGACGCGGGACCCGTATATACCGCAAAACGAGTGACTGGGTCCACTAGCCACCCGTGCGGATCAAGGCACTCTACCTCACAGGTCCCCGAGAGGGGGAACCCTGGGTCCTGAGTTATCCACGGATGATCCCAGTGCGCCACCTACACGATCTGGATCTGATATACAAACATATATGTACAAACGTACCACAAAAGAAAAGGGGATAAGAATCCATATAACATCAAACGTTGAAAGGGTTTAGCGACATTTAATTCTATAACAGCAAGATAAACATTCGTCTCCCAAAACATAGTATATATAAATATAACACAATCATCCTCAATCCACATCTAGGGTCTTTCCTCTACCCCCATCATGATGCAATGCAAATGCTGTATGAATCTCCACAGGTAGTCGGCCATATCCGGATATCACAAAAAATTGACACGTCCCAGAGGCCCCGGCGCACACCCTCGTCCGCAGCTGGAGGGTGCCTATGCAAAGCGATGGCACTATAGCTACATAATCCGGTGCACACCTCTGGACCCCGGCCAGGGTGCTCATGCAACGCATGAACTATAGCTGCAACTAAAATTAAATCATGTCTGGGACGGTCCGCTGTTAGCCTAGAATTCTCCCTCCGAGGATTAGACCCCAACGACCATGTTTCAGGTCCACATATCACAGACCATGTTTCAGGTCACCCCTTAGTGCCCTAACCGCTCATCATCACCTCATAAATAACCTCAATAAAATCTCATCATCATATTATATCAATCGTCTCGGTTAGGCACTACTAACACATAAAGTATGATTTCCCCAATACATCATCATGACTCATCATATCTCATCACTTACTCAATCTCTACTCATAATCATTACACTCATATCATCATAGCATCATGTCATCAAATCATCATATTAATCATGGCATCATTTCCAACATAATAATAATAATAATAATAATAATATAATAATAATTTTAATAAGAAATACCAACACTCATTATCAGTCATCATTGATCATAATAACGCAATCAATCTAAGTAGTCATAACAGCCAGTCATAAAATAATAAATAATATTTTTATCGTAACGACGATAAACGCACAATTTCAATATCATCATTGGTACCACTAAGTAGTCCCCAATGTGACATGGACATTGTCCGTTACTCGTTCTCGAGTAGGGTTTAGGTCGCCCTACGCCATTATCGAACTAAATGTAACTGCGCCGTTTCCAACGTTAAATGGTTTCTTTCCCCCACCTGGAGAGTCGTACTATGGCCGGAACGAAGCAAAACGAGAAGTTTCCAAACTCCCTCGAATCTACCCTGCACGGTTCTCGTGCCCCGGGACTTCCAAAAATTCACCTAAGCATCACATTACGAAGCACACGTTACTACGAGTTCATACTCGAAGACGGAATCGAATTCCGACAAACGAAATGAAAGATACATAGATAAACGCAACGGAACAAGTTTCGACATAAACGGGGATAATTTACCTTCACTTTTAGAAGAAACGAAGAAGAGAACAATGAAGGTATCGCCGTCACGAACACAACCACGCAACCAGAAACACGACGGGACGATCGGGCAAGCCACACTCACACTAGAACTCTTTTCTCTCACTAAACTCTCTCTCTTTCTCTTTCTATATGCTCCTCTCTGTTTTCTCAGATTTCTGCTCTCTACCTTCATTTTTCTTTCTGATGGCTTAAGTGATTTATGTCACTTAAGCCCTTTTTATTTTTCTGTTTCACACTGCCATGCTCGAGCGTGGAAATTTTCACGCTTGAGCATGACCACGCTTGAGCGTGGAACAACCCACGCTTGAGCAGGAAAGCCACTGCGCCATGCAACCACTTAGAAGCTACCACGTCGGCCATGTTGACACGTAGCAAGTCAAAGCATGGCCCTTGTCTGTTGACTTGGGCGCTTGAGCGTGGATACACCCACGCTTGAGCGTATTGTGGACGCTCGAGCGTGAGGTTTGCCACGCTTGAGCATTGACTTTTTGACCAGAAGTTAACTCTCTACGTTTAGGGTCCGTTCGACGTCCGATTGACCTCAAATTTGAGATATAGGCTCCTTAGGACCTAATGAACAATCTCCAACCATCAAAAATGCCTAATCTCATCTCTAACTCCAAATTTATTGTTCCACCCTCAAATATCTAAAAGACACTAACTGGGAAACCCTAATTGGTCTCTACGTTCAAACTCACCAGAAAATGCCGCGTACTTAACATGCAAGGGTCTTTATGCCTCAAACCATATCTCAGCTATATAATCCAAGCCTTAAACCTAAGCATCATACGTAAACCACACATAAAATAATGGATGTTACACCAACTATGACCACATTAGGAGGCCGTGACCAATATGTGTGGTGCATAGGTGTTTTAATTGTTTGATTATAATGGTTGAAGGTTGAGTAAGTTCGTTGTGTACATGGGACCGGATTTCTGACAAAGTATTTTAATCCGCTGAAAAATCTTCGAGAGATAAGGGGAGCTTACCTAAGGGATTTTTCCCAATACCTATATGTGACTAGTGTGTGGTCTGTATTATTTATCTGTGGTGGTTGTTTAATTTGGTTAAAGTTGTGTTATTTTTATTTGTGATTGTTTATCTGCATTTAATTGTTTATCTGCAATGTTATATTATAATGTTGTGATGCGTTATCTGCCTGGGAATATTACTGTGTTATTGTTGTTGGTTATTGTTTGAGAAGCCTGACAGTGGTCAGTGCCCAATCAATTAATCAGATAAAAGCTTTGAAAAGCTTCGTAAATTATATTCAATGTTTTAACGGTAAAATATTGGAATATAATATTAATGGAAAATTTTATTTGGGAAAAATAAGGATAATTGGAAAATATCATTATTTTAAAGATTTCTAGGTGTAAGAGTGAACTATGAGTGACAGTGAGGACGTAACCGTGAAATTATTTTTGTACTGCTAATTTTTACGTAAGAAATTCCGGAATATTATAAAAAGTTATTTTATGAAATTAATTTGCGAAAATAACTTAATTATGATTTTAGAAAATTATTTAAGTGGAAAAAGCTAATATTTGACTTAAATGACTTTTAAAATGATGATTGACGGCAATTTGGAAAATATCGACGGCAAGTAATTCTAAAGCGGCAATACGTGTTTTAAGAAACTTTGAGCCTCAAGTGACCATCTTTTTCTGAAAACTAAATTTTAACAAATGATGTTATTTCCCATTTGAAATGATTTTCCGAAATCAAGTTGAACTCAACTGTGTTAAAAGTGGTTTTGAACTTAGTAACCGAGACGTCGGGGTACTAAGGTTCGTGTTGTGTTATGGACTTGGTGTCCTTTGAACTTTGAGGTCCTATAGACTTGGTGTCTACTGTAGACTTGGTGTCTATTTTGTTAAAAACATTTAAGATGTTTTCTATTACCATGAACCTATGGCCGATGCATCAGTCTAGGGGTGTCGTGATTGAGTACTCGGACTTTGAGGTCCTGTGTTGTTAATGAAAGTTTTAAAGATGTTTAAAACTATGATTAGTCGTAAGCCATTTTGAGCTTCGGCAAGGAGAGAATGAACACAAAAAAAAGTGTCGAGAACAAAGTGTTTATGCATGCATTTGGCAGACGTGCCCACAGTTTATGTGTGAGTACCTTGCGGAGTCAGGTATCTCATGATACAATTTTCTTCATTGTGCCACGGTTGGACAATGAAACCCCATTTATGGTTTTATCACTGTGCCTTGGGTTTGGATAGTGTGCAATGGGTTTTGGCTGTGTGCCTATGGCTGCATGCCTTTTTGCCTTGTATGGCAATCGAGCCTGATCAACTCACCACGGTTGGGATATCTCATGAGATTAAGTGTGATATGTAGATGATGTATATGAAGTGTCCATGCATAAGTTTTCAAACGATGTTGTTTGGGGTGTGAAACCCATTGATTAACTATTGTCTTGTGATGAACGCTTATGTTTTTATGAATATGTATATGTGTATGCGTTTTTGTTATGTCTCACATATAGTTATTGTGTTAAATCCATATATTGGCGTCTCACCCTTACAAATATATCAGGTTTATTTTAGACTACGGTAGTACTTTGGTACACTAGTACGGATGAAGCGAAGGAAGTCACTAAGTCATTCGAGGACTTAACTTCTAAGTACTTGAAGAAGTATTCGTTAGTGGGAATGGCACAAGGGTATTTCAAATAACTATCTTGTAGAGTGACCAGCTTAAGATTTTCTTTGGGTTGTGTATTTTTGGGAAAATTGTTATAAATGGGTTGAAACACCTTGTAAGGTGTATGAAAAACAATTTCAGAAAAGCTTATATGCTGCGATGTTTTTGTTTACGAATAAATTCAGTTTGTATGTAAGTATAATGTAATTATAGTATTGTGATGTATATATCTTTTTCTGAAGTATTTCGCTAAAAAGAAAAATTTTACCCCTTTTTTTGGACTTATTAAAAATTATAGAGGTTATTTTCCAAAAGCAATCAGCGAATTATAATTTTATTTTCCGCATTTGGGTAACTATGTGATAACCCAAGAAGGGATGTCGCAGTAACAAATTTAATTTCTCATTAAAAATAGCAGGGGCATATATATATATATATATAACCAGGAAAAAGAAAATCATATTTAGTAGGTACATATTTATAAACTAAATAAAGGTGAAAATATTTTAATAATAAAAGTGAAGATTTCTTCTATTTTCATTGGTTTGTAAAATAAAATAGTTTCATTTAAATAAAAATAATTAATTCGGATACCAAATGTGGGAAACTATTTTCCTTACCAACATAGATTTAATACATTTTCAAAAGGAAAATCTTGTAGCAAATCTACTTATGTATGATTTTATTATTATAATAATGAGATACAATGTATCTCATTGAAAAACATCTCCCTCCAACTATATGCATATTGAGCTATATATATATGTAACTAATATCCTATGCTTAAACCATAATTTGCATAGACAACATGAGTACAACCTCTATTGTTGAACATTCAACAAAGTTAGATGAAGAAAAGGAAGATGATGGAGAAGGTGATGATGATATTAGAAGATTATTGATTGTCATGGATCAAATCAATAAAACACCAAATTTGTATAAGCACATGCTACTTGCTAACCCACCCAATATAAACTATATATTATGGTATAGCATAAAATGTTGTTCTTCAACATCATGTAAATCCTTAGATTTATCAAAATGAAATGAATTTGTGATCAATAATTTTTTTAATTGTTAACTTTCAATATATCTCTCGACCATAACCAGTGGTAAGCATGGTTTCATGGTACTTTATAAAAGTGTTTTCCTTATTTTTTTTTGAATGTTAAGAAGACTTTGTTTGCTAATAAGCTAGTTGGCACAGGAGGTTGTATCACCTAGGCACAGCACGGAGCTCGACTGGTGCATTCATAAACGCATTCTATACGTTCAACTTTATTACCATTATCGTTCGATATTTGTTATTTATATAGTCTTTATATATGTTGATGTTACAGTGTAAGAAGTACGGGCGATGGGTGCATTGCAAAGTGCGAAGCAACAGAGCACATCGCTTCTTGGTTTGTGTTTTGTGTCGCTTATGATCCCTGAAAAGAATTGGCAACCCGTTAGGTGATGTAACATCCATTTTGACAATTTCCTTTTAATTTTCCCATTCATTGACATACCCATGCCTGCACCAGAACCCAGTTTTTCTTTTTTCACTTTTCTATTGACTCCATCAACTGCCTTTCCACCCTTTCCCCCCTCAGCATTGCGAACCAACAGATCACATCGAGATCTCCATCATATCATCATTTCGTCCTTTGGGTGCAGTAGCAACGGCGGGGAGGTAGTAGTGGTGAGGGGGTGAAACAGATATAAAGGACCAGGATAATATTGTCATTTTATTATTTCCATATTTCAATTTCATCCATTGCTTTAATTTATTAATAAATGCGTGACTGTGATTGAAAAAGCATGCTGCCCAAAAGTTAGGCGTGTGCATACAAGTATTCATCGTAGTTTTGAGGGAACTGGTGACTTTGTAGATGAGCGCTCAAGGCACACTCAAGTAATTCACGTTCAACGATTATTTTTATTATTTTTCATATATTGTTTTGTTATATTTAATTTGGACCGATTTGTTTCATTATGCATAACAGGAAGTGCTTTAGGCGAGGATGTCTCAGGCTAGGTCCCAGGCATCATCCTCTTCCCCATCCACCCAGCCTAGTCCCAAGGACGAGGAGCAGCTAGATAGCACTGCAGATTTGGGTGGAGGTTGTTGGTGGCAAGAAGTAGCACTGCCTTTATGGTGCTGGAGACCTTGCCGATAACTACATGAAAGGGGTAACTTGCATCCTCGATACGAGTGGAGCAAGCACAAGTCACAGACATCACTCTCAATATTAGAGGAGATTGCTAAGCTGAATCAGAGGTTAGCCACTGCCGGGGAGCGTGAGTGACGAATGGAGCAGGACCAATGTTAGATGATGATGATGATGCTGATGCAACAAATGTTGGAGGCATAACCAAAGATGATATTCGGCCATCCCCCATTGTAGTAGCAGCCGACACAACAACAATAGCCCTCGCAGCCTCACCACAGCCTAGCAGCGCATCGAAGAGGACAAGGAGGAGAAAGATTCATTTGAGGACTTTATACGACGGTTTCCTTATAAGGATTATTAGATGATCATTGTTCTAGGCTTTTATGGGACTACGAGCTTTGTTTTTCATTTTTAAGCAAACTACTAAATTTGTTTAAATTACAATATATTGTAATTTAATTTTTCTTGTGATCTTAATTATAATTTAGTTTCAATCATTGTTTCATTTATTATGTTTGTATTAATCTAATCAATATTCAAATATAAGAATATAATTAATATTTAATTATGATAATATAATTATAATATGATTAAAATATTTGAGCATAATAATATAATTATAATTTATTTAACAAAAATAATATTAAAATAATTATAATATTTATACAAAAATAAAAATTAATAAAAAAGTAGCCAACGGCTTCACCGCCGGTAACCATCAACTAAAACAAAAAAAATCAATAATATTTACAAAAAACAAAACCGAAGACCTAAGTCATTGGTAAGGCGGTACATGTTTGCGGCAGGCAAAGGCAGTCGAATATCCATGCCATTTTGTGACCGTTCATAGTCGTCGGTATTTACCTAGGGCTTTAGCCCATTGGTTATTACCGACAATTTTTGTCGAAACCTGTCAGTATTAGTTTCCGAAGCCCCATTTTCTGATCGACACATGTCCGTTAGTAATCTGTAGAAAAATGTTGTTACCGATGGCTATATGGTTTTTTTGACGACTTTTGCTCGTAGGTAATGACGTTTTTTCTTATAATGCTTTAATCGTAATTGCTCTTGACTTACAAACTTACATTGTGAGTCGGGAAACACCTCATAACTGAATGTAACAACATTATTATCAATTCTTGTTGTTGGAACAAGATCATGGGATTTATCAAAGTCAGTTTCCACTAAGTCATCATCTACACCAATATCAGTTTCAACATTCAGAACTTGGGCTTCCCCTGCATTCTTTTGGACTTCTACATCAAGTTGCTGTAAAACATAGTTCTTTGGCACTAAAGAATTTTCTGGAACAACATCAAATCGAGGATCGCCAATAACTCCATCATAACTTGTTGATGCAATATTTACTTGAGCTTTAGCCTGATTTTCAATTTCAATTCCGGGGACTTCTTCTTCAATTGCAATGTTTTTGCCCTTATCAGTATCAATTACCTTCTTTTGTTGTTTGGGGACATAAACCTTTCATAAATTAGGATGATCAGATTCTTTAGTTTTAACCTAGTTGCCATTCTTTTTCTTACAATAGGAGACTCGGCCAATCTGTGAAAGAAAGAACAAAAATCTGGGAGCTTTTCAAAATCAATGGCAACATAGAAAGCCCAACCAAACCTTTTAACCATGATCTGATTTGGCAATTCTCTTGAAAGATCAATATCAACAAGAACTCTAGCATATGACCAAAAACTCGATTTCTTGTTGCTTCATCAAGGGATATTGGAATTCCAACACCACTGGCAATTTCGAAAAGTATCTTAGGCCTCCAATACTCTTGTGGCAAATCATAAATTCTGATCCAACACTGCACATGTGTTTGCTTTTGAGTATTAGGCTTTTGAGTATTAGGATTAAAGTCTTGTGTCCATTGAGATAAGCGAAGAAATCTAGGAGAAAGATTCCAAGAACCAACTGTCCACACACTCCTGAGATAGAACCATGATCTTGAGTATGAAATTCCAAGAAATATAAAAGCCTAAGTAGACAATGTCTCTTCATCATTTTATTAAGCCCTTTGCTGTCAACATCTAAGAGGTTTATATTTCTTTTGACGCATGTATATTTGTTTTTTGGTGCAATCTAAGAGGTTTATATTGTAATGACTCGATGAATATTGTTAATTTCAATATTTTAAGTGTGTTAGAGAGAGTGTTAAAAAGAGTGTGTTGGCAGCATTGCTCTAATTTAATAATGTAAAATATGAAAATAGATGATCAGAAATTTAATTAAATATTTAAAAATTTTAAAATCCAAACAAATTCTAATTTTGTGAACTAGTTCTTCTATCCATAACCATCAACCATAATATGAGAGCTATTTCTTACTTTCTACTAATTATTTGCAATGACTCTTATAATTTTGATTTGTCTTTGAATTTGAGCCATATAATGTGTTACATAAAGGTAATAACCCAGTATTAACACAATTATATCATCTTTAATACCATAAAGATTCAACAAATTAAGTTTTAGGTTTTTGTTAGTTGCTTAACAAAACCATTTATTTTATCTAGGTGTGGGATCAAAATCATTAATTGTTCGATTAGTTAACTAAGTTAATAAATAATTATTCATTAAGATCACTTGGAATATCATTGATTAGTTAGCTAACTGAGCTATAAACTATTCCTAAATTAATACGTTTTATTATCATAAATCACAATTATATAATGGTCTCTTGCGAAGTGCGAACCAACAGAGCATATCGCTTCTTGTTTTGCATTGTTCGCTTATGATCCCTGAACAGAATTGGCAACCCGTTAGGTGATGTAACATCCATTTTGACAATTTCCTTTTAATTTTCCCTTTCACTGACATACCCATGCCTGCACCAGAACCCATTTTTTCTTTTTTCACTTTTCTATTGACTCCATCAACTGCCTTTCCACCCTTTCCCCCCTCCACATTGTGAACCAACAGATCACATCGAGATCTCCATCATATCATCATTTCGTCTTTTGGGTACGGTAGCAACGGCGGGGAGGCAGTAGTGGTGAGGGGGTGAAAGAGATGTAAATGACCAGAATAATATTGTCATTTTATTATTTCCATATTTTTATGTCATCCATTGCTTTAATTTATTAATAAATGCGTGGCTGTGATTGAAAGAGCATGCTGCTCCAAAGTTAGGCGGGTGCATACAAGCATTCATCGTATTTTTTAGGGAACTGGTGACTTTGTAGATGAGCGCTCAAGGCATACTCAAGTAATTCAGGTTCAACGATTTTTTTTATTTTTTTTTCATATATATTTTTGTTATATTTAATTTGGAACGATTTGTTTCATTATGTGTAGCAGGAAGTGTCTTTGGCGAGGATGTCTCAGGCTAGGTCCCAGGCATCATCCTCCTCCCCATTCACCTAGCCTGGTCCCAAGGACGAGGAGCAGCTAGATAGCACTGCAGATTTGGGTGGAGGTTGTTTGTGGCAAGAAGTAGCGCTGCCTTTATGGTGTTGGGGACCTTGCCGATAACTACATGAAAGGGGTAACATGCATCCTCGATACGAGTGGAGCAAGCGCAAGTCACAGACATCACTCTCAAGATTAGAGGAGATTGCTAAGCTGAATCAGAGGTTAGCCACTGCCGAGGAGCGTGAGTGGCGGATGGAGCAGGACCAATGTTAGATGATGATGATGATGCTGATGCAACAAATGTTGGAGGCACAACCAGAGATGATATTCGGCCACCCCCCATTGTAGTAGCAGCCGACACAGTAACAACAGCCCCCACAGCCTCACCACAGCCTAGCAGCGCATCGAAGAGGACAAGGAGGAGAAAGATTCATTTGAGGACTTTATACGACGGTTTCCTTATAAGGATTATTAGATGATCATTGTTCTAGGCTTTTATGGGACTACGAGCTTTGTTTTTCATTTTTAAGCAAACTACTAAATTTGTTTAAATTACAATATATTGTAATTTAATTTTTCTTATGATCTTAATTATAATTTAGTTTCAATCATTGTTTCATTTATCATGTTTGTATTAATCTAATCAATATTCAAATATAAGAATGTAATTAATATTTAATTATGATAATATAATTATAATATGATTAAAATATTTGAGCATAATAATATAATTATAATTTATTTAAGAAAAAAATATTAAAATAATTATAATATTTATTGTAATGCCTTAAATGAGTGTCTCAAAAGAAAAACACAAGACATCCACATACAAATGATAGTCATACAGATAGTCTTAACATAATGGTCACACATGACCTTACAACTCAAATAAAAGCATTACATAAAGAAACTACTCTCGAACTTCAATAAAACAATTTATGAAGCCAACATATACATATTAAGGTTCCCATGAAACATATTGAGTTAAAGAAAAAATTCCTTTATCTCTTTAATCCTTTGAGGGACCTATACCTGCTTATCTGAAACAATAAAGAGCCTAGTGAGAAAAATGATTCTCAGTGAGCTTTGCTTCAAGCAAGAATATATGAATAATTAAAACAATCAAAAATGAATATGAGCATGGGCACTTTAACTTAAAACATTCACTAGATAACTTCAAGTGTGAGGGACTTTAAGTGCTCTAGTTTAAAAGATTTTGATATGGCAGTCAGAGCTCTATGACAACAATCAGGCGTCCCTTAATTGCTAGTACCATATCCTAGCCTTCAAGAAAATGAAGGACTTACGAAAAACATATCTCACCCACAATTACATATGTGGCCTCAATGGCTAAATTTGGTTTTGAACAAGTGTCTCCCAAATGTAAACCATTTTAGATTTTTAGTGCCCTGCTATATTTCATTTCATCATGATTAAAATCCAAACACAATTAGGACAGCAAGGGTCAATTACAATAAGTAATCAAAAACTTCAATTCACAATGAAATAAGAAGTAAAAAAAAAATACCAACATTTGGAGGATGAAGCCTAAAGTTATCATCCATGCCATTTAATCCACAGTCCAACATTCATTTTCAAACAATTAGGAGCTCATAAAACACTAATCAAAACTGAACATATCAACTATGCATTGTAAATAAATCTAAAGTATTCTCAATCCAAACAAAATTATGGAAATCAAAGTGTTAACTTATTCAGAAACTGTCAGCAGAATATTCAGTGACTTGAAACAGAGATTCCTACACCAAAACTGATCCAAATTCTAAAATTCCAAAGCCTATATTGTTATAAATCTGTCTATTTTCTATTAACACAGAAATTAACTCAATCCAGAATTTGTACAATTTACTACAATTTAAATACTACAACAGTATCAGACCAGAGCTCCCAGTACGAACAGCAAATTGAATGTCATTTTTATCCCTCTATACTTAATGGAATTGAACCATTCCAGAACCCAATTCGAAGGAAAATAAGTCTAGTTTCCAATGGTACAAAAATCACTTCGAAACAAGTTCTGTGGAGGAAGTTATGGATGAAATACTAACAGGGGTGCATACGGGTTTGAAAGATTTTTACAGCCCCTTGTCAATTCTTCATCAAAAACCACCTCTAATCAACATGCAAACAAAACCCAGTTGTTTAAAGTCATATATTAGTTCAAAACAAGCAGTATACATAAGTAATTTAAACATTTAACAAATATTTGGGATTTATGGTTACCCAATATTACAAACAACAATTCAAAGACTCACATAACCAAGTAGTGGATTGAAGGTGGTGAGTGTTGATCTCCCTATGCTTCCTAATCTGAGTTGTTCTTCAGTTTCCAGAATTCTATTTTTTTTTTTTTAGGGAAGCTAGAGGTCTTGCATGCTGTCCTTCTTGCTTGATTTAGGGTTTTTTATGAGTTGTAAATGGAAGGTGAAACAGTTGGAAGGAATTGGTGATGAATGGGTTGTTTCTAGATGAAGTGTAAAGGAGGAAAATTATCCAGCCCTCTACCACAAGTTTCTGGTCGAAAATGGAGAGGAAGGGTGGAAGTAAGATGGCTGCCTTGTGTCTTCAGATGATGAATGATGAAGAAGTGTGGGAAAGTCTAGCCATGGAGGTTTGGCAGAATTTGAGAGGGAGGAAAAAAGAGAACCAAAAGTTGTTTCTATTGAGGGAGTAAATGAAAATGAACTATTCAGTTTCCCTTTACCTTGCTCTGGCTGAAAATAAGAGGGAGAAAATGGAGGGGTTTTGGCTGGCCAATGGGGTTGGACCTCCTTAACAAGTATAGGTTACTTAGAAAATTTTAGGATAGAGATGGATAGGTTGGTTTAAAATAAGTGGCTATGTGTATGATAAATAAAATAAAATTTCTATTCCATTTAAAATCACAAATAATTAACTTCATTAAATCAATCAACCACACAATTTCACAATTATGAAATATAAAAGAATTTAAGCACACCCATAGAAGAATTATAATGAAAAGACTAAAATACCCTTGAGAAAGGATATTACATTTCTATCCTCCTAAAGAAATTTTGTCCTCAAAATTTTAGACAACTTACCTACCCAAACAAGTAAGGATACTCCTGGCGTATGTCATCCTCAAGCTCCCAAGTTGCCTCCTCAGGAGTTGACCCTTCCCAAATAACTTTCACCAGAGGAATTGTTTTGTTTCTCAAGGTTTTCAAGCTACGGTCAATCACTTGTACCGGCATAGGTTGAAAAGTTAAATCTGGTCTTAACTGGACAAGATCATGATTGAGGGGTTGACAAGGATCAGGAATATACTTTTTGAGTTGAGATACATGAAAGACATTGTGTATTCCTGATAAGGAAGGAGGTAAAGCAAGTTGGTACGCTACTGGACCGATTCGGTGAATAATTTGGAAAGGTCCTATGAAACGAGGACGGAGTTTCTTGGCCCGAAGGGCTCTTCCAATGCCTATTGTGGGGGTTGCTCTTAGAAACACATGGTCACCCTCTTCAAATTCTAAGGGTCTCCTTCTTTTATCGGCATAACTCTTTTGCCGACTTTGCGCAACTTTTAATTTATCCCTAATGGTTCGGATTTTCTCTGTAGTCTCCTGAATTAACTCAGACCCGAAGATCCTCTTATCACCCACTTCAACCCAACAAAGTGGAGTTCTACACTTCCGGCCATAAAGTGCCTCATAAGGCACCATACCTATGCTGAAGTGATGACTATTATTGTAGGCAAACTCCACTAAGGGTAGGTGATAATCCCAACTTCCTCCATCATCCAGAATACAGGCCCTAAGCATATCCTCTAAGGTTTGGATAGTTCTCTCTGTCTGACCATCTGACTGAGGATGGTAGGCAGTACTAAAGTTCAACCGAGTACCCAGGGCTTGGTGAAAAGCCTTCCAGAACCTAGAAGTGAACTTAGGATCCCTATCTGACACAATACTAACTGGTACACCATGCAATCTCACTATTTCTCTTATGAATACCTTGGCTAGTTTAGCCGTATTATAAGAGGTCTTAACAGGTAGGAAGTGGGCGGACTTAGTCAATCGGTCCACTATCACCCAAATGGAATCATGCCCCGACTGAGTGCGAGGCAAACCCACAACAAAGTCCATAGATATGCTCTCCCATTTCCACTCAGGTATTTCTAAAGGTTGTAGCATGCCTGAGGGTCGTTAATGCTCGATCTTGACCTTTTGGCACACTAAACAGTGAGAGACAAACTTGGCAACATCATTCCTCATTCCTGGCCACCAGTACATCTTTCTAAGGTCTTGATACATCTTGGTAGAACCAGGATGTATTGAAAAACCACTCTTGTGGGCCTCCTCTAACACCTGTTTTTTAATCTCTTCATCATTTGGAATGCATAACCTCTCATGAAAGAGGAGTGTTCCATCCCTGGCTTCGGAGAAGCCAGGTTGATTCTTCCTAGCTTGTAGATCCTCGTCCCGAAGTTGAGCTTGTCTAATTCGAGCTCTAAAATCACAAGTGATCTCAAGGTGGCTCAAATAAATGCTATTGGGACCCACAACAACATTTAGGTTTAAGTTGCGGAAATCCTCCAATAGTTTCATCTCATGTAACATCATGGATGAAACGTGAAGGGACTTCCGGCTTAAAGCATCCGCTACCACATTTGCCTTTCCTGGGTGATACTTTAACTCAAACTCATAGTCCTTGAGGAACTCCATCCACCTCCTCTGCCTCATATTGAGTTCCTTCTGGTCAAAAAGATACTTTAGGCTCTTATGGTCGCTAAACACTTCGAACTTCGCTCCGTAAAGATAATGTCTCCATATCTTTAGAGCAAAAACTATCGCTGCTAATTCCAAATCATGGGTAGGGTAGTTTTCTTCATGGGGTCTCAACTGACGAGAGGCATAAGCCACTACCTGCCTATTTTGCATCAAAACACACCCTAAGCCTTTTAATGATGCATCACTATAAACTTCAAATCCTAAGGCTGGGTCAGGAATGGTCAACACAGGAGCAGAGGTCAAGCGGGCTTTGAGTTCAAGGAAACTCCTTTCGTACTTTTTATCCCACTCAAAAGGATTACCCTTCCGGGTTAAGCGAGTTAAGGGTAGAGCTAACTGTGAAAATCCCCTTATAAACCTTCGGTAATAACCTGCCAAGCCTAGAAAACTTCTAACTTCGGTGATGTTCTTAGGTCTTTCCCATTTAAGGACAGCATCAACCTTACTGGGGTCTACTGCTACTCCTTCTTGTGAAATTACATGTCCTAAAAACTTTACCTCAGTCAACCAAAATTCACATTTTTCTGGCTTAGCAAACAACCTCTTTTCCCGGAGTATGTGCAAGACGATTCTAAGGTGTTCTTCATGCTCTTGAGGACTCTTAGAATAGATAAGGATATCATCAATGAAAACTACAACAAACTTATCCAAGAAGGGCCGAAAGATGCGGTTCATATAGTCCATGAATACCGCTGGAGCATTCGTTAAGCCAAAGGGCATAACTAGATACTCGTAATGCCCATAGCGTGTTCTAAACGCCGTCTTGGGTATGTCTTCCGACTTAATCCTTATTTGGTGATATCCTGACCTCAAATCAATTTTTGAGAATACCGAGGCTCCTCTAAGCTGATCTAACAGGTCATCTATGCGGGGCAGTGGATATTTATTCTTAATGGTTATCTTGTTAAGCTGTCTATAATCCACACAGAGTCTCATACTCCCATCTTTTTTCTTAACCAACAAAACAGGCGCACCCCAAGGGGAGGCACTGGGTCGAATGAATTGCTTTGCTATCAAATCTTCTAATTGAGCCTTAAGTTCTTTCAATTCCAAAGGGGACATTCTATAGGGTGCAATAGATATTGGTCCCGCACCAGGAACCAAATCTATGGAGAATTCAACCTCTCTTTCAGGAGGTAGGGAGAGTATGTCTTCTGGAAAGACATCTATAAATTCACCTACTACAGGGATAGTTGCTACATCCACATTAACCTTAGAACTTGAAGAAAGTACGCATATGAACATGGGTTCCCCACTATTTAGGCATTGGTTAATCTGCGACACACTAGCAAACAGGGAAGGACTTATCTCTTTAGGATTTTCTCCTGGAGATAGGAAAATTATGGACTTTTCTGGACAATTTAGTATAACTTGATTAACTGATAGCCAATCCATGCCTAAAATGACATCTAGACCTTGAAGGGGTAAGCAAATCAAGTCAACTAGAGACACTCTATAGGATATTTCTAGTGTACAATTTTTGCAAACAAGGGAAGTCTCAATACTACCCTCTGCAGGGGTAGACACAGATAAAGGATATGGCAAAGAGGACAAAATCAATTGTAGACGTAGAGCACATTCACAAGAGACAAAAGAATGGGTTGCCCCAGAATCAAAAAGAATAACAACAGATTCTTGGTTTAGGAGACCGGTACCTTTAATCAGACCATCTTTCCCTTTAGCTTTCTTACCACTGAGGGTGAAAACTCTTCCCGAGGATTGGTTACCAGGAATGGCAACTCCTTTCTTCTTTAGTTGAGGGCAAAATGGAGAAGAGTGTCCCGGCTGCTTGCAAGAGTAGCACACATTCTGACCTGCCAAACATTCTCCACCATGTTTCTTCCCACATTGTGGGCATCCGACAGCTCTAGGAGAGTTAGATGTCTGCACCTGTTTGCCATTGTCCAAACTCCCTTTTACCTTGAGTTGTTGATGGTGCTTACCTTCATTCCTATTCTTAAGCCATTTCTTCTGATTTTCCACTTCTAATTCTTGCAAACCTTCTTCGGCCACATAAGCTTGTTGGACGATGGTGGGGTATTCAGTAAATCGGGTTTGAGCCAAACTATTCTTGATATCAGCTCTCAAGCCCCAACGGAACTGATCTATCTTCCATTCTTCATTTGGAGCATAACTTGCCTGCGAAGCATGTCTTGCCAAATCTTCAAATTTTGCTACATATTGAGCTACCGACATGTTCCCTTGTTTCAATTCCATGAATTCCCTCTCTTTCTGTTTTCGGAGGTTGATGGGAATGTATTTTTCAAGGAAAACCACTTGGAAATGCTCCCAATCCAAAGGTGTCCCTACAGCGGTCATGTGAGCCTTCATGCCCTTCCACCAATTTGCAGCTTCCTTCTTTAGCATATGAGTGGCAAAAGTAACCTTTTGTTCCTCAGTACACTGTACAACCTCAAAAATCTGCTCCATTGCTTCTATCCAGTGATAAGCATCCAGAGCATGTTTCATATCGGAGAAATCAAGTGGGTCAAGCTTGAGAAATTGGAAGAAAGCACGGTTGGCATCATCCTGGGGTTGTGCTAGTCCTCCAGCCTGAGTCTGATGATGGAGAAGATTATTGGTAGCCATAGTCTGGTCCCGTACGACCTGCATAAACTCATCCAACCACTCAAAACCGTGCCCATGAGGTCCTGGAGTACCTCTTCCTCTTCCTCTGCCTCTTCCTCTTCCTCTTCCCCTTCCTCCGTGGCCTGTAGATTCATCACTCATAATTCTGCATACCACATATAAATATCAAGCTGATCAGACTTAATACTTAATAAGTTGGTATTTAGAAAAATAAATGCGGAATTCAAGCACAACAATACTATGTAAAACTATCCACAGTTCAATTAGATCGAACTGCTCTGATACCATAAAATGTAATGCCTTAAATGAGTGTCTCAAAATAAAAACACAAGACATCCACATACAAATGATAGTCATACAGATAGTCTTAACATAATGGTCACACATGACCTTACAACTCAAATAAAAGCATTACATAAAGAAACTACTCTCGAACTTCAATAAAACAATTTATGAAGCCAACATATACATATTAAGGTTCCCATGAAACATATTGAGTTAAAGAAAAAATTCCTTTATCTCTTTAATCCTTTGAGGGACCTATACCTGCTTATCTGAAACAATAAAGAGCCTAGTGAGAAAAATGATTCTCAGTGAGCTTTGCTTCAAGCAAGAATATATGAATAATTAAAACAATCAAAAATGAATATGAGCATGGGCACTTTAACTTAAAACATTCACTAGATAACTTCAAGTGTGAGGGACTTTAAGTGCTCTAGTTTAAAAGATTTTGATATGGCAGTCAGAGCTCTATGACAACAATCAGGCGTCCCTTAATTGCTAGTACCATATCCTAGCCTTCAAGAAAATGAAGGACTTACGAAAAACATATCTCACCCACAATTACATATGTGGCCTCAATAGCTAAATTTGGTTTTGAACAAGTGTCTCCCAAATGTAAACCATTTTAGATTTTTAGTGCCCTGCTATATTTCATTTCATCATGATTAAAATCCAAACACAATTAGGACAGCAAGGGTCAATTACAATAAGTAATCAAAAACTTCAATTCACAATGAAATAAGAAGTAAAAAAAAAATACCAACATTTGGAGGATGAAGCCTAAAGTTATCATCCATGCCATTTAATCCACAGTCCAACATTCATTTTCAAACAATTAGGAGCTCATAAAACACTAATCAAAACTGAACATATCAACTATGCATTGTAAATAAATCTAAAGTATTCTCAATCCAAACAAAATTATGGAAATCAAAGTGTTAACTTATTCAGAAACTGTCAGCAGAATATTCAGTGACTTGAAACAGAGATTCCTACACCAAAACTGATCCAAATTCTAAACTTCCAAAGCCTATATTGTTACAAATTCTGTCTATTTTCTATTAAAACCGAAATTAACTCAATCCAGAATTTGTACAATTTACTACAATTTAAATACTACAACAGTATCAGACCAGAGCTCCCAGTACGAACAGCAAATTGAATGTCATTTTTATCCCTCTATACTTAATGTAATTGAACCATTCCAGAACCCAATTCGAAGGAAAATAAGTCTAGTTTCCAATGGTACAAAAATCACTTCGAAACAAGTTCTGTGGAGGAAGTTATGGATGAAATACTAACAGGGGTGCATACGGGTTTGAAAGATTTTTACAGCCCCTTGTCAATTCTTCATCAAAAACCACCTCTAATCAACATGCAAACAAAACCCAGTTGTTTAAAGTCATATATTAGTTCAAAACAAGCAGTATACATAAGTAATTTAAACATTTAACAAATATTTGGGATTTATGGTTACCCAATATTACAAACAACAATTCAAAGACTCACATAACCAAGTAGTGGATTGAAGGTGGTGAGTGTTGATCTCCCTATGCTTCCTAATCTGAGTTGTTCTTCAGTTTCCAGAATTCTATTTTTTTTTTTTTAGGGAAGCTAGAGGTCTTGCATGTTGTCCTTCTTGCTTGATTTAGGGTTTTTTATGAGTTGTAAATGGAAGGTGAAACAGTTGGAAGGAATTGGTGATGAATGGGTTGTTTCTAGATGAAGTGTAAAGGAGGAAAATTATCCAGCCCTCTACCACAAGTTTCTGGTCGAAAATGGAGAGGAAGGGTGGAAGTAAGATGGCTGCCTTGTGTCTTCAGATGATGAATGATGAAGAAGTGTGGGAAAGTCTAGCCATGGAGGTTTGGCAGAATTTGAGAGGGAGGAAAAAAAGAGAACCAAAAGTTGTTTCTATTGAGGGAGTAAATGAAAATGAACTATTCAGTTTCCCTTTACCTTGCTCTGGCTGAAAATAAGAGGGAGAAAATGGAGGGGTTTTGGCTGGCCAATGGGGTTGGACCTCCTTAACAAGTATAGGTTACTTAGAAAATTTTAGGATAGAGATGGATAGGTTGGTTTAAAATAAGTGGCTGTGTGTATGATAAATAAAATAAAATTTCTATTCCATTTAAAATCACAAATAATTAACTTCATTAAATCAATCAACCACACAATTTCACAATTATGAAATATAAAAGAATTTAAGCACACCCATAGAAGAATTATAATGAAAAGACTAAAATACCCTTGAAAAAGGATATTACATTTATACAAAAATAAAAATTAATAAAAAAAAAAGTAGCCAACGGCTTCACCGTCGGTAACCATCAACTAAAACAAAAAAATTTAATAATATTTAAAAAAAAAAACCGATGGCCTAAGACGTTGGTAAGGCGGTACATGTTTGCGGCAGGTAAAGGCCGTCGAATATCCACGCCATTTTGTGGCAGTTCATAGTCGTCGGTATTTACCTAGGGCTTTAGCCCATTGGTTATTACCGACAGTTTTTGTCAAAACTCGTCGGTATTAGTTTCCGAAGCCCCGTTTTTTGATCGACACATGTCCGTTAGTAATCTGGAGAAAAATGTGGTTACCGATGTCTTTATGGTTTTTTTTGACGACTTTTTCTCGTAGGTAATGACGTTTTTCTTATAATGCTTTAATCGTAATTGCTCTTGACTTATAAACTTACACTGTGAGTCGGGAAACACCTCATAACTGAATGTAACAACATTATTATCAATTCTTGTTGTTGAAACAAGATCATGGGATTTATCAAAGACAGTTTCCATTAAGTCATCATCTACACCAATATCAGTTTCAGCATTCAAAACTTGGGCTTCCCCTGCATTCTTTTGGACTTCTACATCAAGTTGCTGTAAAACATAGTTCTTTGGCACTAAAGAATTTTCTGGAACAACATCAGGTCGAGGATCGCCAATAACTCCATCATAACTTGTTGATGCAATATTTACTTGAGCTTCAGCCTGATTTTCAATTGCAATGCTTTTGCCCTTATTAGTATCAATTACCTTCTTTTTTTGTTTGGGGACATAAACCTTTCATAAATTAGGATGATCAGATTCTTTAGTTTAAACCTAGTTGCCATTCTTTTTCTTACAATTGGAGACTCGGCCAATCTGTGACAGAAAGAACAAAAATCTAGGAGCTTTTCAAAATAAATGGCAACATAGAAAGCCCAACCAAACCTTTCAACCATGATCTGATTTGGCAATTCTCCTGAAAGATCAATATCAACAAGAACTCTAGCATATGACCAAAAACCTGATTCTTGTTGGTTCATCAAGGGATATTGGAATTCCAACGCCACCGGCAATTTCGAAAAGTATCTTATGCCTCCAATACTCTTGTGGCAAATCATAAATTTGGATCCAACACTACACATGTGTTTGCTTTTGAGTAATAGGATTAAAGTCTTGTGTCCATTGAGATAAGCGAAGAAATCTAGGAGAAAGATTCTAAGAACCAACTGTCCACACACTCCTGAGACAGAAATATGGTCTTGAGTATGAAATTCCATGACATATAAAAGTCTAAGTAGACAATGTCTCTTCATCATTTTATTGAGCCCTTTCCTGTCAACATCTAAGAGTTTTATATTTCTTTTGTGTAACACCCCGAGTTTTTCTGTTTTCTAATATTAGAAATTTATATAATTACGTTTATATTTTTATCTGAGACTTAGAATTTTTTTTAATTAAACCGAAACCTTATTTACACTCTACTTAACGGTAGAGAGTTACGATTAAAATTTAGGTTGAAAAGTCAGGCGAAACCCGGTATGTGAATATCACTGACAGTATATTTATACTGATCAGAAGACCTAATTTTGACTCGTGAACGAAACACTTAAGGTCTTTATTTAATTTCCAACATTTTTGGTTATTTTGAAATATTTCACTAAAAAGTGAAATATTATATTTTATCCGGGCGACATCTTAATCGGGTAAGCGATGGAGCTGAATACGGGATTTCCGGGAGCCGCTAAGGGATAATATCAATGAGTCATATAAGATGACTCACCCATGTGAATGCATTTATTATGCACATGGTTATGATGACAATTTTTAGGTTAATTGCATTTTGATCCTTACACTTTCTCTAAATTGCATTTTGGTCCCTAAAACTAGTTTCCATGATCTTCCAAGTGAATTGGATCAATTTTGACCATCCAAACCATGTTGGGCTGCGGTTTTGAGGCCCAATATCATGGCTAAGGTGTTGTCATACATGAAGCCAATTTGTAATCTTAACTTTCATATGTCATTCATTATGTCTTAAGCACTTTTATGCTTGAAAATTCAAGTAATGGACTTGGACTTCTTCAAGCCCAATTGCCCAAGCCCAAGCCCATCTTTGGCTCATAAACTTGATGAGTCAAGTTCGTTCTAGCTCATTCTCTCACTTTCTCAAATCTTCTTCAAAGTTCTCCATTCTTCCATTTTCTCTCGAACTCCATAAGCTTGAGTTTGTGAAGCAACTTGGAGATTCTTGCACTTTTCTTCAATTCCAAGAGGTAATCCATGATCCTCATCATCATTTAGCTATATGTTCTTCAATAAGTTTTTCATTTCAAGCCTTAATCATCTTTTCAAATTCCTAGATCTAGAAACTTTGATAATTCATAGAAAATCATAGAAAAATGCTAAAAATGTGAAACCAATTTCTATGTTCCTATTATCAACTCTATTATAATAATCCAAGAGTTTGTTGCAAACAAAGTTTTCCTCCCCATTTTTCTCTCTAAGGCCGAAACCTTGCTTGTTGGGTGGAGGATATTTTGTTTGTTTTCCTTAGTATGTGAACTTGTATTTCATCTTTTCATATCATGTATATGTTGGATTTTCATGTGAAGGCCGAATCCATGTTTTATAGGACTTAGATGATTTTGTTTTAGTATTTAACTTATGATCATTACTCTTAATTCTACACTACTCTAAAGTCATGGATCTAAGAGTATGTGCAAGTTTGAAATCCCTAGCTAATTTTGATGGTCTTGGCCGAAACCCTAACTATGTGGGTTAGGAGAATTTGATTCAAAATCCTTGTCAAATAATCATGGTTTATGTCCTAAGTACTTAGGGATCATTAATCCAATGACTTAAGAATTTTTAGAAATTTTAGTCACAAAACCCTATTGAGGCCGTGACCTATCCTTAGGGTTTAGGTGATTGTATTTGTTTGATTTTGATTGGTTGAGTTGTGAATGTTGAATGATAAAGACGTGTGCCTTGTACGTGTGTCGCCGTTTCCGGATTCGTGTGTTAATCGAAAGCTTGAATCTTCAAGAGGTAAGAGGGGATTACCTGAGGAATTTATCTGTGTTGATTTATCTGTGTATAATTGTTTATCTGCGATTATTTATTTTAATGTTGTGATGTATGATCTGCCTGAAAATATTACTGTGATATTTGTTGTAATGAGACGCCCCAACGTCCCATTAAAGAAAACCCAAAATATTAAAGCCTAATTTCGTTATTATCGTTAAGCGTGCATATTCATAATAGCAGAAAATTTAAAACTTAAAAGGTAACTAGATAATATGCAGATACATCAACATACATCACACACACACACACACACACACACATATATATATATATATATATAAAACTATGTACATCATTTCCTAATACATAACTGTCAAGGGATTCCCATTAGTAGGATCCCGAAATATGTACAAATACGGTGGTACGTAACATAAAGAAAAATACATCAAAGATAAAAAGGGAAGATGTCTCGCCGATTCTCTCCACACCCTGTCCCCTCTCAAAATACAACAAAACCTCACTCACACCTATGTAGATGGCACTGGCCCGAGCCATCAAATACTACCACCCTCATCTGCATCCCATGGTCCGGCAGGTCCGGACACTCCTCCGGTCTCACTGGACGAGCTCCTGTCTGACTGCCTCTGAAACCTCTGTCGGTAAAGCCTACTATCACGGGGATGAAACTGTCTGGTAGACACTCGAGAAGACTCTGAAACCATAGCCCGGACCTCTGGAGGCGCGGGTACCTCTGGAAAGGGGTGCCAGGTCCTGGGCGGGGGCAACCGGTCCCTCCTCCTGGATAGGTGCCAACTCGGGTCCTAGTGCTGGTGCCGGTGCGAGTCCTGGAACTAGTACCTCAAAGGGTACCATGAAGGGATCTGGGGCCATGCCTGGCATCGGCGGCATCGGCGGTATGTGTCCATCTGGCTGTCCTACCTGGAAAGGAAGGGTAGTGCCAACACGAAATGTGCCGACGAATCCTATCGGCGCTCCCTGTCCGAACCCGGAGGTGATGGACGTAGGACCCGTATACACAACGAAGCGAGTGACTGGGTCCACGAGCCACCCGTTCGGATCTAAGCACTCAACCTCAAAGGTCCCCGAGAGGGGAAACCCCGGGTCCTGAGTCATCCATGGGTGATCCCAGTGCGCCATCAACACGATCTGGATCTGTTATGCAAAACATATATGTACAAGTATACAACAAAAGAAAAGGGGATAAGAAGCCATATAACATCAAACGTGGAAAGGGTTTAGCGACATTTAATTCTATAACAGCACGATAAACATCCATCTCCCAAAATATAGTTTATATATATAACACAAACATCCTCAATTCACATCTAGGTCTTTTCCTCTACCCCCATCATGATGCAATGCAAATGTGTATGAATCTCCTCAGGTAGTCGGCCATATCCGGATATCACAACAATCGACACGTCCCAGAGGCCCCGGCGCACACCCTCGTCCGCGGCTGGAGGGTGCCCATGCAAAGCAATGGAACTATAGCTACACAACCGGTGCACACCTCTAGACCACGGCCAGGGTGCTCATGCAACGCATGAACTATAGCTGCAACTAAAATGAAATCATGTCTGGGACGGTCCGCCGTTAGCCTAGACCTCGGGAATTCTCCCTCCGAGGAATAGACCCCAACGACCATGTTTCAGGTCCACAAAACGACCATGTTTCAGGTCCACATATCACAGACCATGTTTCAGGTCACCCCCTAGTGCCCTAACCGCTCATCATCACCTCATAAATAACCTCAATAAAATCTCATCATCATATAACATCAATCGTCTCGGTTAGGCACTACTAACACATAAGGTATGATTTTCCCAATACATCATCAATGCTCATCATATCTCATCACTTGCTCAAACTCTACTCATAATCATTACACTCATGGCATCATAACATATTTCCACCAAATCATCATATTAATCATGGCATCATGTCATCATATCAATCATGGCATCAACTCCAATACAATAATAATAATTTTCATATGATATATCAACACTCAGTATCAGTCATCAATCATCATATCGACGCAACTAATTCAAGCAGTCACAACAGCCAATCATAAAATAATAAAATAATACATTTTTATCGTAACGACGATAAACGCACAATTTCAATATCATCATTGGTACCACTAAGTAGTCCCCAATGTGACATGGACATTGTCCGTTACTCGCTCTCGAGTAGGGTTTAGGTCGCCCTACGCCATTATCGAACTAAATGTAACTGCGCCGTTTCCGACGTTAAATGGTTTCTTTCCCCCACCTGGAGAGTCGTACGATGAACGAAACGAGACCAAACGAGCGTTTCCTCCACGAGTTCAATTGTGTCCAGCACGGTTCTAGGGCCTCGGAGCTTCCAAAAATTCACCTAAGCATCACATTACGAAGCACACGTTACCACGAGTTCATCCTCGAAGACGGAATCGAATTCCGATAACCAAAACGAAAGATATAAAGATAAACGTAACGAAACGACTTTCGATATAAACGGGAACAATTTACCTTCAACTATTGAAGAAACGGGGAAGAGAAGAATGAAGGTATCGTCACTACGATCACAACCACGTACTCCGTTTTACGAAAGGACGATCGGGCAAGCCACACTCACTCTAGAACTCTTTTCTCTCACTAAACTCTCTCTCTTTCTCTCTCTATATGCTCCTCTCTGTTTTCTCAGAGTGAGCTCTCTGCCTCTCTGTTTCGTTCTTTCTTATGGCTTAAGTGACTTTGTGTCACTTAAGCCCTTTTTATTTTTTCTGATTCACGCTGCCACGCTCGAGCGTGGAACTTTTCACGCTTGAGCGTGGTCACGCTTGAGCGTGGACCATTTTCACGCTTGAGCGTGAAGACCACCGCAGCCATGCAACCACTCAGAGGCTGCCACGTCAACGCCCGTTGACACGTAGCAAGTCAAAGCATGGCCCTTGTCTGGTTGACTTGGGCGCTTGAGCGTGAACACACCCACGCTTGAGCGTATTGTGGACGCTCGAGCGTGATGTTTGCCACGCTTGAGCGTTGACTTTTGACCAGAAAGTCAACTCTTTACGTTTAGGGTCCGTTCGATGTCTGATTGACCCCAAATTTGAGATATAGGCTCCTTAGGACCTAATAAACACTTTCTAACCATCAAAAATGCCTAATCTCCTCTTTAACTCCAAAATTTTGTTCCACCCTCAATTATCTAAAAGACACTAACCGGAAACCCTAGCTGGTCTCTATACCTCAAATCACCTCTCAGTTATACAATCCAAACCTTAAATCTAAACATCATACATAACCACACATAAAATAACGGATGTTACATTGTAACACCCCAATTTTTTCTGCTTGTCTGTAAATTAAGTTTATGTACGTAATTAAGATTTTATTTTTTATAAATAGTGATAATTATTTTGATAAGAGCAAATTAAGTCATCTTTATTTATTTTATTTTATATTAAAATTTTACAGTTGAATTTTCAGCAGAAAATTTCCGACGTTTACGGTATGAGTTTTCACCGTCAGTTAAGCCCTACTGGCCCGAAAATAAATTTAAAAATTCGAAAAAATTAAAATTTTATTATTCTAACCCAGTTATATTATTTTTATGATTTTAGAAATTAATTATTTTTTTATGAATTTTTCCGGCGAAATTTATGAATAAAAATACGATCGGTTTTTACCGATACGTAACAATCGGTACCAGAACGAAACCACAATAATTCAATCTGAATTTTTCTAGATTTGGAAAGATTTTTAGTTGATGTGAATAGTGACCCTTGTCACTATTCAAACACTATTTATGACTATGGTAATTATTGTTTTTCATTTCCTAGAAAAACCATAATTTTTTTTTTTTAGTTTTAAAAATTTGAATTAAAATTGATAAAAGTGAGGAAACTTCCTCAGATTTGAGAGAGGGCAGTGCCCCCCCTCTTATAAATACCCCCTCATTTTCCCATTCATTCATCACTTGTTCATTTTGTAGCCAAACTCTTGCCATTTTTTTTTCTTGAATTTTCTTTCATCTTCTACCTTAAGCTTTAAAGCTTGGAAACTAATTATCACTCACACACTCATCTTTTGCTCATCATCATCTTCAGTTTGAGGGTATATGTCCTTAACTCTTGCTCTTGTTTCATGTTCCTTTTATAATCTTTGCATGTTCATGGTTTTTGTTAAAATTCTTTTAATGCATGTTTGTAAACTTAGCTTGTTTAAGCTTATCATCATTTTTAAAATTCTTTACAACCTTTGCATGTTGAAACAAAATCTTCCCATGACCTTGATAAGGGGTAGCCGAAACCTCATGGAGGAAGATTGATGATTCTACTAAAATTTTTACATGCATGTTGGTTATTTAGTGTTTATACTATATAGTTATGATTTTAACTTATTATTTTTCAAAGAAAGGAATTATTTTCACACACAAATCAGTTTTAACAAGTCCTAAATTTTCTTCACTTTCATTTTATGAATTTCATATAATCATAAGTTCATCCAACCCTATGATCTTATGGTGGTAGAAAAACACCTAGAGGGAAAAAGGGTGAACTTGGTTGAAAATCACACATGCAAGACTTGAAACATATTGGTTGTATATTTTCTTTTTATGTGTTTTGTTAATAATATGTTGTCCTTCCTCAATAAGATTTCATGGCTAAGACTCTAAAATTTTAGAGTTAATGAAGCCTAGCTTTTAATCTTTTGGAAGGAGGCATGTTAAATAAAATGTATTCTTTCATGGATGTTGTAATGTGGAATTGGAAAAATTTTAAAGTTCTTAGCCTTATATTTTTTTATGGCCGAAACTCACTTGATGAGTTGATGAGGCTTGATTAATTATTTGTGAAGTTAAATAATGCCTAACACACTATAGTATTTACATGCATAAAATTTAATTGATGAAAAGTAATGTTTTTACACTATTTTAGTTAAAGGCCGAAACCTATGGGTAATGAGGCCAAGGATTTAAAATTTTATTTTCAAGGTTTTGAACCTATGTTTGTATTTTAAATACTAGTAGAAATTAAATACAAAAGTTTGTACATATTTAAAATTTCTAGCTTGGTTTTTCATGACATGGCCGAAACATACATGAGAATTTTAGGATAAGTTGTAAAGATTTTTAACTTAAGTTAAATATGTATTTTTGTTTAGATTTGAAATCGTGACGGTCGTGGAATCGTTTCGTTTTAACTAGTCAATTGGAGCTTTTAAACGCCGGATTTGAGGTAAGGGGAGATAGCCTAAGGGATGATATAATTATTGTAACTATATGCTTGTATGTTTGGATTGTTTGATTTTGTTGATTTCTGTTGATGTGTGGAAAAGATAAATTGTTATATGATTATGTGACTTAAATTATGATATAGTTGTTGTTTTAGTGATTATGTTGAATCGTTTGATTTATGCAACTTTGATGATGTATTGTATTGAAATATATGCTTAAATATAATATGTTGTTTATGTTGTAAATTGTTGAAGTTTGTGATTGCTGCATAGTAGCCTAATCATTTGGTTAGAGCCCAACCCTTAAGGAAAGATAAAAGCATTAAGAAAACTATACACAAGTTGAAGATAAATGTATTTAAGTTGAAATATATTTTTGGGAAAAGTAAATAATTTTATTTACTTAAGTGGAAATTTTAAGAGATTGAAAATAAAAGATTGGTTTAATGAACTTTTTGGTCCCTGCAAAGTTGGGGTGTTTTGAAATCAGTCCCTGTAAACTTTTTTGTTGGGTTTTGGTCCCTGTAAGTTGAACTTTTTTGTTTTAGGTCCCTGCCGTCAGATTTGGCCGTTAACTGGCTGACGTGGCTGACGGTGAGCCACGTCAGCGTTGCCATCTGGTATGACATTGCTGACATGTCAGCCACGTCAGCTGCCACATAATTTTTTATTTTTTTTTAAATCGAAATTTTTCAAAAAAATTATTTTATTTTAATTTTCATTTAAAAAATTAAAAAGCATATTAAAAATTAAACAAAAAAATTAAAAATAGTTTCTGTTTTAAAAACCCTAACCCCCATCTTCTCCCTTATTCTTCTTCCCTCGACCCGCCGCCCCCCACCGTGCCTCCTCCTCCACTTCCTCCACCAACTCCCTCCTCTTTGTGCTAGCCGTCGCCGCCCTTTTCTAGCGAATCCGCGCTGCGACTGTGGTTCTTTCGTTTGGGCTTTCTTTTGTTTCTTTGTGCACAGAAGTGGTGTGTTGCTTATGTTGTTGTGGTGGTCTACTTCCTATGTCTCACATGAAGCAGGAGGTGGTTTCCGGCGCCGGTTCGGCTTTCTTACAGGTTTCCAATCTGGGTTTTTGAATCTAACTTTTATGGATCCGGTCATCAATTGCCACCACCAACAAGATTTGTTGCCTCCTTTCTTCACTGAGTCTTGGATCTGCGTTTCTTGTTCTGGTCCTGTTTCTTCGGTTGTGCCACTATGTTGCCACGACCTGCTCCGTTCTTGGTGTTTGGTTGTTACAGATCTGTGCGTTTGGTCCCTTCTTTTATCTTTCAAGATTTGGTTTTTTTTGCTTTCTTGGTCATCCTGTCAGTGATGGTTCTTTTGGTCTATGGCAAGGTTGTGATGATGGTCTTGTTTGTTGTTGATTTGGTTGGAGAAGGTTATGCTATTGTTGGTGAATCTGGTGATAAGTTTATGTGGTTTTGTGAAGAATCATTTTTTTTTTTTTTTTTTTTGTGGGTAATGGGTTCTGATGAAGGGGATGATGAGATTTTAATATTTGTTTTTTCTGCATTTAGCTATGCCTCTACAGGAGCCATCTATTCTGTTTTTCTGGCTGAATCATGTAGCCTAATGCAGATATATGTGCTAGTAGCCTTTATGGTCATTTGTTCCTCTTCCGTTTCGGCTGCACCTAAATTGAAGCCTTATATGTGGTTAATTTACTTACACAGCAGATGGTGGAATTGGTTTCGTGATTTGGGTTGATGAAGAGAGAGGTTGAAGGAGGTTGAGAAGAAGAGATGATGCTATTAAAAAATTTTGTTTATATTTTTTTTTTAAAAAAATAAGAGTTTTTTTAATTATTTTATGAAATTTGTTTTTTGTTTTTTATTTTTTTTTAAATATTAGTTTTTTTTTTAAAAAAGATGACGTGGCAGCTAATGTGGCATACAGCTGTGCAAATCCATCACTGTGGCAGTGCTGACGTGGCGCACCGTCAGCCATGTCAGCAAAGTAGCAGAACAGACTAACGGCAGGGACCTAAAACAAAAAAGTTCAACTTACAGGGACCAAAACCCAACAAAAAAGTTTACAGGGACTGATTTCAAAACACCCAAACTTTACAGGGACCAAAAAGTTCATTAAACCTAAAAGATTTTATTCAGAAAAAGAGAAAAGAGAATTATTTTGGAAATATTAAGATGTTTTCTATAAAAGCTTAAATTTTTGAACTATTTTATGTTGTAAAATTTTTTATTGAAAACAAATGAATTTTTGGTTCTTTACTAAAGAGATTTTGTTCTCATACATTACACTAAGTTTCCTCTTAAAAATCTCTATATATTTTTTTTTTTGTTAAAGAAGATTTTCTTTCTAAAAGGTGAACTTTTGGAATTTTATTGTAAGTTTTTCTAAATGAATTTCAAAGGAGAAAAATGTTTTTTTTTTTTGTTAAAATAAAGTATCTGATGGCTTGGATAAGTCACGGAAGTTTTGTTTTTGGATTTTGTATTTTCACCGAGCGAAAAAGAAGAGTAATTGAAAAGTTGAACCTAGTGACCGAGACGTCGGGTAACTACTGTTTTTAGAAGCACGTTGATCTATGATCCGTGTTACGTTGTTGTGGACTATGTTCCAGCGAATGTTGCTATGGACTGCTGTTCCATATGCGTTGAATGGAAATGATAAAAAGGTGAAAATGGTTTTCTACGACCACAAAGTCCAAGGACTGATGCATCAATCGGGGATTGTTGTGATTCGGCACTTGGACCTAAGGTCCTGTGTTGATAATAAAAGTTGTAAGACATTTAAAACATTGGAAAGTCGTGTGCTCTGAGCCTCGATAAAGCGGAAAATATCAGAACACAAAGAAAAGTTGAAAATAAAAGGTTTTACATGCATTGATTTTTTGGCAGACGTGCCCACGTTGTTCGTATGAATATCTGGAAGGGTCAGGTATTTCATACTACGTTGAAGTCATTGTGCCTTGCTGGACAATGAAGTCTAGTAGCCGTGATTACTGTGCCTTGTGTTGGACAGTATGTTATGGACATTCCACACACGTTGCACACTGTGCCAGGAGGTTTGGACAGTGTAGTGGAAATTACGTTGTGCCTAATATACCTGGCAATCGAGCCTGATCAGCTCCCTTTAAAGAAAGTTGAAAACTCTGGAGTCTTGCATTAAAGTTGAAATTTTCATGAAAATCATAGTTTTTCAAAGTTGATTGATGACTTGAAGAGCTGTTATATTGAATTGAATATTTTATATATTGGAATTATGATAATATCTATTGTATATGATGTTTGTGTTGCAAGTATGTAGTTTATCATGATTATCCATATGCTGGTATCTCACCCTTGCATTTTGTCGGTTTTATTTCATTGTGGCGTGTATTATTGTATCAGAAAGTAGATGAACCCAGACGCGCCTCTACTACACTCCCGGTGCGAGCCCTCATATTTGAAAATCGTTTTGACCCGGATGCTTGGGATTTTGGACCAGGAACCCACGTAGCCCATTACACAGGTCCAGTTACTACCGTCAAGGGCAGCATTACGAACGGACCTATGAGGAGTGTTCGTACCATTGAGACAGTGCAGATCACGTTACCACCTTCAGACCTCTGTCTCCAGCACTGGGAAGCTCATGGCTTAGTGGTCCTAGGACAACAACCACAGCAGGATTCGCCACTTGAGGAGGCACCCGTTGCCCAGATGGATGCGGATCCACAGGAGCCTGTGGAGGAGGATCCAGTGGAGGACCCTGCAGAGGAGATAGATGAAGACCCTCAGTATTACCCTCTGGACGAGGATGACGATTCTAATGAGGGTAGTATGGTGGAGGATCCCTCCCCGGTTGTGTCTCCACAGGGTGGAAATAAGTTTGGTGGTCTCCCAAATGGACACCACTAGGACTAGACCAGCCTTAGAGTTGTCTTCGGTGGTAGTAGTGTTTAAAAGTTGTCTTTGTATTTTGTATCTGACTAGATCCCTCTAGCTTAAGTTTAACTCTTTTCAAACCTGTTGATAACGGTTTCTGTTGATATGAAGAATTACGTTGTAATCACTCTATGTACTTCTGTCAAGTAGCCTGTCATCAAGAAGGCTTGGTATTTATATGAGAAGTTGTTATGTGTGCCTGTGATGTTGTTTTATTAGTAATTATATCAAAAATGTTTATGATCAAAAGTTTTATGATATCCCAAGGCGGGAAACATTCAAAATATATATATATATATATATATATATATATATATATATATATATATATATATATTTCGAAAGAAAATCGACACATTATTAATAATCATATTTTCTTAAATAAGTAGTAATTAATGTGACGCTCGGGGAAAGGGTGTCACATTTGTGGTGGATTGTTGTTTGAGAAGCCTGACAGTGGTCAGTGCCCAATCAAATAATCAGATAAAAGCTTTGAAAAGCTTTGTAAATTATATTCAATGTTTTAACGGTAAAATATTGGAATATAATATTAATGGAAAATATTTATTTGGGAAAAATAAGGAGTTATGGAAAATATCATTATTTTAATGATTTATCGCTGTAAGAGTGATTTATGAGTCACAGTGAGGACGTAACCGTGAAAATGTTTTTGTACTGCTGATTTTTACGTAAGAAATTTTGGAATATTATAAAAAGTTATTTTATGAAATTAATTTTTGAAAATAACTTAATTATGATTTTAGAAAATGATTTAAGTGGAAAAAGCTAATATTTGGCTTAAATGCCTTGGAAAAGGCTAAACGACGGTAATTTGGAAAAATATCGACGGCAAGAAATTCCAAAATGGCAGTACGTGTTTTAAACCAAGACTGAGCCTCAAGTGACTCCCTTTTGGAAACATAAAATTTCCAGAAAAAGATTTCAAGTAATTGATAATTTTACAAAGGATTATCTGTAAATGAGTTTTACTAAACGATGTTATTTCTGACAACTTGGATAAGTTACGGAAACTTTGTTTTGGATTTGTTTTTCACAGAACAAAAACAGTGTTAACGTTGATAACACGAACCTAGTATCAGAGACGTCGTGATACTAGTGTTATGAAATATAAACACGAAGATCTTTGATCCGTGTTACGTTGTTGTGGACTTTGTGTCCTATTCACGTTGTAATGAACGTTGTTAATGGTGAATATTGTTTTCTATCACCACAAACCTAAGACTGATTGCAAGGTCTAAGGTGTTGTGACTGAGCACTCGGACTTCATGTCCTGTGTTAACGTTGACAAGTCTAACACGTTGAAATTTACGAATAGTCGTAAGCCATTTTGAGCTTCGGCAAAAGAAGAATGAGCACAAAGAAAAAAACGAGAACCAAATGTTTTATATGCATGCATTGGCAGACATGCCCACGTCCTATGTCTGATACCTTAATGATAGGGTATTCGAGCTACGTTGTTATGTCTGTTACCTCAATGATAGGGTATTCGGGCTACGTTGTTGCCACGTCCTATGTCTGATACCTTAAAGGGTATTCGGGCTACGTTGTTACGTATGGTGCCGAATGGTATTCCATGCCACGTTATGCCTAATATACCTGGCAATTGAGCGTGATCAACTCATTTAGTTGGTGTTGGGATCTCCGGAGATTAAGTGAAAAGTTAGACGTTGAAAGTTGAAGTGTTCATGCATTTGTTTTCAACAGACGGTGATCGGGTATGAAACCCAGTGATAGAGTACTTGTTTACTTATGGAAATGCATGAATGTATATGTTTCTGTTGTATCGTGCATGTAGTTGTCGAGTTAAATCCATATATTGGTTTCTCACTCTTGCAAGTTTTATTGTTGTTTTCTCTACTTGTGCATATATGTATATCCGAGTCCGGATGAACCACTCAAGGGATATGATGATTATACGAAGAAGTTTCCTTAGTTCGGAGCATGCCGACGTTTACTTACTACTATTATGTCTGTATTGTAGGTGTGACCAGCTTATATAGGTTTTGTTTCTAGTATGTTGTTGTTTTTCAATAAGGGGACCTATACTTATAAAGGTCTAGGTGTGAAAACAGTATGACGCAATAGAGTTGTAAGATGTTATATACATATTTACTCCTATACGGTTATATTTACGTTCTTGTTGTGGTTGTCGAAAATGAAAAGATAAGGAAAAAAATTGTATCACCATTTTGAAACAAGATTATAACTTAAGAAAATATTATTTTTCGAAAGCAACCAGCGAATTAATGTTTTGATTTATCCGCACATGTTACAAAGTAATGCCCAACGGGGGTGTCACATTTTGAGGCATGTAAATTTCTTTTTTGGTGTAATCTAAGAGGTTTATATTGCAATTACTCGATGAATATTGTTAATTTCAATATTTTCAGTGTGTTAGATGTAACACCCCCCTTGGGTATTACTTTGTAAAACGTGCTGAAATAAGCTAAAAAGTTATTTGCTGGTTGCTTTAGGAAAATTAATCTACTTTAGGCCATAAAACTCGGGAGTAAAAATTTTCTGCTACGGAAAACTCTGGAAACTGGTACATATATTAAAGCAGTGAGATCATACTGAATATCTCAACACATTCATAACTAGGTTGCCACGACATACACTATTTTCTCAAAGAGCTCCCATTTTCAAAAGAGAAAATTATACCAAAGCTTAACTTACAACACCACATTTAGCTACCTTTTTAAATATACAACCCAACCAAGACTCCTAAGCTGGTCACTCTACAAAACACTAAATGGAAGAACTCTTTAGTTCTCACCACTATTACCGACCTCTTCAAGGATCAAGATTAGTATCCCCGATTCAAGTTAAGACTTCCTCTGCACCATCCACTACCAGTACCAAGGTACAGTGGCAAAAACGAGTAAAACCTGATATATTGTAAGGGTGAGACACCAATATATGGATATAAGCACGATAACTACATGCGTGACACACAATAGCATGTAGTCATATAAATTCATACAGCATAAACTTCTCAAAATAACAAATAATTTACCAATGGGTTTCATCCCCGAGCAGTCATTGTCCTTTATAAAAGAGATTAATGACACTACATAGTTCAACATCTAACCTTATATCTAATCTCCCGGAGATTCACTCACCAAATAAATGAGCTTATCAGGCTCTTGAATGGAACATTGTCCAAAATCTTGGTACAATGATCAACAACATAATGGCACATTATCCGAACTCCCGACACAATGGTCAACAAAACAAATGGCACATCACCCAAACATCTCGGTACGATGGTCAACAAATCTAATGGCACATCGTCCATTAAGGCACAATGGTCAACTCTGAATGGCACATTGACCATTAAGGCACAATGGTCAACTTTGAAACATGAATATCACCATGATACCAAGACTAACAAATACCCTATAACATGAATATCATCAAGATACCATGACTAACAGATACATCAAGACATGAAGATCATTAAGATATCATGACTAACTAATAAACTATAACATGAATATCATCAAGATATCATGACTAACTAATAAACTATAACATGAATATCATGACTAACAAATAAATTGTTTTACAAAACTCGCTTACAGAAAATCCTTTCTGTTGTAACTCTGTTATAAAAAGTCAAACAATATTGAAATTCATTTTCTTTTGGAAACCCTTTTTCCCGAAATAGCGTCTAATCTTCGTAAAATCTACCATAAATTCCTATATCAAATCACTAAGAAACTCATTTTCTTTCTTTTGAAAATCTTTCTCCGAGAAACTCTAGTTCTTAAAAAAAACGATCTTAAAACTAAATCCATGTGTGAATGATTATTACTCTTTTTAAGAATGCGTTCCGTAAATATTTTCGGAATTCACTGTCTTTTCGCATTTTAAAAACGTTTTAAGTCAAAACTTGCTCTTTTCCACTTAAATATTTTTCTAAAATCATAATTAAGTTATTTTCGAAGATTAATTTCATAAGAGAACTTTTTATAATATATTGGATTTATCCACCTAAAAATTAACAGTACAAAAATAATTTCACAGTTACGTCCTCACTGTAACTCATAGTTCACTCTTACACCAATAAATCATTAAAATAATGATATTTTCAACTTTTTCTCATTTTCAACCAACCAAAAACCTAAGTAATATTATATTACTATTTCTCATCAACTAAAATTCATTATGCCATAAAAAAAATTTTAACACTTTGAACCTCATTACTAATTGAGCATTGACCATTGACAGGCTTTTCCAATCCACAAACAGCATCAACGATTCTTCAACAATATTATAATAATTAACCCAGGCAGATCATGCATCAAAACATTGTAATACATAACTGCAAATAAATAATTAATTGTAGGTAAACAAACACCACAACCCTCAATCAAGTAATACAAGTCACACAATAGATCACACATATAATTATCGGGAAAAATCGCTCAAGTAAGCTCCCCTTACCTCTTGAAGTTACAATTTTCCTCTCGAAGTTTTCCTTCCGATTCATTTCCGATTCCTCCGCACAACTTAGTACAATCCACAACAATTATCCTTCATAGTAAATCACAACAACAAATTAACAATCAAACAACTAAATATACCTATGTTCCTACATGATGAGTTCGGCCATGACTAGCTAAATAAGCTAGAGATCTCAAAGTTTAACAAACTCTTGGATCAATGATCCTTAAGTATAAGAGATACATAATAAATTGTCACTTGACAAAGATTGGATCAAAAACTCCTCTAACTCGAATAGTTAGGGTTTTGGACTTGACATAAAAATTGGCCTAGACATTGATTTGATTTTCCAATCTTTTGGATTCAATAACACTAGGCTAGGGATTTTCATTTGAACACAACAACTTGGATTCAACATGGATATTAACTAAAGGATTGAATCATATATAACTTAACACAAATATGAAACAAAACTCCTCCACCCACACAAGTGTAGGTTTCGGCCCTTAATGGAAGAGTGAGGAGGACATTTTTGTTTGATTCAAACTCTTGGATATACAATATAAACATGAATACAAGATCATAGAAATTGGTTTCACATTTTTAGGATTTTTCTACAATTTTCTAGAATTGTTTAAAGTTCTAGATCTAGAAATGGAAAACTATGAAATATGAAGAACAAAAGCTTAAACAAGAGAGGAGATGATCGTGTTACCTCAAGTTAGGAAAGTAGAAGAAGGAGATTGATGATCTTGTCAAGTTTCTTCAATGGAAACACTTAAAGCTTTTGAAGATGATAATGGAGTTTGTGAAGAAAATGAAGAAGAAGAAGAATGAAAAAGATGAAGAGAGAAATGGGGAGGGGGAGGCCACGGTTTTGAGGGGCTTTTATAGGGAAAATCTTAGCCCTTGTTTGGTTTTTAGCTTTTAGATTAATGGGTTTTGTGATTATTTAATTAATATATGATTAACTATGGTTAATAATTAACTTAACTAGGGTTACTGTAACACCCCGATTTTTACTGTTTTCTAATATCGGTAATAAATATATAAGTGATTATATTTTTATCCGAGACTTAGAAAATGATTTTGGGTAAACCAACGTCATTTCCATGTTATGCTTGGTCGTATAAGCTTACGATAAAATTTTGGATTGAAAATTCAGACGGAGCCCGGTCTGCGTTTTCACTGACAATAAAAGTTTACTGCTCAGATGACCTAATTTTAAGTCGTGAACGAGATGAAAAATATTTTTATCATATTTTCTTTGATATATGAAGTTTTGAAAATTTTAGCAAAAAAATTAAAATATTATATTTGCTGCAGGCGTATACGTCGAGAATCTCTAGGAAATCCGCGTCAGATGAACTAAAAGGGTCTGCAACGGAGCTCAGATGACTGATGTGACTAATGTGACTAGCATTAATGACAATCCTATCCGTATCATAATGGCCATAATGGCGCATTTATGACAAACAGATATTTTTGCGTAGAATGGACGATTTTGCCCTTAGTTGGTCATGGAAATTGCAAAATTGCCATTGTAATTTTTGACCCCAAATGCCCCAAAACCCACGGCTCCCCCTTCCTTAAGCCACACTTAGGCAAATTCTTATTTCATTTCATGCTTTCCTTTGCTCCAAAGTTCATATTTTTCCTTAGAACTCATAAGAACATCAAGGGATTTTTGTGAAGAACATCATGCAAACCATCAAGTTCATAGATCAACAAGAGGTAATCTCTCTTAATCTCATCATCATAAGCCTTTCTCTTCACAACTTTTATGGATTTAAGCTTATGTTCATCATGTTCTTGAGTTTCTTCAAAGTTAATGAAGCAAACTTCAAAAATCCATAACTTATTCTAGAAAAATCCTTTTGACATGAAACCAATTGCTATGATCTCATAATCATCTCTATTTTCATCATCTAGAAGCATATGATCATGAGAAATGTCTTTACCCATTTTCTGAGCCAAACCGAAACCCCCCTTAAAGTGGGTGTTCTTGAATTTTTTTCAACGTCAAGCTTTGATTCATGATTTAATCCTTTAGTACCTTGATGGCTCTTGTATGTTAGTAGTTTGAAAACCAAGAATCTAATCCAAGCCTAGTTTTTTTAATAGGGCCGAAACCCTATGCTTTGTGATTGAAGGAATTTTTGATTCCAAAGTTGTCTAAACCACTTAAGATCAACTCTATGTCATGTATAAGTTGATTGAATCCAAGAGTTGATGAAAATCCAAATAATCCCTAGCCTTTTTGCCTTGAGAAAACCGAAACCCTAACCTTGAAATTGGATGAGTTTTATTTCATGTTCTTAGTTCATGATCTTGGTTTAAGTTCTTAATCATGCTTAAGATACTTAAGGATCATAAATCCTTAAGTTGGAAAAATTTTAAGTTTCCTAATCTAATTTTTTTGAAGAGGCCGAAACCTACTCTTCATGAATTAGATGTGTTGTTGTTTGATTTGATTTATTTTGGTTGCAATTCGTTTGAAGGAATCGATCGAGTTCGTTTAGTCTAAGTCGTCAAAGACGAATCGGATCAAAATCGGGCGATTACTTGAAACCGTTGATTCAACTCTTGAGGTAAGGGGAGTAAGCCTGAGGAGTATAAGATAACCACATGCTTATTTGTTAGAGTCATCTGTTAATGTTTTAATTGACTGTCTGCTGATTATCTGATTATCTGTTTACTTGAGTAATTGAGCTATATGAGCTATATGATATGTGAATATATCTGATTATATTTGATTATATTATAATTGTGATGCATGTCATGAATTGATATCTGTCATACTATTTTGTGATGAAAATTATTTGCTGTTGACAGTTAGACTGTGAAACCTGACATTGGTCAGTGTTTAAAATTTAATTGAGGATAAAATCTTGATAAGCTTGATTAATTAATCATAGTGATTAATTTGTGTAATTTTGAGAAAAAGTGGAAAAATATTATTTTAATAATATTTTTGGGGAAAATACGTCAATAAAGTGACAGTAAGGGTGAAACTGTGAAATTTTTCACAGGCTCTAGTTTTTCTAAAATAAATTCAATTTTATTATAAAATATTATTTAAAGTGATTAAGTTCCGAAATTAACGTATTTTAGCTGTCAGAATAATTACGCGAAGCAGAACAGTTATTTACACTATTAAAAGATTTTTATGGAAATTTTTTGAGAAAAAGGTTTATATTTTGGAATTATTAATTTTATTTAATTGAGATTTTAAAATTTGATGTTTCTTGAGAACAAAGTTTAGAAATAAATAATTTTAAACAGAAAAGAATTGATTTACGGTTTTACGTTTTTCACGTTTTATCAACGTTTTAACAGAAAAGAATTTCTGTAAAGAGTTTTTATTCAGTGAAAATAATTCCGTTAAACTTGGATAAGTTTTCGGAGATTTGGTTTTGTATTTGTTTTTCACTGAGCGAACTATTTTATAAAGGATAAACGAACCTAGAAACCGAGACGTCGGGGTTCTAGTGTTCTGTGGACACGTAGATCTGGGATCTGTGTCATTGGACTGAGGGTCCTGCAATGATTTTTGTGGACTGTGTGTCCTAATTTGATGTGGAAAATGTGAGTTCCATATCCGCGAGCCTAAGACTGGTGCATCAGTTTAGGGCTTTGCGATTGAGCACTCGGACTGCGTGTCCTGTGTTGAGTTTAAAACATTTGGACTGTGTGTCCTGTGTTTGTTTGCAGTAAAAGTCTTAATAAGAAATTAAGCATGGTCGTTAGCTTTGTGCTTCGACAAGGAAAGATTATTACGACAAAGAATACAAACGAGAATAAAAGTTTTTCTCATGCATTTTTGGCAGACGTGCCATATGATGTGATCATTGAGTCCTGAGTGGATCAATGTATCTGGTATGGACTATGGTTCCATATGACACATTGGGTTTCTGTGTGAACCAATGTATTTTGCTGGAATGAGTGTCCAATTTTATGCGATAACTATTGATGTTCTGAGTGATGCAATAGGTTATGGACAATAAACTCCATTGTTCGCAGTGACTATTGGGATTCTGTGTGAGCCAATGAGTTACATATTTGAACAATAACCTTGGTACGTTGGAGAGTTGCCAATGTGTTATGTGTTCTTTTCTTGGGCATTGGTTTATTTCGTTTTTACAATCTGCCATGTGCGAGCTTGATCTGCTCAAAACGAAACAGAAAGTTATGGGATCTCATGAGATTAGGTATCAAAATAGAGCCGAGATATTGAAGTGTCATGCATTTTTATAAAATGACGATGATTGTCAGATATGATATCCTTTGAATTATTCTACTGTTTTAGATAATTCTGTATATTATAATTATATGGTATGTGCTGTTTTGTGTGTCGTGCATGGGGTTGTCTTTGTAAAACTCATATATTGCTAACTCACCCTTGCATATCTGTTTTGTTGTTTCTTTTCTATGTATGTGGAATCTATGTAAATACGTTCAGATGGACCCGAATGCGGTAGACCTGAATTACTCGGGGGTTCGAGCCCTCATGTTCGATAATGCTGATCAGGGTAACGCCTGGGTGATCAACCTAGGAGCTCGGAGTGCCACATACACAGGTCCGATGTGGACACTTCGAGGGACAGTAGCTGATGGACCCCAACAACTGATACACACGAGGGAGACAATAGAAGTTTCACTGCCTCCTATATGGATGATTCTACAGCACTTGGTACGTCACGGTGATCTGGAGCATCAGCCGCCTCCTTATGTTCAGCCACTACAGCAGGTTGCCCCGGAGTCTCCTCCAGGGCCTATAGTCCTGATACCAGAGGATGCGCCACAGGAGATGGAGGAGGATCCCGAGGAGGATCCGATAGCTGATCCGGACTATGTACCGGAGGATGATGGAGTTGTCCCAGATGTCGAGGTGGGAGATGATGCATCCCCTCCTGATACACCTCCTGGGGGTGGGGGAGTTTACACGGGACTCTCTAATGGGTTCCTGTAGGTGATGGCCAGCTGTAGGGTGTAGTCTGTTAGGTAGGTGGGACTTTTAGATAGTCTGACTATTTGGCTACTGAGAGCCAATCTTTTTGAGTAGTATTTTTCAGACTCCCACTATGACATAGTTACGTCGTTTTCAGTTATTTTGATATAGGTGTGACAGTAGATGGTGACCTGGTAGGATAAAGGTCTTGTATAAAACTTTGAAGCATATGTATGATATAGATATAGTTGTATATTATGTTACTGGGTGTTAGTTGTATGTATAACAAAGAAAAAGAAAAAATTTTATCATTTTTTTTACAAGAATAAGTAAGTAGTAAACTTATTTCTTTTTCCGAAGGAAACCAGCAAATTTATAATTCTATAAGAGTTGAGTTTTATAACAATTTACGTAAATGTGATCCCTTGGGAATGGGGTGTCGCATTAGTGGTATCAGAGCTGGTCGAGTCTTTAGGGAAATCCTTGGGAATAGGTCTGTTGTGTTGATGTTGTGTGACCTCTGAAAAGAGATTGTCTGAATTACTTCTTAGAAGTAATGTGTGATAGTTAGTGAATTCAAGATTCATTTTTTGGTTGCCATTTAACTGATTGTGTCTTGTAGGTCAGTTATGGAACCAGAAGGTGTACTTGGACGTGGTCGTGGTCGTGGACGTGGACGTGGACGCGGCCGTGGAAGAGGTCGTAGAGGTGGTCGTGTTGATGGTCGAGGACAATTTGAAGAGAACTATGAGGAATATTATAAGGGAAATGGAGGTATGGATTTTGCTGCTCAAGCAATGGCGGATGTTGCCGCTGCTATTGCATAGCAAACTGCTACAATGACTGCTCAGAATTTACAGGAACAGCTTCGAGCTGAACAGGCTGCTGAGGGTAGGGGTCTTACTGCTTTTAGACGCCAGAATCCTCCACAATTTCATGGAGACGTGGATCCTATAAAGGCTGACTTATGGATTCAGGAAGTAGAGAAGATTTTTGAACTGATCACCAGTCCAGAAGGAGTAAGGGTACCTTATGCTACTCACTTGCTACTAGGAGATGCTGAGTATTGGTGGAGAGGCACGAAGCAATTGCTGGAAGCAGAAAATCAAGTGATTACTTGGGTGATTTTTAAGAACATGTTTCTGAACAAGTACTTTCCACAGAGTGCTAGAGCGGAGAAGGAGCAAGAATTTCTACGTCTGTACCAGAAGGATTTATCGGTAGGAGAATACGCGGCTAAGTTCGAGTCACTTGCCAAGTATTTTCGTTTCTTTCAGAACAACCCGGATGAAGAGTGGAAGTGCGAACGTTTTGAAGCGTGACTGCGATTCGAGATTAAAGAATCTGTGTTACCATTGGAAATCAGGAATTTCCAAGCTTTGGTTGAGAAGTGTAGGAAGATAGAACAAATGAGGAGAGGAAGAGATAACCGAGGGAACGTAGGAGGACCAGTTAAATCCAAGGGTCAATATCAAAACCAGAAGGGGAAACAAGTTCAGAACAAACCTTATAACCGACCAGGGAACAATCAGAATCAGCAATCATATCATCCTGTAGCTACTGCATCAGGTGCTGGAGGCCAGAGGAATCAAAATCAAGGCTCACTCAGGCAGTGTTACAAGTGCGGGGATCCAAATCATATGGCGAACAATTGTCCAGTGAGAGGACCCAAGTACTTCAACTGTGGACAGACAGGACACATAGCTAGAGACTGTGGTATGCCAAGGACTACGCCAGTTGTTAACACTGTGAAGACCAATAAGCCAACAGCTAAGGGAAGAGTTTACACCATGAGTGGTGCTGAGGCTTCTGAATCTGACGATCTCATACAAGGTAGTTGCGACATAGCTGGTAATCTCTTAACTGTACTTTTTGATTCAGGTGCAACGCATTCTTTTATTGCGATGGATTCTGTGAGACATTTGAAATTACCTGTTTCTTCTTTATCCTATGACTTGATTGTTTCAACTCCAACTGCTGAACCAGTTACCGTAAATTCTATATGTCTGAACTGTCCTATTATCATTCAGGACAGACATTTTCTTGTTAATCTGATATGCCTGCCTTTAATACAGTTAGATGTAATTCTAGGCATGGATTGGTTGTCTTCCAACCATATTCTGTTAGATTGTGCTCGTAAGACTTTAATTTTTCCTAATCCTGAGATTTCTGGATTTATATCTGCCAACCAAGCAAGAACTTTTTCGAAAGAAAGAGATCAGGGATACTTGCTTTTAACTAACTTAGAAATCGAGAGGGAGATTGATCTGAGTACAATGCCTGTAGTGAGGGAATTTCCGGATGTTTTTCCTGATGATGTTCCCGGTTTGCCGCCTGCCCGAGAGATAGAATTCTCCATCGACTTAGTACCAGGAGCTGGACCAATTTCAATTGCTCCATATCGAATGGCACCTACAGAGCTGGTTGAATTGAAAGCTCAACTGGAGGACCTTTTGTCAAAACAGTTCATTCGACCAAGTGTTTCTCCGTGGGGAGCACCAGTTCTTCTAGTGAGAAAGAAAGACGGAGGTTCGAGACTTTGCGTGGATTTTCGACAACTTAACAAAGTGACGATTAAGAATAAGTATCCTTTACCACGTATCGATGATCTGATGGATCAACTGTGAGGAGCTGTTGTGTTCTCAAAGATTGACTTGAGGACGGGTTATCATCAAATTAGGGTAAAATGGAAGATATTCCAAAGATTGCGTTCAGAACTCGTTATGGACATTATGAATATCTCGTAATGCCGTTTGGAGTGACGAATGCACCTACTATCTTCATGGACTACATGAATCGGATTTTTTGTCCGTTTCTTGATAAGTTCATTGTTGTGTTCATTGATGATATTTTTATTTACTCTAAGAGTAATGAGGAACATGAAGAACACTACAGTAAGTTTTACAAATTCTGCGTGAGAAAGTTTTGTATGCAAAACTGTCTAAGTGCGAATTTTGGCTTGAAGAAGTGAAATTTTTGGGACATGTGATTACTGAAGAGGGAATTGCTATCGATCCTGCAAAAGTGGAAGCAGTGCTTTCTTGGGAAAGGCCAAAGACAGTAACGGAGATCAGAAGTTTTGTCGGTCTAGCTGGTTACTATAGAAGATTTATTGAAGGATTTTCCAAGATAATTGCGCCATTAACGTTGCTTACGAGGAAAGATCAACCTTTTGTGTGGACGGACAAGTGTGAAGGGAGTTTCCAAAAGATTAAAGAACAGTTTACAACCTCACCAGTATTAATACTACCTGAACCGAATGAACCTTATGAGGTATATTGTGATGCTTTGCATCAAGGTTTAGGTTGTATGTTAATGCAACATCGGAAGGTCGTAGCTTACGCGTCACGGCAGTTAAAGAATCATGAAAGAAATTATCCGACGCATGATCTGGAGTTAGCTGCGGTGGTTTTTGCACTAAAGATATGGCGACATTATTTGTACGGGGCAAGATTTGACGTCTTTAGTGATCACAAAAGTTTAAAGTATCTGTTTGATCAGAAGGAACTCAACATGAGACAGAGACGTTGGATGGAATTTTTGAAAGATTATGAGTTCAAGTTACAATATCATCCTGGAAAGGCGAATGTTGTAGCTGATGCACTTAGCAGGAAAACCATTCATATCTCAGCTATGATGGTAAGGGAATTTGAGTTAATAGAGGAATTCTGTGATCTTAATTTGGTTATGGAATTAAGTAAATAAAAGATCAGTGTGGGGATGATCAAGATCCCTAGTGGATTACTGGATGAGATCCGAGAACAACAAATTCGGGATATATTTCTTCAAGAAAAGAAGGATTTAATGAAACAAGGAAAAGTTGCAGAGTTCAGTTTGGGGTCAAACCAAATCTTGAGGTGCAATGGACAAGTATGTGTACCGGATAATCCGGAGATGAAGAAGATAATTTTAGACGAATCACACAAGAGTAAGCTAAGTATTCATCCTGGATCAAAGAAGATGTATCAGGATCTGAAACAACGATTTTGGTGGCCAGGAATGAAAAGGCAAGTAGCAGAGTATGTTGCATCATGTCTGACTTGTCAGAAAGCGAAAGTAGAACATCAAAGACCTGGAGGTATGCTTACATCATTAGACATACCAGAATGGAAATGGGAAAGTATATCCATGGATTTTGTGGTAAGTTTACCTCGAACTTCCAAGGGTTTTGATTCTATTTGGGTGATTGTTGACAGGCTAACGAAATTAGCACATTTCTTACCTTTTAAGATCAATTACACCGTAGAAAAGCTGACTGATGTTTATATCAAAGAAGTGATCAGACTGCACGGAGTACTGTCAAGTATCGTGTCAGATCGAGATCCAAAGTTTACTTCACGTTTTTGGGGAAGCTTACATCAAGCTCTAGGAACCAAGTTGCGGTTAAGTTCAGCATATCATCCTCAAACCTATGGACAGACAGAGAGAACGATTCAATCATTAGAAGATTTGCTGAGAGCATGTGTTTTGGACCATCGTGGAAGTTGGGATGACTTGTTGCCACTCATTGAATTCACGTATAACAATAGTTTCCATTCAAGCATAGGAATGGCTCCTTATGAGGCTTTGTATGGACGAAGGTGTCAAACGCCTTTGTGTTGGTACCAAGATGGAGAAAGCATGATTTTAGGTCCTGAAATCGTGCAGCAGACGACGGAAAAGGTTAAACAAATCCGTGAAATAATGAAGACATCACAAAGTAGGCCGAAGAGTTATGCGGATCAAAGGAGACGACCTCTCGAATTTCAAGAAGGTGAACATGTATTTCTGAGAGTCACACCAACGACTGGGGTAGGTAGGGTTATAAAGTCCAGAAAACTCACTCCTAAATTCATTGGACCTTACCAAATTCTTCGTCGTATTGGTCCAGTAGCCTATCAAATTTCTTTGCCGCCTTTTCTTTCAAACATTCATGATGTGTTCCATGTCTTACAATTAAGGAAGTATATTCCTGATCCATCTCACATAATCGAACCTGATGAAGTACAATTAAAAGAAAACTTGTCTTATGAGACTTCGCCTGTACGAATCGAAGATAAGTTGATTAAGCAGCTCAGGGGTAAACAAATTTCCTTAGTCAAGGTCATTTGGGATGAAGTGACTGGAGAAGCAACATGGGAAGCTGAGGACAAGATGAGATTACAATATCCTGAACTTTTTACAGGTGCATAATTTCGAGGACGAAATTTATTTTTTAGTGAGATAGTAATGTAATACTCCGATTTTTACTGTTTTCTAATATCGGTAATAAATATATGAGTGATTATATTTTTATCCGAGACTTAGAAAATTATTTTGGGTAAACCAATGTCATTTCCATGTTATGCTTGGTCGTATAAGCTTACGATAAAATTTTGGGTTGAAAATTCAGACGGAGCCCGGTCTGTGTTTTCACTGACAGTAAAAGTTTACTGCTCAGATGACCTAATTTTAAGTCGTGAACGAGATGAAAAATATTTTTATCATATTTTCTTCGATATATGAAGTTTTGAAAATTTTAGCAAAAAAATTAAAATATTATATTTGCTGCAGGCGTATACGTCGAGATATCTCTAGGAAATCCGCGTCAGATGAACTAAAAGGGTATGCAACGGAGCTCAGATGACTGATGTGACTAATGTGACTAGCATTAATGACAATCCTATCTGTATCATAATGGCCATAATGGCGCATTTATGACAAACGGATATTTTTGCGTAGAATGGACGATTTTGCCCTTAGTTGGTCATGGAAATTGCAAAATTGCCATTGTAATTTTTGACCCAAATGCCCCAAAACCCATGGCTCCCCCTTCCTTAAGCCACACTTAGGCAAATTCTTATTTCATTTCATGCTTTCCTTTGCTCCAAAGTTCATATTTTTCCTTAGAACTCATAAGAACATCAAGGGATTTTTGTGAAGAACATCATCCAAACCATCAAGTTCATAGATCAACAAGAGGTAATCTCTCTTAATCTCATCATCATAAGCCTTTCTCTTCACAAATTTTATGGATTTAAGCTTATGTTCATCATGTTCTTGAGTTTATTCAAAGTTCATGAAGCAAACTTCAAAAATCCATAACTTATTCTAGAAAAATCCTTTTGACATGAAACCAATTGCTATGATCTCATAATCATCTCTATTTTCATCATCTAGAAGCATATGATCATGAGAAATTTATTTACCCATTTTCTGAGCCAAACCGAAACCCCCCTTAAAGTGGGTGTTCTTGAATTTTTTTCAACTTCAAGCTTTGATTCATGATTTAATCCTTTAGTACCTTGATGGCTCTTGTATGTTAGTAGTTTGAAAACCAAGAATCTAATCCAAGCCTAGTTTTTTTAACAGGGCCGAAACCCTATGCTTTGTGATTGAAGGAATTTTTGATTCCAAAGTTGTCTAAACCACTTAAGATCAACTCTATGTCATGTATAAGTTGATTGAATCCAAGAGTTGATGAAAATCCAAATAATCCCTAGCCTTTTTGCCTTGAGAAAACCGAAACCCTAACCTTGAAATTGGATGAGTTTTATTTCATGTTCTTAGTTCATGATCTTGGTTTAAGTTCTTAATCATGCTTAAGATACTTAAGGATCATAAATCCTTAAGTTGGAAAAATTGTAAGTTTCCTAATCTAATTTTTTTGAAGAGGCCGAAACCTACTCTTCATGAATTAGATGTGTTGTTGTTTGATTTGATTTATTTTGGTTGCAATTCGTTTGAAGGAATCGATCGAGTTCGTTTAGTCTAAATCGTCAAAGACGAATCGGATCAAAATCGGGCGATTACTTGAAACCGTTGATTCAACTCTTGAGGTAAGGGGAGTAAGCCTGAGGAGTATAAGATAACCACATGCTTATTTGTTAGAGTCATCTGTATGATCATAGTAATTTACTGTGTTTTAAATTATCTGCTGTTAATGTTTTAATTGACTGTCTGCTGATTATCTGATTATCTGTTTACTTGAGTAATTGAGCTATATGAGCTATATGATATGTGAATATATCTGATTATATTTGATTATATTATAATTGTGATGCATGTCATGAATTGATATCTGTCATGCTATTCTGTGATGAAAATTATTTGCTGTTGACTGTTAGACTGTGAAACCTGACATTGGTCATTGTTTAAAATTTAATTGAGGATAAAAGCTTGGTAAGCTTGATTAATTAATCAGAGTGATTAATTTGTGTAATTTTGAGAAAAAGTGGAAAAATATTATTTTAATAATATTTTTGGGGAAAATACGTCAATAAAGTGACAGTAAGGGCGAAACTGTGAAATTTTTCACAGGCTCTAGTTTTTCTAAAATAAATTCAATTTTATTATAAAATGTTATTTAAAGTGATTAAGTTCCGAAATTAACGTATTTTAGCTGTCAGAATAATTACGCGAAGCAGAACAGTTATTTACACTATTAAAAGATTTTTATGGAAATTTTTTTAGAAAAAGGTTTAATTTTGGAATCATTAATTTTATTTAATTGAGATTTTAAAAGTTGATGTTTCTTGAGAACAAAGTTTAGAAATAAATAATTTTAAACAGAAAAGAATTGATTTACGGTTTTACGTTTTTCACATTTTATCAACGTTTTAACAGAAAAGAATTTCTGTAAAGAGTTTTATTCAGTGAAAATAATTCCGTTAAACTTGGATAAGTTTTTGGAGATTTGGTTTTGTATTTGTTTTTCACTGAGCGAACTATTTTATAAAGGATAAACGAACCTAGAAACCGAGACGTCGGGGTTCTAGTGTTCTGTGGACACGTAGATCTGGGATCTGTGTCATTGGACTGAGGGTCCTGCAATGATTTTTGTGGACTGTGTGTCCTAATTTGATGTGGAAAATGTGAGTTCCATATCCGCGAGCCTAAGACTGGTGCATCAGTTTAGGGCTTTGCGATTGAGCACTCGGACTGTGTGTCCTGTGTTGAGTTTAAAACATTTGGACTGTGTGTCCTGTGTTTGTTTGCAGCAAAAGTCTTAATAAGAAATTAAGCATCGTCCTTAGCTTTGTGCTTCGACAAGGAAAGATTATTACTACAAAGAATACAAACGAGAATAAAAGTTTTTCTCATGCATTTTTGGCAGACGTGCCATGTGATGTGATCATTGAGTCCTGAGTGGATCAATGTATCTGGTATGGACTATGGTTCCATATGACACATTGGATTTCTATGTGAACCAATGTATTTTGCTGGACTGAGTGTCCAATTTTATGCGATAACTATTGATGTTCTGAGTGATGCAATAGGTTATGGACAATAAACTCCATTGTTCGCAGTGACTGTTGGGATTCTGTGTGAGCCAATAAGTTACATATTTGAACAATAACCTTGGTACGTTGGAGAGTTGCCAATGTGTTACGTGTTCTTTTCTTGGGCATTGGTTTATTTCGTTTTTACAATGTGCCATGTGCGAGCTTGATCTGCTCAAAACGAAACAGAAAGTTGTGGGATCTCATGAGATTAGGTATCAAAATAGAGCTGAGATGTTGAAGTGTCATGCATTTTTATAAAATGACGATGATTGTCGGATATGATATCCTTTGAATTATTCTACTGTTTTAGATAATTATGTATATTATAGTTATATGGTATGTGCTGTTTTTGTGTGTCGTGCATGAGGTTGTCTTTGTAAAACTCATATATTGCTAACTCACCCTTGCATATCTGTTTTGTTGTTTCTTTTCTATGTATGTGGAATCTATGTATATACGTTCAGATGGACCCGAATGCGGTAGACCTGAATTACTCGGGGGTTCGAGCCCTCATGTTCGATAATGCTGATCAGGGTAACGGCTGGGTGATCAACCCAGGAGCTCGGAGTGCCACATACACAGGTCTGATGCGGACACTTCGAGGGACAGTAGCTGATGGACCCCAACAACTGATACACACGAGGGAGACAATAGAAGTTTCACTGCCTCCTATATGGATGATTCTACAGCACTTGGTACGTCACGGTGATCTGGAGCATCAGCCGCCTCCTTATGTTCAGCCACTACAGCAGGTTGCCCCGGAGTCTCCTCCAGGGCCTATAGTCCTGATACCAGAGGATGCGCCACAGGAGATGGAGGAGGATCCCGAGGAGGATCCGATAGCTGATCCGGACTATGTACCGGAGGATGATGGAGTTGTCCCAGATGTCGAGGTGGGAGATGATGCATCCCCTCCTGATACACCTCCTGGGGGTGGGGGAGTTTACACGGGACTCTCTAATGGGTTCCTGTAGGTGATGGCCAGCTGTAGGGTGTAGTCTGTTAGGTAGGTGGGACTTTTAGATAGTTTGACTATTTGGCTACTGAGAGCCAATCTTTTTGAGTAGTATTTTTCAGACTCCCACTATGACATAGTTATGTCGTTTTCAGTTATTGTGATATAGGTGTGACAGTAGATGGTGACCTGGTTGGATAAAGGTCTTGTATAAAACTTTGAAGCATATGTATGATATAGATATAGTTGTATATTATGTTACTGGGTGATAGTTCTATGTATAACAAAGAAAAAGAAAAAAATTTATCATTTTTTTTTACAAGAATAAGTAAGTAGTAAACTTATTTCTTTTTCCGAAGGAAACCAGCAAATTTATAATTCTATAAGAGTTGAGTTTTATAACAATTTACGTAAATGTGATCCCTTGGGAATGGGGTGTCGCAGTTACTTTAATAACCATGATTAAAATCATGTGGTCAAGAATTCATGGGAGGTGTGGCTGATTTTAGACCACAAGAACTAACCTTGGTTCCTTAACTATGGTTAAAATTTAACTCGACGTCGGTTAGGTTAAGCATAGGGGTATTTTGGTCATTTCACTTGAAAATTCCCAATCAATAAAATTTGAGGCCAGACTCCTTGTCCTCTCTGCTACATCAACCTTTCCTAATATCTCAGCTCCATAATTGACTCCGTCGTTTGCCCGACTTATCCTCCGACTTAGGTTTTACGCGTTTTCTTAACGATTACGTCCAAATAAAATAATAGTATTTCATTCCTAATGAATTTTTCCGAAATGTGGAAAATCATCCTGGACAAAATATAAAACCTAATGGTTTCGTTCCCGAGTCCAAATTAGGGTTTCTGATCAGTAAAAGCTTACTGTCAGTGAAAACGCAGAAAACGTAGACCAGTTTCCGTCCAAATTTTCATTCCAAAACTTCCCGGTAACCTTATAAAAATAAGTATGACAGGGAAATGACCTTAGTTTATCCAAAGTTATTTTCTAAATCTCGGATAAGAGTATAATCATTTATATAATTATTACAGATATTAGAAAGTCGAAACATCGGGGTGTTACATTAGAGAGTGTTGAAAAGACTGTGTTGGTAACATCGCTCTAATTTAATAATGTAAAAAATGAAAATAGATAATCAGAAATTTAATAAAATATTTTAAAATTTTAAAATCCAAACAAATTAAGTTTTAGGTTTTTGTTAGTTGCTTACCAAAACCATTTATTTTATCTAGGCGTGGGAATCAAAATCATTAATTGTTCGATTAGTTAACTAAGTTAATAATTATTGATCTCTTGGAATATCATTGATTAGATAGCTATCTGAGCTATAAACTATTCCAAAATTAATATGTTTTATTATCATAAATCACAATTATATAATGGTCTGTTATATAATTCAATATCATCAATCTTTTTCTATTATTGTTTAAGAAACTATATTTAGATCATACTTTCCCCTGTTAAAAGGTAACAAATTTTATTTCTCATTAAAAATAGCAGAGGCATATATACATATACATATACATATATATATATATATATATATATATATATATATATATATATATATATATATATATATATATATATAATACCCCAAAGTACATTAGGATACTACTAGATACAAAACATAAGATACACTGAAATTAGCTTTTCGCTAAAGATCTCATATATAATATATAAAAATATCTCATACATTTTCAAATTATACTTAGAAAGTAAACAATGATGTTATGACTCTTAACTCCGATCCGATGACATCTTCCATAAAAGAGAGCTTACATTGGAACAACTGCCAAGTATTTCCGGGGATACTTCACAGTTCTCCAACACAGGAGGGATTAACCTGAAACAAAAGGGTGAGGGGGTGAGATATGAAATCTCAGTGAATTCCCTGCAAACAGAGCACTCAGTCCCACACATATACATATATTAGTAAACTTATACATATCATCAGGTATAAACATCATTGCTGCCCCCCACGCACCAAGGTACTTAAGAGGGACTAGCTTTGGGTTTAATCCTGGTATCATCATGTCATTCATAATGTAATATCCTTTCTCAAGGGTATTTTAGTCTTTTCATTATAATTCTTCTATGGGTGTGGTTAAATTCTTTTATATTTCATAATTGTGAAATTGTGTGGTTGATTGATTTAATGAAGTTAATTATTTGTGATTTTAAATGGAATAGAAATTTTATTTTATTTATCATACACTGCCACTTATTTTAAACCAACCTATCCACCTCTATCCTAAAATTTTCTAAGTAACCTATACTTGTTAAGGAGGTCCAACCCCATTGGCCAGCCAAAACCCCTCCATTTTCTCCCTCTTATTTTCAGCCAGAGCAAGGTAAAGGGAAACTGAATAGTTCATTTTCATTTACTCCCTCAATAGAAACAACTTTTGGTTCTCTTTCTTCCTCCCTCTCAAATTCTGCCAACCTCCATGGCTAGACTTTCCCACACTTCTTCATCATTCATCATCTGAAGACACAAGGCAGCCATCTTACTTCCACCCTTCCTCTCCATTTTCGACCAGAAACTTGTGGTAGAGGGTTGGATAATTTTCCTCCTTTACACTTCATCTAGAAGCAACCCATTCATCACCAATTCCTTCCAACTGTTTCACCTTCCATTTACAACTCATAAAAACCCTAAATCAAGCAAGAAGGACAACATGCAAGACCTCTAGCTTCCCTAAAAAAAAAATAGAATTCTGGAAAACTGAAGAACAACTCAGATTAGGAAGCATAGGGAGATCAACACTCACCACCTTCAATCCACTACTTGGTTATGTGAGCCTTTGAATTGTTGTTTGTAATATTGGGTAACCATAAATCCCAAATATTTGTTAAATGTTTAAATTACTTATGTATACTGCTTGTTTTGAACTAATATATGACTTTAAACAACTGGGTTTTGTTTGCATGTTGATTAGAGGTGGTTTTTGATGAAGAATTGACAAGGGGCTGTAAAAATCTTTCAAACCCGTATGCACCCCTGTTAGTATTTCATCCATAACTTCCTCCTCAGAACTTGTTTCGAAGTGATTTTTGTACCATTGGAAACTAGACTTATTTTCCTTCGAATTGGGTTCTGGAATGGTTCAATTCCATTAAGTATAGAGGGATAAAAATGACATTCAATTTGCTGTTCGTACTGGGAGCTCTGGTCTGATACTGTTGTAGTGTTTAAATTGTAGTAAATTGTACAAATTCTGGATTGAGTTAATTTCTGTGTTAATAGAAAATAGACAGAATGTGTAACAATATAGGCTTTGGAATTTTAGAATTTGGATCAGTTTTGGTGTAGGAATCTCTGTTTCCAGTCACTGAATATTCTGCTGACAGTTTCTGAATAAGTTAACACTTTGATTTCCATAATTTTGTTTGGATTGAGAATACTTTAGATTTATTTACAATACATAGTTGATATGTTCAGTTTTGATTAGTGTTTTATGAGTTCCTAATTGTTTGAAAATGAATGTTGGACTGTGGATTAAATGGCATGGATGATAACTTTAGGCTTCATCCTCCAAATGTTGGTATTTTCTTTTACTTCTTATTTCATTGTGAATTGAAGTTTTTGATAACTTATTGTAATTGACCCTTGCTGTCCTAATTGTGTTTGGATTTTAATCATGATGAAATGAAATATAGCAGGGCACTAAAAATCTAAAATGGTTTACATTTGGTGAGACACTTGTTGAAAACCAAATTTAGCCATTGAGGCCACATATGTAATTGTGGGTGAGATATGTTTTTCGTAAGTCCTTCATTTTCTTGAAGGCTAGGATATGGTACTAGCAATTAAGGGACGCCTGATTGTTGTCATAGAGCTCTGACTGCCATATCAAAATCTTTTAAACTAGAGCACTTAAAGTCCCTCATACTTGAAGTTATCTAGTGAATGTTTTAAGTTAAAGTGCCCATGCTCATATTCATTTTTGATTGTTTTAATTGGTTTTAATTATTCATATATTCTTGCTTGAAGCAAAGCTCACTGAGAATCATTTTTCTCACTAGGCTCTTTATTGTTTCAGATAAGCAGGTATAGATCCCTCAAAGGATTAAAGAGATAAAGAAGGAATTTTTCTTTAACTCAATATATTTCATGGGAACCTTAATATGTAACTGTTGGCTTCATAAATTGTTTTATTGAAGTTCGAGAGTAGTTTCTTTATGTAATGCTTTTATTTGAGTTGTAAGGTCATATGTGACCATTATGTTAAGACTATCTGTATGACTATCATTTGTATGTGGATGTCTTGTGTTTTTCTTTTGAGACACTCATTTAAGGCATTACACATAATATTTGTGAACCACTCATTTGGACATTCTTTTTTTATTTTGTCAGTGAAAAACATTGTTGTTCCCCGCGCACCGAAGTACTTAAGAGGAACTAACACTTCGCTGCTCCCCGCGCACCGAGGTACTTAAGAGGAACCAGCTCTATACTGTAAGGCAGGACATACGTCTATGACCACAAGCGGCGTCCCACTTGCTTTGCACTTACTTACTTGCCTTCCAAACTGAAAGGACTCTGTGATTGCCTTCCAAACGGGAAGGACTCTATACTTGCCTTCCAAACTGAAAGGACTTCTGTACTTGACATCTGAAATGTCATTGATAACCATTCTAATTCGATTCAAGAGTAGAATTAGCATGGTTACTACCTTTGGATGCCAAATGGTGTTTCACATTCATTTCTTCATAATATTAAATAACTTAACTCACATATCAATTTATAGCTTAAAAACTAATGATCTAAAGCAAAACATATAAACCATTCACATGAACAATATATAATCTCTCAATCAAGTATTCAACAAGGGATAATGCATCAACAACATAAGCAGAATTTCAGCAGTTTTCAGTTAACTTCTATGATTTTATTAAAATACCAAACGAAATCGGATTCAAACAAAAGACCCCTCCCTGGAAAGCTAATCAAGTTTAATTTATGAATAAAATTTGACTTTTGGAAAAACGTCTTTATAAAATTACAGTTTTTACCGGAAAGCCCCTGCACTCAGAAAACAGGACAGCAGCAATACCCTAACTTGTAACAGGTTTTTCTCCATCAATACTCAATGCAAAACAGCAAAATCAGTGGCTAAAGTGTAGCATTTCGAGTCTACTTTCTAACAAAATAAGAATCATACCAAACAGAGCACTATAGAAATAGTTACAGATAAAATATTATACATATGTCTATACGGGTTTGTCAGATCAGCAGCTTCTTTTAGAACTTTTAACAAACAGAATACATGCATGTAAATTGAATATTCTACAACACAATTCTGCATTCATTTAAAACCATATAATCAACATGCAATTCAGAAATCAAACAATAATATCAAATTTAAAATTCCTAAGCTTGGATTTATGGTTACCAAGCACTAACTAAGGAAACTCACATAAGCAAAAAGTGGGAATTAGAACAGTAGAGGTTGATCTCCTTGAAAGTTCCTCCCAATTCTGTTTTGGTTTCTCCTTGCTTTCAAGAGTAGTTGCTTCAAGCTTTCTTCATAAAGGAAGTGGTGTATGTTTCATAATGGTTATGGAAGAAAAGAGAAGAGGAGAAGTGAGGTGGTGAGGTGTGTGTGTGAGCTGAAAATTGAAGAGGGAAGAGAGGAAGGAGAAATGGTGTCTCTGCAAGAATGGAATTGTGGTTGAGTTGTTCAACCCCCTTGCTCCTTGTCTGGCCGAATTTCAAGCTTGAAAGGTGGAAGATGAAGGCTTGATGGAGGTCTAGGGTTTGAAGAAGAAGCTTAAGGAGCTTCTGATGAAAAAGAAAGAAGAAGAAGTCTCCTTTACTTCTTTGTTTTTGGGTCTGCCGTTTGTACATTGTAGGGGTTAAATCAAAAGAGAGGGGGTGTATGCAGTAAAATAGAGGGTGCGACTAGAAATTTAAAAAAATCAGCTTTTAATGAAATATGTGTTATATTAAAATCAGGTTGTTTCATAAATAAATTTTACCCTTTATAAACCCCCAAAATAATTATATTTTCTCACTAGAATATTTCTTAGTCAAAGAAAAATATTATTTGATACTAAATTATAAAATATCATTTTACAATTATAAATCAAATAAGATATTCATCCGCTCAGCCTAAAAATAATAAAGAGAGGTTCAAAATTCATAATTCTTATATTTGCATACTCATGAGATGAAAGGAATTAAAGCACACTAGTGATCACAATCATAATGAAATGACTAAAATATCCTTGGGACAAGATATTACAATATATATATATATATATATATAACCAGGAAAAAAAAATCATATTTAGTAGGTACACATTTATAAACTAAATAAAGGTGAAAATGTTTTAATAATAAAAGTGAAGATTTTCTTCTATTTTCATTGTTTGTAAAATAAAATAGTTTCATTTAAATAAAAAAAATTAATTTGGATACCAAATGTGGGAAACTATTTTCCTTACCAACATAGATTTAATACATTTTCAAAAAGAAAATCTTTTAGTAAATCTACTTATGTATGATTTTATTATTATAATAATGAGATACAATGTATGTTATTAAAAAACATCTCCCTCCAACTATATGCATATTGAGCTATATATATATATATGTAACTAATATCATATGCTTAAACCATAATTTGCATAGACAACATGAGTACAACCTCAATTGTTGAACATTCAACAAAGTTAGATGAAGAAAAGGAAGATGATAGAGAAGGTGATGATGATGATGATGATGATGATGATATTAGAAGATTATTGATTTTCATGGATCAAATCAATGAAGCACCAACTTTGTATAGGTACATGCTACTTGCTAGCCCACCCAATATAAACTATATATTATGGTATAGCATAAAATGTTGTTCTTCAACACCATGTAAATCCTTAGATTTATCAAAATGAAATGAATTTGTGGTCAATAACTTTTTTAATTGTTAACTTTTAATATGTCTCTCGACCACAACCAGTGGTAAGCATGGTTTCATGGTACTTTATAAAAGTGTTTTCCATAATTTTTTTTGAATGTTAAGAAGACTTTGTTTGCTAATAAGCTAGTTGGCACAGGAGGTTGTATCACCTAGGCGCAGCATGCAGCTCGATTGGTACATTCATAAACCCTTTCTATAAGTTCAACTTTATTACCATTATCGTTTGATATTTGTTATTTATATAGTCTCTATATATGTTTATGTTACAGTGTAAGAAGTACGGGCGATGGGTACATTACGAAGTGCGAACCAACAGAGCACATCGCTTCTTGTTTTGTGTTTTGTGTCGCTTATGATCCCTGAAAAGAAATGGCAACCCGTTACATGATGTAACATCCATTTTGACAATTTCCTTTTAATTTTCCCCTTCACTGACATACCCATGCCTGCACCAGAACCCAGTTTTTCTTTTTTCACTTTTCTATTGACTCCATCAACTGCCTTTCCACCCTTCCCCCCTCCGCATTGCGAACCAACAGATCACATCGAGATCTCCATCATATCATCATTTCGTCTTTTGGGTGCGGTAGCAACGGCGAGGAGGCAATAGTGGTGAGGGGGTGAAAGAGATGTAAAGGACCAGGATAATATTGTCATTTTATTATTTCCATATTTTAATCTCATCCATTGCTTTAATTTATTAATAAATGCATGGTTGTGATTGAAAGAGCATGATGCCCCAAAGTTAGGCGGGTGCATACAAGTATTCATCGTAGTTTTGAGGGAACTGGTGACTTTGTAGATGAGCGCTCAAGGCACACTCAAGTAATTCACGTTCAACGATTATTTTTTTTATTTTTCATATATTGTTTTGTTATATTTAATTTGGACCGATTTGTTTCATTATGCGTAACACGAAGTGTTTTAGGCGAGGATGTCTCAGGCTAGGTCCCAGGCATCATCCTCTTCCCCATCCACCCAGCCTGGTCCCAAGGACGAGGAGCAGACACTACAAATTTGGGTGGAGGTTGCTGGTGGCAAGAAGTAGCGCTACCTTTATGGTGCTGGAGACCTTGCCGATAACTACATGAAAGGGGTAACATGCATCCTCAATACTAGTGGAGGATGCACAAGTCACAGACATCACTCTCAAGATTAGAGGAGATTGCTAAGCTGAATAAGAGGTTAACCATTACCGAGGAGCATGAGTGGCGGATGGAGTAGGACCAATGTTAGATGATGATGATGATGCAACAAATGTTGGAGGCACAACCAGAGATGATATTCAGCCATCCCCCATAGTAGTAGCAGCCGACACAACAACAACAGCCCCCACAGCTTCACCACAGCCTAGCAGTGCATCGAAGAGGACAAGGAGGAGAAAGATTCATTTGAGGACTTTATACGGCGGTTTCCTTATAAGGATTAGTAGATGATCATTGTTCTAGGCTTTTATGGGACTACGAGATTTGTCTTTTTTTTTTTTTGAAGTAAACTACTAAATTTGTTTAAATTACAATATATTGTAACTTAATTTTTCTTGTGATTTTAATTATAATTTAGTTTCAATCATTGTTTCATTTATCATGTTTGTATTAATCTAATCAATATTCAAATATAAGAATATAATTAATATTTAATTATGATAATATAATTATAATATGATTAAAATATTTGAGCATAATAATATAATTATAATTTATTTAATAAAAATAATATTAAAATAATAATAATATTTATACAAAAATAAAAATTAATAAAAAAAAGTAGCCAACGGCTTCAGCGTCGGTAACCATCAACTAAAACAAAAAAATTTAATAATATTTACCAAAAAAAAAAAAACCGACGGCCTAAGTCATTGGTAAGGCGGTACATGTTTGCGGCAAGCAAAGGCCGTCGAATATCCACACCATTTTGTGGCAGTTCATAGTTGTCGGTATTTACCTAGGGCTTTAGCCCATTGGATATTACCGACATTTTTTGTCAAAACCCGTCGGTATTAGTTTCCGAAGCCCCGTGTTTTGATCGACACATGTCCGTTAGTAATCTGTAGAAAAATGTGGTTTCCGATGGCTTTATGGTTTTTTTGATGACTTTTGCTTGTAGGTGATGACGTTTTTTTCTTATAATGCTTTAATCATAATTGCTCTTGACTTATAAATGTACATTGTGTTTGTTTTTATGTTTTCAAGCCTTTAAGCTTATGTCGAGAATAAAACCAGTAAATAGTGGTTGTGGTTCGACATTGTTACGTTTGAAAGTTTTAAACATTAAAAGTAACAGAAGTATACAGTGTGCTTTGTTTTATGTTCTAATTTAAAGCAATAAATTGTTGTTGTGGTCCCACGTGCATTTGAAAGTTTGTAATGTAACAGTTTGAAACTTAAGTTTTACCACCAAAGATTTTTTTTTTCTCCTTTCACGTCGGATGCAATTATTTCTACACAAGTTACATTGAAAGACAACGTATTACGAACGTGCAACAAAACACAGATACAAACATCAAGGCTCAGGGTGGTCAATTATCTGTAAAGCAATAATTGTTGCATACTACCCTGCAGTGAGTCGGGAAACACCTCATAACTGAATCTAACAACATTATTATCAATTCTTGTTGTTGAAACAAGATCATGGGATTTATCAAAGACATTTTCCATTAAGTCATCGTCTACACCAATATCAGTTTCAGCATTCAGAACTTGGGCTTCCCCTGCATTCTTTTGGACTTCTACATCAAGTTGCTGTAAAACATAGTTCCTTGGCACTAAAGAATTTTCTGGAACAACATTAGATCGAGGATCGCCAATAACTCCATCATAACTTGTTGATGCAAAATTTACTTGAGCTTCAACCTGATTTTCAATTTCAATTCCGGGGACTTCTTCTTCAATTGCAATGCTTTTGCCTTTATCAATATCAATTACCTTCTTTTGTTGTTTGGGGACATAAACATTTCATAAATTAGGATGATCAGATTCTTTAGTTTTAACTAGTTGCCATTCTTTTTCTTACAATTGGAGACTCGGCCAATCTGTGACAGAAAGAACAAAAATCTGGGAGCTTTTCAAAATCAATGGCAACATAGAATGCACAACCAAACCTTTCGACCATGATCTGATTTGGCAAATCTCTTGAAAGATTAATATCAACAAGGACTCTAGCATATCACCAAAAACCCGATTTCTTGTGGGTTCATCAAGGGATAATGGAATTCCAACGCCACTGGCAATTTCGAAAAGTATCTTAGTCCTCCAATACTCTTGTGGAAAATCATAAATTTGGATCCAATATTGCACATGTGTTTGCTTTTGAGTATTAGGATTAAAGTCTTGTGTGACACCCCTCCTAGGGATATCACATAGTTACCCGTTTGCGGAAAACCAAACTTTGAATTTGTTGGTTATTTCGGAAAATAATATTCTTTCATCATTAACTTTGTAAAAAAAAGTAGTGATAAATTTTTTTCTATCTTCCTTATCAACTAAAACAACAAGAACAAACAACATAATATACATAGCTGCATCATAAGTTTAATACATAGTTATCACTACAACATCTTTCAAAAAGGGCCTTTATACAATAGGCCATTCTCTGAACAACGAAGTTAGAAACTAAATACATTAACGTAACACATAAGGAAAGTTAAGAACCATATTTCAAAATAACCATGGCTCTCAGAAGCCAGACTAGACTAACGAAAACCACACTACTCAAAGGGTCAGGTCCTACAGCTGATCACACTAAGCAAAACCATTGGGAAGACCCGGATGGTCATTCCCGCTTCCAACAGAAGTATCTGGTGAAGATCCTACCACACCCGCTTCTTCATTTGAACCAACGTCACCATTTTCTGGCAACATCCTTCCAATCATCGCCCAACACTCCCTCGTTGAGTGGCACACCTGTTAGCCACAAAGCAAAGACTTCATCAGGGGTAGAAGGGGCTGATCTAAATCAGTCGATGGTGGTAACTACCACATTTATCAAGGAGCAGATTGATTCTGGACTCAATGAGCTTATGCTCCAGATGTCTAAACAGCTGGCTAAGATCGTTCAGCCCATGGTCAGGAATGAGATTCAAATGACAGAACTTGGCCTCAAGTTTGCCCATGGATCGGCTACCTCGGTTACTCCAGGGCAGCCGAACCCTCCACAGATGAATCCACCATCAGGGGGACACACAGGGTATGGTATGCCACAAGTTCAGCAGGACCATCGAGTATGGTACAGCCGAATGTAGTGTAGCAGGTACCATCTCCTTTCCGTTTATATTCTAACATGACAATGCCTACTGCTAATCCCATAGCATTATCTATGGGATGTGATGATTTCCATTCTAATTTACAACATGGACATGTATCAATGGCTATAAAGCCACCAGGGACTGTTGGAACGTTGGGAATGCCTCACTTGGGATCAAATGCTTCGGCTCAGGGAACCGATTTTCAGGCAGCCACACCAGGTCAAACCGTATGTCCAGCCACGGGCTATGGAGCAACACAGCCTAAACCGTTTGGGAACAACGTAGGGGAACAACCATGGAATTCTGTTCCACCTTCCTCGACTGGTTTGCTGTTTGGTCAGATTGTGCCAGAACAGCCTCCTTATGGTCATTTGGGTTCGATTCCTCAAGGGGGAATTTTGTACAAGACACCAGGGGGAGTATTCAGGTGAGTAGGCATGGAATTATTTTCCACCTCATACTGGTAGTTACTCGGCTGTCCAAGGGATGCAATACCGGATTCCGGAAGGTTACACGAATGAGCAGCAATGGATTGGTAATCCACCTCATCTGGGTAATCTAGCCAGGACTTCATACACGCCTGAATATGGTTACAAAAATACTTACCAGGGGGCATCGATGCCTTTTGGATATCCAGTCGTTGGAGGGAATCCCTTACAAGGAATGGCAGCCGATGGCAGACCTCTTGGACCTCAGTTAATCGATCCCAACATGATTACTGAGACTATTAAGAAATATTTTGGCGTTCAGTTGAAGCCGTTAGACAAACCTATCTATAAGAAGCCCTACCCTGAGTGGGTAGACAAGATGATATCCTTGCCGAGAGGCTTCAAGACTCCAGATTTCACCACTTTTTCAGGTGATGATGGAAAGTCTACAATGGAGCATATTGGCAGGTTCACGGCTCAGTGTGGGGAGGCAAATCAGAATGAATACTTTAAGTTGCAGTTATTTCCCCTCTCCCTAACAGGAACTGCTTTTACATGGTACTCTTCCTTGCCGCCCAACTCTATCCAAAATTGGGCAGATATGGAGAAATGTTTCCACGACAGGTTCTTTAGACCTCAGCCAGAAGTGACCGCGACTGATGTAATGAATCTAAAACAACAAGTTGATGAGCCAGTCGTAAAATTCATTGAAAGGCTCAAAAAGCTGGGAAGTCGGACAGTCAGGTACACTGAATGGCTCTCTAACATTGTTCCAGTGTTCAAAAAGAATGGCAAATTGAGAATTTGTACCAATTATCGGAATCTGAACTTGGCAACAGATAAAGATGAATATATCATGCCCTTAGCCGACATGTTGGTCGATACTGTAGCGAGCAATGGGATTCTTACAGTAATGGATGGAAACTCAGGCTATAATCATATTTACATAGCCGAAGAGGATGTTCATAAAACTGCTTTCAGATGCCCAGGTTCGATTGGGATATTCGAGTGGGTGGTCATGCTGTTTGGGTTGAAGAATACTAGAGCTACATATAAGAGAGCTATGAATTCATTTTTCATGATTTAATTGGGAAAAATATGGAGGTGTACATTGATGATGTAATGGTTAAATCTAAAAAATTTGAAGCACACCTGCATGACTTGGAAATGGCATTTCAGAGGATGAGATTTCACGGTCTAAAGATGAACCCAGAAAATCGGCTGGAAATTTCTTGGGGTTTTTGGTACATCAGCATGGCATTGAGATAGACAAGAACAAAGCAAAGGCAGTGTTGGAAGCATCACCTCCCGAAAACAAGAGAGAGTTGCAAAGTCTAATAGGGAAGATCAATTTTCTAAGAAGATTCATAGCGAACTCGGCTGGGAAGATGAAGGCATTTTCTCAATTGCTTAGATTGAAGAATGATGAGGAATTTGTGTGGGAACCCGAGCACCAAAATGTGTTCGAGCAAAATCAAACAAGTCTTGGCAAACCCCCCTGTTTTGATGCCACTTGTACCGGGAAGACCCCTGAAGTTATACATGTCGGCTGCAGAAGGATCAATCGGCTGCCTTTTGGCATAGGAAGCTGATGATGGTACTGAGAGGCCTGTCTATTATCTTAGCCGATTGCTAAATTCGGCTAAGTCTAGATATACTTCTATTGAAAAACTGTGTTTATCTTTGTTCCATGCTTGTACAAAACTTGAATATTATTTATTACCCAAAGAAGTGTTGGTTTTGTGCAAGATTGATATTATTAAATATTGACTTAATAGGCCTATCTTACAAGGTAGATTGATGAAGTGGGCCATTAAGTTAAGTGCATATACATTGACATACGTACCATTAAAGGCTGTAAAAGGCCAAGCTGTAGCCGATTTCGTGGCTCAGCATCCCTCGGTTGATAAAGTTGATCCATTTGAAGAGGTTAACTGTTGTATTAACCTTAAGCCATGGGTTTTGACGTTTGATGGATCGAAGACCAAAAAAGGTGCGGGGGCTGGAGTTACCATTGTGGGTCCAACTGGACAAAATTGGAAGTTTATGTGTCAGCTGGAATCAAATTGTTCCAATAACCAAGCCAAATACGAGGCCTTGATTGTGTGACTGAGAATCCTGACATCCATAAAAGCTCAGTATGTTCAAATAATGGGCGATTCCCAGTTGGTCATTAAGCAATTAACCGGGGAATATAAGTTTATCAACTCTGAAATGTTGGAATATTACAAAACGACTAGCTTGTTATTAAGACAGTTTACCGATGTTGTAGTAATGCATGTTCCGAGGGACAAAAATGATGAAGCTAATCACCTGGCCCAGCATGCCTCTGGCTATAAGGAGATAAAGATCTTGGATGGCCAGATGGATAATCTAAAATGATATGAGCCAAGATGGGGCAAGTCAACTTTTCAACAAGAATGATTTGAGCCCAATGAAGATAAGAGCTAAAGCCAAGAAAGCCCAAGAAGTTATAAACCAAATAGTGTCAACCTTGAGGGAAATAAGCCCAAGTTCAAGTTTTAATGGAGTGGGGGCCAAAATGCTTACTTATCTCATCCAACTTGAAGACCCATGATGGACTTGGACATCCACCTCTTAAAAATGGCATCTTCTAGTTTATTTCTATTAAATAAAGTGTAATAAGCTTGGCTTCATGAAGAATTTCGAATTCTAGGCTTAGTTGGAGGTATCTTTTGGTTTGCATACCACAAGTAACTCCTTTTTGAATTATTAGTCTTTTATGTGTTTTGTGAATTATATGGGAGTTACACTTTTAATATGAGAAATAAGTGTGGCTGCTACATAATGGAGGGGAGAGAGAATAATAGCTCACCATTAGTGGCTGAGTTAATTTGTTATTTAATTGAGTCATTAGTTGTTGAATTAAGTTAGTCATTAGGTGTAGGTTATGGAATATGGAGTGAACAAGGCAAGCCAAAAGTTGGCAGCCACAAGCTCTATATGTAACACACCTAACTCATTGGAAATGATAACTTGGATGTTCATTTTGGATTAAAATCCATTTGAGAGAGAATTGTTGTTCTCTTGGGTTCTTAGTGGAGCCAAATTGTTCTTATCAAGAATTCCAAGATTCTTGTGGTGAATCTCACTTGGCTTATCAAACTAACAAGTTTGTGGCGCCATTCCATCTCTCATCTTCACCATTTCCTTCTTTTCTTCTTTTAATTTTTGGTTACAAGTGTAGTACGAATTTAACTTGATAAAATTCAACCAAAAAGATCATTACAAGGCGACCCTCCATTTGGATGTAATCAAGTGGTATCAAAGCTTAGGCTTTGGTTGAATTTTGTTTTTGTGTTCTTCATCTTTCTACCTTTCTTTCTTTTCTTCCAAAACCCAAAATCAAAAAATATATATATATATATATTCTGTTTTTGAAGGGAAATTTCGAAATTGTCTTTTTGCTCTAAACAAGTTTGAAATCAGAAGTGATCACGGGCAGGCCATGATATACATCACGGCCGTGATATAAAAAAAAAATTGTGCCAAAAGGAATTGAGAAAAAGAGAAGTTAAAGTTCTATTTGAGCAAGTTATGCTCTTGAAAATATTTCCCTTCTTCCTTTGTTTCCTTATTTTCCAAGCTTTTTCCTTTCTAGCTTTTCCTTTTTGTTTCCTTTGTTTTGATAAGTTTTGTGATTTTTGTTAGTTGAATTTTGAAATTTTTGTGTGGATTGTGTTTGACTCTTCTAAGGCCTCAAGGAGAACAAGTGAGTGGAAAAAGGCAAGAGTGAAAATTACATCTTGTGTGGGAAAAGCCAATTGAGTGAAATACATTTGTGTGCACAAGTGGGGGAGTGTAGTGAGGAATTTAATCATTTCTTGTTATCTTTGATATTGTGTGTTCAAGTGATGGTAGCCCATGAAGATAGTCAATCATTTTCTCTAAGGTCTTAAACTCTTCATGCTAGAATGGCTACTCAAATACAAAACCTTCAAAGGCAAATGGAGCAAATGAGTGCAAATTATGATAGACCAACTTGCCATCCTTCAAAACCGAGAAAATAGAGAAGGGGTTAAGATCAAAGTCCCTACCTTTCATGGGAAGAATGATCCCCAAGCCTATTTGAAATGGGAGATGAAGATAGAGCAAATGTTCCATTGTAACAATTACAATAAGGGAAATAAAATGAAGGTAGCATCTCTTCAATTTAAGGATTATGCACTTGTTTGGTGGAATCAATTGCAAAAAAAGAGAAGAAGATATGAGGGAAGCCTATTGAGACTTGGGCCGAGATGAGAAAAATCATGAGGAGAAGATTTGTTCCATATCATTACCATGGAGTTCTTACCAACGAATCAAAGAAGGAGGGCAACACTTCAACTTCTAAGGAGGCCGTGGCAAGTACTTATGGAAAGAAACCTATGGACACCTCTTCTAATTTGAGAGAAAGAAAAATGCAAGTGGAAAAAGAAAAAGAGAGTGAGAAGAAAGAGGGAGAGAAAGCAAAACAAGAAAATGAGGCAAAAGCAAAAGAGAGTGAAAATAAAAATGCAAGTGGAAAAAGAAAAAGAGAGTGAGAAGAAAGAGGGAGAGAAATCAAAACAAGAAAATGAGGCAAAACCAAAAGAGAGTGAAAAGAAAAGTGATGATCAAAAGAAAGAGAGAAAAGAAGAGTGATGAACAAGAGAAAAATAGTGAGCATAAAGAGAGTTCTTTGGCAACAAAAAATGAGGAGAAGAGGGCTTTGATTTCAGGGCAGCCCCAATGCATACTTTATTGCAAGGACTTTTGTTTAATTGCTAATGCTTCTAATGATCTCTCTTTGCCTAGTGGTGTTGAAACTCTTTTGCAGGAATTTGTAGATTTAATCCCAAAGGAAGCACCCCATGGTTTGAGAACTTACATAGGTTCCCAAAAGCTCACTCATGCATCCATTCATGTTTTACCTTTTCTTGAAAAATGTCTTGAACTTAAGTTTGATGCAACCCATTTGATTGTGAGGAACATTTTAGATGAACCACCAATATCTACTTTTGGTGAGAAGCGCAGTGAGGCTATGCTTGGGTATTCCACTTATGAAAATGAGCTGATGCCTTTGGAATGGAATGAAAATTTTTCATATGTCATGCACCATTATCAAAGAAAGGTAAACATTGTGTAGATGCAATTTCAAGAAGGTATAATTTGCTTACTACCTTTGGCACTCAATTGTTTGAATTTAAAAATCTTAAGATGACATATGTGCATGATTGGAAATTTCCTAACATATTTGTTACATGTGAAGAATTCTTTAGATATGTGTTTGATCCCGGAGTTTGGGATTGGGTGCACATGAAAAATGAGAGGTTTCCTTCATGGAGGAAATCCAAGCCACAACCAAGAGAAGAAGAGCTACTACAAGTGTTGGTCAAGGTCAATAAATATGGTGTTAGTGCAATTTTCAATGTGGAAGAATTGTTTCCTTTTGATGTAGGTGATAAAGAACCAAATTCGAGGTCCAATTCACTTAAAGAAGGAGGGATGATATGAGCCAAGATGGGGCAAGTCCACTTTTCAACAAGAATGATTTGAGCCCAATGAAGATCATGGATCAAGAAGCACTACAAGGATTTGGTGGGCCTAAGACAAGAGCTAAAGCCAAGAAAGCCCAAGAAGTTATAAACCAAATAGTGTCAACCTTGAGGGAAATAAGCCCAAGTACAAGTTTTAATGGAGTGGGGGCCAAAATGCTTACTTATCTCATCCAACTTGAAGACCCATGATGGACTTGGACATCCACCTCTTAAAAATGGCATCTTCTAGTTTATTTCTATTAAATAAAGTGTAATAAGCTTGGCTTCATGAAGAATTTCAAATTCTAGGCTTAGTTGGAGGTATCTTTTGGTTTGCATACCACAAGTAACTCCTTTTTGAATTATTAGTCTTTTATGTGTTTTGTGAATTATGTGGGAGTTACACTTTTAATATGAGAAATAAGTGTGGCTGCTACATAATGGAGGGGAGAGAGAATAATAGCTCACCATTAGTGGCTGAGTTAATTTGTTAGTTAATTGAGTCATTAGTTGTTGAATTAAGTTAGTCATTAGGTGTAGGTTATGGAATATTGAGTGAACAAGGCAAGCCAAAAGTTGGCAGCCACAAGCTCTATATGTAACACACCTAACTCATTGGAAATGATAACTTGGATGTTCATTTTGGATTAAAATCCATTTGAGAGAGAATTGTTCTCTTGGGTTCTTAGTGGAGCCAAATTGTTCTTATCAAGAATCCAAGATTCTTGTGGTGAATCTCACTTGGCTTATCAAACTAACAAGTTTGTGGTGCCATTCCATCTCTCATCTTCACCATTTCCTTCTTTTCTTCTTTTAATTTTTGGTTACAAGTGTAGTACGAATTTAACTTGTTAAAATTCAACCAAAAAGATCATTACAAGGCGACCCTCCATTTGGATGTCATCAAGTGGTATCAAAGCTTAGGCTTTGGTTGAATTTTGTTTTTGTGTTCTTCATCTTTCTACCTTTCTTTCTTTTCTTCCAAAACCCAAAATCAAAAAATATATATATATATATTCTGTTTTTGAAGGGAAATTTCGAAATTGTCTTTTTGCTCTAAACAAGTTTGAAATCAGAAGTGATCACGGGCAGGCCATGATATACATCACGGCCGTGATATAAAAAAAAAATTGTGCCAAAAGGAATTGAGAAAAAGAGAAGTTAAAGTTCTATTTGAGCAAGTTGTGCTCTTGAAAATATTTCCCTTCTTCCTTTGTTTCCTTATTTTCCAAGCTTTTTCCTTTCTAGCTTTTCCTTTTTGTTTCCTTTGTTTTGATAAGTTTTGTGATTTTTGTTAGTTGAATTTTGAAATTTTTGTGTGGATTGTGTTTGACTCTTCTAAGGCCTCAAGGAGAACAAGTGAGTGGAAAAAGGCAAGAGTGAAAATTACATCTTGTGGGAAAAGCCAATTGAGTGAAATACATTTGTGTGCACAAGTGGGGGAGTGTAGTGAGGAATTTAATCATTTCTTGTTATCTTTGATATTGTGTGTTCAAGTGATGGTAGCCCATGAAGATAGTCAATCATTTTCTCTAAGGTCTTAAACTCTTCATGCTAGAATGGCTACTCAAATACAAAACCTTCAAAGGCAAATGGAGCAAATGAGTACAAATTATGATAGACCACTTGCCATCCTTCAAACCGAGAAAATAGAGAAGGGGTTAAGATCAAAGTCCCTACCTTTCATGGGAAGAATGATCCCCAAGCCTATTTGAAATGGGAGATGAAGATAGAGCAAATGTTCCATTGTAACAATTACAATAAGGGAAATAAAATGAAGGTAGCATCTCTTCAATTTAAGGATTATGCACTTGTTTGGTGGAATCAATTGCAAAAAAAGAGAAGAAGATATGAGGGAAGCCTATTGAGACTTGGGCCGAGATGAGAAAAATCATGAGGAGAAGATTTGTTCCATATCATTACCATGGAGTTCTTACCAACGAATCAAAGAAGGAGGGCAACACTTCAACTTCTAAGGAGGCCGTGGCAAGTACTTATGGAAAGAAACCTATGGACACCTCTTCTAATTTGAGAGAAAGAAAAATGCAAGTGGAAAAAGAAAAAGAGAGTGAGAAGAAAGAGGGAGAGAAAGCAAAACAAGAAAATGAGGCAAGCAAAAGAGAGTGAAAAGAAAAATGCAAGTGGAAAAAGAAAAAGAGAGTGAGAAGAAAGAGGGAGAGAAATCAAAACAAGAAAATGAGGCAAAACCAAAAGAGAGTGAAAAGAAAAGTGATGATCAAAAGAAAGAGAGAAAAGAAGAGTGATGAACAAGAGAAAAATAGTGAGCATAAAGAGAGTTCTTTGGCAACAAAAAATGAGGAGAAGAGGGCTTTGATTTCAGGGCAGCCCCAATGCATACTTTATTGCAAGGACTTTTGTTTAATTGCTAATGCTTCTAATGATCTCTCTTTGCCTAGTGGTGTTGAAACTCTTTTGCAGGAATTTGTAGATTTAATCCCAAAGGAAGCACCCCATGGTTTGAGAACTTACATAGGTTCCCAAAAGCTCACTCATGCATCCATTCATGTTTTACCTTTTCTTGAAAAATGTCTTGAACTTAAGTTTGATGCAACCCATTTGATTGTGAGGAACATTTTAGATGAACCACCAATATCTACTTTTGGTGAGAAGCGCAGTGAGGCTATGCTTGGGTATTCCACTTATGAAAATGAGCTGATGCCTTTGGAATGGAATGAAAATTTTTCATATGTCATGCACCATTATCAAAGAAAGGTAAACATTGTGTAGATGCAATTTCAAGAAGGTATAATTTGCTTACTACCTTTGGCACTCAATTGTTTGAATTTAAAAATCTTAAGATGACATATGTGCATGATTGGAAATTTCCTAACATATTTGTTACATGTGAAGAATTCTTTAGATATGTGTTTGATCCCGGAGTTTGGGATTGGGTGCACATGAAAAATGAGAGGTTTCCTTCATGGAGGAAATCCAAGCCACAACCAAGAGAAGAAGAGCTACTACAAGTGTTGGTCAAGGTCAATAAATATGGTGTTAGTGCAATTTTCAATGTGGAAGAATTGTTTCCTTTTGATGTAGGTGATAAAGAACCAAATTCGAGGTCCAATTCACTTAAAGAAGGAGGGGATGATATGAGCCAAGATGGGGCAAGTCCACTTTTCAACAAGAATGATTTGAGCCCAATGAAGATCATGGATCAAGAAGCACTACAAGGATTTGGTGGGCCTAAGACAAGAGCTAAAGCCAAGAAAGCCCAAGAAGTTATAAACCAAATAGTGTCAACCTTGAGGGAAATAAGCCCAAGTACAAGTTTTAATGGAGTGGGGGCCAAAATGCTTACTTATCTCATCCAACTTGAAGACCCATGATGGACTTGGACATCCACCTCTTAAAAATGGCATCTTCTAGTTTATTTCTATTAAATAAAGTGTAATAAGCTTGGCTTCATGAAGAATTTCAAATTCTAGGCTTAGTTGGAGGTATCTTTTGGTTTGCATACCACAAGTAACTCCTTTTTGAATTATTAGTCTTTTATGTGTTTTGTGAATTATGTGGGAGTTACACTTTTAATATGAGAAATAAGTGTGGCTGCTACATAATGGAGGGGAGAGAGAATAATAGCTCACCATTAGTGGCTGAGTTAATTTGTTAGTTAATTGAGTCATTAGTTGTTGAATTAAGTTAGTCATTAGGTGTAGGTTATGGAATATTGAGTGAACAAGGCAAGCCAAAAGTTGGCAGCCACAAGCTCTATATGTAACACACCTAACTCATTGGAAATGATAACTTGGATGTTCATTTTGGATTAAAATCCATTTGAGAGAGAATTGTTCTCTTGGGTTCTTAGTGGAGCCAAATTGTTCTTATCAAGAATCCAAGATTCTTGTGGTGAATCTCACTTGGCTTATCAAACTAACAAGTTTGTGGTGCCATTCCATCTCTCATCTTCACCATTTCCTTCTTTTCTTCTTTTAATTTTTGGTTACAAGTGTAGTACGAATTTAACTTGTTAAAATTCAACCAAAAAGATCATTACAAGGCGACCCTCCATTTGGATGTCATCAAGTGGTATCAAAGCTTAGGCTTTGGTTGAATTTTGTTTTTGTGTTCTTCATCTTTCTACCTTTCTTTCTTTTCTTCCAAAACCCAAAATCAAAAAATATATATATATATTCTGTTTTTGAAGGGAAATTTCGAAATTGTCTTTTTGCTCTAAACAAGTTTGAAATCAGAAGTGATCACGGGCAGGCCATGATATACATACGGCCGTGATATAAAAAAAAATTGTGCCAAAAGGAATTGAGAAAAAGAGAAGTTAAAGTTCTATTTGAGCAAGTTGTGCTCTTGAAAATATTTCCCTTCTTCCTTTGTTTCCTTATTTTCCAAGCTTTTTCCTTTCTAGCTTTTCCTTTTTGTTTCCTTTGTTTTGATAAGTTTTGTGATTTTTGTTAGTTGAATTTTGAAATTTTTGTGTGGATTGTGTTTGACTCTTCTAAGGCCTCAAGGAGAACAAGTGAGTGGAAAAGGCAAGAGTGAAAATTACATCTTGTGTGGGAAAAGCCAATTGAGTGAAATACATTTGTGTGCACAAGTGGGGGAGTGTAGTGAGGAATTTAATCATTTCTTGTTATCTTTGATATTGTGTGTTCAAGTGATGGTAGCCCATGAAGATAGTCAATCATTTTCTCTAAGGTCTTAAACTCTTCATGCTAGAATGGCTACTCAAATACAAAACCTTCAAAGGCAAATGGAGCAAATGAGTACAAATTATGATAGACCACTTGCCATCCTTCAAAACCGAGAAAATAGAGAAGGGGTTAAGATCAAAGTCCCTACCTTTCATGGGAAGAATGATCCCCAAGCCTATTTGAAATGGGAGATGAAGATAGAGCAAATGTTCCATTGTAACAATTACAATAAGGGAAATAAAATGAAGGTAGCATCTCTTCAATTTAAGGATTATGCACTTGTTTGGTGGAATCAATTGCAAAAAAAGAGAAGAAGATATGAGGGAAGCCTATTGAGACTTGGGCCGAGATGAGAAAAATCATGAGGAGAAGATTTGTTCCATATCATTACCATGGAGTTCTTACCAACGAATCAAAGAAGGAGGGCAACACTTCAACTTCTAAGGAGGCCGTGGCAAGTACTTATGGAAAGAAACCTATGGACACCTCTTCTAATTTGAGAGAAAGAAAAATGCAAGTGGAAAAAGAAAAAGAGAGTGAGAAGAAAGAGGGAGAGAAAGCAAAACAAGAAAATGAGGCAAAAGCAAAAGAGAGTGAAAAGAAAAATGCAAGTGGAAAAAGAAAAAGAGAGTGAGAAGAAAGAGGGAGAGAAATCAAAACAAGAAAATGAGGCAAAACCAAAAGAGAGTGAAAAGAAAAGTGATGATCAAAAGAAAGAGAGAAAAGAAGAGTGATGAACAAGAGAAAAATAGTGAGCATAAAGAGAGTTCTTTGGCAACAAAAAATGAGGAGAAGAGGGCTTTGATTTCAGGGCAGCCCCAATGCATACTTTATTGCAAGGACTTTTGTTTAATTGCTAATGCTTCTAATGATCTCTCTTTGCCTAGTGGTGTTGAAACTCTTTTGCAGGAATTTGTAGATTTAATCCCAAAGGAAGCACCCCATGGTTTGAGAACTTACATAGGTTCCCAAAAGCTCACTCATGCATCCATTCATGTTTTACCTTTTCTTGAAAAATGTCTTGAACTTAAGTTTGATGCAACCCATTTGATTGTGAGGAACATTTTAGATGAACCACCAATATCTACTTTTGGTGAGAAGCGCAGTGAGGCTATGCTTGGGTATTCCACTTATGAAAATGAGCTGATGCCTTTGGAATGGAATGAAAATTTTTCATATGTCATGCACCATTATCAAAGAAAGGTAAACATTGTGTAGATGCAATTTCAAGAAGGTATAATTTGCTTACTACCTTTGGCACTCAATTGTTTGAATTTAAAAATCTTAAGATGACATATGTGCATGATTGGAAATTTCCTAACATATTTGTTACATGTGAAGAATTCTTTAGATATGTGTTTGATCCCGGAGTTTGGGATTGGGTGCACATGAAAAATGAGAGGTTTCCTTCATGGAGGAAATCCAAGCCACAACCAAGAGAAGAAGAGCTACTACAAGTGTTGGTCAAGGTCAATAAATATGGTGTTAGTGCAATTTTCAATGTGGAAGAATTGTTTCCTTTTGATGTAGGTGATAAAGAACCAAATTCGAGGTCCAATTCACTTAAAGAAGGAGGGGATGATATGAGCCAAGATGGGGCAAGTCAACTTTTCAACAAGAATGATTTGAGCCCAATGAAGATCATGGATCAAGAAGCACTACAAGGATTTGGTGGGCCTAAGACAAGAGCTAAAGCCAAGAAAGCCCAAGAAGTTATAAACCAAATAGTGTCAACCTTGAGGGAAATAAGCCCAAGTACAAGTTTTAATGGAGTGGGGGCCAAAATGCTTACTTATCTCATCCAACTTGAAGACCCATGATGGACTTGGACATCCACCTCTTAAAAATGGCATCTTCTAGTTTATTTCTATTAAATAAAGTGTAATAAGCTTGGCTTCATGAAGAATTTCGAATTCTAGGCTTAGTTGGAGGTATCTTTTGGTTTGCATACCCCAAGTAACTTCTTTTTGAATTATTAGTCTTTTATGTGTTTTGTTAATTATGTGGGAGTTACACTTTTAATATGAGAAATAAGTGTGGCTGCTACATAATGGAGGGGAGAGAGAATAATAGCTCACCATTAGTGGCTGAGTTAATTTGTTAGTTAATTGAGTCATTAGTTGTTGAATTAAGTTAGTCATTAGGTGTAGGTTATGGAATATTGAGTGAACAAGGCAAGCCAAAAGTTGGCAGCCACAAGCTCTATATGTAACACACCTAACTCATTGGAAATGATAACTTGGATGTTCATTTTGGATTAAAATCCATTTGAGAAAGAATTGTTCTCTTGGGTTCTTAGTTGAGCCAAATTGTTCTTATCAAGAATCCAAGATTCTTGTGGCGAACCTCATAGGCTTATCAAACTTCCATGTTTGTGGCGCCCTCATCATCTCTACCTTCTTCCATTTTATATCTTTTCTTCTCTTTAATTTGGTTACAAAAGTGACTACAATTTTAACTTATTTGAAATTCAACCAAAACATCATTCCAAGGCGACCCTCCATTTGGTTGTCATCATAAAAGAAATAATGTCTCTAGATAGCCATTCAGCCGAGGATTGGAGAGATGAACTTTATTTAAAAAGTCCCTCGGCTAAGGCAGACTACAAAGTGAGACAGAGGGCTTTGAAGTATTCATTACTGGATGGAGAACTGGTAAGAAGGGGAATCGATGGAGTGTATATTAAGTGCGTGGGAAAAGAAAAGGCCCTAAGAGTGATGTGGGAAGTTCATGAAGGAATTTGTGGTGCTCACAGGGCAGGACCAGTTATGAAGTGGACTTTGCATCCGATGGGGTATTATTGGCCCACCATGACAGCTGATTGTTATCAGCATGCCAAAGGATGTGAAGCATGTCAAATACATGGTCCCATTCAATGAGTGTCAGCCAAGGAACTTCATACCATAGTCAAGTACTTATCGGTTAGTTAATATGCAAGGTGAAGAATTGAATCATAGCATAAACGACAAGTACTTAAAATCATATTATCCTTCCATTTGGGAAGGAATAAGTTCAAAATGATAACCACAAGCCAACCAAATAGCTTCCTAAAACCATTAAGAATAAAATTACAGAAGGAAAACACCATCTGCTGCTAAAATACGATTCTAGTATATTGGATCGGCTGATGGTTTGGGAATGGCTGCAAAATCATATTTTTTCTTCGGTCTGACCAGTAGGAAGAGCTTCAACCGAGGCAGCCAGTGCCACATCTTAGGCAAAAATGTATCATTCCTCAATTGTTTTTGCCTCTTCACTCCCTTCGGCCACGGGAGTTTCTTCAGCCGCACAGTTGCTTCACTAGTCGTGATGTCACTCACGACAGCATCTATGATAGTTTCAGCTGGTGCGGGCAATATAATGACAGGCTCCGAAGTTGATACGCTTGGCATGGGGGTAAGAGTAGTCGGTTCCACGATGGTAGGAGCTGGTGTTGCTTTGCCTTCTATGAACAGGGTTTTAAATTCTCTCCGGAAGCTTTGGTAGCCGAGAGCCCATGCTCTGCTGTAGCAATGTATCCCTCCAATGCGACTTATTGTTGAGCAAGGGGATTGTTTTCTTTGTCAAGAATGGTGGATTGTTGGTATAACTGGACTCTGGTCTTAGCACTCGACTCAAGTTTTTCTTCTTTTACTTTGTGTCGAGGCTCAGTTTCAGCTATCTCCTTGTTTATCCTTTCTCGTTCAGCCTTTAAAAATGCAAGGCGATCAGTCAAATCCTTATTCTCGGCCATGTCAGATTCTCTTTCAGCTTGCACGGCTAGGAAGGTGGTTAGCAACTGGAGTTTTTGGGCCTCAAGGCCAGAGAGTTGATGGATATTGGTGGAAGCTATCTCGAACCGCTTAACATGGGCCGAGTAATCATAGTGAATATCTCCAATTTTTGCTGATATTCAGCTAAAATTGGTCTTCTGATTTTCTAAGAAGGCTGGGCTTTGAGCTATCTTGGATAGTGCTAACCGTAGCTTGGTGACAGTCGCTTCATCGGAAGGCACTTCATTCCCCATTTGCTCTTCAATGAAGGCCAAGTGCTCGTCCACTGGGGAAGAAGGAGGGATAGCCGTTGGAGTAACGGCAGTCTCGAAATACTAGAGAAGGATATCATCCGAGATCAGGCAGGTAGGAGATGCTACAGTGTTCTCTGGAGTAGAAGTATGAAGGGTTTCTCAAACTTGGTCCTCAGCTGGTTGAGGGATTGGACGAACGGCTGATGGTACTGGGATGTTAGGGGCGTCAGCCGTTGGTTCCCAGGGCAGTGAGTGAGAGACAACTTCTGGAATGTTTGGCTAGTAAGAGTGAAGTATACGTTAGCCGAGGAAGATGTATAGAAAGAAAAGGATTAGAACAAGAAAATGAGGAAAGGAATTTACCTCAATCGTAAATCTTGGCGTCCTTTTCCTCGGTTGACTGTGTACAGCGGGTGATACATCAGGGGTTTGTTTCTTGTTTTTCTGAAATGGATAAAAGCAGTCGTTAGAATGTTGTTTGCATTTTAAAGAAGATGAGAGAGTAACAACCATGCAATTAAAGGATGTACCTTGGCAAAACCTTCGATTCCTTTCTTGGTTTTCTTGGGAGCAGCCTCCGAAGGTTCTCTGATGACCACTCCTTGGGATCGCGTCCTTTTCCTAGCAGCAGAAAGAGGGATGTTGTCGAGTTCGTCTTTTAGATCAATTATTCCTTTGTCTGCAATTTAGGATAGCCGATGGTTAGGAATTATCAAAATGTGAAATTGATCAGAATAAATCGATGGGCATCGGCTTACTTTTAGCTCAGGAAGACGAAGAATATGGCATGATGAGATGGGTTGAATGTTCAGAGGAGGAGATGGAGATCGTTCATCTGCTTTACCTTCTATCAATCGGTTAATCCAATCGGCAGCTGAATTATTAAAGATCTTGTCAACTACGGATGGCACCAATTAAGGAAATCCGAGGTTGTTCCTGGTTACTGTTGGAAACTTCTATATCGGAAGGCAGATAGTCGATCAACGATCACTGCAAACTGCTCCGCAACTTCATCTTCAGTGTAAGTTGGCCTGAAGGAGGGGGACGCTGGTTCAGAAAAATATGTAGGGATGTGTTGCAACAACCTAAATTGTCTTGCAAGGCATTGATGGTTGTAGTATTCGGAGGAGGACTTGTTGTTCCTCGACTAGGGCTTGATCCCAATAAGGAGGTTTTGAGCCGTTAAAGCACTGGCCCAACCAAGCACAATAGATTGGCAGGTGCTTTGGCTGGTCGTACCTTAGAAAGAGGTAAAAATCCAGGATGGGCCAACTCTAGCTGAGATGATGGGGTGAAATTCTGAAGAAAGTCAAGCAAGGGACAGAAGAGTGTTCACGGCCCCTACTGTTGAGCATTCCAAAGGAGTGAGAGTGATCAGCTGTTCTCCCAATATTGACGGATTGAGAGGAGGTGGAACCGAGCTCTTGGCTTGCGACATAAACTCTAGAAAATAGTGAAGGATCTAGAGGTGTAGGAACCAGAGTGGACTAAGGATGTTGTCAGTTTTCTCTTGATTTTTCAGTCGTTCCACATACACAAACATACTCCGGTAGAGTAGGCCGAGGAACAAAGGGCCGAGAGCTAGGGCTTGTCCAGAAGTGATAAGCTGAAGATAGTTAAGAACTTCGGCTACTATTTGAACTGAGTTGGTACAGATAAAATATCTGCACATCCAGTACAGCAGAAAAGCATGATGCTCGAGGTCGGTGACTTCCCCAGTCGAATTCGAGTTGGCCGTAATAAAATTGCTATAATAGCAATGCGGCTTAGAGCATTTGATGCCAGTTATTGGTTCGATTGCTTAAGAGAAAGCAGGGACTTCGATGCCGTGAAGAGGAAGACCGGTAATAGCCGCGACATCAAGCAGGGTAGGACTCATCATACCAAAGGGAAAGACGAAGCTATTGATGGAAGTGTTCCAGAAGCCGCAAAAGCTGAAAAGGAGGTCTACATTGACGGGGATTTCGTGACGAGAAAGCATGATTAGGTTAAAGATTCCCTAAGATTTCCAATCTTTGCTCTTAGCCGAGGCTACACGGTGGAGCCATTTGCTGTAGCGGTGGTGCCGTTGGGCCAAGTTCTGAAGCTTGAAGTTCTTTAATCGAGGGTGAACCAATCCGAAGCAATGGGCAAGGAAAACAAGCTAGGGTACAAGACATTATCAAGAAACAACTTGCCTTCATCTTGATTTTGAGTGGATGGGTTTAAAAGGTCATGGAATGATCCACACGATAGAGAGTGCCCGTGGTATGTTCAGCTTCAAATGAAGAAGATGAGGATTGGTTGGGGCCAATAGAAGCCGAGTCATCCGAAGCGTTGTGGCCATAGGAGACGTTATCGGAATTTTGAGAATCAGATGCGGAAGCCATGTTTGATCAAAGGAAATTCAAGAAGGTTGGAAAGCAGAAGAACTCGAGGAAGATTAAGAGAAATTAAAGTAAAAGGTGACAGGAAGCAGTCGGCTCAATTTATAGTAAAGAGGAGAGTGGTTGCAAAACTAGCCGTTAGCAATTAAGAAGGGTTGAGTTGTTGAGACACCACATGCGTAGATTGAGGTAAGCGGTTGTAGTACGATGCTCAAGATAAGATTGGTTATACCATTCTATCTTCATTTCAATTAGATAGAAGATAGAAGGGGGCATATGTTATCACCTAACTTAACGGAAGATAACTTAGCCGTAGTTGGAAAACTAGCCGTTTGGGAATTAGCCGAATCGGAAGCCAGTTGAAGGTGGTATTGGTAGCTGATGAAGAAAGATCATTGATGGAAGACGGTTAAGAAAATGATACGAGCTGAAGGATAATGCTTCAAAGTAATCTGTGGACAGTCAAAATGAGGGTGATAGCCAAAAAGGCCAGATAAGAGCATTGAGCATATAGCCGTTGCACATGCTAACAACCTTTCGAGATAAGGGGGAAACGGTTTCCAAGCTGTTTAGCTTGATTTTAGGAAGCAAAGAGACATTGAAGAGTGACGATAACAAGCTCAGACGGTTAATGGCGGATGATCATTAAAGAGATTCCTAAAATTTAGGGATTTTTGTTAGACATGGTTAGCCGTTGTAATCTAATTAGTTCACGTTGGCCACTAAGCGCATAATGCTAAAATATAGGAGAATGTGGCCAATAGGGACAGTTTTGCATAGTATTTGAGTTGTAGCCTATAAATACCAATTGTAAATACTGTATCAAACACATTTTTATGCTCATTTCTTCTTGCTTTCAATTTACTCTCGTGCATTTAGCTTAGTTATTCTCACCTTCCACACTAAACACTCTTTGGAGTAGTTTAGGAACCCATAAGTTAGGGGGCAGAATCCCCCTTCTAACTTCATCGACTGGTAAGGGAATCATTGCTCTTCGAAGTTAGTCGAGGTCACGACTAATTTTACTTCATCAGATAACACTTGTTGGTTCATCAAGGGATAATGGAATGCCAACACCACTGGTAATTTCGAAAAGTATCTTAGGCCTCCAGTACTCTTGTGGCAAATCATAAATTCGGATACAACACTGCACATGTGTTTGCTTTTGAGTATTAGGATTAAAGTCTTGTGTCCATTAAGATAAGCGAATAAATCTAGGAGAAAGATTCCAGGAACCAACTGTTCACACACTCTGGAGATAGATACATGATCTTGAGTATGAAATTCCAAGAAATATAAAAGCCTAAGTAGACAATGTCTCTTCACCATTTTATGGAGCCCTTTGCTGTCAACATCTAAGAGGTTTATATTGCAATTACTCGATGAATATTTTTAATTTCAATATTTTCAGTGTGTTGGAGAGAATGTTGAAAAGAGTATATTGGTAGCATTGCTCTAATTTAATAAGGAAAAATATGAAAATAGATTATCAGTAATTTAATAAAATATTTTAAAATTTTTAAATCCTAACAAATTCTAATTTTGTGAACTAGTTCTTCCATCCATAACCATCAACCATAATATGATAACTATTTCTTACTTTCTAATAAGTATTTGCAATGACTCTTATAATTTTGATTTGTCATTGAACTTGAGCCATATAATGTGTTACATAAAGGTAATAACCCAGTGTTAATACCAATATATCATATGCAATACCATAAAGATTCAACAAATTAAGTTTTAGGTTTTTGTTAGTTGCTTACCAAAACCATTTATTTTATCTAGGCGTGGGAATCAAAATCATTAAGTGTTCGATTAGTTAACTAAGTCAGTAAATAATTATTCATTTAGATCTCTTGGAATATCATTGATTAGTTAGCTAATTGAGCTATAAACTATTCCTAAATTAATATGTTTTATTATCATAAATTACAATAATATAATGGTCTCTTATATAATTCAATATCATCAATCTTTATCTATTATTGTTTAAGAAACTATATTTATATCATACTTTCCCATGTTAAAAGGTAACAAGTTTAATTTCTCATTCATATAAGGAGGAAAAAGGAAATCATATTAAGTAGGTACGTATTTATAAACTAAATAAAGGTGAAAATATTTTAATAATACAAGTGAAGATTTTCTTCTATTTTCATTGGTTTGTAAAATAAAATAGTTTCATTTAAATAAAAATAATAATTTGGATACCAAACGTGGGAAACTATTTTCCATACCAACATAGATTTAATACATTTTCGAAAGGAAAATCTTTTAGTAAATCTACTTATGTACAATTTTATTATTATAATAATGAGATAGTATGTTATTGAAAAACATCTCCCTCCAACTATAAGCATATTGAGCTATATATATGTAACTAATATCATATGCTTAAACCATAATTTACATAGACAACATGAGTACAACCTCTATTGTTGAACATTCAACAAAGTTAGTTGAAGAAAAAGAAGATGATGGAGAAGGGGATGATGATGATGATATTAGAAGATTATTGATTGTCATGGATCAAATCAATGAAACACCAAATTTATATAGGTACATGCTACTTGTTAACCCACCCAATATAAACTATATATTATGGTATATCATAAAATGTTGTTCTTCAACATCATGTAAATCCTTATATTTATCAAAATGAAATGAATTTGTGATCAATAATTTTTTTGATTGTTAACTTTTAATATGTCTCTCGACCACAACCAATGGTAAGCATGGTTTCATGGTACTTTATAAAAGTGTCTTCCTTATTTTTTTTTGAATGTTAAGAAGACTTTGTTTGCTAATAAGCTAGTTGGCACAGGAGGTTGTATCACCTAGGCGCAGCACGCAGCTCGACTGGTACATTCATAAATGTATTCTATACGTTCAACTTTATTACCATTATCATTCAATATTTATTATTTATATAGTCTCTATGTATGTTTATGTTAGAGTGTAAGAAGTACGGGCGATGGGTGCATTGCGAAGTGCCAACCAACAGAGCACATCACTTCTTGTTTTGTGTATTGTGTCGCTTATTGTAACAATCCTGGCTGCTATAAGGATTGACGACTGTCCCCACAAATCAACACGAGTCTTTTCAGCGTGCTATGTCCTCACTCACACGCTTCCTGGGAAAACTTCCCAGGAGGTCACCCATCCCAGAATTGCTCCAAGTCAAGCATGTTGAACTGTGGAGTTATTAAGTGATGGGCTCCCGAAAAGAAGATGCATCTTGTTGGTTAGGTAGTACCAATCAATTCATATAATCCATCCTCTATTGTATAGTCTCATACCTACACAATCTCAGGATCCCTCTCATTCTAGTGTGTAATCAGTTCATTCATGTGTCCCTCTGCCTAGAATCCTGCTAGGAGCCGCACCTTGTCCGTGCCTTCTTGCACCGGCGACCACTCCCTACCCTCATCGGCCCTGGGTGTCACATGCCCACCAGCTTCCCCTTGGTTCATCCCCGAACCACACCGTACTAGGAGAGGTGTCGCTTTGATACCATTTTTAACATCCCTGACCGCTCTACGGATTGATGACTGTCCCCACAAACCAACACGAGTCTTTTCAACGTGCTTTGTCCTCACACGCTTCCTCGGAAAACTTCCCAGGAGGTCACCCATCCCAGAATTTCTCCAAGTCAAGTACGCTTAACTGTGGAGTTCTTAAGTGATGGGCTACCGAAAAGAAGATGCATCTTGTTGGTATAGGTAGTACTAATCAATTCTTATAAACCATCTTCTACTGTATAGTCCCATACCTACACAATCTCAGGATCCCTCTCATTCCAGTGTGTAATCGATTCATTCATGTGTCTTTTCGCCTAGAAGCCTGCCAGGAGCCGCTCCTTGCCAGTGCCTTCTTGCACCGGCGACCACTCCCCACCCTCATTGGCCCCGGGTGTCACACTTATGATCCCTGACAAGAATTGGCAACCCGTTAGGTGATGTAACATCCATGTTGACAATTTCCTTTTAATTTCCCCTTTCATAGACATACCCATGCCTGCACCAGAACCCAGTTTTTATTTTTCACTTTTCTATTGACTCCATCAACTATCTTTCCATCCTTTCCCTCTGTATTGCTAACCAACATATCACATCGAGATCTCCATCATATCACCATTTCATTTTTTGGGTGCGGTATCAGCAGCAAGGCGGCAGTAGTGGTGAGGGGGTGAAAGAGATGGTTAGAAAGGGTGAAAGAGATGTAAAGGACAAGGATAATATTGTCATTTTATTATTTTTATATTTTAATCTCAACCATTGCTTTTATTTATTAATAAATGCATGGCTGTGATTGAAAGAGCATGCTGCTTCAAAGTTAGGGGGTGCATACAAGTATTCACCGCAGTTTTGAGGGAAATGATGACTTTGTTGATGAGGGCTAAAAGCACATTCAAGTAATTCACGTTCATTGATTAATTTTAATTTTTTTATATATTTTTTTGTTATATTTAATTTGGACTGATTTGTTTCATTATGCATAACAGGAGGTGTTTTAGGCGAGGATGTCTCAGGCTAGATCCCCGGCATCATTCTCTTCCCCATCCACCCAGCCTGGTCCCAAAGACGAGGAGCAGCTAGATAGCATTGCAGATTTGGGTGGAGGTTGTTGGTGGAAAGAAGTAGCACTGCCTTTATGGTGCTACAGACCTTGCTGATAACTGCCGGAAAGGGGTAACATGCATCGTCGATACTAGTGGAGCATGCACAAGTCACATATCACTCTCAAGATTAGAGGAGATTGCTAAGCTGAAGCAGAGGTTAGCCACTGCCGAGGAGCATGAGTGGCGGATGGACCAGGACCAATGATAGATGATGATACTGATGCAATAGATGTTGGAGGCACAACCAGAGATGATATTCGGCCACCCCCCACAGCAGTAGCAACCGACACAACAACAACAGCCCACATAGCTTCACCACAGCCTAGCAGCGCATCGAAGAGGGCAAGGAGGAGAAAGATTCATTTGAGGACTTTATATGACGGTTTCCTTATAAGGATTATTAGATGATCATTGTTCTAGGCTTTTATGGGGACTACTAGATTTGTTTATTTTTTAAGTAAACTACTAAATTTTGTTTAAATTACAATATACTGTAATTTAATTTTTCTTGTGATTTTAATTATAATTTAGTTTCAATCATTGTTTCATTTTTCATGTTTGGTATTAATCTAATCAATATTCAAATATAAGAATATAATTAATATTTAATTATGATAATATAATTATAATGTGATTAAATATTTGAATATAATAATATAATTATAATTTATTTCATAAAAATAAAATAAATATAATTATAATATTTAAACAAAAATAAAAAGTTATAAAACAAAAGTTGCCAACTGCTTTACCGTCGGTAACCATCAACTAAAACAAAAAAAAATTAATAATATTCACAAAAAACAAAACTGACAGCCTAAGTCGTTGGTAAGGCGGTACATGTTTGAGGCAGGCAAAGGTTGTCGGATATCCACGCTTTTTATGGCAGTTCATAGCCGTCGGTATTTACCTAGGGCTTTAGCCCATTGGTTATTATAGACAGTTTTGTCAAAATCCGTCGGTATTAGTTTCCGACGCCCCGTTTTCTGATCGACACATGTCCGTTAGTAATCTATAGAAAAAATGTGGTTACCGACAGCTTTATGGTTTTTCTGACAACTGTTGCTCGTATGTAATGACGTTTTTTCTGACAACACAATGTGTTTGTTTTTATGTTTTCAGGTCTTTAAGTTTATGTCGAGAATAAAACCAGTAAATAGTGGTTGTGGTTCGACATTGTTACGTTTGAAAGTTTTAAATGTTAAAAGTAACAGAAGTATACAATGTGCTTGATTTTGTGGTCTAATTTAAAGCAATAAATTGTTGTTGTGGTCCCACATGCATTTGAAAGTTTGAAATGTAACAGTTTGACTCTTAAGTTTTGCCAACAAAGATTTTTTTTCTCCTTTCACGTCGGATGCAATTATTTTTACACAAGTGCCATTGAAAGCGAATGTATTGCAAACGTGCAACCAAACAGAGATACAAACATCAAGGCTCAGGGTGGTCAAATATCTGTAAAGCTATAATTGCTGCATACTACCCTGCAATGAGTCGGGAACCACCTCATTGCTGAATGTAACAACATTATTATCAATTCTTGTTGGTGAAACAATATCATGGGATTTATCAAAGACAGTTTCCATTAAGTCATCATCTGCACCAATATCAGTTTCAACATTCAGAACTTGGGCTTCCCTTGCATTCTTTTGGACTACTACATCAAGTTGATTTAAAACATAGTTCTTTGGCATTAAAGAATTTTCGGGAAAAACATCAAATCGAGGATCGCCAACAACTCCATCACAACTTGTTGATGCAATATTTACTTGAACTTCAGCCTGATTTTCAATTTCAGTTACAGGGACTTCTTCTTCAGTTGCAATTGTTTTGCCCTTATCAGTATTAATGACCTTCTTTTGTTGTCTGGGGACATAAACCTTTCCTAAATTAGGATGATCGGATTCTTTAGTTTTAACCTGATTGCCATTCTTTTTCTTACAATTGGAGACAACATGGCCAATCGTGTGATAGAAAGAACAAAACCAACCCTTTCGACTATGATCTGATTTGGCAAATCTCCTGAAAGATCAATATCAACAAGAACTCTAGCATATGACCAAAAAATCAATTTCTTGTCGGTTCATCAAGGGATATTGGAATTCCAACACCACTGGCAATTTCGAAAAGTATCTTAGGCCTCCAATACTCTTGTGGCAAATCATAAATTCGGATCCAACAATGCACATGTGTTTGCTTGTGAGTATTAGGATTAAAGTCTTGTGTCCATTGATATAAGTGAAGAAATCTAGGAGAAAGTTTCCAAGAACCAACTGTCCACACACTCCTGAGATAGAAAAATGATCTTGAGTATAAAATTCCAAGAAATATAAAAGCCTAAGTAGACAGTGTCTCTTCATCATTTTATGGAGCCTTTTGCTGTCAACATCTAAGAGGTTTATATTTCTTTTGAGGCATGTAAATTATTTTTTGGGTGCAATCTAAGAGGTTTATATTGCAATTACTCGATGAATATTCTTAATTTCAATATTTTCAGTTTGTTGGAGAGAGTGTTAAAAAGAGTGTGTTGGTAGCATTGCTATAATTTAATAAGGTAAAATATGGGTTTGGGTACCCCTTGTACCCCTTAATATATTCCTTTTTCCTTCAAAAAAAAAGATGATCAGAAATTTAATAAAATATTTTAAAATTTTAAAATCCAAACAAATTCTAATTTTGTGAACTAGTTCTTCTTGTAACACCCCCTTGGGCATTACCTCGTGAACACGTGCGGAAATAAATTAAAAATAAATTCGATGGTTGCTTTCGAATTTTATTTACTTTAAGTCACAAAAATCTGGGTGTAAAAATTTTTCTTCTTAATACTTCGAAAAGTGGAGCGCACATCACAATAGTAAAACTATATTATACTCACCAACATACAGAGACTGATCATATTCAAAAAAAAATCTTCTACAACGTACGGATTTCTCCTGAAAATACTTCATTATTCATAACAGAATTTTAAACCATATAAAGGTTTTCAAACAACAAACACCGACTTTCTCAGAAACACATCACCCAAAGAAAAAATCCTAAGTTGGTCACTCTAATAGACATCTTCTGGAAAGACCTCCATAATTCTCACCATTATCACTAACTTCTCCAAGGATCGGGAGTAATATCCTCAAGTGAAGCTAGGAACTCCTCTGCACCATCTATACTCGTGTACCAAGGTACAACAGCAAAACCAGAAACACATATATATGCAAGGGTGAAAACCAACATATGGATTTTAAAACGATAACTACATGCGCAACACACAAAATAACGTATAACATATATAGTTATAACAACATAAAATACTCATGAAAAAACAAGTAGTTTATCAAAGGGTTTCATACCCGATAATCATTGTCATTTGTAAAACAAATGCATGACACTTCAATATTCATCGTCTAAAATTTTGTACTTAATCTCCGGAGATCCCAAACTGTATAAATGAGCTGATCATGCTCTCTTTGCCAAATAAGGCACACCGGATTTAACCGTAGCACTGTCCAAAACTAGGCACAATGGTCACCGTCTATGGTTTCATTGTCCATCAAAGCACAATGATACAACGTCTTGCATACGTTGCCATCAAGATATCCAGATTAACCTCATAGGCACGTCTACCAAAAAAATGCATGTAAAACATTTTGTTTCTCGTCACTTTTCTTTTTGTTCATTCTTTCCTTGTCGAAGCTCAAAGGCTCACGACCATCTCAACTTTTAAACATTTAAGTTTGTCTTTCAATTTCAACAATAGGACACAAAGTCCGAATGTGCCAATCACGAAGGTCTAGACCAATGCACCAGTCTTAGGTTCGTAGATTTTAGCACACAAAAATCAACATTACTTTTATAGGACACACAGTCCACAACTTCAACTTTAGGACACACAGTCCACAACTTCATCTTTAGGACACGCAGTCGATAATTTCATCTTTAGGACACACAGTCCATACCATTGAACACTAGAATCTCGACGTCTCGGCTACTAGGTTCGCTTTTCAACTTTACAATTATTTTCGTTCTGTGAAACACAAATCAAAAGCAAAATCCCTCAACTTATCCAAGTTGTCGGAAATAACACCGTTGTGTAAAACTCATTTACAGAAAATCCTTTCCGTTTGAAATTCATTTCTAAAACCGTCAAATCACTAAGAAATTCATTTTTCCCCTGAAAATCTTTTCCCAAAACTTTAGTTCTTGATAAAATAAATCATTTGAAACAAACTTTCTGTCCAAATAGATACTGCTGTTTTAAAAATGATTTCAGTAAACATTTTCGGAATTAACCTTCGTTTAGCAGTTTAGAAACGTTTTAAGTCAAAATTTGACATTTTCCCTTAAATTAATTTTCTCAATATAATAATAAGTTATTTTTTAAAATTAAATTTTTCTAACAACTTTTTATTTTATTTTAGAATTTCCTTCGTAAAAATTAGCAGCACTAAAAAAATTTCACGATTACCTCCTCACCATTACTCATAAATCAATCTTACACCGTTAACTCATTAAAATAATAGTATTTTCAACTGTTCCTCATTTTCAATAAATCAAATATTTAAAGAATATTTTTTTCCAAGATTTCATCAATTAAACAATTGATATTTCTCATCAAGCATTTTAATGCTTTTAGCTCCTTAATTAATTGAGCACTGACCACTGTCAGGCTTATCAATCAACAATCAACATAAATAAAAATTCCACATCAACGGTATAGTAAATAATACAGTTTATAACATGCATTAAAACTATAACACATAACAGCAGATAATTATATTCAAAAGCATATAATTAAAGCAGATAAAATAAACTACCACAATAAAACACAACAAATATTACAGACCACTCACTGATAGCATATAGCTATCGAAAAAATCCCCCAGGTACTCCCCCTCAGAGTGATTTTCCTCCCGAAATAAGTTTTGCCGAACGTATGATCTCCGTAAAACTCGTAAACGATTCACATAAATGATTATCCTTCAACAACCACAACATAAAACAAGTTAAATTTTCAAGAAAAACCTACTAACTCCTATGGTGTAGGTTCGGCCATGGCTAGCTAAATTAGCTAGAGATCTCAAAATTTCACATACTCTTAGATCCATGACCTTAGAGTAGTATAGAGTTAAGAACAATGATCATAAGTTTTAAAAAAAAAAAAAAAATCATCCAAGTTCTCAAGAACAAGGATACGGCCATGAGGGTTTCATGTGGCTAAAAATTTCAAAAATTCATAAACTCTTGGATTAGTGATCCTTAAGCATTAGAAACACAAGATTAATAATCATAAATCAAAAAGTGAAATAAAATCCTCTAACTTCATAATAAATTAATTTCGGCCTTCACATAGAAAATAGGCTAGGAATTTTATTTTGATTCAATCTCTTGGATTCAATACATATATGAATTAGAAAGATGAAATCCATTGTTACTTTCAAAAAATTTGAAACAAAACTCCTCCACCCTCAAAATCTAGGGTTCGGCCTTATGGAGAAGAATAGGAAAGAAATTTTTTTTTTTTTTTGATTCATGCTCTTGAATACTAAACATAGAGATGATGACAAGTTATAGAAATTGGTTTCATGATCATAGGATTTTTCCATGATTTTCTAGAGATTTTTGAAGTTCTACATCTAGGAATTTCAAATGATGATCATGGCCTTGAATCAAGAAAATGAATGAAGAACATGCTATTGATTGAGTGAGATGAGTATGGTATACCTCTTGGATGTTGAAAAATGACAAGGATTCAAGTGGTTTCTTCACAAATTTGGTTATGGCTAACTTAGAGAAAATGAAAGAAACTTCAGGAAGAAGATGATGTTTGATAAAAATGAGTGAAATGGCCTATGAGTGGGGGTTAGGACGTGGGTTTTCAAGGGCAAAGGTTTCCAAGTTGTTTTAATTTAGGGACAAAAGAGTAATTTCACTTAGGGGCTAATTGGGTATTTAATTAAGACTTAAGGACATTTTAGTAACTTCAAGCCTAAAGTAATCATGACAAACTTGTGGTCATGGTTGAAGGAGATGTGGCTGATTTTGCACCACAAAATAGGAAGGAGAAGTAAATTTGAAGTTGTCCTGCCTTAACCATGGTTAATATTTAACTAGAACAGGTTAGGTTAGGGGCATTTTGGTCTTTTCACCCTTAAATCCGTCATTACATGAAATAAATGCTAGGTGAGTCATCCCTATGACTCACTACCCTAGGTGGCAAGATGTCTCATCATCCGATGTCGGGTTTTGCCTCTGGATGTCCGTTCTCGACTCCGTCGATTACTCGATTTAGGTTTTACGCCCGAATAAGGTATAATAACTTATTTATTTTGAAAATTTTCAAAATAACCAATATCGTTGGAAATGGGATATAAAATCTAACCATTTCGTTCACGAGTCAAAATTAGGTTTTCTGATCAGCAAAATTTTACTGTCAGTGAAAACGCAAACCGGGTTCCGTCTGAATTTTCAACCCAAAATTTAACCGTAACCTTATAACAATAAGTATAATATGAATATGACTTTGGTTTTCCCAAAATCATTTTCTAAGTCTCGGATAAAAATATAAAAATTTATATATTTATTACCGATATTAGAAAATAGTGAAAATCGCGGTATTACACTTCCATCCATAACCATCAACCATAATATGAGAACTATTTCTTACTTTCTACTAGTTATTTGCAATGACTCTTATAGTTTTGATTTGTCATTGAACTTGAGCCATATAATGTGTTACATAAAGTTAATAACCCAGTATTAACACAATTATATCATCTGTAATATCATGAAGATTCAACAAATTAAGTTTTAGGTTTTTGTTAGTTGCTTACCAAAACCATTTTTTATCTAGGCGTGGGAATCAGAGTCATTAATTGTTCGATTAGTTAACTAAGTCAATAAATAATTATATTCATTAAGATCTCTTGGAATATCATTGATTTGTTAGCTAATTGAGCTATAAACTATTCCTAAATTAATATGTTTTATTTTCGTAAATCATAATTATATAATGGTCTCTTATATACTCCTTCCGGTCAATATTATAAGCAAAAAAACCCTTTTTTTGTTTAAAATATAAGTAAATTTTTCATACTTCCATCCAATTTAATGCTATTATTCCCAAATTACCCCCCACTTAATATAAATTATGTTTTCCAATACTCCGTGACATTATTCCCAATTTAATACAGAATATAAAGGGTCACCTTCCAATTTAATGCTGACATTATTTTCCAATACTCTTTGACATATAAAAGGTCATCTTCCCTCTCATCCTTATTGAAATTGGGATCTATTTAATACATCTGTATTTTAACGATGAAAATTGAAATTTTAGATGAATGATAATTTAGGTAATAAGCCTAATTTTTTAACAAAATTAAATGAGATTTATTAACTTCCTTAATATGTGTGTTTTATTTAATTTTTGCTTATAATAATGACCGGAGGGAGTAATTCAATATCATCAATCTTTATCTATTACTAGATTGTTACCGACGCGTTGCATGGTTGCAATTTTTTTTAAAATTTTATAGTATGAATTTTGTAGTAAATTATCGATAAATGAGATGATAACATTAGAGGGAACTAATTTTAACTACACACTTCCATGAACACTAAATGACTAAAAGCAGTACCAAAGGGCGAAACCCAAAACAAAAAAACAAAAAAAAAAACAAAACAAAACAAAAAACTTGAAACATAGTGTTGACAAATTCCTTGCCAACCTCCCATCGAAATAGAATTCTTGCACTTCTTCCTTTCAACCGATTTCTAGTACAATTTTTTTCATTCACCAGTGAGGTAGGCCTCCCCTTCTGTCTTGGTCTCGCTTAGGCGCTTACCATGCAACTAAACTTCTGTCCAATTTGACCCCCAATTATGTAATGCAATATTATTTGAATACAAAATTTAGACACCATATGTAATATCGTATATATTTATCTCTATCTCTCATTTACTTTTTATTTTCTTATATACACGCATTCCAAAAATACACAAAAACAAAGGGACACCATTTGGTGTCCCATTTTTTATGTTCAAAAATCATTTGCCAATTATGTATTCATATAGATAAAGTAACAATCTATTAATAATATAATTGAATAAGCAAAATTCAACCAATCGAACTCTATTTATTGTGAGTGTTTCAAAAATCAAGAAAACTAACCAATCAAACATATTCTCCTTTTACTTTTCCAAGAACATTACACACTCCCGAGACAATTAAATGGTATATTAGTAATTGTAACTCATTATTTTACATAAATCAAGATAATTAAACTAAATTAACTAACTTCCATAATAAGTGTAAAGTTAGTTAATTTTGCTTATAATTGAGTATGGAGGGAGTACTGGGTCTCTTAAAAGAGTATTTTTCAGTAATGAAGAGATTTTTTTCGAAACCTTTAGTTTTTTTATGTTTGAGCAATGTGAGACTTTTCCAAGCTTTTGAACACACTTATGCTAGTGGAGGGTGTACCAAACTTTACCCTTTAGATTTCCTTATTACTATAGACTTGGAGGTGGAAGAAGTTTTATACTTTGCGTGGATACTATGCTGAAGAGTAAATTAGTCACTTTCCTATAACAATGTACTATATAAGTTACTCTGCAATCTGCAAAAATAAAGGGAACATATCTATCTCAAATCAACTTGCCCGTTATTTAATAATGATAACTCTATTGCACAACTTGCTTATTTTGAATACTCCACACCCCCAAATTAATTGGACTAGAAGCAATTAATCTTCATTGCGTCTCTTTGAATCAAGTGGTTATAAATAGGATTCTTGAAAAAGAAAAAATGAAGGGGATAATCAAACCGTTAAGCAGTAATCGAGAATGTGAGTGGAAGCAATATTTTAGCTTACACAACATCATTAATCACCACATGATAATGTGTAGAACATGAATGGAATAGGAAAATGAGAGTCTCCATCCACATCCATGTTGCCGGAGCATGTTACAAAAATTTCCCGTGCTCTGAGTTACACGCATACACTATAGGCACAATTTCAGTCCAAAAATAACATATATTCAGACAAAGGCAAGTTATATATGTTAACATAATTTGAGCTCTCCGATCACTATAAAAAAACACACATTCTAACTCCAGAAAAGAAACCACAGCAACAACTAAGAGACGCATCAAGTTCCACAGTTTTAATGGTTGTTGTTCCAGCCTTATCCTACAAGAAAAGTCGCAATGTCAATAGAGATTCTTTTTTCAAAATATATTTGTTCACAAATTTTCAAACAATCGAGGACCATGCAACCCAGATCCCCTCAAGAGAAAAGGTTGGATTCATCATATTTAAAAACTATTTTGAGGGAATAGAATTAAAGAAACAAAAAGACAAAACTTGAAACGATAGATTCACTAAAAACACCTAATGTTTGGAGATTCAACATTTTAGTCACCTCTTCATCTACATGGCAAAAAACAAAAAAAAAAAAACCGAAGGAGGCAAGGGCCAGGTTGGAGATAGGGGAAGCTGAAGTCGATGATTACCTGGCTTGTATCCTTTCTAATCCAGAAGTCAGTATCATAAAAAGAGGAATGCTATGATCACTCTATCTAACACTCTCCCTTAAACACTCTCCCATATGTGAAGCTAAGTCACCCTATTTTTCCAGCCCCTTACTTGATTACCGGTTGCACAAGTTAAGAACTTTTAATATTTTTTTTTTTAAATTTTCTTTGTCTTTGATGGGTCTCAAACCCTCACCATTTGCACTCAAAAACTGGTCCACACTCCTGTCGTTGCTGCCTTTGAAGCAACATGGATTTTCTCATTTTCTGGGTATTGTTTGTTGTACATATAGACCGTAAGAGGAAGACGAGTGGTTCACCAGAACACCCACATCCTGCAAGATGTCAAACCTCCAAAACTCCATTGAAAATATATTATGCCAAAACCAAATGACTGCTCAGAAGTCTCTTAATTTATGAAGAAAAAATACAAGATCCGCAAGTCTTTTGCAAAAAGGAACGTGGGCAACAAAAAGAAAACAGCAAATTGTGTCGCTATATCCTCAAGTCTTTTGCCATTTTATTTTTTTTGGTATTTTTTGAAATAGGTCATTCGGTGCATAATTAGGTGTCAGAAGTGGTCTTTTTGTCTAACTATATTGTTGTTGATCTTCATTTGTAAAATTTCCTACCTAGTCGATGCCGTTCCAGCGGCTACTAGAGCGAAGAACAGAGTTTCAGAATTTAGAGGATCAGTGTTTGAGACCCACTGACAATAAAGAAAATAAAAAATATTAAAAGTATTTTAACTTGTGCAACCGGTAACCAAGTAAAGAGTTAAAATAATAGGATGACTTGGCTTCACATATAGGAGAGTGTTTAAGGGAGAGTGTTAAAGAGAGTGTTCATAGCATTTCTCTCATAAAAATACGTGCCTCCTTTGCCTTGGGTTATCTGCACATACACTTAAAATTAACACCAATTTTTTTTAACAAAAAAAAGGAGACATCTACCTCGCACAAAATACAACGTTATAAAAGATTTTCATAATAGTAGAGATTTTGTTAAAAGCTTTCCATAGTTATATATCGTATAAATTGTGCCATTTTGCTAGAATTATAAGTCGACATTGGTGACACTTTTAGATCTATATGAATAGAAGTTTATATATCTATTTTGCTGTTTATTTTTCTATTTTGTTGTATACCTAACATGTTGATATCTAACAACAGCAAGTCCCTTTAAATATTTTGACAAAGAAAATGACAGTAAAGTGTAAAAGGTTTTGGCGGGAAGCTTCACAAAAAGCATGTTGGCGCCTCCCACACTCCAAGAGACCAAATTTCAGAATATATGGCAAACCAACCTCGTGAACTCATAATGAAGTTCTTTCATACCTATCTTTTAGATTGACCAGTTAACAATACCACTCCTTGTTTTCTAAATCTGTTTTCAAAATCCCCTATGTCTAGCAGCCATAGTCCCAAATATGATGGCAGTTCATTTATCATTGACTTCGCCAACACCCTCACCAAAGTCACTGCCAATTGCACCATCATCAAGGCCAAACCGTCCAAAGGATTTCCTGCTCCAAAATACACTCATAAAGAGTTGCCAATATCAAAGATATGAAGAATAGAAGGTGGGAATTGATGTGTCCCATAATTGGTAAGGAACCTTGTAGAGTAGACCGAAAGAAAGCAAACCTGTATATCATTATATGGTGCAATCTATATTTTATTCTTCTGCAAGACCTTCTGAAGGGTTTCATAGATTTCAAGTCATCCAATATGGAAGTTCTTGCTGCATAGTTCTTAAAATACTGAGCCTTTCAACATCTTGGGGAAAACTCACTGGAAACATACAAGAAGAATGGTGCAAACAGGAAGAAAGCAAAAAGACGTAAGACACTTTCAGACTTTGGTAAACAATATCTCTTTACTAAAATAAGAACATAATGCAGACATCATGTGTGTCTACTATTTGTTACAGGCTTGTGATCATTTTCAAGTATTATATGCGGCAGCTGTGGATTTGAAACTTCCTTTATAATGTGCCACTTGACAGGGAAGTAGCCATTCCATTTATCTTGTTACCAAAAATGCATACTTTTATTGAAATCAACATGGCCAACCATCTCAGTTACGCCACAAAATTGACCAGTAGCATTGACATGAAATCAAGCAAGCACAAAAAACCTGAGCAACACTTTATTATGATTATTATTCTGAAAATAGTTAAATTAAATATGCAGATGAAACAATCAAAATTGAACTCTACATCATACAGAAAATAACCGGAAAACAGGGCATTGGTTTCCTTTCTCAGCCAACTGCATTTGTGCATCCTGGTATCCACTATCTAGCCTCTTATTCTCATTAGCAGTGATAGCCAACACATTGTACTTGATGCTCTTGTGGATATCATCTTCACTGTATGATTTTATGACAAAGAAAAGTGCATCATCATAGTTGGTTGGAAAATCCGGAAGGTTATAGAGATGTGTCCTGATTATGCTAGTATAGGAAAACAACAACACTTGCTTATCAGTTTTAACTTTTTGGTGCTAGCCTAATTCATAGTATTAACATTAGCATTAAGCAAGTTGTTTCGATGGAGGACTCCATTCTTTCCTAGATTGTATGTGGGGAATTTGGTGATAGCTTTATTTCAATACGTTTTGCTTAGGAAGAAATCCAAAAAACAATTTAAACCAATATATTATAACAATTCAAATGTGAATTTTCAGGTTTCATAGTACCTTTTTATTCAAATTTGCTTGGAGTCCTTTACTTGCTTGGAAACTTCTGCAACAGTGTAAGATGGGTTGACGATGCACTGTCGACGGTGAGGAAAGCACCTAATTCTTTAGGATCCCTTCTCTGGTACTTTAAAATGGTCCAATAAAAACATAATCAAATTTATAACCTGTCATACATCAGTATGAGCAAATGGAGGGATGAAAATTATACTTAAGTGTAGAGATGAAAACAGAGAAAAATATATTGCAGTCTTTACCAAAATGGAACGTGAGTTTTCCACAATCAAGAGTGTGAATATCAATAAAACCAAAACCAAAAATGAGTTGAATTACCTTACGCTTCTTCCCAGCTTGCTTTTGACCTTTGCTAGCTGCTTTGGACCTTCTTTTACCTACAACATTCACCAAATTAGCTACTTATTAGTTAAATTAGCCAAGACCTAAGATACCATAATATGAATAACATTGCATGCAGTTACTTAAGCAGGAATTAATCAGGATGCAATGTCAGGTTAATTCATTACCTTAAGGGTGTGTTTGGTTCAAAGGAAGGGAGGGGAGGGGAGGGGAGGGGAGGGATTTTAAAACAAATTTATTCTTAAACCCTTATAATTATTTATTTTAAAATACATAAGTGGGGATATTTTAATCAATATATACGTTATGTTTTAAAATTCCTCCCCTTCCCTCCAAATCCCCCCATTATTGGAGGGGAGGCAAAACTCACTTAAGGAGGGATTTTGCTCCCCTCCCCTCCCCTCCCCTCCAACCAAACACTATGTAAGTCATGGATGCAAACCGTCGTAGTCCTCTCATAGACGCATTCACCTCGAGTCATCCTTCTTCCTCACAACCATCACTGCCCATCCTCCGCCGCTCATCGTGTTCATCGCCCCACTCTACGTGTTCTCCGCTTCAGCTCCGGCACAAGCCACTGTCGTCTTTCGATCTCACCACAAACCAAAGGTGGATGGGGGGAACACCATTTCTGTAACAGACTGATTTTTAATTACGCTGTTTAACCGGTTAAAATATAATTAATTATATTTTAATCTGAGAATTAGAAAGTGATTTTTAATAAAATAAAATCATATTCATAGACTCTCTTATAGTAGAAGGTTACGGTGATAATTTGGGTTGAAAATTCAGACGGAGCCCGGTCTGCGTTTTTACTGACAGTATAATTTTATACCGGCAGAAAACCTTAATTTGACCCGAAACTTAAAATTTGTAGGTTTTTTATATTATGTTCGTGAGGAATCCTACTTTCCAAATTTCTAATCAGAAATAAAATATTATGTTTATTCGGACGAATTTTGGTAAAAGTTCGGACGGAAAACAGTCGGTGTTTTCACTGACAGTAAGATTTTAATGATCAGAAAGCCTAATTTTGACTCGTGAACGAAATGGGCTATGTTTAAATCATATTTCCAACGAGTTTGGTTATTTTGAAAATTTTCAACCGAAAACGAAATATTATGCTTTTATTCGGGCATAAAACCCTAATCGGGAAACCGACGGAGTCAAGAATGAAGGTGCAGAGAAAAAACCGGACATCGGAGGAGCTGAGTTATGGGGTGAGTCACCACCCTGACTCACCAAAGCATTTATGAAACATTAAGTTTAAATATGACCAAAATGCCCTTAATCTTAATCTAACCGAAGTTTAGTTAATTTCTAACCATGGTTAAGTAATCATGGCTAATTGTTGTGGCCAAGAATCAGCCACACCCTTCCTAAAATGTGTGCCACATGTTTATTAACCATAGTTAGCAAAGTAACCCTAGTTAAGTTAATTATTAACCATAATTAACTATTATATTATTTAATATTCACAAAACCCATTAATTCAATTCCTAAAAACCAAACAAAGCCTAAGATCTACCATATATATACCTCAGGGACGTAGTCCCCCCTCCCCATTTCACTCTTCATCTCTTTCATTTTCTTCATTTTTCTTCACATAAACTCCATTTTCTTCTTCAAGAGCTTTAAGTGTTTCCATTGAAGAACTTGCCAAGATCATCATCATTTCTTCATTTACTTCACACACTTGAGGTAACATGATCAATCCATGATCATCTCCTCTCTTTTTGAATTCATTTTCTTCCTATTTCATGAGTTTTCCATTTCTAGATCTAGAAATTTAAATAATTCTAGAAAATTGTAGAAAAATCATAAATTTGTCATGGTGGTTGTCCCATCCACATACATAACTTAAGGGTCTAACTTGTCACAAAAAAAACTTAAGGGACCAATTTGTCACTCGAACCTAACTTAAGGGTCTAGTTTGTTACAAAAAAAAAAAAAAAAAAAACTTAAGGGACCAATTTGAACAAAAAAAATAACTTAAGAGACTAAAAGTGTAATTTTGCCTAATAACTCATCTGCGCTTCTTATTTTCTGTTAGATTTTTAATTTAAATTTTTTTTTTGGTTATATAAAGTTTAGATTGGAGAATGCACACCCCCTACAAGGCCGGCTAGGGAATATCACCGACCTCAGCGAGGATTTATAGTGGAATTTACATATTGCCTACCAATAGGGAAGATCCGGGAATCGAACCCAAGTCACGGCTAGTGTGAGCGAAAGGCTTGACTAGATGTGTCAACCCCTGTTAGCTGATTTTTTATTATAAAATAAAATGATGAAAATATAGGAATATGACATGTCAGTTACATAGTTCAAATGGAGAGATATTGGAGCTGCTGAGGTGGCAACGCTAAAATTCGCGCTTCAGAATTTATAAAATATAAATAAATAAATAGATAAAATAGATAGATTCTTTAAGAAATAATTGCACTTTTGGTCCCCCTATTTTACTACTTGGGCGATTTTGGTCCCCTAATTTTTTCCGCTCGATTTTAGTCCCCACATTTTAAAAATGTGCAATTTTGGTCCATATGTATGTTAACATCCAATAATTAACATTCCAAATCAACCTTCACTTGTGGCACCAATTGTTAGAAAGTGTAAATAAGGTTAGAATATCATAAGCCACATTAGATATATCATTAATTATTGGATGTTAACATACATATGGACCAAAATTGCACATTTTTAAAATATGGGGACTAAAATCGAGCGAAAAAAAAACTGTGGGACCAAAATTGCCCAAGCAGTAAAATAGAGGGACCAAAAGTGCAATTAAGCCTTATATTTATATCATACTTTCTTATGTTAAAAGGTAGCAAATTTAATTTCTCATTAAAAATAACATAGGCACATGATTGATATGCAAAATTTTTAATGCTGGCAACTCCAAAGATTTTGGAAGTTTAATCTTATTTGCAACAGACAGAAAGGAAAGCTTGAGAAATGTCAAAGAACGACAATGAAAGACGCAAGAATGCAATTTAAAATCTCTTCTCAAATTTAAAATGACACTAATCATCAATTGTTGGACATCATGTGATACAACATATGTCATTAGCCCATTCAGGATCTTTTTGTAAATTCAAATATTGGCTCCTTAAATCAAGATTATGGAGTGAAATGGAGTCATCTCGACAAGATAGAACCGAAGACATGTGACACCATCTACCCCACATATATTTATAAAGCATAACATAGAAGAAAAAATTTAATTTTGAAAATAAGATAAACACATGCATATTATTCATGATAAAATGAAAACCAACGGGCAAAGGATACCATATTGTAAACAAAAAGTCGTAACACAAAAAATAAAAATAACATGGTTTTAAAAGGAAACATAACCATAAAACAAACCCAACCCCGATGTCACAATACAAAGCTGGTATAATCAATCCGAAGATTACAACGGAAAAACAAACTAAAAACTGGAAACAAATCCTAAACTAAGAGTAGCGGCTCCTTAGAGTCACTTCTCAACTGGCTACTCACCGTCCTCTGCATAAAAGATACATGCCCAACAAGAAATAGAAGAATGAGGAGTAAGAACCATATAAATAAACATAATGGCAACATGATATTTGGCAAGATGATCATAAAATAAAACAAACATAACATACATCATCATACATCTCAGAGCACCTCATATATAACATATAATGCAATGTGACTCACTACTCCAAATGCATGTGGATCCATCTATACTAGGAATACGACTTTAGAGTTACATATCCACATTGGCCATTAAGCGCCAACGCCGGTAGTCCACCAAACTATGGGTGAACCCCTAGGATAGCCGACGCACCTTACTCTCAGATGCATCCCAGCAGGTGTACACGATTCCCTAACTGTAGGACGAATCACCGCAGACGGCCAATCGCCTTACTCTCGGGCGACCACCCCAGCTATCGTATCTCCCCTAACAGCTTCATGCATGAATGCATGCATACAAACAAACAACCGTGATCACTACCTCCATCAACACCATTTACTATGGTTTAATGTTTTTACCCACTGGGCACCAAGGTTTAACATCCTCTTTTAAACATTAGTTTTTACGTAACACTCTGGCCAACAAGCACCAGAGCTTAATACCTTGACCATTAAGCATCAAGGTCTCATTGGCCAATAAGCACCAATGTACAACATCATTTAACACTCTAGCCAGTAAGCATCAGAGCTCAACACCTTGACCAATAAGCATTAAGGCCCCGTTGTCCAATGAACACCAAGGTACAACATCAACGTCTTAACGTTTGTTATTTAATTTCTTCATTGAGTCTTCATAAGGTTGTAAAGCTTGTCTTTATTTAGATCGGTGTCTTATTTTATCATTGGGAACAGTTGGGGTGGAACACCCCTATTATATCTTCATCGTGCTGTTCTGAGCAGGGGAGCATAGTCGTGCTTCCCCCAGCACGGGCGTCCTGACTTTTAAGTCAAGCACGATCGTGCTGAATGTTGAGCACGACCATGCTCGCCGGAGCATGGCTGTGCTGTTTCTTGGCAGAAGAATTGAAGAACCCTTGCTAGGCTTTCTAGGGCATTGAAAGATCAATCCTATTGGTTTTTTACTAGCCATCAACATCAGTTTCATTACTCTTAATTAATCTCCATGTCTTGTACTTATTGTGGAATTAATCCTGTAATTTCAGCTTCATTATTAATGTCCCTAAAGCGCTCAAGAATCAATCCTAGTGTATTAAATAATGCCTTTGAGTAATTATCTCACTTCTCTTTACAACGTTCAAGTCTTATGAACAATTGGGAAAACATCCCTTAATTCTTAAACATCATTATTAACGTCTTTTAATGTCTTATTAGCATTATTTCAACATCCAACACATCAACAACCAATCATAGCTCATGGTATAACAACATCATCACCAATCTAAGCATGGCATCATCAAATACAATTCATATTTAGGCATACTAATAACAATTAAACATTTATCATTCATATAGCAAACAACATCAAATAGGTAAATAACATACGACAGGGTCATAGGTTAATCCTTCATCTTACGCTACCCCAAAGCCTACATGTTCATACTAGCCCTTCTCCCTATACCTGGTATGAAGATTCCCAACAACGACGATGCAAGCAAACTAAACGCGTTCCCTCGAGCGGCTCGACGAGTTTCCCAAGCCTTGGTCAACACATAACAAACAACCAATTAATCCCAAATTAAAAAACTAGGAAAAGAGATTAATAGAGGGATAAACCGTTACCTGTTAAGGGCACTAACACATGACTTCTTTCCCAAACAGATGTAAGAACACTATGAATTTCAAAGGGTTTCAAAGGAAGGGAAAGGTGAGAGGTTTCTGTCACACTAGGATTGCCTAAAGTGCCAATTTGAGGGTTAACACTCATAACCCTCGCAGACTGATCTCTTTATATAGCTTCAGACCCAAGCACGACCGTGCTCCCCACTAAGCACGAACGTGCTTAACTCGAGCACGAGATCGTGCCCGTTAAGCATGGGCAGACAAAAAGAGCATCAACTACACGTTTCTCCGACATGGCCTTGCTCCCCTTGAGCATGGGTGTGCTGATACATGAGCACGGTCGTGCTCATGCATCAGAAAGGGATTTTCAACTTAAAAATCCCACGTAGCCCCTTTTTAACATTTTCTATACAACTAACCAACAAACAATCACTTATACAAAGCATATAAAAGAGCTTAAAAACTTAAATGAAAAACGGGGTGTTACAATTCCACCCCCTTATAAATATTTTGTCCTCGATATTTCTACTCACCTCGATTGAAAAGGTGCAGGTACGCCTCCATCATCTTGTTCACTAGCTCTCATATAGCACTTTCCTCAGTAGCCCCACTCCAAACAACTTTGACCAAAGAAACTTCCTTCCCCCTTAGCTGCTTCTCTTCTGATCCTTAACTCGAAGGGGTAGTACCACAATAGTCAAGTTATCTTTCAACTGAATTGAATCGGGTACTATCACATGGCTAGGATCATGAATATACTTTCGTAGTTGAGACACATGGAACACATTATGAATATTGGACAAGAAAGGTGGTAAGGCTATTTGGTAGGCGACTTCGCCAACTCTTTTCAGAATTTGGTAAGGACCAATGAATTTGGGAGTAGGTTTCTTCGCTTTCATTACTCTACCAACCCCAGTTGTTGGAGTAACTCTCAAGAATACATGATCACCCTCCATCAATTCAAGAGACTTCATTCTCTTGTCATGGTAGCTCTTTTGCCTACTCCGTGCTACTTTCATCTTTTCCTGAATCATCCTCACTTTTTATGTGGTTTCTTGCACTATCTCAGGTCCTAGAACAACATTCTCACCCGGTTCATTCCAACACAAGGGTGTCCTACATCTTCACCCATAAAGAGCTTCATAGGTGATAGCGTGAATCCGCAAGTGTACGGCTTCGTTGTCAAGTAATAAAAAGATCGAACCCACAGAGACCGTGATCTTAAATAACAATTAATTATTAAATCAATTTAACTAAACTATATATAAAAGGATTTGGAAAAGATTTGGTTTTTAAAATAAAGATTAACTACCAAATCAAATATCTAAAACGAAATCAATTAAAAATCGCAATCAAATCTAATCTGGTGTTTTTCAAATTAAAAGATATTTCCAGGAATTGGGTTACCAACAAGACTACTTAGGCTACTAAATTGACTACTCCTCTTGTTAATTATCAAAACACTTTGAAGGTGAATTTATCCTAATAAAGTTAATGTTCCCTCTCGAGATACAAGAACCGTGCCCAATTAAACCAACACCTACTCTCGTGATAATTGTATTTAAATTGAACCCATTACGATTTGTGACAATTCAATGAACCCTCGAAGGACCGCTTCTAACTCTCGTGATTTAAGTCCTAAGTTCAATTCCTATAGATCCAATACCTAAGTTCACTGCTAGGTTCATCATATCTATGACATGCAAATAAGTGCGCACCAAATTTACAAGTAATTCATGCAATAGGAACTAAATCGAAAGCAAATTGAAATTAACAAGAAGTAAAACGTCAATTCATCACATAAAACGAGTCTTGGGCATAGCCCCAATTCCTAGAAATAAAACGACTACTCACACATTGCCATGTTCATAGCAACGTTGAATAACAAAAACATGAAAATCCTAAGAGAAGAGAAGAAATTGAGAAGAAGAGAAATCCTAAAATTAAGCCTAAGGTAGCAGCCAAGGGGTCCTATTTTCGAGCCTAATTCCCCTATTTATAGTGTAGGTTAACTTGGGATTAAATCAATTACAAATCAGATCAAAAACAAATCCCAAAATCCCAGATTTTACGCGTCACGGCCGTGACGGCTGTCAGGGCCAGGCCATGACAGCTTCTGCTTTGTGAATTCTTGTGCTGATGGTCTGTCATGGCCATGATGGGCTATCACGGCCAGGCCGTGACAGCTTCTGACTTGCACTTTCTTCTTTTTTCTTCAGTCCCACGCGATCACGGCCGTGATGGTTGTCACACCCAGGCCGTGATGGTCTCTGCTTTGCTCATTTTCCTTGCTTTTCAATCTCCATCTTCATACAAACTTCGATTCAACTGGATTTGATTATTTTAATCATGAATTCCTGCACACAAACACCACAGAACCACCTTACCCGTTCCAAGGTAAAAACTAACAAAAATCAAATTAAATATGCCTAAACTATATGAAAATGCATGCAAAATGACAAGGAAATATGAGGTGAAATCACACTCATCAATAGGGTGCCATCCCAATAGTGGAATGGAAGCTGTTGTTATAGGTGAACTCTATTAAGGGCAAAAACTTGTCTTAACTACCTGACTGCTCTAGCACACAAGCTCTCAATAAGTCCTCTAAGGACTGGATGGTTCTCTCAGACTGACCATCAGTCTGTGGGTGATAAGCTGAACTTAGCCTATGCTTGGTTCCTAAAACATCATGCAAACTATTCCAGAACCTAGAGGTAAATCTATGGTCTCTATCTAACACTATGCTAGAGGGTACACCATGTAGCCTAGCTATCTCTTTGATGTACAACCTGGTCAACTTCTCTAAGGGATATTCCATATTCATAGGGATGAAATGGGCAGACTTAGTCAATCTATCCGCAACAACCCATATAGGTTCATAACCAGCTAGAGTCCTAGGGAGTCCAGACACAAAATCATAGAGATACTATCCCATTTCCACTTTGGGATACTCAAAGGTTACAAATTACCTCAAGGCTTTTGGTGTTCTGTCTTAGCCTTTTGGCATAATAAGCACGCATACACACACTCAGCTGTAACACCCCAAAATTCACCCTTATGTTTATATGTGTTAGTTTTGGCATATATATATCGTTATATGTTTGATCTTTATGCATATGTGTATGTTAGAGGTAGTTTAGCCTTTGGGAGGGTCTTAATAGTGAATTCTGGTCTGCTGGGATTCGCCCGGCACAAATAGGTTCGCCCGGCTCAAAGGGTAGAAAAAATCACGTTCTGAATTTCTGCAGAATCTGCTCGGCCTAAGTTTTCTGAGCCCGGCCTAAGAGTCTGCGCCCGGCCTAAATTTTCTGAGCCCGGTCTAATGATGCTGACAGCATTTTGGGGCTTTTGTTTTGGCCCATTTGCACCCTAATTCATTTTAAATCTCTAAATCACACCCTAAACCCTAGTTTACACGACTCTAACCCTCAGAAACTGCCTCCCACCTTTCTCTTTGAGATCTCATCACTTTTCTCTAAAAACTTTCTCTAGGGACCTTTCCGTTCACCATTTTCCACTGTTCTTCAATTAGGGAACACCGTTACGAACACGTGTTCATTGTGTTTTCTTTTTGGATCTCTAAACCAGGTAGAATTCATGCACCTTGTCATGCCTTTTTGTTAATCTCCTTTCTTCTTCTTGAATTGGGGATTAATAGTTTCCCTTTTAACGTTTTGACCAAGGCTTGGGGAACTCGTCGAGCCGTTCGAGGGAGCCACGCATAAGATTCGCTCAAGCATAATCGTAGTTAAATCTTCATACCAGGTATGGGGAGAAGAATAGTATGAACATATGGGCAAGGGGGTAGCGTAAGATGAAGGGTTACCCATGGCTCTATTATTTGTTAAATGCTAAATTGCTGTTTGTCATATGTTCGAATCTACGTTTATTGTTATTGGCATATTTATTCATGAATACTTTAATGATGTTTATGCCATGATTAATTGTTTGGTTGATATGTTGTTTATGCCATAAATAATGTTGGTCGATGATATTGTTTATTGTAACACCACGATTTTCCGCTTTCTAAGGTCGGTATAAATATAAATAAACGTTTATATTTTTATCTGAAACTTAGAAAATGATTTTGGGAAAACCAAAGTCATATTTATATCATACTTATTTTTATAAGTATACGGTTAAATTTTCGGTTGAAAATTCAGACGGAACTCGATCTGCGTTTTCACTGACAGTAAGATTTTACTGATCAGAAAACCTAATTTTGACCCGGGAACGAAATGAATAGATTTTATATCTCATTTCCAACTATATAGGTTGTTTTGAAAATTTTCAAAATAAAAAGGTTATTATACTTGATTCGGGCGTAAAAACCTAAATCGGGCAATCGACAGAGTCGGGAACGGATGTGCAGAGACAAAATTCGACATCAGATGGATGAAGACAATGAGTCATCCATGATGACTCATAGGGGGTGACTCACCAATGTCATGATGACATGTAAACAAATATCTAGATATTTCTTCAAGTTAGTGTAAAGACTATTTTACCCTTGGACTATTTTACCCTTGAACTTTCATTGAAATACCAAGTTTGCCTAACAATTTGTGGACACAAATCAGCCACTTCTCCTTCAACCTCAACCACATAATTTTCATGATTACTTTAGGCATGAAATGACCAAAATGTCCTTAAGTCATAACTTAATCACAAAATTGCCCTAAGTGAAATTACACCTTTGTCCTTAAATGAAAACAATTTGGACTCTTTAGCCCCCCATTTCCCACGGCCAACACACCACATTAGGCCATTCTATCCATTTCATTAAGTCATCATCTTCTTCCTCTGCCTTGTTCTTCATTTTCTCTCAAAATTCTCTAAGTTCCATAACCAAAATTTGTGAAGGAATTACTTGATTCCTTGCTCATTTTTCAATTCCGAGAGGTATACCATGCTTCTCTCACTCAACCATCATCATGTTATTCATTTAGTTTTATGTTTTGAAGCCATGAGCATATTAATTTTTCAATTCTTAGATCTAGAACTTTGAAAATTCATAGTAAATCATAGAAAAATCCAATGAGCATGAAACCAATTTCTATGGTCTTAATATCCTCTCTATATTTAAGATACAAGAGGCTGCATCAAACTAAAATTTCGTGCCCTATGATCTTGTTGAGGCCGAACCCTAGTTTTGTAGGGGGGAGGACTTTGTTCATGTTTTTAAAAAACTAACCTTGCTTGATTCAATCTTAAAGCTTGTGTATGTATTGAATCCATGATTGTTGAATCAAATTAAAATCTCTAAGCCATATTTTTACTCATGGCCGAATTTGGTTTCTTAAAGGATTAGAGTGTTTTATTTCAATCTTTGTCAAGTGACAATTAATTATGTCTTCCTAGTACTCAAGGATCATTAATCCAAGAGTATGTAAAATGTTGATATCTCTAGCCTAATTAATTTATGTTGGCCGAAAGTCTTAACTTTGTGGTTAAGATGATATTGATTCAATTTTTGTTAAGTAAGTGTTGTCTATGTCTTAATCTTGCTTAAGGATTCTTTATCCAAAAGCTTGCAAAATTTTATTATGTCTAGCCAATTTAATCACCCATGGCCGAAATCCTCCATGTAGGAACATAGGTGTATTTAGTTGTTTGATTGATGATTTTGATTATGGTTTGTTGAAGGGTGATTTTTGTGTGAATCGCGTACGTGTTTTGCGGAGATCGGATGTTTGATGAAACTTTAATTCAGAAGGAAAAATCTTCAAGAGGTAAGGGGAGTACCTGAGGGATTTTTCCGATAGCCGTATGTAAATTGTTTGTGGTCTGTATATATTATTTGGTGTACGTGTGGTTTTACGTAGTTAGAAATAACTGCTTTTAATTATTTAATTATCTGCATTTAATTGTGATTATATGTTGTTGCATGCCATTAATTGCTATTTTCTATATTATTGGTATTAAATGATTTTTGATGTTGATTGCGGATTAGAAAGTCTGACGGTGGTCAGTGCTCAATTAATTACAAGGTTAAAAGCGTTAATAAGCTTTTCATGAAATAATGAGTTTTAATTAGTGGAAAATAGTAATATATTATTACTTAATTAGTTATTTGGTGAAAAATGAGAAATAATGAAAAATATTGTTATTTAAATAATTTAACGGCGAATGAGAGTTCTAAGAGTCATAGTGAGAACGTAACCGTGAAAATATTTTAGCATTGCTAATTTTCACACAAGGAAATTCTAAATATTATAAAATGGTGTTTTAAGAAAATAATTGTTAAAAATAATTTTATTACAGTGTTGGAAAAATTATTTTACTAGAAGAGTCTTGTTTTGGACTTAAAACGTTTTAAAAACATCAAAAGACGGACAATTCCGTCAACATTTACAAAAGTATTCTTATTGAGTAACACCGAGAATTTGTCTAAAATGATGTTTCCAAGTTCAAAGTATTGATTTTTGAACGAAAATGAGTTTCAGATTTTGGATATTTTACGAAACGAGATTTTTGGTAAACAATGGTGGTATTTCTGTCAACTTAGTTAATTTGAGGAAAACTTTGGTTTTATTTTGTGTTTCATGGAACGAAAATAATTTAAAGTTGAAAACGAACCTAGCTACCGAGACGTTGGGTCTAGTGTTCTATGATATGGGCCCGTGGTCCAAAAGGTGAAGTTATGGACTAATTGTCCTACAAAAATTATATAAGTTGTGTGCTTTATAATCTACAAGCTTAAGGCTGAATGCATCGGTCTAGTGTTTCGTGATTTGCACTTTCGGGCTTGGAGTTCTATTATCTAAATTGAAATACGAACTTAAATGTTTAAAAGTTGAGATGGTCATGAGCCTTTGAGCTTCGACAAGGAAAGAATGAACACAAAGAAAAGTGATGAGAAACAAAATGCTTTACATTTGCATTTGTGGCAGACGTGCTTGACGTTGTGTCGTGAGACCTTGATGGATAAGGTATCATGTGACGTTGTACATGGTGCCTAGATGGACAATAAAACCATGTGACGTTGACCATTGTGTCTTGAGTTGGACAATGGTATTATGGGAAATTGACGTGATGTTGTGCCTAATATATTTGGCAATCGACATTGATCAACTCATTTTAGTGATGTTGGGATCTCCGGAGATTAGGTTCAAAAGTTAGTTAATGAATATTGAAGTGTCATGGTTTTTAAAACAACGAAGATTATCGGGTATGAAAACCTTTGATAAATAAATTGTTTATCTTTGAATATTTATGTTAAATGTTATTTGTGTGTCGTGCATAGGGTTATCGTTTTAAAGTCCATATATTGGAACTCACCCTTACAATATATCAGGTTTTATTTGTTTTCGCCACTGTACCTTGGTACTGCCAGTGGATGGTGCGGAGGAAGTTTTAACTTCAATCGGAGATACTAATCTGGATCCTTGAAGAGGTCGATAATAGTGGTGAGAACTAAAGAGTTCTTCCATTTGGTGTTTCGTAGAGTGACCAACTTAGGATTTCCTCTGGGTAGTATGTTTAGAGAAAGTCTGTGTAGGTGTTTTGAAAACCTTTATATGGTTTGAAGTTTTGTTGTGAATAATATGGTTCTTACTATTGTGATGTGCATGTTATGTTTGTAGCATTCAGAAGAAAAGTTTTTTATACCCAGATTTTCCAACATCAAAATAGATCAATTTCCGAAAGCAACCAGCAAAACTCTTTCTAACTTATTTCTGCACGTGTTTATATAGTAATACCCAAGGGGGGTGTTACACTTATGCTATTGCTATTGTTGTATGCATGCTGGTTTGACGACGAACGCGTTATGTTAATAAGACTTTAATTGGTTAAATTAGGACTTGTTAACAATCCTTGAAATTAACGGCTTAATTCCCCAAACTGTTTCATAAAACTTGGTAGGAAGCACGCCCGTGCTCCACTTAAGTGGCAGCACACCCGTACTGGGGATAAGCACGCCCGTGCTCCCCCAAACAGAACAGACGTGAATTAAAGGAACAAAGGGGTGTTTCAACCCAATTGTCCCTAATGATAAAATTAAGACACCAAACAAATAAATACAAGATAGATAAGTTAATTAAAAGACTTAACAAGATAACCATGAATAATAAGTTTGTTAAGCCGGTACCAAATTGGTTACCGCACGTTATGCTTTGGTGCTTATTGGCCAAAGTAGCCTCGATGCTTATAGGTCGAGGTATTGTTAAAGTTGAACCTTAGTGCTTATTGGCCAAGGGGACCTTGACTCTTAAGGTCAAGGTGTTGATGGTGATAAAACTTGGGTGCTTGTTGGCCCAAGCGGAGGTGGTGGATACCCATTGTTTGTTGTTATGCTCATGCATTCACGATTGCAGTTGTTAGTGGGGGAAGTTCAACATAGGGGAGGTCATCCTAGAGTATAGCGATTTGGCCATCCGCGGTGATTCATCTAGGTGGATCGTGCGCCCCCGTGGTGGTGTATCCGTGAGTAAGGTGCATCGACTATCCAAGGGGTTCCCCATGGTTTGGTGAACTGTCGGCGTTGGTGCTTATTGGCCAATGTGGATATGTAACTCCGAAGTTGTATTCCTGAGATAGGTTGGATCCACATGCATAATGGAGTAGTGGAATAGCGTTGTACCGCATAACATAAATTGGTTGAATTATCATGATGATATGAATATGTTATAAATGTATGTTGTATGTTATTATATGCTATGTTTATATGATGCATGCTCATCTTGCTTCCTATCTGCATGCCGTTATGTTTCATATATATATATATATATATATATATACTCTTACTCCCTATTTCTCTGTTGTTGTTTTGGCATGTATCTTTTATGCAGAGGATGATGATCAGTCAGTTTAGGAGTGACTCTGAGGAGCTACAACTCTTAGTTTGGATATCCCAGTTTTAGTTTTGGTTTTAGTTTGTTATCCGTGAGGTTTTCCATATTGGTTATACAGCTCTGTATGTGACATCAGGGTTGGGATGTTTTATTTTATTGTTATGTTTTCTTTTATAAACTTATTTCTATTAATTTCCGCGTTGTTGAGACCTTTGTTCTTATGGTACCTTTTCTACCCATGAATCTTTATTATTTCAATAAATGAATGCATGTGTTTATTTTAATTAATTTCTCTTATATGCCTTGTATGCTTTATAAATACGTGCAAGGCAGAGGGTGTCACATCAGCCACATCTTATTTCATCCTAGGCCACCAAAACATACGCTTTAAGTCCTAATTCATCTTAGTGGCACCTGGTGCACACTCAGTCCACTCCTATGTCCTTCTTCAAGGATCAACTTCCTAAGCTCTGAAACATCGTGTATACAAACTCTATCTTGAAACCTCAAGACTCCATCACTTCCTTAAAACTATGGTCTCTACCCTGAGCAAGCAACTCCCTCTGGTCTAAGAGATACTTATCTACCTTCTTGCCTTCTCTAATCTGATCCATCAAGCTGTTGGAAACCTTTAAGGTTCCAAGCCTAACACTCTTAGGGGTAACTTCCCAAGCTAAGCTCAAGTCTCTAAATTCAACAATCAAATCCATCTCCCTAACCATCAAAGCAGAGACATGTAAGGTTTTCCTACTTAAGGCATCAACCACTACATTGGCTTTTCCGTGGCGGTAGGTCAATTCAAAATCATAATCCTTAAGGAATTCTGTGAACACCAAATTTTATCCTATATTTATTGGTCTAATTATTATTTTTATTTTATAACCAGGAAATAAAATTAAAGCAAGGAGAAGAAAAAAAAGAAGGAAAAATAAAAGAAGATTGGGCTCTAATACACCCAAACCCACCAACTTCAATATATATATATATATATATACACTCAAGTCCAGACCAACTACACCAGACTTAAAAAAAAAACAAAACTTGGACCCACAAAATCGAACCGGGTCCGCCTGACCCGGTTTGGCCCAATTCAACCCTCTCATAGAAACAGGATCTGCGCCCCTAGCGAACCGGGTCATGCCCGCCGGTTCGCAACACACCTCCACCTTCTCATTTCCCCTGCTTGGACCGATTGTTAAATTATTATCTTAAGTTTTGATTATTTATTTTAAAGCAAAATATTAATATAATAATAATTTGTTTTGGCTTAGTCTTGTATTCCTTCAACGGCTATGTTTTCTAATTAATCTCACAATTTATGATTCCAACGGTTTATATTTTCTACTTAATCTTTTGCTCCTATTTTTATGGCTTTCAGTTTTTTATATTGATGACATTAATTTCAGCCCGTTGATGAAGTTTTAAAACAGTTATATACATTTTCTATTAAAACACTGTGCATGAGTCAAGGGAGATGGAGATTTTGCAAACAATAAAAAAAAAGGATTCTGCACTCAACTCTTTCTATTTTTTCTCTCTCTTACTTTGCCTATAACAACAACAAAAAGGCACGCTCATCCTTGGGTTTTTTGCACTTCTAAGATTGGTTTCTTTATACAACGTTATGTTGAAAAAGTTTTGAAGCATACAGGGAAGTGATTGAAATTGAGCGCAGCACTACAGATACTATTTAGATTACGGGGAAAAATAAGTTGTGAAATTATTTGAGTTTACCTGTTCCCTTGGGCATCCAACCAGTTGTTCCTGTGTCCTTGCTATTTCACGTGCAGTGCTAGCAAGAAGTGGCTGTTGTATCCTGGAGAGTACTAGCCTTGAAACCAACTGCACCGGGTGATTTACTTGTGGTGGATAAATACTCTTAAGCCCAGTGCTTTGCACGCCTCAGCCAAAATCGATAAGTTTATCATTACGAGCTTTATTTTATTTAATTGCATATTTAGTTGCTGCCTTTTTTCTCTTTGTTCTTGTGTTAATTCTATGTCAATTATTAATTTTATTATTTTTTCCAACAATCTTAAGAGTAATTCTTTAACATAGAATTAATATATAGCTGTTGCTGGTATTTTATTGTCTCATTGAATTGCTGAATTTTTTGTAAAAAAAAAAAATATATAAAAATATATCACCTAGTGTATAACATAAAAAATAAGACTATGAGCACTACCTTGATAAAATATCCTTATGGTCACCATATTGCTCAATGTAGATACGGTAGAAGAAACAACCAATATGTCACTCCTAAATTTAATTTAGTTGAGACAGATGATGTAATTGTGAGCGTTGTTTCTGAAACTATATTTGAGATGAAGGAGACATCATGGGTGGTAGACTCTGGGGCTACCGCACATATATGTGCAAATAAAAATGTGTTTACCTCCTATAAAACTATAGGGGAAGGAGAGGAGCTTGTGACTTTAAGCGATTCAAGGACAATTGTTGTTCTTGGTAAAGGAAAGGTGAATTTAAAACTCACCTCTGGGAAAACCCTCTCTTTAAATGATGTTCTCCATGTGCCTGATATAAGATTCAATTTGGTGTCCGTATCTATGTTGAACAAAGCGGGTGTCAAAGTTACCTTTGAATCTGATAATGTTGTACTCTCTAAATGTGGGGGTTTTGTGGGTAAAGGGAATTATAGCAGTGGCCTGTTTATGTTGAATGTTTCTGAAATTATTAATAAAAATGCTTTGTCTTCTTCTTATTTGATTGACTCTGTTGATTTGTGGCATGGTAGATTGGGACATGTTAATTTCTCTTAAATAAAAAAATGAGAGAATTAGGATTTTTGCAGGATCTGTCAACAACTAATAATGAAAAATGCCCTATATGTGTAGAAGCTAAAAGTACGAAGAAGCCATGCAAACCTGTGGAATTTCGTGAAACTGACCTCTTAGGCCTAATTCACTCAGATTTAGGTGACTTAAAGTCTACAATGACTAGAGGAGGTAAAAGATTTTATATAACTTTTATTGACGATTGTTCAAGATATTCATATGTATATTTGTTGAGAACCAAAGATGAAGCAGAGGAGAAATTTAAAATTTATAAAGCTGAAGTAGAGAATAAATTAAATAAGAAAATTAAAAGACTTAGAACAGATAGAGGTGGAGAGTATGATTCTAATGAGTTTAGTGCCTTTTGTGAACAATATGGAATAATTCATGAGACAACATCTCCTTATTCTCCAGAATCTAATGGTGTAGCAGAAAGGAAAAATAGAACATTAAAGGAAATGATGAATGCTATGCTTATAAGTTCCGGGGCTCCTTCAAATTTGTGGGGGGAAGCTATTCTTTCTGCTTGTCTTATACAAAATAGAATCATTTTTAAGAAAACTAATAAAACCCCTTTTGAACTTTGGGAAAAACGGTTACCAAATTTAAAATATCTTAAGGTGTGGGGGTGTTTGGCTAAAGTTTTGTTACCTGAACCTAAGAAAAGAAAAATTGGTTCTAAAACGTGTGATTGCATGTTTATTGGCTATGCTGAAAATAGTGCTGCTTATAGATTTTTGGTGCTTAAAAGTGATGTTTTAGAAACTAACACTATTATCGAATCAAAAAATGCTGAGTTCTTTGAAAATGTGTTTCCCCTAAAATCTAAAATAGAAAAATCAATTGTTGAGCCTTCATGTGAATCTGCTTCTTGTTCCAATAACTTTGAGCTTGAACCTAGAAGGAGTAAAAGAATTAGAAAAGAAACCAACCTAGGAGATGACGTTTTCATCTACTTAATGGATGGAGATCCCTTGACATATAGTGAAGCAATTTCTTCTCCTGATGGTCCTCTTTGGAAAGAAGCTATTAATAATGAGATAGAATCAATTATGAGTAATCATACATGGGAGATAGTTGATCTACCTCAAGGAGCAAAACCAATAGGTTGTAAGTGGATTTTTAAAAGGAAATTGAAACCTGATGGTTCTGTTGAAAAATATAAAGCAAGGTTGGTAGCTAAGGGGTATACACAGAAAAAGGACTTAGATTATTTTGATACATATTCACCAGTGGCTAGAATTTCTTCCATTAGAATATTGATAGCTCTTGCTTCTATTCATAATTTGATAGTACACCAGATGGATGTAAAAACTGCTTTCTTAAATGGAGATTTAGAGGAAGAAATTTACATGGATCAGCCTGAAGGGTTTGTTGTTTCTGGTAGTGAAAATAAAGTGTGTAAATTAGTCAAATCCCTATATGGTCTTAAGCAAGCACCTAAACAATGGCATGAGAAGTTTGATAAAGTGATGTTGCTAGATGGCTATCAAGTGAATAATTCTGATAAGTGCATCTATAGTAAATTTGATGATAGTTTAAATGGTGTTATTATTTGTTTATATGTTGATGATATGCTTATATTGGGAACCAACATAGAAGTTGTTAATGAGACTAAACAATTTTTATCATCAAAATTTGACATGAAAGACTTGGGAGAGGCTGACTTAATTTTGGGAATTAAGTTAACCAAATTAAATAATGGGTTTAGAATGTCTCAAGAACACTTTGTTGAGAAAATATTGAGAAAATATGGTTTTTATGATTCTAAACATGTGAGTACTCCATATGATGCTAGTTTACACTTAAAAAAGAATAATGGGAGTAGTGTGTCACAAACCCAATATGCTCAAATAATTGGTAGTCTAATGTATTTGATGAATTGTTCAAGACCTGATGCTGCATATGCTGTAAACAGATTGAGTAGGTATACTCATAATCCTAACAAGGATCATTGGAATGCTTATATAGAGTCTTGAAATATCTTCGAGGAACCATTGATCTTGGTTTATGTTATGTGGGATATCCTTCTGTACTTGAAGGGTATGCAGATGCAAATTGGATATCTGATTCTGATGAGACTAAATCCACGAGTGGATTTATTTTTACCCTTGGAGGTGGTGCTGTCGCTTGGAAGTCATCCAAGCAGACCTGTATAGCCCGATCTACTATGGAGGCCGAGTTTATTGCTCTTGACTTGGCAGGATCAGAGGCTGAGTGGCTAAGAAATCTCTTAGCAGATATTCCTTTATGGGGGAGACCCGTTCCCTCCATATCTATAAATTGTGATTGCCAAGCGGCAATAGCAAGAGCAAATAATAAAATTGGGCTCTAATACACCCAAACCCACCAACTTCAATATATATATATATATATATACACTCAAGTCCAGACCAACTACACCAGACTTAAAAAAAAAACAAAACTTGGACCCACAAAATCGAAATGGGTCCGCCTGACCCGGTTTGGCCCAATTCAACCCTCTCATAGAAACAGGATCTGCGCCCCTAGCGAACCGGGTCATGCCCGCCAGTTCGCAACACACCTCCACCTTCTCATTTCCCCTGCTTGGACCGATTGTTAAATTATTATCTTAAGTTTTGATTATTTATTTTAAAGCAAAATATTAATATAATAATAATTTGTTTTGGCTTAGTCTTGTATTCCTTCAACGGCTATGTTTTCTAATTAATCCCACAATTTATGATTACAACGGTTTATATTTTCTACTTAATCTTTTGCTCCTATTTTTATGGCTTTCAGTTTTTTATATTGATGACATTAATTTCAGCCCGTTGATGAAGTTTTAAAACGGTTATATACATTTTCTATTAAAACACTGTGCATGAGTCAAGGGAGATGGAGATTTTGCAAACAATAAAAAAAAGGATTCTGCACTCAACTCTTTCTATTTTCTCTCTCTCTTACTTTGCCTATAACAACAACAAAAAGGCACGCTCATCCTTGGGTTTTTTGCACTTCTAAGATTGGTTTCTTTATACAACGTTATGTTGAAAAAGTTTTGAAGCATACAGGGAAGTGATTGAAATTGAGCGCAGCACTACAGATACTATTTAGATTACGGGGAAAAATAAGTTGTGAAATTATTTGAGTTTACCTGTTCCCTTGGGCATCCAACCAGTTGTTCCTGTGTCCTTGCTATTTCACGTGCAGTGCTAGCAAGAAGTGGCTGTTGTATCCTGGAGAGTACTAGCCTTGAAACCAACTGCACCAGGTGATTTACTTGTGGTGGCGAAATACTCTTAAGCCCAGTGCTTTGCACGCCTCAGCCAAAATCGATAAGTTTATCATTACGAGCTTTATTTTATTTAATTGCATATTTAGTTGCTGCCTTTTTTCTCTTTGTTCTTGTGTTAATTCTATGTCAATTATTAATTTTATTATTTTTTCCAACAACCCACACACGTGACTCGGTTTCGTCCAACCCGGCCCATACTTCATTTTTTCTTCCTCCTCTTCTCCTAACCTAGCCATCCCCCCCCCCCCCCCCCCCATCAGTAACCACACAAAAAAATTCTTCTTTTCCTCTTCAACAGCAAGCAGCACCGCCCCCTTCTCCAAATTTTTCTTCTCCTCTGCACATCACCATTAACCACAGCCCACCATACCCATTTCCTCTCTCAAATCGCGAAACCTTTTTCCCACTTGCTCTTCCATTCGCTGTCTGACACAAGGATGAAGAAGAAGTCCGGATTTGCGGCTTATGTTGACTTGGACGCATAACAACAGTAGGAGATGAAGATTTTTGCACAAAATCAAAAGGACAAGATCTGATACACCCTCTGCATCGTCGCCGCCCTACGCCACCAGTCTCGAGTCCCTTTGTCGCCACCCTGCAGCATAGACTATGGTCTTCATTTAATGCAAAGAAGCGTCCAAGCTCTGGGAGGGCTTTATAAATACCAAGATCAAAGGTATCGAGGGGGCCCACAACGCGCATCAAAATATTGCTTTTGGGTGATAGCACCTTCTCCTCTCTTTTTTTATTTTTATTTTTACAAACCTTCTCCTTTTCCTCTCAAGAACGTATAAAACAAAAAAATAGGGTTCTACGTGACTACCGAACCCTATTTTCTATTTATCCTTTCCTTTTTACAAAAATATCCCTATTCTTAAGTGCTCTTTAATTGACGCTAGGAGTAAAAAGAATAAAATCCATAAATTAATTAAAAGGCATATATATATATTTTTCATTCTTCCCTATTAAATATTTATTATTTAAAAAATCATAATATTCATTATCTAAATTGTTTATAACATGCCAACCAAATATGACACCTTTATTATTTTAAATAACTAAATTTTGTACAATTAATATAACATGCCAATTAAATTTAACTTTTCCCCTGTTTTTCATAAGTATACCCCATGTCATTTTTAAATTAAATAAGTCATTTTATAATTAAATATGTCATTTTTAGCAGGTATTACAGCTCCCTTGAGCACGGGCTGTGCTCATGACACATCGCATCACAGAGACCCATACATGAGTGTAACACCCTGCTTTTTATTGTTTTAAATAACAGAAATGCATACGAATATGTTTAAATAGTTATTTGAGTTTTAGAAAATTATTTTAAATAAACGGAGTTCATCACTCAATTCTACTTGAACGTAGAAAGCTATGATTAAAATTTAGGTTGAAAAGTCAGGCAAATCCCGGCTTGCGAATTTCACTGACAGTATATTTATACAGATCAGAAGACCTAATTTTAATTCTTGAACGAAACAATTAAGGTTTTTATTTTATTTCCTACGATTATGTATTTTTAGAATTATTTCATTAAAAGGGAAATAATATACGTTTTATGGGCGTTATATTCAATCCCGTAGACGACGGAGTCGATTACGGGAGTTTCGAGACTCGATAAGTGGGTAAAACCTATATTCTCTTAGGAATAAGTCATCCATGTGAGAGGTTTAATTGGCTTAGGGTTATGTTAGCAATTTTTAACAATTGCATTTTATCCTTAAACTTTCTATTAATTGCATTTTGGTCCCTAAACTAATTTCCATGATACACTAAGTGAAGTGGGCCAATTTCTTGCCATTCAAACCAATTAAGGGCTGCACCCAAAAGGCTCAATTTCATGGCCAAGGATTCATTTCCATGAAGCAAATTCTAGTCTTAAATTTTCCTATGTCTTCATTATGCCTTAAGTTATTTTCAAGTGTAAAATTAGTTGGGCTTGGGCTTTTTGGCCCAAAACTTGCGCAAGGCCCATGGCCTTTGTGGCTTGCTCATAAATTCTAGAGGTCACTTGGAGACTCTAGCTCATTCCAACATCTTCTCAACTATTCCATCATCTTCTCCATTCTTCTTTTCTCTCTTAAGACTCCATTGTTGATTTGTGAAAGAGCTTGGTGATTATTGCACATTTCTTCATTTCCAAGAGGTGATTCATGTTCCTCATCATCTTTAAGCTATTGTTCTTTCATTTCATTTCTTGTTTTAAAGACTTTTTCATGATGTTCACCTTAGTTACTCTTAACTTTGATAAATCATAGAAAATCATAGAAAAATCCTAAAAGTGTGAAACCAATTTCTATGTTCCTATTATCATTACTTCTATCATAATCCAAGAGTATGTTGAAAACCAAAATTTCCTCCCCTAATTTCTAGTCAAGGCCGAACCTTAGGGAAAAAGGGGTGGATGAGTTTTTGTTCAAATGTTAGAAAATGATCATGTATTCTATTCTTCTAGCATGAATTCATGTTGAATCTAAGATATGTTATCAAATCAAAATCTCTTGCCATATTTTTGTCTTAAGGCCGAACCATATGTATTGGTTTGGAGGAAGATTTTTCATTTCATGTACACATAATCTTATATACTATCTTTCTAGTATGTACTCATGATGAATCCAAGTTGGTTTATCAAACAAAAACCTTTAACTCCATTTACTCCTCAAGGTCGAATCTAGGGTTTTGGAGGTTTAGAAGTTTTTGATCCAAACTTTGTTGATTAGTTACTAATCCATTGTCTTAAGTAATTAGGATCATTAATCCAATGACTTAGGCAATTTTAGAAATTTTTAGCCACTAAACCTATGGAGGCCGTGACCTATTATAGGGAATTTGGAGATTTTAATTGTTTGGTTAGTAATTATTTGATTGTGATTGATGAAGGTTTAGTAAATCGATTGTGTACGTGAGACGGACTTCTGACAAAGTTCATTTAAACCAGAAGTCTTCGAGAGGTAAGAGGGGATTGCCTGAGGGATTTATTCGATGGCTACGTGCCACTTGTGTTATCTGTAATTATTTGTTGGTGGTTGTTTAAGTTGTTTAAGTCGTGTTATTTTTATCTGTGATGCTTTATTTGCTTATAATTGGTTATCTGCGGTTAGTTATTTTAATGTTGTGATGCATGATCTGCCTCGAAATATTACTGTGATATTGTGGTGGATGTTGTTTGAGAAGCTTGACAGTGGTCAGTGCCCAATCAATTAATCAGATAAAAGCTTTGAAAAGCGTCGTAAATTATATTCAATGTTTTAACGGTAAAATATTGGAATATAATATTAATGAAAAATATTTATTTGGGAAAAATTAGGAGTTCTGGAAAATATCATTATTTTAATGATTTATCGCTATAAGAGTGAATTATGAGTCATAGTGAGGGCGTAACCGTTAAATTTTTGTACTACTGATTTTTACATAAGAAATTCCGGAATATTATAAAAAGTTATTTTATGAAATTAATTTTCAAAAATAACTTAATAATGAATTTATAAAATTATTTAAGTGGAAAAAGCTAAGATTTGGCTTAAATGGCTTTTAAAATGCTAATTGACGGCGATTTGGAAAAATACCGACGGCAAGAAAGTCTAAAACGGCAATACGTGTTTTAAACAACTGTGAGCCTCAAGTGACCATCTTTTCTAAAAAGTGAAGTTTTTAACTTATGATTTTATTTCCCATTGGAAATGATTTTCCGAAATTAAGTTGAACTCAACTGTGTCAAAAGTGGTTTTGAACTTAGTAACCGAGATGTCGGGGTACTAAGGTTCGTGTTGTGTTATGGACTTGGTGTCCTTTGGACTTTGAGGTCCTGTAGACTTGGTGCTACTGTAGACTTGGTGTCTACTGTGTTAAAAACATTAAAGATGTTTTCTATTACCACGAACCTATGGCCGGTGCATCGGTCTAGGGGTGTCGTGATTGAGCACTCGGACTTTGAGATCCTGTGTTATTAATTAAAGTTTTAAAGATGTTTAAAACTATGATTAGTCGTAAGCCATTTTGAGCTTCGGCAAAGGGAGATTGAACACAAAGAAAAGTGTCAAGAACAAAGTGTTTTTGTTGCATGCATTTGGCAGACATGCCCACGGTTTATGTGTGAGTACCTTGCGGAGTCAGGTATCTCATGCTACGATTTTCTTCATTGTGCCCGGTTGGACAATGAAACCCCATTTATGATTTTATCACTGTGTCTTGGGTTTGGACAGTGTGCAATGGGTTTTGGCTGTGTGCCTATGGTTGCGTGCCTTTTTGCCTTGTGTGGCAATCGAGCCTGATCAACTCACTACAGTTGGGATATCTCATGAGATTAAGTGCGAAGTTAGACGATGTGTTGAAGTGTTCATGCATAGTTTTTCATATGATGATGTGTGGGGTGTGAAACCCATTGATAAACTATTAGCTTGATATGAATGCTTATGTTGCTATAACATGTATATTTGTATGTGTTATCTGTGGTGTCGCGCATGTAGTTGTCGACTTAAATCCATATATTGGTTTCTCACTCTTGCATGTTTTATTTGTGGTTTCTTTACTTGTGCATATACATTTATGTCTGAGATTAGATGGACCCGGATATGCCTCTGGCATATTCGAGGCTGCGCTCGATCATGTTTGATCGTGCACATCATGGTGGTGCTTGGGAGATAGACCCCGAGGCACTCAGCGCAACCTATTTCGGCCCTAGTAGAGAGGTTGTGGGCACGATAGAGGCATGACCACAGCGGAGGACGCATGTCGTGGAGACAGTCGAGGTATCTCTACCTCCAATTTGGCTTTACCTACAGTTCTTGGCCGAGCACGGGTTACTTATCGTTCCACCTCAGCCGATTCAGCCTCAGCCTCTTCAGATTGTAGCACCAGCAGTACCTCCTGTTGAGGTGGCAGAGGATCCTGAGATCAAGGAGGACCCCTATGAGTACCTTGAGGATGATCCTGAGTTACACCCTTCTGCCGTTGATGATGATGACTCTTCAGACGAGGATGCGAAAGCAGAGGTAGCTTCACCAGATACACCTGCTGGAGGTGGGGGTGATCATCATGATCTCCCCAATGGTTTTCATTAGCTTGACCAGCTATAGGTATAGTTTTGGGGTAGCGAGTCTTGTCAGTTTTTTGATCTGGCTACTGAGAGCCATGAGTTTTTGTATGGTTCTAGACTACTCGTTACATTATATGTATGTGTCTGTATTTTTATGACTTAGTTTGATGGAGAATAGCCTATACTTATGAGGGCTCTTTTGTAATCTCCTATTAGTGCTGTAGTATGTCTTTAACTGATGATGCATATATGTATATATATGTTTGTGTATGTCATGGATGTTTTTTTTTTAAAAAATTATTACCATTTCCATAAAAAGACGTGAACTTAAAGTTTATTTTCTGAAAGTAACCAGCGATTAATAATTCTATTTTTCGCTTTTGGGTAACTATGTGATGACCCTAGAAGGGGTGTCGCATTTGTGGTATCAGAGCTGGTCGAGTCTTTCGGGAATGTTGGGAAATAGGTCTGTCGTGTAGATGTTGTGTTTCCTCTGAAGTAAGACTTGTTTGAATTACTTCTTAGAAGTAATGTGTGATAATGAGTAAGTTTACGTTTTAGTTTCTGGTTTTGGTTTAACTGATTGTGGCTTGTAGGTCAGTTATGGAACCAGTTGTTGAACCAGAAGCTGGACATGGACGGGGACGTGGACGCGGGCGTGGACGCGGCCGTGGAAGAGGCCGTAGAGGCAGTCGTGTTGGCGATCGTGGTAACATGAACGAAGAGTATGAAGAAGGAGTAGATAATGCGGCTCAGGCGATGGAAAATGTGGCAGCAGCGATTGCAAATCAAACTGCATCTATGAATGCCCAGAATCTGCAAGCTGCAGAGGGCAAGGCTCTAATTGCGTTTCAAAGCCAAAATCCTTCACAGTTTGGTGTGGATGCTGATCATGAGATAGCTGATTTATGGATTCAAGAACTGGAGAAAATCTTTGAGTTGGTGACCACTCCGGCTGAAGTTAGAGTTACTTATGCTGTTTTCCTACTGATAGGAGATCCGGAGTACTGGTGGAGAGGTGATCGACAGCTGCTGGAAGCTGATCATCAAGGAATTACTTGGGATATGTTTAAAACCGCATTCCTGAACAAGTATTTTCCGGAGAGTGTTCGGATTGAGAAAGAACAAGAATTTCTGCGACTGTACCAGAGAGATTTGACTGTGGAGGAGTATGCGGCGAAGTTTAAATCACTTGCCAAATACTTCCGTTTCTTTCAAGCCCAACCAAATGAGAGTTGGAAGTGTGAAAGGTTTGAGGCCGGACTGCGATTTGAGATTAAGGAGTCTGTTTTACCTCTGCAACTCCGTAATTTTCAAGCTATAGTTGAGATGAGTCGTAAGATAGAACAAATGAGGAAGGGAAAAGATAATGGGGGGAACGTTGGTGGACCCTCTCGCTCTAATAACCAAAGTCAGAATTGGAAAGGGAAACAGAATCAGAAGAAACCTTATTTCCATCCATCGGGAAATAACCAGAATCGACAACAGTGTCGTTCGAATTTTGCTGCAACCGAGGGTGGAGGCCAAAAGAATCAAAATCATGGCCAAGTCAGAAGGTGTTATAACTGTGGAGATACCAGACACATGATGGATACTTGTCCTATGAGGGGAACTAGATGTTTCAACTGTGATCAAGTGGGACATTTGGCGAAGGATTGCAATGCACCGAAGCGTGGACCGACTGTCAATAACACCAGGACAAATAAACCGACGGCTAAGGGGAGAGTTTACACTATGAGTGGAGCTGAGCCTTCAAACTCTGACGATCTCATACAGGGTAAGTGTGACATAAACGATAATCTTTTAACTGTACTTTTTGATTCGGGTGCGACACATTCTTTTATTTCGATGGATTGCGTGAAACTGCTGAAATTGCCTGTTTCTTCTTTGTCGTGTGATCTTATTGTTTCAACTCCTACTGCTAAGCCAGTTTTAGTCACTTCTATTTGCTTGAATTGTCCTAATTGTCCTATCATTATTCAGGATAAACATTTTCTTGTTAACCTGATCTGTTTGCCTTTAATATAGTTAGATGTAATTTTAGGCATGGATTGGTTGTCTTCCAACCATATCTTAATAAACTGTGCACATAAAACTTTAGTTTTTCCTACGGATGAGATTTTTGGATTTTTAACTGCTAATCAAGTAAACGCTTCTTTAAAATAGGGAGCGCAAGGATACATGTTATTATTTTCCTTAGACGTTAAGAGCGAGTTAGACGCAGTGTATACCCGTTGTCAATGAGCTTCTAGAGGTTTTTCCTGAAGATGTACCTGGACTACCACCTGCTCGGGAGATTGAGTTCGCGATTGATCTGATTCCAGGCACTGGACCAATATCCATAGCACCATATCGAATGTCACCATCAGAACTTGAGGACTTAAAAGGACAACTAGTGGAACCGATGAGGAAGGAATTCATTAGACCTAGTGTATCCCCGTGGGGAGCTCTAGTTTTGTTGGTGAAAAAGAAAGGCAGAACTTCTCGTTTATGCATAGATTTTCGTCAGTTGAACAAAGTGACGATTAAAAATAAGTATCCGCCTCCAAGAATAGATAACTTAATGGATCAGTTACATGGAGCAGTCGTTTTCTCGAAGGTAGATTTACGTTCGGGCTATCATCAGATTCGCGTGAAGGCGGAGGATGTTGCTAAAACAGCGTTTCAAACATGCTACGGGCATTACGAGTACCTTGTGATGCCATTTGGAGTTACGAATGCTCCTGCGATATTCATGGATTACGTGAATAGGATTTTTCGTCCTTACTTAGATCAGTTTGTTGTTGTTTGTATAGATGACATTCTAATCTATTCTCCCAATAACGAAAAACATGCTGAACATCTCAGTGTGGTTCTCCAAATTTTAAAGGAGAAAAAGTTATATGCGAAACCTGAAAAGTGTGAGTTTTGGTTAGACCAAGTTCAATTTTTAGGACACGTCATATCAAGTGAAGGGATTAATGTGGATCCGTCGAAAGTTGAAGCTGTGTTACAATGGGAAAGGGCCGAGACTGTAACCGAGATTCGTAGTTTTGTGGGTTTAGCGGGATACTATAGGAGATTCATTGAAGGATTTTCCAAAATAGTAGGACCTCTTACCCAATTAACTCGAAAAGATCAAGCGTTCATATGGATAGAAGCATGTGAAGGAAGTTTTCAAGAATTAAGGAGGAGGTTGACTACTTCACCTATGTTGGTACTTCCTGATCCTAATGAACCTTTTGAGGTTTATTGTGATGCTTCACACCAAGGGTTAGGATGTGTACAAATGCAAGACTGAAAAGTCGTAGCTTATGCTTCAAGACAGTTGAAGATTCATGAAAGGAATTATCCTACACATGACTTGGAGTTAGTAGCAGTGGTATTCGCTTTAAAAATCTGGAGACATTATTTGTACGGAGCAACTTTTAATGTTTTCAGTGACCATAAAAGTTTGAAATACTGTTCAATCAAAAGGAGCTTAACATGAGACAGAGACGTTGGTTGGAATTTCTAAAGGATTATGATTTCCAACTACAGTATCACCCTGGAAAAGCAAACGTAGTAGCGGATGCCTTGAGTAGGAAATCAATGCATATATCGGTAATGATGGTTAAAGAGCAAGAGTTGTTGGAACAATTCCGAGATATGCGATTGACAATTAAGACGTTGCCAGGAAAATTGTGTTTAGGTATGATTACTGTTTCAAATGGACTGATGGAACAAATTAAAGAGAAGCAAGAAAGTGATCAGTATTTACGAGGAGAAAGAGAATTAGTGCGACAAGGAGCGGTGTCAGAATTTAAAGAAGGAACTGATGGAATTTTAAGATTCGGTGAAAGGATTTGTGTATCGAACGATGTCGAACTTAGAAAGTTGATCCTTGAAGAAGCTCAAAAAAGTAAGTTAAGTTTACATCCGGGAGCTACTAAGATGTACCAAGATCTTAAGAAATTGTATTGGTGGTACGATATGAAGAGAGACGTAATGAAGTATGTAGCTGCATGTTTAACTTGTCAAAAGGTTAAAGTGGAACATCAAAGACCAGCAGGAATGCTACAATCCTTAGACATTCCAGAATGAAAATGGGATGGTATTGCGATGGATTTCGTGTCAAGTTTGCCAAAGACTCGGAAAAGGTATGACGCTATATGGGTAATAATTGATCGACTGACCAAGTGGGCTCACTTTTTGCCAATTAATATGAAATACCCACTAGAGAGAGTAACTCAGTTATACATCGATGAAATCGTTAGATTACATGGAATACCATTGAGTATTATCTCAGATCGTGATCCGAGATTTACGTCAAGGTTTTGGCAAAGTCTGTAAGATTCATTAGGAATGAAACTCAGATTGAGTTCGGCTTATCATCCTCCAACAGATGGACAATCGGAGAGGACGATGCTGGAAGATGGACAATCGGAGAGGACGATGCTGGAAAATGCTGGAAGATGGGATGAATATCTATCATTGATAGAATTCACTTACAATAATAGTTTTCATTCGAGCATCGGAATGGCATCCTATGAAGCTTTGTATGGTCGACTGGTAACTCTTTTAATGAACAATTATTTACTCTTTCTTAGCTTGAGTTTTTGTAATCTTTAAGTATTTTATGTGGATATTTTAGGTGTTTTAAGTTAGTTTCTTGAGTTTTGTTAGGTTTTTGTTGAAGTTTAGAAAAGCTGCTTGAAAATGCTCTGGGCATGCTGCAGCATACGGACGCGAATTCCATATCAGAAAAGGACAAAAGCTGAACACCAATTTCTCTCTCCTGACAGGCTGTCCTAAAAGTTGAGGACGTGACTTTATTGATTCTTTTGGGTTTTATGGTGGTATATTTGAGGAAATGGGCCCAAGCCTTTATTTTTAATACATTACTTTGATGGCCCAAAAGTAAGAAAGAGAAAAAGAGGCCCTTTTTAACCCTAAAAGAGGACACACTTCATTTTCTAATTGCTGACCAAGGGAGGCAGTAGCTGGGGACGCAAGGCAGCAGTTGGAGGGTCATCTTCCTCCTCTCCATTGCTCCATTTTCGTGCTCCCATGGCTTCTTCTTCTATTTCTTATTTTATTTCCAGATTTTGTAAGCTCAGTATGAGCTAGTTTGCTGCAGCGTACTGGTATGATGAACTTGTAATGAATGTTAGTTGCTGTTATGTGATGCTTTGCTACTGCATTTTCTCTTAATATGTGTTTAAATGATGTTTTATTTAAGCTTGGCTATCTCAAGTAGAACTTCAGCTTGCTGAACTTGGAAAAGTAAAGTTAAGTGGATTTGGTTAAGAGATAAGGGTTAAGTCTCTAATTGAAAAATTAGTAGATGTTGAATGGATTAGGAATAATCATTCAAGTCCTTAAGCTAGCTGGAATGTGCTTATTAATAAGAGGGTGTAATTAATATGAATCTAGGAATAGAAGGCATTTAATGAACCTTATCTTTCAAGTGTTGGAAAACACAACTTTAATTTCCTGCAGCTAATGCTACAGCATGGCGAAGCATAACTGAAGCTAATTAGAAATTACAAGGGATTCATACTAGTAACTGTTTTACCATCTTTGTTCACAACCCCATTTTATTATCTTGTTCTCTTATTACTGCATTTTAATATTGTTCTTTTTAATATTTGAAAACCAACACTTTCACACAACAATATTTGGTTACCTACTCTAACTCCGAGAACATATAATCTGAACTGGAATTTGCTACAGCATTACAATCCCTATGGGAACGATATCTGAACTTATTTTCTATATTACTTGATGCGACTGTGTATACTTGCACAAGCTTAAAGACATATGTTTTTAAGGCAACAAGTTTTTGGCGCCGTTGCCGGGGATTGTTAATGGTGTTAAAATTATGTTTTTAGATTATTAGTTCTGTTGTTAGATTTTCTAATATTCTGGGTGACTTGCTGTAGCACAGGGTACAGAAACTGTATGCACAGGTTTTTGACACCTGAATACAGACTAGCTTCTGCTGCAGCGCTATCTGTTGCAAGCTCTGTAATGGCAGAAGAAGAGTAGCATGATAGTATGGTTCTTGCCAACAATAGGGACAATGCAATCAGAGAGTATGCTGTGCTTGACCCTGAATCTATGAATACTGGAATTGTGACGACTCCAATCACTGCACCACAGTTTGAGTTTAAACCAGTGACATGCCAAATGCTGCAATCAATGGGACAATTTAATGGTGCTGCAACAGAGGATCCTCACTTGCACTTGAAGCAATTTCTGAATGTGGCAAGCAACTTCAAGATTCCAGGCATCACGGATAATGAATTCAGACTGAGATTGTTCCCATTTTCCTTGGGAGGCAAGGCAAAGAATTGGTTGATTACCCTAGAGCCAAACTCAGTTGACTCATGGAACAAACTGGCTGAGAAATTTCTTGTTCAGTTCTTCCCTCCCACCATGACTACAAAGCTTAGAAATGAGATCATGGCTTTCAATCAACAAGATGATGAGCCATTATTTGAAGCTTGGGAGAGATTCAAGGAACTGTTGAAGAAGTGTCCTTATCATGGCATCCCTTATTATATTCAGATAGAGCACTTCTACATTGGTGCCTCACCTAGCTCAAGGATGATGTTGGATGCCTCAGCTGGAGGCAGTTTGCTCACTAAATCTTACAATGAAGCCCATGCTCTGATAGAGGGAATTGCTGCTAATAGTTATCAGTGGCCAACAACTAGACGTGCTCCTGGCAAGGTCAATGTTGTAGTAGGAGCCTATGAAGCGAGTGAAATATCTGCACTTTCAGCTCAGACACTTGCCTTAACCAATATGGTAAAGGGATTGACTATGGGAAACCAAGGAAACTCTGTGGCTCCACCTACCAGAATTGAAGAAATGGTAAATGAACATATTTACAGTGAAGATTCTGTTTCCTGTGTATACTGTGGTGGAAAACATCTTTTTGGGAACTGCTCTGCAAATCTCTCCTCAGTTAACTATGTAGGGAACATTAACAACAGAAGAAACAATTCCTATGGTAATACATACAATGGAGGGTGGCAGCAACCACAAGTACAACAAAAAGCTCCAGAACCATCTCTAGAATCTGTGCTAAATGCATTCATGACATAAACCAAGGCTGGAATGAGAAATCTAGAAACTCAAGTGGGACAGCTAGCCAGTGCACTCAACTCAAGGCAGATTGGCACACTACTTGCATCTACTGAAGATCGTAAAGCCTCAAGTTCTGGAGGAGGAAATGAACAATGCAAGGTGATTCACTTGATGAGTGATAAAGATGTGGAGGTTGCTGAACCAAAGAAGAAACCAGAGGTGAAAATGTCAGAGCCTGAAAAGAAGGTAGTAGCAGCAGATGCTGCAACAGAACAACCTGCAGTCGCTGAGAAAACACTCAATGCTGCAACATCTCCTACTATACCCAAACTGATTCCAGAAAGACCTCCTCCACCCCTCAAGTACCCAGATGAAGACATGGAAGAATGCTTTTTCGTACAATCATCTGATGAGCTGGTGCAGCAGAACTTCCTGAAGAATCAGTCTGATTTTGGCAATGCTGCAGCATCAGTAGAAGTTGATTACTTCTCTGATGAGGAAGGGGTGGAGTTCTTGGACAGCAAGGCAGCTCAACATGTGTGGTCTAGAAAGTATGAATCATTGGAGCCAACAATAATCAAGAAAAGGTTGCTGCACAAAGAGAGGAAGAAGGTGAAAATGAAGAAGAAGATGAAGCCCAAGTCACTGGAGCAACACCAAGTAAGGTGTCACCACCAAAAGTGGGGGCACCAGGAGGAGCAACCGCATCAAAGCACCAATGGCTTGAAACAGAGCCTTAGAGCTGCAGCATCCCAAATCAGGATGCACTTCTAAACCCTCCACCTCATTACCATAACCCATGCTTTTAATTTTTCTGCAAGTAGTGGTCATTAGGGCCTTTTCTGTTTAAATTTTTGTAGGGTCGTTAGGGCCATAGTTGTTTTAAATTTTTGCTTAATGAATGGTTGTGAATGTTCCCCACCCCTGTTTTGATTCCATATGATTAATGATTAAATGGAAGTGGCCTCTGGCCTTTTTGCTGTGTTGAAAATAAGATTCTTTGAATAAAACACTTGCTGACTAACTTAATGCTCTAGCTTGATTGTGCACCATTACCTTTGTTGCACCACTATCCAAGCTAGAAGACACATGTGCTGTAGCATGAACATATAATTGTGAGCCTGAGTGACAAAATTACACTGTGCATATAAACCACACTCATGCATTTTCTGTAAGGCTTGCTTTGTTTCTGTTTGATCTGAACACACATGATTGCACACACTTTATGCTTGAGGCATTTTCTTATTTTTTATTTTTATTTTTAGCCAGTGCCTAAACATCCAACCCTCTCAATCTATATGTCCTTAGTGTTACCCCTTTGAGCCTTAGCCTTTATTGAGAAAACTAGCACATTACAACCCCTTAACTGGAAAAACAAAGAATACCTGAATAGGTGGAGCTTAAGGATGCTTTTTGTAGCTATGTTCTGAGATAATTTTGGGGGTGGCTTGAGGACAAGCACCAATTTAAGTTTGGGGGTGCTATGCTGCAACACTTATGCAGCTACAAGGCTTTACAAATAAAAAGGGGGAAAGCAGCAAAGAAGAAAGGAACTCTCAAATGTAAAAAAAAATAAAAATGAAGCTGCAAAATTCCCCTATTTTTTATATGTTTTGTAAAAAAAAAAAAAAAGAAATAAAATTGAGAACAAAGAACAAAGAAAAACCTGAAAGTTAACAACAATCTATTCTTTGTTCACAACAAAACAATAAACTGGGATCTTAGTGAGGAAAGGAAGAAACAAATGTGTGGATTGTAGGAATAATGGGGATTGTGAGCTGAATTGAAAAGCATCCTTTTGCTCTACCTTGAGATTAGCTACTTACCCAAATTTCTTAATCTCACCTGTCCTAAGCCCTGTTACAACCATAAAAGACCTCTTGCTGTGTGTAATTCTGTGATGTTTTGATTGTGATAGAATCTTATCAAGTTTAGATCAGAGATGCATGTTTGTGGTGAGAGTGAAATTCTGATGAGAGGGTGAGAAGCAGAACCAACTGTTCTGAGAGAATTTGCTGTAGCATATGTTAATCTGACTTTAGACCAATTGTGTAATAATTGTTGATTTGTGCAGGATAGAAAGAGTATTTTGTTTGGAATGCAAGTGTGGAATTCTGAGTCTTAAAAAGAATGGAAAATTTGGGTGATCCATGCATGCCATTCATTAAATAGAATTCTTCTGTTGCTTATATTTCTTCTCCATTACTTGAGGACAAGCAATGATTTAAGTTTGGGGGTGTGATAACTCTTTTAGTGAAGAGTTATTTAGATCCTTTTTTACTGAAATTCTTTGCTATCCTTATTGTTTTAAGTTTGCTTTCTTTGGAAAAAGTTAGTTTGTACATATTTGTATTAAGTATAGTAAATATTAGCCTTTTGTTCCTGATTGCTCTATCATTGTCTAAAAATTCTGTGTCTTGGTGAGCAGAAAGTTTGCTGGAGTAAGGCTGAAGCAGGGGGATACAAGCGCTCGGTTGTTGCAGCAAGGACTACTTCTTAGTAGTATGGCACTAAAGGACAAAATCTGACAAGGACACCTCTTATCTCTCCTCAAGGGCGCTGACGTTGTCGTTTTTAAGGAAACACATGCGCATAGGACCAGCTGCCGTACATCATTTGGAATTTGGGCTAGGTTATTTTATGAATACTTTTGATTGTTGGCCCAAAATGGAATGAAAGAGAATAGGGTTTAGTGTACTATAAAAGCATCTAGGAAACCCTAGTGAAGGCAGAGGGGAATATTCTGATTTTACAAATTGTCTAGTTGAGAGCTGCGCTGAGTTTTCTTCTTCTTCCTGAGCTGCTGCTTCTGTGTTTACGTTCCTACATTGTAATGATTTCTTGCCCTATGTCTACATTTGTTCTTTGTAAGCTCACTATGAGCTAAATTCTTTAAGCTTTAGGTATGCGATTATAATGAATGTTTAGCTGAATTATGTATTGATTATGTTCGCATCTTCTTTTATCACGCATTTAATGCTGTTTAATTAAGAGTGATCAACTTGATTGAACATTTAGCTTATTTATTTTGGAAGAATTAAGTAAGTGGGAACTTGGTAAAGGATAGAGGTTAAATCATTAATTGGAAAATTATTTGATGATGATTAGGCTAGGAATAGTTATTCATGCCTCTAAGCTAGCTGGAACGAGCTTTAACTAGAGGGTGGCGTAATTAATCTGAATCTAGGAATAGAACAAAGTTAATGAACCTGACCCCGTAATGTTGGAAAACAAATTGTAATTTCCTGGAGCTAGATGCTAGAGCATAGTCAGAGCATAATGATAGCTAAACATGAATTATGTTGCAGCATACCCGAAGCTGATTTAAATATCTGAATCTACAGATCTCTTTTCTCTTTTAATCTGTTTTGAGTTATATTCAAGTTGTAACTTGTTTATTTTTAGCATCAACACTTTTATCTTAATATGTTACCATACAACAATTTTTGGTTACTCCTTGCTAACTCTTGAACATAAAATCTGAACTGAATTTTATCACATCAATTTAATCCCTGTGGGAACGATAACTGAACAAAAGTTCTATACTACTTGAGGCATTTGTGTATACTTGCACAAGCTTAAGAATAATAAATATTTTTAAGGCAACAAGTTTTTGGCGCCGTTGCCGGGGATTTTGATTGATGCGAAAATTTTGTTTCTAGATTATTAGTTCTGTAGTTAGTGATACTGATGCTCTTAGTGCTTTGCTGTAGCACAGGGTACTGAAACCGTATGCACAGGTTCTTGTCACCTAATTACAGATTTGATCCAGAGATAGAAAGGACATTTAGAAGGCTTAGAAGAGGTCAAACATCTCAGTCTGTACCTAAGTTGGTTCTGAATACTCCAATCAGTTCCACACCTGACTCTTCTGGAACATTGTCCCCTGCTGAATCAGAAATGGCTGAAGAAGCACAACAAGACAGCATGGCTATGGCTCATGACAAAAACTGTGCCATCAGGGGGTATGCAGTGTTTGACCCTGAAGCCATGAACACAGGGATAGTGAGAACTCTCATCACTACACCTCAGTTTGAATTCAAGTCAGTGATGTTCCAAATGTTGCAAACAATTGGCCAATTTAATGGAGCTGCAACAGAGGACCCTCACCTGCACCTCAAACAGTTTCTGGATGTGGCAAGCAACTTCAATATCCCAGGAATCACTGATGATGCATTCAGACTACGTTTATTTCCATTCTCTTTGGGAGGAAGGGCTAAAACTGGTTAAATTCCTTGGATGCAAATTCATTTGATACTTGGAACAAACTTGCTGAAAAATTCTTGACCAAGTTCTTCCCACCAACCATGAATGCAAAGATGAGAACTGACATCACTTCATTCAGGCAGCGTGAAGATGAACCACTATTTGAAGTATGGGAGAGATTTAAGCAACTCAATAAGAAGTTTCCCCATCATGGCATTCCATTTTGTATTCAAATGGAACACTTCTATAATGGAGTTTTTACCTAGCTCAAGGATGATGTTAGATGCCTCGGCTGGAGGCAGTCTTCTCACTAAATCCTACAATGAGGCGCATGCTCTGATAGAAGGTATAGCAGCTAACAGTTATCAGTGGCCAACATCAAGACAAGTTTCTGGGAAAGGCAATGCTGCAGTAGGAGCATATGAAGTAAGTGAAGTTGCAGCACTGTTAGCTCAAATGACCTCTTTAACTAATATGGTTAGGGGGATGACCATAGCAAATCAAGGAAATTCGTTTGCTCCACCCATAATGACTGAAGAGATGGTGACTGAACAAATCTACAAGGCCGATGTTGTATCATGTGTTTATTGTGGAGGAGATCATTTGTTTGAAAATTGTTCAGCAAACCCTGCTGCAGTCAACTATGTGGGAAACAATAATTACAGAGGCAATAATTCATTTGGAAATACAGGATGGCAGCAGTCGCAACACCCTAATCTGAGGTATTCCAATTATAGCAATACACTGAACCCACCCTCTGGGTACAATCAACAGCAGCAGCCCAGGCAGCAGCAGCAACTTCAATTGCAACAGAAATCTCCAGACTCATCCTTAGAAGCTGTACTAAAGGCATTTATGACAGAAACCAAAGCGGGAATGAGAAACTTAGAAACCCAAGTGGGGCAGTTGGCCAATGCAATAAACTTAAGGCCAGCTGGTTCACTACCAGCATCTATCGAAGAACCTAAATCCTCAAGTTCTGGAGGAGGTAAAGAACAATGCAAGGTAATCCATTTGAGAAGTGGTAAAGATGTAGAAGTTGTAGAGCCAAAGAAGAAACAAAAGGTGGATAACTTAGATTCAGAAAAGGAAAAATCATAAGAAAATGTGGCAGCAGAGCAACCTGTAGTTGTTGAGAAAGTGCCTGATGCTGCAGCACACTCTGCTATGCCCAAATTGACTCCAGAAAGGCCTCCACCACCTTTCCCTCAGAGATTGAAGAAAGCCCACCAAGAGAAACAATTTAACAAAATTTTGGATGTGCTAAAGCAGCTTCATATCAACATACCATTAGTAGAAGCTCTGCAATAGATGCCTAATTACACAAAGTTCATGAAAGATGTGCTCACTAAGAAAAGAAGATTGGGAGAATTTGAAACTGTTGCTATGACTGAAGAATGTAGTATGATGTTGTAGAACAAGGTGCCAAGGAAAATGAAAGATCCTGGAAGTTTCACCATACCATGTTCTATTGGAGATACCTACTGTGATAAAGCTTTATGTGATTTGGGAGCAAGCATCAACCTTATGCCCATGTCTATCTTCAAGAAGCTGGAAATTGGAAAAGCAAGGCCTACATCTGTCACACTTCAGCTAGCTGACAGATCCATTGCATGCCCAGAAGGAAAAATGGAAGATGTATTGATTAAAGTTGATAAATTTGTATTTCATGTGGACTTTATCATTCTGGATTTTGAAGCAGACAGAGAGGTCCCCATCATCCTCAGGAGACCATTTTTGGCAACAGGAAAAAACCCTAATTGACATGCAAAAGGGAGAACTGACCATGAGAGTTAATGATCAGCATGTGACATTTAATGTTTTCAATGCTCTGAAATATCCTGATGAGGGCATGCAAGAATATTCTCGCATTGAGACATTTGATGAATTGGTGCAACAACAATTTCTAAAGAACCATAGATATGATGCTATAGCATCAGTAGAAGATGAAAATCTTCCTGATGAGGATTCTGATAAACCACAGGACAGCAAAGCAGTGCAACATATTTGGACCAGAAAATATGAATCATTGGAGGTGACTGATGACACTGTGAAAGACAACATTCCTTCTATTGTTAAACCTCCATCCCTCGAATTAAAAGAATTGCCAAGTCATTTGAAATATGCCTACCTTGGTGATGATAATACTTTGCCTGTTATCATCTCTGCTTCATTGAATGGGATACAAGAAGAACAATTGTTGACATCATTAAAAAGGCACAAAAAGGCGATACGGTGGCAGATAGCAGATAGCAGATATCAAGGGGATTAGTCCATCAATATGCATGCACAGAATTCTCTTGGAACAAAACTCAAAGAATAGTATTGAAAGTCAAAGACGGCTGAACCCAATTATGAAAGAAGTAGTCAAAAAGGAGATTATAAAGTGGCTGGATGTAGGGATTATCTACCCTATATCTGACAGTGTTTGGGTGAGTCCAATTCAGTGTGTGCCTAAGAAAGGAGGTGTGACTGTCATCACTAATGAGAAAAATGAGATTATTCCCACAAGAACTGTAACTGGTTAGAGGATTTGCATGGACTACAGAAAGTTGAACAAAGCCACAAGAAAAGATCATTTCCCTTTGCCTTTCATTGATCAAATGTTGGACAGACTTGCTGGAAAGGATTATTATTGTTTTCTGGATGGATACTCAGGGTATAACCAGATTGCTATAGCACCAGAGGATCAGGAAAAGACAACCTTCACTTGTCCTTATGGCACTTTTGCTTTCAAGAGAATGCCATTTGGCTTGTGCAATGCTCCAGCAACCTTCCAAAGATGTATGATAGCCATTTTTTCTGATATGATTGAGAAATCAGTAGAAGTATTTATGGATGATTTTTCAGTGTTTGGAGAAACTTTCCAAACCTGTTTAATAAATCTGGAACAGAATTTGGATAGATGTGAAGAAACAAACCTTGTGTTGAATTGGGAGAAATGTCACTTCATGGTGACTGAAGGCATTGTGTTGGGGCATAGAATTTCCAGAAATGGCATTGAAGTGGACAAGGCAAAGATTGAAGTAATTGAAAAGCTGCCTCCTCTCACATCAGTTAAAGGAATTAGAAGCTTCCTAGGTCATGCGGGGTTTTACAGAAGGTTCATCAAGGACTTCTCAAAAATATCTAAGCCATTGTGTCAGCTGCTGGAGCATGATAGGACTTTTGAATTTAATGTAGAATCCATGAAAGCCTTTGAACTTCTAAAGATTGCTCTTATCACTGCTCCCATTATTGTTCCACCTGACTGGGAGAAGCCTTTTGAGCTTATGTGTGATGCAAGTGACTATGCAGTGGGAGCAGTTCTGGGACAGAGGTACAATAGAATGTTACATCCAGTCTATTATGCAAGCAAGACCTTGATTGATGCTCAGATCAATTACACCACTACTGAAAAGGAGTTGCTAGCCGTAGTGTATGCCTTTGAAAAGTTCAGATCCTATCTTGTTGGAACAAAAGTGGTGGTATACACAGACCACTCTGCAATCAAATATTTAATTGACAAGAAGGATGCTAAACCAAGGCTGATCAGATGGGTGTTGCTATTACAAGAATTTGATCCGGAAATCAGAGACAAAAAAGGAGTGGAGAATCAAGTGGCTGATCACCTCTCAAGATTGCCAGAGGATGTTGCAGATCATAGGGGAATAGCCATTGAGGAATCTTTCCCTGATGAGCAACTGTTAGCAGTACAAATTGCTGCAGCTCCCTGGTATGCTGATCTAGTCAATTTTCTTACTAGTGGTGTGGTTCCTCTAGACATGAACTCTCAGCAAAGGAAGAGATTTTTCCATCAAGCCAAACAGTACGTCTGGGATGAACCATACCTTTACAAAATGTGCCCAGACAATCTGAACAGAAGATGTGCTGCAGATGAAGAATTTCATGATATTCTGACTCAGTGCCATGCTGCAGCATATGGAGGACATTTTGGTGGTATGAGAACTGCTGCCAAGGTTCTCCAATCAGGTTTATTCTGGCCTACCCTTTTTAAAGATGCACATGAATTTGTTAAACATTGTGATAGATGCCAAAGGGTAGGGAACTTGTCCAATAAATATGAAATGCCTCTAAACACCATTTTGGAAATTGAACTTTTTGATGTATGGGGTATTGATTTTATGGGACTATTTCCCCCTTCCTTTGGCTACCTCTACATTCTAGTAGCTGTTGATTATGTGTCTAAATGGGTGGAGGCTGTGGCTACAATAAAAAATGATGCTAGGGTGGTAACAAAGTTTTTACAGAAAAACATCTTTACTAGATTTGGAACCCCTAGAGCAATCATTAGTGATGAAGGAACCCATTTTTGCAACCAAGTTTTTTCCAAATTGCTTGCAAAATATGGAGTTAAGCATAAAGTTGCCACAGCCTATAACCCCCAGACTAATGGTCAAGCTGAGTTGTCCAACAGGGAAATCAAAAGGATTTTGGAGAAAATGGTTAACACTAGTAGGAAGGATTGGTCATGACATCTGGATGAGGCACTGTGGGCTTATAGAACTGCATTCAAGACTCCTTTGGGGATGTCCCCATATAGACTAGTGTATGGGAAAGCTTGCCATCTACCCTTAGAGTTGCAACACAAAGCTTTCTGGGCGACAAAGAAACTGAACTTTGATCTTCAATCTGCTGGAGCAGCATGTATGCTGCAGCTTAATGAAATGGAGGAACACAGACTGTTTTCATATGAAAATGCTGAAACCTACAAGGCAAAAATTAAGCTCTGGCATGATAAGAAGATACATCACAGATCCTTTCATGAAGGAGAGCAAGTGCTGCTATTTAACTCTAGGCTGAAGCTTTTCCCTTGTAAGCTGAAGTCAAGATGGTCTGGCCCATTCACAATTGTAAAGGTTTACCCACATGGAGCTATTGATCTGTTGGATGCTAGCAGTGGAAGAGAATTCAAAGTTAATGGTCAGAGAGTCAAGCATTATTTTGGTGAACCTGTAGACAGGATGAAGGTCACCACCAATCTTGATGATACTGAATAGTGTTGCATCAAGGTCTGGCCGAGGACCTAGTAAACCAAGCGCTTATGGGAGGCAGCCCATGAATAATAAGCATTTACCTTTCTAAATAAAGAAGCAGTAGTAAGGGCAAAAGTGAGTTAAGCTGCAGCATAAAACAGAATACTGGTTGTTCTGGAATGATGCAGATAAAAAAAAAAAATCCTGAGGACAGGGACTATCTGCTACAAAAGGTACAAATGAGGGGGCCAGCTGGCCTTTTTGTCCGTTGTGATGGGGAGGAAAGTGGACAAATTTAACAATTTTGAATTTTAATAAATGCCAAAAGATGTGGAGAGAGAAACCATTCCCCCATAAACCTAACCCCCAACCACACGATCTCCACCTCTCTTTCTTCTCCATTCTTTTCTTTTCCCACGACTTCCACCCTCGGTAACCGCTACCTCCTCTTGTCTTACACTTTAAATAGATCACTCACCCTTCTTTCTCACTCAACCCATTCAAAGTATTTTCTCCTTCTTCAACCCGTAACCCTAACATCCTCCCTCCCTATTCTTCAAGAAATCAAACCACCATGACTGCCAAGAAATCAAGCCGTGTGAAACACAAAGCTGTGAAGAACGCTGCACCACCCTCTTCTAACCCAACTGAAACCCTAACCAGCTGGGTTAGTGAAGAAGCTCAAGAAAAGTTTGAAAAAGAAACCCTCCACCGCAGTCTCCATCAAGAAAAAGGTTTCAAATATGGGAAAGGAGTGAACTTGGGCCTGCTCCCAGAGCTTGTGAGCGTGATTGATGCACATAAATGGAGGACCTTTGCTGAGCACAAAGACGGATTTTGTACACAAATGGTTAGGGAGTTTTACGCAAATATTGCATCTGACGCCCAAACATTTGTGATTATCAGAGGAGGAAAGGTGTCTTTTTCTGCTAAGACAATTAACCAACATCTCGGTTTGGAGGAAGTTGAAAACGAGTATCAACAGATTCTGAAAGCTGCAACAACTGCCAAGCTGCAGCAAATGAAGAAAGAACTAGCCCTACCTGGTGCAGAATTCATACAACAGGTAGAAGGCCAACTCAAATTGCCTCGATCCATGTTGCAGCCTCTTGCAAAAATATGGTATATTCTCTCTCCCCTACTTCTCATCTGGAAACTGTGGACAAAGAACGTCTGGTTTTACTCCACTGTATCTTGAGCAAGAAAAAGATAAATGTGGGGGAGATACTCAAGACTCAGATCACACTCTGCGCAAGGAAGCAACAAGGTAACTTAATGTTCCCATGTCTTATTACTGATCTGTGTTTAGAGCAAGGAATAGAGTATAACGCTGGGGAGGGGCTAAAACTGAACAAAGGCCCCATCGATATGAATTGTTTGTTGAGGATGTATTCGAATTCTGAGAAAGCTAGTGCAAGTGGTAGCAAGCCTCCCAGGTCTAGCACCCCAGAGCAGCAGGATCGTTCTGGGATGCTGGAGCAGAAAGTAGAGGAACTGACCACCATGCTGCAGCAACATGTTCAGCATGAGAAAACTTTCTAGCAATACAGTTTTTGTAAGTATCAATGGGAGAAACAGACAATGAAGTTCAATGGTTGGAAGCTTGAGACTCCAATTCCCCAGTTCCCCTAAGAAATTCTGACACCTTTGGTTGAAGATGTCCCTGTAACACCCCAACAACAAAAATCTGCCTCAAATCCAGCTCCTGAAAACCCTGAGAAATCAGCCAACATTGACCCTGCCCACAGCTCGGCTTCGGATGAAGAATGGATGGGTATTGCCCCATCCAAGCAGCAGCAGCAAAAAGAAGATGAGGCACCTGCCTCTAAAAAGAAGAAGTCTGCCTCTAAAACCTCACAGCAAGAGCAAGGGAGCAGTAAAAGACCCCGTGCTGCAGCCTCTGTAAAAGTATCCACCACCACTGCTGTGGCATCAAATCCTCCCTCTGCATCAAAACCAGCAAAGGGCGCAAAGTCAACTGCTGAGAAGGAGAGCCCAGTAACAAAAATTGCTGCTGGTTATGTTGTAGAGGAGGAAGAAGAGGAGGAAGACACAGTGCCTCTCTCCAAGAAGCTAAAGATGGTTGCACCCAATGTGGCTGTAAAGATTAAGAAGGAGAAGGTTGCTGCAGCATTGAGGGCAGAGGAGGTTAAAGCTGCTGTAGTAGAGGATTCTAACAAAGAAGAAGCTGTTGAAACAGAAGAAGAAAAAGAAGAAGCAGCTGCAGAAAGCACTGAGGCTGAAGAAGAGAATAATGAAAGTTTTGAGACAGAGGCACAAGAAGAAAGAGCTGAGGAAGAGAAAGAAGAGGAGGAAATCCAGGTCACTGGAGCAACACAAGCCAAGGTACCCTCCAAGAAAGGAGAAACCAGGAAGAGTTTGCGCACCAGAGCTTTATAGGCTTGAAACAGAGCCATTGTGGATGCTGCAGCATCCCACATCAGGATGCCCTAAACTCTCCACCCCATTCCCAGATTAATATTGTTTTCTTTTAAGTATTCGTAACGTAGTGGTCACTAGGACCTGTTGTGTCTGTTTGTCTGTAGGGCCATTAGGGCCATAGTTGTTTGACTTTTGATTAATGAATTGTTGTGCATGAATCCCACCCCTGTTTTTGATTCCAAATGATTAATGTTTAATTGGAAAAGGCCTTTGGCCACCTTTGCTGAGTCCAAATCTTACTGTTTAGAATGAAACACCTTTATGTTGGTACTAGGATGGTGAAAGTGTAGTGATAGGACCAGATATCGTGCAACAAACGACGGAAAAGGTAAAAATGATTCAGGAGAAAATGCGAACAACTCAGTCCACAGAAAAGTTATGCTGACAAGAGACGACGACCTCTTGAGTTTGAGGAAGACGAGCATGTGTTTTTGAGAATCACGCCAACGATTGGGGTTGGCAGGGTAATTAAATCCAGAAAACTCACTCCTAAATTCATTGGACCTTACCAAATTCTTCGTCGTGTGGGTCCAGTAGCCTATAAAATTTCTTTACCACCTTTTCCTTCCAATCTTCATGATGTTTTTCATGTTTCACAATTGAGGAAGTATATTCCTGATCCATCTCATGTAATTGAACTCGATTTAGTACAACTGAAAGAAAACTTGTCTTATGAGACTTTACCGGTACGAATCGCAGATAAGACGATAAAGCAACTCAAGGGTAAACAAATTTCCTTGGTCAAGGTTATTTGGGATGATGTGACCGGAGAAGCAACTTGGGAAGTGAAAGACAAAATGAAGTTACAGTATCCTGATTTGTTTACAGGTACGTAATTTCGAGGACGAAATTCTTTTTTTGTGAGGTAGTAATGTAACACCCTGCTTTTTACTGTTTTAAATAACAGAAATGCATATGAATATGTTTAAATAGTTATTTGAGTTTTAGAAAATTATTTTAAATAAACGGAGTTCATCACTAAATTCTACTTGAACGTAGAAAGCTATGATTAAAATTTAGGTTGAAAAGTCAGGCGAATCCCGGCCTGCGAATTTCACTGACAGTATATTTATACGGATCAGAGACCTAATTTTAATTCTTGAACGAAACACTTAAGGTTTTTATTTTATTTCCTACGATTATGTATTTTTAGAATTATTTCATTAAAAGTGAAATAATATACGTTTTATGGGCGTTATATTCAATCGGGTAGACGACGGAGCCGATTACGGGAGTTTCGAGACTCGATAAGTGGGTAAAACCTATATTCTCTTAGGAATAAGTCATCCATGTGAGAGGTTTAATGTGGCTTAGGGTTATGTAAGCAATTTTTAACAATTGCATTTTTATCCTTAAACTTTCTATTAATTGCATTTTGGTCCCTAAACTAATTTCCATGATACACAAAGTGAAGTGGGCCAATTTCTTGCCATTCAAACCCATTAAGGGCTGCACCCAAAAGGCCCAATTTCATGGCCAAGGATTCATTTCCATGAAGCAAATTCTAGTCTTAAATTTTTCTATGTCTTCATTTTGCCTTAAGTTATTTTTAAGTGCAAAATTAGTTGGACTTGGGCTTTTTGGCCCAAAACTTGTGCAAGGCCCATGGCCTTTGTGGCTTGCTCATAAATTCTAGAGGTCACTTGGAGACTCTAGCTCATTCCAACATCTTCTCAACTATTCCATCATCTTCTCCATTCTTCTTTTCTCTCTTAAGACTCCATTGTTGATTTGTGAAGGAGCTTGGTGATTCTTGCACATTTCTTCATTTCCAAGAGGTGATTCATGTTCCTCATCATCTTTAAGCTATTGTTCTTTCATTTCATTTCTTGTTTTAAAGACTTTTTCATGATGTTCACCTTAGTTACTCTTAACTTTGATAAATCATAGAAAATCATAGAAAAATCCTAAAAATGTGAAACCAATTTCTATGTTCCTATTATCATCACCTCTATTATAATCCAAGAGTATGTTGAAAACCAAAATTTCCTCCCCTAATTTCTAGTCAAGACCGAACCTTAGGGAAAAAGGGGTGGAGGAGTTTTTGTTCAAATGTTAGAAAATGATCATGTATTCTATTCTTCTAGCATGAATTTATGTTGAATCCAACATATGTTATCGAATCAAAATCTCTTGCCATATTTTTGTCTTAAGGCCGAACCATATGTATTGGTTTTGGAGGAAGATTTTTCATTTCATGTACACATAATCTTATATACTATCTTTCTAATATGTACTCATGATGAATCCAAGTTGGTTTTTCAAACAAAAACCTCTAACTCCATTTACTACTCAAGGTCGAATATAGGGTTTTTGAGGTTTAGAAGTTTTTGATCCAAACTTTGTTGATTAGTTACAAATCCATTGTCTTAAGTAATTAGGATCATTAATCCAATGACTTAGGCAATTCTAGAAATTTTTAGCCACTAAACCTATGGAGGCCGTGACCTATTATAGGGAATTAGGATATTTTAATTGTTTGGTTAGTAATTATTTGATTGTGATTGATGAAGGTTTAGTAAATCGATTGTGTATGTGAGACGGACTTCCGACAAAGTTCATCTAAACCAGAAATCTTCGAGAGGTAAGAAGGGATTGCCTGAGGGATTTATTCGATGGCTACGTGCCAATTATGTTGTCTGTAATTATTTGTTAGTGGTTGTTTAAGTTGTGTTATTTTTATCTGTGATGCTTTATCTTCTTATAATTGGTTATCTGCGGTTATTTATTTTAATGCTGTGATGCATGATCTGCCTGGAAATATTACTGTGATATTGTGGTGGATGTTGTTTGAGAAGCCTGACAGTGGTCTCCTAATCAATTAGTCAGATAAAAGCTTTGAAAAGCTTCATAAATTATATTCAATGTTTTAATGGTAAAATATTGTAATATAATATTAATGAAAAATATTTATTTGGGAAAAATAAGGAGTTTTGGAAAATATCATTATTTTAATGATTTATCGCTGTAAGAGTGAATTATGAGTCATAGTGAGGGCGTAACCGTGAAATTATTTTTTTACTTCTTACTTTTACGTAAGAAAATCGGGAATATTATGAAAATTAATTTTATGAAATTAATTTTCAAAAATAACTTAATAATGATTTTGGAAAATTATATATGTGGAAAAAGCTAAGATTTGGTTTAAATGGCTTTTAAAATGCTAATTGACGGCGATTTGGAAAAATACCGACGGCAAGAAAGTCTAAAACGGCAGTACGTGTTTTAAACAACTGTGAGCCTCAAGTGACCATCTTTTCTAAAAAGTTAAATTTTTAACTTATGATTTTATTTCCTATTGGAAATGATTTTCCGAAATCAAGTTGAACTCAACTGTGTCAAAAGTGGTTTTGAACTTAGTAACCGAGACGTTGGGGTACTAAGGTTCGTGTTGTGTTATGGACTTGGTGTCCTTTGGACTTTGAGGTCCTGTAGACTTGGTGTCTACTGTGTTAAAAACATTAAAAATGTTTTCTATTCCCACGAACCCATGGCTGGTGCATCGGTCTAGGGATGTCATGATTGAACACTCGGACTTTAAGATCCTGTGTTATTAATTAAAGTTTAAAAGATATTTAAAACTATGATTAATCGTAAGCCATTTTGAGCTTTGGCAAAGGGAGATTGAACACAAAGAAAAGTGTCAAGAACAAAGTGTTTTTGCCACATGCATTTGGTAGACGTGCCCACTGTTTATGTGTGAGTACCTTGCGGAGTCAGGTATCTCATGCTACGATTTTCTTCATTGTGCCCAAGTGGACAATGAAACCCCATTTACGGTTTTATCACTGTGCCTTGGGTTTGGACAGTGTGCAATGGGTTTTGGCCGTGTGCCTATGACTGCGTGCCTTTTTGCCTTGTGTGGCAATCGAGCCTGATTAACTCACTACAGTTGGGATATCTCATGAGATTAAGTGCGAAGTTAGACGATGTGTTGAAGTGTTCATACATAGTTTTTCAAATGATGATGTGTGGGGTGTGAAACCCATTGATAAACTATTAGCTTGATATGAATGATTATGTTGCTATAACATGTATATTTGTATGTGTTATCTGTGGTGTCGCGCATGTAGTTGTCGACTTAAATCCATATGTTGGTTTCTCACTCTTGCATGTTTTATTTGTGGTTTCTCTACTTGTGCGTATACATCTACGTTTGAGATTAGATGGACCTGGATATGCCTCTGGCACATTCGAGGCCGCACTCAATCATGTTTGATCATGCACATCACGGTGGTGCTTGGGAGATAAATCCCGGGGCACTTAGCGCCACCTATTTCAGCCCTAGTAGAGAGGTTGTCAGCACGATAGAGGTAGGACCACAGCGAAGGATGCATGTCGTGGAGACTGTCGAGGTATCTCTACCTCCAATTTGGCCTTACCTATAGTTCTTAGCCGAGCACGGGTTACTTGTCATTCCACCTCAGCCGATTCAGCCTCAGCTTCTTCAGATGTAGCACCGGCAGTACCTCCTGTTAAGGTGGCAGAGGATCCTGAGATCGAGGAGGACCCCTATGAGTACCTTGAGGATGATCCTGAGTTACACCCTCCTGCCGTTGATGATGATGACTCTTCAGACGAGGATGCGGAAGCAGAGGTAGCTTCACCAGATACACCTGCTGGAGGTGGGGGGTGATCATCATGATCTCCCCAATGGTTTTCATTAGCTTGACCTGCTATAGGTATAGTTTTGGGGCAGCGAGTCTTGTCAGTTTTTGATCTGGCTACTGAGAGCCATGAGTTTTTGTATGGTTCTAGACTACTCGTTACGTTATATGTATGTGTCTGTATTTTTATGACTTAGTTTGATGGAGAATAGCCTATGCTTATGAGGGTTCTTTTGTAATCCCCTATTAGTGATGCAATATGTCTTTAAATGATGATGCATATATGTATATATATGTTTGTGTATGTCATGGATTTTTTTTAAAAAAATTATTACCATTTCCGTAAAAAGACGTGAACTTAAAGTTTATTTTCCAAAAGTAACCAGCGATTAATAATTTTATTTTCCGCTTTTGGGTAACTCTGTGATGACCCTAGAAGGGGTGTCGCATTTATGGTATCAGAGCTGGTCGAGTCTTTCGGGAATGTTGGGAAATAGGTATGTTGTGTAGATGTTGTGTTTTCTCTGAAGTAAGACGTGTTTGAATTACTTCTTAGAATTAATATGTGGTAATGAGTAAGTTTACGTTTCAGTTTCTGGTTTTGGTTTAACTGATTGTGGCCTGTAGGTCAGTTATGGAACCAGTTGTTGAACCAGAAGCTGGACGTGGACAGGGACGTGGACGTGGACGCGGCCGTGGAAGAGGCCGTAGAGGCGGTCTTGTTGGCGGTCGTGGTAACATGAACGAAGAGTATGAAGAAGGAGTGGATTATGCGGCTCAGGTGATGGAAAATGTGGCAGCAGCGATTGCAAATCAAACTGCATCTATGAATGCCCAGAATTTGCAAGCTGCAGAGGGCAAGGCTCTGATTGTGTTTCGAAGCCAAAATCCTTCACAGTTTGGTGTGGATGCTAATCATGAGAAAGCTGATTTATGGATTCAAGAACTGGAGAAAATCTTTGAGTTGGTGACCACTCCGGCTGAAGTTAGAGTTACCTATGTTGTTTTCCTACTGATAGGAGATGGGGAGTACTGGTGGAGAGGTGCTCGAAAGCTGCTGGAAGATGATCATCAAGGAATTCCTTGGGATGTGTTTAAAACCGCATTCGTGAACAAGTATTTTTCGGAGAGTGTTCGGATTGAGAAAGAACAAGAATTTCTGCGACTGTACCAGAGAGATTTGATTGTGGGGGAATATGCGGCGAAGTTTGAATCACTTGCCAAATACTTCCGTTTCTTTCAAGCCCAACCAAATGAGAGCTGGAAGTGTGAAAGGTTTGAGGTCGGACTGCGATTTGAGATTAAGGAGTCTGTTTTACCTCTGCAACTCCATAATTTTCAAGCTTTAGGTGAGATGAGTCGTAAGATAGAACAAATGAGGAAGGGAAAAGATAATAGGGGGAACGTTGGTGGACCCTCTCGCTCCAATAACCAAAGTCAGAATTGGAAAGGGAAACAAAATCAGAAGAAACCTTATTTCCATCCATCGGGAAATAACCAGAATTGACAACAATATCGTTCGAATTTTGCTGCAATTGGGGGTGGAGGCCAAAAGAATCAAAATCAAGGCCAAGTCAGAAGGTGTTATAACTGTGGAGATACCAGACACATAATGGATACTTGTCCTACGAGTGGAGCTAGATGTTTCAACTGTGATCAAGTGGGACATTTGGCGAAGGATTACAATGCACCGAAGCGTGGACCGGCTGTCAATAACACCAGGACAAATAAACCCACTGCTAAGGGGAGAGTTTACACCATGAGTGAAGCTGAGGCTTCAAACTCTGACAATCTCATACAGGGTAAGTGTGATATAAATGGTAATCTTTTAACTGTACTTTTTGATTCGGGTGCGACGCATTGTTTTATTTCGATGGATTGCGTGAAACTGCTGAAATTGCCTGTTTCTTCTTTGTCATGTGATCTTATTGTTTCAACTCCTACTGCTAAGCCAATTTTAGTCACTTCTATTTGCTTGAATTGTCCTATCATTATTCAGGATAAACGTTTTCTTGTTAACCTGATCTGTTTGCCTTTAATACAGTTAAATGTAATTTTAGGCATGGATGCACGTAAAACTTTAGTTTTTCCTGGGGATGAGATTTCTGGATTTTTAACTGCTAATCAAGTAAACGCTTCTTTAAAAGAGGGAGCGCAGGGATACATGTTATTATTTTCCTTAGACGTTAAGAGTGAGTTAGACTTGCGGTGTATACCCGTTGCCAACGAGTTTCTGGAGGTTTTTCCTGAAGATGTACCTGGACTACCACCTGCTGGGGAGATTGAGTTCGCGATTGATCTGATTCCAGGCACTGGACCAATATCCATAGCACCATATCGAATGTCACCATCAGAACTTGAGGACTAAAAAGGACAACTAGTGGAACTGATGAGGAAGGAATTCATTAGACCCAGTGTAATATTGGTCTCACACACACACTTTTAACATGTGCCAAAAACGTTTTAAACATGTTTTATATCTGACAATTAATTGCGCTTAATGAGTAATCAAATATTAATTGTTAAGATTTTCAAATTCAAATATGCTTCGAGCCATAATCGATTATGGGAAACCAATAATCGATTATGATATGTATTAAAAGGCTTTAAATGAGTTTAATGACTAATTATGTTATTAAAGCCGTTAAGTTTGAATTTTGAAATAGAATAATCGATTATGTAAAATGTATAATCGATTATGTCTTTCTGGCTTTCAACGAGCTTCAAACAAAAACCCCATAATCGATTATGTAATCGATTATAGCTTTTTATATAAAAGTCAGTGGACTCGTAATCGATTAGTATAATCGATTATGCCTATTCTGTCAAAGTGAGCGCTTCTTGAAATTGGTTTAAATAATCGATTATGAGAATGTAATAATCGATTATGACTTGCCAGAAATGAATTTTAAGAGGCTTGACCTAATTTCTTTTGAACCTTCACCTTTCTAATATAAAGCAACGTTAGGCAGCCATCAGAAAAAGAGAACACTGCAATATTCTCTGTGCTAAAACTCTGAAAACCATTTTCTCTATTATCTTCTCTTGCACTATCACTTTGACCATATTATATTGAGAGTTCTACACACCATATAGGTGTTATTGTAATTGGGCTTCAATTTGTTTTTATCAGCACTATTAAGAGTGCATATCTGTTGGTAAGAGTCGTGTGACTCAAACCCTTCTTTTTCTACACCATTATTACAAGAGAGGTGATATCTCTTGTGGTGTTGTCTTGGATGTGATTTCCAAGTGTTTACAAGGGAGGTGATATTCCTTGTGGTTTACAAGAGAAGTGATATCTCTTGTGGTGTTTCTTGGATGTGATTTCCAAGTGTTTACAAGGGAGGTGATATTCCTTGTAGTTGACAAGAGAGATGATATCTCTTGGGTTATTGTCTTGAGACTCTTTCACTGGGGGAGGTGATATCCCTGGTCTGTGAGGAGTGCTCTACATTGTAAAGGTTCTAGTTTATCCTGTTTAAAAACTAGAGTTGATTGAAATCCCTTGGTCGTATTGCCTTGGGGACTGGACGTAGGCCACGTGGGTAGTCTGTGGCTGAACCAGGATATATCGTCTTGTTCATCTTCTTTCCCTATCCTCTTTACATTTCCTCATTTTATTTATCGCGCTTTAATTTCAAACTTTTTATATTCTATAAAGTGCCTTAATTTGAAAAGAACCTTTTATCCGCTGCGATTATGTTTTAACTTTGAAAAAGGTTTTGATTTATCTAAAAAGATTTCATTTTTATTTAAAACCCAATTCACCCCCCTCTTGGGTAATGGTTGCCACGGCCAACAAGTAGAGCTGTCACTTCCCTGTTGTATCGAAAGTTGATTTCTGACTTTCCTTCTTTGTAATTGATCTGATCTTTTCAGCAAAGTAGTTGACAGAGTACAAAGTTTTATACTTCCGATGGTACTATGTTCTTTTATCCAAGAGACAAAGAGTTAACAATAGAAGCAGAAAGAGTAAAAAGACATATATTCTCTTGAATTAAATAGACAATCATTTGAAATAAATACGTTCAAGCTTAGACGGGTTTACTTCTTAAAAGCTAGTAGACGTGCAGATCTTTGAACGTGCAATAATAACTTATCAGTGAGATGGGCTCCTCTACTGATACTGCGTCTATACATCCTTGTCAAGTTCCGAGGGTTGGACTCGTTATTTTCAAGAGCTCGTCTACTGACGTGGCAACTAGTGAGACTACTCGTCTATTATCAAGACTTGCTATAATCAATAGCTCATCTACTAACGTGGCGTCTAGTGAGACTACTTGTCTATTAAGTCTTTGGACTTGCTATAATTCTGAAAATTTATTTCATGGCCTCGTCTACTTGACTTTTGTTAGACTTAGTTATTCGTTTACCTTAGTCAATTTTAAGACCTCGTCTAAACACAATCTTTAACAGACTCAGAGATATTACCAAGAGTTGCGAACTCGTCTAGAAGATCAAGATAGAATCTGATATGATTTCATATTTTATTTTAAGTTCCGCTGACTAGAATAAATCAAATAGTTCTGCAATCTATAACAAACAAGTTAGATCTTTGACAACACTTTGCCATACAAATTTAACCTTTTTGTTAACATCAAAACTTAAGAGATTATTTAATCCAAAACCCCTTTGGTTCTAACAGAATGTTTAAAGTATGAGATATAGTGGAGCAAGACTATGTCTTTATACCCTAGATGATTTTATCATCCAAGAATCCATAATACTTAGTAACCAAGAGTATTCTAAGATTACTTGCCGAGTAAGTAATCTCGTTCGGGAAGAACCAGAAGAAATATAATGGATTGGGGAATGACCAATCTCCATAATGCACTTAAGCATTGAAACATGGATAGACCAATGAGGGGATCCTAAACTAGTACAAGGATTCACGGGTTGGTACTATCTAGCCTCTCGAATGGCTATGGATTCCGTTAAAGGAATCCCGAAATTTATCCGGCGGATAAGTATGAACGCACTTGCTGTGATTGGCTTGATCCAAAGAATATTGTCAGTAAGGCTTTTGTTCCTAGGAAGTGGGCCTACATGTTCTGTGCACATGTAGATTGTAGGGTGACGATTCTTCAATGATTTTGGGAATGTCGGGGTTGGGATGTCCACGGATGGCCATTCAGGGTGATGAGTCATAGAGTCCTATGCAAAACACCGACATCTTCTACTTGCTACTGTACAATCCGGGTTATCGATGGTGATGCACATGTATGCCTAATGTTGGCAGTTGTGAAACGTGTGTTCTAACCACTCCTTCCGAACATTCTCTTAACTCTAGAGTAGAGTCAGATCTTCCTTGAGGCTGTGTAGGTATGGGACTATGCAGTTTTAATCAGTCATCTCTCAGTTCTTGTGAGGTCGTGTGGGTATGGGACTATCCAGTTTCACTGGGTCGTATTTGTGTATAAGTCGTGTCCTGCAATGCTTTGATGTTGTATGCTTTTGATGATATGTATATACTGTATGTTGTTGGTATATTGATTGAATTGTTGATCTGCAATTGGATAATAACATGAGATATGTTAGTAAGAGTATGGATATGCATATGTGCCATGTTGTGTCATGTTGTTTTCATATCTACCATATTCTGTGTGATGTTGGGAATCTCACCTCCTTTGTTTTATATTGTTGTGTCTAGTTTGGCTATGCGCCTTTTGTGTTCTTCTAAGAAGGATGGGATGACGAGATGTGTAACACCCTGTTTTTCCGTTAAGTGCTTTTGTATGCTTGTTTGGTTGGTTAAGCCTTAAGACTTAGGTTGAGGGCTAAGTGGGACTTCTAGGCTTGAAATTCCTTCTCTTAGGCTTGTACCTTGTGAATTTCTGGGTCACAAGCATGGTCGTGCTTGTTAAGGAGCACGACCGTGCTCGTTGTGACTGAGAGTCTCGCTGACGCTGAGTTGAGCACGTCCATGCTCAATGGCAGGAGTGCTAAGTTGAGCATGACCTTGCTCACCAGGAGCACGACCGTGCTCAAGTTTGTGCCTTTAAATATGGAATAGTAATCGAGGGTTACGTCAGAACCCTATTTTGGCATTAGCAGCTTCCCCAGTGCGGCTGCAATCACTTCATTCCCTATTTTCTCTAAACTCCTTTCGTTATTGGTGCAGTGGAGACCCTTGAGAGCATCTAGTTCGTTAGTGCCATTATTAGAAAGGTGACGATTCTTTCCCTCTTTGGTTTTCTTTTCTTCGTTTGATCTGGGAACTAATAGTTTGTCCCTGTTGTTTGGCCAAAGCTTGGAAGCTGTTCGAGCCGGTTGAGGGAACGAGTCCAGTTTGTCGTTGGTTGTTACAGTTGAATCTCCAATCCTGGTATGGGAGAAGAATAGTGTATACACTAGGCTAGGGGGTAGCGTAAGATATGGGGTTCCTACAACCCCGTTTTATTGTTGTTGTTAATTGTTATTAATGCTATGATATGTTTGATTATGAATATGCCGTAACTGCTGTCAATGCCATGATCTACCTGGTTGTATGAGTTATTGTTATGTTGTTAGTTAGCTAATTGGTATGCCTCTTTGTTATAGTGTTATGATGTTAAATGTTAAATAGTGTATGTTGATGAATAATGTTGTTAAATGCCATTGGTTTATTCATGATGATGTTATGAGATTGCTACTGGCTGTTGTTTTCGATGATGTTGGTTGGTTGATGTTGTTAATATGTTGAATATGTTAATAAGACCCTAAACGGATTTAATTAGGACTCTTAGTTAACATAAGACTTAATAGGTTAATCCCCTAAAGTTTCATAAGACATGAACTGTTAGTGAGAGGTGAGGAATGATGCCATCTGGATTAGTCCAAGGACCCTAGGATCTGATTTGAGAGCGTTAGAGAGCCAAAACTCCAAGAACATAATTGAATCTGCCCAGAATAGTACGGTTGGCCCAGGAGCACGGTCGTGCTGAACAGAGAGCACGCCCGTGCTCCCAGTTGCATTCTGGAAGGCAGGCCGTGCTTTGAGCACGACCGTGCTTCACTTAAGTGACAGCATGACCATGCTGGGGTGAGCACGCTCGTGCTCCCCTTACTGGTCAGAATCCGAGTTTAAAGGAATTAAGGGGTGTTTAACCCCAAATGTCCCCAATAATGTGATAAGATATCAATCGAATAATGATGAGTTAGATAACTTAATTAAAGGATAATTAAGATAATAAAGAATAATAAGCTGGTTAAGCCGGTACCCGTTGGGTTACCACATGTTGTTACACTTTGGTGCTTTTTGGCCAAAGTGCCCTCGATGCTTTTTGGTCGAGGCGCTGATAAGTTGAACCTTGGTTCTTTTTGGCCAAGATGTTGATGTTGATGTTGTTGATGATGGTGATAAGTCTTGGGTGCTTATTGGCCCAAGCAAAGGAGGTGGTTGCCTTGTGTGTCGTTTGCTCATGAATTCATACGTTGAAGTTGATTAGTGGGGGAATGTTCACCATAGGGGAGGTCGTCCAAGTTATGATGATCTGGCTTAAGTCTCGGGTGGTTCACCCAAGGTTTGGTGAACCTTGCGCCCCCGAGGTGGCGTATCCAGTTATGATACGTCGGCTATCCAAGGGGTTCACCCATGGTTTGATGAACTGTTGGCATTGGTGCTTTTATAGTCAATGTGGATATGTAACTCCGAAGTTGACTTCCTGAGATAGTTGGATCCACATGCATAACAGAGTAACGGAGTAGTGTTGCACCGCATAGCATCTATTGATTGTTGACTTGTAATATATAAATGATGATGTATGATGTTTGTTGCAATGCTTGATATGATGTATGTTCATCTTATTCCCTATTCCCATGCCGTTGTGTTGACATGATTTCTTACTCCATGTTTTCCTGTTTCTGTTGTTGCATGTATCTCTTTATGCAGAGGACGGCGAGCAGCCTGTTAAGGAGTGACTCCGAGGAGTCACGACTTAGTTAGGTTCCTAGTTTCATAGTTAGTTTTAGTTTTTAGTTTGTTTCCGTGATGTATCCGGATTTCGGTTATACCAGCTCTGTATGTGATATCGGGGTTGGGTTTTTTTTTATCTGTTTCATTTATGTTTATCTTTTTAAAACTGTTTCTTTGTACATTAATTGTTACAATGTGGTACCTTTTATCCAAGTTTTATTTTAATCAAATAAATGCATGTTTTCATAATTCCTCTTCTAAGTAAATGTTTTATATTAACGTGCAGGGTAGAAGGGTGTCACAAGATGTCGCTCGGCTGACCCACCAGAGGTGTTGAGGTTCGAGCATGAGGACTACATGGGGAAGTCTCTAGAGGATGTTACTTCCAGCTTCGGATGGTTCAAGACGAGGGTGTCAGTGTTTCCTATCGTGCCTGATCTTCCTTTTCTTCTGATCGGCATGACTATTGATGGTTAGTAGGCTATGACTTTTCCCTTGGAAGGGGAAGGGCCTAGTACGAGAGTTGCTTTGTAGTGGCTCTAGTAGTGACTTTTGTGGCGATGTCGGTAGTGTGCTCAAATAGAGTTTCCATTAGATTTCGTCAGTTAGTTTGTCTTTCTCATAATGTATGAGAAAAGATTGTCTTTTATGTATAGCTGGGCCAGCGTAGGATGTACGTGTGTGATTTTAGCTTTTATGGAGCTGCGTCTCCAAGTACCTTATGTTTTTAGGAGTTGTGTCTCCATATCTTTACGTTGGGTCTATATGTGTATATGTTTCGTTCAACGAGTCGGGTTGGGTTTTTTTTTTTATGTAAGTCTACTTTTGAACCTATGACCTGAAATGCATTAAGAAATGTTTTATTACACATTACCTATTTCCATATATTTACATTTATGTCTTGCGAAAGCGAAAAATTTCCCCATTATATTACAATGAATTTTAAATTACCCTATTTTCAGCCTTAAAACGTTACGGACAATGTAGCGCCCGAGAAGGGTGTTACAAACTCCACAGTTAAGCGTGCTTGACTTGGAGCATTTTAGGGATGGGTGACCTCCTGGGAAGTTTTCCCAAGAAGCGTGTGAGTGAGGACAAAGCACGCTGAAAAAACCCATGTTGGTTTATGGGGGAAGTCGTCAATCTGTGGAGCAGCCAGGGATGTCACAAATGGTATCAAAACTGCACCTCTCCCAATACTGTGTGGTTCGGGGACGAACCAAGCGGAAGCTGGTGGGCATGTGACACCCGGAGTTGATGAGGGTGGGGAGTGGTCCTTAGTGCAAGAAGGCATGAACAATGAGTGACTCCTTGCAGGCTTCTAGGAGGAGGGAGACATGAATGAACTTATTACACGCCGGAATGAGAGGGATCCCAAGACTCTGTAGGTATGGGGCTATACAGTTGAGGATGACTTATATGAATTAATTGGTACTACCTATCAAAACAATATGCATCTGGTTTTTGGGAGCCCACCACATAAGAATTCCACAGTTAAGCATGCTTGACTTGGAACAAACTATGGAATGGTTGACCTCCTAGGACGTTTTCCCAAGAAGCCTGTGAGTGAGGATAAAGTATGCTGAAAAGACCCATGTTGGTTTGTGAGGACAGCTGTTATAGAGAAAATGTAAGAGGGAAAAAGAGAATGGATGGACGACTTTTGGAAGAGAACGCCTTAGCAGCAGTTTTTTTAACCTATACTAACAAATTCCTTCAAAATTGTAGGTAAAAAAAAATTTTTGTGACATAATGCATTCCACCATTAGACATGTCTGTCACTATATGGCAGTTTTTTTTGTAGTGCATCAATGTCCCGCTTCATTATTTGCTTGAAAAGTTATCACTGTTCATTAACTGCTTGTAAAGTGCATCATTTTCGAGTAAAATTATATTCGTATGATAAATTATTAGTAGGATGATAAGCAATTTATTAGATACATAAATTTGTAGAGCATGTGACATAGGATTAAAGGATAGCCAAATGTGAGAAGGCCCATCATCCTTTCATAAATAGTCTTGTGTAAGCCCTCCTCCATACTCGCAGTTTAACTATTATGCTTGAAATTCGAAGTACAACAAAGTAGCCTCTTTGAAGATTTGAAAACTGAAAATCAAAAAAGGGGACTAAGGTGGACATATATTTTTCATATGCATATGGTTTTATCAAATGGAGAAATATGTTTTTTTGGTGCAAGATAAAATAAACAAAAAGTGCAACACCTCCCTTGGGCGTTACATTTCTAACTCTTAACTCGTCGCGGAACTTAAATAAAAAGAATTTTGCTGGTTTTACTATCGGAAAAATTAATTTACTTTAAGTTAGAAAAACTCAGGTGTAAAAGTTTTCCTTCTGAATATTTCGGAAGAGTGATACATACGTCACAAAAGTAAAATCACATTATACTTGAATAAAGATCTAGAATTTTTACAAAAATTTAAGCAGAGTCTCCTCTGTAATTTCAACATACCAGAATAAAAATACCTGCTGAGATATTTATATTTTCAACCCAGAAATTCCAGTCATATAAAATACATCAAGATAGTAATATTCCGAAAATATTTACATCAACAAGCTATATATGACTAAAAGAAAATCTTATATTTCCATCCAAAAGAAAAAGCTCTCAGAGCCATAAACAAATCCAATTAAAATAAAGGCTCTCCGAGCCATGAACATATACTATCATAAATCACTGACGTCTCAAAACCTAAGCTGGTCGTTCTAAAAGATATTCTTGGGAAAGATCCCATGGTTCTCACCATTATAACTAACATCTGACATCTTCAAGGATTGAGACGAATATCCCCGAGTGAAGCTGGGAACTTCTCTGCAACCTCTGTACACTCAAATCCAAAATACCACAAAAGAAACCAAACAGAAATAATGCAAAGGTGAGATACAGACATATGAGTTTCATCATAGCAGTCACATATACGACTCACAAGACAACAACATAATATAACATCATAATTATAGCACAGGGATCCATTCCCGACAACTAAATGCAATTTTTATAAAACCTTTCATGTCACTTCAATATTCAACTCTAACTCATAATTCTCCGGAGATCCTAACTTCCCTTTGTCGAGCATGATAAGCCGCGAATCCGCGATAATGCCTATAACACAATTGTTTCACGTTGGGTTGGCCTCTCAATTTAGCTCCAATCCCCAATTGTTCTAGGGTATCGCGTCTCACCTAAATAAGATTGAATAGTTCCTGATTGAGTACATTACGTGCTGGGTAACCTATTTCCACGGCCCGAGGGTGCAAATGCCCGAGCCTTCCGTGGGTTTTCGAGCCCGAATGTCCCTATAGACCCAAAGACTAAAGGATCTATCTCTGGTCCGTAACTATCCAATTTGTCAGTTCACCCTTTGTGAAACTGTAGCTCGATACACAATGGCACATCTGCCACAACGGCATATAGCCAGACTATGCGTGTAAAAATCAAGGGTTCTCATTTCCACTTTTCTTTTTCGCATCATTTCTTTCCTCGTTAAGGCTTAAAGCTCTTGATTATTTTCAGTCAGGTATTAGATACATTCTAAATACCAACTCAAGATTTTTGAAACCAAAACAAAGATATTAAAAATCTCTTCCTCAATTTGAACACTAGCCCGACGTCTCGGATGTCTAGGTTCTTCTCAATAGGAACACTAGTCCGGCTTTACCGGCACTCCGAATTCAGCCCGATATCTCGGCAATCCAAATCCAGCCCGGGTTTATAGCTCGATGATCTAGGTCCTTTCTTTTCCTCAAAACTCAAAACAAGAACTCTAGCCCGTCATTTCGGAAATCTAGGTCCTTTCCACTTGGTTTTTCGTTCAGTGAAAACTAAATCGAAAAATAAAAGTTCAAAAGTTTCTCAACTTTGTGACATAAATACTTTTCGTTCTTGTAAATACACTTTCATAGAAAATCTTATCCTCAAAATCCATTTTCTGAAAACTTAGAAAACCACTGAAAATCTTCTCAACTTTAAACCAAATATAAAACCCTTGCAATTGAATTTATCAAAGATAACATTTTCTCTAAACTTTTCCATTTTTGAAACCAACTTTTTATAAAACCTATGAGAAAATCCTTGTTTCCAAAAGACTTTTCCTTTCCAAAATACTTTTAAATAGTTTTCATAAGCTTTGATGTTTTCCATTTTCTTTCTTTACTAACTTTGTTCTATCTTCACACTTTCATCATTTAGAATTTTCTTCTCACTTTCCAAAGAAGCAAAACACCACTTTTTCGATATTTCTGAGTTAAGATACTTTAATGTCTTAATCTTTATATACAAGCAATGACCAGTGTCATACCCTCAGCCAATCACAATCAAGAAATATAACATATAGTCCAATGCATACATAATCCAACAACAATATAATTCATGTTTAACAATTCTAAATAACATCAACACACATTTTTAAAATCAAACATATTATCTATCAAACAAACAGGGTACATGACTAGCAAAAAACTCTTCAGGTAAACTCCATTTACCTTTGAAGACCAGAAAAAGATCATTTCCTTGACGCCTTCAACAGTTAGCTTCCAAGAATGAAATTCAGGTTCCCTCAAACTAGCACAGTCACAAACCATCATCCAGAGAGAGCATTCCAAAAACAGTCAACAACCAAACAACATAAAATCAATAACTCGATATCTAACATACTACCTAATAATTCAAACCTTCAATTTAATAAAAACGGAGCCAATTTTCAAATAAATCAAATTGGGGCTTTAGGGTTCATAAACACAATTTGGAAAAAAAAAAATCATTTGATCAAAGGATAATAAAATTAACTTAATAGAGCACTAATTTACAGTCCCAATTGTATAAAACAAATGTTAATTTCACACTCTGGAACTAAAATCAAAATCTTAGGGTTAGGGTTTCAAAATCAGTTTAGGGCTTTCTGAATCTGAGTAAAATAGATGAGATTTCACTCACTCATGGAAGAAGATAAACTTGTGGTGGTGTTGTGGCAGCAGAACTGCGGCGGCTGGCGGAGGGACGACAGCGGTGCGGCGTGCGGACGTAACGTGGTGTGGCTGCGACGAGCTCCGTTTTGGGCTGAACGACGCAACAAACATGGCATCTTCTCCTCCCCACGTCGGCGAGCTACCGGCGGTGGTGCAGGGCGGGCGGCGCGCGGTTTTCGGTGGCTGGAGGCGGCTGGACAGGCGACACGTGCGGAAACCGAGGCTTGGTCACCTCCCTTACGTCTGCGAACATGAGCGGCGGCCGGCGGTGGTCCTAGGGGCGGCGCCGATCTAAGCAAAGGAGGGAGGGAGATGGCGTTGGAGTGGGAGGAAGAAGATGAGAAGAGGAGGAAATAAAAGAGTGAAAGAAAGAGTGAAAATCTGATTTTTGTATTTATGGTTACAATATGAGTGATAAATATTAAGCCTAAAAATAAACACGTTTTATTTTTTTGAATCTATAAATAAAGGGTGACAAAAATATACTTTCAAAATTTGAAATCAAGTAGAGATTGATAGTTGAATTGATCAACTTAGAAAATCCACGGTCCAACATTTAATCTTCGATTAATGTCAAACCAATTTATTTTTAAATCTAAAATCGAATAAAGTAAAATGTGAAAATAATTTTCTTTCAATCATATCATTTAAAATATTTTTCTAAACAAATACTAATAGTGACAATAATATAATATTATTGTCTAGTAAGCGTGTATACACTAAAATAAGTCAGTGCTAACGCACTCAATAAAATAATTTTAAATGAGTAAATAAAATTACTCCAAATTAAGCGTCATAAAATAATTAAAAATTAATGTCCAAATAATTATCATTCCAATAAAAATAATATAAATAGATATATTTTACCGATATTGAAAAAACCGTAAAAACCGGGGTGTTACAAAAAGTAACAAAAGCTAAGACTAATGACTATACACCATGCTAAGATCATCACTCAATAGCTTTGCTCCCATGTTTGGCAGAGCTTCCTTCCATGTCTTCCAACCAAAGCAGTTGTGGGCACCATATCTCGCAAGGTGGGCAGCGTAGTGATTGGCTTCCCTAAAGATGTGTTTGAAAACCACACTCCACGATCTCTACAGGAACTCCATATTCTGAGAGATAGTGGAAGCAAACGAGTGTAAACCTTGGTTCCTATTATATAGAATGTCTTGAGTATAAAATTCCAAGAAATTTAAAAGCTTATTTAGAGGATGTCTCTTCATAGTTTTAAGGAGCCCTTTGCTATCAACATCTAAGAGTTTTATTTTTATTTTTTATTTTTTTTGAGGCATGTAAATTCTGTTGATGCAATCTTAGTTTTCTATTTTTATTGGCTTTGTAAATGCTTCATAAACATGTTTTTTTTATATATGTTAATTTAGTCAATGTAAAGAAAGATCCAAATCACAAGGATAGAGATCTATGTCCCCAAATCTTGTGCCAAATTATGTCTCGCCAAATTAAAATGTTACAAGTATACATCAAAACACAATAAATTAAACAAGACCTTAAAATACAAAAGGAGGACTAAGGTGGACATATATTATTCATAGTCATATGGTTTCGTCAAATGGAGAAATAAGATGATGTACTGAGTATGAATCTCCAAGAAATATAAAAACCTATGTAGACAACGTCTCTTTATCATTTTATGGAGCCCTTTGTTATCAACATCTAAGAGGTTTATATTTCTTTTGACAAATGTAAATTTTTTTTGGTGCAATCTAAGAGGTTTATATTGCAAGTGCTCGATGAATATTCTTAATTCTAATATTTTCAGTGTGTTGGAGAGAGTGTTGAAAAGAGTTTGTTAGTAGCATTGCTCTAATTTAATAGGGTAAAATATGCAAATAGATAATGAGAAATTTAATAAAATATTTTAAAATTTGAAAATCCAAACAAATTCGAATTTTGTGAACTAGTTCTCCCATCCGTAACCATCAACCATAATATGAGAACTATTTTTTACTTTCTACTAAGTATTTGCAATGACTCTTATAAATTTGATTTGACATTGAACTTGAGCCATATATTGCTTTAAAAAAACTTGAGCCAGTAATAACCTAGTATTAACACAAGAGACATGCTAACGAGTTCACTTAGGCAACTCGTTAAGGAATCAACAAAAGCAAGTTTTTTTTGGAAAACTAAGTTTTTCACCTTTTCAAATATTAAATACATCAATTTCCCATAAAAAATTTATTTTCTTCGTTCCTTAACTGCGACACCCTAACCTGGGGTCATCACATAGTTACCCAAAAAGCGGAAAATAAATTATTAATTGCTGGTTGCTTTCGGAACATTTATTAATTCCAAGCCAGAACATTCGGGTGTAAAAAAAATTTTCGTTTACAGTAAACTCATATTGTACATCACCATACAAAGAGATACTCATATTCAGAATAAAGCCGCCAAGGCATACAACTTTTAATAATTAAGTTTCAATTTCCAAAACAGAAAATTAAACCTAAGACTAAAGTTTAACACCAAAGTTACTGACCATTTCGACACACCACCCAACTAAGATTCCTAAGCTGGTCACTCTACAAGACATTTATCGGAAAAACTCCGCTGCGTTCCCACAATCAAAATACCTCTTCAAGTATCTAAAACTAAGTCCCGAAAGACTGAGGGAAACTTCTCAGCTCCATCTGCACTAGTGTACCAATGTACAACAGCAATACCAGAAGAAACCTGATGTATTTGTAAGGGTGAGATGCCAATATATGAGTTTATAACGATAATCACATGCACCACATATTCAAGTAGCACATAGTCATACATAACCATAACACATAAAATTCTCATAACTAAACCAGTAGTTTATCACTGGGTCTCATACCCGACCATCGTCATTTTAAAAATCTGCATGACACTTCAACATTCATCGTCTAACATCCACACCTAATCTCCGGAGATCCCAACGTCTTCAAAATGAGTTGATCAAACTCGATACATCGTCTCATTGGCTAGCTAAGCACAACAATAATACATCGTCTCATTGTCCATTTAAGTACAATGATATATATATCATCTCATTGTCCCTTTAAGCACAATGATACATATACATCGTCTCATTGTCCATTTAAGCACAATGATAATACATCGTCTCATTGTCCATTTAAGCACAATGATATGTATATCGTCTCATTGTCCACTCAAGCACAATGATACATATACACCGTCTCATTATCCATTCCAGCATAATGATATCTACATCGTCTCATTATACATTCAAGTATAATGATACACCGTCACATGATACCTTTTCCATTAAGGTCTCACGTTAAACAACGTCGGGCACGTATGCCGTAAATGCAAATGTAAAACATTTTGTCCTCGTCATTTTATTTTCGTTCATTATATTCTTGTCGAAGCTCAAAATAGCTTACGACTATTCACCGTCTTCAACGTCTTAAAATTCTCATCGTCTCATCATTTTCAACGTCTTAAAATTCTCACCGTCACACGGATCAAAGATCTTCGTGTTTTATTATAGAACACTAGTATCACGACGTCTCGGATACTAGGTTTATTTTTCAACGTGAACACCGTCTTTTGTGTTTCAACAAATTTAAAACAAAATCTCCGCCACTTATCTAAGTTGACGGAATAACATCGTTGAGTAAAAATTCATTTGCAGAAAATCATTTCAAATGGTAAATTCTCTTATAAAATCATCTGATACAAAAACTTAGTTTTTATAAAAGTGAGTCACCTGATGCACAAACTTATTTAAAATACATACTGCTGTTTTTGAAATACTTGCCGTCGATACTTTTCCAAATTGCCGTCGATTAGCACTTTTAAAGCAATTTAAGCCAAAACTTAGCTTTTTCCACTCAAACAATTTTCTAAAATCATAATTAAATCATTTTTTCACAATTAATTTCATAAAATAACTTTTTATAATATTACGGAATTTCTTACGTAAAAATTAGCAGTACAAAAATAATTTCACGGTTTCGCCCTCACTGTGACTCATAGTTCACTTTTACAGTGATAAATCATTAAAATAATGATATTTTCGAAAATTCCTTATTTTTCCCAAATAATATTTTCCATAAACATTATATTCCAACATTTCCCATAAAATATTGAATATAATTTTATGCAGCTTATTAAAGCTTTTATCCAATTAATTTAATTGAGCACTGACCACTGTCAGGCTTTTCAAACAACAACCAACAACATCATCACAGAAATATTTCCAAATAGATCATGCATCACAGCATAATAATATGATTGCAGATAAACAATTAAATGCAAACAACTAACACAGATCAAATAACAGAACTTAAACAGAATTAAACAAACGCCAACAGATAAATAATTACAGACAACACTTGATAACACATGATTATAGGAAAACTCCTCAGGTATTCTCCCCTTACCTCTCGAAGAACGTAACTTCCGATTAGAACTTTGTCGCCGATCCGGTTTCACGTACAACAACACAATCACTCAACCTTCAACAACCACAACCAAACCATTACTAATTAAACAATTAAAACCATCAAAATCCTTCCTACATGGTCACGGCCTCAAGGGTCTTTGTGACTAAAAATTCCTAATCATGATTAAGTTATGGATTAATGATCTTTAACCATCTAAGATCATAGATTAGTAACTAAACAACTAGGTTAAGAATTAAAAATTCCTAACTCACAAACACCTAGTTTCGGCCATGACATGATTTTAGGGCTAGGGATTTTGGTTTGATAAATCAACTTAGATTTATTAAACATACATACTAATAGGATGATTACCAAGATCATGGATGAAAACCTTGAATAAAACCCATCAAATCTCTCCCCCCTAGGGTTCGGCCATCAAGAGACATAGAGTAAGAATTTTCATTTTGATTAACTAACATGGATTAGAGTATATGGACATACATGTCACATGAACTACATGGTCATACATGACAACATATGAACAAAACTCCTACCAAACCCATCCTCCTAGGTTCGGCCATAGCTAGTTTATTAGGAAGGAAATTTTTGATTACTACATGCTCTTGGATTTAGATAGTATACATGATATCAAGAACATAGGAATTGGTTTCAACATCATGGGATTTTTCTATAATTAGTTATGAATTTTCAAAGTTAAGAACACAAAGATGAACATGATCAAGAAAGCTTCAAATCAAAAAAATGATTGGAAGAAACAATACTTAGAAGGTTGTGAGGATGAAGAATCACCTATTGGTTTATGAAAATTGGCAAGAAATCTTGTAGCTCCTTCACAAACTTGGCTTCTTTGTGTGAGAGAAAAATAAGAACAAAGTAGAACACTTGAGAGCTTTTGAGAAAGTGTGAGAATATGTGAGAAAGTATGAGAAGAATCATGAAGCTACTTGACTCAACAAGTTTATGAGCAAGCCATGGGCCTTGTACATTGGGCTTGAGTAAATTCACTTGAGCCCACTTGATGTTAAGCTTGAAAAATGCTTAAGACTTGATACTTTGTCTTGGAAACTTAAGAGTAGAAATTTGCCTCATGCAAAATGAATTCATGACCATAATATTGGGCCCAAAAACTGCAGCCCAAACTTGATATGGATGAGCCAAAATTTGATTCAATTCACTTGGAAGATTCTAGAAACTAGTTTACGGACCAAAATGCAAAATAGAAAAAGTCCAAGGACCTAAATGCAATTTCCCTAGAAATTGTCATCATGACTAGTGACTCCATCCATGACATCATCCACATGGCCTTGTCAATTGTGACTCATGGATATTATCCGTTAGCGGTTCCCGGAAATCCCGTAATCTGCTCCGTCGTTTACCCGATAAATACAACGCCCGGATAAAATATAATATTTCACTTTTTAGTGAAATATTTCAAAATAACCAAAATCATAGGAAATTAAATAAAAACTTTAAGTTTTTCGTTCACGAGTTAAAATTAGGTCTTCCGAGCAGTATAAATATACTGTCAGTGAAATTCGCAGACCGGGTTTCGCCTGACTTTTCAACCTAAATTTTTATCGTGACTCTCTACTGTCAAGTAGAGTGTAACTATGGTTTCGGATTAATTAAAATAATTTTCTAAGTCTCAGATAAAAATATTTATATATATTTATATAATTTTCTGATATTAGAAAGCAGAAAAATATTAAAAATATATATACACCGGTCCTGTCAGGACTATCTCGGGGACATTGGCAGCTGGGCCACAGCAGTGTATTCACAGCATGGAGAAGATCGAGGTCTCACTACCTCCCATTTGGATGATTCTGTAGCACTTGGTACAGCAGGGGGACTTAGAACATCACCCTCCCCCGCATGTTCAGCCTCTACAACAGGTAGCTCCAGAGTCACCTCTCTGATGCTTATATAAGAGAGTTTTAGAGAGGGTTATGAGTTAACCTCATTGTGACACTTTTAGGAATCCTAGTACCGAAGAAAACCTTCGTTTACCCCTTTCCTTCGAACTCATCATAGCTCTTGGGTTTCTTGCCGTCGTTTGGGAGAGAAAGTACAAGTTAGTATTAGTAAAGGTAAACTGGTTATCCCTCTCTTTAATCTCTATTTCCTTTTTGTGATTTGGGATTAATTGGTTACCCTTTTGTGTTTGCCAAGGCTTGGGAAGTTCGTCGAGCCGCTCGAGGGAAACTGAGTAGCGTCGCTTACATTGGTGTTAAGGGGAATCTTCATACCAGGTATAGGGAGAAGGGATAGTATGAACATGTAGGCTTGGGGGTAGCGTAATATGAGGGGTTAACCCATGACACTATTTGCATGCTATCTGAGTATTTGTTGTCTTGCTATATGTTTGTTCATGATATTAACGATTGGCATGCTTATTGTTATTATAATTGATAATGATGTTTTATGCCATGAATATGTTTGGTCTGATGATATTGTCATAAATGAATGACTTAGTTTGGTTGATGTTATGAGACGATGACCATGTTAATAAGACAATAAAAGACGTTAATAATGATTAATGAAATTACGGGATAAATTCCCAATAGTTCACAAGACTCGAACTGTAGTAAAGAGAAGTGAGATTATTGTTCAAAGGTTTAGTCTAAACCCTAGGATTGATTCTTGAGCATTTTAGGGATATTAATAATGAAGCTGGAATTAAAGGATTAATTCCCCAATAAGTACAGGTCGTGGAGATTAATGAAACTGATGTTGATGGCTAGTTAAAAGACAATAGTATTAATCATTGAATACCCTAGGAAACTTAGCAAGGGTTCGTAACTCTTTCTGTCCAGAAACAGCATGGTCATGCACCAATAACCACGGCCATGCTCAATAGTCAGCACGATCGTCTTCCCCTATACAGAACAGAGCGCTGAAACAGAACAGGGGTGTCTTACCCCAATTGTTCCCAATGATGAAATAAGACACCAAAAATAGTGAAGACAAGATGCATATGAATAACTCAATGAAGACTTAACAAAGGTAATTAAACACGAACGTTAAAGATGGTCAAGTCGGTAACGATGTTTACCGCACGTTGTTGTACCTTGGTGCTTAATGGCCAAGGGATCTTTGATGCTTAATGGTCAAGGTGTTGTTAACGTTGAACCTTGGTGCCTAGTGGCCAAGGGGGCCTCGATGCCAAGTGGTCAAGGTGTTGATGGTGATAAAACTTGGGTAGCTAGTGGCCCAAGCGGAGGTGGTGATTGTTGATAGTTTGTTGTTGTTCCTAACACATTCATGCATTGGAGATGTTAGTGGGGGATGTTCAACACAGGGGAGGTCGTCCGAGAGTAAGGCGATCTGGCCGTCAGCGATGATTCATCTGAGAGTTAGGTGAATTGTTTACACCCGTGGTGACGCATCCGAGAGTAGGTGCATCGACTATCCAAGGGACTTACCCATGGTTTGGTGAACTGCCGGCGTTGGCTCTTAATGACCAATGTGGATATGTAACTCCGAAGTTGACTTCTTGAGGTAGTTTGGATCCACATGCATAATGGAGTAGTGGAGTAGTGTTGCACTGCATCGCATACATTGATTGAATTGTTATAGATGATATAAATGTGTTATGTATGTTGACTAGTGATAATATGCTATTTTTATGATGTATGCTCATCTTGCTAACTGCTTCCATGCCATTATGTTTTATGCATGTTTCTTACTCGCCGTCTTTTGTTATTTGCTTTGCATGTACATTTATGTTATGCAGATGACTGTGAGCAGCTTGTTGAGGAGTGACTCTGAGGAGCCGCTACTCGTAGCTATGATTTATCTTTAGTTTTAGTTGTTTATCCGTGATGTTTCCGGATTTTGGTACTGCTATCGCATTGGCATTGCTTGCCAATGCTATAGGATAGGACTAGATCAACAACAATGGAGGACCAGCTGAGTTTCAGGGTCTGGATAAGTTCTAGCGGACCAACCCGCCCTCGTTCGAGGAAGTTATGACCCTGAAGGTGCTCTTTTGTGGATGCAGGAGATTGAGAAGATCTTCCGGTCCATGGGATGCAACAACATTCAGAAAGTCATCTTTGGGACTTTCATGCTGACAGATGAAGCTGAGCACCGGGGGGAGAATTGGTGCCAGCGTATGGAAGCTGACTGAGGGTATAATGATTACTTGGAATGTCTTCAATGACAGATTCTTGGAGAAGTACTTTCCAGCTGACATCTACGACAAGAAGGAGATGGAGTTCTTCGCTTTGAAGCAAGAGAGTATGTCTGTGAGAGAGTATGCTGTGAAGTTTGAGGAGCTTTCTCGTTATTACACATTGTATCAGTATGTAACTGACGACCGCTCCATGTCCATGAAGTTCGAGGATGGTCTGTGTCCGAGATCAAGCAAGCCATCAGTTATCAGGATATCTGCATCTTTCTGGTCTTGGTGAACAAGAGGATGCCTACAAATCCAGAGTGTCAAGTTACAAGAATTCAGATGCTCAGGGTAGCAGGAAGAATGATCAGAAGGACAAGAGAAAGCAGCTTCTAACTCTATTCGGCTGGGACTTCAAGCAGGGTGGCCAGAAACCACAGTTCTGTTCAGACAGGTTTAGAAGTTGGGATTGTTCTACTCCTAGACCCATCTGGTGCGTCAAGTGTGGACAGGATCATTACACTGCTCAATGCAAGGAGACAAACGCCATCTGCTTCAAATGTGGCAAATCTGGCAACATCAGCCATGAGTGTGGAGGAGCAAAGTCAGAATCACAGAGTGCTAGCAAGAATCAGAAACCCCAAGCCAATCGACTGAAGACCAGCGGGAGGGTCTTTACTCTTGGTGGAGCTGAGGCCTCCGAGTCCGAGGACTTGATCCAATGTATGTGCCTCATCGATGGAACTCCTTTAGCTGTCTTGTTTGATTCGGGTGTGACTCACTCGTTTATATCACATGAATGTGTCGAAAATCTTAAATTGCCTGTGACCCTTCTTTATTGTGATTTGATTGTTGCCACACCCACAAATAAACATGTTCTTACTTCAGATGCATGCAAGAATTGTCTCATTACCATTGATGGTAGGAATTTTATTGTTGATCTTGTATGCTTACCCCTGAAAGAACTTGATGTTATTCTTGTCATGGACTAGTTATCTTCCAACCACGTCCTCTTAAATTGTTTTGATAAAACCATAGTTTTTGGAACTCCTGTGGAGTCTAAGGATCCAAGATTTATCTCTGTCAACCAAGTTAAGGCTTCTATGAAAGAGGAAGCCCAAGTCTACATGAGTTACCCCTTGAGATAGATGTAGAGTATAATATAAACTTAGTGCCGGGAACGGGACCCATATCCATAGCACCTTATAGGATGTCTCCTCTAGAGCTACCTGAGTTGAAGAAACAGTTGGAGGAACTGATTCAGGAGCAGTTCATTAGGCCTAGCGTGTCCTCATGGGGGAGCGCCGGTGTTGTTGGTGAAGAAGAAGGATGGCAGAATGAGGTTATGTGTCGATTATTGACAACTCAACAAAGTGACCATTAAAAATAGGTATCGCCTCCCTAGTTGACGATCTTATGGACCAGTTGTTAGCAGCTTGTGTTTTCTCCAAGATAGATTTGAGGTCAGGGTACCATCAGATTCGAGTTAAGTCTGAGGACATCCCAAAGACTGCATTTAGGATGCGTTATGGTCACTATAAGTATTTGGTTATGTGACATCCTTCTACCCCGCATGTTATATGACAATTAATATAAAACACGATTAAAAGAAAACATGCATATTACTGAAATAAATAAAATATTTATCCATGGGTAGAAAAGTCCCATATGAACCAGTTACAACGCGGAAAATGAAATAAGTTTAAAACCGTAAAAACATAACAAACCAAAAATATAACCCAACCCCGATGTCACATACAGAGCTGGTATAATAGTTCCGGAATAAAATCCACGGAATTACAACTGAAACTAACAACTATGATAACATAAACTAGCCCTACAATGAGTGGCGGCTCCTCAGAGTCACTCCTCTCCGGGCTGCTCGTCATCCTCTGCAAGGTGCCAATCAGGCCAAACACAAACAACAGACATATAAAGTGAGTAAGAATCGTATAAACATATTAGCAAGGAGATAGGCAGTAAAGTAAACAACATAACAACATCACATCAACATCAACATCAACATCAACATCATCATTATCATTATGCCATGCAGTGCAATGCACTCCTACTCCGATAAACCAACAATGCATGTGGATCCACTAAACTCGGGATGAAGGACATTGGAGTTAAATATCCACATTGAGAATCGACTCAATGCTGAAGAATCTACTCCTTGGATAGCCAACGCATCAAACCAACGGATGCCTCTTCACGGGGGCGCAAGGAGAATCTACTCCAACCGTGGATGGCCAGATCGCCGTACTCTAGGACGACCTCCCCTCTGTCAAACATCCTTCAACAACAACTCTGATGCAATGAATATGCAACATAACAAACAACGGCAAACGCCACCTCCATAACTCCTCCGGAATCGACCGGGAACAATAGCGGAATCGACCACAACAACTTGCCTCACTGAATCAACCACAGTACTTGGGGCAAACTCTCGACCAGCAAGGTACATAACAACAACACCTTAGACCCAAACCACGGGGTCAAGGCTTCCTTGGCCAATAGCACCAAGGCACAGCTCATCAGCTTGCGGCACCTAAAGGGCATCGACTTATCAACTTACACCTCACCACCTCATTGTCTTTAATTATCATTAGTAGACATTAATCGTTTATCATCATTGGGAAGTGGGGTTTGAAACCCCTTAGGTCCTTTAATTCTGTTCTGTCCAGGAGGGTTGAGCACGGTCGTGCTCGTAACCCAGCACGGTCGTGCTCTGCAGCACGGTCGTGCTCTTTGTCCTGCACGGCTGTGCTGAACAGCGCGGCCATTTACCTAAAATTCAATTGGGAGCATGATCGTGCTCATCGCGCGACAGTGCTGTTCTGGGCAGGAACAGAGACTGAAATCTTAACCAATTTTCAGGGTTTTTAATCCATTAAACCTAAGATCAATTATCAGCACGTTTTAAGGCTTAAACTCATCAATAATATCAGCATCACTCAACGTAATCAATACATCAATCGCATAATTTTACCATCACAACATTCATGAACATATCATCATATTATATAGACATCAAAACATACATCAATTCATGACACATATCAGCAAGTCATCATGTCATCATAAGTGCATTTAGACAGTTAAATCATGCAAATCATGTATAAACGGGGTTATGGGAACCCCGTTACTTTACCCCAACCCCAAACCTTAAATACTACCCTTCTCCCCATACATGGATTGAAGGTAGCTCTATCAACCAACGTATGCTCCTAACTGCAACCGATTCCTTCCTAAACGGCTTATCCCAATTAACCTTAGACAAAAGAACGCAACCAGATTAGTTTCCCAATTCACAATAATGAAAAGGAAACTTAGACAGGGAAGAAGCATTACCTAGGTAATAAACATAGATAACCAATGATCTCCCAAGAGTTCCCAACGTTCAGAGATTGATCAAGATGAAGGAAAAACGGAAACGGCTCGTACTGGCCGCACACAAGGTGGCTGCTGCACTCACAAATTAGGGTTACACGTTAAACCCTCAAGTTCTATTCAGGTATACAGCGTTCGGACTTGAGCACGGTCGTGCTCACCCTCGAGCACGATCGTGCTCGACTTAACGTTACAAGACGCGGTCAACACGTTGAGCACGGGCGTGCTCACTGTTGAGCACGGTCGTGCTCAACTTAAAATCAGAAACACGCTCCTGACTTTAAGTACGGGCGTGCTGGCTAATGAGCACGGGCGTGCTCATGTACCCGAAAGGGACTTTTAGCCAAAAAATCCCACTAAGCCCTCAAACGATAAATCCAGCTTAATAAACTCAGCTTAATAAAATTAAATCCGAAAAACAGGGTGTTACAATTCCACCCCCCTTATAAAAATTTCATCCTCGAAATTTACACGTACCTCAAACGAAAAGATGCGGGTACGCCTCCATCATCTTGCTCTCCAGCTTCCAGGTAGCACTTTCCTCAGTTACCCCACTCCAAACCACTTTGACCAAAGGAATTTCCTTGCCTCTTAGCTACTTCACCCTCCTATCCTCGACTCGAAGAGGTAACACCTAAAACGTCAGGTTCTCTTTCAACTGTATAGCGTCGGGTACTATCACGTGACTAGGGTCATGAATGTACTTCCTGAGTTGAGACACATGAAAAACATTGTGGAGATTTAACAAGAACGGGGGTAAGGCTATTTGGTAGGCGACTTCGCCGACTCTTTTGAGTATTTGGTAAGGACCAATGAACCTCGGAGTAAGTTTCCTCGCCTTCATCACTCTACCAACCCCAGTCGTCGGGGTAACTCTCAAGAATACATGATCGCCTTCCTGGAATTCGAGCGCCTTCCTCCTTTTATCATGATAGCTCTTCTACCTACTCTGTGCAATTCTCATCTTTTCCAGAACCGACTTAATCTTTTTAGTTGTTTCTTGAACTATCTCTGGTCCTAGCACCATACTATCACTAGGTTCACTCCAACACAAGGGTGTCCTACATCTCCTCCCATACAGAGCCTCATAAGGCGCCATCCCGATGCTGGAATGGAAACTGTTGTTGTAGGTGAACTCTATCAGGGGCAAAAACATGTCCCAACTTCCTGACTGTTCTAACACACAAGCCCTCAACAAGTCCTCTAAGGACTGGATGGCCCGCTCAGACTGCCCATCAATCTGTGGGTGGTAAGCTGAACTAAGCCTAAGCTTTGTCCCTAAAGCCTCTTGCAAACTATTCCAAAACCTAGAGGTAAACCTCAGGTCTCTATCTGAAACTATGCTAGAGGGTACACCATGAAGCTTAACTATCTCTTTGATGTACAGCTTAGCCAACTTCTCTAACGGATACTCCATGTTCATTGGAATGAAATGGGCAGACTTAGTCAGTCTATCCACGACAACCCATATAGCCTCAAAACCAGCTGGAGTCCTAGGGAGTCCAGACACAAAATCCATGGAGATGCTATCCCATTTCCATTCTGGGATATTCAAAGGTTGCAACTTACCCGAAGGCCTCTAATGCTCAATGTTAGCCTTCTGACAAACTAAGCACGCATATACAAACTCAGCTACATCCTTTTTCATCCTAGGCCACCAAAACATCCTCTTAAGATCTTGATACATCTTTGTGGCACCTGGGTGCACACTCAATCCACTCCTATGACCTTCTTCTAAGATCAACTTCCTAAGCTCAGGAACATCTGGCACACAAACTCTATCTTTGAACCTCAAGATGTCATCACTGCCATCCTTAAAACTTAGGTCTCTACCCTGAGCGAGTAACTCTCGCTGGTCTAAGAGAAACTTGTCTAACTTCTGACCCTCTCTAATCTGATCCATCAGACTGTTGGTAACCTTCAAGGTACCAAGCCTAATACTCTTAGGGGTAAAATCACAAGCTAGACTAAGGTCTCTAAACTCCTCAATCAGATCCATCTCCCTAACCATCAAAGCGGAGACATGCAAGGTTTTCCTACTTAAGGCATCGGCCACCACATTGGCCTTTCCTGGGTGATAGGTCAGCTCAAAGTCATAGTCCTTTAAGAACTCCATCCACCTACGCTGCCTCATATTTAGCTCCTTCTGATCAAAAAGATATTTCAAACTCTTATGATCACTAAAAACCTCAAACCTTGCTCCATACAGGTAATGCCTCCAGATCTTTAAGGCAAATACCACAGCTCCTAGCTCTAGGTTATGGGTAGGGTAGTTCTTCTCATGGGTTTTCAACTGCCTAGAAGCATAAGCTACTACCTTACCATTCTGCATCAATACACCACCTAACCCTTGCTTAGAAGCATCACAGTAAACTATTAAGGGTTCACTAGGATCTGGCAACACTAACACTGGTGCTGATGTCAACCTATCCTTAAGGGTTTGGAAACTCTCTTCACACTTAGAGTCCCACACAAACAACTGTCCCTTCTTGGTGAGACAGGTTAAGGGTAAAGCTATCTTACAGAAACCTTCTATAAACCGCCTATAGTACCCGGCTAACCCCAAGAAACTCCTAATCTCGGTTATAGACTTCGGCGCTTCCCACTGGAGCACCGTCTCTACCTTAGCTGGCTCCACTGCTATGCCACCCTTGGAGATGACATGTCCTAAGGAGCTTACTTCCTCTAACCAGAACTCACACTTAGACAACTTAGCGTACAACTGGTTCTCCTTAAGGGTCTTCAAGACAACCCTCAGGTGTTCCTCATGTTTTTCCTTACTCTTGGAGTACACTAAGATGTCATCTATAAACACCACCACAAACTTATCCAAGTAAGGGTGAAAGGTCTTGTTCATGTAGTCCATGAAGACCGCAGGAGCATTGGTCACACCGAAGGGCATAACCAAGTACTCATAGTGACCATATCGTGTCCTAAACGCTGTCTTCGGGATGTCCTCAGACTTAACCCGAATCTGATGGTACCCTGACCTCAAATCTATCTGTGAAAAGACGTAAGCGCCCATCAACTAGTCCATAAGATCATCAATCCTAGGGAGGGGATACCGATTCTTTATGGTCACCTTGTTGAGTTGTCGAAAGTCGACACACAACCTCATACTACCATCCTTCTTCTTCACCAACAACACAGGTGCTCCCCACGGAGACACACTCGGCCTAATGAACTGCTTCTTCATTAGGTCCTCCAACTGTTCTTTCAACTTAGCTAACTCAAGAGGAGACATTCTATAGGGTGCTATGGATATTGGCCCGGTGCCAGGCACTAAATCTATGGTAAACTCAACATCCCTCTCTGGGGGTAAGTTATAAACATCCTCTGGAAACACTTCAGGAAATTCTCGCACAACAGGCACGCTGGCGACATCAGGAGGTCTGCTCTCTACATCCAGGGAAGCTAACATCATGTATACTTGGGCTTCGTCTCTCATCGAAGCTCGTACTTGGCTGGCAGAAAGAAGGTCCGGATTCTTAGACTCCTTTGGAGTTCCAAAAATCAAGGTTTTATCAAAATAGTTTAGAAGGACATGGTTGGAAGATAACCAGTCCATACCCAGAATAATATCCAGGTCTTTCAAAGGTAAGCATACAAGGTTGGCAACAAAAGTTTTATCATTTATAACAATATGACAGTTCTTGCATGCATAAGAAGTGGAAACAGGTTTATTTGTAGGTGTAGAAACCAACAAATCATACTCAAGGAAAGTAACGGGCAATTCAAGACTCTTGACCCTATCATGCGATATAAATGAGTGAGTAGAACCCGAATCATACAATACAGTCAATTGAGTTCCATCAATGAAACATGTACCTTGAATCAAGTCATCAGACTCGGAGGCTTCAGCTCCACTAAGAGTAAAGACTCTTCCAGTGGTCTTCAATCTGTTGGCCTGGGACTTCTGATTCTTGCTAGCGTTGGGAGGCTCGGCCTTAGCTCCATCACACTCGCGGCTGATGTGTCCTGGCTTGCCACATTTGAAGCAGATGACTTGTGTTTCCTTGCACTGAGACGAATAGTGGTCCTGTGCTCCACACTTCCCACACCTCATAGCTCTAGGGGCATCAGAAAACCCACCCTTGAAGCTACTCTGTTAAAACTGGGGCTTCCTGCCGCTCTGCTTGAAGTCCTTGCCCGTCGGAGCATACCTCTGTTTGTCTTTATCCTCTGATCAGTCCTCTTGCCACTCAGATTGTCCGATCCTCTGGAATTGGCAGCCCTGAACTGACTAGCATCCTCATAGATCCTGCACTTGTTGACCAGAATAGGGGAGACTCTGATCTCCTGGTAGCTGATGGCCTGTTTGATCTCAGGCCGGAGTCCCTCTTCGAACTTCACACACTTGGAGCGATCATCTGTCTCATGCTGGTAAGGAGTGTAGTACCTAGCCAGCTCCTCAAACTTAGCCGCATAGTCACCGACTGACAGCGACCCCTGCCTCAAGGACAAGAACTCCATCTCTTTCTTGTCGTTGATATTCACTGGAAAATACTTCTCCAGGAATCTCTGCCTGAACACAGCCCAAGTAACCGCTGTGCCCTCCGCCTGCATCCTCTGTCTGCAGTTATCCCACCAGTGCTCCGCCTCTTCAGTCAACATGAAGGTGGCGAAGATAAGTCTTTGCTGATCATTGCAGTCCATCGCACGGAAGATCTTCTCCGTCTCCCTCAGCCACAACAATGCTCCCTCTGGGTCGTACACTCCCTTGAACGACGGAGGGTTGTTCCTCTGGAACTTATCTAGTCCCTGGAACTCAACTGGCCCACCGTTGTTAGGGTTGACCTGCCCGATAGCATTGGCCAGAAGTGTCAATGCGTCAGCAATCGCCTGATCGTTGCGTCCTCTACCGGCCATTAGTTCCTGTACATGTCCAACACAACTCTTAAAACAGAAACTTAAGTGAGTAAAAGCTACAGGCAACTAACTTAAACATCATTATCTATAACAAGTATAGATAATCCAAATAAGAGTCACACAACAGACTCATACCACCTCCGAACAAGGTCGAACTGCTCTGATACCACTAAATGTGACACCCTTCTACCCCGCATGTTATAAGCCAATTAATATAAAACACGATTAAAAGAAAACATGCATATTACTGAAATAAATAAAATATTTGTCCATGGGTAGAAAAGTCCCACATGAACCAGTTACAACGCGGAAAATGAAATAAGTTTAAAACCGTAAAAACATAACAAACCAAAAATATAACCCAACCCCGATGTCACATACAGAGCTGGTATAACCGTTCCGGAATAAAATCCACAGAATTACAACTGAAACTAACAACTATGATAACATAAACTAGCCCTACAATGAGTGGCGGCTCCTCAGAGCCACTCCTCTCCGGGCTGCTCGTCATCCTCTGCAAGGTGCCAATCAGGCCAAACACAAACAACAGACATATAAAGAGAGTAAGAATCGTATAAACATATTAGCAAGGAGATAGCCAGTAAAGTGAACAACATAGCAACATCACATCAACATCAACATCATCATTATCATTATGCCATGCAGTGCAATGCACTCCTACTCCGATAAACCAACAATGCATGTGGATCATGTGGATCCACTAAACTCGGGATGAAGGACGTTGGAGTTAAATATCCATATTGAGAATCAACTTAACGCTGGAGAATCTACTCCTTGGATAGCCAACGCATCAAACCAACGAATGCCTCGTCACGAGGGCGCAAGGAGAATCTACTCCAACCGTCGATGGCCAGATCGCCGTACTCTAGGATGACCTCCCCTCTATCAAACATCCCTCAACAACAACTCCGATGCAATGAATATGCAACATAACAAACAACGGCAAACGCCACCTCCATAACTCCTCCAGAATCGACCGGGAACAATAGCGGAATCGACCACAACAACTTGCCTCGCGGAATCTTCCTGAGGACTTAAGCGGAATCAACCATAGTACTTGGGGCAAACTCTCGACCACCAAGGTACACAACAACAACACCTTAGACCCAAACCACGGGGTCAAGGCTTCCTTGGCTAACAGCACCAAGGCACAGCTCATCAGCTTGCGGGACCCAAAGGGCATCGACTTATCAACTTACACCTCACCATCTCATCGTCTTTAATTATCGTTAGTAGACATTGGCCAAGTTGTCTAATCGTTTATCATCATTGGGAAGTGGGGTTTGAAACCCCTTAGGTCCTTTAATTCTGTTCTGTCCAGGAGGGTTGAGCACGGTCGTGCTCGTAACCCAGCACGGTCGTGCTTAAGCACGTGAGGGGCGTGCTCCCCTTTAAGTGAAGCACGGTCATTCTTATTAGTGAGCACGGTCGTGTTCTTTGTCCTGCACGGTCGTGCTGAACAGCACGGCCATTTACCCAGAATTCAACTGGGGGCACGGTCGTGCTCCCTGTTCAGCACTGAGACACCTTGATGTCCCATTAAATAAAATCCTAATAAACTTAGTCTTAATCCATAATTAGCATTAACGCGATTAATACATTCTAAAATATATGTAAAATAAAAATTGTAGTTATTTTAAAACAGTTTAAACATACGCAAGCGATGTCATCCACACATATATACAATATATACAGCACATCTATCAGAGTACGCCATGTCCCCTCCATGGGACCATTACAACTTACAAACATCTATACAGACTCAATGTATAAACATATACAGGCTAACCAAAGAGACACAGAAGAAGTCCTAGAGATACCCGGCCCGCCTCTCAAAATACATCAAAATACAAAACAATCTCGCAGAGTCTCACTGCCTATAGACGCATCCGACATATCCACATCATCAGTGATGTGGGCGTCTAGAACTACCCTTGCCTTCGCCTTAACGGCGCACTTATACCCGTGGTGGAATCTTCTGTAGATAGCGTTGTGGCCGGTAATCTTTCCAAGTCGTCGTTCCCATCTTGCCATTGTTGTTTATCTACCATACCGATAACATACATAGAAAGATAGAGGAAGCAGGGAGATAAGCAACAGAACATAGTCATAAAAATGGGGATGGGGACACATAGATCCACAGTCACATATATATCATACAACAAACAAACAATCATTCATCCAGTCACACCAACACAATCATCTTCAAGAGTCACACTCTCAGATCATTCCTCTAAGGAGTCTCACTCCTATGCATGTCGGCCGATATATCTCATCCGGGTCTCAACCCCAAGACATTCCCTTATCAAGCCTCTCTGCTTAAGGAATGTCAGTTAGTTTGTCTAGGTAACTTTTCCGCTCGCCGTAACCCATAAGAGTGAATCTCTATGTGAGCTCATCTCCATCAGAGGTATCTGGGTCGCCTCGGATAGTCAACCTTAGACGTGGATACTCAGGGCAAAGTCAGGACAACTAGGCTCTACCGGGGTACACGACGCACTAGGAGCTACCTAATGGTCACTATGAGCCTCCCGAGTCCAGTTCGTACATCCCCAAGGTCTCTCCCTAGACCGACCCTTCCGTAATCCGTACTCGCACTCGAGTACAACTAACCTCGTATGACTCCCTGTCATACGGCTCGCCACCTTGGCAATATGCAATGCAACAACCATCCTTAAGTTAACACCGGAACCTTCTCTCACAATCCAAATCTCAAAATCACAGTCTCAGATTGGATGGCAATACATCCCCGACCTTAAAGCCACAGTCTCAAGGCATTACCACGGTGTCAACTCTTAATATAACCAGATCACACTATCAGTCATTCCCATCAACAATATATTATAGTAATAAAATATCATGCCATCACATCAATCATGCCATCACATCAATCATCACAACCAAGGATGTTATAGCAGTCATCACAGTAACAGACATAGCAAACAACCCCAATCATTATCAGTTCTCTAACCTAGAGTTTCAAATTGAATATTCACAAATCTACAATAACTAAACCCAAGACATTATTAAAATATTATTTTAGTGGGGTTTAGCCATTGTTGATTACTCAATATCCTAGTAGGGTCTGGGGCACCCTACATACATGCATATATATATAACTGTGACTCTATGCTTGCCTCCCCGACGATGTCGGTTACTTTCTCCCCACCTTGGATTATCCGGTATCGTTGTCCAAACTTCTCTTCCTCTCTAACCAGCTGCTGCCTTGCACCCCAGACAGTTCCTTGATGCTCCAAAATTTGCCCTAACACATGGACAGAGTCCTAGCAATGTCATGACCTCTAATCTTGCGACAGTTTCTCAAATAGAACTCAGATTGAAGCAAGAATCCAAGAGAAGTAAATGACAATGCCAAGTTAGGGATTTGAGCATTACCTCAGTTGGATAAAAGAAACATTAGCTAATACTCGTAGTATTCACTACGCTGGTCACAGATTCGAAGTCGGAATTACGATCGGACGGACGGATTTTCCTCAGAATCAATTTTTCTCTCCCAAAACCCACTTTCTCCCCCTCACTCTCGAGCTCTCCCCTGGTCCCTCTCCAAAATTCTTAAAAGTTCTACAAGTTTCTAGCATTTTAAAGCCTAAGGGGGTGAGTCAGCACTGATTACGCCCGGCCTAAGTTTTCTGCGCCCGGCTCAGCCGATTACGCCCGGCTCAAGCGCCCAGCCCAAATGCGTAGATCACCGCCTTTGAGTTGCGCCCAGCCTAACAAACCTGCGCCCGGCCTAATTTCTGAGTCCGGCTCAACAAACCTGAGCCCGGCCTAACCCGCGTTGACCAGTTTGACCAGAAACTCTGATTCACACATTTCGTCGCGTTCTGAGCTCGTTTGAAGACCGATTGACCCCAAATTTGAAACACATACTAATTAACACCTAACGAACAAGATTAAGCTCTCACACCAACTTAATTACTGTCTGATTCCTTAATCAAGAAAACGGGTGTTACATTACTACCCTCCTTAAAATAAATTTCGTCCTCGAAATTTAAATTAAATTATCTCTTGTAAACGGATGCGGATATTGTTGTTGCATATCAGCTTGTCTCTCCCACGTTGCATCTCCAGTAATTGCATCCCAGATGACCTTGACTAAAGGAATTTGCTTCCCGCGAAATTCTTTTATCCTCCGGTCCTCAATTCGTACAGGTAATGCCTCATATTCTAAGTTTTCTCTTAACTATATTGATTCCGGTTCTATGATGTGCGATGGATCAGGATAATATTTTCAGAGTTGGGATACATGAAAAACAGCATGAAGATTTGAAAGATTAGGTGGTAAGGCTATCTGATAGACAACTGGACCAATTCGGTGAAGAATTTGAAATGGTCCGATAAAACGAGGTGTAAGCTCTCTGGATTTTATTGCCCTGCCAATTCCAGTCCTCGGTGTGACCCTCATAAAAACACGATCGCCTTCCTGGAATTCCAAAGATCTTCTCCTTTTGTCACTGTAGCTCTTCTGCTTATCCATTGTTGCTTTCATTTTCTCCTGAAGCTTTCGATCTTGTTCCGTTGTTTGCTGTATCACCTCAGGTCCAATCAATTGATTTTCTCCTGTTTCATATCAACAGAGAGGTGTTCTAAATTTTCTTCCATACAGCGCTTCATATGGTGCCATTCCAATACTTGAATGGAAACTGTTGTTATATGTAAACTCAATCAATGGAAGAAATTCGTCCCAACTACCCGTATGTTCCAACACACATGCTCTTAATAAATCTTCCAGTGACTGAATTGTCCTTTCCGACTGACCATCCGTCTGAGGATGATAAGCTGAACTCATTCTTAACTTCGTTCCCAACGCACCGTCTAAGCTTTGCCAAAATCTTGATGTAAATCTCGGATCCCTATCCGAAACTATACTTGTTGGCACCCCATGCAGTCTAACTACTTCTTTAACATATAACTAGGTTAATCTTTCCATTGAGAATTTTTTATTGATAGCCAAGAAATGAGCACATTTCGTTAATCTATCAATAATTACCCATATTGCATCATACTTCTTTTATGTCTTAGGCAAATCAGACACAAAATCCATTGCAATACTGTCCCATTTCCATTTTGGGACATCCAAAGATTGCAATAATCCTGTCAGCTTCTGGTGTTCAATCTTTGCCTTTTGACACACCAAACAGGGTTGGACATACTTTGCAACTTCCTTTTTCATTCCAGGCCACCAAAACATTTTCCTCAAATCTTGATACATCTTTGTGGCACCTGGATGAAAACTTAATTTGCTTTTGTGTGCTTCTTCTAGGATCAAATTCTTAATTTCTTTATCATTTGGCACACAGATTCTATCTCCAAACTTTATGATACCATTAGTACCTCTCTTAAACTCCAAGGGTTCACCTGCTTCTATTTTCTGATTAACCTGTTGGAGATATTGATCTTCTGCTTGCTTTTTCCAGATTAAGTCTAGGAATTCACTGGTAATAGTAACCATTCCAAACCCCTATTATCCTGGAATAATTCCATTATCCCAAGAGTCGTGTCTCTGAATTGTTCGATCAATTCCAATTCTTTAACCATCATAGCAGATCCATTATCCCAAGAGTCGTGTCTCTGAATTGTTCGATCAATTCCAATTCTTTAACCATCATAGCAGATACTTGTAAAGATTTCCAACTTAAAGTATCTGCTACAACATTAGTTGTCCCAGGATGATATGGAAGATCAAATTCATAATCCTTTATGAATTCTATCCATCTCTGTTGTCTCATATTAAGCTTTTTCTAATCGAACAAATACTTTAAACTTTTATGTTCACTTTTAACTATTCCCTTCCATCCCTCTTATTCAATTTCAACTTCCTCCATCTTTTCACTATTAACTCCTCTTTCGAGGGAATCTACCTTTGATTTCCATGTCCTCGTCTGTCGGCTACCATGTCTCTAGTATAGTTCAATAACACACTGAGGTGGCCAAGCTCAGTATCCTATTACAAAGTACTAGTTTACATGGCATATAACAGACACACTCTTATCCTCTCCTGAGACCTAGCCTCGCACGCATTTGTCCACTCAACTTTTCCTTTTCTCATTAATTACGTTAGAGGTAACGCAATCTTTGAGAATCCATCTACAAAACTTCTGTAGTATCAACCCAGTCTAAGGAAACTTCTCACTTCACTCTTGTCGTGAAGCTTTGGCAGGATCTACAGCTATTCCATCCTTATTTATAACATGCCCAAGAAATTGTATTTCGTCCAACCAAAATTCACACGTAGACAACTTTGCATAAAGTTGTTTGTCCTTAAGTATTTGAAGTACAGTCCGAATATGCTCTGCATGTTCTTCTCTACTCGGAGAGTAGATCAGAATGTCGTCAATAAACACCACGACAAAGTTGTCAAGATATGGTCTGTAGATACGATTCATGTAATCCATGAATACAACAGGTGCATTAGTTGCGCCAAAAGGCATAACCAGATACTCATAATGACCATACCGACTCCAGAATGCAGTCTTCGGTATATTTTCTTTTACTCTGATCTGATGGTATCCTGATCTCAAATCTATCTTACAAAACACAATTGCTCCCCGCAACTGATCCATCAGATCATCTATTCTTGGCAACGGATACGTATTCTTGATTGTTACCTTATTCAGTTGTCGATAATCTACACACAATCTTGAGCTACCATCTTACTTTTTCACAAATAAAACTGGTGCTCCCCATGGTGAAACACTAGGTCGGATGAACTCCTTCTTTAACATGTCATCCAACTGCTTCTTCAATTCTTCTAACTCTGCTGGGGACATTTGCTACGGTGCCATCGATATCGGTCCGGTCCCTGGTACAAGATCAATTGTGAACTCTATCTCTCTCTTAGGTGGCAGCCCTGGAACATCATCCGGAAGAACTTCTGAAAATTCACAAACAACAGGCAGTGCATCCAGCTTAGGAGACTCCTTGGCTTCCAAGGAAAACAATAGCATGCAATCTCTAAGTCGTCCATCTTCCGAGTTACTGTAACTGGCAGGCAATAATCCAGATTGCTCCGAAAAACAAAGTGTTTTATTTGAACAGTCTAATATAACATGATTGGCCGAAAGCCAGTCCATGCCTAGTGTAACACCCTAGTTTTTACAGATATGATTAATTATTTTATGTGGATGTTTATGTTTATTTTGTTATGTGGTTTAGTTTGAGTAATTAAATTACTCTCTTCAAATTATTTTATTGGGTGCGTTAGCACTGACTTATTTCAGTTAATGCACGCTTACTAGACACTAAATTACGTTATTGTCACTATTATTACCAGTACAGAAAAATGTTTTAAATAATATGATTAAGAGAAAAACATTTTCATATTTTCATTCTATTTAATTTTTGATTTGAAAATAAACTGGTTTGACATTAATCAGAGATTAAATGTTGGACTGTGGATTTTCTTAGTTGATCAATTCAATTATCAATTTTGACTCTATTTGAAATGTTGAAATCATATTTTTGTCAACTATTATTTTTAGATCCAAAAGCCAAAAACATTTTTATTATAGGCTTAATATTTACTACTCACTTTGTACCTATTATTACTAATCACAAATTTTTCCTCCTTATATCTCCCTTCCCGTACGCGACAGCCCCTCACTCTTCTTTCTTTTTTTTTCATTCTTTCTTTCTTTCTTTCCTTTCTTCTTCTTCCTTCCCACCTCATCTTCTTCCTCCTTCCTTGCTTCTCCGACCGGCGCCGCCCAGCCAAGCTCCGGCCGCCGCTTGCTGACGCGACAGGAAAGCCGTGCGTCGCCGCCTGCTCGCGTCCGGTCGTCGTCCCAGGCGAATCGCCGCCCAGTCCAGCCGTGCGCTGCCCGTCTCGCGCGAAATCGCGCCCTCCGCCGTGGTAAGCTTGGTTAGCTGCCATCTATGGTGATTTTCGAACCCTATCTTGTTTCCTTAAGCTGCTTCTTTTTCTCCGTAAGCTTATTATCTCTCTTTTGCTCATGAATGTCCCTAAAACCGCCGCTGCTCCGTCCCGATGCCGCCGTCCTCGCCACCAGCCACCGTGCTGGGTTGTCTTCTAGCCACCATGGCATTTGCCTCTGCACCTTGGGTAAGTGTTTTACCCCTAATCTCTTCTAATTGAAAAATCCCTAAATCAATTTGCCAAACCCTAACCCTAACCCTTGAGTTCAGATTATAGTCTTGAAATTTAAGTTTGTTTTATTCTATTGAGACCATGAATTAGTGTTTTCCTCAATTAATTTCATTGTTCCTTGGCTATATTGGATTTTTCCCCCAATTTAGGTTATGAACCCTAAAGCTCAATGTGATTTTTTATTGAAATTGATTATGTTTTTGTAGAATCAACTATGTATATATGTAATTGGGACTGTTAGTTTATGTTTTGACAAACTAATTTCACAACTCTATACTCAAATCAATTTTCTCTAATTTTTAGTGATGAACACTATTTTCCCAAATCTGATTTTTATTGAAGTTAGCTCTATTTTGTGAAACTAAGTACGTAAGATCAACTTATCGTATGTGTTTGATAATGAGTAATTGATTTCTTGATTTTTCTGGTTGTGCAAATTGTGTGGGTTCTCTCGTTGGGACGTTCATTGTGATGGTCATAATTGGAGAAGCGTGATTTGTGTTATTGGGAGCTAACAGGAGTTATTTGCGCACGTGGCAAGGTGTCAAAGGAAAATTGGAATATCCAGAAGACGATCTTTCGCTGGTCATCAAGAGGTAAAGGGAGTAAGCCTGAGGAGTATCGATAATCATATGTTATTTGTTGTCTGTAAGATTCTCTATCGTGTTTATTATGTGGTTTTTGGTTATGATTGTTTGATTAAATTGTGATTGATGTGGTTCATATTGGGTTAGTTGATTATAACTGTGATGATGCATGCATAACTGTGTTATGTGGGATTGTATGTTTGATTGATTGATTGTGAAAGCCTGACAGTGGTCAGTGCCCAATTAAACGAAAGATAAAAGCTTTAAAAGCTTGAGGAAAGGTTTACAAAATTTGATTTAAGGAAGTGGAAGTAGATATTTAAAATCATCCTATTTGATAATGTTTTCGGTGAAAGGATGACTATGAGTCCACGACGAGCTTGAAAGCTTGACTGCTTATTTATTATACTGCTATGCTAAATACAAAAACAGGTTATTCAAAAAGGTAATCTTCGAAAACAACATAGTTATGATGTTAGAAACTTGTTAAGTGAAAAAGGTCAAGAATGGACTTAGAATATTTGAAAACTGCTAAACGATGATAATTTAGAAAAGTATTGACGACAATTGATTCAAAAAATACGTATTTGAAACCAAGATTGAGCCTCAAGTGACTCTCTTTTTGAAAAATAAAGTTTTCAGAAAGGATTTTTAGTGAATTATGATTTTTTCGAAAGATTTCCCATTTGTCCGACAATTTGGATAAGTTGTAGAAATTTGTTTTTGAACTTGTTTTTCACAGAACGAAAGACCGTGTTAAAAGTGGTTTTGAACTTAGTAACCGAGACGTCGGGGTACTAAGGTTGGTGTTGTGGACTGAGTGTCCTTTGGACTTAAGGTCCTGTAGATTGGGTATCTACTGTATACATGAGGTATACTGTTTAAAACATTTAAAATGTTTTCTATGACCACAAGCCTAAAACTGGTGCATCGGTTGATGGGCCTCGTGATTGAGCATTCGGACTTGAGGTCCTGTGTTGTTAATAAAAGAGTTAAGACACTTTAAAATGATGATGGTTGTAAGCGTTTTGTGCTGCAACAGAGGAAATTGTATACACAAAGAGAAATGACGAAAATAAAAGGTTTTTACATGCATTTAAGGCAGACGTGTCTATAAAGTTAACATGGTATCAAGGAGATACGCATGTGTTTATCTCATTGTACCTTGGTGGTCAATGAGCCCATTTTTGTATTACTGTGCCTTGGTTTGGACAGTTTGCAGTGGGATTTGGCTGAGTGCCGTTGGCTTGAGTGGCTTTGGCTTGAGTGCCGTTGGCTGAGTGCCTTTGCCTGAGTGGCTATTGAGTCTGATCAACTCACCCTATGGTGTTGATATCTCATGAGATTGGGTATAATGTTAGAGAACAATTATTGAAGTGTTGCATACATAATTTTAAAAATGATGATGCGAGGGCATGAAACCCTATGATGTACTTGGATATATTATGTATGGATGTTGTATGACTGGATATGTGTTTCTTTTGTGTCACGCATGTGGTTATCTTAAAACTCATATATTGGTAACTCACCTTTGCATTATATTGTGTGGTCTGGGGACGTACCTTGGTACGCGACCACAGGTGATGAAGAGTGGATTTTAGCTTCACTGGGGGACATTAGTTCCAATTCTTGGAGATGTCAGACGTCAGACATCGGTTTATAATGGTAAGATTAGTGGGAGTCTTCCCCAGAAATAGAATTTTGAACGACCAGCTTAGGTTTTGAGATATTATAGAGATTTCTGATAATATGTAATTGTACAGCTCGGAGAGCCTTTATTTTTGCATGTGATGTTTTATAGCTCGGAGAGCATTTCTTTTGAATGAAAATCTAGGCTTTTCCTTTTGAGTCCTGTATAACTTGTTGATGTAATTATTTCCAAAATGATACTGTCTGGATGTATGTTAGCGTAACTGGAAATCTGGAATGAAAATGTAATTATGTTAGCAGGTGTTCTTTTACCTGGGATGTTCGAATTACGGAGGAGACTCTGTCGAAATTTTTGTAAAAATACTATAGTTTTTATTCAAGTATACTTCTAAATTAAATAGACTTGCCAGGCTAGGATTGTAAGCCTGTGTACCGATCAAGGCTTAGGTTTGAAGTCGTGACAAATTTTTGTACCCAATTTCAGACACTCATGTCCTTATATAAATTATTTTCCGAAAGCAACCAGCAAACTATCTTTTTAATTTAAATTCCGCATGTGTTACGTAGTAATACCTAGTGGGGGTGTTACACCTAGGATAATATCAATCTGCTGCATAGGCAAATAGACGAGGTCTACAATAAATTGCCTATTTTCTAAAGTAATAGGACAATTTCTACAAACAAATATAGTGGTTAAAGTTTCACTCGTAGGAGTAGAAACAGTAAGGTCATAAGGTAATGAAGAAATAGGTAAATGCAAATGATCCATGCACTCCATCGATATAAAAGAATGACTAGCACCCAAATCAAATAAAACAGATAAGAACTTTCAGAATATTAGACACTTACCTCATATCAAATCAGGACACTGAGAAAACTCAGATTCTCTCACGGTGAAGACTTTTCCAACAGCCTGAGGTCTTCCACCTCGCTGACCTTTGGTTTGAGTCTATCATTCTTCCCAATGTTGTGTATTTTGAATTCTCCCGACATTGCTTTGAGGGCAATTCCAAGACATGTGGCCCATATTACCACACTTGTAGTAGGTAACATTCAACAACAAAGGGCAGTCTCCCTTGAAATGAGGTCCTCCGCACTTAAAACATATCAAATCTTTCTCCTATGTTTGACCAGAACTCCCCACTCTAACATTTGCTTACTTCTAAACGGGGCGACTGTACGGCTTTGCCCTTGTCTGAAATCTGCCTCCTCTTCCTCTTTGAATGTTACTCCTCATTTGTCCACCGTTTCGTTGTTGGAGTTGAACTTTCTGTGTGCAATCTCGAGATATGTGGCCCATCTTGCCATATTGGAAACACCAACGGTCGTCCTTTGCTGAGCAATCCTTAACTTGATGCGGCCCTCGGCATCGGGAGCATCCTTGAGGTCGTTGTTGCTGCCTCTCATCTTTCTCTTCTTGCTTTCTGATGAACTGGGTATTCTCCTGAGTTTGTTGCAGTATAACAATGACCAACTCTCTCATCACCCTCATCATCTCGTTGGTTTCACCGCCATTGTTCGTTCCCGACGAACTTCCTAGATTGTTGGCATTTGGGTTATCAGTGACTCCGTCAATTCTTGGCCCTTCCACGGCGTCCATTTCCACACACCATTTTAACTTCCAAAAGAAAGTATTAGTGCTCACTTGTAAGACATATAATTCAATACATAAGCAGTTACATCCAATATATGTCTTACAAATGCGGTAGGTAATCATTCTCATACTTTAAGAATAATTCGCGTATCGGACACTCTACCCAATCTAAGCATAGTTGACATCCAATCAGGATCCAACTAATAGTGTCGGTACTCATCCTACCCCACAGTCCTCACTCCTAATCAGACCTAATCCCACAGTCCGGTTTAGAATCGAACTGCTCTGATACCATCAAATGAGACACCCCGATGTCCCATTAAATAAAATCCTAATAAACTTAGTCTTAATCCATAATTAGCGTTAACGCGATTAATACATTCGAAAATATATGTAAAATAAAAATTGTAGTTATTTTAAAACAGTTTAAACATACGCAAGCGATGTCATCCACACATATATACAATATATACAGCACATCTATCAGAGTACGCCAAGTCCCCTCCATGGGACCATTACAACTTACAACCATCTATACAGACTCAAAGTATAAACATATACAGGCTAACCAAAGAGACACAGAAGAAGTCCTAGAGATACCCGGCCCGCCTCTCAAAATACATCAAAATACAAAACAATCTCGCAGAGTCTCACTGCCTATAGACGCATCCGACATATCCACATCATCAGTGATGTGGGCATCTAGAACTACCCTTGCCTTCGCCTTAACGGCGCACTTATACCCGTGGTGGAATCTTCTGTAGATAGCGTTGTGGCCGGTAATCTTTCCAAGTCGTCGTTCCCATCTTGCCATTGTTGTTTATCTACCATACCGATAACATACATAGAAAGATGGAGGAAGCAGGGAGATAAGCAATAGAACATAGTCATAAAAATGGGGATGGGGACACATAGATCCACAGTCACATATACATCATACAACAAACAAACAATCATTCATCCAGTCACACCAACACAATCATCTTCAAGAGTCACACTCTCAGATCATTCCTCTAAGGAGTCTCACTCCTATGCATGTCGGCCGATATATCTCATCCGGGTCTCAACCCCAAGACATTCCCTTATCAAGCATTTCTGCTTAAGGAATGTCAGTTAGTTTGTCTAGGTAACTTTTCCGCTCGTCGTGACCCATAAGAGTGCATCTCTCTGTGAGCTCAGCTCCATCAGAGGTATCTGGGTCGCCTCGGATAGTCAACCTTAGACGTGGATACTCAGGGCAAAGTCAGGACAACTAGGCTCTACCGGGGTACACGACGCACTAGGAGCTACCTAATGGTCACTATGAGCCTCCCGAGTCCAGTTCGTACATCCCCAAGGTCTCTCCCTAGACCGACCCTTCCGTAATCCGTACTCGCACTCGAGTACAACTAACCTTGTATGACTCCTTGTCATACGGCTCGCCACCTTGGCAATATGCAATGCAACAACCATCCTTAAGTTAACACCGGAACCTTCTCTCACAATCCAAATCTCAAAATCACAGTCTCAGATTGGATGGCAATACATCCCCGGCCTTAAAGCCACAGTCTCAAGGCATTACCACGGTGTCAACTCTTAATATAACCATATCACACTATCAGTCATTCCCATCAACAATATATTATAGTAATAAAATATCATGCCATCACATCAATCATGCCATCACATCAATCATCACAACCAAGCATGTTATAGCAGTCATCACAGTAACAGACATAGCAAACAACCCCAATCATTATCAGTTCTCTAACCTAGAGTTTCAAACCGAATATTGACAAATCTACAATAACTAAACCCAAGACATTATTAAAATATTATTTTAGTGGGGTTTAGCCATTGTTGATTACTCAATATCCTAGTAGGGTCTGGGGCACCCTACATACATGCATATATATATAACTGTGACTCTATGCTTGCCTCCCCGACGATGTCGGTTACTTTCTCCCCACCTTGGATTATCCGGTATCGTTGTCCAAACTTCTCTTCCTCTCTAACCAGCTGCTGCCTTGCACCCCAGACAGTTCCTTGATGCTCCAAAATTTGCCCTAACACATGGACAGAGTCCTAGCAATGTCATGACCTCTAATCTTGCGACAGTTTCTCAAATAGAACTCAGATTGAAGCAAGAATCCAAGAGAAGTAAATGACAATGCCAAGTTAGGGATTTGAGCATTACCTCAGTTGGATCGAAGAAACATTAGCTAATACTCGTAGTATTCACTGCGCTGGTCACAGATTCGAAGTCGGAATTACGATCGGACGGACGGATTTTCCTCAGAATCAATTTTTCTCTCCCAAAACCCACTTTCTCCCCCTCACTCTCGAGCTCTCCCCTGGTCCCTCTCCAAAATTCTTAAAAGTTCTACAAGTTTCTAGCATGTTAAAGCCTAAGGGGGTGAGTCAGCACTGATTACGCCCGGCCTAAGTTTTCTGCGCCCGGCTCAGCCGATTACCCCCGGCTCAAGTTTTCTGCGCCCGGCCCAAATGCGTAGATCACCGCCTTTGAGTTGCGCCCGGCCTAACAAACCTGCGCCCGGCCTAATTTCTGAGCCCGGCTCAACAAACCTGAGCCCGGCCTAACCCGCGTTGACCAGTTTGACCAGAAACTCTGATTCACACATTTCGACGCGTTCTGAGCTCGTTTGAAGACCGATTGACCCCAAATTTGAAACACATACTAATTAACACCTAACGAATAAGATTAAGCTCTCACACCAACTTAATTACTGTCTGATTCCTTAATCAAGAAAACGGGTGTTACATTACTACCCTCCTTAAAATAAATTTCGTCCTCGAAATTTAAATTAAATTACCTCTTGTAAACGGATGCGGATATTGTTGTTGCATATCAGCTTGTCTCTCCCACGTTGCATCTCCAGTAACTGCATCCCAGATGACCTTGACTAAAGGAATTTGCTTCCCGCGAAATTCTTTTATCCTCCGGTCCTCAATTCGTACAGGTAATGCCTCATATTCTAAGTTTTCTCTTAACTGTATTGATTCCGGTTCTATGATGTGCGATGGATCAGGATAATATTTTCAGAGTTGGGATACATGAAAAACAGCATGAAGATTTGAAAGATTAGGTGGTAAGGCTATCTGATAGACAACTGGACCAATTCGGTGAAGAATTTGAAATGGTCCGATAAAACGAGGTGTAAGCTCTCTGGATTTTATTGCCCTGCCAATTCCAGTCCTCGGTGTGACCCTCATAAAAACATGATCGCCTTCCTGAAATTCCAAAGATCTTCTCCTTTTGTCACTGTAGCTCTTCTGCTTATCCATTGTTGCTTCCATTTTCTCCTGAAGCTTTCGATCTTGTTCCGTTGTTTGCTGTATCACCTCAGGTCCAATCAATTGATTTTCTCCTGTTTCATATCAACAGAGAGGTGTTCTACATTTTCTTCCATACAACGCTTCATATGGTGCCATTCCAATACTTGATTGGAAACTTTTGTTATATGTAAACTCAATCAATGGAAGAAATTCGTCCCAACTACCCGTATGTTCCAACACACATGCTCTTAATAAATCTTCCAGTGACTGAATTGTCCTTTCTGACTGACCATCCGTCTGAGGATGATAAGCTGAACTCATTCTTAACTTCGTTCCCAACGCACCGTGTAAGCTTTGCCAAAATCTTGATGTAAATCTCGGATCCCTGTCCGAAACTATACTTGTTGGCACCCCATGCAGTCTAACTACTTCTTTAACATATAACTGGGTTAATCTTTCCATTGAGAATTTTTTATTGATAGCAAGAAATGAGCACATTTCGTTAATCTATCAATAATTACCCATATTGCATCATACTTCTTTTATGTCTTAGGCAAATCAGACACAAAATCCATTGCAATACTGTCCCATTTCCATTTTGGGACATCCAAAGATTGCAATAATCCTGTCAGCTTCTGGTGTTCAATCTTTGCCTTTTGACACACCAAACAGGGTTGGACATACTTTGCAACTTCCTTTTTCATTCCAGGCCACCAAAACATTTTCCTCAAATCTTGATACATCTTTGTGGCACCTGGATGAAAACTTAATTTGCTTTTGTGTGCTTCTTCTAGGATCAAATTCTTAATTTCTTTATCATTTGGCACACAGATTCTATCTCCAAACTTTATGATACCATTAGTACCTCTCTTAAACTCCAAGGGTTCACCTGCTTCTATTTTCTTATTAACCTGTTGGAGATATTGATCTTCTGCTTGCTTTTTCCAGATTAAGTCTAGGAATTCACTGGTAATAGTAACCATTCCAAACCCCTATTATCCTGGAATAATTCCATTATCCCAAGAGTCGTGTCTCTGAATTGTTCGATCAATTCCAATTCTTTAACCATCATAGCAGATCCATTATCCCAAGAGTCGTGTCTCTGAATTGTTCGATCAATTCCAATTCTTTAACCATCATAGCAGATACTTGTAAAGATTTCCAACTTAAAGTATCTGCTACAACATTAGTTGTCCCAGGATGATATGGAAGATCAAATTCATAATCCTTTATGAATTCTATCCATCTCTGTTGTCTCATATTAAGCTTTTTCTAATCGAACAAATACTTTAAACTTTTATGTTCACTTTTAACTATTCCCTTCCATCCCTCTTATTCAATTTCAATTTCCTCCATCTTTTCACTATTAACTCCTCTTTCGAGGGAATCTACCTTTGATTTCCATGTCCTCGTCTGTCGGCTACCATGTCTCTAGTACAGTTCAATAACACACTGAGGTGGCCAAGCTCAGTATCCTATTACAAAGTACTAGTTTACATGGCATATAACAGACACACTCCTATCCTCTCCTGAGACCTAGCCTCGCACGCATTTGTCCACTCAACTTTTCCTTTTCTCATTAATTACGTTAGAGGTAACGCAATCTTTGAGAATCCATCTACAAACCTTCTGTAGTATCAACCCAGTCTAAGGAAACTTCTCACTTCACTCTTGTCGTGAAACTTTGGCAGGATCTACAGCTATTCCATCCTTATTTATAACATGCCCAAGAAATTGTATTTCGTCCAACCCAAAATTCACACGTAGACAACTTTGCATAAAGTTGTTTGTCCTTAAGTATTTGAAGTACAGTCCGAATATGCTCTGCATGTTCTTCTCTACTCGGAGAGTAGATCAGAATGTCGTCAATAAACACCACGACAAAGTTGTCAAGATATGGTCTGTAGATACGATTCATGTAATCCATGAATACAACAGGTGCGTTAGTTGCGCCAAAAGGCATAACCAGATACTCATAATGACCATACCGACTCCTGAATGCAGTCTTCGGTATATCTTCTTTTACTCTGATCTGATGGTATCCTGATCTCAAATCTATCTTACAAAACACAATTGCTCCCCGCAACTGATCCATCAGATCATCTATTCTTGGCAACGGATACGTATTCTTGATTGTTACCTTATTCAGTTGTCGATAATCTACACACAATCTTGAGCTACCATCTTACTTTTTCACAAATAAAACTGGTGCTCCCCATGGTGAAACACTAGGTCGGATGAACTCCTTCTTTAACATGTCATCCAACTGCTTCTTCAATTCTTCTAACTCTGCTGGGGACATTTGCTACGGTGCCATCGATATCGGTCCGGTCCCTGGTACAAGATCAATTGTGAACTCTATCTCTCTCTTAGGTGGCAGCCCTGGAACATCATCCGGAAGAACTTCTGAAAATTCACAAACAACAGGCAGTGCATCCAGCTTAGGAGACTCCTTGGCTTCCAAGGAAAACAATAGCATGCAATCTCTAAGTCGTCCATCTTCCGAGTTACTGTAACTGGCAGGCAATAATCCAGATTGCTCCGAAAAACAAAGGGTTTTATTTGAACAGTCTAATATAACATGATTGGCCGAAAGCCAGTCCATGCCTAGGATAATATCAATCTGCTGCATAGGCAAACAGACGAGGTCTACAATAAATTGCCTATTTTCTAAAGTAATAGGACAATTTCTACAAACAAATATAGTGGTTAAAGTTTCACTCGTAGGAGTAGAAACAGTAAGGTCATAAGGTAATGAAGAAATAGGTAAATGCAAATGATCCATGCACTCCATCGATATAAAAGAATGACTAGCACCCAAATCAAATAAAACAGATAAGAGCTTTCAGAATATTAGACACTTACCTCATATCAAATCAGGACACTGAGAAAACTCAGATTCTCTCACGGTGAAGACTTTTCCAACAGCCTGAGGTCTTCCACCTCGCTGACCTTTGGTTTGAGTCTGTCATTCTTCCCAATGTTGTGTATTTTGAATTCTCCCGACATTGCTTTGAGGGCAATTCCAAGACATGTGGCCCATATTACCACACTTGTAGCAGGTAACATTCAACAACAAAGGGCAGTCTCCCTTGAAATGAGGTCCTCCGCACTTAAAACATATCAAATCTTTCTGCTATGTTTGACCAGAACTCCCCACTCTAACATTTGCTGACTTCTAAACGGGGCGACTGTACGGCTTTGCCCTTGTCTGAAATCTGCCTCCTCTTCCTCTTTGAATGTTACTCCTCATTTGTCCACCGTTTCGTTGTTGGAGTTGAACTTTCTGTGTGCAATCTCGAGATATGTGGCCCATCTTGCCATATTGGAAACACCAACGGTCGTCCTTTGCTGAGCAATCCTTAACTTGATGCGGCCCTCGGCATCGGGAGCATCCTTGAGGTCGTTGTTGCTGCCTCTCATCTTTCTCTTCTTGCTTTCTGATGAACTGGGTATTCTCCTGAGTTTGTTGCAGTATAACAATGACCAACTCTCTCATCACCCTCATCATCTCGTTGGTTTCACCGCCATTGTTCGTTCCCGACGAACTTCCTAGATTGTTGGCATTTGGGTTATCAGTGACTCCGCCAATTCTTGGCCCTTCCACGGCGTCCATTTCCACACACCATTTTAACTTCCAAAAGAAAGTATTAGTGCTCACTTGTAAGACATATAATTCAATACATAAGCAGTTACATCCAATATATGTCTTACAAATGCGGTAGGTAATCATTCTCATACTTTAAGAATAATTCGCGTATCGGACACTCTACCCAATCTAAGCATAGCTGACATCCAATCAGGATCCAACTAATAGTGTCGGTACTCATCCTACCCCACAGTCCTCACTCCTAATCAGACCTAATCCCACAGTCCGGTTTAGAATCGAACTGCTCTGATACCATCAAATGAGACACCCCGATGTCCCATTAAATAAAATCCTAATAAACTTAGTCTTAATCCATAATTAGCGTTAACGCGATTAATACATTCGAAAATATATGTAAAATAAAAATTGTAGTTATTTTAAAACAGTTTAAACATACGCAAGCGATGTCATCCACACATATATACAATATATACAGCACATCTATCAGAGTACGCCAAGTCCCCTCCATGGGACCATTACAACTTACAACCATCTATACAGACTCAAAGTATAAACATATACAGGCTAACCAAAGAGACACAGAAGAAGTCCTAGAGATACCCGGCCCGCCTCTCAAAATACATCAAAATACAAAACAATCTCGTAGAGTCTCACTGCCTATAGACGCATCCGACATATCCACATCATCAATGATGTGGGCGTCTAGAACTACCCTTGCCTTCGCCTTAACGGCGCACTTATACCCGTGGTGGAATCTTCTGTAGATAGCGTTGTGGCCGGTAATCTTTCCAAGTCGTCGTTCCCATCTTGCCATTGTTGTTTATCTACCATACCGATAACATACATAGAAAGATAGAGGAAGCAGGGAGATAAGCAACAGAACATAGTCATAAAAATGGGGATGGGGACACATAGATCCACAGTCACATATACATCATACAACAAACAAACAATCATTCATCCAGTCACACCAACACAATCATCTTCAAGAGTCACACTCTCAGATCATTCCTCTAAGGAGTCTCACTCCTATGCATGTCGGCCGATATATCTCATCCGGGTCTCAACCCCAAGACATTCCCTTATCAAGCCTCTCTGCTTAAGGAATGTCAGTTAGTTTGTCTAGGTAACTTTTCCGCTCGCCGTGACCCATAAGAGTGCATCTCTCTGTGAGCTCAGCTCCATCAGAGGTATCTGGGTCGCCTCGGATAGTCAACCTTAGACGTGGATACTCAGGGCAAAGTCAGGACAACTAGGCTCTACCGGGGTACACGACGCACTAGGAGCTACCTAATGGTCACTATGAGCCTCCCGAGTCCAGTTCGTACATCCCCAAGGTCTCTCCCTAGACCGACCCTTCCGTAATCCGTACTCGCACTCGAGTACAACTAACCTCGTATGACTCCCTGTCATACGGCTCGCCACCTTGGCAATATGCAATGCAACAACCATCCTTAAGTTAACACCGGAACCTTCTCTCACAATCCAAATCTCAAAATCACAGTCTCAGATTGGATGGCAATACATCCCCGGCCTTAAAGCCACAGTCTCAAGGCATTACCACGGTGTCAACTCTTAATATAACCAGATCACACTATCAGTCATTCCCATCAACAATATATTATAGTAATAAAATATCATGCCATCACATCAATCATGCCATCACATCAATCATCACAACCAAGCATGTTATAGCAGTCATCACAGTAACAGACATAGCAAACAACCCCAATCATTATCAGTTCTCTAACCTAGAGTTTCAAACCGAATATTGACAAATCTACAATAACTAAACCCAAGACATTATTAAAATATTATTTTAGTGGGGTTTAGCCATTGTTGATTACTCAATATCCTAGTAGGGTCTGGGGTACCCTACATACATGCATATATATATAACTGTGACTCTATGCTTGCCTCCCCGACGATGTCGGTTACTTTCTCCCCACCTTGGATTATCCGGTATCGTTGTCCAAACTTCTCTTCCTCTCTAACCAGCTGCTGCCTTGCACCCCAGACAGTTCCTTGATGCTCCAAAATTTGCCCTAACACATGGACAGAGTCCTAGCAATGTCATGACCTCTAATCTTGCGACAGTTTCTCAAATAGAACTCAGATTGAAGCAAGAATCCAAGAGAAGTAAATGACAATGCCAAGTTAGGGATTCGAGCATTACCTCAGTTGGATTGAAGAAACATTAGCTAATACTCGTAGTATTCACTGCGCTGGTCACAGATTCGAAGTCGGAATTACGATCGGACGGACGGATTTTCCTCAGAATCAATTTTTCTCTCCCAAAACCCACTTTCTCCCCCTCACTCTCGAGCTCTCCCCTGGTCCCTCTCCAAAATTCTTAAAAGTTCTACAAGTTTCTAGCATTTTAAAGCCTAAGGGGGTGAGTCAGCACTGATTACGCCCGGCCTAAGTTTTCTGCGCCCGGCTCAGCCGATTAAGCCCGGCTCAAGTTTTCTGCGCCCGGCCCAAATGCGTAGATCACCGCCTTTGATTTGCGCCCGGCCTAATTTCTGAGCCCGGCTCAACAAACCTGAGCCCGGCCTAACCCGCGTTGACCAGTTTGACCAGAAACTCTGATTCACACATTTCGTCGCGTTCTGAGCTCGTTTGAAGTCCGATTGACCCCAAATTTGAAACACATACTAATTAACACCTAACGAACAAGATTAAGCTCTCACACCAACTTAATTACTGTCTGATTCCTTAATCAAGAAAACGGGTGTTACAAGCACGGTCATACTCATCGCGCGACAATGTTGTTCTGGGCAGGAACAGAGACTGAAATCTTAACCAATTTCCAGGGTTTTTAATCCATTAAACCTAAGATCAATTATCAGCACGTTTTAAGGCTTAAACTCATCAATAATATCAGCATCACTCAATGTAATCAATACATCAATCGCATAATTTTACCATCACAACATTCATGAACATATCATCATATTCATATAGACATCAAAACATACATCAATTCATGACACATATCAGCAAGTCATCATGTCATCATAAGTGCATTTAGACAGTTAAATCATGCAAATCATGTATAAACGGGGTTATGGGAACCCCGTTACTTTACCCCAACCCCAAACCTATGTAAATACTACCCTTCTCCCCATACCTGGATTGAAGGTAGCTCTATCAACCAACATATGCTCCTAACTGCAACCGATTCCTTCCTAAACGACTTATCCCAATTAACCTTAGACAAAAGAACGCAACCAGATCTGTTTCCCAATTCACAATAATGAAAAGGAAACTTAGACAGGGGAAGAAGCATTACCTAGGTAATAAACACATATAACCAATGATCTCCAAAGAGTTCCCAACGTTCAGAGATTGATCAAGATGGAGGAAAAACGGAAACGGCTCGTACTGGCCGCACACAAGGTGGCTGCTGCACTCACAAATTAGGGTTACACGTTAAACCCTCGAGTTCTGTTCAAGTATATAACGTTTGGACTTGAGCACGGTCGTGCTCACCCTCGAGCACGGTCGTGCTCGACTTAACGTTACAAGACGCGGTCAACACGTTGAGCAGGGGCATGCTCACTGTTGAGCATGGTCATGCTCAACTTAAAATCAGAAACACGCTCCTGATTTTAAGTACGGGCGTGCTGGCTAATGAGCACAGGCGTGCTCATGTACCAGAAAGGGACTTTTAGCCAAAAAATCCCATGAAGCCCTCGAACTATAAATCCAGCTTAATAAACTCAGCTTAATAAAATTAAATTCGAAAAAACAGGGTGTTACAGGTTATGCCCTTTGGTGTGACTAATGCTCGTGCTGTGTTCATAGATTATATGAACAAGACCTTTCACCCTTACTTGGATAAGTTTGTGGTGGTTTTCATAGATGACATCTTACTGTACTCCAAGACCAAGGAGGAACATGAGGAACACATGAGGGTTGTCTTGTAGACCCTTAAAGAGAAGTAATTGTATGCTAAGTTGTCTAAGTGAGAGTTTTGACTTGAAGAGGTGAGTTTCTTAGGACACATCATCTCTAAAGGTGGGATAGTCGTAGATCCGGCTAAGGTAGAGATGATGCTCCACTGGGAAGCGCCAAAGTCAGTGACCGAGATTTGGAGTTTCTTGGGTTTAGTAGGTACTATAGGAGGTTTATTGAAGGTTTCTCTAAGATAGCTTTACCCTTGACCCGTCTTACCAAGAAAGGATAGCTCTTTGTGTGGGACTCTAAGTGTGAGGAAAGTTTCCAAACCTTGAAGGAAAGGTTGACGATAGCACCAGTGTTAGTTTTACCCAATCCTAGTGAACCTTTCATAGTGTTCTGTGATGCTTCTAAGCAAGGTTTAGATGGTGTGTTAATGCAGAATGGTAGGGTAGTAGCCTATGCCTCTAGGCAGTTGAAAACCCATGAGAAGAACTACCCTACCCATGATTTGGAATTAGGAGTTGTAGTGTTTGCCTTAAAAATCTTGAGGCATTATCTATATGGAGCAAAGTTTGAGGTTTTTAGTGATCATAAGAGTTTAAAATATCTGGTTGGCCAAAAAGAGCTCAATATGAGGCAACGTAGATTGATGGAATTCCTTTAAGGATTATGATTTTGAGTTAACCTACCACACAGGAAAAGTGAATGTAGTGGCAAATGCTTTAAGTAGAAAAACCTTACATGTTTCAGCCTTAATGGTCAGAGAGATGGATCTGATAGAAAAGTTTAGAGACTTGAGCCTAGCATGGGAAGTTACCCCTAAGAGTATTAGGCTTGGAACGTTGAAGATCACAAACAGTTTGATGGATCAGATTAGAGAAGGTCAGAAGGTAGATGTTTACCTCAAGTCAGAAAGAGCTGCTTGCTTAGGGTAGAGATCTTAGCTTTAAGGAAGGAAGCGATGGAGTTTTGAGGTTCCAAGATAGAGTTTGTATACCCGATGTTCTAGAGCTTAGAAAGTTGATACTTGAAGAAGGACACAGGAGTGGACTGTGTGTGCACCCAGGTGCCACTAAGATGTATCAGGACTTAAAGCGCATTCTTTTGGTGGCCTAGGAAGAAAAAGGATGTAACTGAGTTTGTTTACGCGTGCTTAGTATGCCAAAAGGCTAAGACAGAACACCAAAAGCCATCAGGTAAGATGCAACCGTTAAGTATCCTAGAATGGAAATTGGATAGTATCTCTATGGATTTTGTGTCTGGACTCCCTAGGACTCCAGTTGGTTGTGATGCTATATGGGTTGTTGTGGATAGATTAAGTCTTCCCATTTCATCCCTATGAACATGGAATACCCCTTACAGAAGTTGACTAGACTATATATCAGGGAGATAGTTAGGCTACATGGTGTGCCCTCTAGCATAGTATCAGATAGAGACCCTAGATTTACCTCTAGGTTCTGGAATAGTTGGTATAAGGCCTTAGGGACGAAGCTTAGATTAAGTTCAGCTTATCACCCATAGACTGATGGTCAGTCTGAGAGAACCATCCAGACCTTAGAGGACTTGTTGAGAGCTTGTGTGCTAGAACAGTCAAGTAGTTGGGACAAGTTTTTGCCCTTGATAGAGTTCACCTATCACAATAGCTTTCATTCCAGTATTGGGATGGCATCTTATGAAACTTTGTATGGGAGGAGATGTAGAACACCCTTGTGTTGGAATGAACCCTGTGAGAATGTTGTTCTAGGACATGAGATAGTGCAGGAAACACCAGAGAAAGTGAGGATAATCCAGGAAAAGATGAGAGTGGCACAAAGTAGGAAAAAGAGCTATCATGATAATAGAAGGCAGGCTCTCGAATTCCAGGAGGGTGTTCATGTGTTCTTGCGAGTTACTCCAACAACTGGGGTCGGTAGAGTGATGAGAGCGATGAAACTTAATCCCAAATTCATTGGCCCTTACCAAATTCTAAAAAGAGTCGGTGAAGTTCTTACCAAATCGCGTTACAACCTTTCTTGTCCAATCTTCATAATGTGTTTCATCTGTCACAACTTAGAAAATACATTCATGATCCTAGCCATGTGATAGTACCCCGACACAATTCAGTTGAAAGAGAACTTGACTTTTGAAGTACTACCGCTTCTAGTTAATGATTGAAGGGTGAAGCAACTACGAGGCAAGGAGATTCCCTTGGTTAAAGTAGTTTGAAGTGGGGCTAATGATGAAAATGCTACATGGGAGCTAGAGAGGAAAATGATGGAAGCATACCCGCACCTTTTCAATCAAACCGAGTAGAAATTTTGAGGAGGAAATTTTTATAAGGGGGTGGAATTGTCGTCTTTAAACGATGTTATATGTTAGATAAATGTTAAAATAGGGCTAAGTGGGATTTTGAGGCTTAAAATCCCTTTCTGGCACATGAGCATGACCGTTCATGTCCCAGCACGCCCGTGCTTGTTTGGCATCTTCAATGGCTGCCTTAGTCATGAGCACGGCTGTTCTCAAGGGGAGCACGACCGTCTCAGAAATGGGCATTCGTGACGCTAAAGTTGCAGCCCGTGCTTAAACGAGCACGACCCCATGCTCATGTTAAGCACGTACAGGGAGCACGATCGTGCTTGGGGTTTGATGCTTATATAAGAGAGTTTTAGAAAGGGTTACCAGTTAACCCTCATTGTGACACTTTTAGGAATCCTAGTACGGCAGAAAACTTCCATTTACCCCTTTCCTTCGAACTCATCATAGTTCTTGGGTTTCTTGCCTTCATTTGGGAGAGAAAGTGCAAGTTAGTGTCAGTAAAGGTAAACTGGTTATCCCTCTCTTTAATCTCCTTTTCCTTTTTGTGATTTGGGATTAATTGGTTACCTTTTGTGTTGGCTAAGGCTTGGGAAGTTCGTCAAGCCGCTCGAGGGAAACTGAGTAGAGTTGCTTATGTTGGTGTTATGGGGAATCTTCATACCAGGTATGGGGAGAAGGGATAGTATGTACATGTAGGCTTGGGGGTAGCGTAAGATGAGGGATTAACCCATGATCCTATTTGCTTGCTATCTGAGTATTTGTTGTCTTGCTATATGTTTGTTGATGATATTTTTATGATGGGCATGCTTATTGTTATTGTAATTGATAATGATGTTTTATGCCATGAATATGTTTGGTCTGATGATATTGTCATAAATTAATGACTTGGTTGTTTGGTTGATATTATGAGACGATGAAGATGTTAATAAGACATTAAAAGACGTTAATAATGATGAAATGAAATTAAGGGATAAATTCCCAATTGTTCATAAGACTCGAACCGTAGTAAAGAGAAGTGATATTATTGTTCAAAGGTTTAGTCTAATCCCTAAGATTGATTCTTGAGCATTTTAGGGACATTAATAATAAAGTTGGAATTAAAGGATTAATTCCCCAATAAGTACAAGACATGGAGATTAATTAAGAGTAATGAAACTGATGTTGATGGTTAGTTAAAAGCCAATAAGATTGATCGTTGAATTCCCTACGAAACTTAGCAAGGGTTCCTATCCCTTTCTGCCCAGAAACAATACGGTCATGCTCCAATAAGCACGACCATGCTCAACAGTCAACACGACCGTGCTCCCCTATACAGAAAAGAACGCTGAAACAGAACAGGGGTGTCTTACCCCAATTGTTCCCAATGACGAAATAAGACACCAAACGCAGTGAAGACAAGAGGCATATGAATAATTCAATGAAGACTTAACAAAGGTAATTAAACACAAACATTAAAGATGGTCAAGTCAGTAACAATGTTTACCACACGTTGTACCTTGGTGCTTAATGGCCAAGGGTGCCTTGATGCTTAATAGTCAAGATGTTGTTAACGTTGAACCTTGGTGCCTAGTGGCCATAGGGGCCTCAATGCCAAATGGTCGAGATGTTGATGGTGATAAAACTTGGGTAGCCTAGTGGCCCAAGCGGAGGTGGTGATTGCTGATCGTGTGTTGTTGTTCCTCACGTATTCATACATTGGAGATGTTAGTGGGGGATGTTCAACACAGGGGAGGTCGTCCGAGAGTAAGTCAATCTAGCCATGGTGGCGCATCCTAGAGTAAGGTGCGTCAGGTATCCAAGGGGTTCACCCATGGTTTGGTGAACTGCCGGTGTTGGTGCTTAAAGGCCAATGTGGATATGTAACTCCGAAGTTGACTTCCTGAGGTAGATTGGATCCACATGCATAATGTAGTAGTGGAGTAGTGTTGCACTGCATAGCATACATTGATTGAATTGTTATAGATGATATAAATGTGTTATGTTTGTTGACTTGTGATAATATGCTATTGTTATGATGCATGCTCATCTTGCTAACTGCTTGCATGCCATTATTGTAACACCCTGCATTTTAATTTCCGATTTTTATTTTTCCGGTAAAAATATTTTACGATGTGTTAACCGATACAAATACAAGTATTTATATTTGTATCTGAGGTCATGGAAATTGATTTTTATGAAATAAAAATCATATTCATACTCTATCTTAGGGTAGAAGCTTACGATAAAAATTTGGGTTGAAAACTCAGACGGAACCCGGTCTGCGTTTTCACTGACAGTATAATTTTACTGAGCGGAAAACCTAATTTTGACTCGTGAAACGAAACAAAGTATGCTTTTATCACGTTTCCAATGAGTTTAGGCTATTTTGAAAATTTTGTAAAAAAAATAAAGTATTTTAGTTAACCTAACCTAGATTAGTTAGCTTTTAACCATGGTTAAGGGCAAGACAAAGCCAAATTGGCTTTCTCCTCCTCACATGTGGTGAGTTAGGCTGCCACACCATCCCACTTCATGGCCACACACTTGTCCTTTGACATCATGACAATTAACCATAGTTAGATTATTATACTATTTTGTTTAACTAAGCTTAAATTAAGCCAATCAAAGAAAGCAATTTTGCACTCACTCTTCCTCTCATTTTCGTGCAGCAGCCCCTCATAACACTTAGGCAAATTTCTTTCTCTTCCTATTACACCTTCTAAGCCATTTCTTCACGAAAAACACAAAGAACTCCATTGGTGTTCATCTTTGTTCTACACTTCTCCTTGAGTTCTTCATCAAACTTCTTCATTCCAAGGTGAGGATCATGTTCCTCATCATCTTAGCCTCATTAATCATCCATGAAAATCCATTTTCATCAATTGTTTCATGAGTTTTCATTCTTAGATCTAGAACTTCAAAAATTCATAGAAAATTGTAGAAAAATCCTTTTAATGTGAAACCAATTGCTATGATCTTGTTATGTCTCTTACTATCATCATCTAAGAGCATGTGAGCCAAATAATTTTCTTTCTTATTGTTCCTATGCTGGCCGAAATTCTCCTAAAAATAGGTTTGGTGATTTTGTTTCTTTTTTTGAAAACTTATACTTGATTTGAACTCTTTAGTAACTATATGAGCTATATCGAAGAGTTGGTAATCAAAAACATTTTCTAACCTATTTTGATTAAGTGGGCCGAAACCCTAACCATTGGTGTTAGAGGATTTTATTTCAAATCTTAACTTGAAACCATTTTATCTAAGTTAGTTAGGACTTTAGTAGTTAGAATCCAAAGAATGAAGTTGAAAAAATAACCCTAGAGTTCATTAATGCATCATGGGAAAATTTAGCATTATGTTGCCATAGATGGATTTTTGTCTAATGTTTGTATCACCTTGGTTGAAGGATAATTGTAGTGTACGAACGAAGGCCGGAACTTTCGTGATTTCGATATCGGTTAAGGTGGGGGAAATAACCAATCTACCATCGGAAACGATAAGTAGTATATTCTATAATAATTGTGTAGGGCAACCTAAACCCTACTAGTAGTTGAGTAATCGACAAGACCAAAATCACATTGGAAACCTTTTCTGTAAAACCAATGGTGATTTGGGGATTGTAGGTTTATCAACGTTAGGATGATTTTATCTTATCTGAGGTTGATTTGAATTTATTATTATTATTGAATTTCTTATGTGATATTTTGTGGTATTTGAATATTTATGATTGTTTGTGTTATACATGATCTGCCTGGTTTTAATATTTATGCTTATGGATTTAAGCGAGGATATATGTTGTTCGGAAGATTTGGTTTCGGTGAGAAAGTGTCGGTGAATTAGAAGTGCCTAGCTTAAATTGATTATTTTAAAGATGAAAAGTCTCATAGAATGTGAGTCAAGGTTAGGATGGAAGCATGAGGCACTAGGTTGTTATTGATGAAATTTAGTGAGGTTCATAAGTTGTATTGTGTTTATAACAGTATGTTTGATACATACGAGGTTCGGAGTCCTTGTGGGACAGTCCAATGTTAGATTTAATTAGTGCAACTATAGTATCAATGCTTTGCTTGAGCACCCTCGAGAGAGAGAGAACCAGGGTGTGCATCGACTGTACCGTGCAGCTATAGTGTCATTGTAATACATGAGCATTCTTACCATGGAGGAGGTTGTGCACCGACTGTACCGTGCAGCTATAGTGTCATTGCTATGCATGAGCACCCTTGATCCAGGTAGTCCACCGACTGTGCCGTGTAGCTATAGTGTCATTGCTTTGCATAAGCATTCTCACCATGAATAAGGGTGTGCACTGGTTTTGGGGACGTGTCGCTTGGATGATTGACTAACATCCCTAACGGATATGGGGAATTAGTGGCCACATCATCATAAAGGTTTAGTTGCGTGAGGTTGAGGATAGAGGAAGATATCTTAATGTCGAGGATAAATTGCTAGTTATATATGTTGATTGTCTGTGACTTTTATTATGTTATATACTATGACTCTTTTCCGCTTTTATGATGATAGATATGTTTCTTATCCCCTATATCTTTCTGTGTGTTGTATTCTGTCTTTTTATGGAATCTTACAAGAAGACCCTGTAGCTGAGCTGAATGAGGAGGAGTTGGATGGAACTCCTTACTAACCGGAGGCCGGAGGACGAGCTGTGATCCATGGCGATTAGGGTCTAGTTAGTCATGGCCAATGCATCTCGTGAGACGTTTTTATATGTTTCCACTAAGTATAACTCTTGTTTAAGTATATGCTAGTGACGGATCCTATGGAAAGGATACCCTTAACAGTGTTTTGGTAATGTAATAAATAACCAGGTGTGTATTTATATATTACAATTTTGATGTGTTTAATTTGCAGAAGTTTATGATTATTAAATAAGTTTTAATTTTTTTACGTATTTTTCACGCTAAGCGCATGATTAAGAAATGATTTAAGAGAGAATTAATCTAATAAAACACTGGGGCACAACGGGGTGTCTCAATTATGTTTTATACATGTTTCGTACTCCCCGTCTTTTGTTATGAGGATTTATCTTTAGTTTTAGTTGTTTATCCGTGATGTTTCCGGATTTTGGATTTACCAACTCTGTAATGTGATATCGGGGTTGGGTTATGTTTTTCATGTTATGTTTTTATTTCTCCGTTGTTTTAGTTTGGTTACAATGTGGTACTTTCTATACGTGGTTTTCATTTTAAATAAATGATATGCATGTTTTTAATTTATCTCTTTTTAATTTATGCTTTATAAATACATGCGAGGTAGAGGGTGTCACACTCGTCTCGTTCAGTCCCGCTCTTCTGTTCGCTGGCGACGACACTCCCAGACCATGCCAAGCCCCTTGTCGACTCCTCTGTCCCTTTTCCAAACCAGGTATATTGCCTTTTTTGTATACATACAGCCATTATTAATGTGTATATGATTTTCTACTTGTCATTATTGTTGTGTATCTACGAATCTGCTATGCCTCCACTGATCTGCTCTGCCTTAGTTGCTTATTTTCCATTTGTTGATTAGCTCCGAATATCTCTTAGGAGTTAGGAACTTAGGATGTTATGATCTGTTGATTTTTATATTATTGCTTTGTCTTCCTTACTATGCTATGCTTTGTTGATTTTTACACTTTATGTTGTGATTTTATTGTAGATCATGTCAACATCGGCAACTCAATCTTCTGAAGCTGCTCCATCTACACAATCAATTAGACAAAAATCAGATCCTGCATGGAATCATTGTAAATTTACCATAGAACTAGGAGGGAAGAAAGTGTATACCTGTTTGTATTGTGGGAAAACTTTTAGAGGTTGAGGAATCAATAGAGTTAAACAACATCTTGCTGGAAAAACTGGTGATGCATTAAGTTGCAAAAAAGTTGATGTCGATACTCGATTTAAATGGAACAGAACTTGAAGGAAATTGAAGCAAAGAAGAAAAAAGGTTTGGAAAAATGGGATGATGAAAATCCTTATGGTCCTAATATCATGCAATTTGATGGGGATGGCTTGCAAGAAATACCTCCTCCACAATATGTTGAAGCGGGGGCTAATGCGACTGTACCTTCTTCCTCACAAAATGCAAAAAAGAGAGCAATTGGAGGAGGAAGTAATTACTTTGCTCCCAGAACTACTCTTGGAGCTCAACCAACAATTAAGAGCGTGTTGGCAGGTAAAGAAGCCAATCATAACGTTGATCTTGCTGTTGCAACATTTTTTTTTATTTTGAAAATTGCATCCCTATGAATGCCTTAAATTCATAGTCTTATCAGTTGATGATTGATGCAATTGTTGCATTTGGTTCTGGTTATAAAGGCCCAATTATCATGCTATGAGGACTAAATTATTGTGTGATATGAAAAAAGATGTTTGATGCTTGTCGTAGTAATTGGGTAGAAACAAGGTGTACTATCATGGTGGATGGGTGGCAAGACCAAAAAAATAGGCAACTGATTAATTTTCTGGTGTGTTGCCCTAATGGAATCAGTTTTATCAGATATGTTGATGCTTTAGATGTTGTTAAGGATGCAGTCACTCTTTGTAATTTGTTTGTTGAGTTGGTTGAATTTGCTGGTCCAAAGAATGTTGTGCATCTTGTCACTGATAATGCAGCTAATTGTAAAGCTGTAGGAAGATTTCTAAATGACAAGTATCATAATGTCTATTGGTCACCATGTGCTGCACATTGTCTAAATATGGTTTTAGGTGACATAGGGAAGATGGAACTTATCGTAGGTCTAGCAAAACGTGCATCCTTGATTACAAAGTGTGTTTATAATCATGGATTTTTGTTAGCTTAGTTGAGGAAGAGAGAAGGATGGACATAAATTATACGTCCTGGTCCAACACATTTTGCCATAACCTTCATTGCATTGAAGAGTATTCACCAACACAAGCATGATCTTCAAGCCATGGTAACTAGCAATTCTTTTGTGGAGTCTAGATACTATAAAGACTCAAAGGCTAAAGATTTTATTGATGTTGTCCTTGATTCTAGATTTTGGAATAATTTTGGGATTGTTGTTAAAATTGTTGCACCACTCATACCTTTTTTTTTTTTTTGATAAGCAAAAGAAATTTAATAAAAAGAGTACAAGGGGAACTCTAACCCGTATACAATAAAAAAGAAAGTAGCATGCAAAAGAATCACAAAGAGGAAAGTCATCCCAGCTATGTTGGCACCACAAACCCCAACAATCATTTGCAGCACACTACCAAAAAGCAATAAAAAGCTAACTTTGAAAATCAGCTATGTCAGCTATATCTAAAAACCAAGAAAAGCTGAACAAAGGCACCACTCAACTTTCCAACACTGACGTAGCACTATAGCAACCCAAAAAGCCGAAATTCCAACCTTGCAGATGCAGCCATAAAAAAAAAAAAAAGATCATCCAGATACGCAAAAAGTGCAGGACCAGTATAAAAACTTGCAGCCTTGAATTAAGAAAATGACCAATATCCAAGTGCAAAGAACAAATGAACATTAACAGCCAAAATCCAAAACAAATCTAGATCAGATGAATTTATAGCTAGGCAAACAGACTACCAGGCAAGGGGGAACAACACCAGAAACATGGCATAACAGAGAAAAGAAATGAAATAAAGCTCAACATCTCATGCATTCTATTGGATTAATGCACCAATCAGAAAAACATCTTGTCAAGCCTTTGCCCCCTTATTGATAAACCAACTCCAAGATAAAACCTTAATCTGATCAAGCATTGCAGTCAAATCAAAAGTGGCATCCTGAAAAATGATTCTATTGCACAGCAGCCACATACACCAGCAAACTGAATGCCAAGTTAAATTTGGTAGTACCACCAAGAAACCCATCCAGCCATAAATAAGAGACCATACTTTATATGATATATTACATGAAAAAAACAAATGGCTGCTATCTTCTGGATAAGAGAAACAAAAGACACGGCAAATACCCTGAGCAGCAGTGATAACCCCACGACGATTGAGTTGTAATCAAGTTGGAAGACGATCTTGTAATAATCTCCATGAAAAGACCAAAACTTTTATGGAATTAAACAATGCCAAAAACTCTTAAAAATCCCCTCTGAATCAACATTACCTGGAATGAGATTATAATTAGAAGACAAAAAGAAATATGCTGAATTGACAGAGAAAGAATTAGAAGGATCAAGTGACCAACTCCAAGAATCTGCACAAAACAGATTTAAAACCACCGAGGCCAAGGAGTTTTTCAATTCTACCAAAATCTCCTCCTCCCAAACAAATAAATTACGACGCCACCGCCATTCCCACAACCACGCATTTGCTGACCACACTCCCATTTCAGAAATAGTAGAGGATTTATCTGATGAAATCTGATAAAGTCGAGGATAAACCTCCAATAAGCTTATTGAACCAAACCAATGATCATGCCAAAAACGAACGAATTCACCATTTCCAATCTTCCGCAACACTGCACCTGAAAACCAGCCAGCAAGAGGACCAGGAGTTGTGTCCAAAAGAACCAAATCAAGCCACCATATTGAGTAAAGGGAGGAATGATTGTTCTGAATAACAATTGAATCAATCCTGCCATACCTGAAACGAAGAAAATCATACCAAACTACTGAATGGTCCACTAAACAACGTCATTTCCACTTGGATAATAAACTAATATTAAAAAGCTCCAAGTTTTTAACACCAAGACCACCTCTAGATTTAGGCAAACAAACACGATCCCAGCTTACCCAGCTAATTTTCGTTGCCTCACTACAACCACCCCACAAAAAATTCCTTTGAATACCAACCAAAGTCTTTATCACCTTTTTTGGGGCTTTAAAGAAAGAAAAGTAGTACAAGGGCAGGCTAGACAAAACTGAATTAATTAAAGTGATCCTACCACCATTAGAGAGGTGACGTCCCTTCCAACCAGCTAATTTCTTCCTTAGAGATGCCACAACAGTTTCCCAAGTACTAACCCTTCTTGGATTTGCACCAATCGGTAATCCAAGAAATTTAAAAGGAAGGCAACCCAAACTGCAATGTAAAAAAGAAGCCACTATACCTAAAAAGCTTTCCTCAACGTTTATCCCAAAAAGATTACCTTTTGAGAAATTTACTTTTAAGCCTGAAACCATCTGAAAACTGCGTAAAGTAGTCTTAAAAGCCCACATGTTCTCCCAGCAAGCATCTCCAATAAATATTGAATCATCGGCATATTGTAGCAAGGAAAAATTAACTGCTTCACTAACATGAAAGCTTTTATATAGACCTACTTCCATGAATTGACGAACCAACCCACTCAAACCTTCTACCACAACAAGATAAAGAAATGGAGCCAAAGGATCACCCTGCCTCAATCCTCTTGAATCTTGCACCTCTTCCGTGGGACTGCCATTAACAAGAATAGATACACGACTGGAAAAAATACAAGATCGAATCCACCCACGCCAAATATCATCAAAGCCCAGTTTGCCCAACATATAATCCAAGAAACCCCAACTAACAGAATCATAGGTTTTCTGAAAATCAACTTTGAACAATAAACAACTATCTTTTCTCCTCTTTGCTAAATCAACAATTTCATTAGCCACGAGAATGTCATCTAAAATCTGTCTGCCGGGTAAGAAAGTTGTTTGACATGAAGAGATGATAGAACCAAGCACCTTTTTAAGTCTCAAAGCTAACAACTTCGAAATGAGTTTGTAAATGCTTCCAATGAGGGTATAGGTCGATAATCTGAAAGTGCTTGTGGATGATTCCTCTTACGGATTAATTCTAAGAAAGAGGTGTCACACCTCTTGGCAAAAAATCATTATGACAAAATTCCCCAACTAGATTACACACATCGTTTTTCCAGAATATCCCAAAATGCCTTAAAGAAGCTAAAGTTAAACCCATATGGCCCTGAGCTCTTAGATCCATTACAATTCCACACTGATGCCTTAATTTCTTCAACAGAGAAGGGAAGGGAAAGAGAATCCCTATCCTGAACAGAAAGTTGCTGGAAAGGAACCCCATCAAGCAAAGGATGATACTCATTTGGTTCTTGGAAAATACCTTGAAAGTGGATTTTATTTGTATCATCAATCCACTGACCTCCAGAATTAAGTGCTACTAGATGATTCTGCCTACGCCTTGCTCGCAAGCAAGCATGAAAATAACGAGTATTTGAATCACCCTGTTGAATCCATATAGCTCTAGATTTTTGAGCAAGCAAACTCTCCTTACACCTTAACTGTTGCCAAAATTTTGTTGTAAGAGCCCTTCTATGTTCCTCATCTATCAATGAGCCATCACATATCAAATTATCAATAACATTCATATCCCCAACAATTTTATCAATGCGCAGGTCCAGAAAGCGAAAGACTTCATAATTCCAGGTTTTTAACCTATCCTTCAAGAGCTTCAATTTTTCCTTTGAAAACATACATTTTTCAACCACTCATACGGTTGTTAAGGATTGTTGATGGTGATGATTGACCATCACTTGCTTATGTGTATGTTGGCATGTATAGAGCAAAGAAAGCTATTAAGAGCACATTCATGAACAAAAAATCCTTGTACAAACCTTATACAAGGATTATCAAGCAAAGTGGGACAAACACCTTCGTCAAAAATTACATGCTACTGCCTATGTTTTGAATCCGGCTTTCTACTATGACAAACACAACTTGTGACGTAAGCCAGAGGATATGACTGGATTTCTTGATGTGTTGATCTCCCAAGTTGATTGCAACCAAACTGAATCCTTGCAAGAAACGGGAAAATACCGTGAAAGGGTTGGTGATTTTAGTCGTCCGTTGGCACTTACATCTACAAAGACAATGCATCCTGGTAAATTTATTTTATGTAAATTTTGTTAAATTGTGCATCTTTATTCATGTATCCATATTGATTATAGTTCCAAATATATTATGATTTTGATAGATATGTGGTGGAAGACTTTTGGAAATGGTGTGCCAAATGTGCAATCATGGGCAATGAAGATACTTAATCAAACTTCTTCGTCATCTGGTTGTGAAAGGAATTGGAGTGTCTTCGAAAGAATACACACAAAAAAGAGGAATAGATTGGAGCATCAAAGATTGAATGATCTTGTATTTGTGCATTACAACTTGCGTTTAACAAATAGGTATGTCATTCTAATTCTTTACTTTGACATTTCCTTATTTAATTTCATTTGGATATTACTTGTTAATTCATACCTTTGTCATTGGTTAGAGCCTTTAACAAGAATAGGGCATGTGATCCTATTGACTATGACAGCATAGATGACATTGAGTTTTGGATCATGGAAGAAGAAGATACTAGTACTACCCCTATTCTTGATTACAATGAGATAGAAAGTACGCTTTATAATAAGGAATCAATTCCCAAAGTTGGTTTAGACAATGATGAAGGTGAGATATTACATTTGTGCATACTCTTTATTTGTTATGTTAGGTGATGATAGATCCATTTTCTAAGTATTGGTTACTTGTTTTTTAATCATGATTATTTGAAGATATCAATCAAGAGACACGCACCAAGGGACTTGAAGATGAAGGGCTTAATTTGGATTCATTTCCTCAAGAAGATGTGGATAGTTATAGTGGTGATGTTGACCCATTTGTATTTGGATTACGTGGAGAGACCCATGCTTGGTTGAATCAAGATGCATCAATGTTTGACAAGTCATAAATGTCCTATGATTTGTTGTTTAGTTTGAGATTTGATGTTTGAATTTATATTATGATGACTTGTATTTGATATGATTTTTTATGGATTTCACTTTTGAATTATGACTTGCATGTACTACTATTGGTTGAACCGGTTGAACCAAGTGAATCATGACCTGGAGGCCTCGCCGGTTCGAGGTCCAATCCCGTTTTTAAAATATTGGTTTGATCGAACAGAGTGAACCACAATAAATCTTTTTCTCTATCCCTTATCTCTTAGTTTGTTTTTACTAACTCTTGGAGATTTGCAATTAAGTTTATTAACATTTTCTCTTAAACTGGTTTTCTTGTGTGTGAATTTATATTATTCTTACTTGCTAAATTGTTTTGAAAAAAAAATTCAAAATATTAAGAAATATAATTCAACCCTTTATCTTGTGTTTCTTTGTGATTTTAAAATATTTTTAATAATGTGTCAATCAGTTGTTGGTTGATGATTTAAAAATTTTATTAAAAAAATCTATACTTATTAAATCCATTATTATAAATGTTTTTAATTTTTTAACCATACGTTTGACAATTTCATATAATTTTACGTTAGCAGCCGGGCATCACGTCACCTCCACTAAATTTATATATTATTTTTAAATTTTATCTGTATAGATTTATTTGGAAGTTAGGCTATCACGTGACACGTGGCACTTCTCTACTCTATTCTAGTGTACTACTACAGTACCACGTGGGCCCTTTGTTTGGGACCCTCGTGACCTCGTCCGTTCATGCTGTGTTTGAATGAAGAAAGAAGGAGGGAAAAACAGAATGAGTAAAAAATATAGATTTTTAGATTGTTTAAATTGAAAGAAGCAGGAGAAAAATAGAATAAAAAAAAGATAAATTATATTATAAAGACATATTAATCTCTATTAATATATTTTTTTTAAATGCAAAATCAATATGTTAACAAATTAAACATAGGAAGTCTGATACAATATTAAATATCAGCTATGATATTTGCATACCTGGGTTTGACACCAGGGGGACATCTTGGTTAATCATGTGTAAATTTTTAGTTAATTTAGTTTATTATATGGTTAATGGATTATATGAAGCTTATTTTCCATAACCATGTAAATATTTGGTTAATCACATGCAAATATCTGGTTAATTCAGTTATTTATATGATTAATGAGTCATCACGAATTAACCAAATATTTACACGTGATTAACTATATAATGAAATGAATTAACCAAATATTTGTATCGATTAACCAAGGTGTCAACTTTGGGCATGCAAATATCATTTCTCATTAAATATTTATCATTAGTTTAAAATAAAATAATAAATGTTCCAGACAGAGAGCATAATACGGACCATCCAAACTCAAACTCTCAAAGGGTTGAAATTGTCATTTTAACATTTTTCTCCTCATCCTTTCCAAACTCTCGGCTTTTAAGCGGTTGTCTACACAATCTGAATGCAGTTACAGCAAAAGAGAAGCAAATAAATTTTTGGTTAGGAAAGATGAGAGTGGCAGTGGTTGGTGGTGGGATCAGTGGGTTGATCTCTGCTTATGTTTTGGCCAAAGCTGGTGTGAACGTGGTGTTATATGAGAAGGAGAACTACTTGGGAGGCCATGCCAAAACTGTGAAAGCTGGTGGAGTTGATTTGGACCTGGGTTTCATGGTCTTTAACCAGGTAATCACGGTTCTGGTTTCTTCTTGTTGATTTATACTTCCTGTCTCTTTGCACTCTGAAATTAACATGAAAACCTTAAACCTTTATATAGTAAAATTTTAAGTTTAGCATTCTCTTAACTATTACCCAGTTCCGTAAAAAAAAAATTAACCAGGTAATCACGGTTCTGGTTTCTCTTTGTTGATTTATGTTTCCTCTCTCTTTGCACCATGCTCACACTCACTCCTTTCCTGACATTCAAACATGAAAAAAAAAAATTTAAGTAAATAATAATAATAATAATAATAATAATAATAATAATAAACATAAAACCTTAAACTCTTATGTAGTAAAATTTTAAGTTTAAAACATAAAAAGTTATATTTTCAATGTATGTATTCATTCATATTAACTATTACCCACCTCATAGACACTGGGATAATTTTCCGTTAACGCGTGTTAACATAAGCCTCTGACTTTTTTCCGTTTTAATTTTTTTATTTAAACAGAAGGGTCCGGGTCCGACAAAATAAACAACTAAGTGAGTTAACAGTTACATGTTACCACTTATCCATTAGGTTTAATTACCATAAAGAAAAAAAAATTGTAATTGGTTTCTCGTATATTTTTTCGTTAAAATTTAGTTAGAGTTTCAAAAAGTAAGAAGACCTATTTGAAATTTTTTAAACTGTAGGGAACTTTTTTTAATTTTTTGAAAAATTTAGGGACTCACAAATAATGAATGAATGGATCACTTAACGAATATTTAACGAAACTCTAATGCAAAAGTGCATGGGGTACTAGAGTACAAATTTTCTATGTGTTCATGGATCTAATTACAAACTTTTAAAGTATAGAAACCTATCTGGAAATTTTCAATAATTCAAGGACCTACAAATTAATTTAACAAAAAAATTATACATTTAACAAGAAAATGTTTCAAATTTTAGAGGTGTAATTTGCATCAACACACATCCATTTTTTGAAAATTTGATATACATGGTGTATGTGATTATGGGATATTTCATTTTTCGTAATTAATATTTTATGATTTTTATGTCATATTACTTATATTCCACTATTCATCTTTGTTAGTAAAGTAGTATAAACTTTGAGGCCACTTCTACGGTGACAGACCTTAATATGTCTCTCACTTACACCACTTTTCATATCTGTTAGATCAAGATGTTCCATATGATTTTATTATATATTGGCTACATCATATTTTTTTATATTTTTTTTAATTTGGTTTTCTCTCTCACCCTGTTTGTCGACACCCACCCCACTGCCTCGGCCTCCCTCCCCCGACCATTACCACCTCATTGGAGCCTGGCGACCCCCTCATTGACGGCGGCAACAAGTAATATTGGAACACCGAGCGTTGAGGATGACGAGGTGGAGGCAGGCGAAGGTGAAGAAGAGGAGAGGGGCGACAGAATCCAATGACGGCAGCGATGTCTAGTAGAACCTTCAAAGCCGCCGCCTGAGTATCGTTAAAAATCTATTCGTTAAAAATCAAAGTCCTAATCGTGGAATAACAGAGAGTGTACATCATTTGTTATCCATTTTAGTTGTTCCATTACAGATTGAGAGATGACAGTAAACTAAAAGATATTAGATTAATCTTCCAATTACAGTAACAAAGAAGTTGATTGATCTCCCCCTCCCCCGCCTCATGAAGATAACTTTTCGCCCTGAAACCCCAAATCGACGAAGCTGTTCAGGAACAACGCCAGGTTCCCCACGCAGAGAGAAATGAAGCGAGTGTAGATTGAAGTGCCAGCTTTATATGCGAGTTGTTGGTATAGAATGCTGCATATTAGGGCAAAGAATGGAGTGTGGAAGGCATCAAAGATAGGGGGACTTATGGATATCAATCAGAGGAGAGAGGAGTGGATGATGGATTTGTGTTTCAGAGGAGGTTATGGGTGGTGGTAGGGGTAAGGTGAGATGGGGTAGGTGGGAGGGTTGTGGAAGGAGACGGGGTAAAGTTGCGCCTTAACTAACAGATATAACTTTTACCCTAGTGGTAAGTGCTTGACCCAACACTTGGTATCAAAGCAAGTCATGGGTTCAATTCTAATGTAATGCAACTACTGGCACTAGGAGGGGGATTATTGGTAGCGGGCCAATATCCTGCCTTAGGAAGGCACAGGTGCGGTTGGAGTCAGATCGAGGTCGATTGCCGATAAGGCGTGGCAGATGCTGGGAGGGGGATTACTGGCGGTGGGCCAGCATCCTTCCTTGGCGAGGCCTAAGTGAGGTTGCAATCGGGTGTCGCGAGGCCAAGTGGGGCCATAGTCAGATCGAAACATGTCGCTGACTGCTATTAGGCTTAAGGAAATAAAGGTGCCCCTGACTAGCAGCTATAGCTTTTATCCTAGTGGTAAGTGCTTGATCCTACAACTTGATTTGAGCAATTGAAACTGTATGAACCAAAATCACCCACTTGTAAAACTACAAGGACCAAAATCATCGATTTGTAAAACTACAGGTACCAAAACCACCCATTTGTAAACCTATAAGGACTAAAACTGTAATTAAGACTTTTTTGCGAATTCCTACTTTTTGTTGGTCAAAGTGTTGTATTTGCACATATGCTGAGATATTTTAAATTTCTTCCTCGTCCTCAGCAAGAAACCAGGTTTTCTTCTGTGTTCTAGCCTGTTTTTCTTCAGTGCTGGCGGTGGCGTCATTAGAGGTGGACCTTCGATCGCACTTGGTCTGACCCTCCCTATGCAAGAAACCTTCGGCATTGAAGGTTCTTTCAGTGATGATTCCGATTTCCCAATAGTGGTGCCCCACTTTGGGGACAATCTAGTGTTGTTGGTAGTTGCGGTGGTTCTTAGCGTCAACGAAGGAAGGATGGGGGCTTAGGCAAGCCAATAATCAATGCCTAGAACTTGAAATTCAAAGAAAATCATTGAGAAATGGAATTGGAGATGGGTTAGGGTTCAAGTTCATGCAACTGGGAATTGAGTTTTAGGTGGGGTCCAAGTGGTAGAGGTTGGGCAAAGTGTCGAGGAGGGGACTATTAAAGAGGTTTTGAGAGAGGTCGTGGTGCTGACGGAAATGTTTGAGGAGAAGGTGTTGCTGATGGAGTTGTTGAAGAGGATGATAGATGTGAGGTAGGTGAGGTGGCGGAGGACGTAATCCCGGAATGGGGCTTCGGGGTTGACGTGGTGTTGGTTGGGTCATAGGTGACATTGAACTAGTTGCAGGGATGGTGTTGTGGTTGTTGAAGTGGGATGGGGTAGAGGTTCATTTTGCAAATTCTAAAAGGTGAGAGTACTGAAAAAATTCTAAGGGGGAGAGCACCATATTTGCAAATACAAATTTATAATTTGACCATCTCTTAATTACACATTCCATGTGGCAATTTTAATGGTTTAGATTTACCAATTTAAGTGCATAGGTGCACCACCTTTTACAAGCTACATCATAGAAGGTACCTTATTTTGAGCTAAATTTTTTTATTATATTAACATGGTTATTGGCAATCTCGCAATATCATAGTAATTTTTTTTTCTCTCTATGTATCACATAAATATATTTCAAGCTATTTTTTTTATAAGCATTTATTTATGGTTATTGAAAGTTCTGCTCTTGTTTATTTTCAAATATAATGATAAAGTTAAGATTTAATGAAGTTTTTAGTCCCTACAAATATAAGCACTTTTGGTTTTGGTTCCTATCTTTTTTTTTTTTTTTTTTTTTTTGGTTTAGGTGTTTTTAACCTTTAAAGTTTGGAACTAGTCACTGCCCCTGGAATGAACCGCTGAGTGCTGATGTGGCTATAATGAATTGCCACATCAATACTACCACGTCGCATTGAATACAATTTTTTTACTAAAACATAGCATTTTAAAAAATAAATAATTTTTTTAAAGTTTAATGAAATTTTTAATCCCTGTAAAGTAGTCGAGTTTTGATTTTGGTTCCCACACTTTTTTCTTAGGTTTTTCTCCCTACAAGTTCAAATATATTGGAATTGGTCTTTGTCGTTAGTTCTCATTGGTTAAGTACTGATGTGGCTAATGACATGTCACATCAGCATTGTTATGTGGAATAAACTAATAATTTTGTGCTACATTTGATTTAATAATATTATTTATAATTTTAATAATTTATCATTATTAATATTAATATTTATTATATATAATTGTTAAATATTTTTAACTTATTATAGCATTATTCTTTGTTTTTTATGCTATGTGGTGCCACGCTACAAGGAGTGGCTCAGTAACTATGGCACATGCTCAAGCTCTAACTCTCAGTGTGTGTTTGGTTTCACGTTGGAAACCTTCAGAATTGATTCTGTTGTCTGTCAAACTTGATTTTAGTAAATATGAGATGTTTAGCTACAATCAGGTAAAATTGATTTTCCCTTCAGAAGCGATTCTGACTAGAAACTACAAAAAGTAGCTTTTGAGTCGAGTTGAAAAATTTACACTAAGTTTTCCATCAAACTTCGTTTCAAAATAAAAACATAACTTCAAACTAAATTGTAACCAAATCAATTTTATAAAATCAATTACATTCAAAATCACTTTTATCAAACGTCCATTCAAACACACACTGAGTGGCTGTTATCACAAAAGTCAATGGTTGCTTTAACCTATCAGATCTCTCTATCGTTGAGTTTCAATATAGTTCTGCTCAACTAATAAAACATTCGTATTATAATTCTTCTCAACTTAGAGAAGAAATTAATTAGAATTGAGATCAATCTGCATAATATAAATAATAATATTAATAACTATAAATATTAAAAAATATAAATAATGATTTTTTAATCTAACGTGATACATAAAGTTATTAATTTATTCCATGTGACAGTGCTGATGGGGCACATCATTAGCCTTATCAACACTTAACAAATGAGAACTAATGGCAGGGGCCATTTGCAATGTTTTTTTTAATGCCACGTGACATTAAAAAATATATTTAATGTCATGTGACAGTGCTAACATAACAATCCGTTAGCCACATTAGCACTTAACGGTGTATCCTAATGGAAGGGACTAATTCCAAAATCTTAAAACTTAAAGATACCAAAACCTAACAAAAAAAGATTAAAAAAAAAAAAAAAAGATAGGGATTTAAAAGTTGATTAACCAAAGTTAAAGTTCAGACATAAAACAATTGATGCAATCTTTAATATGGAGGCTGGTGAGTAGTGATAAAAAATAAGGTTTGTACCCAATTAAGCTATTATTCATTAAAATATTAGGTATTATGTTCGATGAATTTTTGTACCTACAATCTAATTGATTCTATTATCAAGTGATTACAGTTATGATAATTGTGATGTTGCGAAAATTTAACAATGGATTACCAAACAGGTCACTTATCCCGATATGATGGAGTTCTTTGAGAGCATTGGAGTTGATATGGAATTATCTGACATGTCATTTTCGGTCAGCCTTGACAATGGCCGGGGCTGTGAATGGAGCAACCGAAATGGTTTGTCCAGCTTGTTTGCACAGAAAAGGAACGTGTTTAACCCTTACTTCTGGCAAATGATTAGGGAAATTATCAAGTTCAAAGAAGATGTTCTAAGGCAACTATTTAACTAGCTAGTTCTCTGTATACCTTTTATTTGTTAAAATGCTTCAAATTATAATGTACATAGCAGAAAGTGCTACATTTAGTTTTTCTCATACTGTGCTTCAAGTGTTTGAGGAATAATATAAAAATCTATCAACTCTATTCTCCACGGTTAATTGTATCTGTAATGCATGAAGTTCAAAGTTGGAGACAATACTAACTGGCAGTGACTTTTGGTGTGCAGACAGAATCTGTTCTCTTTGGTGGAACTCAAATATTATACTTTCTAAGGGTCTGTTTGCTTTGTTTTTCAGTTTCCTGTTTTTATTTCCTCTTTTCATAAATAATTACAAAACTGACACCTCGTTTTCATCCAATTTTATGTTTCCTGTACAAATTTTAAAAAATAAGGGTTATAATTTTATAATTATTTCTGAAAACAGAAAACTGAAAACAAAGCAAACAAGTCAATCTTTTGCCTGTTTTGTTCACCAGACACAAATCAGGATCCATATGTTCTGTTCTGTGCTATTCTGATGTCTACTAAATGCTACCCAGTATAGAGTAGTCTTCTTCCTGATGTTCTGATATTTTAGTTTGTTTTCTCTTTTCCAATTTTACAATGCAGCTATCTTGATATACTTGAGAATAACTCATGTATTGATCGCAGTGACACTTTGGGGCAATTCATTGAGTCAAGGGGATACTCAGAATTATTTCAGAAGGCTTATCTAGTGAGACCAATTACATCTTAGACTAGAGTTTTATGTATATTCTATAGACAAAATCAATTTGGTTAGTGCTGGTGACATTATTACATCAAATACCTGTAGATTCCAATCTGTGGTTCCATTTGGTCCTTCCCTTCTGAAAGAGTTATGAGCTTCTCTGCTTTCTCAGTTCTCTCATTCTGCCGCAATCACCATCTGCTTCAGGTAATAGAATCATTGTCCCTTTCCTAGATTTATGTTACAACATTTACATATTGTTAGTATTAGCATTTCCATTTACTTTTTCTGTTTTGGGTTTTGCTGCGTTGGCAAGTCTGTTAGAATATTCCCTTGCTAAGGGTTGTAATTGCTCATGCTTATATTGTGACCAAGGTGTCCAAGAAATCATCATCCATCATTTTTTGAAATATTATCTTCTATCTAAACTCCAATTCTCTCTGCACACATTCTCTCTTTTGCATCGGATTCCATTCTAAATTGTTGGATTCCTTGCTCTTGAGAATTGGGTTTTATAGGATTACTCCCTAAAATCCAAATTTCCGTCTTAATTGGTATCAAAGCATCGGCATGGTGCTTATCCATGGAGGATGCAATGTACGATCAAATAGAAATTCAAGAGGCGGTGTCACAGAAGATCATGAATTACAACACAGAAACACATGTCAAGCTCGATCAGCTCATGGCAAGCTTAGAAGAGATCAAGCTAGATGGGGACACCACCAGCTAGCCAATGGCTCTCCAGCGAACAACAGTGGGACGTCGCAGCCTGGAAAACGCGATGCAATTCAAGGAATTTCTGAAAATTCCCAGCGATTTCCTAATGTTTTGGAACATCTGTTCTGCACCCCAGCAAAGAACGGCGATGCCGAAACGACGCATTAGCATGAGCTCCTCGCCGAAGGGAGCAAGTTCGATGCCGTTGCAGATTTAGAATTTGTCTCCTCCTGCTTCCAAAGTCATAGTGGTGCAGTAGTTTCACCACCGTTTTTGGACGCCGTTTGCGCCAACAGCCTCCATCCACAATCACCGTCTAAAGAAAATGATTCAACGTTGCTGAAAGGGCGAAATGGGTTTACGCGGGTAACCGAGCAAGGGGATTTCGTCACCACTACCGCGCTAACCCCTACAGCGATTCCGCCGCCGGAGCCACCTGACAGGGTTGTCGTCCCGGCGCTACCACTCAAGCCATCTCTGTCAACGGGATTTTTGGTTCCTAGGTATCAATCAGAATTTGGGCCGATCAAAAATTTGTTTGTTAGAAGCTATTTTTCTGTTAATAAGTTTGGAGATCGGGCAGGGAATAGGTTTTTGTGCGCCCATGAGAGATTCCCGTCCAGCTACACTGGCAATTTAGCATGTCTAGTACGGGATGCAGATGAAGCAGTGAAGTTGTTCGTCTGAAAGAACTATACTATCACAATGATCCTGAAGCTGTGATTAGAGTCTTTGTAAGTCAGCCATCTCTCAATAATTCCTCAGCACCTTTTGAATACGTTAAAGCATTAGTAAAGATTGATAGGCTGGATGAATGTGAATTACTGAAGACATTGCAGAAAGTTATTTCCAATTCAATGAGGTAGGAACAGAGTAAAGGTGGCTTCTCTACCTTTGATAATGTGGGAAATCTTACAAAAGAGGGAATTTTTGGAACTGCAAGCGCTCTAATTCATATGATGGCTACAAAAGGTGATGATGAGTGCAACCCGTCATGGAGACAAGTACAACGTTTAATAATGTAAAAGGTGACGATGAGGCACTTTCAATTTTTAATGAGCTGCAGAACCATCTTCTTTGTTTACCAGTTGTTTTCCCTTACAGACTCTTGTTCAAAATCTGTGTGGCTGCTTTCCAACTTGAATTGGTTGAGTTGCTGTATGAAGCAATGGCTCAAAGATCCCTTATGCCTACCATTGTCATTCGGATCATTTGGTTGACTGATTATAGCAAGGTAATTATGTTTGACCCGATGAAACAAGTGCTGTCAAGTACATTGCAGCTCACTAATTGCAAGTCTGTTATTTGGAATGAACTATTCCAGTTCCAAGGGACCTCAATTATCAAATTCCCTGCTTCCCCTCACAACTCCAAGGCTCACAACTTGTTTCTGGTTTTCCAGCTGCAGTTTTACCAAGTGCCAAAGCTTGCCACTGCCCAACATTCACTAGGATAACTGACAATACTCGCATGACATGCATACATGGCTATTTTGCATAGGAAAATGATTGACAGGGGTCGAGTTCATGTTCCTTCGATTCTAATCAAGTGGAAGACTTTACCTCTGTTAGAAAACATATTTAACACATGCTTAATATGTAAATAGCAAGTGCTAGGAATTAGGGATGCAATTACTAATTAGGGATTTGATTTGATTCTTTTGTATTTACGATTGATTCTTTTGTACCCTAATATGTGATTATAAATAACATACATGTGTGGGCATATTACACACAACATTCACATATACTGTTCTTACATGGTATCAGTAGTTTAGATCTTTTTTTTTAACTCTGCAGTGGTTCTCCTTCTGGGGTGAACAGTACCCACGCCACTATGTGCTTCGTTTCCCGTGCCACCGCGCTCCTTTCCTCCGATGTGCCTCCACCGCCTGCTCCGTCATCCTCCGGCAACCCCCGCGCCGGAAGACAGTCCCAAACAACCGCCGCACGCGCCTCCACGCACGGCCTCTCTCAGATGCGTGCGTCTCACGCACCGTCAACAAATCCTTTTTTTTGTTGCTTTCCGGCGTGACCCACTTTCCGGCGACCACTCCGCCGCCTTTCCCTCACTCCGGCGACCTTCTCCAGCTCTGTTTCAACCTATTTTCTCATGGCCTCCAACGATTCCTCTTCAGATTCAAGTGTTGCAGTGACATTTACCAATGTTCCACTCATCCCGTGTGAAAAATTAATGGGGACTTCCAACTACAGCACCTGGGCTGCTGCTGTCCAGTTATGCTTTCAAGGACAAGGCCGTGAAGACCACTTGGTAAGCTTGATCTTTTAATTGCTGATTTTGAGAAACTAGTGCCATTTGCTAGTGATGCAGCAGCTCATGCTGAGCAACGCAACAAGTTTTTGCACTTGCCGGTCTACCTCCTGAACTTGACTCGGTACGTAATCAAATACTATCGGGTTCCACTGTTCCCTCCTATGACCTGGTTAGTGAACAATTGCTGCGTCTCTCAACTCCTCGTGCTTTAGGCCACTCCTCCATTCCTCATACTGATTCCTTCGCTCTTGTCTCCCACTCTCATCAACATGGTGGACGGAGTGGAGGCGGCTGTGGTGGTGGCTATCGTCGTCCTCGCTGCACTTATTGCAACCGTTATGGCCATATTAAAGTTGAATGCCGCACCAAGGCTAGGGAACAGTCCAAGCATGCTAATGTTGCTCATGTCACTACCCCGAACATTGCTGAGGAAGTTACTATTTCAGCTACTGATTATAATAATTTTCTCCAATTCAAGGCAGCCAAGCAGCCCATCTCACTTGTTGCCGCCGTTGCTCAGTCTGGTAATCCTGTAGCTTTTGTCTCTCAGTCCTCCTCTCTTGGACCTTGGATACTTGACTCCGGTGCTTCTGATCATATGACTGGTAACAAATCCATTTTTTCTAAACTGTCCTACTTATATTCTTTGCCCAGTGTCACCTTAGCCGATGGCTCTCAAATTAAAGTTGAAGGCATTGGTCAAACACATCCCCTTCCTAATCTTTCCATAGATTCTGTGCTTTATGTTCCTTGTTGTCCTTTTAATCTAATGTCAATTAGCAAACTCACTTGCACCCTTGATTACTCTGTTCTTTTTGTTAATAACTCTGTTTATGTCCAGGATCGGCGTACGGGATAGACGATTGGAGCAGGACATGAGTCTTAAGGATTATATCAAGTTTCGCCACCAGTTGCTTGTGTCTCCGCTGCTTCTCAAACCCTTGAACATCAACGCTTGGGTCATCCTAGTCTTAATAAAATGTGTCTCATGGTTCCACGTTTTTCAAAAGTTTCATTTTTTGAATGTCAGTCGTGTCAGTTAGGAAAACATACTCGTCATACTTATAGTCAGTGAGTCAATAAAAGTGCTGCGTCACCTTTTGCTTTGGTTCATTCTGAAATTTGGGGTCCTAGTCGTGTCTGTTCAACCTTAGGCTACTATTATTTTGTCACTTTCATTGATGATTTTTCCCGGTGTACTTGGTTATTTTTAATGAAAAATCGTTCTGATATATTTCAAGGTTTCTGCGCTGAAGTTGAAAATCAATTTGGCTCTTCAATTAAAATTTTGCGCACTGATAATGCTCGTGAATATTTGTCCTCCCAGTTTCAATCTTATTTGAATTCACAGGGAATTATTCATCCAATATCATGTGCTCACACACCACAATAGAACGGTGTTGCCGAAAGGAAAAATCGGCACTTGGTTGAAACAGCTCGTACCCTTCTGCTCCACCATAATGTTCCTCTTCGCTTCTGGGGTGATGCGCTTCTCGCGGCTTGCTATCTTATCAACCGCATGCCTTCCTCTGTCCTTCACAATCAGGTTCCCTGCCCTCTCTTGTACCCACAAAAAGAACTCTGTTCTATTCCTCTACGTGTCTTTGGTTGCACTTGTTTTGTCCAGGATTTCACTCCACGTAAAGACAAACTCTCAGCCAAATCTCTCAAATGTATTTTCTTGGGTTACTCACGCTTGCAAAAGGGCTATCGTTGTTTTTGTCCACAACTTCAACGATATCTTGTCTCTGCTGATGTCACCTTTTTTTAGACTATCCCATTCTTCTCCACTTCTGCCGTCCTTGATGTCAACTTCACTGAGGACTTTCCGGAAGTTCCACCAGTTGTTCCGACACCTATTGTTGTTCCCTCTCCACCTCCTTTGCGTACCAACCAGCGGCGGACACAGGTTTCAGCGGTGCCTCCACCAGCCTCATCTCCTGCTCCAACCGCCCCTCCATCTACGCCTCCTGCAACGGCACTTGGGAGATTGTTCCCTTGCCTCCTTACAAGACTACCGTGGGCTGTCGATGGGTATATACAGTGAAGATTGGACCCGATGGTCATATTAATCATTTCAAAGCTCGTTTGGTGGCTAAAGGTTATACGCAGATTTTTGGTCTAGATTATGGGGATACTTTTTCCCCTGTGGCCAAAATCACTTCTGTTTGTCTTTTTCTAGCCATGGCTGCCATTCATCATTGGCCTCTTCACCAGCTGGATATTAAAAATGCCTTCTTGCATGGCGAGTTGCAGGAAGAAGTTTATATGGACCAGCCCCCAAGTTTTACTGTTTCTGGTGACTCTCACCTTGTTTGTCGGCTTCGCCGTTCTTTCTATGGATTGAAGCAGTCTCCTCGTGTTTGGTTTGGACGCTTTAGCTCTGTCTTAATACAGTTTGGCATGACCCGATGTGAGGCTGACCACTCTATTTTCTCTATCCATTCTCCTTCTGGTAGCTCTGTTGTCTATGTGGATGACATCGTCATTACTGGTGACGACACAGATGGTATCCAACGACTCAAAGCACACCTCTTCAAACAATTTTAGACAAAAGACTTGAGTCCTCTCAAATACTTTTTAGGGATTGAAGTTGCTCAGTCCACTTCAGGAATTTCAATTAACCAACGAAAGTATGCTCTGGATATTCTTACTGAGACCGGTATGCTTGATTGTTGTCCTATTAATACTCCCATGGATCCCAATGTCAAGCTTCTTCCGGGTCAGGGGAACCATTGAAAGACCCGGGAAGATATCGACGTCTTGTGGGCAGACTCAGCTATCTCACAGTCACCAGACCTGATATCACCTTCGCAGTTAGTGTGGTAAGCCAGTTACTGAATGCCCCTTGTGATAGCCATTGCGATGCTGTCATACGTATTCTTCGGTACATCAAAAAATGCACCAGGACGAGGACTATTATATGAAGATAAAGGAAATGCCAAAATCACTTGTTACTCTGATGCTGACTGAGCAGGATCACCATCAGATAGGAGGTCCACTTCTGGATATTGCTTTCTTATTGGAGGAAATATGATTTCATGGAGGAGCAAGAAGCAGAACATAGTTGCCAGATCCAGTGCGGAAGCTGAATACCGTGCTATGAAAGCAGCTGCATGTGAGCATACATGGCTTAGGCAACTACTCCAACAGCTAAAATTGGGAGATATCCAAGATACGAAACTTATCTGTGACAATCAGGCTGCACTTCACATTGCATCAAATCCGGTCTTCCATGAACAAACCAAACACATAGAAATAGATTGTCACTTTGTAAGAGAGAAGGTGCTTTCAGGGGAAATCACAACTGATTTTGTCAACTCTAGTGGCTAGTTGGCTGACATTTTCACTAAGTCCCTCAAAGGCTCTCGTGTTAACTACATTTGTAACAAGCTTGGCTAATATGACATATATGCTCCAGCTTGAGGAGGAGTGTTAGAAAACATATTTAACACATGCTTAATATGTAAATAGCAAGTGCTAGGAATTAGGGATGCAGTTACTAGTTAGGGATTTGATTTTATTCTTTTGTATTCATGATTGATTCTCTTGTACCCTAATATGTGATTATAAATAACATGCATGTGTGGGCATATTACACACAACATTCACATATACTGTTCTTACAACCTCTTAAGCATGACACTTGGAAATATTCATCCTTGAGGACAAGGATGTTCTTGACGAGAAGGGTATTGTTACAGTGTTTACATACTGTTAGTATTAGCATTTCCATTTACTTTTCTGTTTTGGGTTTTGCTGAGTTGGCAAGTCTGTTAGAATATTCCCTTGATAAGGGTTGTAATTGCTCATGCTTATATTGTGATCAAGGTGTCCAATGAAATCATCATCCATCATTTTTGAAATATTATCTTCTCTCTAAATTCCAATTATCTCTGCACACATTCTCTCTTTTGCATCGGATTCCATTCTAAATTGTTGGATTCCCTGCTCTTGAGATTAATGGGGTTTTACCGAATTACTCCCTAAAATCCAAATTCCCGTCTTAATTTATGATAAAGATTATTTCTTGATTCACTTTGGTTTTCTTTGCAGCTTTTTGACTGCCCACAGCGCCCAACTGTCAGATGGCTCTCAAAAAATTATGTTGAAAAGGTGCATTATATTGATTATGATAATAAGCCTCAAAATTTTATGGATATGTCCATGTGGAGTAGTTTTCAATGTCAATTATACTTGTGAACTTTCACATTCAGCTATGAATCCATTAAGTCTTTGTTGGAATAATCAGGTCAAAGAAGAGTTTATGAGTAAAAGTTGTGAAATAAAACTTAATTGTGAGGTAAACTTGGTTTCAACATCCGCTAAAGGTGAGTGATAATCCATCAATTTTCACTCTTTGATTCCGTTCTTGCCACATGTAGTTTCCTTTTCATACAACTTATCATAATTGTGGAGACCACTGAATATATTAATGATATTAAAAGCACATGGAAATGAAATGCAAAAATAATATTCAGTAAGAACTTGCAGCAAATTGATAGCCTAGTCCCTTTTTTTAGATGGGAAAATCTTTTGTTCAATCTGATTGGTCACCTTGGGACCTCCACTTTTTCTCAAATCATAGCTTATAAATTGACTAAATAATGCTATTCTAGTAGTAAGTTCAGAAAACTTCTTGCAGGATGTGTTGTGACCTGCAAAGATGGTTCTCAAGAAATGTATGATGGATGCATAATGGCAGTGCATGCCCCCGATGCTTTGAGAATATTAGGAGATAATGCAACATCAGATGAGCATAGAATTCTTGGTGCTTTTCAATATGTGTACTGGTAATCCTCATATTTCCAATTGTTAGCAATCTTCCATCATAAAATAAGAGATCAGGGCTTATTAAGTTTACATGTTTTTCACATAATCAAATGCATGCATTAAACAGATTCATTTATTTCTGTAGTGCCATTCATGGAGTTGAGTTTAGATTGGATAATCTTTGGTAACTCAGCATCATGGATGAACCACCTATCACTCTATATGAAGATAACCTTATATTCATAAAATTTCTTAGAGCCGAAAATCAAGTTTAAGCCTAGATGCTTATGAGTTGGGGATATACAAGGCATACATGTGTTCATTTAATTTTAGTGACTAAAATGTATAGGTGCTAGTTGTTTATCTTTTGTTATCGATACACAAATAATTCCAAATGCACATTTATTCTTTGATGCGAATATGCAGTGATATTTTTCTGCATCGTGACAAAAATTTAATGCCCCAAAACCAAGAAGCATGGAGTACATGGAATTTTCTTGGAACTACCAACAATAGTGTGTCTGTGACATACTGGCTGAATATTCTTCAGGTGAGTACTATTTTGTTAGAGTCGAAGAATAATAAAATATATATGTGTACTTTTTATTTTGTCTCTCAAACTCCAAAGTATATAGGAAGCATTTAGAAATTTTAGAAGAGTGAAAAGACCAAACAGGTTCAAGTTATAATTTAGGACATCTCAATCCAATCAGGTGTCACATTCTTTAAATTTCTTATATATATGTATTTTTACAATTTGGCTTAAGTAATAAGACTTCTTGATTTAAAGTAATAACATTTTGCATGAAAGCTTTAAAATTTCTTATACTGGTAGCTGCATCATTTAGAAAGTTCTCTTGCACGTTTGTCAAGAAGACATGTTTTACATAATTGATTTAGATGATTAATTGATGGCATATTGGCATCTCTTTCACAATCTTTTTTTATCACAAGGCTTTGAGTGTTTCAAAGTCCAGGTGACCAAATCATAAATGCCAACAACATGGTTCATTCTTTAAATTGGTCTTCATCAAAAAAAAAAAAAAAAGTTCTCTACATTGGCTTTCAAACACTTCGTTTCAATTGTATTGAGATTCAACATGAATATTCTATATTTTTATAGACACCTTAGTGTAAGTGTATGTTAGTGACCTAACTATCTTACTCTGTTAGAAATCTGTTGTACCTCTGCTGACTCTGCAGAGTTAATTATCAGGATATGGACCCTCTTAGCTATTATAAATAGCTAGATACACTGTACTCAGACAAACTATGAAATGCAGATTCAGTTTTACATATCTCTCTCTCTCTCTGTCTCATTCTTCTATCTCTCTATTTCTAATATGGTATCTGAGCTTAAGCTCTACCCATGGCTTCTGCATCTGATAATGATGATACCGTTTGATTTCCACCGCTGCCATCTCCCATGAGCGCTCTTCTGAATTTCGCTTCAATCGTCACTGTCAAGCTCACTGATAACAATTTCCTTTACTGGAAACATATTGTCAAAGCCGTAATTCGAGCGAATTGGGTAGATTCGTCGTTTGTTCGAGAGTTCCTCCACACTATCTCACTGATGAAGATCGCTCCGCAGATCGCACCAATCCAGAGTATCTTGCATGGGAAGCGCTAGAACAATACTTGTTCATTTGGTTGCTGAGATCTCTTTCTGATTCCATCCATGCTCGCGTAATTGGTTGCATGCATGCTTGGCAACATTAGCCAACACCCTTTAGTATAATTCGAAAATGATTCAAATTTATGTTGTAAATTCGCACCTTTTTCACCTTGCTTGCAACTTGGAGAGAATTTTGAGAAATTTCCTACGCTTCTTTCATTTTGGACACATTGCTCACCTTCTCAAAGATCAAATCATCCAAACCTTGATGTTGAAGGACAAGGCTTGGTGTTCTTTTCCTTGACTTTGCCAAAAGTTTCTTCTCAATTTGAGACAAAGTGATATCATTTTGTCGGACCACTCACTACAATCTCTCAAATATCTTGTGATCCAAGAAATGCTTTCATATGATGCGACCAAGCTTCATAGTTATCTTTGTAAGATGATGGAATTGAAATGAAAACATCCTATTATTTGTCATCATTCAAATCTCACCAACTTTGATACCACTTTGTTAGAGTGAAAGAATAATAGAAGAGCCACTTTGTAATTTTTTATTTCTTGCTTGTCAAACTCCAAAGTACATGGATACTAAAAAAATACTCTAGGAGAGTGAAAGAGACCTTACATATTCTATAACTCTAACTAATTAAGAATAATATTTTTCTCTAACTCATGAAATAAATCATCTTAGAACTACATACTCCAATGACATAATTCTTCCTAATGACAGAACTCGTACCATCATTGTTATAACATATTTCTTCATAACTCATAAAATAACTCCCCATAACTTTCTTAACTCACGGTACCTATTACACCAAATGTCACATGATTACCATAACTCCATTACTCTAAATTACTATTTTTTTATTCAACATATTTTTCCAGTTTTTCAGCATCAATTGAATAGAAAACTATATAAATATTGCAATATAAGGGAAATCTGTGGGGACATGTGCTATGGGTAAAGTTATCAGTAAATTTGTGTTCTGACTTGCAGGATATTGGAGAAACAAGTCTACCATTTCTTGTAACTCTTAATCCTGGTCATGCACCCAAAAATACCTTGCACAAGTGGTCAACTGGCCATCCAGTTCCATCAGTTGCTGCATCAAAAGCTTCATACGAGCTAGACCATATTCAAGGGAAAAGAAGAATCTGGTTTTCTATGGCTCACCAAGGTAAGCTCGAGCTTATTGTGTTGACAACAGAAATCTTAATAGTTAGCTTAGTTCATTAGTATTTAGTAGTTTTCATTGAACTTCTTTGGACACTAACTTTTGTGTTAAAACATCATTTGTGTTTTGGATATTTCCAAAGAGAAACTGTTCATTGATCTGGCTACATGTAAAACCATCTTTTGAAGTGAGTACAGAGCTGAACTGTGCACATCCCTGAAACCTAAATCGGTGAAGTATATATACAATTGACAGTTTTGTGGTTTGGAACTTCATTCTTAAAATCATAAATGACATTGAACACATATTACTTATGTAGACCTAGTCATTATTCAAAGCTGCTATCATCTTATTTTCTAATTAGAACCTCCATTATATGGTGGAACTGATATCTACTTCATACATTCCTCGAATGTAAACATATTTTTGTGCTTTTCAGGTTATGGATTTCATGAAGATGGATTGAAGGTAGAAACAATTAACTTAATAAGGAAAGTAAAATGATATTTTTCATTGAATTATGTTTATTACAGTGTTGAAAATTGTCAAGCCTCTTCTATTTCTTTTGAGTAAATTGGCAGTATAAATGACGGCGAATTCTAGATTGGAGAGTTTGAGTGCATTAATAACATATTATGTTCTCTTTTTGACTAGTCTTTATCATGTGTTTTTAGTACCTCTTGTAAATTCAACTTCTAATTTGCAATGCTAGAAAACTGTTTAATCAATAATAAATTATACAAAAGCATAAGACAACGAAAGCTTAAGGAAAAGGGTTGCGCCACTACTAGAATAAATAGATGCCATGATAATGCTTATAAGCAAGTCACTTGAAGTGAAATACTACTTTTTCTAGCAACTCAAGATTGAGTTCTCTGTCTTGACTTGATAGATCTTACGTGGATTTCTAAGGTGTATTGAGTTGTGTTGTTATCTCGTTCTTTAATTTTATTTTATTTTCATTTCCTATCCGACATTAACAAATTAATAATTTTCTGCAATATTTACCTTACAGATATTTATATTTAGGCTATTAGCTTTATTGTAACATACCATCATTCCATCAACCATGTTGAAAGGAAATAAGAAACTAAATCGTATGGTTTAACTTTCAGGCTGGCATGGATGCAGCACATGGCATGCTTGGCAGATGTTGTGCCCTCAAGATCAACCCAAAGCACACGATACTTTCACAGAAGTGGGAGCACGCATTTTTGTGACTAGATTCCTGAGATCATATATAACTACAGGATGTCTAATGTGAGTTTGCTTCTACATAGTGTAGATACTATTTTCATATGATTCTCTAGAGAAAATTTCTGGTTATAAATACTTGCTTTTAATTTCCCAAGCTAAATCAGGTTGATAAAGTTTTAATATTTGACTTCTTTATGTCATGACAAAGAGTTATTAGAAAATATTTGTGAGAATGTGTCCCTCTTTTGCTATTTCAAGTTGGTATTACGATGTTCATGTAAGTTTTGCATGTAGAAATGGCTACTTCATATAATGCCAGCAGATTTATTGAAATTAAGGAAATTTTGAATGTGCACAAATCTATTAGTTATATGTCTAGTTACCATGGATTGAAGCAGAGTGATCTCTAATCTCTATATACAAGAGGTGCTATTGAAACTGTCGCTGGGTAGGATGATTACTTTGTTTAATGTCATGCTCTACTCTGATTTCCATGCTGCATATTATATTCAATCTACCCAAGTGATAAAAGGTGGGACTTACCATAAGAATAAATTTGTTTCGATCTTGAAAAGACTATATTCCAAAATAGTCACTTTGGTTCGTATTTATGGATTAGACATTTAAACAATTATGGAATCACTGATACATCCTACCTTTTGATGTTTCAGGTTATTGGAGGATGGAGGAACAATATTTACATTTGAGGGATCCAGGAAAAAGTGTTCTGTAAAGAGTGTTTTGAGAATCCACAATCCCCAATTCTATTTGAAGGTATGCACTTTTACTTTGTGTTTATGTTTATACATTGCATGAATGATTGATGTCATTCTACAAGATATGCTTCTTTGCCAATGCAACAAAAATTATTTGTATTTGGCAAGAAAATAAAACTAGTAACTGTTGGTGCAGATCAGAAAAAGAGACACCACACGGTGTCTCATTTTTTTCTCTTATTTATTCTTGAAATGCATGCAGTGGCGGATCCAACACCCTGAGTTAGTGGGGGCAATCTATTTACAAAAAAATTAATAATAATTATTATCATATACTCCCTCCGGTCCTTATTATAAGAGGCAAATGACTACTATTTTTTTGTCCAAAATATAAGAGACATGCATGTATTTTGACAAATAATAAATGTTCATTTCCAATTTTACCCTTATTTATAATAGGGTTTATATTTACGAGACAATGCAACTTTCAATACAAGTAGGTTTGTTCATTAATTATTGAAGGGTTAAATTTGTAAATTTATATGAATATTAATTACAAATAGCTTATTTCAATGTATTTCCTTGGTTTGTGTGTTTTAGGGTTTTGCCTCTTGTATATATGACCAGAGGGAGTATATGAAGACAAAAACATGAATGATAAAATCATAAAATTTTAATATATATAATCAAATAAATTACATAACTCATAATTGTCATCTACGTCATTTCATGTTTGAAACGAAAGAAAGAAGAATAATGTTGTTAACACACACTTTTCAATACTCTCTTCAATTCATTTTTTGTTATTGGACGAATTTCATGTGGGGCTATGAATTTTATGTGAGACTCGCTCTATTTAGTGGGACTCACATGAAATTCATTCAATAGCAAATAGTGTGTTAGAGAGGGTGTTAAAAAGAGTTTGTTACTAGTATTTTTAAACAAAGAAAGGTGAAGTGTTGTTGTGTAATCTTGTAATTTGGGTTTGGGCCTCAACCCCAAAAGCTAGCTTGTAAGGTGAGGATTGCCCAAGCTTTATAAGCACTACTTTGGCCATATCTCTAGGCAACATGGGACTAAACACACCCCTCACACTCAGCACAATGAAGGTGCTGGAGGTTGCAATGAAGGCAACTCAAACTTACCGCAATTAAGGCGGCTAGGGGTGAACCGCAATTAAGGCGGCTTTCCAACACACCCCCTCACGCCCAAGCCCAATGGGCTTGGAGCGTGGATGATGCGGGCAACCCAACAACGGATCTAGGATAGGCTCTGATACCATCTTGGAATTTGGGTTTGGGCCTAACTCAACCCCAAAAGCTAATTTTCTGAATATTATTCGCTTTATTTAAAAAGTACAAGATGATTTATAATATATAGACTTATGGCACTTAATGCCATCCTAAAGAAAAAAGGAAATAGAAATAATTCTAATAACTACTATTAAATACAATATTTGTACATTAAACTAATAATATCCTACAAGTAAATACAAGATATTCCAACACTCCCCCTCAAGCTGGTGAGTGAATATCTATCATTCCCAGCTTGCAAGCAAGGCCTTGAAATCATTCAGTGGGAAGCCCCTTGGTGAATACATCTGCTAATTGGTGCTCTGAGGGGACGTAGTCTATAGCTATAAGACCATTATCAATTTTTTCCTTGATAAAATGACGATCAATCTCTATGTGCTTCGTCCGATCATGTTGCACCGGATTGTGAGCTATACTGATTGCGGACTTATTGTCACAAAGTAACCTCATAGGAGCTTCATACTTGATTCTGAGATCATCAAGTATGATTCTCATCCATAACAGTTCACAAGTTCCCTGTGCCATAGCTCGAAATTCTGCCTCTGCACTTGACCTTGCAACCACATTTTGCTTCTTACTTCGCCAAGTCACCAAATTTCCTCCTAAAAACATGCAGTAACCGGAGGTAGAACGCCTGTCTACAATTGACCCGGCATAGTCTGCATCGGTATAGGTTTCAATGGACAAATTCTGCTCCTTCTGAAATAGTAGTCCTCTTCCTGGACTCGTCTTTAAGTACTGGAGGATTCTATTCACAGCTTGCATATGCCTTTCACGGGGATCATGCATAAACTGGCTAACCACACTGACAGCATAAGCTATGTCTGGTCTGGTGTGAGACAAATATATAAGCTTTCCCACAAGTCTCTGATACTGTGCCCTTTCCACCTTTGAGCTCTCCTCATCGTTTCCAAGCCTGTGATTTTGCTCAATTGGAGCTCCTGAACTTTTGCAACCTAATTTACCTGTCTCCTTAAGAAGATCCAGAACATATTTCCTTTGAGAAATAAAGATGCCTTGTTTAGAGTAGGCAACCTCTATCCTTCGAACTGTGCAGCTAGTTTGTCTCTTAGAACCTGTTTCTCTACCTCATCATCACCAGCAATGATCATATCATCTACATAGATCAAAAGAAGTGTAAGCTTGCCATCCTGAGAATGTTTCACAAAGAGTGTATGATCTCCTTGGCTCTGTTTATAACCTAGGGACACCATAGCATTGGTGAACCTTCCGAACCAAGCACGAGGAGACTGCTTGAGACCATATAAAGCCTTCCGTAGTTTACACACCTTATTTCCTCCATCAGTAGGATAATATCCTGGTGGAATGTCCATATAAACCTCCTCTTCCTCCTCTTCCAAGTTGCCATGTAGAAAAGCATTTTTAACATCAAATTGGTGCAAGTACCATCCAAAGTGTGCTGCCAAGGAGAGAATGATCCTGATTGTGTTCATCTTTGCTACTGGGGCAAATGTCTCTTCATAATCAATCCCATATGTCTGAGTGTACTCTTTTGCAACCAACCTTGCTTTATACCTTTCCAGGGTACCATCAGACCGATATTTCACTGTGTAAATCCATCTGCACCAAACTATCATTTTGTCCTTCGGTTTCTCAACAATTTCCCAGGTCTCATTCTTGTTCAAGGCACTCATCTCTTCATGCATGGCTTGAACCCAGTTCTTATCCATTAAAGCTTCTTGTACTGAAGTGGGGACTCTGATAGAATCAATTGCTGAGATAAAACTCTGGTGTTGTACTGATAGATTTTTAGTGGACACAAACTAAGATATAGGGTATTTTGCACAAGTTCTTATGGCTTTTCTCAAGGCTATTGGCAAGTCATCAGGGTTAGGTTCACAAATATCATGTAAAGTACTATTCAAAGGCTCGGAGTCAGGAATGCTTACCTCAGGTTCAGACGACTGAAGTTGCTGTTGGACCAGGTTGGGTTTTTTTCGATGATACACCTGCTTGTATCGATCCAAACCGTTTATCTCATTTGATATTGGAATAGATACTGGTTTGTTAGGCGTTTCTGAAGTACCAGAAGATGATGCCACATCCTTCATAAGAGGGACAGATGACTCAATAGGTTTAGCCAGAAGAGGAACAAATGATGACTCAAGAGACTCAGCTTCATGACCACTCTCCCCCTGAAGCTAAGGATGGAGGTGAAAAGACTCAGATTCACGAAAAGTGACATCCATGGAGACATAGACACGACGACTTTGAGGATGATAACATTTGTACCCCTTTTTGTCTGGTGCATACCCTATGAAGATACATTTGACAGCCCTAGGATCCAACTTACCACGATGATGACTATGAACATGAACAAAGGCAACACAACCGAAGACATGACATGAGAGACTTTTCATAGTAGGTACAGATGGAAAGAAAGAAGTCGTGAGTTGAACAGGACTAAAACCATCCAAGACCCGAGAGGGCAACCTGTTTATCAAATATGTGGCAGTTAAAACTGCTTCCCCCCAGTAAGACTTAGAGACAGACATTTGGAAGAGCAGAGCTCGTGCCATTTCAAGGAGATGACGGTTCTTTCTTTCAGCAACCCCATTTTGTTGTGGGGTATATACACAGGTCAATTCATGCAAAACACCATGTTCTTTAAAAAAATTGGTGAAATGTTGATTCACATATTCCTTGCCATTATCAAAACGTAACCTTTTGATATTTTTCCAAATTGAGTTTGAACCATGCGGTAAATATGTAAGAATAATTGAAAAACTTCAGATTTATCTTTCATAAGAAACAACCATGTGACCCTAGTGCAATCATCAATAAAAGAAACAAACCATTTTGCACCAGATAAATTAGAGGTAGAGGATGGTCCCCACACATCAGAATGAATAAGATCAAAAGGTTCATTACTTTTACTATTACTAGGAGGAAAAGTTGTACGATGGTGTTTCGAAAACTGACAAATATCATAATGAAAAGACTCAACTGACACCTTTTTAAACAAATGAGGGAATAAAGACCTGAGAAGAGTAAAAGGAGGATGACCAAGGCGTCTGTGGTGAAGCCATATCTGAGACGCAGTGGAATTTGAGCTTGTCTGATGACAAAAAGTGGACAACTCCTGTCTGGTACTATCTCGAGCCCGATGCAGAGTATATAACCCGCCCTGTTCCTTAGCAACCCCAATCGTTTTCCTCGTGGTAAGATCCTGAAACACACAATGAGAGGGAAAGAAGGTTACTGTACAGTTTAAATCTCGAGTGAGCTTATGAATAGAAATAAGATTATTTGACAATTGAGGGACATGAAGCACATTATGTAAGGGAAGGGAAGGTTGCAGTGAAATGTTACCACATCCTAAAATAGGAACATGGGATCCACTAGCAACGGTGATGTGATGCTTACCAGACAACTCAGAGTAAGTCGAAAAATATGAGGGGTAAGGGGTCATATGATCAGTAGCACCAGAGTCAATTATCTAGATATCCTCAGATATAGTACTAGAAGCATTAAAGGATACAGAACTTAAATTCTTACCAGACATGTGTAGAGAAGAACTAGTACCAAAAGGCTTACTAACGGAATTAAGGATTGTCCGTAGACACGTCAACTCATCCTTAGTAAGAGCCGGAGCTTCGTCTCCACCAGTGACTAGTGGAATGGGCTTGAAAACCCTGTAATCTGACATCGCAGCAATGAAGGGCTATAGAGGAATAACAACGACCCACAAAAAAAGGAGAACCCAAAAACAAGGTTCTGAACAGTCTCTGTTTTGACGATTTTTGGAGGACCCACAACCTGAACTTGAATCAGGAGGAGCCGGCGAGTGGAATGCAGCAATCGACGGCGCAAATGGCGGTCGGACGCACCGTTACGCGCGGCTTAGGAGGCGGCGCGTGGATGACACACGCAGAGAAGAGGGCGGCGCGTGTACAGTCGGAAGGGAGTGGGTTTTTGGTGGTTGGTCGGAAATGGGCCGGCGATCAGTCCGGTGAGGTCGGTGGTGTGAATGACAGTTGCGTCAGGTGACTGCTGTGGCGGCAGTAGCGTAACAGTGGAAAAACAGGGAATAAAACCCTAAGCTGCAGCAATGAAGGCTGCCTGAGAAAAAAAAGGAGAAGGGATGAAACCCCTAACGCAGCAATTAAGGCTGCTATGAAAAAAAGAAGGAGCAGAGATCCTAGGAAAAACCTAGAGCTCTGATACCAACTTGTAATTTGGGTTTGGGCCTAACTCAACCCCAAAAGCTAGCTTGTAAGGTGAGGATTGCCCAAGCTTTATAAGCACTACTTTGGCCATATCTCTAGGCGACGTGGGACTAAACACACCCCTCACACTCAGCACAATGAAGGTGCTGGAGGTTGCAATGAAGGCAACCCAAACTTACCGCAATTAAGGCGGCTAGGGGCGAACCGCAATTAAGGCGGCTTTCCAACATGTAAGAAAGAAAGAAAATAATGACATGGGAGCAAATATATCAACTATGGGGCAAAATAAAAGAATACAGAGTATTCATAATTTTTCTATGAATTTGAGTGGGGGCACATGCACACCTTGGGGTGTATGTGCGTCCGCCACTTAATGCATGTATATAAAGAAAGATAAAAAAAAAAAATGTGAGAAATAGAGATAAATGTATGTTCAAAATTTGATGTTCAAATAATAGAACTCAACTAATGATTATTAATTGAGTTTTTCAGGTCATGACAGATGCTGATTTAGGTCTTGCAAATGCATATATTTGTGGCGACTTTTCATTTATTGATACAGATGAAGGTCTTTTAAATTTTATTTTGGTAAGCATATTGATCTGAATCTTTTCGAGAATTGTCTCTTTTGATCTTTTTCTAACTTTCATGTATCTTGGTGAGTTTTGCCGTAGATTCTCATAGCCAACAGAGATTCAAAAGCATCCCACTCAAAATTAAAGAGGAATAGGTAAGATGACATTGAAGAATGTGTGAAAGCCTACATGAAAGTTATATATAGCCATATTAGCGTATCAACATTTTCTCATTTTAATATCTTAGGGGTTGGTGGACACCAGTTTTCATTACAGCTGGTTTAGCTTCTGCAAAGTTCTTTATTCAGCATGTTTTAAGGAAAAATACTCTCACACAGGCTCGCAGGAACATCTCCATGCATTATGATTTGGTATAAGATCTTTCTTTATCTACAATAATCCCTATAATCATGATGTTCAAGGAACTAGTTGTAGCAAAACATATTATACATCAATATTGTGTGAGCATATAACTAGTATGCAAAATCACAAATATGTCAAATGAAATACAATTTATATAAAAGATGGCTCATAATCAAATTCTGAGAGAAATTTAGGAATAGGAAAAACTATGTACATACATACATTCGTTGTGTTTGTGTGTAGTTTTAATTTTTTATACTATCTAAGTTATCTATAATGTCCATCAGTCATACATCAACTTATATGTGACTTTTAATGTAGTTATAAGAATCAAATATTTTATAATGATGTGACAATGCATGATTGGTTGTGTAAATTTTTTTTTGGCACTGACAGTCGATTACAATTATACATGTGTGGGGTAGAGGGTGTGTGTATTTGAGAGCATCTTGTTATTGTAAGAGGTACGAGAACTGAATATTAATAATCAGATCTACACACCCCCACACCCACATACCATTAACTAGAATTTTGAACGTCATTAGCTAGGTTTTTGAACGTCATTAGCAAGGTGTTTGAACATCATCCCCAAGTGTCAATTTTTCAGATGTTCAAATAACATTATTGTTGAAGAAAACATTGGAACAGCCTGTGTCTTAAGGTTTCTCTAACTAGCTCGTGATAACCTACCTATTACCTAATGACTATATATTCTCTAACAGTTATGAATTTATGATCCAAAAATGTATCTGTTTTTATTGAAATATTAAGAGGCCTATAATATGAGAAATTTTTCAAGCATTATGTGACAAATCGTATTCAGATGTGGTTTGGAGATCTACCACATACATGAACAACTCGGGAAAATATCTCCCTATCTTTTGGAGATTTCTTTTGACTTTTTTTTAAGAGAGTTGGGGAGGGGGTGGACTGATATAGACTTGAATTACAGACTTACACAGTTTATAAAAGAATAAAGGTCGATTTTGGTTCCTAAAAAAATAGGTTGACAATTTTGGGGTCTAATTAGTTCCTTTTTTCCATGGATCATTTTGGGCTTCATGTTTTTTCTTTCAAGGGACCAAAATGGACCTTTACTCATTTATAAAATGTCAATAGATAATGCTAATATGGGAAATCACTATTTGTCAGCTAGTACATTTGCCAAAACTGTTCTTGGACTTCTTAATTTCTCTCCCTTATGCGCTCTTATATTATACCTCACGGCCCCTTTCCCACTTATCTTCATTATCTTTTCCTTCCATGATTGTTTGAGTGCTGAAATTAAGCCAACAATTGCTTACGACTATTATCTTTCAATCTATAGAGCAATGAACTATTTCAACTTTTCTTGGATGAAAGAATGCAATATTCATGTGCAGTGTTTAAGGTAAGAAAATTGATTTTTTTATTCTTTTTTAATCCGAATTCCATGTAAAAGGGATATTTATTTCTCCAATTTTGGCAGTAGCACTTGTTAATATTTTCCTTCTTTTCTCTGTTAGAATGAAGATGAAGACTTGAAAGATGCACAGATGAGAAAAATCTCACTTCTGATAGAAAAAGTGAGTGTCTATTATCTCCATTTTGTTAATATTTTAGTTCATATCTTGCAAAAGGCCTAATATGATTTTCCTTTAAATAAATCAAGGCTAGAATAGATAGGAAACATGAAATACTTGAAATTGGATGTGGATGGGGTAGTTTTGCAATTGAAGTTGTTAAACAAACTGGATGCAAATACACTGGCATCACATTGTCTGAGGAGCAGCTGAAATTTGCAGAAGAAAAAGTTGAAGATGCTGGGCTTCAGGTATTAAGCAGTCTTTTTGTGCACGGCGATCATCTAAAATTTCTTTCATAGATATTGTTATTGTGTATGATTATTGTTAACTATGTTTAGGATATTCTTTCTTTACTCCCACTATAAATAGGCTGTATGCATAAAGTTACTTTTACTACTTTCTAAAATAACACAAACTCATTACAACAACTCCTCCTTCTCTGCAGATCTCTTTTTTGACTCAATCTCTCTATTCTCAGCAGATATCATTATATAAAAGATCCCAGATACCTTGTAAACTAAGTAAAAGCCACATTAAATGTGTTCATGTTAGAAATGAAATCTCTATATGTATTCCACTATTCTCTTTGTTGCTGTGCTCTTGTCATATCACAATTCTTCTCATTCTGTTACGGAGGCTAATTGCACCAAATGTACCTATACAGTTAAAATATTCTGAGTAATTTCATGTTTAATGTCACTAATTCATACTTCCAGGACCGTATAAAATTTCTCCTGTGTGACTATCGCCAATTGCCCAAGACAAACAAATATGATAGGATTATTTCCTGGTGAGCTATATTTTTGTTTAATTTCGCTGAGTCAAGTCCAACGGAAAAATTTTCAACATATTGCTTAAATTATGTAAGCATATTGCAGTGAAATGATAGAAGCAGTTGGTCATGAATATATGGAAGAGTTCTTTGGTTGTTGTGATTCAGCATTGGCAGATGATGGACTTCTTGTTCTTCAGGTTATTCATAGTATATTAAACATATGGTGTACCTTTATTTTTTCAGTGCGGTTTCCATTGCATGTTTAGATAGTAAAACTTTGTGGAAGGTGTGTTGTTACTATTACCATTATTCTCCAGGTATTTCTATAGTCACTGCAACTATATTATTTTTGGAATCTGAATTTCTGCTAACAGTTGAAGATTGTGTTATCTTCTTCTTCAGTTCACATCAATACCAGATGAGCGTTACGATGGATACCGGAAGAGTTCTGAGTTTATAAAGGAATATATTTTTCCAGGGTGCTGTATACCTTCTCTAAGCATGGTAACATCAGCCATGGCAGCAGCATCCAGACTCTGGTACAAGTTACTTTTTAGTACTAAATTGTGTTGTGTTAAAGTCCCGCATGAGCATAGTAAAGAAATATTTATAATAATTTGTGCAATTATCCCCTTAAGATCTAGCTATTGGAGCAGAGTTTGGCTAGTTATTCTAACAAATTGTATCTAATGAGCATTCCCTTCATTCTTCTGTCTTGCTCAAACAAATATTCTTAAATGCAGTGTGGAGCACGTTGAGAACATAGGAATTCACTTCTATAGAACGCTGAGATTGTGGAGCAAGAATTTCTTGGAAAACAAATGGTATGTTATTAATTATATTAACATTTATTTCTTTATATCACTTAAGATTGCTGAATAGCTTGAGAGAAACCCTCTCAGCTTTGTGAATTTATAGAACAAGAATTACAAAGTGTAGTATCAAATCCCTTGATTTTGGGGATTGAGTATATCTCCTATTTACAATAGATATATGATAAACTAGGAAACTAAATCATCTATATTATCAACATAACAAAACAATCAAAACAATATCAACACTCCCCCTCAAGCTGGTGCATAGATGTCATAAGCACCAAGCTTGTTACATATGTAACTTATTCGTGAACCCCGTAGAGACTTGGTGAAAATATCTGCAAGTTGATCATTAGAATTGACAAATGAAGTACTAATCTCCTTTGAAAGAATCTTGTCTCAAATGAAATGACAATCGATCTCTATATGTTTAGTTCGTTCATGAAAGATAGGATTAGAAGCAATGTGCAAGGCTGCTTGATTATCACAAATCAGTTGCATAGGACCCATCTCGCAAAACTTTAACTCTTGAAGTAGATGTTTTAACCATGTAAGTTCACATGTAATGAGAGCCATGGCTCGATATTCTGCTTCTGCACTTGATCTTGCAACTACACTCTGTTTCTTACTCTTCCAAGAGATAAGATTACCTCCTATGAAAACACAATATCCAGACGTTGACCTCCGATCACTCGGAGATCCCGCCCAATCTGCATCTGTATAGGCAACAATGTTTGTGTGACCTCTGTTCTCATATGTTAACCCTTTTCCAGGAGATCCTTTAACATACCTTAAAATACGAGTAACTGCATCCCAATGACTATCACAAGGGGAGTTGAGAAACTGATTAACAACACTGACGGCAAAGGCTATATCTGGTCTAGTCATAGTGAGATAATTCAACTTTCCCACTAATCTCCGATATCTGCCTGGGTCTGAGTATGGCTGCCCCTGATTTGGCATAAGCTTAACATTCGGATCCATAGGAGTATCCACCGGCTTACAATTTAGCATCCCAGTTTCTTCCAAAATATCAAGTGCATAGTTCCTTTGACAAATGGAAATACCTGCCCTTGACTGAGCAACCTCGATACCGAGGAAAATCGCAACCTGCCCAAATCTTTAGTTTGGAAATGTTGAAACAGATGTTGCTTTAGTCTAGTGATCCCTTCATGATCATCACCTGTAATTACAATATCATCCACGTAGACCACAAGATAAATGACCTTTTTAGACGGTGAATGTTTATAGAACACAGAGTGGTCAACCTCGCTACGAATCATGCCAAACTGCTGTAGGACTTTACTAAACCTCCCAAACCAGGCTCGAGGAGACTGTTTCAACCCGTACAATGACTTCTGAAGTTTACAAACAAGACCTGACCCCCCCTGAGCAATAAACCCAGGTGGTTGCTCCATATAAATTTCCTCCTCCAACTCACCATGTAAAAATGCATTTTTAATGTCCAGCTGATATAAAGGCCAACAAGAAATAGCAGCCATGGATAAAAAGAGACGAACAGAGGCCATTTTGGCAACAGGAGAAAAAGTATCACCATAATCAAGACCATAAATCTGAGTATATCCTTTAGCCCCCAGACGGGCCTTCAAGCGATCCACTGTCCCATCAGGACCAACTTTGATAGTAAAAACCCAACGGCAACCAATAGTAGACTTCCCAGGAGGAGAGGGAACAAGAGCCCAAGTATGGTTAGATTCCAAGGCTATCATCTCATCAATCATAGCCTGTCGCTATCCTGGATGGGATAGTGCTTCCCGAACAGTTTTAGGAATAGAAATGGACGACAAAGCAGATACAAAGGCACAATGGATGGAAGATAAACGGTGATAACTCAAAAAATTATAAATAGGATGAGGATTGCGGGAAGAACGGTTACCTTTGCGAAGAGCAATGGGAAGATCAGCGGAAGGCTCAGGTTGGGACGGAATCGATGGAGACGGAGGAGCAGGAGGTGAGTCACTGGTGTCCACAACGGGTGCAGCTTCCAGAGTCGTAGGACGAGGACGGCGGTGGTAAGTTAGACGAAATGGCTCTGTGGGGTACTTAGGAGCAGTAGGGACAGCCTCTGATATCGAGACAGGCGGACTGAAAACAGGAGAATCAAATACTGGAATAGGCAAGACTTGAGAATCAGACTCCGACAGGACCTGTGAGACAAAGTACGGTGTATCCTCGAAAAAAGTGACATCAGCAGAGATATAAGTGCGATTTGTTGAAGGAGAATAACACCTGTACCCTTTTTGAACCCGAGAATAACCGAGAAAGACACATTTAATGGCACAGGCAGCAAGTTTGTCAAGACCTGGAGCAACATTGTGGACAAAACAAGTGGGGCCAAAAACACGAGGGGGGACAGTATAATGGGGTGCCTGAGGATATAAAATAGAGTGAGGAACCTGGTTATTAAGAACAGAAGATGGCATTCGATTAATTAAATGACTTGCAGTGAGAACAGCATCACTCCAAAATTTCACAGGAACATTGGAATGTAATAAGAGAGTACGAGCAGTTTCAATGATATGGCGATGTTTGCGCTCAGTCACACCATTTTGTTGAGGTGTGTGAGGACAACTCGATTGATGAACTATACCATGAGATGCCATAAAAGCATTAAAACGGGCAGAAAAATACTCTTTGGCATTATCACTGCGTAAGATACGAATAGTTTGTCCAAATTGATTGTGTATTTCAGCACAAAATTTTTGAAAAATAGTAAATAACTCAGAACGTTCTTTCATTAAAAATATCCAAGTACAACGAGAAAAATCATCAATGAAAGTAACAAAATACCTATATCCTAAGACAGAAGAAATACGACTAGGACCCCAAACATTAGAATGAACAAGACTAAAAGGAGACTCTTCACGACCTGTAACCTTGCTTGGAAAGGATGCTCGAACATGTTTTCCAAGCTGACATGCCTCACACTCTAATGACTGTAGGTTAGAGAGATGAGGGACCATTTTCTTTAATTTATTCAAACTCGGGTGACCCAAACGATGATGAAGAAGACTGGACGACTCTGTGGCAGCACATATTGTGGAGGATGGAGGTTGTAAATAGTAGAGACCGTGTGACTCAGATCCTGCTCCAATCATCTTCCCCGTACTCCGGTCCTAGATAGAAAAGGAAGTAGAAGTGAAGGTTATGAAACAATTAAGACATTGAGTAAGTTGACTAATAGAAATTAAATTAAAAGGACATCCAGGTATAAATAAGACCGAATTTAAATACAGTGAGGGAATAGGTGAGGCTTGACCAATACGTGTAGCTTATGTTTTAGAGCCATTAGCAAGGGTGATGTGATGTGGTGTTTTGGTAGAAGATAAAGTAGAAAAGAGAGAAGAATTACCGGCTATATGGTCAGAAGCACCAGAATCCAAAATCCAAGAACCAACAGGAGATGAATGAGAGAAACAAACCGTAGAATTACCAGTATGAGCTATAGTTGTTGAAGATGAAGCTTGTTGGGCTGCCTTAAGCTGAAGATACTCCTTATATTCATCACTTGAAAAACTATTCTAACTGCCACTTTTCTGATTATCATACCCAACCTCAAATTTCTGATCGTCAGACTGCGTGACATTGACTGACTTTTCCGGGAAACCATGCAGAGAATAACACCTGTCTTGGGTATGACCCACGCGCTTGCAATAAGAGCACTGAGGACGATCACCTCTACCACGACCACCTCTTCCACCACGCCCACGGCCTCGTCCTCCACGGTTTGCCGAATTAGAAACAAAGGCTGAGGACTCGGAAGCTATCTGGGAGCCAATCTCGGATGTCTCCACTAGTGACGCAACTCGTAGAAGACGATCAATGAGCTCCTCCACCATGGGGATGTTAGGATTAGCTAGAGCTTGATTCCGGACAGATTCAAAGTCCTTATGTAAACCGTGAAGAACAAAAACCATATACATATTATCAAGTTTTGCTAGTACCTTCGCAAGATCATCACCTATTATAATGCGCTTAATATCATCAATAACAGACTGTGCTTTATTCAGATAAGAGGGAAGATCATGATCTGTCATCTGAAGAGTGACCAAATTGTGGACAGAGGCGTTGTAGGTCATTGGAATAGACATTTTGAGCTTTCTTCTATATTTCATAACAAGTTTTGTACGGGCGAAAGTGTACCATCAACTTCGGATCAATAGACTGCCATAAAAGAGAGACCAACTGATAATCTGCCATTTTCCATTCATCCCGAATTTTCTGATCAATCTCTGATTCCTTCTTGGTGAGATGTTCATAAAGCCCTTGTCCTAAAAACCAAACTTCAACCGCATTGTACCAATCCACAAAATTCTTACCACTGAGTTTTTCGGATGTGATAATGGGACTTCCAGAGAAAGCAAAAGAGATGAGACCCTTCCCTGTAGACCCAGTACCAGCACCAGAATTAGCAGCGGGCGAATCAATGGCAGTAGCGGACGAATCAGAGGACATAATGAGAGGGGGAAAAGCCAAACTGACCAAAGTTCACTTTTGACCCTCCAAACAGAGGCAGAGGACGCCGGAAAACGGTCAGAAGAAGCCAGGAAAACGATCAGAAGAAGCCGGAAGACGAACGGATGCGTGAAAGGCGGTGCGTGGACACCACGCGCTCGAAGGAGCAGCGGACTTGGCGGCGCGTGCGGCGGATTACGGAGATGGGTCTTCACGGAAAATGATCGCCGGCCATTTCTGAGATGTCCGGTTACCTTACTTTGGTGATCAAAGATAATCACGGAGACGCTCGCCGGAAAACGCTCGCTGGAGAACTGTTTTGTGACCAGGTTCGTGACCAGATTGAACCTAGCTCTAGATACCAACTTAAGATTGCTGAATAGCTTGAGAGAAACCCTCTCAGCTTTGTGAATTTATAGAACAAGAATTACAAAGTGTAGTATCAAATCCCTTGATTTTAGGGATTGAGTATATCTCCTATTTACAATAGATATATGATAAACTAGGAAACTAAATCATCTATATTATCAACATATCAAAACAATCAAAACAATATCAACAATATCCAATAAAAGTTGTTACTTACACTAGCTAATTTTGGGGAATTTATTTCTGTGCTGTCAGTGAAATTCTGGCTCTTGGATTTGATGAAAAGTTCATCCGGATGTGGGAATACTATTTTGATTACTGTGCGGCTGGTTTTAAGTCACGCACACTTGGGAATTATCAGGTATGTACACAGTTACCATTAGTTTGGAGCAATTTGATGCGTTATAATCATTAAGCATGAGTTGAAATAGCCATAAGGTTTCAATTTTCATATTTGTTTCATTTCTTAAAGATTTTTTTGAATATAAATCATAGAATATATGCAGGATCTTGCAAATTTAACTAATTCTCTAACTCTTCTACTTTATGGCCTTGCCTGTCCCACTAGTCCAACATGAGTTACATCTGTTGAGTCTTCACCAATTGCATGCTGAATATTTAGGAAGAGGTTTTTTTAAGACACTGTATGAATGTAATCTTTTGGTGATACTGCAGTGCTGAAACAAGTGTATGTCATCATTAATAATAGTTAAAACTCACACTTATAATCAAAATTCCAAGTTTAATAGTCTCCTTTTAAGTATTTAAAAGCTAGTTCCGTTTCTGTACTTCGACCTTTTGTCAGTAATTTTTGTCCCTCAAACCTTCACAATGTTACCCTGTGGTTGCTAGCTAATCATCCCACAAGAAATGCCGAAAATCCCAACTATGTTCTGTGTAAAAGTTTCTTTGACACCTCTTTGTTGTGGTACTCTTTCTAGTTAATTATGTAGATGACTGTTGGATTTGTTGCATAAATTTCTATATGCAGAATCTAATGGTTTAAAATATGGATTTAATTAATATACACTGACAGTGTAGAGATTTTTTACACTGCCAACCAATCAGAAATCGACAAATCATTAAAAACTTTTATCTCGTATTCTAACCACATTAAAAGTCATTTATACCATGATTTCTGATTGGTTGACAGTGTAAAAAACTTTATACCGACAGTGTAGAAACACTTAAACTCTTAAAATATTGAGGTACATACATTAGGGAAAGCGTAGTGAGCTGCCTTCATTAAATGTGACTGCCTGCAAAATACTAGTTTCTGGAAAGCCAACCCTTTAGCTCTTAGGAAACTTTTTTTTTTTTTTCCTTTTTTTGATAATCAGTTCTTAGGAAACTTGATATCAATGTTGGCAAAATCTGAACTTTTACCTGAAATTTAGGTTACTATGTACTTAACTTTCAAGTACTTAATCATTATCATCACTCCTCATTCAATAGTGGCCCTAAGATTTAAGCTACTATTAGTTTAACTTTTAAGCACTTGATTAAAATGAAAAGTTTATTTAGCAGTGGCATCATTCATAAATTTAGTATGTGTTGCATTTAGTTGGAATTGGGACAAGTAAATAATTGGTTTTATGTACCATGTAGATGGTTTTCTCACGCCCTGGAAACATTACCGCATTCAGCAATCCATACAAAAGCTTGCCCTCAGCTTGTTGATTTGTTTTTATCAATCTCAACAGAGGTGAAGCTGAAGCCTACACTTGGCCCAAATTCCGGGTGTCATCTTAACGAGGGTGGATAATAAGAGTACAAAATTTAAGCTACAATTTTAAGATTTAGTGGTGCTGTTTTTAATAAAAACATTACGTGTTGTGATATATATATATATATATATATATATATAAAAAACAGCATCACAACAACATAAGTTTTGCCTATAATAGAATTGGCTCAGTTGGCCTACATTTGTGATTATGTAATTTTGAGATGAAACCTTATGTAATAAGCACACACAATACTCGTCATCTACGAAAATTTATCAGGATTCGTCTTTGCCATTTGTGTGTCATTCTCTTACTTGTTATACTCGAGGATTCTTGAGCGTTCCTCGAGTTTCATTGCTTGTTTGCGCAAAGTATCTTTTTGAATAAGGTTCTAGGATGTCCTAAAAAAAAGACACTTTTAATTCATGAAAAAAAAATTAGTTATTTGATACCTGAAATTTATAAACGTTAGACACATTAGTCTTTCGGTTGTCTTCTATTCATTTAGTTCGGCTTGAGTTAATGTTTATTTTTTTTATTGTGATCCAATTTGACCTCTGAAAGTTTTATCATGATCCATTTTAGTCCCATATCCATGTCTTATCATTCGTCACTCCCATCATCTAATTTGTTTGCTCATAGATAGAAGTGAGCAAATGATAGATATCCGGGAATGGATCTAGGCTGCAATGAAATTTCTAATGACCAAATTGGATTATGATAGAAAAATTTAACTCAAACGGAGTTTAATGGATAAAAGATGACAGAAGGATTAGTGTGTATCACATTTATAAATTTAGGGACTAAATGATCTTTTTCCGAAGGATTAAAAGTGTCCTTGTGTTTTATTTTTCAGTGACTCGTTTCGGCCTTTATTGTATCAATTTTTTTTTTTTTTGCTATCATCTCTTGTATACTTGAATTAGATGAGCTGCATTGCATGTAGGGCGCTTCTATTTACATCGTGCAAAATACTATATGCACCTTGCAGTTTCAATTTAAAATTTTCATTTTCAAAAATACCCTTTTCACCTTCACCCGCTTACTATCACGCAACTTCCAGATTTCGTTTTCCGGACACTGGTTACACCTTCGGAATTCGAAATCCGGATGAGTATATGGCATTGTTTTGAACTACCGCAATAGATAATCCGGTAACTTCCCGAAAATGCATTCTGGACATATGTTTTGTACTACCGGAAAGTGTTTTCTAGACATGTGTTGTGCACTTCCGGAAATTTTTTTCCGGATTCACATATTGCTGATGTTACATTTTGTACGTCCGGAAAGTATTTTTCGGATGTATTAAAATTAACACATCCGAAAACTATTTTCCGGATGTTTTAACAACTCCGGAAAATACTTTTCGGATGTATAAATTTTCCTGATGCAACTACAATTTGTACATCCGGAAACCATTTTTCGGATGTGTAAATTTTTAACACCTCCGAAAAATACTTTCCGGATGTGTAAATTTTCCAATGCAGCTACAATTTGTACATTCGGAAACTACTTTCCGGATGTGTAAATTTTTAACACCTCCGGAAAATACTTTCCGGATGTGTAAATTTTCCTATCCGGAAAATACAATGCGGACCCGGTTCGGAAAATAGAAATCAGAGGGATCCGAAAAATATAATGCGGAAGGAACACTTAAGGGTATTTTTGGGGAAAAAAAATAAAAAACAAAAAAAGTGCAAGGTGCAAGGAGTAAAAAAAAATGGGTGCCAATAGCAGGGCCTTTGCATGTATTGTTGCTTCAGAATGGCACACAGTAAGATAAGCAATAAGATACTTGCAGAATTATCAGGAATGCCTGCTAACACTGCAAAATTAACATCAAAGATCAATTAAGCATTCCGAACCATCGATTATTTTAAATAGTTATTACCGCTACAAGAATGATTATTGATCTTCCAGATTTAATTTTGTGGTGATGTTAATTCTCGAGATATGTGGAAATTGAGGTTCCATTTTACCTTATGTTCGCTATGCAAATTGACGCAGTGGTTTTGAATTTTCCATATCTTAATATCTTGGGTGGCGCTATTTGCATACCCAGGTGCGACACCCGGATACTATAGTGCTACAGTAGCTTTTTTTTAAAAATAAAAAATAAAAAATTAGTTTTTTTAATACTAAAATTTTTGTTAATTACATGCAAATATTTGGTTAATCTAATATAAATATCTGGTTAATTCAGTTTATTATATAGTTAATGGGTTATCCTGAAGCTTACAATAAATTTTCACACAAATTAACCATATAATAAACTGAATTAACCAGATATTTGCACGTGATTAACCAAATATTTACATGGTTGTGAAAAATGATTGTAAGTTTCAGGATGACCTATTAATCATATAATGAACTGAATTAACCAGAGATTTGCACGGGATTAACCAAATACTTACATGATTGTGAAAAATGATTGTAAGCTTCAGGATGACCCATTAACCATATAATGAACTAAATTAATCATATATTTGAACGGGATTAATCAAATATTTACATTATCGTGGAAAATGATTATATGCTTCAGAAGACTCATTAACCATATAATGAACTGAATTAACTAGATATTTGCACTGGATTAACCAAATATTTGCACGTAATTAACCAAAAATGTTAGTATTAAAAAAAACTAAAGTTTTATTATTTTTTTTAAAATATCAAAATTTGTAAAAAAAAACAAAAAACAAGAAAAAGGTGACACAATAACGCTATAGTATGCTACAATAGCGGGTGTCACACCTGGGTGTCAAAACCAGGTGTGCAAAAGAACATTTCTCTAATATCTTATCCTTGGTTATCGATTAATTTACAATCAGTGCATTTACAGTTTAATCTAAACCATGTACAAACGAAGGTTACTGTTGTAGTAACATTGTGCACGTGTCATTCATTTAGAGAGGTTTTGAAAAATCACAAAAGACAAAAAAAGTTTCCCTTTTTAGTATGTTTGAGTGAAATTTGCTATTATCTCTGCTAGGAAAAAAAAATTTGATTATCTCTCAAGATTACTTGGTGCATTTGTTTTAAAGTGGGGATGGTTCTTTTGTAAATTATGCAAACAATGAGCCCCTTTTCATTTACCTTTTCTCCCTCTCCAATACCACTTTTATCGGTGCATTTGTTTTAAAGTAGGGATGGTTCTTTTGTAAATTATGCAAACAATCAGCAACTTTTCATTCACTTTTTCTCCCTCTCCAGTACCCCTTTTCTCATTGCAAGGGTTTGAAGGTGGGGTTCTTTTGTTTCAAAATACCACTTCCTCAAAATATCACTCCCTCTATTATAAAAATAAAAATAAAAAATAATACTCCCTCTCCAATACCCCTTTTCTCTTCTTCCAATATACCACTCTCTCGTCTTCTTTCTTTTCTGCAAGGGAGCAACTGGTTTCCAAAACCAGCTTGCTATTTCCCTCTCTCACATTTGACAACTTTGTATGATAGACCCTTATTGTGAAAGTGTTTATTTTCTCTTTGGTCTCCCTTCTCTTTTGCTCTGTTCTATGCGCGTCGCTGCTCAGCCATGGAGCCAAGCGCCCCGCTCACACCAGAGACTCAAGCTTCCTCGAATAGTGGATCTCCTCCATCTACATGCTCAGGTCAGTTGATTCTTCAAATCTCACTTGAATTTCAAATTTCATTGCCATGGAGCCAAGCCCCCCGCTTACACCAGAGACTCAGGCTTCCTCGAATAGTGGATCTCCTCCATCTACATGCTCAGGTCAGTTGATTCTTCAAATCTCGCTTGAATTTCAAATTTCATTTTCCTCTATGGTCATTGTCTTTTTTCCTCTTTTGTGAATCTCAAATCTCTGCTATAATAACATATCAACTCTTTCTTTCTCATTTCGTTTTCTCTACGTCCACAGATCACGGATTAGGTTTATATTATCATTATTTTTATTAAAATTTCGTCCTATTTATCACTTTGTATTAGGGTTTGTCTTATTTTCCCTCTCTTTGACGCAATAGGGTTTTTGGAGACCACACCTTCGATAGATGGACCTCGTCTGACACTAATCTCCCCTCTCAAAAACAGGCTGCCTTTCTTATTTTTATTATTTTTATTCAATTTGAATGTTAAACAATTTTTTTTACTGAACTTTGCCTTCATTTTCAATCCTCTATAAATTGTGAAGTTTGGTTGCTTTCTCATTCACAATTTGAGAGATAAAAAAAAAAAAAAAAAACACCATTACTTTGTGTTAAACTGAGATGTCTAGCAAGTGTAACTCAAAACTCTGAGAAGTCTACCATGTTTAACTCAATCTCTGATATCTCTCCTGAGAAGGAGAGTTGGATAATCATTGCTAGGGTCATACGCTTATGGATGGTGCCTGATTTTAGTAGGCAAAAGCTCCCACTTTTCATGGAAATGGTCTTGATGGATGATAAGGTTGTGAATAAACTGTTTCTTTCTGTCCTGTTTCTTATAATTTTGTTAAATATTGGTTTTTAAAGAATTTCGTCTTTAACAATGTCTCAAAATTGCATTTTGTTTCAGGGTGATAGGATTCATGCTTCAGTAAGGAAGACTCTTATTTATAGGTTTCAGAATGAGTTAAATGAGGGTTCTGTTTATTCTTTCCAATACTTTGGAGTGGCTGCAAATGGGGGGAGTTACAGAACCACCCACCATAATTACAAGCTGAATTTCCAGATTACAACTAGGGTTGTTCAGCTGGACAATGGTCTTGTGGGTACAAATATCTTTGATTTTGTTCCTATTTCACAGATTATTGGTGGTGGTTATAATAATGATTATTTAGTGGGTAATGTTTCATTCTTTTATTTAAATTTTTTTAGTTCATTTGTTATTTGTTATTCTTAACTCTCCTCTCCTGTTATAGATGTGATTGGCTTGCTGACTGGTGTTGGAACTGAAAGAGAGTATGAGAGGAATGGCACCAAAACCAAGCTTAATGTCATTTCTGTTGAGGCTGATGGGTAACAATTACATTGACAATTTTTTTTCTCATCATTATTGTTTTTTGTTGTGTTTTATGTTTCTTCTTTTGATGTTTATTCTTTTTTATTGCTGTTTTTGTAATAGTCATAGCATTCAGTGTACTCTGTTTGGGAATTATGTTGATGAGCTGAATACTTTCCTAGCTTCTGGAGATTTCCAAAATGCTGTTGTAGTTATTCAGCTTGGAAAAGTTAAGACTTTCCAAGGTATATAACCCATTAAAATTTATGTAACTCTGTTTGCTTCCCATGGTTACATGTTGGCTTTCACTAACATTGGTATTTCTATCATTCATGCAGACAAGAATCATATTCAAAACTATATGGGCTGCACTAAGTTAATCTTCAATCCTGTTTGTGAAGAGGCTGACAAACTTAGACAAAGGTTATTTGATTGTTTATTACATTCTCATTTCATTAGTGAAAAGTTGTATTAGTTATAACTTATTAACTTATGTTCATCCTTTGCTGTTAAGGATGCATGATAACGTGGAATCCCCAACCCAAGCATTGAGTCAGCTGACTGAAAATACCACTGTTGGTATTTCACAAGATTTTCTTGAAATAACACCTAAGAAAACCATTAAGGCTCTGAAAGATTGCAAACAGGTTAAAACAAACTTCCTTTTTTAAATATAATTTCATACTATTCCTTTACTTAAAATCTCCTTCCTTTTTAAATATGTTAATGCAGGAATCAAACTTTATGGTTTTTGCCACAGTCAAACATATTATTGAATCTGAGGATTGGTGGTACACTGCATGTGTTTGCACCAAGGGAGTGTATGCAGATTCCAAAATGTTCTTTTGTGAGAAGTGCAACAAACATGTGATAAAGGTTATTCCAAGGTAATCAATTTCTATGCATAATATGATAGTTTTCTTAATTTATCATTCTTTTTGTTTAGAGTAAACATGATGTTTGATGATACTTACACTACTTATAATTTACCTTCTTATTGTAGATACTGTATCAAAGTAAGGGTTATTGATGACACTGATTCTGCCACTTTTGTCGTCTTTGACGGTGATGCTGCACTTCTTCTCAACAAATCATGTGCAGATCTGGTTGAAGCACATGAGAAGGTTGTTGAATATCCATCTACATAAACATATATTTATCATTAGTAATTATTTATCATTATTAATTATTAAACATCAGTTCTTAATACATTGACTTTGTTATAGAGTGCGCAAGGTGGGACCATTCCTAAGGAAATTTTTGATCTGGTGGACAACACTTACCTGTTCAAGGTGGAGTTTAAGAATGCAACCAGCTCCAAATTTGAGCAGTCATTTCGAGTCAAGAAGATTTGCAGTGATGTCACTATTATCAACAAATTCAATGATCTCATGAAATCTGTTGTAAGTACATCCATGGTGTTTAATGTACTACCCTTACATTACATTCTAGGTTTTTCTTACCTAATTGGTTTGTTATTTTATATTTATATTAGGATGTCAATTATGATGGTCATTTTCTGGGTAATGGAAAGGGAAAGAAAAAATTGGTTGAGAGCTCAATTGGACTTTCAGAGGTATACTGTAAATGTTTGTCAAGTTGTGAACATATCTATGTAATATCTTTTAATTGTAATTTTCATTCTGACTCTAAAGTTTCTATTTACAGAATCTGATGGTGTAATGCCTTAAATGAGTGTCTCAAGAGAAAAACACAAGATATCCACATAGTCATTCAGATAGTCTTAACATAATGGTCACACATGACCTTACAAGCTCAAATAAAAGCATTACATAAAGAAACTACTCTCGGACTTCAATAAAATAGCTTATGAAGCCGAGAGTTACACATTTATGGTTCCCATGAAACATACTGAGAAAGAAAAGAATTTCTTTTTTTATCTCTTTAATCCTCCGAGGGACCTAAACCTGCTTACCTGAAACAATAAAGAGCCTAGTGAGAAAATTAATTCTCAGTGAGCTTTGCTTCAAGCAAGGATATATTAACAATTAAATCCAAATAAACAATAAAAAATGAGTATGAGCATGGGCACTTTAACTTAAAACATTCATTATAGATAATTTCAAGTGTGATGGACTTTTAGTATTCTAGTTTAATAGATTTTTGATATGGTTGTCAGAGCTATATGACAACAATTAGGCATCTCTTAATTGCTAGTACCATATCCTAGCCTTCAAGGAATTAAAGGACTTACAAAAACATATCTCACCCACAATTACTTATGTGGCCTTAATGGCTAGTTTGGTTTTGAAACAATTGTCTCACCAAATGTAGACCATTTTAGATTTTTAATGCCCTGCTATACTTCACTTTATCATGATTAAGAAGAATAATCCAAACACAGTTAGGACCTCATATACCACTAATCAAAACTGAACATGTCGACAAGGCATTTTAAACCAATCTCAAGTGTCCACAATCAAGAAAGATCATGCAAAATTCAAGTGTTATCAAATTTGAAAACTGGCAGCAGATTTTTCAGTAAATTGCAAAGGAGATTCCTACACCAAAACCAACTCAAATTCAAAATTTCCAAAGCCTAGGTTGTTACAAATTCTGTCTACTTTCTATTAGCACAGGAATAAACACAAACCAATATTTGTGCAATTTAATGCAAATTAAATTCTAAGACACAAATTAAATTCTAAGACAATATCAGTTCAGAATTCTCAGTACAAACAACAACTTAAATATCATTTTTATCATTCAATACTTATGAAATTGAATCGTTCCAATGCCTATATTGTTAACAATTCTGTCTGTTTTCTATTAAAACAGGAATCAACTCAATCCAATAGTTGTACAATTTACTACAATTTAAATACTAAAACAATGTCAGTTCAGAGTTTCCAATACGAACAACAACTTGCATGCCATTTTCTCCTTCGATACTCAATGAAATCGAACCATTCCAAAGCCTATTTCGAAGGAAAATAAGTCTATTTTCTAATGGTATAACAGAGGTGCATACGGGTTTGAAGGATTTTTATAGCCCCTTGTCAATTTTTCATCAAAACCCACCTCTAATCAACATGCAATCAAAAACCCTGTGGTTAACAAGCACATATCAGATCAAAATAACCATTCCACAGAAACAATTTGAACATTTAACAAGAAATTGGGATTTATGGTTACCCAATGTTACAAATAACAAAATTCACTTGGCTTGGTAGAAGAATCAAGGTTGCAACTGTTGATCTCCCTAGGGCTCCTCCCTAATCTGATTTGTGTTCCTATTTTCGAATTTTTGAGAGAACTAGAGGTCTTGCATGTTGTCCATCTTGCTTGATTTAGGTTTTGGAAGAGTTGTCATTGTGAGGTAAAAGGTTAGGAGGAAATTGTTGTAGATTTAATGAGAGATTTTGAAAGGATGAAGAAGGGGAATGATGATGGGAATGGTGTGTGTGTAAGGCTGAAATTTGTGAGGGAGAAAGGGAAGGAAAAGAGCTGCTCTTGTTGGGAGAGGAAAAAAAATGAACCATCCAAATTCCCTCACTTCTGGTTCTGGTCGAAAAAGAGAATAGAAGGGAAGTTATATGGTATTTGCTTGTTGGCCTTAAAGAATGAGGAGGAAACAAGGCGTCCAACCTTGCTCTGGCCGAAGGTAAGGAGGGAGAAAGAGAAGGTGTGTGGCTAACCAATGGAGGTTGGATCTCCTTGAAATGTATTGGTCACTTAGGGGATTTTAGTATAGAGGTAGATAAATTGGTTTAAAATAAGTGGGTGTGTGTGTGATAATTTATATATATATATATATTTATTTCTATTGCAATTAAAATCACAAATAATTAACTTCATTAAATCAATCAACCACACAATTTCACATTTATGAAATATAAAAGGATCCAAACACACCCATAGAAGAATTATAATGAAAAGACTAAAATATCCTTGGTATATTACAGATGGGGAAGTTCTCTTGTGCTGTTGTTGATGACTCCCACTCTCCCAGTGTGATGAAAAGGAAGGCTGCAATTTGTCCAATGAATTCACCCCTGTTAACCCTCTCAAGAGGGTTGTACCATTCGAAAATATCCAACCAAAGCTTTCTGAGGTTTCAGAGCTTGAGCTTCCACTGAAAATGCTGAAGAAGAACATAAAGATAGAGAAGGATTAGTAGTTTAGGGACTTTTAGGGTTCAATTGTCTTTTTGCGCAGCTGATTTATGCTCCAATGGTTTTTTTGTTGTACTGGTGCTGCTAATTATGTTATCTTATTTCTGTATTTTATATGTAGAAGCTATTATGTAGTCCTTAATGATGGTCTTCCTGTGGTAGGATGTGTTAATGTCTGTTTTATTACTGTTATGTTGTTGATGGCCACTCCTTTTGTGGACCATTAACATTAATATTAATATTAGTATCATGTTTTATTTGGTTAAGTGACTTTTGCTTTTTTTATGTAGAATCTATGTTTATTTGATGATGTTTCTATGTTTATATGCTTAATATTTTTTAACTTGATGTTTAACATTTAATATTTATAAATATTTAATTATAATTATAATTATTATCTTGGCTTTTTAGTATATCAATAAATCAATAAATACTTGATACTTAACAACAACAATATATTACTTACGATTTTATACCTTTTTTTTGTTAATATATTTATTTATTTTAAATAATTTGTACTTACGTAAAATTTAATAATTAAAAATTAACTAACTCTGTTTGTGGAAAGTAATACAAATTATGGATGCAAAAAATTAATATAAACCAAAATTTTAGTGTGCTTTCCAGACTAGAGTGGTCTGGTCACTGCAGTCACACCATTAGGAATGTGCGATCAACTCAATCTTACATGGGCTAAAATGCTTGCTGGATCACCATGGTCCTCAGGCACTACGGATTGGATCACTTGGGTTTTGGTTTTGGGTCATCAACATCAATTTTACAAAGCTGCCAATGTTAAATTTAATTTAATTTTCAGTTTTAATATTAGTGGGTTTTGATTTGGGTCATCAACATCAATTTTACAAAGCTGCCAACGTTCAAACCATATTCAACTTTTTAAATATTCTTTGACACTGTTGTATGCACATAGATAAACTCAACTATCCCACCAAACAGATTTGGGAAGGTTCTTGATTCTGACACAATCTTTTGCTTCCCAACACAACAATCCAATAAATGATTATCCCTTGCAAAAAAAAACAAATATTAAAAGAAAAACCTATGTCTATTTATACCACCATCTAACTAAATACCCTTTTCACCTTTTCGTTCTCTCCACACACACCCCCTTCACCTTCTTCTTCTTTAACTTTCATTTACGCCATTTTCAAATCACACTACACGCCCACTCAGAATCATGGAAGATTATCAAGCAATTTTGTCCAGACATCAAACGGGAGCATTTCGGACCATGAGTCTCATAGATGAGGTAATCAGATTTACATGTCTATAATTTGTTATCTCTTTCATGTTCATAATTTTTTTTTTGTGTTTTCCTTCCTTTCACAGCCATATGGTGAGGTGGATCCTGATTTTGCTCGAAGGTTTTATGATGAATTGGGTACCCACCGGATTTTGATTGATGTCAAAGGTAATACACATGCAGTGACATACCAAAAATCTCAAATCAAACCCCATATCAAAGATGGTTGGACTCAGCTACGTTCTTTTTATGGACTTGCTGGTGACTACTCTATTGTCTTCCACTATCTTGGAGAATCTACCTTCCAAATTACTGTTTTCAAAAAACCTTCTCCCCAATGGTCATTCCCTGAGTTTCATTCTATCTACCCAGGGAACGGTTATGTTACCTTCAAAGCGACTTTGACCCATTATAAGGCAACTGATAGTCAACTGATATGTATTATTTTTTTGTAATTATTTCCATGATTTTTTATCCTATGAACTGTAATAACTCTTAATAAATCAAGTTTATATGATTTTTTCTTTTTTTTTGTTTCAGAATCTGCCAATGGAATTTCAGCATTATCTACAAGAGTCTGGATTTCAAGCTTTACAGCTGCATGGTCCTGGTTGAATGGTGCAAAACTGTGACCTTTTAATTCGGCATGCCAAATAGGACAATCAAAATTGGCAAAGGATGGAAGAAATTCTCTGCTCACCATGGTTTCAAGGAAGGGGATGAAATTGTTTTTGAGTTTCCTTATAATAATTGTAACATGGTTAATGTGACAAATTAGGTGTTAGTTTTTTAAGTTTTCTCTAAACTGGCTGTGTTGTTCCATGTTTTGTATCAAGTTATGTGAAGCCTAACTATCTTTAGTTTGTTAGTTTTCATGGTTGACTTGGTTGTAAAAGAACCTGTTTTGTGGTCGTTTTTATGAGTTTAAAGTAATGATCAAGTATTTTGCTACCTTTTGTATCAATTCCTCTTTATATTGAATCCTGACACTTTATTAAATTTTGTTGTCATATTCTCTGTGGTACAATTAGCTTATCAATATGAACAACCGCAAAATGAGTTACCCATGTGCAGTTCAATAAACCAACTCTAAATGGTATCCCATCTACCTATTTTAGATAACCAAGTCATTTTTATATAGTTTGCTAATAACACTCATTTAACTAATTTTTTTTATGGAAAACAAATATATAACTTAATAATATGGATGTAAGACCCATTCTATAAATCTGGTCCCAAGAAACAAGATGTTATAGCTTTCGAAAGCCACCAATGGAAACAAACAACACAATGTGTCAGGTTTGATATCTTTTGTAAATGAACAACATGGCACATTTGCTTAGGTAGCGAAAGTCCACCCTTTCTCATTAGTCCTTTTCAATCTTTGCCCAATATAGTATAACATTTTCTTTTTTTTAGTAATATATATACCAATGACTCATATTTACACCATTCTCAAAAGCAAAAGGTGTTCTGTTCAATGTAAAAAATACAAAATCTCAAAAGTAATTTTTTAACGGCTATATGGAAGGAGCACGTGACTTCATTCAGGAACAAACCAAGACCAAAGTGCACAATGACCAAAGTTCACCACTGTTACTGGTTTTGAGAAACCATTTCCATACACTTGCAGCATATGAAACAAGCTTCCATCAAAAGATCTTTCAAACTACATCTCTTGCAAAATGAATCATAACAATTCTAAGGATGCTAGGATAAAAAGAAAGCTCATTATCAATCAAAAATCTAGGAAGAAAAATATTGCCATCAGAGGTAAGTTCTAATTCATTCTATTATCATTAATGCATATTTACAATCAGCTGTCATAATATGAAGGCTAAATTACACTTTTGGTCCCCAAATTGTTATTAAATGTTCAATTTGGTCCCCAAGTTTTTAAAATGTTCATTTTGGTCCCCTAATTCATTAAACTTATTCAAATAGGTCCTTCCGTCAATTTGACTAACGGCGACGTCAAACCTAATGACACGTGGCATTAAGTTTAATATTTTAATGTTCATTTTGGTCCCCAAATTGTTTTAAGATGTTCATTTTGGTCCCCAAATTGTTTTAAAATATTCAATTTGGTCCTCAAGTTTTTAAAATGTTCATTGTCGTCCCTTAGTCAACTTGACGTCGCCATTAGTCAACTTGACAGAAGGACCTATTTGAACAAGTTTAAGGAATTAGGGGACCAAAATGAACATTTTAAAATCTTGGGGACCAAATTGAACATTTAATAACAATTTGGGGACCAAAAGTGTAATTTAGCCTAATATGAATTTATAAAGTTCTTATTTATTTTTTTATGCTGCTAATACAGTTCCAGATGAGAATATCACACCAGGCAAGAGTGTACTTTCAACTTCCCACTCAACTAGGACAAAAGGAAAAAGAATCCCATTCACACCATTGAGTGATGGTAAATCATTTTTATTCACATGATTAAATATGAGTTTCATATTCAACTTAATCATATACATATGCTAACTAATTGCTTTCTTTTTTCGAATATGCACCTAGGTAATAGCCTAATGACAAGTTGTAATCTCAGCTCTAATGTCCAGAGCACAAACCTTTTTAAAGATGGATTAACCTTTGATGCAGAGAATGCAACTCCAAATTCTTCAACATTCATTTCTGCAAAATGCAGCTCAACATTGGAGAATCAACTCAGAATAGCTTTGTCACCATTGTCTCAAGGTAAATACATTGGTTTCCATAACAATGTTTAAATTCAGTCCTTATTTATTTTTGTATAAGTTATAAGTTATATAAATCAAAAATCTGTGTTTTTTCTGGAACCAGTAGCTGTCGGAGATGTTAATACCTCTGGAAGATCTTATAACAGATCTAATGTCACAAGCACACCCCTGACTGATAAATCACCTACTCTTTCCTTGCTAGCTACATCAAAATCCGGGACAAGTAAGCTAACTCAGATACAATATAAACAGAACTTGCACAACATATTATTTGTTTCATCTTATGATTAATATTTTCTATTGCTCCATAATTAACAGGAAGAAATATAAGGGGTTCATGTGCCTCTGCATCCATTGGAGAATCCTCTTCTGCAGTATCAGAAGTAATCAATCCTTCATGTTCCCATTATTTTGGCAAATCTGTGAGACAATATACAAATGTTCTACACTCCATCAGTACAACAACATTGGATTTCGATCATGGAATCGGTGAACAAGCTAACAATCCTAATTGTAATTTCGACCAACCTAACAACAGTATAATCATTTTTTTTCTCTATATAATTGCATAACATTGTTGCTATCTGAATTCCTGACTTCAACAATTTGGAATATTACATTCAATTTATTATCAGGTGATATGGATGAAAATGACACAACTCTGTTTCATTCTAAGCTGTATTCAAATTCTGAAAATCAAGGTTGGTTATAGAGTGAAGTAGTTGTCTGCTACCTTTAACTTATAATGAACCAAACTTGACTCTATAATGCTATTTTTTTACTGATAAAGTAAACTTTGGACAGCCGACAATTGAATGTCGGTACTGTGGCGTCGTGGTATGGTTTGAAGAAAGAGCTGAAAAAGTTAAGAGAGTGAAGCAAGTAGATTTTTCAATATGCTGTTTGAAGGGAAAAGTACAACTTCCCTTATTGGAAAGACCTCCGGATTTATTGTTAGGTCTGATCTCTGGGACAGATAATAGAAGCAATCACTTCAAACAAAATTACAGAGCATACAATACCATGTTCTCATGTACTTCACTTGGGGGGAAGGTGCAAAATACAATCAATGATGGACGTGGTCCTCCTCAATTTATACTCACTGGACAGAATTATCATCGTATTGGTAGTTTGTTACCAGAAGAGGGAGGTGTTCCGAAGTATGCTCAACTTTATATTTATGATACCCAAAATGAAATACACAATAGGCTTAGCCACTTTCGGTATGTCTGGTGTACATTTTCTTTACAATTCAGCATTAACAGTTTAGATCCTTATTTGTTACATTGACATTTTTCTAGGTCCAACAAGGATTGCAAGTCATTTGATCATTCCTTGGTTCATGATTTGACTGCGATGATTGATGCCCATAATGAACTTGCTAAGTCCTTTAGGAGAGTTAGAGATTTAGTCATGAATGATGTAACACAAGATTTCTGTTTGAGGTTGTTTCGAAGTCGGTCTAAGGATGCAAGGGTGTACAATCTTCCCACATCAGATGAGGTGGCAGTATTGATAGTAGGTGACTTGGCTACCATGGATGTTGGAAGAGATATTATTGTTAAAAAAAAAATCTGGAGAGTTCAACAGGCTACATGAAACACATACTTCCTTCATCCCCCTTCAATATCCATTAATGTTCCCACTTGGAGAGGATGGATATAAAGAAGATATTCCTTATAGAGATCTAGAAGATGAATGTGAGAGTCGTATAAGAAATCGAGTAACCTTGAGGGACTTCATTGCATTCAGAATTCAAGAAAGAGATACTGAATTTGGTAACATTGTCTATGCAAGAAGATTGTTTCAACAATTTGTTGTTGATTGCTACACTATGATAGAGGCCCAACAATTGTCCTACATAGAGAATCAACAAACAATCAGGTCTGAAGTTCTTAATGGCTTGCAAGAGGCAGTTAATAGAGGGGAAACTCGTGCTTCATCAGCTGGAAAACGTATCGTATTGCCGGCATCTTTTACTGGTGGTATGAGATACATGTTCAACAATTGTCACGATGCAATGGCTATTTGCAAAAGATTTGGCTATCCTGATTTATTTGTTACCATTACATGTAACACTAATTGGCCAGAGATCCTGGAATTTGTTTCTGAAAGGGGACTATTAGCATCGGACAGACCTGACATTGTTTCTAGAGTTTTCAAGATGAAGCTTGATGAACTAATGACTGATTTATAAAAAAAAACAAATCTTTGGGAAGGTGAATGCAGGTAAGTTGTCAATTAATCATTATTTATAATTTCTGCAATCTATATAACTTTCCCACACTAATACTCTATCTTAAAATAACAGGGATGTATACTGTGGAGTTTCAAAAAAGAGGACTTCCACATGCTCATATATTGTTGTGGTTGGATGGTGACAATAGACTAAACAATGGTTCAGACATTGATAAGGTTATCTCAGCTGAATTACCTAATCCAACTATGTATCCAAAGTTGGCTGAAGCTGTTGGAGCCTACATGATACATGGTCCATGTGGATTGAAGTCACCTTGCATGAAAGAAAAAAGATGTTCAAAGTATTTTCCAAAGAAATTTCAATCCACAACCACTATTGATGAAGATGGCTATCCATGTTACCGGCATTGAGATTCGAGCATGTCGGTCCAAAAGAATGGAATCAACATGGATAACAGAAATGTAGTTCCTTATAGTCCCCTTCTTTTGGCAAGGTATCAAGCACATGTGAATACTGAGTACTGTAATAAATCCAACTCAATCAAGGATTTGTTTAAATATGTCAACAAGGGTCCTGACAGAGCTACTATTGAGATAACCAATGGTCCTCAAGATTCAGAAAAATAGGTTGTGGTTGCTGAAATTAAACAGTATTATGATTGTAGATACATAGCCCCATGTGAGGCAGCTTGGAGAATTTTTGCTTATGATATCCATCAGAGGTGGCCACCAGTTCAAAGGATAGTATTTCATCTTCTAAATGGCCAATCAGTTCTCTTTAAAGATGATGACCCAATTGATACAGTTGTCAGCTAGAATGAGAATGTTCAAACCATGTTCTTGGCTTGGTTTGATGCAAACAAATCTTATGTTGAGGGTAGGGATCTCACCTATACAGAATTCCCAAGCAAGTTTGTCTACCTTGCTCAAGAGAGAAGGTGGAAGCCAAGGAAGCAAGGTTTTACTATCGGGAGGCTTACCTATGTTCCTGCTGGCACTGGTGAACTTTACTACATGAAGATATTGCTTACTGTCCAAAAGGGTTGTACTAGCTATGAAAGTATCAGGACAGTTAATGGCAATATTTTGAAGACTTTCCAGAAAGCATGTTATGCTTTGGGTTTGTTGGCAGATGATAAGGAGTACATTGATGCACTCAAGGAAGCGAGCGAATTGGCTTCTGGAGACCAATTGAGGAGGATGTTTGTTATATTTTTGGTGATGAACACAATGTCAAAACCAGATGTGGTATGGAACTCTACTTGGGAATTGCTATCTGATGGAGTTCTCTATCAAAGAAGAAAGTTGTTCAAATTTCCAGGTAACTTTTTCATTCCTTATATTATTGCTGTTAACCTTTTGCATTCAACTATCTCGAAATTACACATACTATGCTTATTTAGTTTCAAAAGGAATCATTTTACATATAAAAGTTTACGAAACCTAAACAAACCAAATTTCATAACAGGATCAGTGTTGCTTATCCCCCCTTGGTTCTATTTTGTCTTATTGCTGCTGCGACAGGATCATTGTTTGCATGTTTAGCTAATTTGTTTGTTTTGGGTTGTAACTCACGACTGTAACACAATAGGGAGGTTATGCAGATCTCCCTGCACTGTTATTGGCGTCTATCGTTGAGTTGTAACTGTATTTTATGGTTTATTGTCTCTGTTTGTACAAAATTGTTGTATCATGATCCTATTATTAATATATATACCCTTTGGTTAGCAAAAGAAATAAAAAATAACAAACAGTATATTTAACTAACCTTAGGATGCATATTTACTTAGGGACATGTATGACATAATCATAATACTCAATTATATTCTTAAAGGCTGTGACATATATTTTTTTTCTTACATCAGGACTTCAAATTGATGACAACGAGATGAAGAATCTTTGTCTTCTAGAATTGGAAAGGTTGTTAAATTCAAATGGAAGATCTCTAAAAGATTATAGTTGTCTCCCTCTACCAGATTTTTCAGATATGTCTCAATTCCAAAATAAGTTTATTGTGGAGGAACTGAACTATGATAGGGCAGAGATGGCTGCATTACACACATCTCTTTTGAAATCCCTGACTGAGGAACAACACAATGTTTACAATGAAATCATGACAGCTGTCTTAACTAAATGTGGAGGTTTCTTCTTTGTATATGGCCACGGTGGAACAGGGAAGACATTTCTTTGGAACACACTATCTGCTGCTATCAGGTCGCTTGGATTGATTGTTTTGAATGTTGCTTCAAGTGGGATTGCTTCTTTGTTGCTACCAGGTGGGAGAACTGCCCATTCTACTTTTTGCATACCATTAGTTATCAATGAGGAGTCAAATTGCAACATTAGTCAAGGGAGTCTTCGGGTTCTTATAGAAACAACCTTAATTATCTGGGATGAAGCTCCAATGATGAATAGATTTTGCTTTGAGGCATTTGACCACACTTTGAGGGACTTGATGAGATCAAAATGTGCATACAACAGTGACAAACCATTTGGAGGTAAGGTTGTTGTTTTGGGAGGGGACTTTAGGCAAATATTGCCAGTTGTCAGAAAAGGGTCAAGAAATGACATTTTGCAAGCAGCAATTAATTCCTCGGAATTATGGAAAAGTTGCAAAGTTTTGAAACTCTCTAAAAATATGAGATTAACCACTGCAAAAACAAATCAAAGTGCTAATGAAATTAGACAATTTGCTGAGTGGATCCTTAGAGATGGTCAAATGGATGCAGATGAAAATGGTGAAGCTGATATCAACATACCAGATGATCTGCTAATTCATGATTGCGAAAATCCACTTCTCTCATTAGTTGAATTTGTTTATCCTGGTATATTACAAAATAAGAGGACTTCTAAGTTTTTTGAAGAGAGAGCAATTCTTGCACCAACCCTAGACTCTGTTGAACATGTTAATGACTTCATTCTCTCCTTAATTCCCGGAGATGAAAAAGAATATCTAAGTTCTGACACACCCTGCCAATCAGATCGTGATATAAAAATCCATGGTGAATGGTTTATATCTGAATTTTTGAATGAGATTAAATGCTCTGGAATACCAAATCATCGACTTAGACTCAAAAATGGTGTCCCTGTTATGCTTCTAAGAAATATTGATCAGGCAAGTGGCTTATGCAATGGAACACGACTACAAGCGAATGAGCTTGGCAGTAATGTTATAACAGCAACAGTTATCACAGGAAAAAACATTGGAGACAAGATTCTTATTCCAAGGATGGATTTGGTACCTTCTGACCCTGGCTTTCCGTTTAAATTTCAACAAAGACAATTTCATATATGCCTATGTTTTGCAATGACCATAAACAAAAGTCAAGGGCAATCACTTTCTAAGGTAGGACTTTATCTCCCACGCCCAGTTTATACACATGGTCAACTATATGTTGCTGTTTCTAGAGTAAAATCAAGAACAGGGTTTAAAGTATTAATCTTGGATGAGGATGAGACCGTATGCACTGACACAAAGAACGTGGTTTACCAAGAAATCTTTCAAAATCTATAGCAATACTATGATATCAGGTAACCACATTTATCTTCTACCATTACTCATCCAAAATGTTACTCATATATACAAAGTTTATATAATATTTGCCTAGATTAGGAGAGAAAATAGCATGCACACATTTTTTTTTTCCAACTAATTTGCATGTTTGAATGTAAATTCCATTTAGATAACGAATTCTAAATTATCAATGAACAAAACCATGTCAGTTCTTGACAGGTGCAATGTTCAATAATTATTTTAATACAATATCCATAATTGTTGATTCCATGTTGTAAATATAGGTATTTTGAAGCCAGTTTTGCATCTATGTGGCTATTAAGAGAAAATGTCCACAGTCAAGTTATGTAATCAAGGAAGCAATTTGTTCGATGATTTTTGTTTAGGTCGCGGCAACACATAACAGGTCACCTATTGATGACAACCAAATGGGTAGTTGCCTTGTAAAGATCTATTTGGTTGAATTCTTTAACAAATGTAGCGCAAAAACACCTTTGTAGAACAAAACAAACTTGAATCAATTTGTAACAAAATCAACAAGTGAAGAAACAAAAGAAAATGGAAGAGATTAGAGATGGTGTAGGCGCCACAAACAAGATTGTTTGATAAGCCTTGTGAGGTTCGCCACAAGAATCTTGGATTCTTGATAAGAACAAATTTGGTTCAACCAAGAACCTAGGAGAACACAAGTCTCACTCAATGGATTCAATCCAAATGAACATCCAAGTTAACCATTCAAGTGTTTGGGTCGAAAATTACATATAGATGGCAGCCAACTTTTGGTTGCCTCTCACAAACCATAACCCCCCTACTTGATTAGCCTAATTCATGACACTAACACCTATTAACACCTATCTTAACTCAGCCAACAACTCAGCCCACAATCATTAAGTTCACGCCCCACCTCCCTTTATGACTCCATCTCTATTATTATGTGGTGGTTACACTTACTTCTCAAATTAAAAGTGTAACTCCCACATAATTAACAAAACAAATAAAACCTATTAACTTATAGAAGTTACTAATGGCATGCAAACCAAAAGCTTCCTCCCCTAGACTCCTAGAACTCGTGCAAGGTAGGATCTTAGTGGGCTTGATCCATTTGTAACTCATAACAAGTTTGGACCCACTTACAAATCCTATTACAATTATTGGATTAAATAAAAACAACTAATAATGGCCTCTCCTTCATGAATTTCGCCCCTCTTTGTCATGGATCCTTCAATTGGATAATGTAAGTTAACACTTTGGGCTTTAATCCATTTGATCTTGATCTTAGGCATGCTACTATCAAAATAGCCACCATGAAATTAAAAGCTTGTTGGCCTTTCTTGTATCTAGCTCTTGTCATGGACCCAATATGTCCTTGATTAGCTTCTTGATCCTTGGTCTTTATTGGGCTCTTTTCATCCTTGAGGAAAAGTTGACTTGCCCCCCATTGGCTTACATCATCCCCTCCTTCTTTGAGGGAATTCGACCTCGAATTGAAGTCTTCATCACCACAATTAGGTATTGGGGTTCCTTCTAAGGTGTTCCTTACAACCACATTGCAATAGTGGGCTTCCCTTGGAATGAATTTCTGCAAGACATTTACAACTCCACTAGACAAAGAAAGATCATTAGAAGCATTAGCACTTAAATAAAAATTGTTACAATAAAAAATGAATTGGGACTGTTGTGAAACCAAAGCCTCTTTCCCTTCACTTTTTCTTGCCAAACAGCTTTCCTTTTTCTCACTAATTTTCTCAATATTTTTCTCTTGATCACCTTTTTCTTCAATCTTTTTTTCACTCTCTTTTTCAATCTTCTCCTCATTCTTTTTTTCAATCCTTTTCTCAACCTCTTCTTCAATCTTTTTTCCACTCTCCTTTTCAATTTCATTTTCTTTTCTCTCTTGCTCTCTCTTTTCTCTCATTTTTACTTGATCTTCATAAACTTGCTTTAGAGATAAGGGAGAAATAATGAACTTTCGGTCTTGGTACAAAAATGAGAACTTGTTAGAGAACCCATCATGAGTGGCCTTTATATCATATTGCCAAGGCCTTCCCAATAACATATGGGTTGCCTCCATAGGCACCACATCACAAAGTACACAATCTTCATACTTCCCAATTGAGAATTGGACCTCCACTTGTTTGTTCACAATTATTTCTCCATTCTCATTCAACCATTGAAGCCTATATGGTCTTGGATGCGCCTTGATAACAAGATTTAATTTTGAAACTAACCTAGAACTCACAACATTGGCACAACTACCACCATCAATGATTAAAGAGCATACCTTCCCTTGAATTAGACATCTAGAATGAAAGATGTTCTCCCTTTGACTCACCTTATGATCTTTCACTTGATTCCCCAAAAGCCTCCTCACCATAAGTAAATCACCATCTGGCATGAACACTTCTTCTTCACTTTCCTCCTTACTTGAAGCCTCGGATTGTGATACCACTTCTCCATTTCTTGACACCATGGTTCTCTTTGTTGGGCATTGGGATGCAATGTGTCCATGGCCTAAACATTTGAAGCACTTTACATCACGGCTTCTAGGACTTGCTTCCGATGGCTTTTTCCCTTGAGATGTAGACATAACCTCCTTAGAAGATGAATCACCCTTCTTCTTGGAATCTTCCTTCCAACTTGAAGATGACAACTTTGAAGGAGAACGAAATTTGTTCTTTCTCCTTTTGAGTTGTTATTCCACTTTGATAGCTTGTTGGACCAAATCTTCTAGCTCCACATAATGTTGCAATTCCACTACATCTTGAATTTCTTGATTCAATCCATTTAAGAACCTTGCCATGGTAGCCTCCCTATCTTCTTGAAAATTCGACCTAAGTAAGGCCAACTCCATCTCCTTGAAGTACTCATCAACACTTTTGGTCCCTTGGGTAAGCCTTTGTAACTTGTTGTGAATGTCCCTTTGATAGTGATTTGGGACAAACCTCCTTCTCATGATAAGCTTCATTTCTTCCCAAGTATCAATGGGCTCCGCTCCAATTCTTCTCCTCTCTTTTTGTAGCTGATCCCACCACACAAGAGCATACTCCTTGAATTCTAGGGCTGCCACCTTCACCTTCTTTCTTTCATTGTAAGAGTTACAATTAAAGACTTGTTCCATCTTGAGCTCCCACTCCAAACACGCCTCTGGATCATTCTTCCCAATAAAGGAAGGAACTTTGATTTTGACCCCATCAATCTTATCTCTACGGCTCCTTCCTCTTCTACCTCCTCCTCTATGTCTTCCTCTTTCACTGTCATAGCCACTTGATTCATCATGATTTAGATTGGCAGGTTGCCTATCATAGTTGGCTTGCATTTGCTCCATTTGTCTTTGAAGAGCTTGGACTTGGTTGGCCATCATAGCATGAAAAGCGGCTGACCTTGGAGTCAAAGGTGGACTATCTTCATTGTTGGCCATGATTGAGTAGAAGAATGTATTTCCTCACAACACTCCCTCACTAGTCTCACAATGGAAATTTTTTCACTCTTTGGCTTTTTCCACACAAGATGTATTTTTCACTCTTGCCTTTTTCCTCTCAAATGTTCACCTTGAGTTCTTGGAGGAATCAAACACAAATCACAAAAATTCCAAAATTCAAGTAACAAAAACACAAAAACTTATCAAAACAAAGAAACAAAAAGGAAAGGCTAGAAAAGAAAGGTTTTTAGAAACAAAGAAGCAAAGGAAGAAGGGAAATAGTACAGGTACACAAGTTGCTCAATTATTTATTTTTATTTTTTTTGGTCACGGGCGTGAGGTATATCACGGCCTACCCGTGATCCTTTCTGGATCACTCGTCCTTGTCTGTCACGGGCGTGATGTGCTTCACAGCCTGCCTGTGATGGTCTCTGGTTTTCACAATGTTTTTGTCACGGCCGTGATGGGTGTCACGACTTGCCCGTGATCTCTTCTGGAAATCACAATTTTTTTTTTTGAGCAATAACACAATTTCGAAAACTTCCCTTCACAAACAGAATCAAAGTAATATTTTTTTGATTTTGGGTTTTGGAAGAAAGAAAGAAAAAGAAGAAAGTAGATGAAGAACACAAACACAAATTCAACCAAAGCCTAAGCTTTGATACCACTTGATGACAACCAAATGGGTAGTTGCCTTGTAAAGATCTATTTGGTTGAATTCTTTAACAAATGTAGCGCAAAAACACCTTTGTAGAACAAAACAAACTTGAATCAATTTGTAACAAAATCAACAAGTGAAGAAACAAAAGAAAATGGAAGAGATTAGAGATGGTGTAGGCGCTACAAACAAGATTGTTTGATAAACCTTGTGAGGTTCGGCACAAGAATCTTAGATTCTTGATAAGAACAAATTTGGTTCAACCAAGAACCTAGGAGAACACAAGTCTCACTCAATGGATTCAATCCAAATGAACATCCAAGTTAACCATTCAAGTGTTTGGGTCAAAAATTACATATAGATGGCAGCCAACTTTTGGTTGCCTCTCACAAACCATAACCCCCCTACTTGATTAGCCTAATTCATGACACTAACACCTATTAACACCTGTCTTAACTCAGCCAACAACTCAACCCACAATCATTAAGTTCACGCCCCACCTCCCTTTATGACTCCATCTCTATTATTATGTGGTGGTTACACTTACTTCTCAAATTAAAAGTGTAACTCCCACATAATTAACAAAACAAATAAAATTAACTTATAGGAGTTACTAATGGCATGCAAACCAAAAGCTTCCTCCCCTAGACTCCTAGAACTTGTGCAAGGTAGGATCTTAGTGGGCTTGATCCATTTGTAACTCATAACAAGTTTGGACCCACTTACAAATCCTATTACAATTATTGGATTAAATAAAAACAATTAATAATGGCCTCTCCTTCATGAATTTCGCCCCTCTTTGTCATGGATCCTTCAATTGGATAATGTAAGTTAATACTTTGGGCTTTAATCCATTTGATCTTGATCTTGGGCTTGCTTCTATCAAAATAGCCACCATGAAATTAAAAGCTTGTTGGTCTTTCTTGTATCTAGCTCTTGTCATGGACCCAACATGTCCTTGATTAGCTTCTTGATCCTTGATCTTTATTGGGCTCTTTTCATCCTTGAGGAAAAGTTGACTTGCCCCCCCTTGGCTTACATCACCTATCAAACCTTCACATCTTATTGCAATGCAAATGTATTACATGTTCCTGCAGCCACATACCTGTACCAATTCCAAACTTTCATTCTTCATATGTTGTCTGATACATTTACTAATATTCTAATCTTTACTTCACAATATTTTTTTGTGGAAGTTAGGTTCATGCAATCCAAGTTACCCAACTTGCTTTTATGAGCCATAACATCCATTTCTGAAGCCACGGTAAACTTCACAACCATTGATTTATACTTATGTACTTATGTAATGTTTGCCACCTAAATAAGGTGTACTTATCATCATTCATCTATTATTTTTATTACCTTCTGTTTTGCAGATTTATAGGCATACGACAACATTATCGGAAGCAACCTTGCATTTCAATTTTTGAAGTTATATCAAATGAACTGAAATTGTTGTAATTAATGGATTAATGTTGTTGTTTATCATTTATTTCATTTATGTTACAACTTGAGAACAACTATTACGACGGACAATTATGATTCATTACTGTTCAATCCTAAAGTCTTATTTCTTGAATTTTATTTCTTAATAGTTATTTCAAAGAAATTTACCTAGCCCGTGCGTTGCACGGGTCAGAATACTAGTCTGTATACATTAAGTAACCTTATTGAAAACGTCTTCACCTATTCATCCTTGTTTAAAGCTTTAATTTCCCAAATAAAAAGAATAAAATAAAAAAGACTACTTGGTTTATTTTTTCATTTGAAGCTATAACATGTGCTACATTAAGAGAGAAATTCTCTGTTTAAAAAAAAAAAAAAAAAAAAAAGATAAAAATTCCTCCAAAGGAAACTTATATATAAAATGAACAAGATATATCAACCCTAAATTTAATCTAAAATACATTAAAATCTTAACCCACCAATAATCTAAAAATAAATCAATCCTTGTACATTTTCCACATAAACTTGCACAAAACTCATTTTAGGGAATTCTTATCCCAAAGTCGCACCGTTTTTTCTTTTGATACAAAAGTCTCACCGTTTTCTCAATCACAAAAAATATTAGAAATTGAAGTCGCACCCTTTTTTCCATTTCTAATATTCCTTTTTTCCATTTCTAATATTCTGATCTGATGACAAAAAAATAGAAACAAATCTTTATTGTAGCTTTTCTGTTAATTTTCATGCTAATTTTCATTTAATAAAATGATGATGATGATCATAATAATAATAATAATAATAAAAATCACACAAACTAAAAACAATCTTCGATTTTATCACAAACAGAGACGGCTACCCCATATTTTTTTCACAGCTGAAAAGCTAGTTTTATGGTTCAACGTTGAAAAGGTTTTACTTACATTACATGCCACTCATAAATACTAAGCGGTTTTTCAAGGCAATACATACGCTATTTTTGCAGCTGCTTTTTTTTTTAATGGCCACTGTCTTAGACACCAAATCAGTTGGCTACGGTAGTGCATGTTAATGATATCAGGTTCAGGAATAACTGGTGTATCTGCCCAGCAATGTCCAGAGATTCCACCACATTATTCTGTCAACAATTTTACAACAATCCTCTGCATAACTCACAGAAAAATAACGTCACTAGAGCTCAGTTGCATCTCAATTCTCACAAACCTGGTACAGTAGAAATTCAATGACTCATCAATTTAATAAAAAACAATGCTTCATAAGTCAATTTGTTTAACAGTGTTGTCATTAGCACTCTCGGATGTCTATCCACACTCCTCATGAGCCATTCATAATTCTATAAAATAAAAACTAAAATTTTGATTAGTAAGTAGAGTGTGAATAGACATTTTGGACAATACTCTAACCCTTTGTTTAACTTCCAATTTGGTTTTGTTCATGACTTCATCAATTTTTCATCTCTAACATTAGTCCCAAAAAAAGCTAACCAATCAAGCACCAATCAGGAGCAAAGAGTTCTACTTTAAAAAGACAGAAGACAAGCTTCCTAAAGAAATTAAATTAGATAACCATGTATAACTCATCCATCTCTGCTTAGCATGTTAGTTTTTTCAACTAAAAGGTAGAAATAGGGGTATGAAGACAATCATCACTATAGACACAGAAAGCCCATGACTACAAAAGAAATATTGGAACATAAACTACTTCATCTACCTCCTGTACACAGCAACTAATTTACCACGCGAAACAAAAGCTAAAAGCCTAAAAATGAAAGATAGCCACCATAAATGGCACAAATGAAGACCAAAAAAATGCTTATATATTTTTTGAGGATCTTTTAGTTTTGCCCCCTCTACTATTATTATTGGAGGTTCAAAATTTAGGTTTTAATCCCTATCGTTCCAGAGCATCCATTAAGCGCTTATGTGGTGAACAGAATCACTGACACATGACATCAGCGAGTGAGCCTCATAGGCAAGGACTAAAGAAAATTCTAAAAACTTGGACCAAAATCAAAAGAAAGTTAGAGAGGGGCCAAAAAGTGATAAGCAACGAGGAAACTGTATTTACAAAAAACTTGCCCATCAATGTTAAAACTTGTTTCAAACAGGAAAACCTCTAGCAACAATTAACATGCCACAAAAAATCCAGGCTAAAATTTTAATGATTCATAGCTTACTACTCAAGTCAACGTACCGCAACCATTCACCACAAACCAGATTGAAGGTTAGGAAAGTTTATCACTTGTAAAGCCAGAAATCTCCGAATTCTGACAGTGCACTGGTGTAGAAAAACAAGTACTTCCCCTGCTAAACAGCCCATCACATTACTGCACTCTGTTGGGAGATTTCTCCGAAATGACAGAAACATCACAATATTGATATTATGGAATTTGCTGACATGTACCGGCTTGCAATAATGTTATTGGGACATTTATTAGATTTTTCAGTAGATGAGAAGATGAGATGAGATTGCCAGTGTTGAAAGTTCGGGCTAAGAAGGGGGGACTGACAGGGCCAAGAAAAGGGCTATGGCCGGCGAAATTAGCACCCTTCAATAGATTCATTTCAGCAGTTCACTTGATTTTGATTTGTCAAACCAAAATCAAATCAGCAGCACAAATGAATTTATTGAAAGAGGCCTGTTAGCCCATGAACCTTTCATTGGGCAAAGAAAATTCCTATTATAGGTTCCGGCAGTCTCTTCTTAGCCCAAACCCTGAACCTTGACAATCTCATCTCATCTACCAAGAAAAAAATTCTAATAAACGTCCTATCACATTACTGCAAGCCAGCACATGTCAGCGAATTTCATAATATCAATACTGTTATATTTAAGTCATTGCTGCTGATATTTCATAATACCAACACTGGTGTAGAAATCTCCAAATATGACTGAACAGAATAAATTCCTTGACGAACAGCCCCTGACTAAGCCATTATGAAGCTCAAGTTCAGCCATCGGTGGACACTTGGCTCCACTTCAGAACTCGTGCACCTCTCCTCCTGTACAACACAAGTGCAAATACAGGGGGAAAGTTATTATACCATCCTCAAAGTTTCAACTACCACTACCATTATCGCTATGCACTACGAAGTGATCAACCCCAAGTGTCCACCGCTACTGCTATCAGTACATGGCTTGAAAAGGATCCTTATTTCTACTTGTTATAACAATTAAAGCATGAGTGTCTCTACACAAATATTTCGTACCAACTGTCATCAGAAGCAGGAAAAAACACAAAGGAAACAAAATAAAAACACCAAGATAACACAAATATAATTAACATTATCAAACCAACATATATGGTGAAATAAGCTACCAAAGCTGAAATACGATAAGAACTAGCAATTCCAAATCAACTAAAACCATAAGCACGCAAATTTAAAGCTACATGCAAAATAAAATAGTAAGTAGAAAGTAGAATCTAGTATCTCTTCAAAATAATTATTATAAACTAAAGGAAGCAGGTACTGCAAGCTACTAGGATTTGAGCAACCCAACCAATCCCATTGTGTGTTGACATTCAACTTCAGACATTCCATTGCTGCTGGGAAGAAAATTCACTGTGAACTCATGATTTAAGATTTAAAAATTTGGGATCTACAAGTTGAAGTTGAAGATCCCATGAGAGATTTAACTGTCAAAATTACTGCTGTTGGGCTTGTCGGGACTGAGCACCCCCATAACCACCTTGCCCAGGGTGGGCACCATTTCCCTGAGGAGTCCCATAATTTCCTGGCGCTTGTGTTGGTTCAGATCTCCATGCTGCATTTCCATACCCTGAATTTCCATTTGGATCGCTATAGCCACTTCCCATATAGCTGCCACCACTGCCTTGTAGTTCACTCCCAACTGGACCACTAGCATTAGTATTTGGGGCACTCCCAGAACGCCCTCCAACAGCACCATACGCACCTGGATTCCCATAAGAACCATCACTTCCACCATACCCACCATATCCATAACCTTGATTCCCATATCCAGCAGCTGCACTTGGAGATTGAGCTGCAGGTGCTGAACCTGGGCCACCACTACCAGCACCAGGGCCACCACTTGGAGCACCCCAAGCAGCAGTGCTCCCATAGCCCATAGACCCATAACCAGAGGGAGCCTGAGCAGACCACGAACTCCTCGGGCCACCTGGTGGACCACCACCATAAGCAGCATTGGGAGCATTTGGATTCCCGTATGCTGCACCAGCAGGTCCACCATACCCAGCAGTGGCACCACTATAATTTCCATATGCACCATAACCCATGCCATTATTAGCTGGACCATATCCATACCCAGTAGCGTTATACCCAGAAGAACCATAAGGTGGAAATCCACCTGCAGTGTTTTGAGGCTGCATATACCTACTTGAGTCCATCCGACCATCATATGCATTTTGGCTGCCACCAGATGCCCCATACCCCTGATACCCACCAATTCCAGCACCTCCACCTCCAGCACCACCCATCATACGGTTACTTGCACCAGGATTGGCATCCTTGGGAAGTGCACGCTTTACCTCTACTTGTTTACCATTTAAATCATGAAATGACTTGTGCAAAACTCTATCAACTGCATCTTCATTATCAAAAGAAATAAACCCAAATCCTCGAGGTCGTCCAGTATTCTGGTCATACATGACTACTACATCAGTTACATGGCCATAAGCCTCAAAGTACTCACGAAATTTTTCTTCAGTCAGGGTGGGAGGTAACCCTCCAACAAATATTTTTTTGGTTCTGACATTTCCACCATTTCCAGAATTCCTACCAGAATTGGAATTACCAGTTCTAGAACTAACAGAAAATTGTTGATCCTCTCTTGAGAAGGCTCTCTTGGCATCAACCTGCATAATAAATAACACAAGTTGCTAATTACACATATCATTAAAGATGAGAGGAAAAGACATAAACAGGATCACAGTTTAACATTCCACAATTATCCATGTTATCAAAGCTAATCTTTCAGACTGAGCCTTTCAGCCCTGTTTTCAGATGTTTGTGCATAGCTAAAACCTTAGAAAGCCATAAAATGATAAAAACTGTTATTGCATCTCATAGAATCATTACTCATACTCATTCAAGGAAGGACATGTTGATCCACACAAAGAAACAATATTAAACAAAAATACTCACATATCTTAACACTCATGCAGTATGCACAACACCAAAGAAAATGGATAACATACTTGCAACACAAAAGATTCCCATTGCTTCTTTTGCATCATTTCAACGTATTTCTTATCTGTCATAAGTGTGAACAGGTTTAATTGCTTTAATTTCTCCAAAATCAAATATAACTAATATGTATAATATGCAAACATAATGAATTCGAGACAACAATTACAGATAACATGTCACCAGCAACAAAGCCAAACATGACAAGTTGACATGTGACAACACACAAGCTTGTCATTCTACTGCACATGCAATAGTAAAAGATTATGTCCAATAACTTCAGTAAATGATATTCCAAATTGGCAGATAGCCAGATAATGTGCCTCCAACCAAAGAATTGATTAATAACATTTAATCCCCTCCTCGAATAATTCAAGACGATACAGCAATCAAATATATTACCAACTGGGGGTGGAGAAACATGTATTTTTTTTAGCTTACGACTTTGTGTTATACATTGACCCATTACCAGATGTTACTAACTGCTAGCACGCCTATAATTTGTGTCTCGTGACTTTATCCACAAAGACAACATACAAAACCATCATTGTTTTACTGTGTTCTTGGAAAGTATAACTGAATTTAAGACAACAAAACTAAACCAAGAAGAAACAGTTAGGCCCATATAAAAACTTTTCAAACATAAATAATTATATATCTACAAATATAACAAATACATAGATGACCAGACCTACTTGAAATCAAAACATAAAATTCCATCAAGCAAATTGAACAGATAAACAAGTGTACTAAACATAAGATTAAAGCTATTATTCATTCATCAAAACAAAACAAAAGTAACAATTTTATGCCCAAAAAAAAAAAACACTTTTATCCCAAAAAAAACACCAGTTTAGAATCAGCAACAAATACAAGACAAAATCTGAAAGAAAATTTTTCCCAAAAAATGAAAACACTGAGCACCCGAAAAATAAAGAAACACGTCATAAAAATCCCGACACACGATAAAAGGGATTATGCAACATGAATTAAAACAAGGAAAAGTTACAAAATAAACACATATACTAAACCTAGCAAGAAGCCGCAAAAAACCAACTATAATCCTAGAAACAAAGCTATTATTTCATTCAGCAAAACAAAACCCATGAATAATTTCATAAAAAAAAAAACCCTAACACATAAAATAGAGGGTTGAAGAACACAAAGGATAAAATAAAATAAAAAAAATAAAGAAGAAAAATATTTTGAAGAGAAATTCGAAGACCCATTACCGTTCTCCCATCGATAACGTGGTTATCTTCAAGAACCCTATCGAGAACAGAAGGATCGGAAAAAACGACAAAGGCGAAACCTCTGGGCTTGCCAGTGTTCTTGTCTCTCATAACAGAAGCGTGAGAGACATCGCCGTAGTTTCCGAAATAGTCTCTGAGCTTGTCCTCGTTAGTGTCCCATGAAATCCCACCAATGAAAAGCTTCCCTTGATCCGAATCCATTCTCTCTAACTATGTGTTTTTTTCTCTCTCTCTCTCTACAAGGTTCCCTCTTTGTGCCCTTGTCACTGTTTCACTGTGAAGGTGGGTTTTCGTTTTGGTTTTTGGGTGTAGAGAGGTGAAAGGTGGAAATTTTTTTGGGTTTGGAAAGAGATGCGAGAGACGGAGGGGGAAGGGTCAAGAGGAAGAGGGTTTGTGGAGAGAGTGAGTTAGGGTGTGTTTTTCTCTTTTTCTTTTTTCTTTTTTCTTTTTCTTGTTTTTTTTCAAGTGGGAAAAGTAATTGGTTTTAAACGGATGAGATTTGTTTGATACCAGGATGAAACAGGATATGCTTTTACTAATAAATAATTCAAAATCCTAATATAATTTGGCTAAACCCCAATCTTGGTCCCTTATCTTTATTTTAGTTTTTATTTTGGTCCCTTATATTTTTTTTTGGCGTTTTGGTCCCTTATCTTTCAACCGTTAGCCTATTTTGGTCCTCTATCTTTCAACTGTTAGCCTATTTTGGTCCCTGTCGTCAATCCGCCACCATCCGTCACAGGAAACCGCCGCGACTAGTCGCCGGAACCGCCATTGTTGCCGGAATCTGGGTTTTAGAGGAAAAAATCCCGTTTTTCTCTCTCTCTTCCTCCTTCTTTCTTCTCCCTCCTTCTTCCTTCTTCCTCCCCTTCCTTCTTCCTCCTTCCTCTCCATTCTTTCCTTTTTGGTCCATTTTTCCTTGCCGTTGTCACTGTTTTGATTGGAAAGAAGCCTCTGGCGGCGCGATTGACGTCGAGCTCGAGTGGTAGTGGCGGTTTAGGGAGGTGGTGGTGGAGGAAGAAGGAAGAAGGAGGAAAAAAGAAGAAGAGAGAGAGAAAAATGAGACTTTCTCTCTCTAAAACGTAGTTTCCGGCGGCGGTTTCCGGCGACTGTAGTGGTTTCCGGTGAGTCACGGCAGATACCTACTGCCGTTAGTGGAAAACTGACGGAAAGGGCCAAAATGAAAACTAATAAAAAGATAAGGGACCAAGACGCAAAAAAAAAGGTAAGAGACCAAAATGAAAACTAAAATAAAGATAAGAGACCAAAATAGGGATTTAGCCATATAATTTCATCCAATCTTTAATTACAAAATAATAAAAAAATAATTGAATGTTTTCAATATTTTGAAGGTGTTTATGTTGAAAATTGTAAATCAGCCGAATATTAACTCAAACGAGAAACACGAATGAATTTTGAAAGAATCAAGCGATTTGTACCAAGGGCAAAATCCAACCTTCAGCAAAAGGTCCCCAAACTACTAAAGGAAGTGTTTGGTATGAAGGTAAACTAAATAAAGCTAAAATTGTAAAGGCTAAAATGGTAATCGGCTAAGTAAAGTTAGTAAGAACTAAAGCGAAATAACAAAGTAAAGGCAATAAGTAAGCCGAGTAAAAACACATAGTAAGTAAGCATAATAAAGCTTAAATATTGTATTGAATATTGATGTAGTTGTGTGTTTTAACAATCTTCTGTACAATGGGTATTTATAGGCAAAATCTAACCCCCACCATAGCCTTTCTCATTGGCTAAAATCCCTAAATACATGCAACTACCCACGTCTCAGCTTGCCCATGACTCCTAACTGCTTAGCCCACTATTGTCACAACGACTACTATCCTACTTTCTTGCACCTCTTGTGGCATCCGTTAGCAGCTGTCTTCTAAGCTAGGTATTCTTCAGAACATGCGCAAGTGACTTTGACTTTCACCCCACGATCCTCGATAGCAACACTCGATCCTTATCAACTGACTCTCGGATACCTTTGCAATTTATTTTCAATTTGCCCATTAACATTAAGCCCAGCCTAAATTTAGTCGACTAATTTTCTTCATTCATCGGCTATTCCTTCCTTTGGCTTGTAACATCCCATTTTTCGTATAAAGTCTTTAAACGATGTTATATGTTTTGTGTATGTTATAAAGGGTTAAGTGAGACTTCAAAGCAGGAAATACCTTTCTTGAGCATGAGCATGGCCGTGCTTGTGACACCCGGTGTTGGGTTTTCATGAGATTATCCTCTTCTAAAAACAAATCTCAAGGCGGAAGAAAACCATCCCATAGATCGCGTATTACAAAACATGAATCACAAAAGGCAAATAGTGTTTACCTCTTGAAGCTTGCTTTACTTTTCGATCACCAGTGCCACGAAGAACAAGCACCTCTACTCAGTCCACGCGAGCAAATGGGCGTCGGAGCTATGCGTCTTGTGTTAGCTGACGGCTACGGGGAGGCACAGTTTGCAAGACCAGGTTAGAGGGGAGAGCACTTCTATTTATAAGTTGGCAGCTCCCTTTAACCTAATTGCTTACCCTATTGGGCTTTGTACACTACAAGCCCAATTGTCCTTTAAATTAATTAAATCATATTTAATTAATTTAACTGCTCCGCATTTGCTCTATGCGTGTGACCCTATAGGCTCCCACTAAGTTGGCAATAATATTAATATTATAATAATATCAAATATTAATTATAATATTAAATATTATAAATAATGAGCGGCATCTAGCAATGCATCATTACTACCCAATTAGCGAGAGTATCGGTGATCCGATTTTAGCCTTACCGCGACCAAATTTTACCGTGTAGTAAATGTCCCTTCGTCCATATGTCTTAATTGAACACAAGGCATAAGAGTGTCATCCTTGTTATGTTCAATTGTTTGTTCCTCGATCCCCGAATAGACGTGTAATCACAAACGGGCCCAATATCACATATTGGCCCACTTCCGCGTGGCCACGCATATTTCACGTCTAACTCTATCGAGGGACCCAAGACATTACCCCTGCTATGTAGGAGGGACGAATCCTATCTACATCACTCACACTCCTCCACATGATTTATTGCAGGCCCAATAACTACCTTTATGATCACCCTGTTACGCGTGACGTTTGATAGCATTAAAGCCTACAACTCCTCATGCAGGAATCGTAGTGACTTCAAGTCGAAGGACTACTTCACTATGGTCGCCATGAGAATACTTATGACACTTACATAACTATTATGAAGTATTCTCATAGTGGGTCATCCAGTATAAATATTACTCCTAATATTTATACCTGTGTGCTGACTTGATATCACATATCCATGACCCGTGAGATGTGGTCATCAGTCTACTCACACAATAGTCTCTATGCATTATTGTCGTCCTTATTAACAATAATACTCGACTACGGATATTTAAGAATAGCATTCTATTATTCAATGAGGTCTCACGATCAAGTCACGTACTTAATATCTCATTGAATGAACTGCCTATTCTAAGGACTTTATTATGCTATAAACTAATAACATAATAAATTAATGCCTTATTCATATATCAAATATATGATCAAATTCATGATATAAATAATGATCTATTCAAAATAGATCGGCCACTAGGGCTTACACCAACAATCTCCCACTAGCACTAGAGCCAATCAGGCATCAATCTAACACCCATCGATCCAGTGTGAGTGTCATGCTACCATTGAGCAAGAGACTCCATTAGTGGATTATTTAGTGTTGTTATTATGCACATCTTCATAGCTCTCCTCTATCGATCATCTATCGAATGAGGTGGAAGCACCTAAGTATATGTTTGGATCGCTGGTGAGATCATGTTTCCTTAGCTTATGCGATTACTCCATCATCATCGCAACGAGATCAATGGAGTTCACAAAGTTAGGAATCATTCATAGTTCATAAATGAACTTACCGATCCAAACGGCCTTTAAATCTACATTTAAGGCAACTATATACTTGGCCTCTGTAATGAAATCTATAACTGTCTCGCACTTGGAACTTTTTCCAAGTATACAGTGCCACCATTAAGATAAAACACAAATCCAGACTACGATCTGGAATAATCATTATCGGTTTGGAATCAACATCGATGTAACACCTTACAATGACTTCTCCCTTACCTTCATTTGTCAAGAATGTATCGTCAGTTTTTCTCAGATACTTAAGGATGTTCTTGACTACAGTTCAGTGACCTTCACCGATATCAATTGGTACCTTCTTGTCATGCTCAAAGCATACAAGACAAATAGTATAGTACATAACGTACTCTGACTAAGAACCACAAACTTCAGCGATCTATCTATATAGATCCTGATTCCTAACACATAGGAAGCCTCGCCTAAGTCCTTCATCAAGAGACAATTCCCTAACCATGTTTTTACATTTTGCAGTGTAGGGATATCGTTTCCAATGAGTAGTATGTCATCCACATACAAAATGAGAAAACAATCTCACTCCCACTAACCTTCTTGTATACACAAGGTTCATCCTCGTTCTTGATATATCCAAGTTGTCTTACAACTTTATCAAAATGAGGATTCCATCCTCTGGAAGCTTACTTTAAACCATGAATGGATCTCTGCAACTTACATATCTTTCCAACATCCTTTGGATCAACAAAACCCTCGGGTTGTGTCATGTACACATCCTCGAGGAGATTCCCGCTATGGAATGAAGTCTTGACATCCATCTGTCAGATCTCTAGTCATAGTATGCAGCAATAGCAAGTAGAATCCGAATGGATTTGAGCATCGCTACTGGGAAGAAAGTTTCATCATGGTCTACACCATGATTTTTCTTGAAACCTTTCGCAACCAGTCGTGCTTTGAAGGTATTCACCATACCATCCATGTTAGTCTTCTTATTGAAGACCCACTTGCACCCTATGGGTTTTACCCCTTCGAGTGGCTCAACAAGGTCCATACCCTGTTTGTATACATGGATTCCATTTCGGATTCTATGGCCTCAAGCCACTTCTTAGATTTCGGCCCAATTATGGCCTCCTGGTAGGTTACAGGCTCATCTTGATCCATGAGCAGCACATCACCTTCCTAAGTCAGGAGAAGTCCATATCTCTTAGGTTTGTGACGTGGCCTGTTAAACCTACACAAGTCTTGTGTTACTTGAACCAGTGGTTCAACCACAACATCTTGTGGAAACCGGTTCCTGTTCCATTGTAGGCGAGTCAATATTTTGTGGTACTTGGATTTCTCCAAGTTCTACAATCCTCCCATTGTCTCCTTTAGAGATATTCCTTCTCAAGGAACACTTCAGTTCTAGAGACAAACACTTTGTCCTCGAAGGGGTTGTAGAAATAATATCCTTTGGTTTCCTTAGGATATCCGACAAATATACACTTATCTGATTTGGGCCCAAGTTTATCCATCATAAGACGTTTCACCCTAACATACCCAAATCCTCATAAATGACAAATTAGGTCTTCGGCCCATCCATATCTCATATGGAGTCTTTTCAATCGCCTTAGATGGAACACGGTTAAGAGTGAATCCAGCTGTAAGTTGAGCAAAGCCCCAGAAAGAGTCAAAAAGGTCTGAATGACTTATCATGGATCGTACCATGTCTAACAAGGTACGATTCCTCATTTTGGACATACCATTCCATTGTGGCATTCCAGGAGGAGTGAGTTGGGACACTATCTCACACTCTCTCATATAGTCATCAAATTCTTGGCTTAAGTATTCATCACCACGATCTAATCGTATGACCTTAATACTTTTGCCAAGTTGGTTCTTTACTTCATTTTTGAACTCTTTGAACTTTTCAAAAGTTTCTGATTTGTGTCATACACAAATCCATATCTACTGAAGTCATCAGTAAATGTGATGAAGTAAGGAAAACCACCTCTAGCAGACTTGTTTAGGGGCCCACATACATCACTATGTATCAAACCCAAAAGATCACTGACCCCTTCACCTTGCCTGATGAATGGGGCCTTAGTTATCTTCCCCAACAAGCAAGATTTACATACATCAAACGATTCACAATCGAATGATTCCAAGAGTCCATCCTTATGGAGCTTGGAGATGCGTTTCTCACCTATATGGCCTAATCGGCAATGCCAAAGGTTTTCGCATTTATATTATAGATGGGCATATGAGGATTAAGGACATAAAGTCCATTATCCAAATACTTGCTAGCATAGAAAATATCATGTGACTGATGTTTCTACCAATAGCTGGAACATAATAACACTTATTTAGTTCCAAACAAGCCCTAGAGGCAAAGTCAAAACTTCTATAGTTAATGCAACAACTTTTGCTCCATTTCCTATTCACAGGTTAACTTCACTTTTAGTCAACGTCCTACTCCCTTTGATCCTTCACATTAATGTGAGATCCACATGCGGTATCAAATACCCATGATTTTGAAGTAAGTTGACTTCTACAATATAATGCTCGAAGAGGAAGTCATACTTCCTTTCCTTTCATATACTCTTTATGGTATCTTTAGCAGTTTTCAAATGTCCGGTCAAACCGCAATAAAATCAACTGCCTTCATTTGCAACCCTACCTATTAGCTCCAAGACAGAAGTACTGGGCTTGAACTTGTTGTTGCCCTTGTTCTTCTCCTTGTTTAGAAGGCTTAAGATTTTTCCTTTCAAGACTATCACAATAGTCTACCCTTATCTACTTTAGAGACTCTGCTCGGTAGTTTTCAACTTCCTTTGCAATCTCTAGTAGAGGTCTGTCAAAATCGTTCATAACGAATTGACTATAACTCTATCCAGCAACAATTGCAAGAACGTATCACTGGCCAACATTTGGCCAAAAGGAAATATGATTTTATCAAGTTCTTAATGTACTCAATAATATGAAGCACATCGTAACTGTCGGGATTTCCCTTCTGTCAGTTCACAACTGAAAAAGGGTCAGAAAGACTTATGGTTCTTATGCATTGCATGCTCTCAATAGAGCATCATGAGGTGCATGATCATATCATGCACCTTCATGGTTGCAAGCATGAAGAATCTTACATCCAGGACATCGACTTGATGCTTCTCATAAGCATTCTTTTCGATCCTAGTAGGAACTGGTTGCACAGTTGGAATCATTTGCTCGAGAACAAACAACCATTTCTCGTACTTGAGGACAATCCTCAAATTTTGTACCAATCCAGAAAAACTAATTCTGGATACTTTGTCCTTCTCAAGGACAAATCGCAGTAATAACTTAGTGTTTTATTTAATGGTAATTTTAATTACAGAAATATGTAAAAAAATAAGTATCATGATAAAACATATTCAATAAGGTCTTTTATTAAATACGCTCCCACTATTTTACTCAAATCAATGACCCTCATCATTGACTCGAAAAATCCCGTTGGAAGATTTTCTAGTGAGACCAAGATCCATATTCCACCTCGTTCTGAGTCAACTTTGGCTGATCTCCCAAAACTTAGTTATTTAGGTAGGAAACTCTTTTCCAATTACATCTCATGTAACTCTTGGATCAGTTGGGTGAATAACTCTTATTCTAATTCATCTCATGAATTAAAGCCCAACTCAACGCCTCTAAGCCTTTCAATCCTATTGAATTTGGCTTAGTTAAGTTAGACCTAATGGATAGCAATTGGACATTACAATTGTCCCATCGCGCCTTACTAGTATAGAAGAATGCACTCCGCTTTGGCGGACCTACACTCATTCGATATTAGTCTTGACGAGTGCTAAACATTGGAAGGCTCTTGAACTTAATATTTCCTTTTGAGAGATTTTTAATTAGTGATCTCACCGGCATTGTATCTCATACAAGGCGTCTCTCAGCATCCATGCATACATGCTATTATACATTTAATAAACATACATAATATTTAAAACTTACATGTATACATACATTTCATGCATCACATACACAATCACATACACAAACATACATCTCATACATTTCATGCATCTCATACATAAATATATAAGAAGGTAGTATAGTTATGGCCTCCTAAAAAAGGAAAGAATTAAATAACTAATCTATTACAATTCTTTGACCCTCGAGCAAGCTTCTCAAGCCTCTCCCACGGTGTCATCATTTGGTGTTGGCTTCTCTTCAACTCGAGCAATTACATTTATGTAAAATAAATAAATAAAGGCACGACACGCAGATCGTATTTAAATAAATAAATCACGACACGCAGATCGTATTTACCCAAAATATAACACCATAATCTAGGGCCTAGTAGGACTCTTGATTAAGCGCAAAATAATTATACCACTACAGAAAAAGAGTTGCTAGCAGTAGTATTTGCTTTTGATAAATTTCGTCCTTATTTGGTTATGTCTAAGGTTGTTGTTTATACTGACCATTCTGCTATTAGACATTTGCTTGCCAAACAGGATGCCAAACCAAGATTGATCAGATGGGTGTTGTTGCTACAAGAGTTTGATGTGGAAATTAGAGACAAACGGGGTGTGGAAAATTCAGTGGCAGACCATCTCTCAAGAGTGGATGCTTCTGTCAGACCACAAGTTGAAGAGGCCATAAAAGAGACATTTCCTGATGAGCAATTATTCTCGGTTTCCAAACTTCCCTGGTATGTAGATTTTGTCAACTACAAGGCAGGTAATAAACTTCCCCCTAATCTTTCATATGCTCAGCGTAAGAAATTTCTTTCTGATGTTAAGTATTATTATTGGGAAGAATCCTTATCTGTTTAAGGTATGTAGTGATAAAATTATTAGGAGATGCATTCCTGAGGTTGAGACACATGCTATTTTAAAGCACTGCCATTCTAGGGAAGCTGGCGGCCATTTTGGCCCAACTAGAACAGCTCAAAAAGTTCTTCAATGTGGCTTGTAACACCCATTTTCTTGATTAAGGAATCAGACAATAATTAAGTTGGTGTGAGAGCTTAATTTTGTTTGTTAGGTGTTAATTAGTATGTGTTTCAAATTTGGGGTCAATCAGACTTCAAACGAGTTCAACGCGACGAAACGTGTGAATCAGAGTTTCTGGTCAAACTGGTCAACGCGGGTTAGGCCGGGCTCAGGTATGTTGAGCCAGGCTCAGAAAATTAGGCCGGGCGCAGGTTTGTTAGGCCGGGCGCAACACAAAGGCGATGATCTACGCATTTGGGTCGGGCGTAGAAAATTTGAGCCGGGCGTATGAGGCTGAGCCGGGCGTAATCAGTGCTAACTCACCCCCTTAGTCTTTAAAATGCTAGAAAGTTGTAGAAAGTTTTAGAATTTTTGAGAGGGACCAGGAGAGAGCTCGAGAGTGAGAGGGAGAAAGTGGGTTTTGGAGAGGAAAATTGATTCTGAGGAAAATCCGTCCATCCGATCGTAATTCCGACTTCGAATCTGTGACCAGCACAGTGAATACTACGAGTATTAGCTAACATTTCTTCGGTCCAACTGAGGTAATGCTCAAATCCCTAACTTGGCATTGTCATTTACATCTCTTAGATTCTTGCTTCAATATAAGTTCTATTTGAGAAACTATCGCAAGATTAGAGTTCATGACATTGCTAGGACTCTGTCCATATGTTAGGGCAAATTTTGGAGCATCAAGGAACTCCCTGGGGTGCAAGGGAGCAGCTGGTTAGAGAGGAAGAGAAGTTTGGATAACGATACCGGATAATCCAAGGTGGGGAGAAAGTAACCGACATTGTCGGGGAGGCAAGCATAGAGTAACAGTCATTTATGCATATGTGTAGGGTGCCCCAGACCCTACTAGTATATTGAATAATCAACAATAGCTAAACCGTAATATAATAATATTTTTTTAAAATATGGTCTTGGGTTTAGTTATTGTAGATTTATCAATGTTAGGCTTGAAACCCTAGGCTAGATAGCTGATAATGATTGGGGTTGTTTGCTATGTCTGTTACTGTGATGACTACTATAACATGCTTGGTTGTGATGATTGATGTGATAGCCTGATATTTTATTATTATAATTTGATGATTGTTGGATGAATAGGATTGACTGATAGTGTGATTTGATTATATTGAGAGTTGACACCGTGGTAATGCCTTGAGACTGTGGCTTTGAGGCCGGGGATGTACTGCCATCCAATCTGAGACTGTGATTTTGAGATTTGGATTATGAGAGAAGGTTCCGGTGTTAACTTAAGGATGGTTGTTGCATTGCATATTGCCAAGGTGGTGAACCGTATGACAGGGAGTCATATGAGGTAGTCATACGAGGTTAGTTGTACTCGAGTGCGAGTACGGATTACGGAGGGGCCGGTCTGTGAAAAGACCTTGGGGATGTACGAACTGGACTCGGGAGGCTCACAGTGACCATTAGGTAGCTCCTAGTGCGTCGTGTACCCCGGTAGAGCCTAGTTATCCCGACCTTACCCTGAGTATCCATGTCTAAGGTTGACTATCCGAGGCGACCCAGATGCCTCTGATGGAGCAGAGCTCACAGAGAGATGCACTCTTATGGGTCACGACGAGCGGAAAAGTTACCTAGACAAACTAACTGACGTTCCTTAAGCAGAGAGGCTTGATAAAGGAATGTCTTGGGGTTGAGACCCGGAGGAGATATATCGGCCGACATGCATAGGAGTGAGACTCCTTAGAGGAATAATCTGAGAGCATGATCTTGAGGATGATTGTGTTGGTGTGACTTGATGGATGATTGTTTGTTTGTTGTATGTGATATGTTTATGTGATTGCTATTCTATGTATCCCCATCCCCATTTTTATGACTATGATCTATTGCTTATCTCCCTCTTTTCCTCTATTTCCTTGTATGTATATCCATTAGATGAGCAGTGTGAGCAAGACTACGACATCACCGGATCTGGGATACAGACCGAATCATTACCTACAGAGGATCCCTCCCAGGATCCCAATTCTCGGTGATGTGGAGATTGTGTATCATGATGATCGTGGATGGCAGGTCGACCATTCACGATTCTTCATGACGTATACCGGCCTAGTCAGTTTGTATATACATATGGGAGAGGGTCCGTACTTTCATTTGGATGGTCCGTATCGAATATCACAGAGATTGCCTTTTTCGGAGATGTGGTATCCACCTCGTCAGAGGGAATTTCTCGATGACATGTCGAATATGGTGGATCGTTCGGTAGCGAGGAGCGGAGTTGGCATGGTCCAGAGAGGTCGTAGGCAGAGGAGTGTCCAGACGATGTATCACTATCGTCGCCGACGTGTGGTTATGAGCAGCGATGAGTTGGTTTGGGAGCCTAGGACCCGTTATGGCAGGGTCTATCGACGCCATTACGGAGAGGGTGAGGGTAGCTCCAGGCGCCCATATCGTCAGTGATATGGTTATGTCAGTTGTGCCTGTTAGGACGAGAGTCTCTGTGAGTTCTTTTTGCTTTTTGATGTATTTTGAGAGATGGGATGGGTAGTATCAGGACCTCTTCTTATGTCTATTATGTCTGTGACCAGTTTAAGTATGTTTTCTTTTAGTTTGCAGTGTTTGTATAGTTGTAAGGTTAAGGATCCCTCGGTTGGGATCTATGGTACATTGTGGAGACTGGATGTACATATTATGTATATATGATCGATGTATGCTTTAATCCGCTATGCATGCTTTAAAACGAATTTAATTTTATTCCTTCCGTTATATATTTATTTTCAAATGTAATAAATGTGTTAACATTAATTACGGATTAAGGTTTAATTAATTAGGATTTTCTTAATGGGACATCGGGGTGTCTCATGGCTTTTACTGGCCCACTCTTTTTAAGGATGCATATAATTTTGTGAAATCTTGTGATAGGTGTCAGAGGAGTGGGAATACTTCTAGAAAACATGACATGCCTCTAAATAATATTTTGGTTTGTGAATTATTTGATGTTTGGGGCATTGATTTCATGGGACCTTTTCCCAAATCTTTTTCAAATCAATATATTCTGGTTGCTGTGGATTATGTTTCAAAGTGGGTGGAAGCAGTGGTTTTACCCACTAATGATGCTAAAGGAGTTATAAAGTTTTTAAAGAAAAATATTTTTACAAGATTTGGCACTCCTAGAGCAATCATTAGTGATGGTGGCACCCATTTTTGTAACAAACAATTTGATAATCTTTTGAGAAAATATGGTGTCACTCATAAGGTAGCCACCCCTTATCACCCACAAACTAGTGGGCAAGTTGAGGTTTCCAATAGGGAGTTAAAGAAAATTTTGGAAAGAACAGTTAACAGTTCTAGGAAAAATTGGTCTTTAAAACTTGATGATGCATTATGGGCATATGGAACTGCATTTAAAACTCCCATTGGCATGTCCCCCTATAGATTGGTTTTCGGAAAAGCATGTCATTTACCTGTTGAGTTAGAGCATAAGGCTTACTAGGCCTTGAAATTTTTGAATTTTGATATGCATCTTGCAGGTGAAAAGCGCTTATTGCAGCTTAATGAGATGGATGAATTCCGTCTTGAGGCATATGAAAATGCCAAACTATACAAGGAGCGCACTAAAAAGTGGCATGACAAGCACATTCAAAAGCGTGAGTTTCATGTTGGTAGTAAAGTTCTAATTTTTAACTCACGACTTTGTTTGTTTCCAGGAAAACTAAAATCTAGGTGGATTGGCCCTTATGAAGTTACCAAAGTCTTCCCATATGGCGTGCTTGAGGTAACCAGAGATGGGAAAGAAACCTTCAAGGTTAATGGGCAGAGAGTGAAGCATTACGAGGATGGCGTGGTACCTGAGCACTACACAATAAACTTGGAATAACACCCCTCTCGGGAACAACCATCAGGCTCGCGACGTTAAACAAGCTCTTCGCAGGAGGCAACCTGTGTTTCTTTCGATATCCTTTTATTAACTGTTTATTTGGTAGATGAAACTTCCTCATTTCTTTTTCCTTAATTTAATTTTTTAGGAATTGAATTAAGTGTAGGGAGATTAGAAAGTTTCTTAAAAAAAATATAAAAAAAAAAAAATAATAATAATAAATAAATAAAAAATGAAAAATGATTGGGGCAGATACTCTTGCTGGTGCTTACTTCTGGTAAGCGTTGAATTGAGCACGACCGTGCTTAGTAATGAGCACGACCGTGCTCCTCTACTGGTTTGAATAAGTTAAAATGGGGTTGAGCACGATCGTGCTTACTAATGAGCACGACCGTGCTCCTTTTCTGATTCAAATTCGAATTTGAAATTGATTTTGAATTTTTAAATGGGCTGAGCACGACCGTGCTTAACATTAAGCACGACCGTGCTCCTACACTGATTTGAATTATAAATAAAGGAGGACAGGGAGAGCGTGGATTAGGATTAACCGCGTTCTCACCTTCTCCTTCTTACTTTTTGCTCTGGCAGCCCCTTTACCCCTTCCCTATAGTGTTTTTGCTCCAATTATTAAAAGGTATCTTCTTCATGTTTTCCATTCTTACTGTATGTTACAGTGAATGAATGCATGATGTGATCCCTTCTTGTTTCCCTTTGCTTTCCTTTATTCTTGTTTTCTTTTATTATTAAATTACGAATACTGACCAAGATTTTATTTGTGAAAACAGATGTCATTCTCAATCTCCTCGGATCATCCAGAGTTTTAACACATCAAAAATTCAATCAGGGACAGACTGTGCCCATTCCCAGAAGTTGAAGTTTTGACTAAAGAACAAAGGGAGAAGATTGCTACCAATTCTTACCCCGGATACACTCCATCTCGCTCTTATTTCTATCAGGACGCAAACGAGTATGCCTGGGTAGAGACCCTTAGAGATATAGAGCGGAGGGCAGAAGAACGCCCACGTGGATACAGTGCTGGGTGTAAGTGCTATCATGACATGGTTGACAGGAAAATCAGGAGACCGGACCAGATCCCATTCCCAGAGATAGAGCGCTACACTGAAAAGGAGAGAGACAGATGGTGTGACCTTTACTTGGTAGAAGCTGAAGCAACAAATGATTATGCATATCTGAAGATTGAAGAGGCTAGGCTTGCTAAGCTAGCATTGGAAGAAGATTCGGAAGGAGAACCGAAGGAGGAGGAGAAAGAGAAGGAGTCCTCTCGGACTCCTTGAGATAACAATTTCTAAACCCTTCCCTTTGTTTTTCTTTTTCCAAAATTTGCAAATAATTTTTGGTCATAAAAAAAAAATAGTGTCAATGAGTCTAAGTAGGTAATCTGTTTTTGCTCAGTAATTACATAATTAATTAATAAAAAAAAATTGATTGAAAATTAAAAAAAAAAAAAAAAAAAAACACGGCCGTGCTCAGCAGCGATTTTGAAAAAAAATAAAAGTGGTCAGAGCACGGGCTAGGGTTCATTTGTTGAACCCGTGCTCCCTCTGCAACTCTCCCAAAACCCTAGCACCCCCAACACAGCAACCCCTTTTCTCCAACTTTTGCTCATCACTTCACTTAACCCAGGTAATTTTCCATGTACCTCTGTCTATTATTGCTCCTTACTCGGTTTAAGTGGGTATGTGGTAATATGATTGGGTTTTTCTTCCTTTGCTGTGTGAATACCATGAGAATACGCATAATGTTCATGATAATTGCTTTTGCTTGTGGTTTCTGTATGCACATGCATTGTTAGGGGTGATTTTGGTATGCGTTTTGGGTTTCTGTCAATCGCTGTTTTCTGCATTTTCTGGATTTCTGCTTCGAGCACGGTCGTGCTCATCACTAAGCACAACCGTGCTGTTCATCATCTGCAGTTTCTGGGTTTCATAACTAAGCACGGTCGTGCTCATCATTAAGCACGACCGTGCTGTTCTTCATTTTCCAGAAACAACCAGAATCAATGAGCACGACCGTGCTGTCTGTTAGCAAGGCCGTGTTCATTCATTTTCCAGAATTAAAAAAAAAAAACACACACACAAATCATCATAGAGAGTGCATGCATCAACTATACTGCTTATTGCTTATGATGCCCTGATTTAGTGCCTGAGCTATTTGTAATTTCCCTCGGCACTGACGTACTTTCTATTTGATTTTCAGGACTATGCCTCCTAAACACACTCGTCAGGCTGCTCAGGCTCCACCACCTCTTCAGGGTGACTATCCGCAGTTTCAGCGACCTGAGCATATTCAGAGATTTCATAGGCTAGACATGGACTTATTGGCTGTTCATGGGCTTGCTCCCCATGTCCAGCAGCTGATTCGGCATATTGGGTGGGAGCGCATCGGATCCATCACACCTCCTACTTATCGAGAGCCCACCCTGGAGTTTCTCTCCACATTGAGCTATGTGTGCGATGATGAGGAGGCGGATCCTCTCGTCATTTTTCAGATGCATGGGATACAGCGGGAGTTGACTCTGACTGAGTTCAACATCCGCATCGGCTTTGCGACTGCAGAGTCAGTACAGACTGATCTGTACCAGATGGGATTATTGGAGCCCCCAGTTGATTTTATCTATTCGATCATGTGGGCCTCGATCACCGGTGGGGATGCATACTATAACCCCCAGATGTCGAAGGCCTCCACCATCACTGACATGCCACTGCGTGTGATTCACCGCTGGTTAGCTCACTCCATCACAGGTCGCTACTCCACGCAGGGCGTGGTTTCGAGGACAGATCTGTATATCCTCTGGTGTATGGCTCAGGCACGACCGCTGAACGCCGGCTATATCTTCCTATAGACATGCCTGAACATTGGCATGAGGCTGAGAGAGGGGCAGACAGGATATATCTTGGTGGGATCCTACATTAGTCAGCTGACACTTAGCTTCGGCGCCATGGACCCGCGTGCACAGCAGATGTGTCCTATGTTCACCATTGATGAGAGGATGCTAATGCACATCGGTGTTTTGGTGCGTGATTGACGAGGGGGTCTACGCGTCGCTGCTCCAGTTGCCGCTCAGGAGGAGCCTGCAGCTGAGGCCCAGGATGAGCACCCACAGGAGGATGTTCACATAGATGAGCAGCCTGTTCCACCACCACCGCAGGGAGCCTTGGATACCCTCATCACTCATTTGGACAGCCTCCAGTTAGGTGTCTATGCTCGCTTGGATGTTCATGAGGCGCAGGTCCAGGGTCTATACCACCAGATGGATGTTCAGGACACACAGGTCCAGGGTATCTTGGACGCACAGGACGAGCAGTTAGCGGCTATGTTCCAGATGATGCAGCGCCATTTTGGCCCTCCTCCACAGTGATTTTATTTTATTCATTTTTGTACACAAGTTGATATGCTCTTGTATAAAAAATGAATAATCAGTCAAGACTACTTTTACTGGGAAGATATCTATCTCTATCTCTTTCGTTCTAGCTTAGTTAATTTTTCTTTTCCATGCTTGTGCTTTTAATTGTTTGCATTGGGGACAATGCTAGATTCTAAGTGTGGGGAGGGGAAATTACTTGTGCTTTTATTCCTCTGCATTGAGGACAATGCTAGATTTTAAGTGTGGGGAGGGGAAATTCAATTTTGTCTTTACTAAGTGCACACAGATTCACTTGATTTATATGTCACATACACTTAGCTAACTGTGATAATTGCATTATGTCCTTGGGTGATGATTCTGTGCCACAATTTTGTCGAGAATCTAGAGATCTGTATTATTAGGGGACCCAATTCAAAATTTTTATTACCATGATAGACATATAACTTAAATTGGGTTGGGGATTATCAATTGAAAGCTGAAAATTAGCATGAGGTTCCTTGTTTGATTGTTTTTCATTGAATTGAGCTACTAAATGTGAGGCTTGAACCATTATAGGGGTATTTGTTAAATCATGAATATTCACCCCTCTCTTTGTTTGTGTGATGTTCCCCAAGTTTTTACATTCTAGAACTTGTTTTGTGACCATTTCAAGGCGAATTTGATTTGCATGCATGTTGAATATGATTGAGGCAATTGTAGGTATTTTTCTGGCCTTCAGATATATTGTTTTGCCATGTCCATTAGTTGCCCATTTTGAGCCTTAAAAAAAAAAAAAAAAAAATTTCTTGGTACCCAAGTATTAATTCAAAAGTTGTTTGGCGGTAACCTCTTGGAAACATAAATGGAGTAATTAGATTTGGAATATATTAATGAGATATTGCTTATGTATGGGTGGCAAAAATTATTGTTAGGAATTTCTCTCTTTGATGTGAAAATAAAAAAATTTTGAAAAGAAAGAGAGATGAAAATAAGTGTTGATTTGAAAAAAAAAAAGAAAAAGGAAAAAGTAGTGTAAATGTGAAATGCATTAGAATGGATGAATGATGTTATTCTATAATTCATTTCTAATGCTCCATTTATGCTCTAAGGGTTATTTGCTTAATTCTTGATTCCCTTTAGTCATTTGTATATTCCTTTTCTTTCTTTTTCCTACCTGACATTATTTCACTACTAAAAATGTTAAAATTAACAACGGAAATTAGCGACGGAACATATTTGTCACAAACAGCGACGAATTTAGCGACGAATTATGTTTTAATTTACAATTTCTAACAATTTGCTATTTAGCGATAGATTCAGTGACGAAACCTGTAGCCGTTGAATATCTCGTAGCAAAATCCGTCGTAAAATTATTTCTTTGACATTATTGACGGAATTAGCGACAAAAAAACATTCGTCGTAAGTCATCCCGTCGCTAAATTCGTCGCTGATCTTTTTATTTGAATTTACCAACGAACATAAAACGACGTTAAAATTTCCGTCACTAAATCCATCATTAATATTCTATTTGAAACCATAGCTCAAGAATTCATCGCTAAATTCGTCGTTGAAATTAGCAACAGATTCAGTGACGATTTTTTTATTTATTGGTAATTCAGTTTTCTATTTTCTATATCTTTACTCTGTTGCAAAGAGAAGGTGAGTGATAGATATGTTTCTACACTCCACCGCCGACAACATGTCACCTCCCCACCACCCGCATCACCTTCCCCAGCCACTACCGCTGCTGCCACGAAATCCTACATCGTCACCCCCAATGAATCCATGGCCCCATTGAAGACAGCGACAACGGTATCGGTGCGATGGCGACTCGCGGTGGCCAGATACGTTCACGGCGGTGGCGACTCGTGGTTGAGATCCGGTGGTTAGCGGTAACGGAGTAGCGGCGGAGACAGTGCGGTGGCGGCTGAGATCTGAAGTGGCTGGGATCTCCATCTCTATATCTCGACCTCCATTTCTCTCTGTGATCTCGATCTCGATCTCTCACTCTCAGATCTCGATCAGCACCTTAGTCTCCAACGCTCTGTTTTAGGATTTGCACCTCTATCTCTGGGATTTGTTCTCTTTCTCTCTCTCTCTCTCTATTCAAAGGTGAGTTTCGAAATTTTCTATTTCCTAAGCTCTGAATCTGTTCTTCGTTTATGCCTAGGGTTCGATCTGAGTCGTCTTCTACATATATTTTTTAAAATTAGAGTTTTTTCAAGAGAATTAATAGGTTGATTGTTAAGAGGATTTGGAGTTTTTTTAGTAAAATACTCAGAAAGATTAACATCACATGCATGGTTGTTGTTGAAAAGGTCTATGATGCACACCAAGTGCTTGATAAAATGGCTCAATGAGAATTACTGCTATTTATATGCTTGCTTGTTCATGATTTCATTTGGTTTAGGTTGTCATGATTATGGATGTTTGGGAATATGACCTTATGTGATTGCCATTTTTAACATGTTTATGTTGAAGCAAGTAATTGCCATGTTGTCAGCATCTAAAGAAATCTTTGATTTAATGGCAGATGGGAAATCCTTTGGATGAAGTAACAGAAGAGCAGAGGGATGCTGCACAAGTAGCACAATCAAGAGCAATGGATGCTGTATCAGAAGGTACATTACTTATTTGTCAGAAACTGGAACTTAGATTTTTGGATTCCACGTTCCTTTTTATTTTATTTTTTTATTTCTTCATTAAAAGTGCTTCATTTAATTAATCAATGAACTAATTATAGACAAGTTGAAAGGGAAAGGACTGGGCGGTTCACTGCTATTCACAAGCACACAGAGAAGGAACAATTGTAATGTGAAAGCCTTGGGTTTGCTATAGTCATCACAGCTTTATCTCATTAACATTAAATGGCCACTGTCCTTTTAGCCTTGGTCTCTTTTTTCTTATCTTAGCAACTAGCAAGTGAGAGTTGAAAACAAGAAATAAAGGAGAGTTAACTACTTGTCAGCTTCATTTCAAGCCCTGTTGAAGATCTTACACCCACCATTGGTAATTTATTATTGCTGATTGCATAAACCAATTATTTTTGTGTCGTTCCTCAGTCCTCACTGTACTTTTATTACTGTTACTTGTATCTTCAAGCCCTTTACAAGCATGGGATTTCACTGTCACACTTCTTTCTTATAGATTGTGGATCTATTATTTACAGTGACATAATTAAAGTTGAGTGTTGAATTTGTGATTTTTTTCAAATAAGTTTTTGTTAAGAAGCTGCTTTAATTAAATTTCAGACTTATTGAAAATCAATTGTTCATTTTACTTTGTTGTTATAATTGAATCAATTGGCCTTAGGTTATTGATTATGCCTAATACTTTGGCAATTTCATGTCATTTTTTAAACATTAAATGCTCTATTGTTTTGTTTCTTTTCTGCCACTAGAATTAATAAACAATTGAATTTCTGCTCTCCTTGCCATGACCATGACACCATGCTGCTTTTATCTGATGTGAGTTTTAATATGATATAATGTCATTTCCATGATCTATAGGTGTTGATTTTAAGATCAAAATGCTCACAGTAGGTGGGAAGAGATTAAAACTAACAATCTGGGACACTGGTAATATGTAGTCAAATCATATGCTTTTAGTTCTTGAAATTATACCTTTGTTGCTGGCAGCATGCAAATTTTGATTCAAACAAATAGAACGAAATTCCCCTCTTAGAGTCTTTCTGTTGAATCACTTGTCCATTGACTTAAAATAACATTACATTACATCTATTGCAGTTGGGCAAGAAAGGTTCAGGACTCTAACCAGCTCTTACTATAGAGGAACACAAGGAATAATTCTCGGTATATGCTAAAATGACTTATGTGCATGTGATTATTTGATTCTTCTGCTTTATGGAGAATTTTGTGTTTGCAACTATCATTATTGGACTCTGTTTCAACTCTACTTTCATTGATGCTCTTGACATTTGTTATTTAAGAGTGATGCCTGATAATGGAAGATCAAAACTAAGCATTTGCAAGGAATACTAACATTTGTTATGAACCATGGTTTAAACCTGTTCCAGGGTTAATTTATCAATAATTAAATAGGTTTTACCATTGCAATTATTGTAACAAGTAGCTTCTCAAAACCATCCCCCGAAGGTGCTTCATGACTTTTTAGCAGCACCATAATTATTCCTATTTTCAGTTGTGTTAATTTTTGGCTTGAAGAATTTGTTAAGCACATTTTTCTTGGGGCTATTGGGGCCTTTCTGAAACAAACAGTTTGTAATGGATAAGATGGTTAATGCATGTGCTTGAATTATTTATTGCTAGTTAGCATCTTTTAAATTTGATGCTTTCTATTTATATAGTGCTTCATTTTCTCTTCCTTTTAGTTTATGATGTCACAAGGAGGGACACCTTTACAAACTTATCAGAAGTGTGGTCTAAAGAAGTGGAACTCCATTTAACTAACCAAGACTGCGTGAAGATGCTGGTTGGAAATAAAGTTGATAGAGTAAGTTTTGTGCTATAGTCAACTTATGTGTGATCATACTATCCTTTCCCTCAATACTATGTTGCTGGGTTCAGATCCTAAAATTATTGGCTTCTGTAACTTATATATTCAAATTTGACCAGAAATGCCAGGGGTGGTTTCAGTTTTTCCAAATTATAAAAGAAAGCTGCACAGAACTCATTCATGGGACTTCTGGATGACCAAACCATGGAGACTCTTGGGTACTCTATCAAAAACCAAGAAAATATCATCATTGGTTTCATTGATACTGGTGAGCAATCTTAAACATTTACAGTATAATATGATAAGTTGATAATTTTTATGTAGCAATCACTTCATCCCCAAATTAAGTATGAAATTGATAACCTATTCCTCAAAGTCCTACAAAGACATTTATCGGTTCACAAGAACTTCCACTTCCACACTTCATTTATTATTACTTTAGTAGCAGAAATTATGTCCCTGTATCTCTCTACTTTTAACTTTAGCAGCTTAGAGGAAAGTATAATTAATAACATTGGAGATTGGACTCCACAGGGCGTCCCCTGTTCTGTTGTTGTACAATTAATCCAAGATATCAAACTTAAGGTTGAAAACATCACACCGGGAAAAAAATAGTTTCGGCACTGCATGTTGAAAATGCTCCTTTGTTGTGACAGACCTTAATTACTTTAATCATGTTGATAAATGGGAATCACAGTGTTATTTTTTATAATATATTTAAAACATATTGAATAAATCTTAGTTTATTTTTAGAATATATTGTGAACCAATTAATCATCTAACTGATAAAGCAATCTTATTTGATTAAAGATCGATTCTAATATAAGAGTTATTATTTTATCTTTTATATTATATTGCAACATATCTTATTTTATAGCTTTAAACTTAATTCTTCAACAATTTTGTTCATAATCAATATTGACACAGGAATTTGGCTTGAATCCCCAAGCTTACCGACATGCCTCCAGTGCCACCTGGATGGAAAGGCCTAGCACTTGGGGCCATTCTCATGGATGTGAAGCAGGCCACAACTCTAGCTTCAGTGGCCATACTGGTATTTTTGTTAGCTGGTGGTTACTACATTCAACAAATGCCATCTTTATGTAATAGTCACTTTAGTTGATTTGTATTCACTTCCATTATATGGATTCAATACTTTATCTAGTTGATTTTACACTTTCACAAGTACTTTTGTATTGAACACTATGACATTTATTTTATATTGATTTTGATATTTATGACTTGGTCATGGTTTATATGTATATTTTTATCTTATATATTCAGGTTTTGTTTAATCAAAGGTAGCAAATTGATGTTTTTCTTGTAGTGGATGTTGCAAAAATTAGCAATAAGTTCTTTGTCGTCATTAAATCCGTCACAAAACACCTTTTTTTGTTGTTAAATTCGTTGCTAAAATCCTATATTTGTTGTTAAATTTGTCGTTAATTATGACAAATAATATAATTTTTGTCGCAGGTAGCGACGACATACTCTCGTCACAATCAGTGACAAATGTATTTTCGTCATAAATAGCGATGAATCCCAATTCGTCGTAAACAGTGATGAATCCTAATTTGTCGTAAACAGCGATGATTGCCCATCCGTCGTAAGCAGCGACGAATCCCAATTCGTCATAAACAACGATGGAATTACAAAATTCAAAGTTATGTTTTTTAAACATTTTTAGCGACGGATTTTTTATTGTTAGCGACGACTTTTTGTGTCGCTGACAGCGACGACGTACAAAGTACGTCGTTAAATTTAGCGACGCCACTTTTTTCGACGGATTTTTTCTCGTCGCTAATTTCGTCATTGATTAATTTAGCGACGAATTTTTCATCTTTGGAGACGAAATATGCCTGTCGTTGATTTCAATTTTTTTAGTAGTGTTTCCATGGCTACGTTACAACCCATGAAAGACCTCTTGATTCTAGATGCATGTAAACTTTTAGTGGAGATTTGGTCTATAAACAGGCTTATGGTAATGTACTTTCTTTTGGGAACTTGAGTGATAATTGTCTTTACCTTTTTACACTTAGAGAGTTGTGAGAAGAGTGACCCTTTATTTCATTGAGAAGTTTGATTTCAAGGAACCTAAACCTCTAATTGGGCAATCTCTTGATCTTTCCCATAGAAATAGAGGTTGATAAAATGTCATCGTATATGAAAATTTAGGATCCCTTGATGGTTAGTTCTTTGATTTTCTCATATTTCTTTTAGGCCAGGATTATTGCTTGAGGACAAGCAATCCTTAAGTGTGGGGAGGTTGATAAACTGTCATTTTGTATACTTTATTGTTGGAAAATTAGGTGTGATTTATTATTTATTTGAATATTATTGTGAATACTCACCCTATTTCTCATGATTATTGTAGAATTTGTCATCATGGCAGTGGAGCATTTAATTGGAGAAAAAGCAACAAATCTAGAAGATTTTTGGATAAAAAGATACAATTCTGAAGTTTCAAAGGAGCACGGCCGTGCTCAACATTAAGCACGACCTTGCTTGGATTGCTGGATTGACGTCGATTTGTAAGCACGACCGTGCTCATTATTGAGCACGATTGTGCTCTTCAGTAAGGCCTTGCTGACTTTCTCAATTTTAGCACGGTTTGACGCCGTTTTAGTTGAGCACGACCGTGCTCATCATTAAGCACGACAGTGCTCGTGTCTCAGAGGCCCAATTACGTAGGTTTTTACGTTGCCAATATAAGGGAGTGATTGGAGTCATTCTAGGCAGCTTTTGCACAGCAGCCGTTCTACACCAGAGACAGCAGCCGTCGTTGAGCACAGCGAGGAAGATCGAGTCTTGAAGTGAAGGACCGTCTCCCAATTGATTTGAAGACTGCTTCGCGTCAAAAGGGTGTTCGGTTTTAGTTTTCTTTTTCTCTTTTATGGATTGTTACATGTCTTTGATTTGTATAGTGATTAGTATGACTATGCGTAGCTAAATTCATTCATAGGGTAATGGTGGATCTTATGTTTTGATACCGTTGATGTTTGCCTAATTTTAATATGATTCAGTCTTTCTGTTAATTAATTGGTTTAATCCTTGTGTTTGAACTTCTATGAGATTTGATCATTCTTTACTAAGTTAGTTAATTGACTGGCGACCGTACCACAATTAGTTAACGGAACTCTAGGATTAACCGGATTTGGGGTTGCGTGGACCAAACGCAATCCCTCGTTTTCAATCAGTTATTGAATTAATAAAACTTGCCAATTCTTTATGTTTCTTTTAACTGTTTACCTTGCATGATCATTGGGGTAACTGATTAAGGGAAAGAATATTAATATTGCATGACCATTGGGTATTAATAGATTTAGAGTGAGTGATTGGCAATCAATAAGAAACACATATTATTGAGGAATTGGGTAACATCATAGGTAGTGACATAAGTAAAACCAGGCATCCTAGGCTTTCCATAATTGATCCTTTGCTTGCAATTCTTTGCTTTTCTTGGCTTTCACAATCTTGCTATTTTTATTTCATTGTTTTCAACCAATTCGATTGTCTAAATAACATAAGGACTTAATTAATCTAGTACTTGTCAACAATCTCTGTGGGTTCGATACTTGGAGTCCCAAATACTCCTATATTACTTTTGCGATAGGGTGCACTTGCCCTTAAGTGTAGTTTTAGTGCAACATTCCCCATTCAAGATAATGAAAAGGAAACTTAGAAAGGGAAGAAATGTTACCTATATACCTGACACAGATATGCTAACGGTCTCCCAAGGTCTGCAACACTCACGAAACTGCTCAAGAATGAGGAAAAAGGCAGAGAACTCATTCCGGCCATAATAGGGTGGTTGCTGCTACCAAAAATTAGGGTTAAACCTAAACCCTTGAGTTCTGCTCACGTATATCACTACTACAGAAAAAGGCTTTAATAGCGCACATTCAATAACGCTTTAATGAGAAACGTTATTTAAAAAGAGGCGGAACACTTTTAATAGCGCTTCCTTGAAGAAGCGCTATCTTAGATAAACTTTAAGATAGCGTTTCTTTAAGGAAACGCTATTAAAAATTGTTGGGTTGGAATAGATAGCGCTTTCTTAAGCAAGCGCTATCTTTAGAATAGAAATAGATGGCGCTTCCCTGAACAAGCGCTACCTATTCCTTTACCTAAAACTTATGCTATTCCCTCCCACGCAATTTTTCCCTTGCTCTTGAAAATTTCTTTCGCGCTGAACCCTCACCACTGCTCGCCCTCACTGCTCGATCATTCACGGCCTCTCCATCGCCACCAACAACATCGCCACCCTCCTCTCCACCGCCACCCTCCACTGCTCGCGCCTCTGTCAAGCCTCACGTCGCAACGGCAACATCACCGCCCTCACTGCTCGCGCCTCTGTCAAGCCTCACTGCTCGAGCCTCCGTCAAGCCTCGCGCCGTCTCCCTCTTCTACGCCGCGGTCGCCGCCGCTGTCCTCGTCCTCTCAGGTTTGGTGGAGTCGTCTCTCTTCCTTCTTCAAAACCTTTCTACTTTCTTACAATCAGGTTGTTAGTTAAGTTCACTGTTGGAAGATTGTTTTCCACAATTAATGTTTAATTTTGATACAGGGTTAAACAAAATGTAGGGTTAATTTTGATAATTTGTAACTTAATCGACAAAGTGGATTGAAGGAGAGTTGAATGTATCATTACTCTAGGTTGCAGCCTTCGAGAGTTGAATGTATAAAGATAATATCTTATAAGCTTGCAGACACATAGTAGACACATACACACAAACACACATCATCTAGTTTCCTAGCATAAAGGACTATATATTTTGCCTTCACTATGTAAAGGCTTCTTCATCACTGCTGCTGATGCTGAATCTTCTTCTTAAGATCCAAAAGGAAGTCATACATTTTGTACTGGTCAGGGACAGACTTAGATACACTCTCCCTCTGCATGCACCTCTTGGCCCAAGCAACAAGCCTAGGGAACTCCTCTGTGATGCTGAAGTTTCCAGTGTTCTCAAGAGTATAGAACCAGCTATAGAAGGGAATCAGAGCCACATCTACCTACCCAAACTTGTCTCCACCAAAATAAGTCTTGTCTCCTAGCTCTCTTTCAAGCAGTTTGAAGCTGTCCCTCAAATCATTCTTTGCTTTCTCTTGGACTTCCCCAGTTGTTCCCCACACCAATCTCCTAGTAGAGTATATCTGCAATATATTTGACACAATTTTAATCAATTAGAACAAAGAGTTTTTGGTTTTCCTCTTTCCTGCATATACATATACTTGGTAAAGGAAAAGGTTATATTACACCAAATTTTGTACATCACTTCTACACATGTGATCATAATTCATAACATGCAAATGATGATTGAACATAATAATCAGTGACCATTATACCACCACTACGTGATGATCAATATATTAGGTATTATCACAAGAGAAATGGTATTTGCAAGTCATTTTCATTATTATGTTTATACTTGAGAAAAATTGAAGAGTGGTGTGAAAATGTGTGTACTATTTTTTATTATGATCGATGTAAGAAAAATGAAACTATGATAGAGATACCAACCCTCGTAAGGTAATTAGCATATATTACCTGTTCAATGTAAAGTGCCATGCAAATTTTGGTGCATTAACTGCTTTGGATAATTATTACAATTTTGATGTTTATTTTCTCCTTGATCTTTTCAGTGTGTACCTATCTTTTCAGTGATGGTCCAGCTTTTAGTGCACGTAGCTCCTACAATTCCTTCTTCAACCATAGGTTCTTGTAGGTTAGTTTTTCATAGCATCTCTTCAAGAATTCGCAATCCACCCTTCAACTGACATACTATCCTTATCCCAATAATAGAAAAGTTCTTATTTTTGTACTATAAAATTGAGTTAAAAAAGGAAGCCAGGTAATCAAAAAAGTAAGATTGATAAAGAGAAAATGGTAACAATAAGATCAGCAAGTGCATCTTTATACCAGATAATCATTCAACAACATACCTTGCCCTTCTTTTTTGAAACCAAACCTCAACATGTCTATGCTTTAAATTTAATTGCTCAGCAAGTGCATGATTTTGAGCCAGCGTGTGGAACCAAAAATAACCCATCAATTCCCACTAACTTGTGGCTAGAAACTGGAAAAAGTTTTTAATCAAAAGAGCACAACTAATAAATATATATGTAACAATATACAACTATTTCTAGTGGTGTATTCTAAGTTGATAGATTCTACAACTATTTCTGAGCACACTGACTGATAGGGTGGTAGTAGCTTTGGAAATTTGGGCATTTAGTTTGGAAATTGCTTTGCCACTCTTTAATGTTTAGACAAACTATGGAATTATACTTGCCACTTGACTGGACTGACTACATACTTTTTGATTTCTATTAAATATCTAGGAAGAGCCATATTACTTGTGTGGTTATCAATTGGGCTTACAACTTTCCTTATCAAACAGATGTTTCAATGACTATGAAGCTCATTTACCAATGTCGGAGAGGAAACATTTGAAGTATTCAACACTGCAAAGATTAAATGTTACTTGATGAGTTTCATGTATTATATGTCAAGAATGTCTGTTTTCTCAGTTCTCATATTCTGTTTTTGTTTCTGTTCAGTTGGCAGATGTATGGTCCTGTGGAGTGACTCTTTATGTAATGCTGGTCGGAGCATACCCATTTGAGGACCAAGAGGATCCGAAAAACTTTAGGAAAACCATAAATCTATATTATTTTTCCCATCACCTCAGTGGCTCAGTTGATAGATTTATAAAATGTATACTCTTTCTAACTCTTTCCCATTAACAAATTCAACACCTCTTATTAGAAAGAGCCAGCATATGAAGACATTTTTATCTTTAAACTTGGCCTTTCTTGATGCATGTGAGAAAGTACTTGCACTAACACCTATATTGAGGCTCGTGTATATGTTACCTTATTGTTCTGAAATTTTAATGCTTCTTGAAGAATCTCTTTATATTCTACTTGCCTTGTTCAGCATGAATGCCTTTTTTTGTTAGAGCAATACATTCTTTGTTGAGTTGTTTATGAATCTCTTTATATTCTACTTGCCTTTGTTCAGCATGAAGATAAAAGCGGTTTATAGAAATTGCCATACAAGAGAAATATAACAATATACTGTGTCTGTTTCATATCCTTAGACCGTTTTTTAATTACCACTTCGTCACATAATATTTGGTTATATGCTCTTGTTCTCTTCCTTGCTGCAATATGACCATTTCCATTTTGAATTAGTATCCTGCAACTTTTGATAAACATTGTCAAATCTAGCAGTGCTTTATGACGGCCATGCAGATTGCCCTGTTTTTTATCATTTCATTTGTGGTGGAGTTTATCATATATCTTGTAACTGCATGTGTAGTAGCACATAATTGTAACTATGGTTAAATGATGTATAGCAGTTCATCAGGCTCTCGGAGCTTTGAGAACAAGGAGCATCCAAACTCAAATCAACTATTGCTGATAGTGAGTCAAAAATTGTTGTCAAAGCTACCTATAAGGAAGACACCGTTCGTTTCAAGTTTGATCCATCTGCAGGTTGTTTTCAGCTATATAGTTATTTGTCAATTTATAATGAGATTATAAAGAGAAAATAAAAGCACATTATATTTTGAATGATGCACATTCCATGATTTTAAGCAAACTCAGGAGACAAAAAAAAAAAAGGTTCAAAAACTGCACAAAATTCTTTGACTTAGAAAGCTGCAAAATTTTGATTAATCAGACTTTAACGAGATTCTTTCTCTCAGGTACGTGGGTCAATCATATCTTTCTGTTGTTCAAGCTGCTCGACTTCACTCTGGTACGTTTTACCACTTGTTATTCCCCTGTGTTTTATTTAAACCTTTAGTTGTATAATTAGACATGTTTATTTAAACCTTTAGTTGTATAATTAGACATGTTTATTTTTATCGTTATGTGGTTATGAAATTTATCAACAATTAAAGGGTACGACATACTCTGATATTATGCTAGCTAGTGTCTCTCCTATATTATTAGACTTGTGTGTACGTGCAAGTGATCTGTATGTGTATCTTATGCAGGCCAACAACAAGGATTTTGTGCGATCAAGCAGAAGATGGAAGCCGCATGCACAAATTGTTTAGAATTACTAGTGTGTTGATTAGCTTGTATACATTGTTAGCATGCATGGTTATTGTCTAGTGTAGGTTAGCGACCTTTTGGTTTATCGACTTAAATATTAGAATTGGTTATGTGTAAGCGTTATTGTGAATTGTGTTAAAGTATATATTACTTAATTGGTTATATGCATGATTTTGATATTTGGTTTGATTTATATATGCTTACTAATATTGTATGTAAGCTTTATACATTTTCTAAGTGTGTGTATGTGATGTAACTAAATGCAGTGTTACTGTGAATTGCTGAGGGATGGTTTGCAGCTGCCATGGGATGTTGGATGGGAGTTTTACTAGTTTTTTGCAGACTATGATTTTTAAGTTGTTGCATGAGGTTTCTATATATGTTTTGGTAATTGATTTTACATCACAGTAGCTAGGTTGTTCTCATGTTTTTTAGGTGGGCTTGGTACTATAGGTTGTATGCAATAATGCAGTGTTGCTGTGAATTGTTGAGTGCAGGTGGGAAATGTAGAAAAATAAAGTGAATAATAAAAATAAAAAAAAGGGAATAGGTAGCGCTTGTTGTTTTGGCTTCAAAGACTCAAGAGGGGGGGTGAATTGAGTTTTCAAAAATTCTTCCTTTTCAAAAACTTACTTTTCAAAACAGATTTGCCTCAGGATCTTTAACAGATTAAGAAAGGGCTTTTTAAGATTCAAGAACAGATAATACAGGTATTACGTACAGGCCTTAATCAGTCAGCAACTGAAGTTACAATATATCAGTTTCAGATTCAGTTTCAGTTTTAATCAACTCAGTTTTGAACAATTAATAACTCAAGATTGATTACAATAATACTTCTGGTTTCAATTCAAATTAAACAGATCAAGTTCTCAACTTTAACAATCAGATTCTATAGCGTACAATTCAATCTTTAATAAACAAGAACAGATTGTATATGATTGAGTTTTAAGCCTTGCAATTCAAGAACAGTTATATGCAATTCAGTTCAGAGAGTAAGCCTTTAAGATTAGATTTGAACAACACAGATTAGATTGCAGTTTACACAAAGTTCAATCAGTGATTTTAGATTATAACAGAAACAATATTGTACAATGTATATCAAGAACTCAGTTTTATGCGCAAAATAAAAATTAAAGAGCTTTGAGTTTAGGAATACCACACAACCAGATTTATCCTGGTTCAGCTGTAACATCCGTTATTTTATGTGTGGTTATGTATGATGCTTAGGTTTAAGGTTTGGATTGTATAACTGAGGTGATTTGAGGTATAGAGACCAGCTAGGGTTTCCGGATAGTGTCTTTTAGATATTTGAGGGTGGAACAAAATTTTGGAGTTAAAAGAGGAGATTAGGCATTTTTTATGGTTAGAAATTGTTTATTAGGTCCTAAGGAGCCTATATCTCAAATTTGGAGTCAATCAGACGTCGAACGGACCCTGAACGTAAAGAGTTGACTTTCTGGTCAAAAGTCAACGCTCAAGCGTGGCAAACATCACGCTCGAGCGTCCACAATACGCTCAAGCGTGGGTGTGCCCACGCTCAAGCGCCCAAGTCAACCAGACAAGGGCCATGCTTTGACTTGCTACGTGTCAACGGGCGCTGACCTGGCAGCCTCTGAGTGGTTGCATGGCTGCGGTGGTTTTCACGCTCAAGCGTGAAATGGTCCACGCTCAAGCGTGACCACGCTCAAGTGTGAAAAGTTCCACGCTCGAGCGTGGCAGCGTGAATCAGAAAAATAAAAAGGGCTTAAGTGACACAAAGTCACTTAAGCCATAGGAAAGAAACGAGCCAGAGAGCAGAGAGCAGAATTCTGAAAACTGAGAGGAGCTTAGAGAGAGAAAGAGAGAGAGTTTAGTGAGAGAGAGGAGTTCTTGAGTGAGTGTGACTTGCCCGATCGTCCTTTCGCAAAACGGAGTACGTGGTTGCGATCGTAGTGACGATACCTTCATTCTCCTCTTCCCCCGTTTCTTCAATAGTCGAAGGTAAATTGTTCCCGTTTATATCGAAAGTCGTTTCGTTACGTTTATCTTTATATTTTTCGTTTCGGTTATCGGAATTCGATTCCGTCTTCAAGGATGAACTCGTGGTAACATGTGCTTCGTAATGTGATGCTTAGGTGAATTTTTGGAAGCTCCGAGGCCCTAGAACCGTGCTGGGCAGAATTGAGCTCGTGGAGGAAACGCTCGTTTCGTCTCGTTTCGATCATCGTACGACTTCCCAGGTGGGGGAAAGAAACCATTTAACGTCGGAAACGACGCAGTTACATTTAGTTCGATAATGGCGTAGGGCGACCTAAACCCTACTCGAGAGCGAGTAACGAACAATGTCCATGTCACATTGGGGTCTACTTAGTGGTACCAATGATGATATTGAAATTGTGCGTTTATCGTCGTTACGATAAAAATGTATTATTTTATTATTTTATGACTGGCTACTGTGACTGCTTGAATTAGTTGCATTGATATGATGATTGATGACTGATACTGAGTGTTGATATATCTTATGAAAATTATTATTGTTATTATTATTATATTGGAATTGATGCCATGATTGATATGATGATATGATGCCATGATTAATATGATGATTTGATGGAAATATGTTATGATGCCATGAGTGTAATGATTATGAGTAGAGTTGAGTAAGTGATGAGATATGTTGAGCATTGATGATGTATTGGGGAAATCATACTTTATGTGTTAGTAGTGCCTAACCGAGATGACTGATGTTATATGATGATGAGACTTTATTGAGGTTATTTATGAGGTGATGATGAGCGGTTAGGGCACTAGGGGGTGACCTGAAACATGGTCTGTGATATGTGGACCTGAAACATGGTCGTTTGTGGACCTGAAACATGGTCGTTTGGGGTCTATTCCTCGGAGGGAGAATTCCCGGGGTCTAGGCTAACGGCGGACCATCCCAGACATGATTTCATTTTAGTTGCAGCTATAGTTCATGCGTTGCATGAGCACCCTGGCCGTGGTCCAGAGGTGTGCACCGGTTGTGTAGCTATAGTGCCATTGCTTTGCATGGGCACCCTCCAGCCGCGGACGAGGGTGTGCGCCGGGGCCTCTGGGACGTGTCGATTGTTGTGATATCCGGATATGGCCGACTACCTGAGGAGATTCATACACATTTGCATTGCATCATGATGGGGGTAGAGGAAAAGACCCTAGATGTGAATTGAGGATGCTTGTGTTATATATATATAAACTATATTTTGGGAGATGGATGTTTATCGTGGCTGTTATAGAATTAAATGTCGCTAAAACCCTTTCCACGTTTGATGTTATATGGCTTCTTATCCCCTTTTCATTTGTTGTATGCTTGTACATATATATTTTGCATAACAGATCCAGATCGTGTTGATGGCGCACTGGGATCACCCATGGATGACTCAGGACCCGGGGTTCCCCCTCTCGGGGACCTTTGAGGTTGAGTGCTTAGATCCGAACGGGTGGCTCGTGGACCCAGTCACTCGCTTCGTTGTGTATACGGGTCCTACGTCCATCACCTCCGGGTTCGGACAGGGAGCGCCGATAGGATTCGTCGGAACATTTCGTGTTGGTACTACCCTTCCTTTCCAGGTAGGACAGCCAGATGGACACATACCGCCGATGCCAGGCATGGCCCCAGATCCCTTCATGGTACCCTCTGAGGTACTAGTTCCAGGACTCGCACCAGCACCAGCACCAGGACCCGAGTTGGCACCTATCCAGGAGGAGGAACCGGTTGCCCCCGCCCAGGACCTGGCACCCCTTCCAGAGGTACCCGCGCCTCCAGAGGTCCGGGCTATGGTTTCAGAGTCTTCGCGAGTGTCTACCAGACAGTTTCATCCCCGTGATAGTAGAATTTACCGACAGAGGTTTCAGAGGCAGTCAGACAGGAGCTCGTCCAGTGAGAGCGGAGGAGTGTCCGGACCTGCCGGACCACGGGATGCAGACGAGGGTGGTAGTATTTGATGGCTCGGGCCAGTGCCATCTGCATAGGTGTGAGTGAGGTTTTGTTGTATTTCGAGAGGGGACAGGGTGTGGAGAGAATCGGCGAGACATCTTCCCTTTTTATCTTGATGTATTTTGTTTTCTTTATGTTACGTACCACCGTTTTGTACATATTTCGGGATCCTACTGATGGGAATCCCTTGGCAGTTATGTACTAGGAGATGATGTATATATTTATCTATATATATGTGTGATGTATGTTGATGTATCTGCATATTATCTAGTTACCTTTTAAGTTTTAAATTTTCTGCTATTTTGAATATGCACGCTTAACGATAATAACGAAATTAGGCTTTAATATTTTGGGTTTTTCTTTAATGGGACGTCGGGGCGTCTCATTTGGTGGTATCAGAGCAGTTCGGTTCTGAAACGGACTGTGAGGACTGTGATTAGGGTGAACTGGCCATTTAGTTGGATCCACATTGGATACCGGCTATGCTTAGAAGTTGGGTAGTGAGTCCGATGCGACATCTTTATGGCATATAGTATTTATATTCCAGTTTTATGTAGTATTATATGTCATATTGATGTGGGCTAATGGTTTCTTTTGACAGGATCATGGCTCGAGGCAGAGGTAGACGTGGTGGTAGAGCTATCGAGGGTATCGAGGATGAGTATCAGCCAGCAGCAGGAGTTAGTGGTGGAGGGGAGTCATCCGAGACTCTCCAGACTATCCGTGAGTTAGCATCCGTTCTGTTGCAGCAGGCACAGCAGAACGCTCAGAGGATGCAGAGAGAGGCAGAGTTACAGGACCAACAGGATAGGAGGAGAGCTGCTGAGGCTGAGGATGCGGGGTTGGCTACCTTTCTGAAAGGTAAGCCACCACAGTTTGGAGGAGAGTATGACCCAGAGCAGGCTGAGTGGTGGATACAGGAGTTGGAGAAGATCTTCGACACTATGAGATGTAGAGATAACAGGAAGGTGACTTATGCCGCCTTCATGCTGACTGGAGGAGCCGAGTCATGGTGGAGAGGCAAGAGGAGGTTACTTGAGACTGAGGGCAGGATGATCAGTTGGGATCTGTTCAGGGAGTGTTTCTTCGAGAAGTACTTTCCGCGGTTAGTTAGACGCGAGAAGGAAAGAGAGTTCATGAGTCTTCAGCAGGGAGACAGGTCTGTTGGTGACTATGCGGCCAGATTTGAGGCCCTGATTCAGTTTTGAGTTCTACCAGAGATTCCCAGATGAGGATTGGATGTGCCGGAGATTTGAGGAGGGTTTACGGCATGAGCTGAGGAGGGCTATAGTGCCCTTGGATATTTTGAGCTTCCCAGAGCTAGTAGAGAGGTGCAGTGCCATTGAGAGCATGGACCAGAGGCAGGCTGCGGAACAGAGACAGCAGCGGAGTGGGGGTCCTACCAGAGCAGGCCATCAGAGGAGAGGGGATAGAGGTTCTCAGTGGAGGAGAGCACCATACGCTAGACCCGGACAGGGTACTCAGACGAATGCACCACCAGTATCAGTGAGTAGAGAGGGTCAGCAGCAGAGAGGCCCAGTATGTTTCAGATGCGGAGGTCCGCACTATATCAGAGATTGTACAGATAGATCGGATTGCTATGTATGTGGCAAACCCGGTCACCTTGCTAGAGATTGCCGACATAGAGCAGGGCAGCATCAGCACAGCTGCCGGTAAAGGGGCCAGTAGTTCTAGAGGTGGATCTGGGAGAGGAGTTCCAGCGGTAGGACGACAGACCGCCAGACCTCAGGCCACGGGGAGGGTGTTTACGGTGAGAGGATCCGAGTCCTCTCAGTCTGCAGATCTTATTCAAGGTATGTGTTTACTATCTAGCAGACTCTCGCGTGTGTTGTTTGACTCAGGCGCTACGCATTCATTTGTTTCACATGAGTGTGTTGATCATTTACATTTGCCCGTTTCTCGATTACCATATACTTTGACAGTATCTACCCCTACTAGTGATCCTTTGATCACCATGTCTGTTTGCCTACAGTGTCCTATCGTGGTTGAAAATAGGGAATTCCTCGTAGATCTCATCTGTTTGTCTATGCAACAGATAGATGTTATCCTTGGCATGGATTGGCTATCGGCCAACCATGTAGTGTTAGACTGTGCCCAAAAGACTTTATCCTTCCTTGAGCCTTCTAGCATAGTATCTGCCAATGAAGGAGCAACTATGAGGAGTGATGATTCTCAGCAGTATGTGATGCTTTTCTCTTTGGAAGCTAAGGAGACTCCAATTATAGATTCTATGCCTATCGTGAGAGAGTTTCCCGAGGTTTTCCCTCCTGATGTTCCAGGTTTGCCACTAGAGAGGGAGGTTGAATTCACCATAGATCTCATGCCAGGGGCAGGACCCATATCAGTAGCTCCTTATCGGATGTCACCTGTGGAGTTGGCAGAGTTAAAGAAACAACTGGATGATATGATGAAAAAGGAATTCATCAGACCGAGTGTATCACCGTGGGGAGCACCAGTACTGTTTGTGAAGAAAAAGGATGGGAGTGCTAGGTTGTGTACGGATTATAGACAGTTAAACAAGGTTACAATTAAGAATAAATATCCGTTGCCTAGGATAGATGATCTGATGGATCAGTTGAAGGGAGCTTCGGTGTTTTCTAAGATAGATTTAAGATCAGGATACCATCAGATTAGGGTAAAGAAGGAGGATATACCTAAAACTGCTTTCAGAACAAGGTATGGGCACTATGAGTATCTAGTTATGCCTTTTGGTGTAACTAACGCCCCAGGAGTATTCATGGATTACATGAACAGGATCTTTAGACCGTTCCTCGACAAGTTTGTGGTGGTGTTTATTGATGATATTCTTATCTATTCCCGTAATCGGGAAGAGCATGAGGAACATCTGAGAGTGGTGTTGCAGGTGTTGAGAGATAGGCAGTTGTATGCTAAGCTATCCAAATGTGAATTTTGGTTAGAGGAAGTACAGTTCCTAGGTCATATAATCAATCAGGAAGGGATAGATGTAGATCCAGTTAAGGTAGAGGCAGTGATTAGATGGGAGAGGCCTAAGTCAGTAACAGAGGTGAGAAGTTTCCTAGGATTAGCCGGGTATTACAGGAGGTTTATTGAGGGTTTCTCCAAGATTGCGTTGCCTATGACGCAGTTGACGCGAAAAGGTACGGCGTTTGTTTGGACCGAAAGATGTGAGGAGAGCTTTCAAAAGCTAAAGGAGAAGTTGACTACATCTCCTGTACTGACTTTACCAGAGCCATTAGGACAGTTTGACGTGTACTGTGACGCGTCATATCAAGGTTTGGGTTGTGTTTTGATGCAAGAGGGGAGGGTAGTGGCTTACGCTTCCCGACAGTTGAGGGTTCATGAAAGAAACTACCCGACTCATGATCTGGAATTGGCAGCCATAGTGTTTGCATTGAAGATATGGCGACACTATTTGTATGGAGCCAAGTTTAATGTGTCCAGCGATCATAAGAGTTTAAAGTATTTGTTTGATCAGAAGGAGCTGAACATGAGACAGCGTAGATGGATGGAATTTATTAAGGATTATGAGTTTGATCTTCAATACCATCCTGGAAAAGCTAATGTTGTGGCGGATGCACTGAGTCGGAAATCTTTGCACGTATCCGCGATGATGGTGAAAGAGATGGGATTGCTTGAACAGTTTAGAGATTTGAACCTAGGTATGGATTTGACTGAGGATAGAATATGCTTAGGTATGGTCACTATCAGCAATGAGTTTTTGAGGGACCTCAGGTTTAAGCAAGTTCAGGATGAATATCTGCAAGAGATAAGTCGAGGCATAGATGAAGGGAAAGTTTCAGAGTTTAGGAAAGGATCCGATGGTGTGTTAAGGTTTAGAGATCGGATATGTGTGCCCGAGGACTTAGAGATTAGGAAGATGATTTTAGAGGAGGCACATAAGAGTAAGTTGAGTTTTCACCCGGGAGCCACCAAGATGTATCAAGACTTGAAGAAAATGTTTTGGTGGCCAAAGATGAAGAAGGAGGTGGCAGAGTATGTTCTATCGTGTCTAGTGTGCCAGAAAGCTAAGATAGAGCATCAGAAGCCTGCAGGGTTGTTACAGTCCTTGGATATCCCAGAGTGGAAGTGGGATAGCATAGCGATAGACTTTGTGGTTGGATTACCACGAACTCCGAAGAAGTTTGATACGATTTGGGTTATCATTGATAGGCTAACGAAGTGTGCTCACTTCTTACCTATTGGTGAAAGTTATAGTCTTGAGAAGTTGACCCAGATTTACATCAAGGAAGTAGTGAGGTTGCACGGTGTACCATCGAGTATTATCTCCGATCGGGATCCTAGATTTACATCTAGATTTTGGAGACAGTTACACAGTGCTTTGGGAACCAAGTTGAGGATGAGTTCAGCTTATCATCCTCAGACGGATGGGCAGTCAGAGAGAACAATTCAATCATTGGAGGATCTTTTAAGAGCATGTGTGTTAGAACATGTTGGCAGTTGGGATGAATTCCTACCCTTGATTGAGTTCACATACAATAACAGTTTCCATAGTAGTATCGGAATGGCACCGTATGAGGCTCTCTATGGAAGAAAATGCAGAACTCCGTTGTGTAGGTATGAGACTGGCGAGAGCCAAGTGTTAGGTCCCGATGTGGTACAGCAAACAACGGAGCAAGTCAGGAAGATAAGAGAGAAAATGAGGGAAGCGCAGGATAGGCAGAGGAGCTACAGTAATAAAAGGAGGAGACCCTTAGAGTTCCAAGAAGGTGATCACGTATTCTTGAGAGTCACTCCGAAGACCGGGATTGGCAGAGCTATAAAGTCTAGAAAGCTCACTCCCCGATTTATTGGACCATTTCAGATTCTTCGACGAATTGGTTCAGTAGCCTACCAGATAGCCTTACCCCCTTACCTATCCAACCTCCACGATGTATTTCATGTTTCCCAATTGAGAAAATATTTCCCCGATCCTTCTCATGTAATTGAGCCAGAGTCAATACAACTCCGAGAGAATCTAGAATACGAGGCTTTACCGTCTAAGATTGCAGATAGAAGGATTAAAGAACTCCGTGGTAAACAGATTCCCCTGGTCAAGGTCATTTGGGATAGTATTATCGGAGATGCTACTTGGGAGCATGAGGCAGATATGCAGCAGCAGTACCCCCATTTATTCTCAGGTATGTAATTCCGGGGACGGAATTTCTTTCAAGGGGGGTAGAAATGTAACATCCGTTATTTTATGTGTGGTTATGTATGATGCTTAGGTTTAAGGTTTGGATTGTATAACTGAGAGGTGATTTGAGGTATAGAGACCAGCTAGGGTTTCCGGATAGTGTCTTTTAGATATTTGAGGGTGGAACAAAATTTTGGAGTTAAAAGAGGAGATTAGGCATTTTTTATGGTTAGAAATTGTTTATTAGGTCCTAAGGAGCCTATATCTCAAATTTGGAGTCAATCAGACGTCGAACGGACCCTGAACGTAAAGAGTTGACTTTCTGGTCAAAAGTCAACGCTCAAGCGTGGCAAACATCACGCTCGAGCGTCCACAATACGCTCAAGCGTGGGTGTGCCCATGCTCAAGCGCCCAAGTCAACCAGACAAGGGCCATGCTTTGACTTGCTACGTGTCAACGGGCGCTGACGTGGCAGCCTCTGAGTGGTTGCATGGCTGCGGTGGTTTTCACGCTCAAGCGTGAAATGGTCCACGCTCAAGCGTGACCACGCTCAAGCGTGAAAAGTTCCACGCTCGAGCGTGGCAGCGTGAATCAGAAAAATAAAAAGGGCTTAAGTGACACAAAGTCACTTAAGCCATAGGAAAGAAACGAGGCAGAGAGCAGAGAGCAGAATTCTGAAAACTGAGAGGAGCTTAGAGAGAGAAAGAGAGAGAGTTTAGTGAGAGAGAGGAGTTCTTGAGTGAGTGTGACTTGCCCGATCGTCCTTTCGTAAAACGGAGTACGTGGTTGCGATCGTAGTGACGATACCTTCATTCTCCTCTTCCCCGTTTCTTCAATAGTCGAAGGTAAATTGTTCCCGTTTATATCGAAAGTCGTTTCGTTACGTTTATCTTTATATTTTTCGTTTCGGTTATCGGAATTCGATTCCGTCTTCGAGGATGAACTCGTGGTAACATGTGCTTCGTAATGTGATGCTTAGGTGAATTTTTGGAAGCTCCGAGGCCCTAGAACCGCGCTGGGCAGAATTGAGCTCGTGGAGGAAACACTCGTTTCGTCTCGTTTCGATCATCGTACGACTTCCCAGGTGGGGGAAAGAAACCATTTAACGTCGGAAACGGCGCAGCTACATTTAGTTCGATAATGGCGTAGGGCGACCTAAACCCTACTCGAGAGCGAGTAACGAACAATGTCCATGTCACATTGGGGACTACTTAGTGGTACCAATGATGATATTGAAATTGTGCGTTTATCGTCGTTACGATAAAAATGTATTATTTTATTATTTTATGACTGGCTGTTGTGACTGCTTGAATTAGTTGCATTGATATGATGATTGATGACTGATACTGAGTGTTGATATATCTTATGAAAATTATTATTGTTATTATTATTATATTGGAATTGATGCCATGATTGATATGATGATATGATGCCATGATTAATATGATGATTTGATGGAAATATGTTATGATGCCATGAGTGTAATGATTATGAGTAGAGTTGAGTAAGTGATGAGATATGTTGAGCATTGATGATGTATTGGGGAAATCATACTTTATGTGTTAGTAGTGCCTAACCGAGATGACTGATGTTATATGATGATGAGACTTTATTGAGGTTATTTATGAGGTGATGATGAGCGGTTAGGGCACTAGGGGGTGACCTGAAACATGGTCTGTGATATGTGGACCTGAAACATGGTCGTTTGTGGACCTGAAACATGGTCGTTTGGGGTCTATTCCTCGGAGGGAGAATTCCCGGGGTCTAGGCTAACGGCGGACCGTCCCAGACATGATTTCAGTTTAGTTGCAGCTATAGTTCATGCGTTGCATGAGCACCCTGGCCGTGGTCCAGAGGTGTGCACCGGTTGTGTAGCTATAGTGCCATTGCTTTGCATGGGCACCCTCCAGCCGCGGACGAGGGTGTGCGCCGGGGCCTCTGGGACGTGTCGATTGTTGTGATATCTGGATATGGCCGACTACCTGAGGAGATTCATACACATTTGCATTGCATCATGATGGGGGTAGAGGAAAAGACCCTAGATGTGAATTGAGGATGCTTGTGTTATATATATATATAAACTATATTTTGGGAGATGGATGTTTATCGTGGCTGTTATAGAATTAAATGTCGCTAAACCCTTTCCACGTTTGATGTTATATGGCTTCTTACCCCCTTTTCATTTGTTGTATGCTTGTACATATATATTTTGCATAACAGATCCAGATCGTGTTGATGGCGCACTGGGATCACCCATGGATGACTCAGGACCCGGGGTTCCCCCTCTCGGGGACCTTTGAGGTTGAGTGCTTAGATCCGAACGGGTGGCTCGTGGACCCAGTCACTCGCTTCGTTGTGTATACGGGTCCTACGTCCATCACCTCCGGGTTCGGACAGGGAGCGCCGATAGGATTCGTCGGCACATTTCGTGTTGGTACTACCCTTCCTTTCCAGGTAGGACAGCCAGATGGACACATACCGCCGATGCCGCCGATGCCAGGCATGGCCCCAGATCCCTTCATGGTACCCTTTGAGGTACTAGTTCCAGGACTCGCACCGGCACCAGCACCAGGACCCAAGTTGGCACCTATCCAGGAGGAGGAACCGGTTGCCCCCGCCCAGGACCTGGCACCCCTTCCAGAGGTACCCGCGCCTCCAGAGGTCCGGGCTATGGTTTCAGAGTCTTCGCGAGTGTCTACCAGACAGTTTCATCCCCGTGATACTAGACTTTACCGACAGAGGTTTCAGAGGCAGTCAGACAGGAGCTCGTCCAGTGAGAGCGGAGGAGTGTCCGGACCTGCCGGACCACGGGATGCAGACGAGGGTGGTAGTATTTGATGGCTCGGGCCAGTGCCATCTGCATAGGTGTGAGTGAGGTTTTGTTGTATTTCGAGAGGGGACAGGGTGTGGAGAGAATCGGCGAGACATCTTCCCTTTTTATCTTGATGTATTTTGTTTTTCTTTATGTTACGTACCACCGTTTTGTACATATTTCGGGATCCTACTGATGGGAATCCCTTGGCAGTTATGTACTAGGAGATGATGTATATATTTATCTATATATATGTGTGATGTATGTTGATGTATCTGCATATTATCTAGTTACCTTTTAAGTTTTAAATTTTCTGCTATTTTGAAAATGCACGCTTAACGATAATAACGAAATTAGGCTTTAATATTTTGGGTTTTTCTTTAATGGGACGTCGGGGCGTCTCATCAGCCACCACCACTGTGACCTACATCCAGTCCCCACTCCATATGTGGGATTTCACACACTGACACAGCAAGCTTTAGCCAGGTAGCTTGAAAAACCTTTACACCACAGAGCACTTCTTTCAATTCTAGGATACCACACCTCTTATGAAAAAGCCTCAATGTTCTTCCTTAGGATTCCTCACCCTAATCACACAGGGAGACTCCCTCTCTCTTACAATCAAATAAAACAGAAAGATTGATTTCTAACTCTCAAAAGTTGAATACACAAATTGAAGCTCTAACAAGATGAAACACTCTTTTCACAATAAGCTCAAGAAAGATGATGAATGATTTTCACAATTGATCTCTCAAATTGATTTCGTGTGTTTCTGATATTATATCAGTATTCTATTGATCCCACTTTATATAGAAAACAAGTTGTAACCGTTTGGGATCAGTCCAAACAGATTTGGATCTGATATCAGAATCAGTTGAACTGATTCAAGTTCTTGGACAGGGGTTGAGTACAGGGATGTATTAACCATTTTACATACTGAAAGTTTCTGTACACCTGTGTAATACATGGCTGTACGAGTTCTTTAAAAACTTGATCTTGGTTAATCCATCAGTACCATCAGTACACCCATTCAGTACATCTATGTATTAATGAACATCAGATTTTTCCAGAAACTTGAATACACGAGTACATAGCATATGTACAGGCCTGTATTCAGTTAACCATTTATAACTGATTTGATTTCATGTTATTCATAGGTGTAGTACATCTATGTACTGAATATTAAGAACTTTATATTCACTTGTCAGTTACAGGAAATGGTATAAATCCATTTAATACATGGCTGTACTGATAGAGAATTTACTTAACTTCCAAAAATCATTTTCATTAAAAATTATTCCTTTTTAATGCAGGTTATGAAAATTGATTTTCTTCATGCATCATTTCAACTGAGCTATTTGTGAATAAGAGATTTCTTCTCTTACAAATCATCTAAGACTTAAATCTAAATCTCCTTTAAGCTCTTGTCTTGATGACTCCTTGATGTTTGTCCTTGTTTGTTGCTCCTTGTGCTCTTCAAGTTCTTCTTTGGATATTCTCCTTTTAATTGCTTACAGAACTTGATACTTTACAGCTTGATACCTGTCTTTGCAATTTGATACTAAAACACTTGCACACACACATTAAATGTATATTTGTCATATATCAAAATCTCTATGTCATTGAGTCTTACAAACTCCCCCTTTTTGATTATGACAAACCTTTTAACAAATTCTTAAATCAGAGTGTAAGTATAGCAGAAGCTAAGTGTTTTTGTCAATTCATAAATCATGGTATCAAAACATTCAATAGCAAATGGTATCAAAGCATATCAGAATATTTATATATGATAACTCCCCCTGAATCATATAAGCTCCCCCTCAACATATGCATTAATTTGTTTCCTTTCTCTATATTTTTCTCCCCCTTTGGCATTATCAAAAAGGTAAAGAAATAACCATTCAAAACAATAGAAAAGAAATTCAACCATAGCATAGCATTTTAAACAAAACAGGTTCATAATAGAGGGATAGTGCAGGAGAATTAAGACAGAGTTCAACAAGTCATTACAGACCAAGGCATTTAGCCTTTCAAAAACAAATCAAAATAAGTTCTAAGTCCTAAGAATTCCTAGAACTAATTGTCTCCTTGGCCTTGAAGTGATGGTTCAGCAGTAGTTGCTCCCTTGTTTCCAGCTTTCCTTATCCATCTTCCATCTTCCCTTTTCAGTCTCATTTTGCTCACAATTTCTTCACCAAACTTGTGAGTTCCTTTTCTTCCAATTTTCTTTTCTTCTCCATCAAAAGAAACATTAAAGTGGGCTAGGATTTTGCAGACCAGTGCAGGGTATGCAAGCATCATCTTGCTTTTCCTGCATTCTAGCATGTGAGCAGCAACACAATATCCCCAACTTATTTGTTTTTCATTCAGCATTGCCCACATTAGCATTAAATCATAATTCTGCAGTAGGGAGTGATTTCCTCCTCTTGGAATCAGAATTCTGCAAACCACATAATGCAGAAGCCTATCTTCTACACTCATCATACTAGTGTAGGTAACTGTACCCTCAGGCTCATCAGAGAGAACTAAGTCTACTCTAGCCATTTCCCTATCATATTCATCATACCATTCAGCTTGTGGAGCATTTCCAGCAATGCTAGGTCCATAAAAAGGTAAATTTGCAAGGTTGCTAAATTCCTCTAATGACATTTTGATCTTTATTCCTTTAACTTCAGAGCTAATTCCATTAGCATTCATCTCAAAATTTGAGTAAAAGATCTTAACCAGAAATGGATAGTAATCAACTTGAGTTTCTAGAAATTCCTTGACCTTTTGACAGATTAAAATCTCAGTGAAATTGAAGGAATTATCATCAAAATACTTAAAGTCCATTATCCAAGGTTCTAGGATTCCTCTATCCTTGAAATTTTGTCTAAAGAACTCTTTCTGATTATCAGTGAGGGAATACCTTTGGAGAAGAACATCATTTTCCATGAAAGATGTAGGAGCCCCATTCTCTGCAACTTCTGTCTCAACGTGAGACTCAACTTCCTTTCCTTTGCTCTTCTTTGCAGCTTTGGAAGTCCCTACTTCCTTTTTCTTCTTTTCAGCCTTCTTTGGGGTTTCCATCCCTTTTCTCTTCTTCTCAGGGGTCTTAGAGGTTTCTGCTCCCTTCTTCTTCTCAGCTGATTTCCACATCTCCATTTCTTTTCTCTTCTTTTCAGCAGCTTTTGAGGGTGAAGAACCAGTGTTCTTGGTTCTTGCCATGTTAGGGTTTTAGAAAGGGGAAAAGAAATGTCTGAGGTTTAGCTCTGCTAGGGTTACGAATTAAGTGAAGAGAGAGTGGATTTGAGAGGATTTGAAATTTTGAAATAAAATGGAATTCAAATACTAGGCTTTATAACGTTTGCGTACAGGGGTGTGATACACCCAAGTATTAAAGATTTGCATTCTGACTTTCTCAGATTTAACAAACATGCCTGTAGTACACCTCAGTATACTTATGACATTCAGGAATTGTGTTTCATTGTTTTTAATACATCTGTGTATCACAGAGATGTATCAGACCAAAACACAGGGGATTCATTCCTGATCCTCTATACAGCTATTGATTACACCCATGTATAAAACAAATTTCCAGTTTTTATACACGTACATGGGTTAAGTACATAGGTGTACCTGATCAATCTAATTTTAGCTGAAACTCTCTTCAAACCACACACAGATAGATTATTCCAGAGACAGATCATACAATCACAAGGCATATTTACACAGAGATTTAAGCAAACAAACACTTTCAAAAGAGATCAGATATAGGATTGGTCAATTATGCCTAATTCTCTTCTAATGAAAAAGAAGCTTTCCTTGTTCAAAGGCTTAGTAAAAATATCAGCAAGTTGCTTTGTTGTATCAACATATTCAATCACAATTTCTCCACTTTGAACATGATCTCTAATGAAATGATGTCTGATTTCTATGTGTTTGGTTCTAGAGTGTATTATGGGATTCTTAGTTAGGTTAATTGCACTTGTGTTATCATACTTAATGGGAACTTGGTCTAGTTGCACACCATAATCAACTAATTGTTGTTTCATCCATAAAACCTGTGCACAACAGCTACCAGCTGCTACATATTCAGCCTCAGCAGTGGATAGAGCCACACTAGATTGCTTTTTACTAAACCATGAAACTAATGAATTCCCTAGTAAATGGCATGTTCCACTTGTACTCTTTCTATCTAGTTTACAACCAGCAAAATCAGAGTCTGAGTAACCAATTAAAGTACATGTAGCTCCCTTAGGATACCATAATCCCATGTCTTTTGTTCCTAACAGATATTTAATTATCCTCTTAACTGCTGTTAGGTGTGATTCTTTAGGATTTGCTTGATATCTAGCACACATGCATACACTTAACATGATATCTGGCCTACTAGCAGTAAGATAAAGTAATGAGCCTATCATACCTCTGTATTTTGAAATATCAACAGGTTTACCTTGTTCATCCTTGTCCAGATAACAAGCAGTACTCATTGGAGTTGCCATCTCTTTAGCATTTTCCATGCCAAACTTCTTGATCAACTCTTTGCAATATTTGGTTTGGCTAATGAAGATTCCATTTTCTGTTTGCTTTATTTGTAGTCCAAGGAAAAAGTTCAGTTCACCCATCATTGACATCTCAAACTCATTCTGCATAAGACTTGCAAACTCATTGCACAAATGCTCATTAGTAGCACCAAAAATTATGTCATCCACATAAATTTGTACAAGTAAAATGCTGTGTGCCTTTTTCTTGGTGAACAAAGTTGTGTCAACTTTACCTCTTTTGAAACCTTTTTCAATTAGAAAATTGCTTAACCTTTCATAGCAAGCTCTAGGAGCTTGTTTTAAGCCATACAAAGCTTTAGACAGTTTATAAACATGGTTAGGCAAATCATTATTCTCAAAACCAGGTGGTTGACTAACATATACCTCTTCTTGAATAACTCCATTTAAGAAAGCACTCTTTACATCCATTTGATACAATTTAAATCCCATTATGCAAGCATAAGCAAGTAGCATTCTTATAGCTTCTAATCTTGCTACTGGTGCATATGTTTCATCATGATCTATGCCTTCCTCTTGATTATACCCTTTGGCTACCAACCTAGCTTTGTTTCTCACAATTATGCCATTTTCATCTAGTTTATTCCTAAAAACCCATTTTGTACCTATTACTTGACTATTCTTGGGTTTAGGCACTAGGTTCCATACATGATTTCTCTCAAACTGGTTTAATTCATCATGCATAGCCATCATCCAATGTTCATCAGTTATAGCATCATCTATATTCTTAGGTTCTACTTGAGACACAAATGCCATATGATTACATGCATTTCTAAGAGATTGTCTAGTAGTTACCCCCTTTGTAATTTCACCAATAATGTTATCAATGGGATGATTTCTGACAGTCCTCCATTCCTTTGGTAAGTCAGGCTGCTGTTCTGTTTGCTCCTGCTGCAGCATTTCTCCTTTGGAGCTTTCATTTCCTTCATTGTCTTGTTGCTCTTCCAAGACAGTTTTCTCAATTGAATCTACAAGATCATCAATAACAATATCCTTTCCCAACCTTTTGGGGTTAGACTCATCAAATGTAACATGCACAGATTCCTCAATGGTTTCAGTTCTCTTATTATAGATTCTAAATGCTTTACTAGTTAGAGAATAGCCTAGGAAAATTCCTTCATCAGCCTTTGCATCAAACTTTCCAAGGTTATCCTTTCCATTATTAAGTACAAAGCACTTACAACCAAAGACCTGAAGATGTGCAATGTTTGGTTTTCTTCCTCTATAAAGTTCATAAGGGGTTTTCTTTAAAATAGGCCTTATCAAAACTCTATTTAACACATAGCAGGCTGTGTTCACAGCATCTGCCCAAAATTGTTTTGGTAGGCTAGAGTCATTCAACATAGTTCTAGCAATCTCCTCTAATGATCTATTCTTTCTTTCCACTACTCCATTTTGTTGTGGAGTTCTAGGAGCTGAAAAATTATGTTGAATGCCATGTGTAACACCCCCCTTGGGCATTACTTTGTAACACGTGCGGATAAATCAAAACATTAATTCGCTGGTTGCTTTCGGAAAATAATATTTTCTTAAGTTATAATCTTGTTTCAAAATGGTGATACAAATTTTTCCTTATCTTCTCTTTTTCGACAACCACATCAACAACGTAAATATAACCGTATAGGAGTAAATATGTATATAACATCTTACAACTATATTGCGTCATACTGTTTTCACACCTAGACCTTTATAAGTATAGGTCCCCTTATTGAAAATCAACAACATACTAGAAACAAAACCTAAGTTGGTCACACCTAACTACAGACATAACGGTAGTAAGTAAACGTCGCCATACTCCGAGCTAAGCAAATTTCTTCGGATAGTCATCACATCCCTTGAGTGGTTCATCTGGACTCAGATATAACACAAGTAGAGAAAACAACAATAAAACATGCAAGAGTGAGATTCCAATAACTGGATTTAACACGACAACTACATGCACGACACAACAGACACATATACATTCATGCATTTCCATAAGTAAACAAGTACTCTATCACTGGGTTTCATACCCGATCACAGTCTGTTGGAAAACAATGCATGAACACTTCAACTTTCAACGTCTAACTTTTCACTTAATCTCCGGAGATCCCAACACCAACTAAATGAGTTGATCATACTCAATTGCCAGGTATGCTAGGTACAACGTAGCCCGAATGTATCAGACATAGGACGTAACAACAACGTAGCCCGAATACCCTACCATTAAGGTACCAGACATAGGACAACAACGTAGCCCAAATACCCTATCATTAAGGTATCAGACATAGGACGTGGGCACGTCTGCCAATGCATGCAGATAAAACATTTTGTTCTCGTTATTTTCTGTGTTCATTCTTCTTTTGCCGAAGCTCAAAATGGCTTACGACTATTTGTAAATTTCAACGTATTAGACTTTTTAACGTTAACACAGGACACGAAGTCCGAGTGCTCAATCACAAAACCTTAGACCTTACAATCAGTCATGGGTTCGTGGTAATAAAAACAATATTCTCTATTAACAACGTTCATCACAACGTGCAACAACGGTACAACGTGCAACTACGTAACACGGATCAAAGATCTTCGTGCTTATAATTAAGAACACCAGTATCACGACGTCTCGGATACTAGGTTTACGTTAACACTGTTTTTGTTCGGTGAAACACAAAATCAAAACAAAACCTCCGAAACTTATCCAAGTTGTCGGAAATTCGTTGGAAATTCGTTTTACAAAATCAACAAATCACTTGAAACTCATTTCCTTCTGAAAATCTTTTTCCTAGAACTCTACTCTTTTAGAAAGATCCATGTGTGAATGATTACTGCTGTTTTTAAGAAACATTTTCTAAACATCAATATTTTCCATTAAACATTTAATAAAAATTTTAAAGCTTCTTAAAGCTTTTATCTGGTTAATTGATTGTGCACTGACCAATGTCAGGCTTCTCAAATCTCAAACAAACATTTCATAACAATATTCCCAGTCAGATCATGCATCACAACATCATTATATAACTGCAATTAAACACTTAATCCTCAAATAAATAAACACGGCTATAACTATCACAACTTAAAACAGTCAATCAAAACACCACAACCACAGATAAATATATAGACCAACCACAGATAGCACATAGCCATCGGATAAATCCCTCAGGCAATCCCCTCTTACCTCTTGAAGACTCAAGCTTTCGATTAAAACTTTGACACGAATCCAGAAACGGCGACACACGTACAAGGCACACGTCTTTATCCTTCAACATTCACAACTCAACCAATCAAAATCAAACAAATACAATCACCTAGACACTAAAGATAGGTCACGGCCTCACTAGGGTTTTGTGACTAAAAATTTCCTAAAATTGTTTAAGCCTTTGGATTAATGATCCTTAAGTACTTAAGACATAAACCATGATTATTTGACAAGAATTTTGAATCAAATTCTCCTAACCCACATAGTTAGGGTTTCGGTCAAGACCATTAAAATTAGCTAGGGATTTCAAAATTTCACATACTCTTAGATCCATGACCTTAGAGTAGTGTTGAGTTAAGATAAATGATCATAAGTTGAAAAATGAAACAAAATCTCTCAACTCCTCAAGAACATAATTTCGGCCATGAGTACAAATATGGCTTAGAGATTTTCATTTGATTAAACAAGCATGGATTCAATACCTATATGAGCCATAAGATTGAATCAAGCAAGACTAGTCTAAAAAAATGAACAAAGTCCTTCCCCCACAACAAGTTAGGGTTCGGCCTCAACAAAATAAATAGGCACGAAATTTTTGTTTGATGTATCCTCTTGGATCTTAAATATAGAGAGGATAATAGGATCATAGAAATTGGTTTCACATTTTTAGGATTTTTCTATGATTTACTATGAATTTTCAAAGTTTCTAGATCTAGAAATTGAAAATCATGAACAAGGCTTTAAAACATGAAAACAATTGAAGAACATGATGATAATTAAGTGAGGAGAGCATGGTATACCTCTTGGAAATGAAAAAGGAGCAAGGAATCACCAAGTTGTTTCACAAAATAAGCTTATGGAAACTTAGAGTTTTTTGTAAAAATGGAGGAAAGCTTCATGATGAAGATGATGAATGCCTTAAATAGAAGTGAAAATGGGCCTCTTGGCTGCCTAGGGTCGTGGCCTCTTAGGGGAAAAAGGGTCCATGGCATAAAAATTTAAGGACAAAGGTGTAATTTCACTTAAGGCAATTTTGTGATTAAATGGCAACTTAAGGACAAAATGGTAAATTCCCCTCAAAAGCCATCATTACTAAGGTGAGTCACCCATATGACTCACCCCTTGTGAGTCATCACTTGTCTCCATCCATTGAATGTCGGATTTTGTCTCTGCACGTCCGTTTTCGGCTCCGTCGATTACCCGGTTAGGGTTTCCGTCTGATTTTCGATCGAAAATTCTCAAATTAACCAAACTCGTTGGAAATATGTTTTAAACATAATCCATTTCGTTCACGAGTCAAAATTAGGTTTTCTGATCATTAAAATCTTACTGTCAGTGAAATTACCGACTGTTTTCTATCTGAACTTTTACCAAAATTCATCCGACTGAACATAATATTTCATTTCTGATCAGATATTTGGAAAGTAGAATTCCTCACGGACAAAATATAAAAAATCTAAAAATTCAGTTTTGGATCAAATTAGGGTTTTCTGCCGGTATAAAATTATACTGTCAGTAAAAACGCAGACCGGTTTCCGTCTGAGTTTTAAACCCAAAATTTCACCGTATACTTATAAAAATAAGTATAATATGAATATGACTTTGGTTTTCCCAAAATCATTTTCTAAATTTCGAATAAAAATATAAACATATTTATATAATTTCCGAAATTAGAAAGTAGTGAAAAGTCGGGGTGTTACACCATGCTCATTACAAAAGTTTTCAAACACTTCATTTTGAAACTCTCCCCCATGATCACTTCTTATAGAGACAATTTTCATGTCTTTTTCATTTTGCACAATTTTAGCCATTCTTTTAAATGCAGCAAATGCATTACTCTTATGAGATAGAAAGTATGTCCATGTGTATCTAGAGTAATCATCTACTATTACTAAGGCATACAAGTTTCCACCAAAGCTTTTGGTTCTAGATGGACCAAATAAGTCCATGTGCAAAAGTTGCAAGGGTCTATTTGTTGAAACAATGTTTTTAGGTTTGAAAGAGACCTTAACTTGCTTTCCTTTTTGACATGCATCACATAATCCATCTTTCACAAATTTCAGTTTAGGCAAACCAATTACAAGATCTTTAGAAATCAGTTTATTCAAGTGGTTCATGTGAATGTGTGCAATTCTTCTATGCCAAAGCCAATTCTCTTCTTCTTTTGAAATAAGACAGCATGCAGTGTTTGAAGAGATATTGTCTAAATCAAGCATGTAGATGTTATCTATCCTATTTCCAATCAATTTCAGATTTGCATCATTCTGATTTTCTATCAAGCAACTATTGGAATTGAATTTTACCTTAAAGCCTTTATCACATAGTTGACTTATACTTAGAAGGTTGTGTTTCAGTCCCTCAACATAGAGTACATCCTCAATGATTGTTGTTGAGTCACTTCCAATGTTGTCAATGCCAAGTATCCTTCCTTTATTGTTGTCTCCATAGGTAACACTTCCACTTGATTTTCGAGTGAGTGTGATGAACTTGCTTTTGTCTCCTGTCATGTGTTTGGAACAGCCACTATCAAGGTACCATTTCACATTTTTGGCCTTCCAACACACCTACAAAACAGAATTCATGTTTGTGTCTTAGGTACCCAAAACTGTTTGGGTCCTTTTGGGTAGTTCCATCAAAAGTTCCTTTTGGAACCCACACATACTTAGACTTGTTATATGCAGAAATTCTGTAATGGCATGTTGTAGCAGTATGACCTTTCCTAGCACAAAAATAGCATCTAACAAATGGTGTTTTTGATGTCTTAGGTGCAGCAAAAAGCTTTTTAAAAGATTTCTCATGTATCTCAGGTTCATAGCCTATTCCAGCCTTATCATAAACACACTTTTGCTGTCCTAACAATGCTTCTAAGTTATCTCTACCATTTGTGAATCTTGCTAAGTCATTTTTCAGTTTTTCAACCTCTTTGGACAGTGAACAGCACTTAGAACAGTTAGAGCTAGATGCAATCAAGACTTTATTCCTAGCATCTAGTTCTCTTTCTTTCATTTTCAAGCATGCATATTCATCACATTGTTTAGCAATTATTTTTCTAGAAGAGATAAGTTGTTTTGCAATCTTAAGATATTCAGCATGCAACTCATCAAATGCATCTTGCAATTCCTCAAAAGTAGGTTGAGAATCTGAGTTTACCTCACTTTCTGAATCACTGTCATTGCTGGCCATCAAGCACAAGTTTGCCTCCTCAGATTCAGATTCATCAGTGGAATCTACATCATTATCATCCCAAGCAATATAGGCCTTTCTTGGCTTTCTCCACTTCTTGTCCTTTGAATCAAACTTTTCAGTTTTATCCTTCTTTTGTAGCTTTGGACAGTCAACCTTTATGTGGCCAGCCTTTCCACATTCATAGCAAGTGATGTTGTTGGAAGAATTATCACCTTTGCTGAAGTTTCTTTTGGGAAAGGTGGATGACTTTCTTTTGAAGTTGCCTTTCTTCTTTAGGAACTTCTTAAATTTTCTTACCAGCATCCCCATTTCTTCTTCAGATTCTGCATCATGATCTGATTGCTCATCATCACTGTCTTGTATCTCTTTAGCTTGTGACTTGAGAGCCAATCCTTTCTTCTTTTTGTCAGTTTCTTCACTTTCATTCAATCTGTTCAGCTCTAGTTCATGTTCTTGCAGCTTGCCAAACAGTGTTGCAATTGTCATTGAAGACAGATCTCTAGATTCTGAAATTGCAGTGACTTTAGGCTGCCATTCTCTACTTAGGCATCTCATTACTTTGTTGATTTGATCCTCATTTGATATAGCTTTACCAAGACCAGCAAGTTGATTGACAATATGTATGAATCTCTTATGCATTTCACTCATTGGTTCTCCTTGCTTCATTCTGAACAGCTCATACTCATGTGTGAGAGTGTTCATTCTTGCTCTTTTGACATCAGTGGTTCCTTCATGTGTTACTTGCAATGTGTCCCACATCTCCTTTGCTGTCTTGCAATTTGAAACCCTGAAAAACTCATCACGACTCAAAGCAGATGTTATAATGTTCTTAGCACGTGCATTATATTGAATTCTTTTCTTATCATCCTCATTCCATTCAACTTTAGGCTTGTTTCTTAGAGCACCATTAGCATCCACAGTAGAGGGGACAAATGGTCCATTTTCTACTGCATCCCATATGTCAACACCAGCTGCCTCAAGAAAGATTATCATTCTTTCCTTCCAATAGATATACTAAGATCCATTGAAGGCAGGAGGGCGTGCAAGGGAAGCCCCTTCATTTAAGCAGTCATTGGAAGCCATACTCTTAAAGCTGTTAAGCCAAACTTAAGAGTTTAGCTCTGATACCAATTGTTGTTTTGGCTTCAAAGACTCAAGAGGGGGGGTGAATTGAGTTTTCAAAAATTCTTCCTTTTCAAAAACTTACTTTTCAAAACAGATTTGCCTCAGGATCTTTAACAGATTAAGAAAGGGCATTTTAAGATTCAAGAACAGATAATACAGGTATTACGTACAGGCCTTAATCAGTCAGCAACTGAAGTTACAATATATCAGTTTCAGATTCAGTTTCAGTTTTAATCAACTCAGTTTTGAACAATTAATAACTCAAGATTGATTGCAATAATACTTCTGGTTTCAATTCAAATTAAACAGATCAAGTTCTCAACTTTAACAATCAGATTCTATAGCATACAATTCAATCTTTAAGAAACAAGAACAGATTGTATATGATTGAGTTTTAAGCCTTGCAATTCAAGAACAGTTATATGCAATTCAGTTCAGAGAGTAAGCCTTTAAGATTAGATTTGAACAACACAGATTAGATTGCAGTTTACACAAAGTTCAATCAGTGATTTTAGATTATAACAGAAACAATATTGTACAATGTATATCAAGAACTCGGTTTTATGCGCAAAATAGAAATTAAAGAGCTTTAAGTTTAGGAATACCACACAACCAGATTTATCCTGGTTCAGCCACCACCACTGTGACCTACATCCAGTCCCCACTCCACATGTGGGATTTCACACACTAACACAGCAAGCTTTAGCCAGGTAGCTTGAAAAACCTTTACACCACAGAGCACTTCTTTCACTTCTAGGATACCACACCTCTTGTGAAAAAGCCTCAATGTTCTTCCTTAGGATTCCTCACCCTAATCACACAGAGAGACTCCCTCTCTCTTACAATCAAATAAAACAGAAAGATTGATTTCTAACTCTCAAAAGTTGAATACACAAATTGAAGCTCTAACAAGATGAAACACTCTTTTCACAATAAGCTCAAGAAAGATGATGAATGATTTTCACAATTGATCTCTCAAATTGATTTCGTGTGTTTCTGATATTATATCAGTATTCTATTGATCTCACTTTATATAGAAAACAAGTTGTAACCGTTTGGGATCAGTCCAAACAGATTTGGATCTGATATCAGAATCAGTTGAACTGATTCAAGTTCTTGGACAGGGGTTGAGTACAGGGATGTATTAACCATTTTACATACTGAAAGTTTCTGTACACCTGTGTAATACATGGCTGTACGAGTTCTTTAAAAACTTGATCTTGGTTAATCCATCAGTACCATCAGTACACCCATTCAGTACATCTATGTATTAATGAACATCAGATTTTTCCAGAAACTTGAATACACGAGTACATAGCATATGTACAGGCCTGTATTCAGTTAACCATTTATAACTGATCTGATTTCATGTTATTCATAGGTGTAGTACATCTATGTACTGAATATTAAGAACTTTATATTCACTTGTCAGTTACAGGAAATGGTATAAATCCATTTAATACATGGCTGTACTGACAGAGAATTTACTTAACTTCCAAAAATCATTTTCATTAAAACTTATTCATTTTTAATGCAGGTTATGAAAATTGATTTTCTTCATGCATCATTTCAACTGAGCTATTTGTGAATAAGAGATTTCTTCTCTTACAAATCATCTAAGACTTAAATCTAAATCTCCTTTAAGCTCTTGTCTTGATGACTCCTTGATGTTTGTCCTTGTTTGTTGCTCCTTGTGCTCTTCAAGTTCTTCTTTGGATATTCTCCTTTTAATTGCTTACAGAACTTGATACTTTACAGCTTGATACCTGTCTTTGCAATTTGATACTAAGACACTTGCACACACACATTAAATGTATATTTGTCATATATCAAAATCTCTATGTCATTAAGTCTTACAGCGCTTTCTTGAAAAAACGCTGCCTAAAGTTACAAATAGACAGCGCTTATTTGCGAAAGCGCTATCTATTTCAAACTTTAGGTAGCGCTTCCTTGAGAAAGCGCTGTCTAAAGTGTGCAACAGATTCTCTTATTTCTAACTTTAGACAGCGCTTTCTCAAGGAAGCGCTACCTATTCCTACTTTCAGTAGCACTTTTTTAAGCGCTATTGAATCTCTTCCACCTTCAGTAGCGGGTGAATAGATAGCGCTTGGAAGCGCTACTAAAGGCAAAAAAAAAAAGCGCTATTAAAGCCCTTTTCTGTAGTAGTGTATAAAACTCAGACCTGAGCACGGTCGTGCTCTCCCTTGAGCACGGTCGTGCTCCAATTAGCGTCACCGTGACGCGGTCAGCGCATTGAGCACGGGCGTGCTCATTGTTGAGCATGGTTATGCTCAACTTAAAATCATAAACACGCTTTTGACTTTAAGCACGGGTGTACTGGTTAATAAGCACGGGCGTGCTCATGTACCAGGAAGGGACTTTTAAGCCAAAAATCCCACTAATCCCTCAACCGCTAAATCCGACTTAATCAAAACCAGCTTAATTAAAATAATTCCGAAAATCGGGGTGTTACAAGTATAGTCCCCCATTGTCCTCATTTGCCCATTGTTTTCAGCCATAGTGACAATTGATACTTCAACTTGTGGTTCTTGAACACTTAAAGATGCTTCCTCTCTATTATTTCTTTGTTTGGCTTCTTTTCTATTCTTTCTACAAAGCTTCTCGATTTATGGATTGTATTGAAGTTCACTTGGGTCAATTGTACCTCGCATACAAGGAAAGAAAACAAAGAAAACAAAAATAGAAAAGAAAAGGATAGGTATCTAAATTAGGAGTAACTTTTGGTACTCGTGATATTGGTACACCGATCCCCGGCAACGGCGCTAAAAACTTGATATGATTTCGATAAGTATACGTAGTCGCAAACAAGTAATATGGTGGTGAGACCAGATATCGTTCTTAGGGATCGCTGACAAGTACCACTTCTCAAATTGGACTACTATCTAGATGATTGTTTGGAGGGAAGGGAGCTCAATTAACATGTAACAAAACAAACGAGTAAAATATTTTTGGTCTTTCGAGATTTTTAACAAACACTTAGTAAGCAAAAAGAGATGTGATAAACAAAAGAATAAAAATGTTGGGATTAGACTATACTAATATTCCCTTAATTGCAATGAAATGGTTACTAACACAAGTCCTAATTCATTTATGACAATTAAGCCTTTTAAAATACTCAAACCCTAATTCCTTACATGGAATGAGCCTAAAACCCCAAATTAAACCCTAATTCCTTAGGTGGATTAACATTAGATTTTTCATAAAGAGCCAAGACTTTAAATATTGCAAGCACTTCAAGAACTATTTCTAGATTCATGAACTACTTGGTATTTGATTCATGAGCATACACTAGCATCAACTTTCCAATTGTCTACCAAAGCAACAAATTATTTCATGCTTGATCAAGCCAAGAAAAGCATTAAGCATAGAATCAAATACTCATAATGAAATAGGAACTTGCATTAAAACCAAGTCAAGATACAATCAAGTTCAGAAAAGCAAACATCCAACCCCAACAAGAGGGGGTTTAGCTAGACATAGTAGAGAAAGCAACAAAAGAAGATGAAATAAACAAGAAAAATGAAGCAAACTCCATTAAAAATGGTGTTCCAGCTGATAGATATAGCCTCCTTTTATCCTTTTAGGTCGATTTGGTCGAGTGGCTGCTGATGGGTGTGTCCCAAAATGGAAAAAATGCGTTTAAATACCCTATCAGAAAATGAGCCAGCACTGAGCGTAGGCTTTCTGGCACTGAGCGCCAGCAGCACAGAGAAGAGTTTCCCCATGACCTGCTAGCGCTGAACGCGGGATTTCTGTCATCCAGCGCCAGCTTTGCTGATGCTAGACTTCACAAAATCCTCTTTCCAGACTCTTTCATTCTCACATAGGCTCCACTTCCTTGATCAATTTCACTTCTCTTCAAGCTTTTCCACCTTTATTGAATCCTACAATGAAAAAAAAAAAAACCTAAGTTAGATTGCAATAAAACAGAACAAAATTAACCAAAAATTAATCTTAACTACAAGAACTAGTAAAAACATTCACAACAACTAACAAAGACTCAACTAACTAAAAATGGGAACAAAACAAGGATAAAAACATGCAATTGAGAGTAAAATCCACTCAAGGAAGGCATAATTACTTGATAAACTAGTGAATTATCAATGCCACATGGCTCATAAAAAAGGGAGGGTTCTGGAAGATTGGAAATGGCTCTAATATTAATATCTGGGAGTATAACTAGCTTCCTTTTCAAGCTGCCCACAAAATTTGGAGCCCTAAACCTCCAAACTGCGAAACAGTAATGGTAGACCAGCTCCTAAATCCTAACATTCAAGCTTGGAACTTGAATCTGGTCAATACCCTTTTCCTACCCTTTGAAGCTGCCCAAATATCCCAAATTCCCCTTCCTTACATTATTCAAATGGACAAGTTCATTTGGGGGGAACTAAAGATGGTGAATACACTGTCAGATCAGGGTACCATAAAATCAAACATCAGGAATCAACCATAGTTCCAAACACTTCTCATTCAGATAATCAAGAAGCTTTAAGGAAAAAGCTGTGGAAATTAAGGGTCATACCTAAGCAAGTGCATCTATTGTGGAGAATCCCGAATCAAGCAATTCCAGTAAGAACAAATCTGCGCAAAAAAAGGAGTTCCCTATCCATTAATATGTCCAAGATGTAAGAGATCTGTGGAAACAATATCATGTTTTCAAAGAGTGTATCTAGGCAACTCAGATATGGTTTAGCTATTCTTTAGGGCTTCGGTTCCAAATGGAAAACAAGGAAGACTTTGTGGACTGGCTCACCTCTTTCATCATGCAATCCTCAACTGAAGCTTCTGGTGGGTGCGGAATCAGTGTTGCTTCGAGGACAGACAAATCCCAGTGCTCCAAACCTGTGCAAAGGCGTGTTCGTCCCTGCTCGAGTACAAATCCAGCGTATTAGAAAAATCAGAGCAAACCCTAAATTGAACTGAGGAAGAATTTATTGAATGGAAATTCCCCCCTTTTAATACTTATAAAATGAACACTGATTCTGCTCTCTCTGATGGTGGTAGGTGCTGAATCGGGGTGATTATTCGACACTGGGACGAAAATGTCATGGTGGCAGCGTGTCGGAGCTTGCTGTGTCCGAAAGACCCGAGCTTGGCTGAGGCTTTTGGTGTTCGTGAAGGCTTGATGGTGGCGGCAGAAACCTCGATTATTTGGATAGAGGAATTTCCCCCCATGATTATTCCTTGTCTTCTAGCTGACTTTTGTCCAATTATTTGATTAATATTTTTTTTTTGTCAACAAAAAAAATCTAAAAATTGAAAGAATAAAGTAATGAGCCATTAACATGATATTTAGCACATGGGAGTTATAGAAACTAAATGGACATCCATATTTACACATTTTTTATAACAAATTTCATGTAATAAGAAAAAAAATGTAATTAATTTAACAACATTAGATGACAAATGATACATGTGGGTATACTTGAGAACTATAGTGACAGCAAAATGTAATTGTATGTAAAATCTACAGTAACAATCAAGTGAGTGTTGCCATGTTGTCATTTGCTTTGAGAGCTACCGTGAGTCAAATGCAACTGTAGGTACAGGTACATAGACTGTATGTAAAGCTTATAGTAACACTCAAATGTGCGTTGCTATTAGTCGATCACAGTGCACACCTCATTGCCACATTTACCTACAGATTTCAGGTATAGTGACAGTTTTTGTCCGTCACTAAAAAGGAAATTTCTTGTAGTATCCATCATGACTATCTAACCTAATAATTGATATTGACTTATATTTTTCAAAATATGTTAAAAATTAAAATAATAATTCAATAAAGTACTAACTAATTCTTAAATTATACCAAAAAAAATTTAAAAAGAAAAATTATACAAAAAATTCATATCTCATGAAAACTCTCGATCTAATAGTCATATATATTGATAGAATTCAATGCAAATAAAATGTTATTCAACATAGTCAGTAGATGTGCAAGTTAAGTACATGGAGTAGATCTCCAAATAAGAGAGACTCTTCTCCAGACAATCTGCACAACATAAGTTGATATAAAGAGTTGATTCATATATAAATTAAAAAGTATAACTGAATACAAACTCCATGAGCACATGCTGATTCAACAGCTATGGTGCAAGCACTATAAGACCAGGTTTAAGTAGAATTACTTGAGAATGAATATTTGAATCATGAAATTTTGTTCTACAAATAGAGGAATTGGTTTTACAAAAGGAAATAATATAAAAGTACTTCCTATTAAATTAGAAAGATAATGATTAGAGCAATTGAGTGCACAAATCTTGCAGAATCAGTAGATGTGGCTACACATGAAAAAGCTCGTTAATTTTACATACATGGTAGCCGTGCTGCTATCATCACTGTCCAAACCATATTGCTGGCAGTAACATGTCAACTTTGAGCTACATACCAGAACTCACCCTCATCCACCTACGAAATCATCTCAAAACCCATTAACATGAACAAGATCCAAGTATTTGGTATGCATGAGGAGCCGCTTGGTTATTCGACTGTTGGTCCCATCTCGGAATAAAGATCAAACATGCTGAGTTGTCAAATTTTGGTCAAATTCAGGGTTAGCAATCCATGATAATGCCTCCTGCTTAGTCCAGCAGAAAGTTTGAGACAGCTTATCCAAATTAACTCTACATTATTGTACAGATACAAGAATCGTCATCGTCATCCTCTGAGTCACTGACATCACTGCATACACAATTGGGAAACCAAATGTGATATAGTTCTGAATAAATGGAACACATAGAGTTGATTGGCACTCACAATTATGTTTTGCTACATTGAAGTTGTATAAAAATGCTTTGAACTAACAAAAACTGCTTTAAACTTTTATCCCAAATAGACAAGAAAAGTTATAGTTATTTTTTCCCTTTCTTACTACTGTCCTTTTGTCTTGCTTTTGCTTTAGGTGAGATAAAATTAAAGAGGTGACGGAATTTGTCAGGTAAGCTTCAGCACATCTTAAACACTACCAGCATAGTGCAACTTCTATCTTTTTCAACCACTATATGAACTACACATCTAATACATGATTTATGTAAATTAAATCAAGAACAAGAATGGATGAGATGAGTCTAATTTAGCTGATAAAGTTCTTCGGTGGTCAACTGAAGCCATATAATTCTTATGATATATCTTCCCCTCACATAAAATAAAACAATAACAATTTTCAAAACTTAGGACTTCCTGTGTTAATTTATCCTGTCACCTTTAATTTATCCTGTCACCTTCTCCTACAGTTTCTGAATATCATAAGTTTTATTCTGACAATTTCTGCAGGTGTCATCATAAGTTCAACCATGTTAACAGATGCAACTATTTTTGTTGCCTTTTCTATATTAAATAAGAACTGAAGCGCTTTTCCCCTAAAATTGTCTTATGAGTCTCATTAAGCAGAAACGTTGATCAATAAATCCCCCCTCAATAATGCAGAGGCTTTACTTAGAACCCATCCAAGGGCTTATGACATTTTTATCTTCTTCAAGAGTGATGTTAGTAAGGATATTCAATCTCAAAACACGCTTAAGTCCTTAGTTCTCTGCATTTTTTCAGTCAAAGTGTCAAAGTAAACGCCTTTAAAATGTACTCTTCCTCACAAAAACCATCCAATCGGCATATTTGCTAATTTTAACAGCTTGTTTCCCCAATTTTTAGTACTAGCTACTCTGTATTGAACCCATCAATCATTCCTCCTCACTTGCATAAACAAGCCACAGACCTTAAAGGAAAACAGAGAAAATGAAAGCATAACTATACAAGACAAACCTTATTTCTGTTAACTCAGGAGAACCTCTTTTATTCTAAATTGATTGAATTCGTAGCAGTTAACTAATAAAAATGATGGGTTTCATATTTTCCAAATGTGCTATTAATACAAATGCTTTATGCTTAAGATTCTTTGGACATAAAAACTGATTTTTAAGTAATTAAAACACTTCCACTAAAGAATTAGTGATGCATCAGGTAGAAAGTTGCATTGCATAAACTATCTCTGGAGATTTCTATATATCGTTCTATGCCCCTTGGAAAATTTTTACCCATGTCCCACACTTCTCATCCATCCTACACACTCCAATATTTTAAGAAGACACATCGATTGCAGGAATACTCAGCATTGGTATGCCTGCATTATTTAAGTTAACCTAATTTATTGCCACAACTTACATTGACAATTTGACATCTTCCTTTTAGTACAATTAAAAGCATTACTACATATCAAGAACTAAAAGTTGAGTAAATTGATATTTTGGTTGTCAAAACATTGTCAGTGCAGTAATTTAGTCCTCTAAAGATTTTTTACATCAGTTAACTGCATCATTCTTTAATTAAGTTGGGTTTATTTCCATAAAAGGACAAGATTGAGCCAAATTTAGAGGTTGATGTAATCAGTTAATGATGTAAATAAAACAAAATTGATGTAAATCCAATCTTTTGATGAACAAAAGATCAAAACATTAATTTACTCTTAATATTTTAATGCATTTTATTTGTTAGGCTGTGCAAAATATTGGAGATGCAAATAAAGAATGTAGCACAAAAATTATGGGACAGAGAGAATCAATATAACTCAGACACTTTCTGCTTCTCTTCAAACATCTAACAGCATGCATATATTAATCTTCAGAAATTTGAACCTGAATGACCTTGAGTTATAAAAATCTAGTCTAAAGCTAAGAAGTATTACTATTATATAAATATGAGTACATATAATTAGCCAGTATATTCAATAATTCCACCATAATTATGTTTCAAAAAATATATATAAGTCACTGCTTATTGCTTAAAAAGTATAACAATGTTTATTGCAAGTGTTAACGCTAAAGTGGTCAAAAGATTAAAAGCCCTCCACCCTCCACAATTATTTTTTCCCTGGTAAGATCTAACCTATGAAGGCATCAGGAATGTTGAGCTTAAATCTCAAGCATCCCTTCGCAAGTATTTTACAAGTCAGTAAAAAGTCTTAAACCATTTCTAAATTTTGACTTTAATCTAATGTTCTTTAATCTTTTTCAATTTGCCTTAAGTTGTAAGACTGCTCTTCAATCCTATTTGGTACTTGTCAAAGGAAATACTCCAATAGTAGCATTTGTAGCTTAATGCAAAGATATCCTATAATTTATAAATAAACTTCCTACCCTAACCAAACTTGGCACTAGAAAGTGGGAGGTCTTTAAGTTTGCTAGGTCAGACTAAGACTGGTTATTAAGTCTAAAGAGAGTAGCCAATAGTCCAAAAGAGAGCCAACTTGTAAGAGGGTAGTCAATAGTTCTAAAGAGAGCCAATTGAAAAAGCTACAAATGCTACTACTGGAGGGTTCCCTTTGACAGGTACCCAATAGGATTGAAGGGCAGTCTTACAACTTAAGGCAAATTGATTCAAATCTTGTTATACATGCCAACTTGTAAGAGGGTAGCCGATATTCTAAAGAGGGCCACTGAAGGGCAGTCTTACAACTTAAGGCAAAGTGATTCAAATCTGGTTATAACTTATACATATGCCAACTTGTAAGAGGGTAGCCAATATTCTAAAGAGGGCCAAGCACAAGGTAATTTCATCAACTACTGAAATTGATCTATAAAAAAGAAAAGGAAAAAGAAAACTGGAAAAGTCAAGTTAAAACTAGATAACCAGAACAAGACACAAAAGAAGGGAAAACAAAAGGTCACAAGTTCCAGTCTCATATCTTGGAAATTTTCACCACTGACAGAAAAGTCCAAAGGTCAAAAGAAAAAACAGAGTAGAAGGAAAAAAAAAAATAGACCAAAAACATGTAAATTAAGACAAATTTGCTGGTTCAAAGAACCTTTAAAGACATAAACAAAGCCTCTCTTAGTACTTATCACGACACAAATAATTTATAAAAAAAAAAAACTTGGTACAAAATAATGCACCCTGATCCTATTATCAGTTCCTCATTTTTAATCCAACTTGCCATTTCAGGCAGGGACTTGAAAGCTGAATTACCTTATGTTTATACTGATACTCTTTAAAAAAGGGAAACAGAGGTAATTTCAAATAACAGATTATCATTATAAACACACCCTTATGATCTAACTCCCTCAACTGAGACTTTTAGTTCAGAGGTAATGAACATGAAGATGATAGACATCTAAGTTTCCAAAGTCTGCAAAAGCCATCATACCATCACGAAATATTCCATATAAGCAAAGCAAAACCTAGATTTTTACAGACACGTCATCACTACTTCAAACAACATAAATTTAGCCAAAAACACAAAAACCTCTAGAAATTCGCCAAATGCTCCAAATTAGGAATAAAAAAATGAAAACATGCCAACTTCTTCTTTCCTCTTCTTACAGCAATATACAACAACTGAACTGCTAATATTGAATATTCCAGCTATAACCAACTGAACATTCAAATTCTGAAATTGTAAAATAGTAACAAAATTGGAAACAAGTTTTTACTAAAAAAATAAAAAACAAAAAACTAATTAAGGCAAACCAGAACATTCAAATTGCCAGCCAACCAAACAAAATTACAAAACAATTATGAGGGCAGTAATAATTAACCTAAATTTAGAAGAAGAAAAAAATACATACAAACAAAAAAAATAGAAAAGGAAAGTTACCTTGGCTCGTATTCCAACACCTCAACAAGCTTGTTTCCATTCTTATCGTTCCATTGCACTTTCCGGCATGTCTTATTAGATTTCCTGGACATGCCACCTCTCCGTGGAGGCAACAAGGAATTGGAATCATTTTCATCTTCTCCATTGCCATGACCTTCTTCAACCTTCTCATCATCCAAAGAAGAACCCATCACCGTTTTATTCATGATGCAACCATTAGCAACATCCTTGGTATCTGTTTCCATCAACAACATAAACACACACACACACAAACACAAAATTCAACAAAAAAATTTTAGAGCAATATTAATGGGATTTGAAATAAACCCATTTGACCCATTTGACTAAAATCATGTTCCAACTTCCAAAATCTCCAAAAAGATCACAACTTTGGATTGGAGGAAAACACAACACACACAAGGGGTCAACGCGTATCTCGATCACTATGGACCCATCAACTCACACAGAGAATAGCTGGAAAAAAATAAACTATGAGAAGGGCGTAGATAATGAACCAGCTGTGTTAGAAGAGAATCTCAGTGTCCGAAAAATAAAAAATATTCTCGAGAAAATGAGGGAAAATTCTATCGTTACAAATGACAATCCACCACATTTTTTCTTTATAAGATGGGGGGAAGAATTCCCATGTGCCATAGCTAAGAATAGGAATCTTTAAAATTCAGTCAAATCCAAAAGTAAGCATGAAAGGAAACGCGAAACTCAATTAAATGGAATATGTTTTATTTTTAAAAATTTTCCAAAAACTGATTGAATTAGACGTGTTTTTTATTCTAATTTTTAAAATTAATACCAACGTATGGTATAGTTGATAGATAATGGTGTCTTTTAAACATGTGATTAGAGCTTCGATTCCTGATTCATGTATACAATTAGTCTCTGACTCCCGGCCGGAGATACCTAGGTTCGCCTAATTTTTTTTAAATTAATACAATTTAGTCAAAATTAATTATATTTATCATCTAATATGATTTTTTATTATTAAATTTATACTTTAATTTATTGTAACTCTAATTTTTTTTAAATTTTTATTTCTTTTTTGTTATGAACTATTCTGCTTTTTATGTGATTCAATGTATAAAAACCTCATCATAAGATTTTTTTTTTTTACTCCTACAAAATATGTGCTTTGAATTTATTTTTTTTTCCCGTTTACAATGCTTATTTTTATCATTTTATGTGATTAAACTTAATTTTTATTTATATTATGCAATCTTAAAATTATATATTTAAATTAACTTTTATACTCTTGTTTTCGCTTTATATAATTCATATCTTTAAATAATAATTTTACATAACAAATATTTATTTCCAAACAACAGTAGAGAGGCCAACTGGTCAAATGACTTGTTCTTTTTTTGGTGTGGAGTCAAATGACTTGTTTTAAAACAAATATATATATTTTCTTTTAAATAGAATTTTTTAATATGGATTTTCTTTATCAGCTTTTATATTTTAATTCATTATCCTTGAATGAGATTCCCATCGGACGGTAGGAATTGAAAGAAGAAGACACAAGTTAATCAATGTGGTTATTTTTATGACAAAATAATTGCAAACTAACACGTCACACACAACGCAGGTCCTTTCATTTTGCATGACGCCTTGATCACGTCTGTCGTTTAGCTACTTTTGTTTCCTTTTAAAAACCGAATATTATTATGAATTTAATTGGTATCATGTATAATTGATGCACAAATTTTTTTATATTATCAATTAATTATAAAATTTTACATTATTAAAAAATGTTTTATTTTTAATCATAAAATTTTAAAATTTACATGTAAAATAATTTTATGAATAATTGACGATATAAAAAAATTTATATCGAGACCATATCAAAATTAAATTCTAATATTATAGTAGCATATTTATTCATTTATTATTTTATAAAATATATTTTTTCTCTATTATAATTTATTTAATAATATTTTTATAATTTTATTTGTAGTTTATTTTTAGTTCATAGTTTTTAATATTATCAATAAATTATATATTATCATATTATTAAAAATATTTATATTTTATAATAACTATTTTAAAAATTATACATGGGATGTTGTATGATTAACTAACTGTATAAAAAATTTTATATTGACGGTATTTCAAAATTAAATTTATTTTTATACACTTGTACCCTAATTTTATAGTATACTTCCATAAGTGATATATGTGACTAATTAATTACATGCATCTAGGTGGGTTTTTTTTTTTTTTTTAACATTGCTTAATATAAATTCTTTTCCTAACAAAAATTATCTGCCCAAACTACGTGATATAAGTGAAAAATTTAAGATCTACATCACTGAGCACAAAAAAAAAAAAAAATCTAAATCACTAGCAAGTAACAACAATGATGTATTGATATTGATAACTTAACTACATGATAATAAATAAAAAGTGTAAATATAAATTTGTACAAGTAACTCTTTGTAAGGAGTTTTGGTCTTTCATATTGTCTTTTCCACATGTTATAGCAAATGATTGAGATGGAGGTATGCTAAATTAGATTAATTTTTTTGGTAAGTAAGTTAGATTAATTTTTTAAAAAAAACATCTTGCAGAACATTGATTTTTGTTGCTAACTACTTGTTATTTCATATAAGTTTTTTTTTAAAACTCAACTTGGTAGAAAGTTTGTTTAAAAAGCTTACACTACATATAGGCCTTTAAAATATATCAAACAAAGTTCAGTTGTGTATGGTTTATTATGTAGAATACATAATTTTTTTTTTTTCATAGTTGTAAAATAAGTGACTTTATTTTATTCTATGTTTTCAAACTTGTCAAAGAATTGTTACAAAAAAAAAGCTTATGAAAGAAATGTTTGTTTCCAAAAATTTTGAAAATAAAAAATAATATACCATTTTTGTAATTAATAATGAAAGTATATTGACAGAGGTGAAAATAGAAAACAAATCAAAGACTACCTTAAATTTTTTCAAAATTTCAAATTACTATAAGTTTCAATATGTTATTATATTTTTTTATGAAGTATACATATTATATTAATATGTAATTAAATTATATAAATATTATAAAATTTCAATTATGTCTTTTTTGTGTCTTTTTTCGAATATCTCCATTGACATTTATGAGAAACAAACCGTCATATACCGTTGCAACTAGGGATGTAAATTTTACCCGCACCCACGGATATCCGCGGATAATATCCGCAAAGGGTAGAAAATGGATACCTTGATGGATATCCGTGGATAAATTAAATGGATATTTTCTCTACCCGCTTATTAATGGGGCGGGGGCGGATATTGTAGTATCCATACCCGCGGGTACCCGCTAAGATGAAATTACTAAAGTACCTTTACATATATAAATCAAATGCCCTATTTTTTTTTTTTACTATCCTTATTTTGTTTCTTAAATTTGACAGTCACAACACCCAAACCACATGGATCACTGTGTTACGTATTGTTGATTTTGTTCAATTATTGTGTTATGAATTAATGCTTATGGATTATTGCTTATGGATTAATGCTTGGGGATTAATGTTTATGTGTGAATGATGTCAAGATACGGGTGTTTGAATAAAAAATATAGTCTAATATTCAATAATTTTGTGAGGTGTTTGAATATCCATGGATATCCATGGATACCCGCAAATATCGATAAATTTATTAAAAACCCGCAAGATGGATACCCACGTGGATATGGGACGGGAACGGGTATGAAATCCATCCAATGGGCGGGTAGTGGGGGGCTACTACCCATACCCACCCCGCCCCATTTACATCCCTAGTTGCAACTAATTGAACCTATTCCATCCCTAACATTTGAATAAGGCACGAGGAGGATTCTACACCCGCCGGCCGCCGCCACCGCCACCATAAATGTTAGAAAGGAAGTTATCTCACTCATGCTCCATTTAGTTTAGTTGATCTTGAATGTGAAATTATGCAATTATTAGTTTATTGGCATTTATATACTTCCTCCGATCTATATTATAAGTAAAAGTAACTAATTTCATACTTATTAAGAAAGTTAATTAATCTCATTTAAAGGAGTCATTGGAAATAAAAAATTGAATTTGTTACCTAAATTATCTTTTCTCTTATTTATTAGGCTTGTATTGTTGAGAATAAAATGAGGGAAAACAAAATTTGCATTAAATGAAGGGTATTTTGAGAATAATTTCATTAAATAGAATGAAAGTAGTTGAAAGTTACTTATATTTAGGATTGAAAAAATTGGGAAATTTTTGTTTATATTATGGATCGGAGGGAGCATGTAAAAAGAAAATCAAATTAAGAAGGTGCGAACTTATATAAAAAAAAAAATTAATATTAAACATATGTCATCCAATTAATTTTAAAATATAATTTGGACAGATGGTAACAATGCCCCGTGTCCAAGAATTCATGTGTCTGTGTTATTGAATGGCTAAGCTAGCATCTAACATCAACAAAAACCGTGGTGTGGTGTTGCTGTCATTTTGCGACAATAGTCTTTTTCGGCTCCTAAAAGTGGGGTTCAAGATTGTGCAATGAGAGAAACTCTTCTGGATTCTTCAGCCTGTCCCAAAGATAATCCAGTGAACATGGACACAATAGATCCTACTGCATTAAAAGAGAAAATGCTGAGCAATCTTTTACTTCGGTGCCTGTCACTGTCCACTAGCTCATTTCATTAATTCTTTATTGCAAAATAAATGAAAATATGGTAAAAAAAAGTGACTTATTAATGGAATACATAGAATATATTTTTGGATTAAACCCGTATGCACTTTCGGTATAAAAAATTTTATACTGATATCAACTAATATTTTGACATATGTTCTTTTATTTTAATAACTAAGAGATATAATAATAATACTGATTTGTCAAGATATTATTTGATGTCAGTGTAAATTTCATTTATACTGATAGTACATATAAATTAAACTTTATATTTTTAAAGATTACTAACACTATTAGATATCACAAACATTATTATTAATTTTTTTTCATGAATGTATTGTATGTGATTTTATCCGATTAATTACATATAAGTTTTGTGTGATAAAAGAAAAATATTTTCAGAAGGGAAAGTGACAAAGGAAGGAAATGAACAAAAGAATGTTGAGTGGAAGAGAGTGGTTATGTGAATTTGCTTCAAAGGTTACCAAACATGATTACAACACTGAACTTACATTTTACTCAAAGTTCATACATTCAAAAACGGTTGAGAGTCATTGTATATGTTAGTAGTTCACCTTAAGACAACCATTTACACAATCTCTGGAGAGAAAGAAGATAGTCTTATTAGAATGGCATGCATAGAGAGAGCATCCCCTGCTCTGAAGCATATCCTGCTCAAACTGTACCGGTAAGAAGAATTCATAGAAGACAATTAATTAGGTTTATGAAACATTGCCATAACTAGCTAGGCCTTATCATGCATTTTTTTTGGGATATACATATGCACATGGTTTAATTGTTTATATATGTTTGATTGTGTTCTTTTCTTTTCTTCATTTCATTTGTGGTGAAGGGAAGAAGGGGGAAAAGAGAAAAAGGATAAATAACGATGTAATTTCATTATTAACAAAAATTTAGTAATAGAATTAATTTATTAATGTTTGTTTGTACTTTAAAAATATATTTAAATAAAATATGCTGAGCATATAAAAGGTGAGATTAACAAATTGAGCTTATTTAATTTATTAAATGAAAATGTTTTCGTATAATCCTTTTTTTTATTTGCCAATTACCTTTCTTTTATATGACAATGTTGCAAGTATAATTGAATAATCGAAATACAAAAAAAAAAAAAAAACGGGGGCATACGCCCCTTTATTTTATTCTCTTTTCCCTTAATATTATCATCATTTTATCATTTAATTATTTTTCTGAAATTTCTAAAACATCTTGATTCGAACAACATATGTTTACTATGTGCTCTTTACTTATAATATTATACTAGTACTGGAATCAAAGCACATTATAGAATAAATAAGATAAAAAATGAAAAGTAGGGAAAAAGCATGAGTTTTATCATTGTTGTTTTTTTAAAAAGATAATAAATGATGAAATGAAATATATAATTTTTAAATTAATTAGAAGATAAAAATGAAATTATTAAAAAAATTATGAAAAAGGATTTTCAATCTTATTTTTTAGTTTTACTAGAAATAACTTTAACTATGCATTTGAGATTTGGGACATGAATTAATATATATAGTTTTTTTGTCATCCACCTGTCTACACTGTATGTGTAAATATAACGATTAAAGTAGTATGTACTGTCAGTGTAAAAAAAATTACACTGGCATCTACTAACATTTTGATATGTGTGCTTTTATTTTAATGACTAAGAAAGAAATAACAATTATACTGATTTGTAAAAATATTATTGAATGTATATATAAAAAAAATTTACACTGACAATGTATAAAAATTAAACTCTAAATATAATGTAATGTCAGTTAAAGATGTTTTATAATGTCAATCATTCGTATATCAGCACATTATAAAAAAAATATTTGACTATTATCATATCTACCTTAAATATTACACATGAGATGATATGTGATCATAGATAGCGTAAAAAAAACTTTAAATTGACCGTTTATGAAAGTTAAACACATATACGATATATCTCTCTACATTAGAATACATTTATTTGAGTGAGTTAGCCTGTTATTTTACTCTTCCTTATAGAATAAAATGTGTTATTCTTAATTTGACTCTTCCTAAAGAAAATGATTAATTTTGATTTCTCTTTCGACTAATAATAAATTTTTAATCTATATTTTATTAAAGATTTTAACTGAACACAATATTCTTGGCCCACCTGATTGTGTCTTTATGTTTGTCCTTCCACCGAACAGGGATCTAACTCCAATACATCAGTATACAACCATTTTTCTTCTTTTAAAAAAATTCATTTTGTTCTTAATTGCCTAATAAAGTGTAGACATGTCTTAGGTGATAACTTGGGGAACTTTGTTGGGTCTTACTAACCAGTATCCAAGGGCATTAGTTAATGAATCTAAACATAGAAAAATTTCATTGGAAAGTGTAATTTTTAGATTTTCAAAGTTTTGAATACACCACTTTCTAAGACAAATTTTATATTTCTAATTCCTTAACTAATGTTCTAGGGCACTAGTTAGCATTTGCCAACTTTATTTTATTAGCTTGATCATATTCAACATTGTGCTACAAAAAATTTATGAAAAATCAAATGATATTATGCAGGATCTAATAGTTCAGAAAGCATAAGCAAGGCTAAATTGTTATAAAAGACTATGAACGGCGCATAAGAAAAATGTCATATTATTATGATTTAAAGAAAAATCATACAATAAAATACTGTCCTACAGTTAAAAACTCCGTCTGAACATTACGTATCACATAATACTTGAAAGAAGCAGGGTATCTGCCTCGTGAAAGCACTTGTGTTTGATATAATTTTGGCAGACATAAAACGTGTTTTGAAGATTAGAAAATCATGATTTGTCCTGAAAAACTTGGTGGATGGGAAGAATTAGAAATGTAATTGCCTGATTATGTTGTTGCACTTGAATTTAAAGTTGCTTTTGAAGTTTAATTAACCAATAAACATGCTTAAGTAACACAACTAATTACATAATCTATCTTAATACTCCCTCTGGTCCTATATATAAGAGGCAAAACCTTAAAACACACAGACCAAGGAAATGCATTGAAATAAGCTATTTGTAATTAATATTCATATAAATTTACAAATTTAACCCTTCAATAATTAATGAACAAACCTACTTGTATTGAAAGTTGCACTGTCTCGTAAATATAAACATTATTATAAATAAGGGTAAAATTGGAAATGAGCATTTAATATTTGTCAAAATACATACATGTCTCTTATATTTTGGACAAAAAAAAAGTAGTCATTTGTCTCTTATAATAAGGACCGGAGGGAGTATAATACCCTCCCAATCAGTGACTATGTTGCATTTGAAGCTACCGGGGAAAGATAAACTGGAACCCTCTACTTAGCATTTGTCAAAAACTGTGACTTCAGAAGCCATATTCTGATGCTCAAATTATGATAAGATAGTTGCTTAAGTAGTAATCAATCCTCTTTACAAAAATAGTATCTAAGTGCTTGTCCACCTCATGACAGTGAGGAGAAGCCTTTGGAGATTGATCATCACTTGTATGAATTCGGATCAGTAGAATACCATATTCAGGTAAGTGCTTGAACAATGTCAACACTCACTTTTTGTTTCTTATTATGCCTAGTCTTAGCTTAGTTCATTTAGCAGAATCAGCATATAGTTTCCAAGAATTGCATACTCTTAAGCATTGGATAATGGAGGTAGCCAGAGCTACATCCTATCTTCTATACACAATATTACTAGTAAACCAGCAATACAGACATTACCTTTAACATTACAGAAATTTTTATATTAGTAGATAGAATGTACTTAGTTGAGATGCTTCTCTATGCATTAATTTTTGTGCACAAATTTGTAAACTTGTTAAGGATTGAAGTTTGAAGTTTAAACAAATAGTAATATTTGACTATATCTATATTTTGTTTACAGTCACAAGCCTCCAATCCATTAGTAGCTTACCTGTCAATATCAACCCCACCTCTTTGCCATGGAGTCCTACCTAATGAACTTTCTTCTTACACCATTGAAATGGTAAAGGGACTACGTCCTGAGGTTGTGGAGATTGCTGAACCTGCCAAAGATGGATATCAACTTACTCTCAGGCTTAATCTCAATCAGATTCCACGAGGCAAAGGTCTATTACCCTTCAATTCCCTCGTAGTATGGTTGTTAGCTTTCCATTCAAAACAATTATAATATAATAATTGGTCAAACATTTTACTCATACGATTATATAGTAAGAGCAATGGCAATTATGGAACTGCAGAGTAGAAATTTATATGCATTAGTACATACATGCCATTTCAGCACAAAATACTTGGACAATTAAGGGTGTGTTTTGGTTTGGAAAACGTTTTCTATTTTCATTTTCTGTTTTCATTAATAACTGCAAATATGCCACCTTGCTTTCATTTCACTGTTTCCTATACAAATATTTGAAAACAAAATGACATTTTTGCAATTATTAATGAAAACAGAGCCTAAAAACAGAAAACATTTTTCAAACCAAATGCACCCTAAGCTAGTAGACAGAATCCCAGTGTAACTATCCTACATGAACTTGTGACATTCTGATTCTGAATACTCAAATATAATATACAACATTAAACTGGAAAAGATTATTATAGTCCAAAGGACATTCACATAACCAAAATGAGCTCAACAAAGATGTCATCAACATTCAGATAGTCTTTAGAAAATCAAATCTAGCTCTGAAAGAAACTCCTTCTCAGTCATCAGTTGTAATTATATTTAAAAAAAGAAAAGGAAAAGAAGGTTCAAATAAAGATTCTATACAGGTTGCTAATATATGGATTCACATAATCCAACTTGAATTTTTTATCTGACTGATGATGTACAACTATTGGTCCAGACTATGTCAAAGTCATTAGGGAGATTTCCACAGTTCAATCAGTAATTCTGACTTCACAGCTGAAAGAAATATTGTGGAATGTCGATTCAGATGATGCAAATCAAGGGATGTACAAGCCCATCAAACTAGTCTACCAACCAAGAGAACCTTTCTTTATCATCAGGCAGGTAATTCCTAGGCAATCAAACCTTTGAACATGTCATGTCAGATTCTATAATAAATCAAGAATACAAAGTATAGCATGACCTTCCAAATCTAATGAACAAGATTACCGTAATATGGAATACTATCATATAAACAATGTAATATATTTCAAGTACATCAAATGCTTAGGAAGTTCAACAGTCAGAACCTGTATCAAATGATAATATGATATCTTGTCAATAACTGTGCTATTATTTACTAGGTGGTACCTTATTCTGTGAGAACCATGATTAATATAAACTTGGGAGAGGCATATGAACAAAAGTTGTGAATAATGCTGGCATATATCTTCAATAAATTATTTCAACTTAGAACAACTTACCGATTCTCGCAAAATCACAGTTCGAATAGTTCAAAATAATCACTCATGAAATCTCTATTCCTTCCATACTTTAGTTGGTTTTTGACAAGTCTTTCCAAATCTAAATGTTCCACAAAAAGAAGAAAACTCAACAGGCAAGTAACAAAAGACAACTCAAACCCAACTCTTTGGTCTATAAAAGTTGTTCATATTCTGATGTTTTTCCATATTGACCAAATAATACATGCTGCATACAGCCACAAAGAATCATAGCAGTATTCCCAATTCGTTTCAGAGAAAAGTCAGATGTGATTATCGCAACAGCTTTCTTTCAGGTTTGCACATGACGAATCACAACTACGTAATTTCTTTTCAACTCAATGTGCTATCAGCTCATTCATTTACTGACTATGATAGGAGCTCGTGGAAGTTGGAAGTTCAGATAAGTGGGCCAAGGCGCCACCTTGCACCTGGTCAGCTATTCCTCCACCAGAGTTAATAGGAGAAGCTTTTGAGGATTTGAGTACCAATGGAGGGTTTGTCACTTTCGGTATACTATTATCCCCCAGCAATTCATCCCAAAAACTGTTACATCACAATTTTGAACTCTAAACTCACACAAAATGAGATCAACAAGCATTGTCAAGTAATATGGATTCCAAGGCATCTGTGACTGACATCTTTTTGATATTTAATATATATATCTTCTCATCACATTGAAGGCAAGAGGCTAGACAAGACTGTCTGGAACCTATTAAATTTCAATGCCTATGTTAGATATCATGTAAAGGTAATATCAATATTAATATTGCTTCTTAAGGACTATTTCTAATTGTAAATCACTTTATTTATGACACCTGACTGACATTTGCTATGCAGAGCACCAAAGGTTTTATTCAAAGAAGGATGAGGAAACGTTTAGAAAATTTGATTGAGGTACGTAGACACCTGAAGTGAAACATTAAGCTCATTGTTAGGACAAAAATTCTGGTAGAAGCAGCATTTAGATTTGAGCTGAATTGTGGGACCTAAATGAGACCCATTGCATGCTAAAAAAATTTAGGAGTGGTACCATACGGCATTTCCTACGCAGAAACTATACTGTTGGCATAACAGAAAGACATCCACCATAAATAGCTAAACCTAGTTAAATAACGGTTTATCCTTTTCTCTTTCATGCAGGTCCTGCACCCTACAAACTCAGAAGAAAATGAACAAACCAAACAACGTCAAGGTCTGCTTTCTCCTAACACATTCAATATTGACAAGATCATTCACAGACTAAGGAGATATAGCCTACAGTACATTTTTGTTTCATAAATATCCGTTATAAGCTTATGCTAGTAAAGTTTTTATTTATTTATTTATACTAGACACCAAACAGTGTTATAGTATACACTAAATACTCATAGCTGTGGATGAAAGCAATATAATGTGAGAAAAACAGAAAGTTGCCAGACAGCATGTTGATTGTTCATTTACAATTTCTTTTCAACATGCAGGACGTAGGTATAGGAAGAAACTAGTAAGATCATCTAAATATAACATCCTGAAACAAAGATGGGGCAACTTCGGCAGAAAAATAAAGAGGCATTTCCGACTTAAAAATCATGGATTTCAACGATTTCGTCAAAGATGGTTGAGCTTCCCAAAATTTTCTTCTACAGGATATACAAAACTAGAATAGATATTCTTGTTTATTATTTTTCTTATGTACTATATGGACTTCAACTAAGTCAGCTGGACCTGGAAGATAAATGCTTCACTGCAGTATTTTCTCGAGGGTATAAATATAAACTATCTTACTTTTAACCACTTGATTGTAAACAATAAAGAGAATAATCATTTTTCTTGGCATCTATCAAATTTGTGATGGTGTTTAGCAATCTATAAATCAACAGGACCGCCTATGCCTAATGTATTGCATAATAATAGCTATAAAAATGAAGCTTAATACTGAAATATTCTGAAAAAAAGATGGGCGGAAATCCCCACAAAGGGATTCTGTTAGGATAGAAGGGGAAAGGGTGTAAGAACTAAGAGTAATTGTAATGTGGCAGTTAGAGTTGTTATTAGATAAATAGGAGAGAAGAAGGGGTAGAGGAAATTCATTCAGAAGATTGTAGTTTGTTTGTGAGGGGAAACTCTTTGTCAAGGGGAACCCTTGAAGGATATCACTCTCCTTTTTGTTCATTTTCAGTCAGTCATTCAATAAAATTCTGTGTTCTATTCTCGGGTTCGTAACAGATTCCATCAAATGTTTGTTTGATTTGAGTACTCAAATAGACAACTCTGAGACTGAAGAGTGAAATGCTACAAGCCTCCAACGTGTCTTTTAACTCACTTTTATTAGTCTACCGGTTGAGTCTATGAATTCTCAGTACTGAACACTGTTTTACATTCTTGCTTCAAATATTTTACTAGAAAGCAAGGGAACAACTCTAGCTGCTTAAAATCTCTCAGTTCCCCGATAAGTTTCTCTATCAGGTTCTACTTTTTCATTTCTATCCAAAATTTTGATGCATCTAACAACCCAACAGGTAAAAACTTTCTCGATATCTGCCTAATTTACCTGGGACAGCAGCAATACCATTGATATTTTCACCTCAAGAAATTCAGTAGAACCCCCCAGTTCGTACAAGCAAAGTACTCTACACGTGGTACTATTTACTGCCACCTTAAGATTGCTAATAATGCTTTTTATCATGCCACATATCAGAATATTCATTTCTTATCAGCTCATGAAATTTTATTGTCAATTCTGAGGATGCAACATCCACCCATCCAAATTAGCAAATGATAAGTAACGTTAATTACTACATGGAAAAATACAAAGGACTTAGAGAAAACCTTTACTTGAGTCATTATATAATCTCTGGAGATTTAAATTTAACCCAGGTCCTCAAAGGTTCCAATCATTGATGCTTCTTTCATGTAAAAGGGAAAAGCCAATCATGCAAGAAAATATTGAAAGTTAAGTCATTCGAAAAAGCACAATATCTCACGTAACTGTTGACAATTCCAACTTAAGAACAAATTTTTTGTTTTAGACTCATTGACAATCAGGTTTATGAGGTTAAAGAAATGCTCATAAATGATTATACGTGTACATCATGGCATGTTTAACACAAATATTCCTCAAGGTTATCAATTAATAAGCACAATTACATACCAAAATACAAGCACTCAAACAGTTAATATGATTCCCTATCACATATTTATGTTTTCTACACAACAAGCAGTCTATAAATGTGTTACATTCTCTCCAGCAGTAGCAGCACATTGTTACTATGGGGAAATATAACCAACACAAAGAACTAAGACTACAACAGCAGCCAAAACACTGAGGAAACACAAAAGCTGGCATGGAACCAAAATTACTTCCTTATGATCAATTTTACACAACTAGTCCAGAATACAATGCTCACTGCTAATATAAAGAGGAAAAAGAACATAATTTTTTTACCTTCCCCGTGTATTACGATTTTTATTTACAACTTCTGACAATAAAACTGATAAACATATATACGAACACTCCATAGACATGGACAATCGACGCTTCTAAAACACTCCAGAAACATATTCTGAAATCCAAGTGCTATAACTTTCATTGATTGTAAAGACATAATTGTCTAAAAATATCTTGATATGAAACTGCTACAAAGTCAGTTCAACAAACAAACAAACTAAAGAAAGGTTGGTAACCACTGCCTACCTGTCTGGAAAAAAATACTTATGAGTCTCATTGCACACTTCCCTTCTATCATTTTATCAAAATCATACACATCTCACTCCATCTCCAATTCAGGAAGAGCTCTCATCCGCATACTCGTCGATTCGAGCTCAGCTAGCAATGGCCCCCTTGCCTCTCCACTTCTCAAGTTCCGGATACTCGCCAACACCCCAAACAATCCAACAGCCAAAACTAGCACCAACATGGCATGTACAGTGAACATGAAATGCATCAAAGCAACCCCCCTCAATCTATCCTCATCAAGATCACATTTCACATCAACACTCTCCTGATTAGGGTCCAAAATTGAAGAAATCTTTTGACACCCTTTCAATCCAAAAGCATCAGTGTACAATGACAACCCTGCTTGCATCAACCAAGTTCCCTTTAAAACCAACCCACATGACAAAAAGAACTCAGCAAAGAAAGCATTCGGCTTAAATGACAAGTAAAACAAAAAAGCAGCACAAACTAGAGTCAATCCACTCAAGTAACCATACACAACACCACCAAGGCCGGAAATCCCCTTACCCATAACAGAATACTCAACCAAAAAAACAACCCCACCAATAACAAAAAGCAAACTTTCATTGAGGAATGATGATGTGGCAACATATTCATGGAGTATGATCAAGATGATGAAGACCCAGAAGGCCAAAAGTGCAAATGAATGTTGGAAGAAGGAGAATTTGTAAGTGGGGTGGCCAGAGAATGAGAGGAAGAGAAAAAATTCGGAGAATGAAGCAATGGGGAGGGCTATGAGGAGAGCATAGAGATCAATGTTTTTCCATTTTGGGTCAGAGAAAAACCAGAGCTTGGATCGGAAGTGGGATGGGTTTTGGAGGTAAAGGGAAGAGGAAGAGAGTAAGCGACGAAGACCAATTGGGAAGAAGAAGAGGAAAGCTGAGAAGTGGGTTGCCACAGATGCCATCTCTGCCTCTGCTTCGTTGTTTTCTCTTGTTAAGAGTGTGTTTGGAAAAGCTGGAAAAAAAAGATTATGTTGATAATCGATTATACAATAATCGATTATTGTGATAATCGATTATAATCAGAATCTGTTTTTGTTTGGGTATGTTTGCTGAAAAGCGATATTAAGATAATCTATTTCGTTTGGGTGATGCAAAAAAAATCACTTTTATACAGTAAATTACGAAAAAGGGTATGGAGTTATTTGTTTATATTTAGAACTTGTTTATTTTTTATATCTTGTCATCAAATTTTTTCTATTATAAAATATTGAATAGAATTTATAACATTTATGATTATGGAAAAAAAATGTTAAAATATAATTATATTTAGAATAGTTGCCGTTGGACATGTATCAGCTGCTGTATCAGTAGTTTGAGTGCAGGGAGAGAGAATACACCCATTAGGCAAAGCAAACGAGGATAGCATGATTAAAGATAGGTGGACGTTAGGGGTAAGGAAGGGAATATATTTTGCCGTTACGAAATAATCAGAAAAAAACCATCTACCAGTCCTCTCTACTAGATTATAAAAATCAGCTTTTTTATCAAGAAAAAAGCTTTTTTAGAAATTAAGCTACACACCCAAACACAATTGATTATTTATAAAACAGCTTTTTACTCAAAAAAAAGCTGAAAGATAAATAATTCATCTTTCCCAAACACACTACTGGGAAACTTGCATCGAAGGAGATCAGTGTTGTTGAAGAGAATTCGTCTTTTTATTTATTTATTTATTGTTTTCGCAAGTTTATTTTTCCACACTTACGACTTTTTGTACAAAACATTAGATTGAGATTTTTAAAGGCTATTTTATATATAAAAAAAAAAGTCTTTGGATTTTAAAAAATTAGGTAGGAATTTAATGATTTTTAAGATTTTTTTTAAAGACCCTTATTATCAAGATTTTACAATTTGGATTTTAATGAATTCATATAAGAATTTATAAGATTTGGAAGGATTATATGAATTTATAAAATTTGAAAGGAACACATGGTGGAGAAGTGGTGAATAAACACATAAATTCTAATTACAACATTAGATAGCAAATTCAATTTTATGGTGGAGAAGACAACATATTCACAGAGTTATTTTGTTCACATGTTACTGTATTTATGTAGTGGAAAAGGAAATTGTGAATTTTTTTTTTTTGACTCAAGGAATTTGTGAACTTAAAACAATAAAAATCACTTTATTTTCATAATGCCACAAATATTGTATTCTATATTTTTATTATTTACTCTAATTGATATGTTCCCATAAAGAGTATATAAATATAAATTGGTATGTCATAACTAAATATATATTTGCAAACCAATTCTACTATATATTTGAATAGCCTTTGACCCAACTTTTTTGGGGGCTTAAAAACTACTTTAAAGTTTTTTTTTTAAGGTACATAATAATATTAATAATAGAGTATAAGGGATATCCAAACCCGAAAACAAAGTAACTAGCACAAAAGAAGCCAAAGATGCAACACAACCATTAATACATGGCAAGACCCATATGCCTAGCTTAAATTACAGCACATAAAACATTTAAGACATGAAGGTTGCATTTGGCACGCACACCCAACACCACCAGTTCACCACCCACGGGAACAGAGCATGACAAAAAAACTTTAGCACCAGACAACGTATTGGAATAAATACAAGTGGCAGTAAAACGAAAAGTTAACCACTTTAAAAGTGAAGTTGTTATGTAATTTATATTTGATTTAACAACAACCATGAGAGGATAGAGGGGGGAGGGAGGGAGGGAGGGAGGGAGAAGGGGAAGAAAGGATAAAGATGGAGGGAGGGAGGGAGAGAGAGGTTAAGGTGAAGAGAAATAAGGATTGAAAATGTTGAGAAATCTCATGTATTAAAGTGAGACTTTTTATTACTAAAAAATAACTAAAAAGTCACTCAAAGTCTCATAAAATTTACCTTAGAAAACAATTCATCGAAATATGGAAGTTTTTGAATACCACAAGACTTTTTGTTACTTGTAAAAAGTCTTGATTGAATACCACTAGATTTGGTCACCCTCTTTACAAAATCCTGATTGTCTTGATTGAATACCACCAAACTTATTTAGATTACTTAAAAGTCTTGATTGAATATCAGAAGACTTTTTTACCATAAAAGGGTCTTTTAAAATCCCAAATCAATACACCCAACTATGTCTATGGTGAAGTAGTATATCATATGATCTACGATGGTGAATCATTTTTAACCATTTGATATATTATTAAAATAATTAAACGGTTTAGATTAAAACCGGTTAATGGGTAAACAAGTTATCAACAAAAGTTAAAATGACAATATTATCCTCACTTCCTTCGCCAACATTCCGCCGAAGATCCATGCAGTAAAAAATGGAACCACCACAGGGTCCTCTAACCACCTGTTTCTCTTCATGTCATCGGAGACGGTGCACTCGCCGGAGAAATGAACATTCTGGTGAACCTCTCTTCCTTGTCGATGAACAATTCTTGTCTTTCTAATCAACATTGGCCTCAAATGTTCTTCAACTCGTCCTTATTCTTCTTCTTTTGTACTCGCTTAGTGTATAGTCATTCAACGCTTATTCAATGAAAATGGAACAGAGATGATAGAGACACAATAGTTGTTAAAGAGAGAAACAAAGAGGTTGTCGTATTCGCTTTTCAGAGATTTTTCACAGAAGCTGAAGGAACCGACAGTGGTTTGAAAAGATGACGTTAAGCCGGTGTTGAAGTCGCACCTGGGAAGGTTGTTCGTGTTCGATCGGTAGTTACCGAAGACTTCCTTCTCATCGTTAGAGAAACTTGTCACCGACGGTGAAGCTCCTCGGTCCAATAAAGACGTTGCCTCGTGAATGACCTATATGCAAAGTTGGAGGAACCGTGAGATTGGATAAATTGGGAAGTCCCCCCCAAAGAACATCATCAGAGATTGAGACGGCAGAGCGATGGCGTGATGATGTTGCTATAATTACAGTGCACTGACACTGCTCGACGGAGGAACGACAAAGAAGACGACCGAATCTCGACACGATGGTGCTCGGAACGACGATAGGAGGAGGAGGAGAAGCCGTTGGTGGTGGTGAGAGGTGGAAGGGGAGGAGAAGGTGAGGGCAGGAACAGTGGAAGAGGGGCAGATGGAATGGTGATAATAGATGAGGGTAAGAATGGAATTGACAAAATAAATAAAGATAAAAAACTAGCAAAATGACATGATAACTGTTCACCACCATGGACCACATTATATACTGCTTTACCCTAGAAACAGCCTAAAACGTACGTTATCTGTGGCAAGTCTAATAAGATACAATTATATGTTATTTGAATAGTTTATAAGTATGTTTCAAACCATAAAAATGTTTGATAAACAAATTTATCTTATTAATTTATATTATTTATTTAAGTAATGGTCTCGAACTCGAATCGTAACTCTGAAAATGCAAAAGCATTAAAAATCTTCAATGAGAGATTTGTCGTTCTTGTAGTTCTACTCGACTCGAGGGATTAGTTTCCGCAGTTGTACATGGAAATACCCAAGGAAAACCAAAAAATAACTTTTTAATCATAAGTTATTTTATTTATTTTATACTTATCAAATTTTCTTTCATTTTCATTCTTATTATTTTAATTGAATTTCTATTTTATTTTCCTAAATCCTACCTTATAAAATAAAATTTATGTAAAAAAATCATATAAATGTAATTTTATTTATATTATATAATAAAATATTGAAAAATTAAAAATATAAGTAAAAATCAATATTCTAATTTTAAGATGACAAATAACTTGAAATAAATTAAAGTATTAATAATTTTTATTCTGCATGTTATTTTTTTATTCTGTATGTTACAGATTAATAGGATTTTTTTTAAAAAAAAATCTCATTATTTATAATTATATTTTTACAACATTTACAACCAGGTTAGTGATTATATATTAAATATAATTTTATATTACTTGTAATATTTTAATTTTTCAAGTTTATTAAAATTTATTAATGAAATATTTATAACATTTAAATATTTTGTGTATCTCATCATTAAGATTTATTAAAATAACAATCTTGTATATCTAAATTATTTTATAATACGCATACACACTTGAGCTAATGAGAGCATGAGTGAAAGTCGGAAACCTACGGGTGTGCCTCCACCGGCTGAACCACCGGATGGGGGTGGAACATAAACCAAATTTAGTCAAAATGCAAAAAGGGGAAACCAGGTCGCATGGTGTATCCTTCAGGGATGAAGTCTTAAGAAACCATAGTCCACACCCTTGTGGGGAAAAGTAGTTTTGATACAATAGAAATTGGTCCCCGTGGAGTTTGAGGGTGGAAATAGACTGTTACAAAAAGTCTTTTTGGATGATAAGGTGTTTGATGGACTTCGCCTCCCTTGGAAGGAAGCATTAATTGTGAAACTGCTCGATAAAATTATTGGATTTCTAGCCATGAAGGATAGGTTAAAAAAAAATATGGAAACTTGATGGAAGATTTGACATCATGGATGCTGAGAGTGGATTCTTCGTGATGAAGTTTGATGTAGAACTGGACAGAGTGAAGTTTATAGAAAGGGGGCCATGGATGATTTTTTACCATTACCTTTTTGTATGAACTTGGTCTCCGGAGTTTGTGTCTTCTACTGCAAGGATTGATTGAACGTTGGTGTAGATTCGATTTCCTAACATAAATCTTGTGTACTACGATGAGATATTTCTTTTAGCTCTAGCAAGTATTGTTGGCAAAACTATCAAAGTTGATCTTAATACATTGAAGGTGTCAAGGGGGAGATTTTCCCGGGTCTACGTGGAAATAGATCTAAGTCAACATGTTGTTGGCAAGGTTTGGATTTACAACTGTAACATCCCTAAATCCAAATCTAAGAAAAAAAATTTTATTATATAAAAGTAGCTTACTATAGCATCAAAATAAGGCTAGTCATCCCAACTAGGTTGGCATCACGAACCAAATTTATCACATGCAGCAAACTACAATATTATTAATAAAAGATCAAAAAGAATGAAAACAAAAAACATGGGGGGACATAAACCAAAACCCATGAAAAAAAGAAACAAAAATGCTACTTGGTGCGAAGGAAAATTCGTCAAGGGGCGTGCGAATGACATGGCATGGTTTTTTGTAATGATATTGTTTAATTAAAATACAAACAAAAAATAAAAAGATAAATCAGGATTGGACTGCATCCTTCTCTGCCCCATTCCTTCATCCACGGTATTCTACTCGGGTCTCCGATCATGCTTCGTCTTTCTCCCTGCAACCAACGAGTTGCTGCCTCATCCTCCTTTGCCGGGGTTTGCTTCTTCACCAGTCGATATACTCAGTAAAGTTGCATATAGTTGAGGAGACAAAAACTATTCACTCATATAGACTATCAATTGAAATATTTAGTTGTGCAGCAGTAAATGTCCATAGTTTCATATTACTACCCCAGAGCTAGAATTGTAATTGAGGTTCAATATTAGCCATGGTCTGCTAAACGAAAATAGAAAAAGGAAAACAACATCTTGTTGATGAAACTGGGAGCAGCAAAGGACGACAAAAGAGGGCGAGGCACAAAGGTGGCAACCATCGAGTAGAATACGGTTGATGAAGGAGCGACAGATAAGGATGAGGCCCAATCCAAATTTACCTTTCTTTTTCTGATTTATATGTTAATTAAATAATAAATAATATCATTAAAAAAAAAAGCAAAATAAACTTCACGCCACGTCATTCGCAGCCCCCTGACGAATCTCCCTTCGCACCAAATAGCAGTACTGAAAAAGAAATGATTCATCTAAATCTATAATTTGATAAATCAAGTCTATTTCGACTAAAATCATCAATAATGAATGATGGAATAATGTCCCACCAAATAAACACCAAATGATGAGTTAGCAAAATTTACAAGTTTATCAGCATAAGAGTTTCCTTCTCGAAAAAAATGAGAAACTCTGAAATCCATTTGCTTAACTAAGTGCATGCAATTCAACCACCTATTATGCAACTTCCAAGGACCTATCTCCATAGAGGCAAAGGCTTGCACCACCATCTAAAATAATTGATTTAAAAGCTAAGAAAAGATTAGATGCTCTTAAATTAGCTTAAGATATGTTAAAATATGTAAAATTGAGTTTTTCCAGGGATATGAGCGTGTCTCATGGACCAGAGGATCATGTCCCACTCAAAAACTTGCAAAAATAAAAAATAAAAAAATGTCACCTAGTAGGTGACACGACCATGTGTCAATTCGAGATGATCGTGGGTAAATGCTATAAAGGGTGCTGAGAGCTAGGTTCTGGGCGCTCAATGCTAAAATCGAATTTTCCAAAAAGCTCGTCTCTTTAATAGAGACACGAGCGTGTCTCAATTCGACACAACTGTGTCTCATTCCTAGAGGCCCAAAACGTGCATTTTTTACCTAACAATAGTTTGGGAAGCCTATAATATTAAAATAAAAGCTATTAGGTGCGAAAATAGAACCATAATACCTTAAAACTATCATAGAGGAGACTGAAGAGGGGTTCTAAGGTTTGAGGGATAATTCGTGGTGGAAGAAGGGACTAGAAGGAGAAAGAAGAGAAGACTTCTGGGTGAATACTAGTATTTACCGTAGGAAAATACTCGAAGCTTTTGGAGGTCTACGAGGTTAATAAAAACATCTTTTTTCACCCTTCCATGGTACAAAGAATTTGTGGAATTGGGTTTTGAATCTAGATGATGATTTATGGAGAATTTTCAATGCAAGAACGCAAAGTTGATCAATTCCTATTTTCTAAATCTGGAGATTCTGCACAAAAACAAAATTAATGTTTAATTTGAAGATTATTACTATGAATGGTAAGAATTTGTGCTTGTTTGAATTGACTTTTGGAATGCTTTGATGGATGGATTGGGATGGTTTTATATGATATATGTGATATGAGTTCAATTACACGTGATTTGGTGTGCCTATGTGTTGTCTCAGCATAACAGTTTGACCTTTACTACTGATGCATGACATGTTCTCAATACCACCATTGTAGGAGTATTAAGAATTAAGCAAACATCACCATTGTACGGGATATGGAAATGCCACCATTGTAGGGGTATTGAGATTGAGAAACATCAGCATTGCAGGTGCTGTCGAAATATGAGAAAATATCACCATTGTAGGGATATTGAAATTGAGAAATGCCAACATTGTAGGGATATAAAAAACGAGAGACATCACTGTAACACCCCCCTTGAGCATTACTTTGTAACACGTGCGGATAAATCAAAACATTAATTCACTGGTTGCTTTCGGAAAATAATATTTTCTTAAGTTATAATCTTGGTTCAAAATAGTGATACAAATCTTTCCTTATCTTTTCTTTTTCGACAATCACAACAACAACGTAAATATAACCGTATAGGAGTAAATCTTAGGAGGATCGACTAGGTCGAAGGGTCAATTCCAGAACCAAAAGGAAAAACAAGTGCAGAATGAACCTTATTTCCGACCACCAGGAAATAACCAGAATCAGCAACAGCATCATCCCAATAATTCTGAGTCGGGAAGTGGAGGTCAACAGAACCAAAACCGAGGTCAAGTTAGGAGGTGTTACAAATGTGGAGATCAAAATCATATGGCAGATAAATGCCCAGTGAGGGCAATGAAGTGCTTTAATTGTGATCAAGTTGGACATCTGTCGAGGGATTGCAATGCTCCAAGGCGTGGACCTACTGCCAATAACACCAGCACTAATAAACCGACGACTACGGGTAGAATTTATAATGTGAGGGGAACTGAGACTTCAAACTACGACGGTAATCTTTTAACTATACTTTTAATTCAGACTCAACGCATTCTATTGAGTGAAATGTTTGAGTTGGCCTATGTCTAGCTTCGTGTCACGAAATTTCGAGGACGAAATTTTTTTAAGAGGGGTAGTCTGTAACACCCCGAGTTTTTCTGTTTTCTAATATCAGAAATTTATATAATTACGTTTATATTTTTATCTGAGACTTAGAAAATTTATTTAATTAAACCGAAACCTTATTTACACTCTACTTAACGGTATAGAGTTACGATTAAAATTTAGGTTGAAAAGTCAGGTGAAACCCGGTCTGTGAATTTCACTGATAGTATATTTATACTGATCAGAAGACCTAATTTTGACTCGTGAACGAAACACTTAAGGTTTTTATTTAATTTCCAAAGTTTTTGGTTATTTTGAAATATTTCACTAAAAAGTGAAATATTATATTTTATCCGGGCGACATCTTAATCGGGTAAACGACGGAGCTGAATACAGGATTTTCGGGAGCCTCTAAGGGATAATATCAATAAGTCATATAAGATGACTCACCCATGTGATTATGTGAATGCATTTATTATGCACATGGTTATGATGACTATTTTTAGGTTAATTGCGTTTTGGTCCTTACACTTTCTCTAAATTGCATTTTGGTCTCTAAAACTAGTTTCCATGATCTTCCAAGTGAATTGGATCAATTTTGACCATCCAAACCATGTTGGGCTGTGGTTTTGAGGCCCAATATCATGGCTAAGGTGTTGTCATCCATGAAGCTAATTTGTACTCTTAAACTTTCCTATGTTATTCTTTATGTCTTAAGCATTTTATGCTTGAAAATTCAAGTAATGGACTTGGACTTCTTCAAGCCCAATTGCCCAAGCCCAAGCCCATCCTTGGCTCATAAACTCTTGAAGAGTCAAGAGCATTCTAGCTCATTCTCACACATTCCATCATCTTCTCCATTTCTCTCCATTCTTCCATTTCTCTCTAACTCCATAAGCTTGAGTTTGTGAAGCAACTTGGAGATTCTTGCACTTTTCTTCAATTCCAAGAGGTAATCCATGATCCTCATCATCATTTAGCTATATGTTCTTCAATAATTTTTTCATTTCAAACCTTAATCATCTTTTCAAATTCCTAGATCTAGAAACTTTGATAATTCATAGAAAATCATAAAAAAAATCCTAAAAATGTGAAACCAATTTCTATGTTCTTATTATCATCTCTACTATCATAATCCAAGAGTATGACTTAAAACAAAATTTCCTCCCTATTTCTCTCCCCAAGGCCGAACCATATAGGTGTGTGTGTAGGAGGTTTTGTTGATTTTTCTTAGAAAGTGAACTTGTATGTCATCTTTATAGTATGTAAGTATGTTGAATCCAAGTTATTATATCAAACAAAAACCTCTTGGTCCATTTTTGATTCATGGCCGAAATCTACCTCTGTGTAGGTGGAGGAACTTGGTTTATTTTTTTGAAAGCTATGCTTGATTCAATCCTTTTAGTCCATGTATGTATTGGATGCAAAAGATTGAATCAAAATAAAATCCCTAGCTCAAGTTTCTATTAAGTGCCAGAACTGAGTTTTAAAGGAATTGGAGTATTTGATTTCAATTCTTTGTGTTAAACCATTAATCTTATGTCTTAAGTACTTAGGGATCATTAATCCAATGACTTAAGAATTTTTAGAAATTTTTAGTCACAAAACCTTATTGAGGCCGTGACCTATCCTTAGGGTTTAGGTGATTGTATTTGTTTGATTTTGATTGGTTGAGTTGTGAATGTTGAAGGATAAAGACGTGTGCCTTGTACGTGTGTCGCCGTTTCCGGATTCGTGTCAAAGTTTTAATCGAAAGCTTGAATCTTCAAGAGGTAAGAGGGGATTACCTAAGGGGTTTATTCGATGGCTACATGCCAAATTGTGTGGTCTGTAATTATTTATTTGTTGGTGGTTGTTTAAGTGTTTAAGTTGTTTATTTTTATTTGTGTTGACTATCTGCTTATAATTGTTTATCTGCAATTATTTATTTTAATGTTGTGATGCATGATTTGCTTGGAAATATTACTGTGATATTTGTGGTGGATTGTTGTTTGAGAAGTCTGACAGTGGTCAGTGCCCAATCAATTAATCAGATAAAAGCTTTGAAAAGCTTTGGAAATTATATTTAATGTTTTAACGGTAAAATATTGGAATATAATATTAATGGAAAATATTTATTTGGGAAAAATAAGGAGTTTTGGAAAATATCATTATTTTAATGATTTAACGCTGTAAGAGTGATTTATGAGTCACAATGAGGACGTAACCGTGAAAATATTTTTGTACTGCTGATTTTTACGTAAGAAATTCTGGAATATTATAAAAGTTATTTTATGAAATTAATTTTTGAAAATAACTTAATTATGATTTTAGAAAATGATTTAAGTGGAAAAAGCTAATATTTGGCTTAAATGCCTTGAAAAAGGCTAAACGACGGTAATTTGGAAAAATATCGACAGCAAGAAATTCTAGAATGGCAGTACGTGTTTTAAACCAAGACTGAACCTCAAGTGACTCCCTTTTGGTAACATAAAATTTTCAGAAAAAGATTTTTAAGTAATTGATGATTTTACAAAGGAAGGATTTTCTGTAAATGAGTTTTACTAAATGGTGTTATTTCCGACAACTTGGATAAGTTGCAGAAACTTTGTTTTGGATTTGTTTCTCACAGAACGAAAACAGCGTTAACGTTGAAAACCCGAACCTAGTATCAGAGACGTCGTGATACTAGTGTTATTCAATATAAGCACGAAGATCTTTGATCCGTGTTACGTTGTTGTGGACTTTGTGTCTATTCACGTTGTAATGAACGTTGTTAATGGTGAATATTGTTTTCTATCACTACAAACCTAAGACTGATTGCAAGGTCTAAGGTGTTGTGACTGAGCACTCGGACTTCATGTCCTGTGTTAACGTTGAAAAGTATAACACGTTGAAATTTACGAATAGTCGTAAGCCATTTTGAGCTTCGGCAAAAGAAGAATGAGCACAAAGAAAATAACGAGAACCAAATGTTTTATATGCATGCATTGGCAGACATGCCCACGTCCTATGTCTGATACCTTAATGATAGGGTATTCGGGCTACGTTGTTATGTCTGATACCTCAATGATAGGGTATTCGGGCTACGTTGTTGTGCTATGTCTGATACCTTAATGATAGGGTATTCGGGCTACGTTGTTGTCCTATGTCTGATACCTTAATAAGGTATTCGGGCTACGTTGTTACGTATTGTGTCGAATGGTATTCCATGCTATGTTGTGCCTAATATACCTGGCTATGTTGTGCCTAATATACCTGGCAATCGGGCTTGATCAGCTCATTTACACGGTGTTGGGATCTCCGGAGATTAAGTGCAAAGTTAGACGATGTGTTGAAGTGTTCATGCATAGTTTTTCAAATAATGACGTGTGGGGTATGAAACCCAGTGATAAACTATTAGCTTGATATGAATGCTTATGTTTATATTAGCATGTATATGTGTATGTGTTATCTGTGGTGTCGTGCATGTAGTTGTCGAGTTAAATCCAGATATTGGTTTCTCACTCTTGCAAGTTTTATTGTTGTTTTCTCTACTTGTGCATATATGTATATCCGAGTCCAGATGAACCACTCAAGGGATATGATGACTATCCGAAGAAGTTGCCGTAGCGAACGGAGCATGCTGACGTTTACTTACTATTGTTATGTCTGTATTATAGGTGTGACCAGCTTAGGTTTTGTTTCTAGTATGTTGTTGTTTTTCAATATCCTTATAAAGGTCTAGGTGTGAAAACAGTATGACGCAATATAGTTGTAAGATGTTATATATATATATATATAATATATATATATATATACTCCTATACGGTTATATTTATGTTGTTGTTGTGATTTTCGAAAAAGAAAAGATAAGGAAAGATTTGTATCACCATTTTGAACCAAGATTATAACTTAAAAAAATATTATTTTCCGAAAGCAACCAGCGAATTAATGTTTTGATTTATCCGCATGTGTTACAAAAATGCCCAAGGTAGGTGTTACATTAGTGGTATCAGAGCTGGTCGAGTCTTTCGGGAATGTTGGGGAATAGGTCTATTGTGTTGATGTTGTGTGTTCTCTGATTAGGACTTGTTTGAATTACTTCTTAGAAGTAATGAATGTTAATGCATACTTACCCATCTCATTTTCTGGTTGTGGTCTCACTGATTTTGTCTGGACAGGTCAGTTATGGAACCAATACCAGAAGGTGGACGTGGACGCGGCCGTGGAAGAGGCCGTAGAGGCGGTCGTGTTGGCGGTCGTGGTGACATGAATGAGAATTATGAGGAAGGGGTGGATTATGCAGCACAGGCTATGGAACACGTGGCAACTGCCATTGCAAATCAGACTGCTACAATGGCTGCCCAGAACCAACAGGAGCAAGCTCGAGCTGAACAGGCAGCTGAAGGAAAAAATCTAACTGCTTTTAGACGTCAGGAGCCATCACAATTCCATGGAGACGTGGATCCTGTCAAGGCTGATTTATGGATTCAAGAGCTAGAGAAGATCTTCGAACTCATACACAGTCCAGAGGGGGTGAAGGTATCTTATGCTACATTTCTGTTGGTTGGTGATGCTGAGTATTGGTGGAAAGGCACCCAACAGCTGCTGGAAGCAGAGAATCAGGTGATTACTTGGGAAGTATTCCAAAACAGGTTCTTGAACAAGTATTTTCCTCAGAATGCGTGAGCTGAGAAGGAGAAAGAATTTCTGGGACTTCAGCAGAGAGATTTAACTGTCGGAGAATACGCGGCAAGGTTTGAATCGCTTGCCAAGTATTTTCGTTTTTTCCAGAATAATCCAGACGAGGATTGGAAGTGCGAGCGTTTCGAGGGGGGACTGCGTTTCGAGATTAAAGAATCGGTGCTACCATTAGAAATTTAGAATTTCCAAGCCTTAGTCGAGAAGTGTAGAAAAATAGAGCTGATGAGGAAACAAAAGAGACAACAGAGGAGTCTCAGATAAAAATATAAATGTAATTATATAAATTTCTGATAATAGAAAACAGAAAAACTCGAGGTGTTACAATCACCATTGTAGGTGATGTCGAAATACCACCAAGTAGGTGTATCAAAATGAGTAACATCACCATTGTAGGGGGATGTCAAAACACTCCTTATTGTTAAGTCTCCAAGTGCTTAAAGCTTTGTTACCTTTGATTTTGATGGATCCAAGCATTTTATGAAAAATGATTTTAATTGAACTGTCTGAAGTCTATTAACAAGTGTGTTAAGTGTGCATAAATCAAAACATCTTAGACAGATATCAAAAAGTAAACCAAGCATTTGAGTTTACTTAATCAATCGTTTGAAGGATGACTAAAGGAACTCTTATGCGCGAGTCGTCTGAATCAGAAAAATTAGAACAAAACAAGTTTAAGCTTCTGAAAGCATAGTTCAGCCTCTTCACTCGCAGTCAAGCATCTCTCTCAAAGCAAAAATTCAAATATGCTAACTCAAGTACAAAGATAAAGCAAAAAGCATCTGTAACAACCCTTTTGCATATACAACAAACGGTTCTGCTTTAACTTGTCATATCTCACTGTTGAATAGAGGAAGTTCGCACTGTCCAAGTCAGAAAAGTATTTGCACCTACTCTAACTACTAGAAATCCACCTTTTAGTGACCGATTTTAGAGACCGATTCCATTACAAAAAAAAAAAAAAGTTGGTCTCTAAATCGGTTAATAATATATTTTAGTGGAAGTGTCTTTGGTGCACCACCCTCCATAGTGGAGCAGTGGTGCACCACCCACATGTCCCTATCTCCACCAATAAAGCTGCCATGTATATTTCTTTGTGTCAGTTTGACTTTTCAAGGTTAAATGTAGTCAAACATGTATAGATGTAGTATTATGCCATAAAATACATGTATGTGAAAAGTAATGTCAAGAAAAATACTGAAAATAAATATTATAATAATTTCTGATTGTGTATTCTAATAAATCTGCTTAGTCACAATTATGTCTTAATTACTGTTTATTTAAGCTGTTTATTTTGTATAATCAATGTATTATGGAGATAATATTTTGTGTGTCAATGTTGGTTCATATAAAAGGTTATACGGTGGTTGCCGGCACTACCGGCCACGGGCGGAGATCGGCGGCCCGACGGTTAGTTGGTGTATCGATTAGGTAGGTTGTTCGTTGTTTTTTTGGCCAGGAAATGCAGGTTCGATTTAGGAGGCTTTGTGGATCCCATTGTTGCTAAGTTTTATTCGAAGGCTTCGCGGTTCGATTTGGGTATGTTATCGCGGCGGCCGCATAGTAGTTGTTGTCCGCAAAGGAGGTGACGAATGGTGGCAAGGCGCCGGTGGTGGGGGGGTTCAATGCTCTTCATAGAACGATGGGTGAGATCCATTTTGTTGGATGCTGTGGAATCGGGTCGGGTATGGGTAGATTGGGCGGGTATGGAAGAAGTTGCTCCGGGTAGGGGATTTAGGGTTCGTTCGGGAAAGAGAAGGATAGGGGATGCATATACCCATGAAAACACTTAACCAGCAGTGCTGGGTTATGGATGGCTCGCGATGACTAGAGAATAATGCTGCAAAAACCTTCCGACGAACTGAATGTTCTACGCGACGGCGAGCTCAAAAAGTGCGGCCACCAACAGACCAAACAGGACGACGACCGTGAGCTGGAAGTCGTTCAAGAGCACCTCGTGAAGGTCCAAGACACCCGCGAACTGAATCTACAGGACAATGTCGTTTCAGCGAAGCTCTGGAAGAAGACGTTGAGCTACGGGGGAGTGAAATGTCGGGGAAAAGGAAGTAGGTACTTTGATTTGGTGTATAATAATACTGTATTTCTGATTTAGCAAAACAAAAAGCAATGTATTACAACATGTATTAAAACAGACCAGAGAATAACGTATGAAGATAAGCTTTGAATACAGTATACTAGGTTGAAAAGTTAAGAGGCCCACGTAACTAAATGATTGGTGAAAGGGATGCCATGTGGGTGGTGCACCACTGCACCATTATGGTGGGTGGTGCACCATAGACTTAACCTATTTTAGTGACTAAAATAGAGATCAATTATTTGAGTAAAACTAGAGATCGAAATATCGGTCACTAAATTACTAAAAAAAATAATTAACATTAAAATAAAAATAAGATGTTGAGCATTAGAGACTGAATTAGAGACTAATTTGTTAATTACAATTAGAGACCAAAAAATCGGTCACTAAATTATTAAATGATTTAATTCACACTAAAATAAAAATAGGAAGTTGAGCATTAGAAACCGAAATTGAGATCAATTTGTTGATTAAAATAAGGGACCAAAAAATTGGTTACTAAATTAGTAAATAATTTAATTTAATTCACATTAAAATAAAAATAAGAAGTTGAGCAACAGAGACCGAAATAGAGACCATTTTTTTTAATTATAATTAGAGACCAAAAAACCGGTCACTAAATTAGTAAATAATTTAATTAACATTAAATTCAAAATAAGAAGTTGAGCATTAGAGACCGAAACAGAGACCAATTTTTTGATTAAAATTAGAGACCAAAAAATTGGTCATGAAATTACTAAACATTTAATTCACTTTAAAATAAAAATAAAAAATTGAGCATTAGAAACCAAAATAGAGACCAAATATTTGATCATAATTAGAGACCAAAAAATTGGTCACTAACATAAGAATTAGAGACTAAAATTTCAGTCACTAACACAAGAATTGAAGACCAAAATTGCTGACTATTTTTTCAGACCAATGATATATATTTTCTTTTATTTCTAATTTCTCGATTTTGCATTCCCTCTCTATTTTTTATTCATTCCCTCTCATTCTCTCCCAAATTTTGGCTCCAGTGCAGAAACCCTTTCCCTAATCATTTTGATAAAATTTAAGCTAAAAGAAAAAACATTTAGTTTTTGAAATAGGAGAAACACAAAACCCTTGGCCGTGAAAAACACAGATACGAAAACTAGTCCTAGCGACCTGGCCCGTGTGCCCGTGCTCTTATTAATACATTTTGCTTGGTAAAATTCATATCTACCCACTTTAAAACTTTTGATCATTGCATATATAACTAGCAAATTGATATCAACTTTTGATATTGTCTTTTTTCAGTTTTTATTGATAATAATCATTTAGAGCATATCAGATAACAAGACAAATATGGTTCTTATAGTTTTTCATATGCAATAGTATGTGGTTACATGTTATTAATTTGTATTCCTCTTTACTCTATTTTAGATGAAGACGACTGGAATCTCTCTTACTCCAGCAGAGTTGCATCGTCGCACGCACCAGCGTAAGGATAAGACATGAGTGGATAAGACATGAGTGGATAGGAGATCAGAACATGTAATGTAATGAACTTTAACCTTTTATCCCTATTTTGTTTTGGTGTTGGTTAATTTGTTCTATTTTGGTTTGTTTTGACGTATTAATTAGCCTTATGTTGGTATTGACAGGACGAATTTACACACAAATTTGAAGAGTTGACCCAAAGAGCATCTTCGCAAGGAACTCCTCCACCAAGTGAGTTAGATGTGTGGCGTGATGTAGCTGGAATGAAGAAAGGGAGAATATATATGGCCTTGGAATAGAATCAACTGTACTGTCAGGGAGGCCTTACTATCATGGCTCATGCATGTTCTTCATCAGCTGATTCAGTACAAAAATAGGAGCTTGAAGAATTGAGAAAAAGAAGTTAGATCTGAAAGAGATGAGCTATGGAATAGAATTGAAAAAAACTGAGAGCATACTTGAAAAAAAACAACAACTGGATGCAAGTACTAATTGACAGCATGAATCGTCAACCCAGGCCATATAGTATATCAGAAACTAAGTATGAGGATGAGAATGAGACACAACCACCTAGTGCAGAAGAGTGAACAATTTAATTTTTTACCGTTATTGATGACTAGCAAACCTTTCGTACTTAGCGTATTATTTAGGACATAGTTTAAAGTATTGAATTTATCGGTCAAATTCAAATATTATGCACATTGACGTTTTTAATGAATTAAATTGTTTTGTTATACAGAATGTATTTGATATTAATGGTATATCAGGTTTAAGAAACTATTTAATATATTTATAATTTACTTTTCTATCAGCACACAAAATGGTGATCGAATTAGTTACTGATTTATTAAAAAAAATTAATAGAATCGGTCACTAAATTGGTCATTAAAATCGGTCACCAAATGAGTGGCTAAAAGTAGTCTCAAAATTCGTTACTAACTCATACAACAAATCAGTCACTAAATCGGTCATTATCTTGGTCTCTAATTCGGTGTCTAAAATCCATCACTAAATTGGTCACCAAAATCGGTGTCCAAAATCGGTCACTAAATAGGTCACTATAATCGATCTCTAAATCGGTGCCCAAAATCACTTAGGTCACTAAATCGGTCTCTAAATCGGTGTCTAAAATCGGTCACTAAATCGGTCTCTAAATCAATGTCTAAAATCGGTTACTAAATCAGTCTCTGAAAAATCGGTCACTAAATTGGTCTTTGCGTATTAGCCACCAATGGTTTAGAGAATGAAAAAAACCAGTCTCTAATTCGGTCACTAAATAATTTAGTGACCGATTTTCTCACTTTAGTGACCGATTTTTCGGTCTCTATAGACTGGATTTCTAGTAGTGTGACTCGCGCCTGTACTTTGATAAAGCATGCAAAGAAGTATGGTCCTTGTACTATGAACATCTCAAATGATCATAAACATTGGAAGCTCAGAATGGCTCTTTGGTATTAAATTGATGAAAGAACAAAGCCCTGATCCAAGGAGAATGTCCCTCAACAGATTTATTATTGGATGATTATATAAAGAAGACATTGAAGGCACTTGCAAGAAGTTACAATCGCAAACATTAATTACAAGCTGTGCATTCAAAGTTCTTAAATTCTTTCATCCTTTCTTGAATACTTGATAGGGACATGGATGGCTTGAGCATGTGGAAAGAAGCATATTCGGATCCGATTTAAGTTCCCTTTGATCTAGTAACAAAAGCTCACTTGAAGGATAACCAATGGGTTACTTTCTTTCAATTTGATGAAGATGCTTTGAGGCCATCTTGAGGACAACAAATTGGAAAGCCCCATTCACATGACAAGAAGCATTTGTGGGCTGATTAGTGGACTATTATTAGTGGGTTGATTAGATAATAATTAAGTCCAAATTTTATCATTTTATTTTTAATTTCCATACTATTTTTTAGGCTGAATTTTCTGATGACCTTTTGTATTCTCCTAGCCTCACTAAATGATTCCTAGCAGTGCTCTAAGTCATTATAGTGGCTAGTGGGAATTTATTATCATGTTTATGCTTACTTACTAAGTAATGTACACGCACTTATCATTGTACTTGGTAAATGCATGATAGTGGGAATTTAATGCACTTATCAATGTATTTGGTAAATGCATGGTAGTACGAATTTATTTCTTGTATTTCAAGGTTAGCCTATAAATAGGGAACTCATGTATTACACAAATCAGATTTGGAAGATTAATGAAATTTGAAGAGTTTCTTTATTGTTAGAGCTTCCCTAAGGTTCTTGGGTAAAACAACTAATCTGATCTTATCAAGGCAACTTGTGCCTATCAAAAACATGACTTATCACTCACCTTCTCACCAATATCTTGAGTGTGGCGTCAATATCCATTCATTTGCCTGAAACTTCCAGGCGGTCCGGATTTAGATCATATCAATACTTCTCATTCAATTATTTGTATTTATTAAGAGAAGTTCTTTTCTGTAGTCATACCAAACTTTATTAATATTCACTCATTGATTGTTGCTCAGTTGACTTGTAAATTTGTAACTCGAAGCTTTTGCTTCACAAACTATGAGTCTGTAAGCCTCAAGAGGCTAACATTAAAGAATACTTGTGTTTGAGCCGGGAGAGGATGGGTGTGAAAACAATACTTGTATGAACCTTAAGAGGCTTGGTGTGAAAATAATACTTGTCTGTAGCTAGTCAATTATAGTGTAAAGCTTGGTGAAGCCAGTGACTGGATGTAGCTCAAGTTCCTTCATCCTGAGATGCCATAGACCAAAATCATTCTTCCAGATGAATTTCTCCATATCATACGTCCTGGTTGCCATGCCTCCAAGAATCACAGAAGCATTCAAAAATCAGAGAACCCTCCAAGAATCGTATAACCACAACTCTGATACTAGTTGTTATGACCACACATGTGAAAAGATGATTGAAACCTGCAAATTATGCAGAAACGAAAACAACAGTACCAACAAATGCAATCAATAAAACTAAATATAAAGAAAGAGAAAGAAGAAGGAACACTATGTATTTACTGAAAAGAATGAGCTTGTTTAATCCAAAGAAAGAATTTAGCTTCTTCTAAAAAACTAGGACATCCCTTTATGATGATTAAGAGTCTTTTTTTTTTCTTCCCCTATTTAAAAGTTTGGATGTTGAATGTTCTCATTGTGATGTGTAAACTTGCCAAACACAAGTTGTAAGCTTTCCAATTACTAACAGAAGAAGTTTTGTCCTTTTTTATCTAATCCATATTGATATTTGGGATCCCTCCTCTATTATTTGTGTCTGTGGAGCAAGCTGCATGGTTTGTGCTTTTTATTGATGAGTATACTGATCATGTTACTTGGATTTTCTTGCTCAAACATAAATCAAATATTAGTAACGTTCTCCCAAATTTTTGTTCTATGAGTAAAATTCATTTTTGTGCAATATCAAGAGATTTAGGTAAGATAATGCCAGGGACTATTTCAATCAAACTCTCTTACCTCTTTTTCATAAAGAAGGAATAATACATGAGTTATATTGTGTTAACAACCCACAACAAAATAGGATAATGGATAGAGGAAAAATGGACACCTTCTTGAAAAAATGAGCCTTATTGTTTCGTCAAAATGTACCTAAGCGTTTTTGTGGGGAAGCTGTTCTTACAGCTACTAATCTTATAAATCGTTTGGCGATTAGATTTTTTTGGGATTGAAGAGTCTAATGGATATTCTTTCTTCTTTTTTCCCTAATACGGACCACAAACAACATTATCATAAGACTTTTTGGGTATGTGTCCCTTGTCCATTTTTGTGGGCTATTCTTCCACCAAGAAAGGGTACAAATGTTATAACCCTCCATCATATTTTTTTATGTCTTAAGTGGGAGAATTCATTCAAAGAAGATTAGAATGACTCCCTTAATCATTTGTCCTTACTTCCTATATGTAAAGTCCTCCGGATGGTTCACCTAAAAACCCTTTTCCTTGATTTGTTACTTTCATTGACTGAAATTGAAAATTTCAAATCTCAATCAATGTAGACAATTTTTCATATAGTGAATTTAAATGCAACCAAATATCAAAGTTAACTTCCACATGGTAAATTCTACGAATGGAGCAAAGTATATTCCAACTATATAAAATACTTTTTTTTTGAAGTTAAATAGTATAGGTGTATGAAATGATTGTAAGATTCAAGATTAGAATTTTTATCATTTTAGTGTGTGTTTGGATTAGTTACGGAAAATTGATTATTTTCAAAATTGATTATATACATAATTGATTATTGTTATAATTAATTATAATAGAATCAGTTTTATGTTTGAATGTATTTGTTGAAAAGCGATTTAAAAATAATCTATTTCGTTTGGGTTGTATAAAAAATTAATTTTATATAGTAAATTACAAAAAGGGTATGAATTGTATATGTAACACCCATTTTTTAAGAACCATAGTTTACATGCTTGTTAAGTATGTTTAGATGTTTGAGAGTGTGGTTAAGAGTTACATAATCGATCAGTTACGAATCGAACAAGTGCGCGAGTTAGGGTTGTTGTTTGATGCATTACGCTTGAACGTGCAATCACCCCATGCCCAAGCGTGGGAACGCTTTGACGTGGGGATGGGGCACGCTAGAGCGTTAGCCCTATTTTGTGACGTGTCCAACACGTGTCACATGATGGCAAGGGGACTGGGAAACATGGCATCGAAGACTTCAGATAGAAGTCTTTAACCAAGATCTACGCACAAGGGTGGAGGAGGTCCGCGCTATAGCACTGAAGCGCTTGAGCGTGGGGACTTTCCACGCTAGAGCATGCTCAGTCAGATTTTGAAAAATAAAAGGGGCGAAGGGTGAAAGTGTTTCACTTTCACCACCTCGCCATTAGAAAGCAAAGAGGAGAGTGAGAGAAGTTAGGGAATAATAAAATCATCCAGAGCTTGGTTCCCTCAATCCGGCTAGCAAAACTCAAAATCGATCGTCCCGACGAGTTCGTAGCAATGTCTGCTTCCCACCTATATCTTCCTTTTCTTGCTAGGGCTAAGGTAAGCCTATGTCAGTAGCATGCCGACATGCCGATGATACCGGTATTGAGGTTTATCTTTCGTTTATCTATCTGTTTCAAGTTTCGTTTACATATTAGGGTTACCGACAACGTCTGCTTTGTGTATTTGTGTCTAGGACGAATTTCGGAGCACCGGGGACTCCTATAGCACACGTGGCAGCCACTGCCTAATAGGATAGGAGTACCATCCGTGAACCTAGAGACATATGCGTATATCTCAGGTGGGAGAAAGAAGCATCCTATCATCGGAAATGGGGAAATAGCGTAAAGTGCAATAATGGCTGTAGGGCGACCTAACTCCTATTAGTGATCGAGTAATCGACAATGCCAAAGTCATGATGGCGACTACCTAGTAGTACCACTAATGACTTTGGGATTGTAGGTTTATGACTGTTAGGTTAATTTTATGAATATCGAGGATGTCTGATTTTATCATTGAGCTGCTTGCTACATGCTGGTTTAGTGGACATGCTTAACATGCTTTAGATGCCTTTCTATAATAATATGATTATTTATTATTACTTTAATATGTATAACATGCTTGGTGTGTGTAACGTGCTCTATATGAATTTCCATGACAATATGCTATTTTATTTATTATTTTAATATGCTTTATATGGTTTGCCGGATCACATGTTATATCTATAATTTATGCTTACTAGGCCTTAAGGCGATGATCGGTAACATTTTGGAGATATGTATGTTGTGGAGAGCATGATATGAGACTTAGAGGTGCCTAGCCTAATAAAATATGATTTTATATGAGATGAGCTTAAGTGATATGAAATGAGGTTTTATATGAGTTTTCGGTAAAGGTTGAGGCACTAAGTTATGACCCGATAAGAGTCGGTAAGACTCATACTAGATTGCATTGTGTTATTCACAGTCGTGTGGGTGGAACACAGGATGTCAGAGCATCTAATTACAGATACAGATATTACGGGATAGCTGATTTGTGATGCTACCGTAATACTCTTGTAGTCCCTGCCAGGGCTGCTCCGAGTTTATTATATTATTGAGATGTGTGCCACTATTCCCTAACGGGAATGGGGGAATAGTGCCATTCCTAACAGGAATGGGCATCCTAACAGGAATGGGGATGTGCACTTTTGGCCGTGACTGCGATGAGGCAGCGTATAGGGAGTGCCCCCTTAGACGACTGACTAATATTCCTAATGGGAATGAGGGATGTGTGACAGGATTTAGGTGGCCACGTCAGCATATAGGCATAGTTGTGTGATTGTTAAAGGGTAGAGGACGACACAGTATCTTGAGGATGATTGATGTTTATATACGATGCTTGTCCATGTGCTATTGTTATATTTAATGATATGTACTATCGTTTCCATTGCATGATGATAGCATAGTTTCTTATATCCCTATCACATTTCTCTATATGTTTTGTTATCGATCGTGGAGCAAACACAGTCGAGCAGGATGTCGCATCTACACCACCTGTACATGACAAAGCCGACGAGGGTCCCTATCATGGGGACCATTGAGTTCGAGTTTCTCATGATGAGAGAGGTTGGTAGATTGACCCGGCCACCTTCCTCTTTGTATATACAAGGCCTGTTACTGTTTATATGTGTTTTGGCGATGCTTCGTACTCTTGTTTCATCGGAGTATTTCGATGGGAATAGTGCCTAACCTTCCATCATTTTTGGCATCCACTTGGACCGTAGCCACACCCATGGGATTTGTCGCAGAGCTCAGAGGTTGTTGGACCAGTTGGAATGGTTCCCCGAGGGCGTGCACGACGCAACTTATAGTATCAACGCATGCACCAATGTCGTCGAGTGATAATTTCTGATAGCAGCGAGACTACCACATCTGCACCATTGCAGTGACCACCCTGGAGAGTCTATAGACGTAGATTTGATGAGAGTCAGGGTAGTACCCGATACCCACGCCAATGGTAGTGGGAGGCTAGAGCGTCAGTGTAGATAAGTGTGTGCGGTGAGCCCATTTTTTATGTATTTTGAGTGGCGGTTGGACTTGTGTGGAGTGCTATGAGGATGACGTCGTTTGTGTCCTCTCTTATGTATCTTTTCTTCATTATCAGTTTCATGACAGTCTGTAGGATACAGGGCCCTACCAATGGGGCAGCTCGGACATGTTTACCTTTTATATGTTTTATGTTGTATGTTTTTAATACATCTGTTTTTCTATTATACGTGTTTAATGTTAATATCACGATTAAGGCTTAGTTAATTAGGTTTTCTTTAATGGGACATCAGGGTGTCTCAGTATAATTCAATAATATTTGTTTTATAGTTAGTTTTGCAAGGGTGAAATGGGAAAATTGTTATTAGTTTAAAAATAATCTAACAGCTTTTAAAATAAAATGTTCAAACTTCTAGATTCTCTAAAAACAACTTTTTTTAAAAGAAAAAAAACAACTATTTTGTAATTTAATCAGTTTATCCAAACATATCAGCTTCTGTAACACCCTGCTTTTTACTGTTTTAAATAATAGAAATACATATGAATATATTTATATGTTTATTTACGTTTTAGAAAATTATTTTAAATAAACGGAGTTCATCACTCAACTCTACGTGAACGTAGAAAGCTATGATTAAAATTTAGGTTGAAAAGTCAGGCGAATCCCGGCCTGCGAATTTCACTGACAGTATATTTATACTGATCAAAAGACCTAATTTTAATTCGTGAATGAAACACGAAAGGTTTTTATTTTATTTCCTACGATTGTGTATTTTTAGAATTATTTCATTAAAAGTGAAATAATATATGTTTTACGGATGTTATATTCAATCGGGTAGATGACGGAGCCGATTACGGGAGTTTTGAGACTCTATAAGTAGACAAACCCTATATTCTCTTAGGAATAGGTCATCCATGTGAGAGGTTTAATGTGGCTTAGGATTATGTTAGCAATATTTAACAATTGCATTTTTATCCTTAAACTTTCTATTAATTGCATTTTGGTCCCTAAACTAATTTCCATGATACACTAAGTGAAGTGGGCCAATTTCTTGCCATTCAAACCCATTAAGGGCTGCACCCAAAAGGCTCAATTTCATGGCCAAGGATTCATTTCCATGAAGCAAATTCTAGTCTTAAATTTTCCTATGTTTTCATTATGCCTTAAATGATTTTCAAGTGCAAAATTAATTGGGCTTGGGCTTTCTAGGCCCAAAATTTCGAAAGGCCCATGGCCTTGGTGGCTTGCTCTTAAATTCTAGAGGCCACTTGAAGCTCTAGCTCATTCTCAAACATTCTCCACTATTCCATCATCTTCTCCATTCTTCTTTTTCTCTTAAGCTTCCATAAGCTTGATTTGTGAAGCAACTTGGTGATTCCTTATCATCTTTAAGCTATTGTTCTTTCATTTCATTTCATTTCTTGTTTTAAAGACTTTTTCATGATGTTCATCTTAGTTACTCTTAACTTTGATAAATCATAGAAAATCATAGAAAAATCCTAAAAATGTGAAACTAATTTCTATGTTCCTATTATCATCACTTTTATCATAATCCAAGAGTATGTTGAAAACCAAAATTTCCTCCCCACATTTCTTGATGAGGCCGAACCCTATGTGGAAGTGTGGAGGAAGATTTTGTTCATTTTCTAAATAAATGATCTTATATACTATCCTTCTAGTATGTACTCAAGGTGAATCCAAGTTGATTTAGCAAACAAAGATCCCTAGCTCCATGAACTCCTCAAGGCCGAATCTAGGGTTTTGGAGGTTTAGAAGTTTTTGATTCAAACCTTGATTGATTAATTACTAATCCATTGTCTTAAGTACTTAGGATCATTAATCTAATGACTTAGACAATTTTAGAAATTTTTAGCCACTAAACCCTAAGGAGGCCGTGACCCATTATAGAGAATTAGGTGTTTTAATTGTTTGATTAGTAATTATTTGACTGTGATTAATGAAGGTTTAGTAAGTTCATTGTGTACGTGAACCCGGATTTCTGACAAGTTACGTATGAAGCCACGGAGAAATATTCGAGAGGTAAGAGGGGATTACCTGAGGGGTTTATTTGATGGCTACGTGCCAAATTGTGTTGTCTGTAATTATTTATTGGTGGTTGTTTAAGTGTTTAAGTTGTTTTATTTTTAACTGTGTTGATTTATCTGCGATTATTTATTTTAATGTTGTGATGCATGATCTGCCTGGAAATATTACTGTGATATTGAGGTGGATTGTTGTTTCAGAAGCCTGACAGTGGTAAGTGCCCAATCAATTAATCAGATAAAAGCTTTGAAAAGCTTCATAAATTATATTCATTGTTTTAACGGTAAAATATTGGAATATAATATTAAAGGAAAATATTTTTTTGGGAAAAATAAGGAGTTTTGGGAAATATCATTATTTTAATAATTTATCGCTGTAAGAGTGATTTATGAGTCACAGTGAGGACGTAACCGTGAAAATGTTTTTGTACTGCTGATTTTTATGTAAGAAATTCCGGAATATTATAAAAAGTTATTTTATGAAATTAATTTTCGAAAATAACTTAATAATGATTTTAGAAAATTGTTTAAGTGGAAAAAGCTAAAATTTGGCTTAAATGGCCTTTAAAATGCTAATTTGACAGGAACTTGGAAAAATACCGACGGCAAGAAATCCTAAAGCGGCAGTACGTGTTTTAAACAATTTTGAGCCTCAAGTGACCATCTTTTCTAAAAAGTTAAAGTTTTAACTTATGATTTCATTTCCCATTTGAAATGATTTTCCAAAATTAAGTTGAACTCAACTGTGTTCAAGTGGTTTTGAACTTAGTAACCGAGACGTCGGGGTACTAAGGTTCGTGTTGTGTTATGGACTTGTTGTCTTTTGGACTTTGAGGTCCTGTAGACTTGGTGTCTACTGTGTTAAAAACATTTAAGATGTTTTCTATTACCACGAACCTATGGCTGGTGATCGGTCTACGGGTGTCGTGATTGAGCACTCGGACTTTGAGGTCCTGTATTATTAATTAAAGTTTTAAAGATGTTTAAAACTATGATCAGTCGTAAGCCATTTTGAGCTTTGGCAAAAGGAGATTGAACACAAAGAAAAGCGTCAAGAACAAAGTGTTTTTGTTGCATGCATTTGGCAGACGTGCCCCGGTTTATGTGTGAGTACCTTGCGGCGTCACGTATCTCATGCTACGATTTTCTTCATTGTGCCCGGGTGGACAATGAAACCCCATTTACGGTTTTATCACTGTGCCTTGGGTTTGGACAGTGTGTAATGGGTTTTGGCTGTGTGCCTATGGCTGCGTGCCTTTTTGCCTTGTGTGGCAATCGAGCCTGATCAACTCACCACGTGTTGGGATATCTCATGAGATTAGTGATGTAGTGTGTATTAACTGATGATGCATATACGTATAGATATGTTTGTTTATGTTATGGATGTCTTTTTAAAAAAAAAATCATCACCATTTTCGCGATAAAACGTTTACTAAAAAGTTTATTTTCTGAAAGTAACCAGCGATTAATAATTTTATTTTCCGCTTTTGGGTAACTATGTGATGACCCTAGATGAGGTGTCGCAGCTTCTACTGAAAAATAGCTTTTACCATAAAAAACAGCTATTTGGGTAAGAATTAATCTTACCCAAACATACCTAATATAATAAGTATGTACTGTCAATATAAGAATTTTTTTTATACTGTCAATCAATCATAAATTATCAAATCATTAGAAATATTTGTCTTTTATTATAACTATCTTAAAATATACATATGATAATTTGTTTTTGAGTAAAAATATAGAAATTTTTACACATTGTATCATAATTAAATCGTTATTTCAAACAATAAGTAGGGTCATTTTTCAGTCATCAGATTTCGTTTTTTGTATTCAAACATGCACTTTAAAATTTTGGAAGTGAATTAGTGGATTTTCAGATCGGCAATTAATTGCTTACACTTTCATAGGGAAATACTTTCATATATAGGGAAGCTCTTTAAAAATATGAAGGAAAAAAAAGAGCTTTCATAGGAAAGCTTCATACCCATATATATTGAGTACGTTTGTATCATAATTAGATCGTTATTTCAAACAATAAGTAGAGTCATTTTTCAGTCATCAGATTTCGTTTTTTATATTCAAACAAGCACTTTAAAATTTTGGAAGTGAACTAGTGGATTTTCAGATCGGCAATTAATTGCTTACACTTTCATAGGGAAATACTTTCATATATAGGGAAGCTCTTTAAAAAATGAAAGAAAAAAAAGAGCTTTCATAGGAAAGCTTCATACCCATACATTAGGTTTTTTATTCATCCTCAGGTTATATTTATGAGATTTAGGCAAAACCATCGTGAAATCAGAATCAACTTCATCAGCATTATCATTATTTAACTTCTCTGTTGAGAGAGAGTTATTCTCTAGGTCATCCTCATCCCTATTTCCCAAAAATTTGGCAAGTATTCTCATATCATGAACAACATTAGGATGCATAGAGGCTGAATTAGACTCAGGAGTCAGAAGATTCTTACCACTAACTGTTAAATCACAGGTAGCTATGGAATGCTCGGGCATCGAAGTATCCTTGACTGTAGAGTCAACATTGGTGGCAACAGAAGTTGAGATCTTCTCTGTAGAGCCATTGACAGCATTGGTTGCAACAGAAGATGAGTTCTGTGGAATTGAATTCGAGACATGATCAGGAGATAAAGGTTCTTCATAGATGGTCTCAACCGATTCACTATCACTCAATTTTTCACCCGATGATGTATTAATTTGCCCATTATCTTGTTTTTGCTCTGGAACCTTAGGGACATAAGCTTGCTTAGTCTTTTGCACCAATGTCGGATTCCTATGCACCAGTTTCTCCTTGTCAAATTTACAAGTCGAAGCCAAGTGTCCAATTGATTTACAATGAGAACAAAAAGAAGGAAGCTTCTCATATTCAATACCAACAGAAAATGCCAAACCTTCACGTTTAACCATAATCTCCTTAAGCAACTTCCTTGTTAGATGAACATCCACTAAAACCCGAGCATAGTGACCATATGCATAGTATGGGTAGTTTCATCCAAACTTATTGGAGTACCTAAACCGCCTGCAATTTCAAACAATAGTTTCGGGCACCAAAATTCTCGCGACAAATCCAGCACTGAGCATGAGATTGTTTCTGCTTATTAGGAATAAAGTCCGGGGACCATTGAAAAAGATGCAATAGCCCTGGTTGAATGTTCCAAGCCCCAACAGCCAAGGCACTACGCAAATCCTTTTGAGAAGCAAAACTGAATTCATAGAATCCCTTTCCTAACAGAATCATTCTTCATTGACCCAAAGGTTTCCATAGTGTTGAAAGTTTGTCACATAGGTCGGAGATCTTGTCAGGGATATCACCCTTCAACAACAACAAGCGGCCATGAAGATTGTTTTTGCAACCTTCCAACCCCCTTTGATATTCATCCTTAGATATTTTGATAGAGACAAAGTCTTCCTTCACGCACGGCCGAGGAAGCTGACTAACCGAGATGTCAAACGACACATTCAAAGCCTGAGCAACAGATTTTCGTTGTGGATTCGATGGAGAAGGAGGAGATTCCGGATTGAGAAACGTCCAAGGACAAGCCATCAAACGCACAAATTAGAGAAACAACCATGCAAAACACAGCCAAAGCACGATCTAAACACAATATCCATCGACCCAGAGTCAATCAAGTTCCAAAAAAATGCTCTAGAACGAGATCAGAACAAGATTTGAGATGGGGCGAAGAAATCGTGAAAGAGCAAGACGGCGGAACAGGTGTCGCGCGTAACAGCAGAGCCGCACAGGGCTGTCCAGGCGGGCGGCGGTACAGTAGGGAGGGGGGCTGTCGGATCCGCGCCGGAGTCTAGAAATAATGGAAAGCAGGAAAATAATCACTTTTAAAGTTAAAATGAAAAGCTACTTTCATTAGCTTTTGGAAAAAAAAATCATTTTTTTATAACTAATTACTTTTAAAAAAAAAAAATTTATGATTGTGAAAAAATACAAAATAGCTTATACTTTTCTTTAAAATCTCTAAAAAATAATCCCTAAATTGTTGAAGTCAAAATCACTTATTTTTTAATCAATAATAACAAATGGGCTCATTATATCATCTAGGAAAGAAAAAATAAAATAGAAGGAACTGTGGGCCTTTGCCCATCGTCAGTTCATAAACATACAGGAAGACTTCCAAAGTATATGCTTTCACCTAAGTGGTCTCAATTGATGCATGGCTCCGATGAAAATTTTGATAACATTATCTACAAGACTGCATTCAGCACATGCCAATACTTTGAAGAGGAAAGAAAAAAAAAAGAAAAAAAGAAGAAGAAGGTAATATCAACAAAACAAATTAAAAGAAAAAAAAAATAAAACAAAACAAATTAAATATAATGTATGATGCAGAAGCGCTATTAATTATGGTAAGTCATAAAATAATGTTGCTAGGCAACGATATGTAAGACATGCTTTCAAAACTAGGTTTAATAAATAAAGTGAAATATGCATACGATTTAAAAGCTCATCAGTCATCATACCTCTTAAATTTGATCAGTTTTGGTTTACAAAATTGACAATATAAATTGTATTTTTTTTTTTGACAAAAAATATAAACTGTTATCTAACGTCTGTTTAAAATTTTTTACATTGACATCCAATACTATATTGACAAATCAGCATTATTATTATTTTTCTATTTTAATTATTAAAATAAATGTATATATGTCAAAATATTAAGGCTAAAATACCATTTTGGTCCCTTAACTTATTTTTTAGATTCAGTTTGGTCCCTTAACTTTTAAAAGGTTCAATTTGGTCCCTTAATTTGTCTCTGTTGACCCAATTTAGTCATCTCCGTCAATAAAATCAGTAATAGTGTTAAATTAGTTTCAATTTGGTCCCTTATGTTTGAAATGAGTTTCAAATTGGTCCTTTAAATTGTTAAGTTGTTTCAAATTGGTCATTTAAATTGTTAACAAGATTCAAACTGGACCTTTAAATTGTTAGCAGTTTCAATCCGGTTCTCAAAAAGTTAACACCATTGCTGACTCATTGACGGAGATGACTAACTAAGGTCAACAAACACAAATTAAGGGATCAAATTGAATCTTTTGAAAGTTAAGGGACCAAACTGAATCTGAAAAATAAGCTAAGGGACCAAATTGAACCTTTTAAAAGTTAAGGGACCAAACTGAATCTAAAAAATAAGTTAAGGGACCAAAATGGTATTTTAGCCAAATATTAATGGATGTCAGGCTCCAACACTAGTGCAGGAAGCATTTTTTACGTTTGTTAAAAGTACTTTTTAACGTCACAAAAAAGCCAAACGTTAGTACAACAGACGTTAAAAGTGTGACTTTTAACGTCTGTTATGAACAAACATAACATTTTACATTTAATGTATGTTTTTTATACAACAGCCGTTAAATGTAACACTTTTAACGTCTGTTTTATATTCAACAGACATTAAAATTCTGGTTATGCAATATCCCTTTCCCTCAGCTAGCTCTCTGCATTCACTAACATTCTAGAATACAGAATTTGCACAGATTACAGAATTTGAACACAGTCATCACTAACAACTCCATATATGAAAAACTTTGCTCATAAATTAACTCATGCATTTGTATTCATATATATATATATATATATATATATATTCTATACAACTACGCATTATCTTCTAAGTATGTAGGAGGTATATTTTCTACTCCTTTTTCTTTAGCATACATAAAAAAGAACTATGCAAAATCACATCCTCAAGTTTTCAAAATCTTCTTTCGAAAGAGGAGATTGATCGCTGAAAACCTGTACAAGTTCAAATAAAATAAACATTAAATCAAGTCATCACCAAAAATAAAATATATAATTAAATTATTTATTTAATTAAGTACCTTCTTCCATCCCTCGGTAATAGATGTAGAGACGATGTTCAACATATGAAGCATCATATAATAGGCATACGACCAACTATCTGTCTGATAACAAGACTACAAAAGAAATGAAATTTAATGTTGATTAAATATATATATATATATATATATTTATTTATTTATTAATTATAATATTAATTGCTATTTAATAAACTAGCAACCTTGAGGTTAATCCATTTAGGATTTCTTTTTGACTTTGGAGTCTTACTTTTCCCGTTGGCGCAAGATATACCACATGCCTTCATGGCGCTATCATAAACAAAATATTCATGTCAATTATATGTTCATCATGTGTGTAATAAAATAAAAGCAAATGTTACAAATTAAATTAAATAGAAGATTAATTACTTACGTATTGATAGAGGCCACCACCTCCTTCGGCGGGTCCTGGTGGAGAGAGCATAAGAATACGACAGTATGCCTAGAAAGATGAAGTAGGAGCAACTGCCAATGTCTATCCCATAAGTAGGGTGCCAAATATATGTCTTTCCGATCACTTCCTCCCACTAAATCGCCAATGTATGCACTGACTTTCTGTGATCGGACAAGAAATTTGGCAGTGTAACACCCTGTTTTTCCTATGCTTTCTGTAGTAGTATAAACATATTTAAATGTGTTTATTTTTAGATTAAACTCATAGGATGATTTTAATTAAACTAAAATCATTTTCTTGTGTTGTTATATCATATGAACTCACGGTAAAAATTTCGGTGGAAAATTCAGACGGAAGCAGGTCTGCGTTTTCACTGCTAGTACAAGTTTACTGAGCAGAAAACCTAATTTTGACCCGTGAACGAAACGGTTAGTGTTTTTATAATGTTTTGTATGATATTGGTTTTTTTCAAAAATTTGAGTTCGGAAATAAAATAAAATATTTATTCTGGGCGAAATATGATCGGGAACTTGAACCGGGTACGAAATGGAGCAGATTAGGGAGCACAAAAGAAGAGAAGTGACTTGATGGGACTTGATGGAAATGAGTTATGACACACTCCAACAGTGTAATCATCACACTTTTCAAATTATATCATATTATATTCTAAAAACCTTTTTTTTCTCTTTCCTCTTCAACCAAACAAGGCATAAGACCAAACTTGCTCTCCAAGCCCTTCTCTCTCTCTCTCTCCTTGCGTCATCCACACCCCTCTCCCTCTATATATATACCTCTCATTTTCACTTCATCACTTTCCTTCTCCAAAACTCCATTAAAACTTCATCTTCTTCCTTTTCTTTCAAAAGTTCAAGCTCTTAAAGCTTTAGTTTTTATTCATCTTTTCTACTTGAGTTCTTCATTAAAGTTCTTCCTTATACTAAGGGTAATGGTCTCATATGAATCTTTTTGCAAGTTTCATCTTTTATTTCTTAGTTTGCTTTATGTGTTCTTTATATGCTTTAAACTTCTAAAATCTCTCTAAAATGGTAGAAAACTCCTTTTGAGTTGAAACCACTTTCTATAGTCTTGTATTAACTTATATTTTCACATACTAAGAGGTTGTATAAAACAAAAATCTCTACCTATCTCTTCCTATGAAGGCCGAATGCTATACATATGTAGCCTAGGAGGTTTTTGCTTCAACTTTTGGAATATGATCATGTGTTTGAGTTTCTAACTATTCCTTGATCTTAAATCTATAAACCTTGGAAGGTTTGATAGCTTGTTTCCTATGATGGCCGAAAATATGTAGAAGTAGGCCTAGGATACTATGTTTCAACTTTCCAAGTATGATCATGGATTTAGAACTCTTAATACCTTGTGATTCTAAACCTAAGAGTTGTTATCAAACAAATAATATTTTCCTCATTATCCTATGGAGGCCGAAACTTAAATGTTTTGGGGCTAGGATGTTTGAGTTTTCTTTTTCCAAAATGATCATGGACTTGAGCTCCATAAGATATTTGGATGCCAAATCTAAGAGATTGGAAAGTTTAAAGATTTCTACCTTGTTTATTCTATGTTATTAAACCTAGGATGTATTACTTTTCATTTTTCCAAGATGATCATGGACTTGAGCTCCATAAGATATTTGGATGCTAAGTCTAAGAGATTGGAATGTTTAAGTTTTCATTATTTTCCAAAATGATCATGGACTTGAGCTCTATAAGATATTTGGATGCTAAGTCTAAGAGATTGGAAAGTTTAAAGATTTTAGTCTATAGATCCTATGAAGGCCGAACCTAGAAGGCTATGGACCTAGGATACTTTGTTCTTATTTTCCAAAATGATCATGGTTTTGAGCTCCTTAATGGATGCTAGACCTAAGAGATTGCAAAGTTTAGTGAATGTTAGCCTATTTTACTGCCATTGGCCGAATACCCTAAGTTTATAACTTAGTGGGATTTTAATTCAACTTTGTTAAATGATCATTGTTTATGAACTCCCAATACTTAAGGATCATAAATCCATGAGTTGTATAATTTTCGGGAATCTCTAACCCTAAGAACTAGTCTTGGCCGAACCTATACCTTGTGGTTTAGTGTTCTTGATTGATTTTAACTTGTGATTTTGTGTTCATAACCTTAGACTTCTATCGCGGAGAAAGCGAGAACGTTCATGGTATACCTTTTCAAGCATCTAATTTCCTTACTTTCACGGAAGGTAAGAGGGGATTGCCTAGGGATATTCAATGACTATATGCATGTATGTATGTGTTTACTCGAGTAATTTGAATTATTATTATGATATGAAGTCAATACTTGAATGACTTGTTTACTTGAACTATTGTGATTATTACTTGAAGTTGATTACTACTCGCTTTAAAGTATTGTGAGTTATATATATGCGATGAACTGTCATTAACTGTGATATCATTGTTTGAGGATATATTACTGTTGATTGAAGTTTGAGAAGCCAGACTTGAGTCTGTGCCCAATGGTTATAAGGATTAAAAGCCTTAATAAGCCTTGATTAGAACTTTGAAAGTATAGGTTTCATTTATAAAACTTCCTTGTTTAAAGTGCTTATTTCAAAAGAATAAGATTCTTGTTTTGGAAAAGAAATGTTGAAGTGATTTTAAGTCAATAGAAACTACCTTTTTATGATCCAAAGTTTGTACGAGAGAAAACCTATTTCGAACTATGTGTTTTATGAAGGAAAAACCCCTTTGAAAATATTTGACTTTATTCCATCAAGGATTTAAAAAATAAACGTATTTCCTAAATGTTTTATAAAAGAGTTTGTAAAGTAAAAAGATTTTCTCCTAAATGATTTAGAAACGTTCCGGTTACTTGGATAAGTGACCGAGGTTTTGTTTTGGATTTTGAGTTTCACTGAGCGAAAAGTAAGCACATGTGAAAGAGAATCTAGTTCGCGAGACGTCGCCTCTAGTATTCAGTTATATGCACGTGATCTAGGATCCGTGTCAAGAATTATGGACCCGGGGTCCTAATCGTGATAGTATGGGCTAGGAGTCCTAATCTCGGAATTGAGGACTGCGCGTTCTAATTTCGTTGTTGTGGACTAGGAGTCCTTATCATGTTAAAATAAAACATGGATAAAATTATAATTGTTTATACGACCACAAACCTTGACTGCGGCATCGGTCTAAGGCGTTGTGATTGAGCACTCGGACTGCGCGTCCTGTGTTATTGATTTTCAAGTGATGAAAATTGTGAATAGTCGTTAGCCTTGAGCTTCGACAACGAAAAAGAGTGAACACAAAGAAAAGTCTTGAATAATGAATAGTCTTTTATTCATATGCATTTCCCCTTAGCAGGCGTGCTTGAGTTACCGAATACCCGCTTAAGATGTGGTGTGTTCGATGATGTATACATCCGAATGGCCATTGATAAGGAATTCGTGATGATGTTGATTCGGGTGCATGAGGTGACGGAGACAACTTGTCAATGCGGCATACGAGCCTGATCAACTCTTTAATTCTTAATGATAAAATGGTGATGATATCTCATGAGATTAAGTTTAGAGCCTGATGATTGAAGTATCATGCATTATCTTTACAAAACTGATTGATTCGGGTATGAGACCCATTGATATAATACTTGTTGTCTTACCTATGAATAATGTTTAATTGCTAATATGCCAATGTGTTGTATGTATCATGTATATGGTTGTTGAGTGATATATCTATTGTCGGTATCTCACTCTTTCATTTCTACTTGTTTTTCTCTCTTCCTTTTTGCTATCGCCGTATGTATATGAGCTCAGATGGATCCCAACATCGCTCTTGTGCCGACGATGTCGAAGACTGAGGTCTTCGACGACGCGGGGAACGCCGGGGCATGGCAGATTCATCCGGGGGCGACGTCTGCCACGTACCACGGATCAATCACCACAACCAATTTGAATGCTGACGGAGACCCAATCCGTAGGAGCCAGACCATGGAGACTAGGAGAGTTGCTCTGCCTCTGACTTGGTACTACCTTCACGCACTGCAAGTTAACGGTCTGCTACACGAGCTACCACCTCTGGACATTGAGCAGGCAGCACCGATCGAGGAGGACCCTGAGGAGGAGCCCGAGGAGGACTTCTATGAGGTCATGGAGGAGGATGAGCCTGAGTATCACGTCCTGGATCATGACGACGACGATTCCGTGGATGAGGGTGGCGACGTCATAGACCCATTACCTGATTTCTCGTCTCGTGGGAGCATTTGCGGAGACTCTGCTTGCAGCCAGTGTCAGTGACCAGTTTGGAGCGTTTTGTGGACAGTCTTTCGTCTTCTGACTTTCTAGAGTTACCTCTTTTTGTGATGTGGTTCCGGACCCTCTTTCCCCGTGTTTTCGCTGACTCTCTTTTCAGTTGTATCTTCTAGATTTCTAACTCTGTTACTATGGTCATTGATAAGGCCCTAGCTTATGTACTAAAACTTGGGTCCCAACTGGGACATGTTATGTATATATATATACATGTTGTCTTAGATTCATGTTCTGAGTGTTCATCACTTTTATTTATCTTATCCCTTTCCTTATAAAAAAAAAATTAACTACCATTTTTAGAGTACTTATCTATCGAGAAAATGATATTTTCCAAAAGTAACCAGCATTGTAATCAGTTTCATTTCAGCAATTGGGTAACCATGTGATACTGGGTTTAGGGTGTCGCAGGCAGCATGACAGTGGGTCTAAGAATCCATAAACATTGCAGCCCCCTGTCAATTAGAAGGCAATGTAGATACCTAAGATATGAAATAAGTGGATATTAATTACGTAATATATTGAAATTGAAATAAATTATAAAATTGAAATAAAATAAAAAATTGAAATCAATTATAAAATTAAAATGTACTTACATGCACCAAATACTCAGAACCGTGTTGGCTATCAACTCACCATCTGTACAAAACTGCCCAAGATCCTCACCACAGAAAAGAAGTGCTGGGTCTGGGCGTGCCCTCCATCCATAGCTTGATAGGTTCTGTAGATATAAGCACAATAGGGGAGATTGGAAAAGCGCACTAGTATTTGAAAACCTAACAACCATATATATACACTACACTCCATCTCTCTTCTCCGAGGTCAAGGAACCAAAATCACACACAATTTGAAGCTTAAACCACAACCACCAAATGCTAACAAATCCATAACTACACTTTCTACTTGAGAATGGCAAAGCACAAGAGAAAGAGAAAGAGAGGTAGTACCTAAATCCATTGTTACAAGATATCAGAAGTAAGGAAACCCTAACACCTAAATCCATTCATTAATGAGAACATTCTACTGGTTTTATGAATTTTAGTGCACAATGCCTAGACATTCTACTGGTTTTATGAATTTTAGTGGCTCAATCTAGTGCACAAGTAGTGCACTCACGTTGGCCTAATGAGAACAAAAGAGATGCAGCAAAAACACAGCCACACCAAAACAGGAAGACAAATATCAAACACCAGCATAAACAGCAATGCAAAACATAGCCAAAAAAACAAATAGGAAGTGTTGGTGCAAACAAAACAGCAACAAGAAATTTACAAAAACAACCAGAAAAAATACAGCAACCACATTAAAAGAACAAAACTCAATCAACATGTTTATTCTCAGAGACTATCAAATAGATGATTCTTACATAAAATAAAAAATAAAAAATTGACATTTCCTATTGAAGACCAAGAGAATCGACACAGAACACCAGCTCTCTGTTATTAGGGTTCACTCCAGCTCTCTGTTAGAGTGAATAGAGACGAGGGAGAGAGACAAAGCTATTAGGGTTCACTCCAACTCTCTGTTAGTAACAAACAATAAAAGAAAAAAAAAAGAATGAGTAACCAGAATATAAGGTCGCGACAGTGAGGGAAAGAGTAACCAAAGAGAGAGAAGAGAACTCACCAGAGCGACTCACGGTGGTTGCCTGAGAGTAAGGTCGCGACGGTGAGGGAAAGAAGAGGGTTCACGTGGTGGTGGTGGAGAGGATCTCACGCGATGATGGTCACTAAGAAAGAAAGGTTAGGACAAAGAGTACGTGAAAGTGATGAAGAAGGAAGGCACGCGGGTAACATTTACTTTCTAAAATCATTGGAAATCACATTTAACATTAGTTGTTTAAACAACAGACGTTAAAAGTGATACTCATCACTTTTAATGTCTATTGTTTAAACAACAGACCTAAAAGATGATTTAAATGAACCTAATAATTACGATTCTTTCACCACCTCCTTTTTAACATCTACTTTTTATTTAACAAACGTTACCCTTGCTCATTTATTATATATTTTGTAGTAGTGCAAGAAAATGATAAGGTGTTTTCTGCTCAACCCTTCCTATAAGGTGGGGGATGAACCACTATGATACTAAAGCTAGAATTACATAAATAAAATGCTACTTATTTATGAAAAAAAATTAATGAATATCAGTATAAATTTTTTTACACTAACAATACATATTACTTTAATGTTGGACGAAAAATTTGTTTTGAATAGATGGACGGTGAAGGAGAAAGACGCGTAAAATACTTGAAATTTTCCCACATGTGAGTAGTATGACCTCAAAATTCTTGAGGTTGAAAATGGTGACACATTCGTCGCTGGCATGTTGCCACCTAACCTAATTAAGGTTGCTATGCGCAGTCCAACATCGTCCAACAAAACTTGATACCTGAATGTAGTGGATTCTGGAAAATACAATATGCAATTTTGCTACTAGTTTTCGGTCAAAATCTTGAAGTTCATAATCAATATGCACCTGAAGATTTTGTATACGAAATTCTAAATAACAAAACATTTCAATAATTTGGCTGTGACTGGCTTTTCTCAGATTCGGAGATAGGAACTGAATCCTAAATTTTGCTACAGGATTATTGCTTGCTAGACGGTACTTCATCTTGATTCAATTATAAGCAAAAAAAAATTTATATTTGGTGGACTCAAATATAAGCAAAATCCAACCAATTAAACTCTGTTTAATGTTAGTGTTCCAAAAATACCCTTGGTTAATTAATCCCTTTTTACTTTTTCAAGAGCAATACACACTCCCGAGAATTAAATGATGATTGTTATAAGTAAGGGTAGTTTAGTAATTATAATTCAATTTTCCACTAAATCAACCAACTTCCTTAAGAAATGTGAAGTTAGGTAATTTTGCTTATAATTGAGTCCGGAAGAAGTAAAAAAGTACTAAGCCTGCCTCTATTTCTTTTAGATTATACAATCACAAATTTCCGTTCAAGATCACATTGGTGAAAAGCATTTCTTACATAACTTGTGAAAATTATCTAAGGGACTTGTCTTTCGATCCTTTGCGATAAAGGTGTAATCGGATCGATTTGATTTAGATTTGAGATAATTTAACATCCGAATCGATTAAATATGATCGGATCAGATTGGATCGGGTTTTACAAAAAATTTCTGAATTTGAACCGACCCAATATGAATAAAGTTGGGTTGGTTCGGATCGAATCAACGGATTACCCTATTTTTCATTTACTTTAATTTTAATTCCAAAAAATTAGTTATAAAAAAAGAAAAATGAGACAAAGAAATTTATTTAATGTATTAAATTTAGAAATAATATATTAATATATATCAATTTTGTTAATAAAATAATACTATTATAATAAATTAATAATATATTATTTTTTTAATGTGATAGATTCGGTTGGGATTACATCAGTTCTTATTTTTATAGTCTAATATCTGAATCAATTGCCTTCGAATTCAGCATTCCAAATCTGATCTGATCCGATGTTCGGATCCACGGATTCACAAATCGGATTGGATTCTCTTACGCCTCTAGTTTACTTTTTGGCTTTCCAGGATATCCTCCGCGCATAACTGCGAAGACTAATCCCTCGAGATACTGAACGACATTGAAGGACATACCTCTCCTAACCAAATTTTCTCCTTACGCAAGAGCCAATGATTGAACTCTTGACCACTTACTTAAGGGGTCCGAGCCTGTTACCACTGGGGCCAACCACATATTGATTCTTACATCCCTAGTTTGTGGTGGATATAAATTTATACATAAAAAGAATTAATATAAATATTTTCTAAAAAATTGTGAATAATTTTCTATATTCTGAAATAGATATTGGTACATAAATTTTTAAAAGCAGACAAAAAGATTAATAAATACTAAAATGATTTAAGCGATAATCAGATTGATTCTTTATTTTTTTAATTTATTTTTTTTATCTTTTTTCATTTTGGTCCTATATGTTATATTTGTTTCATTTTAGTCCCATACATTTGGTTCCGTCAACAAACGTTAATCATTTCTGTCAGTTTCTTCATCACGATGTTAGTTTTAGTGATACATGGCAAATAGACGTATGAGAATATAGCATCCATGTGGGCTTCCACCGTTAATGTGAGAGACAGAAATCAACTTTAGAACTAACGTTGTTGATGAAACCAAGCGTATGAGACTGAAATGAAACAAATAAAATATATAGGACCAATGTTGTTGACGGAACTAAATGTACGAGACTGAAATGAAACAAATAAAATATATAGGACCAAAGTGAAAAAAGAATAAAAACATATAGGACCAATTTACTTATTTTGTCAAAATATTATGTTCTGATCATAACCTTCGTTCACTCCAAATTTCATATTGATGAAGGTTATTGGATGGCCCTAGAAAATACAATCCAATCGAATTTGGGATTCAGATATTCTCCATACTGGTGGGGACATGAGCAATACATTATTGTTTTTTTCTTTTTCTTTCTTAACATCCTATTTTGATATTGTGAGATATGGTATATTTATGCGTAAAATTAAATATTATTATATACTATATATTATACTAAATTAAATATATTATATTTAATTATGAGTTAATTATCATCTAAATATCACATTTTATGTGTTCAAATATAACAACTAAAAGCCATAAGCTATAACACTGTACAAGTCATATTTGTGTTGTCGACTTTTAAGCTCAAAAACTAAAAATCCAAGCCACCAGTATGTGTGGCTCCTAATACTTCTATGTTGTGAAATCACACTACAGTCCAATTCTAAACCACTGGTTCTCCCATTTACACCCAAATATCCCCTCTTTCACAAAGCCAATACAAACCATTAGAACCATCTGGCTAAAGCTCTAAGAATCTAAAAGAAAGAACCTCTAGTTTTATTTTATATTCACATTAACAAACCACAGACATTCACACATAACAAATGGCTACTTCAATTTCTGCAACTGGGTTTAAGGGATGTGTTGGTTCCTCCTTCTATGGAGGCTGGGGAACTTCAATGGTTGGTGAAGAATACACCATGTTGGCCAAGTCAGTGCCATCACAAGTTCGCATTGGAAAAGGAAAGCCAGTGAGGTTGCAACCCATGATGAAGAATATCAATGAAGGGAAAGGTGTGTTTGCACCTCTTGTTGTGCTTACTCGTAATATTGTTGGCAAGAAGCGTTTCAACCAGATCAGAGGAAAAGCCATTGCTTTACACTCCCAGGTAAAATTGAATTCCATTTCTTTTTTATGAACTATCGTTTTATGTGATTTATATGTTTTAAGCTTGGTTAGATTGAAGGGTCTGAAATCTTTCGAACAGAGGATCAAGTAATGTATGGAAGGGAGATGAATTACTCCTGTTATTATATAGTTGAAAATTGAAATGACCAAATGGAAAACACTAATATGTTGAGGAGTATTAAGACATAGAAAGGATAAAAAAAATTAAGGATGGGAGAAGTACTATATTTCCCATCCCCAAAAATATTCTATTTCACCCTAAATTTTTATATTTTTTTATTTGTGTTCATCTGGACTGAGGTTGGTTAAAAATTTCATGGATATCGAATTTTAAAGATTTGTATTTGTGGGAGATGGACTATAATTTTATGTAGTCCAAATAAAGAAAGACCAATTACAAAACAATATGTTTAAGGAGTTTTAAGACACAGGAGTGGACAAAGAGATTGGAGCACAACTGAATTTAAGTCCATAAGCCAATAAAAACATTCAAGATAGTAATTTGAAAAAGGGGTAAGAAGTTGAGAATTTTGCTCATAAACCATATTTCGACCCGGACGTTTTCGGGATGATCCTAATAACCAACGAATGACAAATGTTTTTCTGTATAAATCTTATTTCTATGGGAACTTGATAAGTGGATCAGCCTTTATGTCTTGCTTTTGCTGCTAACTGTTGCAAAATGTTGGTAACTATTGTTCATAAACTAGATGTAAGCGTGCAACATATTTTTTACTGACAAATTGCTTGAATTTCATATTTTGAAATGTTAGGTAATTACCGAATTCTGCAAATCAATAGGAGCAGATGCCAAACAGAGACAAGGGCTGATCAGGTTGGCCAAGAAGAACGGAGAGTGGCTTGGGTTTCTTGCATGATACTTAACAAATGTAACTCATTTTGTAACTACCATGTGAGAAAGTTTCAAGTTTAAACTTGATGGTTTATAATTGACAGCAGAACGTAAAATAGGAACTCATCTCTACCTCTGATTTTTCATTCTTCAGTTATCTCTGGCATATTTTGTTCTTTAGGTACATAAAATAAAAAAGAGGTTGTCTATCAATTGTGGCACAAGGAATAGAGCAGTGATATTTATTTATACTGCATATTATCCACAAAATTTTCGTAGCCTTTTATGTGAATCACTGATAATATATTCAACCCATTTTAACTTGTGTTTTGTTATGGTCTAGCCGTCTAGGTTCTTCTACACAGTAAATTCTAGGGTATATTTTATCCACATAAATTGTACAAACTGAATAAATTAGTGATTTACACACACACACACACATATATAGTAGGGATCATCTTACACCGAAAAAAGTTACACCTCTTACACCCAATTTTCACCATTCATTTAATATACATCTAATGGTACAAATTTATTCGCTTAAACAATTCACCGCAACTCACGTGCTCACAAAACCCTTTCCCAATCTCACCCACCTCGTGAACTATTTCGTTTCTGACTGGTCCCTGCAAAAAGAAACAAGAAAGTCGTCTTCCACTTCATCGCCAACACTCACCGCCGTATCATCACAGCCACGTTCCCCTCCCTCACCTAATGCCTCTACCACTTCGATTCCAACCTCGTCCACTATAGAATTTCTTGCTCCATCTGCCGCGCCTCCGACCTTCCGCTCAACTACGCTCGAATCTACCTCGCCGATCTCCTTCCGGTCACCGTCCGACGAATCATCTACTTCGACTTCGATCTCATAGTCGTCGATGACGTCGCGTAGCTTTGGTCGAACCTGGAAATAGTGGAACACCGGTGGAATCAGCACGGTCTCGGCGACGACAACTTGGTAGGTTTGTGCCGTGACCTCGACCCTGGTCTGGTGAGCTTGCTGCATTGGAGTGGGAAGGGGAAGCCATGGTTGATGTGACACCCTCTACCCCGCATACATTCAAAAACGATAACACATATATAAAAGAGAGAGAACACATGCAAATATATATAATTATCAAAATCGGGCAGAGACTGCCGCATTGTAACATAATGCGGAAATAACCAAAACATGTTTATAAAGAAAACATAACATAAAACAAAATCATAAACGAACCCAACCCTGATGTCACACTACAGAGCTAGTATAACCAATCCGATAAAATAACTCGGATACAACTGGAAACAACTAAAAACCTACTGAAAACGGGAAATCCTATCTACGAGTCACGGCTCCTCAGAGTCACTCCTCAACTAGCTGCACATCGACCTCTACATAAACGGTACATGCCACAAACAAGAAACATAGAGTTGGGGAGTAAGAAACATATATATAAATTTAATGGCAAGGAAGCAGTTAGGAAGACGAGCATACATCAACCAAGCATGTTATATCAAACAACAATATCATAACGATAATCATCATAAAACATGTGTGCTATGCAATGCATTTCTGCTCCACTCCTTTACTATCCACTTAGATCCAACTAACTCAGGATGCCAACTCTGGGGTTACATTTCACATTGGCCAATAAGCACCAACGCCGGGGCAATCCACCAAACCATGGGTGGGCCCCTAGGACAGTCGACACATCTTATTCTCGGATGCACCACCACGGTGTATACTTGATTCCCTTTCGGACGAATCCCACGGACGGCCAGATCGTCTTACTCTCGGACAACCTCCCTTATGTTGCACAACCTCCAATCAACATCTCCGATGCGTGAATGCATGACAAACAACACACAACCACAACCACCACCTCCGCTTGGGCCCATAGGCTACCCAAGTTTTATCACCATCAACACCTCGACCACTAGGCTATCGAGAATTATCGTTTAACATTCATCGTTAAGTCTTTTAAGCATTAACTTTAATTTAATATACTCTTTGATACTATGAATGGATAATTATAATTGTTTAAAATCATATGTTTCAATGTAATATTGAGAGGCGTTACATATTTAATGAGAAGAGATACTAAGTATCTTTTTTTCTTCTTTTGTGTTTTTTTATCAAGAGATACTAAGCATCTTGATTATTCATCAAAATTATATTATTTATTTAATAAAAATTTTATGTTGCACCTCTTTTTCCCAACATTTGTAACCAAAAAACTATATATTTTATATTTTTAATTGAATTTAAATACTTATTATGCTATATTTTCTATAATCAGTTTTATGAAATTCTTTTAATAATCAGTTTTACGAAATAAATATTTTATATTTTAACATTTTTAATTTGGGTTATGATCAATTGACACCAATCGTCATATTTTATTTTGACACCAAACTTTGACTATTGATTTTAATTTAATCTAACGGCTTAAGTTTACCAAATTTATTGACGAGAGAATAATTAAAAGAAATTTTAAAGGAGAGAAGAAATAGGATTCCTTTCAAAAAAAAAATATATATATATATATATAGGATTTATTTAATTAGAAGAGACACTAAGTATCTTTTTTTTTTTTTTTGATCAAGAGATACTAAGTATCTTGATGGCTCATAAAAAAAAAAAAAAAACTAAGTATCTTGATTATTCATCAAAATTATAATATTTAATTAATAAATATTTTATATTTTTAATTGAAATTAAATACTTATTATGCTATATTATTATTTTCTATAATCAGTTTTATGAAATTATTTCAGTTTTACGAAATAAATATTTTATATTTTAACATTTTTAGTTTGAAAGTTTTATCAACATATAAAAATTTAATAAATATTTTATATATTAAATTAATCGTTATTTGTTGTTAATCTAATAACTTTACACACTTTTTTCGTCTTTACTAAACTAATTATAATATAAAATACATATTAAATTATTTTATTTTTATATTATTAAATTAATCGTTATTTTTACATATATATTACGAATTATTAAATTAATCGTTATTTTTACATATATATTACGAATTTATTTTTATCTGAATGTGATTTTATTTTTATATTTCAATTAATATAAAATCCAATCATATGAGGGATTAGGCGTTTGAAATGTAATCCCTTAATTGATCGTATTCAATCAACGTTTAACTGCACTTACAAAGTAAACAAAAAAGTATTAACTCTAACAAAAAGAACTAAATACAGTCTACAAATTTATTTTATATATCGAATAATATAAAATTTTACACAAACAACAAATGGCGCAAGAATTTATTCTTTTTAATTTATTGTGATGCGCACTATAATTAACTAACTAGTCTTCATTCTCAAACAACTGTTTCACATTGTAAGATTCAATGCCATCTCTATTTCCACTCCACATTAGGTTGGCGAAATGCTCAGCAGCCTTCTCCGTGGGATGAGTAGAATCAAAGAACACATAGTCATTAACATTGCTACATAACTCATATTCTTTAATTCCTCTTTTTCCTCCGCAACTATTATCTCCTCTGTAAGGACCACCTCCACAACAAGCTACATTCCCCTCTTTGAAACCTTACCAACAAAAAATAAATAAATTAAAAACCAACAATTACAACAAAGATATGATTCTATTTGACTTTTTTTTTTTAAGAAACACACACACACACACACTTGAAGGCATATACCATATTTTGAAGGGTATTCCATTACTTCAACAAGGGCACCGTAGAAGTCAGTAATTGAGTATCTGAATCCTTGTAGCTCTTTCTCTAGCTTTTGAAGCATTTTGGGAAGAGCATTATTGTGTAGCCTTGCAAGTGATGAAGCTGCTTCTTCCAAGCAGGCATCTATTTTAGTTCCATTTACGAGTCTCCTTAGAAGCGGAAGGCAACTCAAAGGACCAACATTTAGAAACCCGAATTTTCTTCCACCTTCATTATAAATTTCCTATGTATATAAAATATTAACGATTAAAATTACTAACAGCAAGTTAGAAATCAAGAGAAAAAAAAAGGTTTTAATTGGGAATCGATGTAATTTTTTTTATAGGCAAATATTAGTATATTAGTTGTTAATTTTTCTCCTTTGCCAATGTTTGAACCTTGGACCTCCAACACCTCCAACACCTTTAATATTTAAAGAAGTGATATACTTAATTTTTTAATAAAACTTATTTTTTTATTATTTAATCAGAGTTTTTAGAGTACTTGTTAACATTACCAATAATTACCAAAAAAAGATAATTGGTGCAATTATGAGGCAAGAGGTTCAAATCATAATATACTTTGATTGCTGCTGTAGTATTGCCAATGACGAAGTCTACGAAGTCCTGTTGGGAATATGGAAGAACCACAGTACTGTTGGGATTTGTATAGAAAGGGGCTGAATAGTCATTGCCTCCAATGTTAAATATGTAGACCGCTTCGGACAACAATTTCTTGGCTTCCTTATCTCCTAGTTTCTGCCTGAATTGCTTGCTAACTTGTTTGAAGTAATTTGCCTGAGTCCTTATGTCTATCACCTAAACAAGGAGTAAGAGAGCTTTACATATATAACTTTGAATGTGGTTTAAGAAACTGTTAATACAGATACAACGCACACAAATATTTCGCAACTCATCTCAAGTATTATATCCCTAAAGAATATCAGCATCCTTAGTAAATATTTACTACCTTCTACATTTAACATTTAACTCAACCAGATTTTATAGAATTTAATTAACAATATTGATATGTACCATTTAATTCCAAATCATTTTCTAATTTATATTGGATCCACAATTTTGATTATTTCTTTATGAATTTTATTAAATTTAACTCTTTCTTCTAAACACAAGTTATATTTAGGTGCTAAATTTTGGATTTGCCTCCTTTAAAGTAAGTGAAGCTCTAAAATAAGACAATTAAGCTATATCCACCCTTAGATCGTTTGGTGGTTAAAATCTCTTTGTACTTAATCAAATCAATGGTGGATAGTTGTTTACTTTCTCACTTAGAGCTCCACCCACTTCAAGAGGAGTTAAATCCCTAATTTTTTATTTCTTTTTATCTCATACTACTTCCCTAATTAAGAATTTAATAAATAAGGATATTGAATAGCTAGATCGTAACACCATTGATAGAGTCTCCTTAATGGATACAATTTTCAGCAGCTAGAATAAGGATAGCTTACCAGTCCTTGATTAGTTTCAACCAAAGCACCAGCTCCCGCTGATGCAAAATTCACCCCATAGATGTACTGATCATGGAATCCAGGGTTCAGGTATGGCGGAATTAGTGGCAACTTTGCATACTCAGCTGCAACATCTCAGCAAACCAAAACTTCAGAAAGCTAAAGTAAAACTGAAATCCTAACATGTTCTTAGAACACGATTAATGTGTGCTTACGAAATCTTTAACTTTCATCTCATAAAATAAAATAAAGCATTATTCCAAAGTACAAAACTTAGGTGCAATTGCATATAAATATGTGTAACAGCTCATCAATGAATATATAATATATGTGACAGCTGTTACATATGTATTTTTCTTATTTAAAAACAATACTAAAAATATCTATGGAACAGTCGTAAAAAAATATATATATATATCTATGGAACAATGTCTAAATTTTGTCCTTGCTAGGATTGCACGTACGTAAAAACTTACCAATGAAATCTGAGATTACACGTCCATTGGAAAATCTTCCGGAGGGATATTTGAAGAAAGTTTCCCCATATGGGGGGAAGTTTGCCTGGAACAAAGCATTGATGTAGTTATTGTTTCCATTATCAAATAGTGAATCTCCTAATACGAATAGGGCTGTGCGTTTTTCCGTCAAGCATGTAGAGCTTTGGGAAAATGAATGACCAGTGTAGAGAACAAAAGAGCTCACATAGAGAGCCAACATAGAAATAGAGACCCTTAAACTTGCCATAATAGAAATTCTAGTTCAATTGTGTTAGGTACCGTGTTGCAATGTATATATATATAGGCAGAGTTGGTGTAGGCTGGGAAACTTTTTTCATTCAGATTCAAACTTGAAATTTGATATTCTTATTTCTTATCACGTTTCAATGACTTTTATCTTGGGGGATGTATTAACCCTACAGTTACAATTTTGAAACACGTCTACGTATGCGATCACGTAATAATTTAAGTCAATTATTGTGTCTAGTTTTTTCTACTCACAATAAGGATTACAGAAATGTTTTTCTGACACTGGGTTTGACAACTATCCTATACGGGACAACCCGGATAGTTAAATACTGCAGTGCTATTGTAGAGCTGCACTGTAGATTTTTTTTTTTTTTTTTACAAATTTTGACTTCTCTTTTTTTTTTTTTTTTTTTTTTTACAATTTTTGACTTTTTTTTTTCCTTTCCAAATTTTGACTTTCTTTTGAAAAACTAAAATTTTTTGTTAAGTATGTACAAATATCTGGTTAATTCAGTTCATTACCTGGTTAATGAGTGTTTTTGATAAATAAAATTTTTGGTTAAGTATGTACAAATATCTGGTTAATCAGGTACAAACATCTAGTTAATTCAGTTCATTATCTGGTTAATGGCTTTTTTTGAGAAATAAAATTTTGGTTAAGTATGTGCAAATATCTGGTTAATCAGGTACAAATATTTAGTTAATTCTGTTCATTATCTGGTTAATGGCTTTTTTTGAGAAATAAAATTTTTGATTAAGTATGTGCAAATATCTGGTTAATCAGGTACAAATATCTGGTTAATTCTGTTCATTATCTGGTTAATGTTTTTTTTTGAGAAATAAAATTTTTTGGTTAAGTCTGTGCAAATATCTGGTTAATCAGATACAAATATCTGGTTAATTAGTTCATTATTTGGTTAATGGATTTTTTTTAGAAATTAAATTTTTGGTTAAGTATGTGTAAATATCTGGTTAATCAGGTACAAATATCTGGTTAATTCTGTTCATTATCTGGTTAATAGCTTTTTTTTAGAAATAAAATTTTTATTTTATTTTTTAAAAAAGTCAAAACTTGAAAAAAAAAAAAAAAAAGTAGCACTACAGTAACGCTACAGTAACGCTACAGTGCAAGTTGTCCTGTATAGGTTGTCCACCTCTGTTGTCACAATAACACAACTGTAATGATTATTCTACATTATGATTACTAAACGGAAAATATTTTTATAGTTTAATTTTAACGTGATAGTGTAAAATATTTCATTAACTAAATCTATATATATATGTGTAATTTTTTATATATATAGTTTTTTTATAAGCAAAAAAAGATTTATTAAAAATGAGTACAAGGGGTACTCTAATCCATATATATATAATGAGACAAGAAAGTAGTATGCAAAAGCAACATAAAGAGGCTCATCTTCCTGCGTACCGCTTGTTATGGCAGACATCTGTTAGTGTGTTTAAATACTTTTTTTTTTTTTTTTGGATAAGCCAAATTATAATATACTGAGTAGAATGTGAAAACAATGAGAGAAATGTAACTATGATACTGATTGAACATTACTGAAGTCATGAGTATGTCTATTACACTACTCAACACCAACAAAAAGACTTGATAGAATGTAAGATCCGATAAAACCACCAGAGCATAAACAGGTACACTAATTACCAATATAACCTTAAAAGAGTTATCACCTAAGGACACAGACATATCAACATCAGAGAAATCTCCCAAAGGCTTGAATATATAAGTTCAAGACCCGAAATCACCTCCTGACCACTGCTCCTTTACAGTCATGAAAAAGTATTTTGTTAGGAGTGTCGATAGGGTTTTGTAACACCTTTCGTTACACTAGTAATCCAAATTAACTATCGATAAAAATCTTCAAAACATTTAAAATTAAATAATAGTGCTAAATAAATCATTATATTCAAATAAAATAAATTCTCATAAATATTAATTATTAAAAAAAAACCACATAAAACTTTTACAGTTGTTTTTTGCCTCAAAACCCGGGCGTCTAATAAACCCAAAAGAAATAAAAATAAATAAAAATAAACTATAACTAATATCTTCAAGACTTCCTCAAGTTGTTGCACCATCTATCCCATCACCTGTAAACTCTGAAAGGCAACACCACTAATGAGATTTATAATCCCAGTAAGTAAACACAGTTCTAAAAGGTTTTCGAAAAGATGTTGCTTTCAGCCGGTGCGGTAACCGGAGAAACAACTATGGTAATCCACCATTTCCAAAATAATATAATTTCAAAGTATCTCAAATAATAACGTAAATAAACCACAAAACATATAATAATATCAACAACACAAACATATGAGTACAATGACATCTCATTGCCTTCTCTTCGTAGGAGTCCCTTTTGCCATCGCCTCGCATTAGGCCAGTCTGCCATTGCTACGAGTTAGGCCCTTTGCCATCTCTACGAAGGAGGTACCCGTACCCTTGCAATAATCATTATTGCCTTCTCCTTGAGGGAGGCCCTTTGCCATTGCCTCGCATTAGGCCAATCTGCCATCGCTACGAGTTAGGCCATTTGCCATCTCCTCAAAGAAGGTATCTCAAACGATTATCTCTTCCTAAGGGAGATAATCAATCACCCGCATTAACATTCATCAAGTTCATATCCAAACAACATTAAGGCATCACATCACAAAAGACATATCAAATCATAATAATCATACCACTCATCATGTAAATAATCAGTCTAATTATAATTAATCACCAAACAAATATCAATTTCATTTTAAGGATAAAACCCCCAAATAATTACCGATTAATTTCATATTCAAACTCTTTAAAATCTATACCATGGAAGTTTAAGAAAAGATGTTTACTTACTTCTTGTAGATTCCCAAAAAGCTCTAAAAAGTTATCTACGATGAAAGCATCGAATCACCAAAAATAATCTTTCTTGTGTTGCTCTTCTTTTAATTTTTGCTTCCTTCACTCTTATCTAGTGTGCGGCGGCCATAGCACCAGAGGACACTAACATTCACTTTTTTTTTTTATATTGCCAAAGTGGTAACCCTGACCGTGTATGTTTTCTCATGCTATTATATATGTATTTTTTTCTCTTTTAATTGTATCACTTTTTAAAACTATCCAATTGGGCCTGCTTTTTCTTTTCTAACTATCCTAACATGAATTTTTTTTTGTTTTATACGTTAGCTATCATGGCCCCCCCCCCCCCCCCCCCCCCCCCTAATTGACATTCAATTTGGATGAAGGCATATATATTAGTTTTGAGCTAAAATACCTGATCCTTATCAAACCTTTAATTTTATTTTTATTTTTTTAATTCAAAAATTATATATATATATATATATATAATTTATAATTACTAAACAACTCCAATAAATTTTTATACTAACAATTTCTATGCCAAACATCATAACTGCTTAATCTTTTATTAAAAAGACTATAGTGATATTTTAGGATGTTACATTTTCTCCCCTCCTTAAAGAATTTCGTCCCCGAAATTTCAACATCTAAATACTTATAGAAAATAATAATAATAATAATAATAAATAAGCAAGCGACTAGAAATAGAATTGATTTACATACCTAAGTCAAGACGCTTCGTTCTTGCACATCTTTGCATAGTGACCGTGCCTTCCACATTTGAAACATACGTTCCGGTTTGAAGGACAATGATTATCCTCATGTGACTTTCCGCACCTGTGACACGCAAAGCCTTTTCCAACAAGAGGTCCTTGCACCTGTTTCCCTTTACCGATGGTGGGTACAGGTCCGAGGTTCCGTTGGAATTTTCCTTTTGTGTTAGCATGTTTTTCCTTATTCAAAGCCTGCAAGTTTTGCTCCGCCACTCTGCACTTATTCACCAATGTGGGATAGTCCCGAATTTCTAGGATGCCAATAAGGCTCTGCAACTCTGGCCTCAAGCCCTGTTCGAACTTAATTGCTTTCCATTGACCATCAGGATTATCCCTCACATATGTAGAGAACCTTGCCAGGCTCTCAAACTTGGCCACATATTCTGCCACTGACATACTCCCCTGACTAAGCTGTAGAAACTCCGCCTCCTTTTGTATCCGGAGGGTGTAAGGAAAATACTTCTCCAAAAATACATCAGTGAATCTGCCCCATGTGATAGGGGTACCCGAAGCAAGCAACCCGCCCCTAGCACAATTCCACCAGTGCTCTGCATCCGACTCCAGCATATAAGTGGCAAAATCCACCTTCTGAGCATCAACGCACCTCATGATCCGAAAGATCTTCTCTAATTTCAGCAACCATTCCTCTGCCTCAATAGGATCGGTGGTCCCTCGAAAAGCCGGCGGATTATTGTTCCTGAACTCCGACAGACCCCTGTATTGTGGATCTGGAGCTGCGACTGGTCCAACATCGGGCATGCTCCCATTGTCCCTCATCTGACGGAGCATCTCCGTCTGCTCTTGCATAACTCTGGTCATTTGAGCCAAAGTTGCCGCAAGTGCATCATTTGTCCTCCGCCTGTTAGCTACCATAATCTGCATACCACCAATCAAACACTGGGTTGATCAGGTCCAATATCCAAAAGAATAGAATGCAGAATTATAGCTCTAACAAGCATCCTATGCGCCCAAGTTTTGTTTTTGAAAAAAGCCCCATTACCACAGTCCGATTTAGAATCGAACTGCTCTGATACCATAAATGTAACACCTTTCGTTACACTAGTAATCCAAATTAACTATCGATAAAAATCTTCAAAACATTTAAATTAAATAATAGTGCTAAATAAATCATTATATTCAAATAAAATAAATTCTCATAAATATTAATTATTAAAAAAAAACCACATAAAACTTTTACAGTTGTTTTTGCCTCAAAACCCGGGCGTCTAATAAACCCAAAAGAAATAAAAATAAATAAAAATAAACTATAAACTAATATCTTCAAGACTTCCTCAAGTTGTTGCACCATCTATCCCATCACCTGTAAACTCTGAAAGGCAACACCACTAATGAGATTTATAATCCCAGTAAGTAAACACAGTTCTAAAAGGTTTTCGAAAAGATGTTGCTTTCAGCCGGTGCGGTAACCGGAGAAACAACTATGGTAATCCGCCATTTCCAAAATAATATAATTTCAAAGTATCTCAAATAATAACGTAAATAAACCACAAAACATATAATAATATCAACAACACAAACATATGAGTACAATGACATCTCATTGCCTTCTCTTCGTAGGAGTCCCTTTTGCCATCACCTCGCATTAGGCCAGTCTGCCATTGCTACGAGTTAGGCCCTTTGCCATCTCTACGAAGGAGGTACCCGTACCCTTGCAATAATCATTATTGCCTTCTCCTTGAGGGAGGCCCTTTGCCATTGCCTCGCATTAGGCCAATCTGCCATCGCTAACGAGTTAGGCCATTTGCCATCTCCTCAAAGAAGGTATCTCAAACGATTATCTCTTCCTAAGGGAGATAATCAATCACCCGCATTAACATTCATCAAGTTCATATCCAAACAACATTAAGGCATCACATCACAAAAGACATATCAAATCATAATAATCATACCACTCATCATGTAAATAATCAGTCTAATTATAATTAATCACCAAACAAATATCAATTTCATTTTAAGGATAAAACCCCCAAATAATTACCGATTAATTTCATATTCAAACTCTTTAAAATCTATACCATGGAAGTTTAAGAAAAGATGTTTACTTACTTCTTGTAGATTCCCAAAAAGCTCTAAAAAGTTATCTACGATGAAAGCATCGAATCACCAAAAATAATCTTTCTTGTGTTGCTCTTCTTTTAATTTTTGCTTCCTTCACTCTGTTCTAGTGTGCGGCGGCCATAGCACCAGAGGACCCTAACATTCACTTTTTTTTTTTATATTGCCAAAGTGGTAACCCTGACCGTGTATGTTTTCTCATGCTATTATATATGTATTTTTTTCTCTTTTAATTGTATCACTTTTTAAAACTATCCAATTGGGCCTGCTTTTTCTTTTCTAACTATCCTAACATGAATTTTTTTTTGTTTTATACGTTAGCTATCATGGCCCCCCCCTTAATTGACATTCAATTTGGATGAAGGCATATATATTAGTTTTGAGCTAAAATACCTGATCCTTATCAAACCTTTAATTTTATTTTTATTTTTTTAATTCAAAAATTATATATATATATATATATATATATATATATATATATATATATATAATTTTATAATTACTAAACAACTCCAATAAATTTTTATACTAACAATTTCTATGCCAAACATCATAACTGCTTAATCTTTTATTAAAAAGACTATAGTGATATTTTAGGATGTTACAGGTTTCCCTAGAATTCGAGGACTAGGAGCCTCCTTAAGAAAGATAAGAGAGAAATAGACTATTTTCTTCATTCATTAATTAATAGAGGTCATACAATGATTATATAGGGCTGGTGCATACCCACAATAAAAACAACTACACCATAACACACACTAATAAAATGCATAATAGATCTTCCTAGAATTAGGTGAGTCATCATATTCTAGAACTAGATGAGTCATCTTATTATCCTAACATTACCCACCCCATCAAATCAACCTTGTCCTCAAGGTTGTAAAAATTTGACCCTAAATTAAATTTTCATGGGTCCCACTGCTTGAACTAGGATGACCTAACAAGTGTAGATGTAGCCAAATGTTCATCGGGGTCCCATTGTTGGCATTTGCCAATGCTCACCGAAAAAGATGGACATAAGTTGGTATTGCTCCTTTAGCATAAATTCTGCCTTGAAGTCTTGAAAAGCCATCCAAGTTTTGGGTTGTGGAGGAATTAATAATTTTGGCCCAATAGTGGAATAATTGGAATAAATTGGCCCAATAGTGAAGGAATTGTGGACTAACCCATTCTCAACAAAATGACTCATTATTTCCAAGTCACCAGAAGCAATTTTGGAGCAATCATTTGAAAAGTAAAATGCATGAGGCTCCCCTGATGAATGGGTCTGGCCCAATAGGTCAAATGGGATAACAAATTGATGTAATGCCCAGCCTGCCCTAGCCTCCATCTTCCTCCCATCTTCGCATGTTCCTTCAGCCGCTGCTACCAACAGTGTAACACCCCGATTTTTCACTGCTTTCTAATATCGGTAATAAATATAAATATATTTTTATCCGAGACTTAGAAAATGATTTTGGGTAAACCAACGTCATTTCCATGATATGTTTGATATTATAAATTTACGATGAAATTTTGGGTTGAAAATTCAGACGGAGCCCGGTCTGCATTTTCACTGACAGTAAAAGTTTACTGCTCAGATGACCTAATTTTAAGTCGTGAACGAGATGAAAAATATTTTTATCGTATTTTATACGTTATTGGAAGTTTTGAAAATTTTCGTGTAAAAATAAAATATTACGTTTGTTGCGGGCGTAAACGTCGAGATGTCTCTAGGAAAAACCTGCGTCAGATGAACAAAAAGGGTCAGCAACGGAGCTCAGATGACTGATGTGACTGGCATTTATGATGATCCTATCCATATCATAACGGTCATAATGGCGCATTTATGACAAATGGATATTTTTGCGTGGAAAGGACAATTTTGCCCCTAGCTTCACATAATTTTTGCAAGTTTGCCATTGAGTTTTTGGACCAAACTACCCCCAAAACCCACGGCTGCCCCCTTCATTAGCACACTTAGGCAAATTTGGTTTTCATTCTCTTGTCTTCTTCATCACCTTCAACCATTTTCTTAAGAACATCCATAAGTGTTCATACTCGCCAGAATTTACACAGAGATTATGACCCTTTTCTGTTATGAATCTCGGAAAACTTTCTACATGAAAGTTGTTCCTATTTCTCTCTTCTTTCCAACGACATAAAGATCATAAAAAAACGGATGAGTATATTGGGAGATATACCCAGATTACCGAAACAGCTCTAAAACCTTCATCTTCTTCACTTTTCTTTCATTTTCTCTCAAGAACACTTGATGATTTTTGTGAAGAACATCACCCAAATCATCATTTCCTTTGATCATCAAGAGGTAACCTCTCATAATCTTGTTATTCTAAGTCTTTCTCTTCACAACTTTTATGAGTTTAAGCCTTTGATCATCATGTTCTTCATTTCATCCAAAGTTTATGAAGCTAACTTAAAAAATCCATAACTAATTGTAGAAAAATCCTTTTGACTTGAAACCAATTGCTATGATCTCATAATCATCTCTATATTCATCATCTAGAAGCATATGATCATGAGAAATTTCCTTCCTAATTTTCTGAGCTTGGCCGAAATCCCTCAAAAGTGGGTGTTCTTGGATTTTTTCAACTTTAAACTTTGATTCATGATTTAATCTCTTAGTACCTTGATAGCTCTTGTGTGTAAGTGGTTTGAAAACCAAGAATCTAATCCAAGCCTAGTTTTGTTCAATAGGGCCGAAACCCTATGTTTTGTTGTTGAAGGAATTTTTTTATTCCAAAGTTGTCTAAGTAACACTTGAAATCAACTTTAGGTTTTGTATGTTGATTAAGAGTTGATGAAAATTCCAAATAATACATAGAATTTTGCCTTGAGAAAACCGAAACCCTAACCTTGGAACTAGATGAGTTTTATTCCATGTTCTTAGTTCACGATCTTAGTTTAAGTTCTTAATCATGCTTAAGATACTTAAGGATCATAAATCCCTAAGTTGGAAAAATTTTAAGTTTCCTAATCTAATTTTTTTGACGAGGCCGAAACCTACTCTTCATGAATTAGATGTGTTGTTGTTTGATTTGATTTATTTTTAGTTGCAATTCGTTTGAAGGAATCGATCGAGTAAGTTTGACTTAAGCCGACGGAGGAGAATCGGATCGGGATAGGGAGATTTCTTGAAACTGCTAGTTCGAAAGTCATCAAGAGGTAAGGGGAGCCTTGCCTGAGGGATTTTTCTCGATAACTGTGTGTGTGATATATGTGGTTGTAGTGTTTCTGGTTTATTTTATTTGGCTATGTGTTTCTAGCTGTTTATCTGTGTTTCGGTGATTTATCTGCTTTTAATTTATTTAATTATCCGCAGATATATATGATGTTGCTATGATGTATGATTTGTTTAGTAATATAGTTTTGATGATGATGTTGGATGTTGTTTGTGAAGCCTGACAGTGGTCAGTGCACAACCGTCTAATCAGATAAAAGCTTTAATAAGCTGCATAAAATTATATTCAATGTTTTATGGGAAATGTTGGAATATAATGTTTATGGAAAATATTATGTGGGAAAAATAAGAGTTTTTGGAAAATATTATTATTTTAACGATCTATTAGTGTAAAAGTGAACTAGGAGTCACAGAGAGGGCGGAACCGTGAAAATATTTTACTACTGCTAATTTTTACATAAGATATTCCGCAATATTATAAAAAGTTATTTTGTGATGTTAATCTGCGAAAATAACTTAATCATGAATGTAGAAAATTGTTTAAGCGGAAAAAGCTAAGTGTTACCTTAAAATACTTTAAAAGGACTTAGCGACGACAATTTGGAAAACTGACGATGGCAAGTATTTTAGAAATGTATTTTTGATGAACTTCAAATCTCTATGACCCTCTTTTCTGAAAATGATGTTTTTCGGTAACCGGTGTTTTATGACAGAAATCTTTCCACTTAGCAAATTTTTTCGAAATCAAGTTTTCTCAAAGATGTTAAAGGTTGAAGGTGTTATGGAACTTAGTAACCGAGACGTCGGGGTACTAAGGTTCTTAAGGTGTTGTGGACTTGAGGTCCTGTAGACGTGGTGTTGACTTGATGGTTGTTAAAGGTATTAAAACATTTTGAGATGTTTTCTATTACCACAATGTGAACACCATATTTTGTCCTCCCTTTTCTATATTATTAAATAAAAAAATAAAAAAAAATAAAAGCAAATAAAAAAAAAGGGCAAATAATTGGAAAATAGAAATGGTGGCTTTTTGCTTGCAGATGTAACAGTTTTTTTTTTAAGGAATAAATAGTGATTAAAATGCTTTATAATGAATCATAAAATTGTAACTTTGTAACTGAAGAAAATAAAGGGAATAATTCACCTCTAATGGCAATTGAAATCCTGGGTTAATAGGTTTGAGTCAGTTACAAGAGAGGAACAATCATCTTTCAGTTTAAAAGGAAAGGTTTGAGATAGAAGGAAAAAGGGGAGGGATCACGTTTTCTGCCACTCTAAGTTTCATTTCTTTACAAAGAACAAAATCAGTTTCCTCTACCTTTAATTTTCTCTCCATTCTTTTTCCCTTTACCAGTTCAATCATTCTCATCCTTTCACACGAAAACAAGAAAGAATAAAACACAAATAAACAACAGCAGCAACATAAAAGGTGAGAAAGTTCCTTCAACCAGACGCTGCATCGCCTCGGTCAAGTTGCCATAGCCCGCCGGTCGTCTTCTTTGCCACTGTCAGGAACGGTCCTTTTCGAGGGTCCACTGTCCTCTGCCGTTCAACCAGGTGCCGGCTCCGCCGTGCTTGTTAGCTACACCAGATCACTCTGCCATCTGCAACGTCGGCATCCTCCGTGCGTAGCAGATCCGAGGAAGATCCGCGAGCTCCGCCATTGATCAGCCATACTGCCGTGAGCCACCGTCCTCTAGTCGTCATCCACCGCGTAATCGTCATCCACGTTCCGCTCCAAAACGTTTCTTCCAGTCGCCGCGCCGCGAGACTCACCTAGCAGAATTGTAGCGTCGCCGCCACGAGCAGATCGGACCGCCACATACCTTCGTCCATCTCCGTCTTCATCTAGACGCTTCACACCACCATCAGTTTGTGTTCCCTGCTCTCCATTGTTCTTTGCGTTTGTAAGTCTGATGCTATCATTGATATGGTGTATTATGTGGGCCTTTTGGTTTTAGGAATATCAGTTTTGTTTTAAAATGTGACTATAGGAGATAATGGAGTTTGGATAAATACTACTAAGAAAATATTTAAAAAGAAAACGAGACTTAAGGTTTAAGTGCTCGTATAGGTATTTCAATATGGCTCTAGGACAATTTCAGTTAAAGTTTTCTTTCTAAAACTTTTTAGTATATTAACATTAATAAATCAAATGTTATATAATATCATCAATTTTAAAATTAGAAATAGGTTATTAGTGATAGGCTCATAGCCACTTTCGATCTTCTTTCTGTTTGGTTATCATGAAACACCCTTTAATTTCTAATTTATAAAAAAATAGGTGTTAGTGATAGCCACTTTGGATCTACTTCCTGTTTGGTTGTCACACACACCCTTTCAATTCTAAATTTAACATAGGTTGTTGGTGACGACCACTTTGGATCTTCTTCCTATTTGGTTATCGCAAAAACCTTTAATTTCGAAAATAAGAAATAGGTTGCCAATGATAGCCACTTTGGATCTACTTTCTATTTGGCTATTATGAACACCCTTTCAATTCTAAAAATATAAAAGGGATAAATATATTAGGAAAATAGGTTGTTAGTAATAGCCACTTTGGATCTTCTTCCTGTTTGGTTATCATGAAACATCCTTTAATTTCTAATTTATAAAAAAATAGGTGTTAGTGATAATCACTTTGGATCTTCTTCCTGTTTGGTTTTCATGAGCGTCCTTTTAATTCTAAAAATAAAATAGGTTGTTAGAAACACCCTTTAATTTCTAATTTATAAAAAAATAGGTGTTAGTGATAATCACTTTGGATCTTCTTCCTGTTTGGTTTATCATGAGCGTCCTTTTAATTCTAAAACAAATTAAGTTGCTAATGATGGTCACTTTGGATTCTTCCTGTTTGGTGCAAGCATCTCTCAATTTCGAAAAATAAGAATTAAGTTGCTAACGATAGTCACTTTGGATCTACTTCCTATTTGATTATAGTTGGCATCTTGCATCTCAAAAATAATTAAAATAGGTTGTTAGGATGACCATTTCGGATCTTCTTCCTGTTTGGTTACCGTGATAGACTAAATTTCTAAAAATATAAAAAATAATTAAAATCAACCAAACCAACAAATATTTTTTGAAAGAACTACGTAGCTTTGAATTCCCTATTGCACCCGGGGATACGTAGGAGCAGGATTTAATCCTGTCAAGCCCAAAAAATAAATTTTCATAAAACCCTTTTTAATTTCTCATCAATATTCATTTTCTTCTCTTGAAAAATAATAAAATAAAATATTTTATGGTTTATTTATTATTTGTAATTATGTTTTTAATTATTGTTTTAAAAGAAAGGGTGAAATAAGTATTTTTGAAGTTAACATAATTTTGCACAATTAACTAGAGGTAACCATTTTTCAATGGATGTCGTAGGGTGCTAATACCTTCCCTACGCATAATTGACTCCCGAACCCTAAATCTGTTTTCGAAGACTATTCATTTTAAAAGGGTTTTTCCAATGTTTCCCTAAATAAAATAAACTTTGGTGGCGACTCCATTTTGACAAATAATTAATTTTTTGTTCGCCGCTCCCGTCGCGATGTGGTTGCGACACACAAACCCTAAGCCTGATGCATCGGTCTAGGTGTTTTGTGATTGAGCACTCGGACTTTGAGGTCCTGTGTTATTAATGAAAGTTTTAAGATGTTTAAGATTACGGTTGGTCGTAAGCTTTTAAGCTTCGACAAGGAAAGATTGAACACAAAGAAAAGTGTCAAGAACAAAGTGTTTTCTTGCATGCATTTGGCAGACGTGCCTACGGTTTTATGTATGAATACCTTGCGGCGTCAGGTATTTCATAATTACGATTTTCTTCATTGTGCCAAGTTGGACAATGAAACCCCATTTACGGTTTTATCACTATGCCACGTTGTTGGACAGTGTGCAATGGGTTTTGGCTACGTGCCTTGTGCCATGGGATGGCTATTGAGTTTGATCCACTCATTACGTGTTGGGATATCTCATGAGATTAGGTGTGAATGTTTAGATGGTGTATATGAAGTGTTCATGCATAATTTTAAAATGTTGATGTTTGGGGTGTGAAACCCATCGATAGAGTATATGCTTATATATGTGTATGTGTCGTATGTGAGTCACACTAATGGTTATCGTGTTTATATCCATAAATTAGTGTCTCACCCTTACAAACAATATCAGGTATTTTTCCTGTTGGCGAATATAAGGGAAGGACCCTTTAGATTGGAGCGTACTGAAGCTACCCTCTACTGTTATAGTATTAGTTAAGTTACGACCAGCTTAGGTTTTATGTTATTTTATGTTATGTTGTGTTTGGAAATAATCTATGCTTATTACAGATAAGTGTGAAAACATATGAGACAGTATAGTTGTATGACTTATATACTATTATGTACTTAAGTGTGATTTGGTTATGTTGTTGTTATTATGAGGTTAACAAGAAGAAAAAAAATTTATCACCATATTTTGAAAAGATAAACGGTGAGAAAACATTATTTTCCGAAAGAAACCAGCGAAATTAAAATTTTTTTTCCGCAAAGGGTAATCATGTGATGACCCAAGTTAGGGTGTCACAAACAGCAACTTGCTTCCATGGTCGTAAGTCGACCCGCTTCTCTCCATGGCCACGCCCAACTCCGGCAAGTCGGTTGTCAACAGAGGAGGGGTCGGCGACTCGGGCGGCGGAAAACGCAGATCGTTTGCTGTGATCGAGCCAACTGTTGACGGCAGCCTTCGAATCATGAAGAAGGCGTCGCAAGGCGGGGAGTAGAGAACTGGTGGCGGTCCACCTGGATCGAAGCAGAAGCGGTGAACATTGGGGAGACCGATCGACCCAACAGAGCTCTTGCCGTGGTGGTCGCGATCTGTGGTGGTCTCGACCTGCCGTCCTGTGACCCGGTTCCACCATGGCAGCGTGGTTGATGATGTGTTACAAGCCGCAGCATGTGGGTCCGAGTCCGGTGGCTCAGGTGGCGGCGGAACGGAAGCTCTATCATATGGCAGTATCATAAGTCTGTCCGGAGGCTCCGGAGGAGGAACCACCGGCGGCGTTAGCTCGACAAGGGGTTTGGAAACCCCATTCTCGGTCACGCACCCGATTGCCTTACCGATCTGAACCTCGTCACGGAGAAGGAGAACGTCTCCATCTGCGGAGGTAATAAGAAAGTGTGGCCTAGATGTACGTAGGAGGGGTAAGCTGCTGAAATGTAATTTGGGTTGAGCTGGTGATGGGAGGTTGGGCAGAGTGGGTATGGTTAAGGGAGATATGGGTGAAGATGGGTGGCATGGAGTTGTGGTTGGGTGCTGTTGGGCTTGGGTTTCCTGTACTGTGATGGTTCGAAGGGTGTGGATTTCAGCTTGCAAAATTTGAATGAGCTCCAAGAAGGATTCATTGTATTGATCCCAGGAAGCTTTGTATTCAGTGATGGAAGTTTTGAACTGGTGGAGATGAAAATGGGGAGGCATAGTTCATAAATGAAAGCACCAATTGTTAGGAGTATGGATAGGGTTTCCCTAGAATTCGAGGACTAGGAGCCTCCTTAAGAAAGATAAGAGAGAAATAGACTATTTTCTTCATGGTGAATTCTTCCGTACCCCTTTAAAATTGGGGTAACAATTACCCTCCATAGGTGGTCCAATCACATTTTACCAGCTAACACTATGTTATTTAAAATTCAACAAGCTCATAAATGCATTAGTCAAACCTTCTGAAGGACAAACTTGTAAAAACAAAACAAAATATTTTTGATTTTTTTCCTTTTTCTCACATTTCTCTCTCCTTCGACGTTCTTTCCGCTTCCCACCACCGGCATTGTATCGCCACCACCGATACCAAACAAATAGGATTTTTGTGAAGGATCTCTATTTTTGGGCTTTTCCCTTTATGCTCTTATAGATCGATGTTCTCTTGAATACTGAAAATTTGCTGTGATTCTTGGGTTTCTTTGTGATCTGTGAAAGAACTTTTCTGTATTTCCAAAGGTTTCTTAGTTCTTACCCATATATGTTTCCTTCGTTTCTTGCTAAATCTGGGTGACACTGACTCGGTGGAAAGAGGTTGCGCAGCGGATCTGGATGGCTGAGAAAATGGATCCTTTTGACCCACCTGGCGGTTGAAGAAGACATCCAGACGTACTTTTATTTTTAAAAATCAAATACTCCTAGTTAGTGTCAGACAGAAGTTGATGCATTATTGTTGATTGTCACGATGGTTAGTTACCTTCGTTTTAGCAATCAGGTTGTGAGTTCTACCCTCATATCAGTCATATGTACAAGTTCAGATTTTTTTTACATAATTGTGAGGACTGTTAAAGCAAAAAGACAATACTTTCGAATAATTTTAAGTGTGGATCAAATTAAAAAGAAAAGGCAAAGTTTTATTTTTTGAAAAAAGTGAGATATAGCTCAGTTTAGAGGCTAATTATTTTCTACCTTTCATGTCCATATTTTATTTGGTAAAAAACATTTGAATGAATAAAAAATAAAATGTAAAATGTTAATGATTTAACACAATTGAGACTTCGTTAAATTCATATATATATATATATATATATATATATATATATATATATATATATATATATATATATTAGTTCATTCATCATGTTCTTATATAAATTTTATAATTCAAATTTATTTATTATAAACTTTTTAAAATCTTCTTAAAGCTTTACTCATGTTATATAACACTAAATTTTTTTTAAAACAATATTTGTTTTTAAATCTCTTTAAAAAAATTAAGGTTTTGATTAAAATATATTTGGAGTACAAAACAATTTAAAGAAATATATTAAATTTATATAAGCTAAATGAATAAGGAGCCATTTATATTTAATTATTTAATTAAATAATCAACTTTAAAAAAAAAATCGACCTATTTAAAATATTTATATATATCAAAAGTTTAATATATAATCCAATAGAAATTGGTGAATGGATAATTGTGGTGGCAAACATTCACTTTAACACCGGATAATATTAACTCAAAAATAATTTACCCACATAATATAATATCGTATGTAAGTATTAAATTAATGACCAATAAAAAAAAAGAAATTTATTTATTTTTTTGGGTATCAAATTTGAAATTTATTTTTAATAATTGTTATTGACAAGATATTCATAATATAAATATAAATCATAATGTATCATGAAGAAATCTGTTAAGTACAAATAAAAGAGAAGGAATTAAATTCCAAAAAAAAAAAAAAAGGAATTGATCAGAGGTGCTGTTAGGTGTGGGGTTCGATTTCCGCATTAATCAATTTTGCTTTAATGGTCCTCACATTAATGTAAAAATAAATTCTGAAATTGAACATACCAGGATCGAACTCGCTACCAGATTGCCAAAAACAAGGTGACAAACCCATCGTGACAATTAGCAATATCGCATCAACAACGCATTTGATGTGTAAAAAATAAATTACGTCTGGACTTCTTCTTCTACCTCCAGACGGGTAAAAGGATCCATTTTTCTCAGCCTTCCAGATCCGCTGCGCACAGTGGCGGATCTTGAACTAAAAAGTTGAGGGAGCCAGAATAAATATGAATGCACACACACAATGACATAATAGAAACCAAAAACAAAAGCTTTTGCAAGAAGCTTCAAGGTGTAGACCAAAGAGAGGAGGAAATAGATAGATGGTAATAAAGGAGCAAATTCGAGAACCTACAGCGGGGTTTAGGAGGTAACATGCATCTTAAACAGTGAAAAATAATATGCAGATAATAGAATAGATGAATATAGAATAAAATATAGAATGTAGATAACATAAAACAGAGAAAATATTTGGGCCGGAACATTGTGCACGTAGATTCTATATTTTTGGTTTGCAAACCACGTGTCTCCTATATTTGTAATGGATTCAACCACTGCCACCCTTGTACCCTGTTCTTCACCAAAAGAGCTCAAAGATATGTAGGAAAAAAATATTTTAAACTTTTTTGAGGGAGCCAAGGCTCCCCTATGTCATCAAGAAGCTCCGCCACTGGCTGCGCAATCTCTTTCCACCGCGTCAGTGTCGCCCAGATTTAGCGAGAAACAAATGAAACACATATGGGTAAGAACTTAATAGATGATGCTGCTACTACTCTGATAATAATCCTATCATCTATTAGAACTTTTTGGAAACATAGTAAAGTTCTTTCACAGATCACAAAGAAATCCAAGAATCACAACAAATTTTCAGTATACAAGAGAACATCGATCTATAAGAACATAAAGGGAAAAGCCAAAAATAGAGATCTTTCACAGAAATCCTATTGTTTCGGAACCGGTGGTGGTACAGTGCTGGTGGTGGTAGGCGAAGAGAACGTCGAAGGAGAGAGATGTGAGAAAAAAAGAAAAAAATCAAAAATATTTTGTTTTGTTTTTACAAGTTTGTCCTTCACAAGGTTTGACTAATGCATTCATGAGCTTGTTAAATTTTAAATAACATAATATTAGTTGGCAAAATGTGATTGGACCATATATGTAGGGTAATTGTTACCCCAGTTTTAGAGGGGAAGAATTCACCTTTCTTCATTCATTGATTAATAATGAGGTCATACAATGATTATATAGGGCTGGTGCATACCCATAATAAAAACAACTATACCATAACACACACTAATAAAATGCATAATAGATCTTTCTAGAATTAGGTGAGTCATCATATTCTAGAACTAGATGACCCATCTTATTATCCTAACATACTTGCTATCCAAACCCGTCATGCACCAACTGACTCATATTATTGTCAATTGGTTTTAGGTTGGAATTATTACGAGAGTCATATATTTTTCTATGCATGGAGTTTAATTTTGATACGTTCACATGGCGCAGCATTCATAGTCTTTTTGGGTAATTCAAAAGGGTCACCTCACATTTGGGAAGACAATTGGTTGCTCATGCAAAATGGGTACGGGTTTGGTCTCTACAAAACCAAGAATTGCGTATTAGTCGAGTTTCAGAGCTTATATCTCATGCAGTGGTGGCACTGAGCACGGTTGGGATGGGCGACTGCCCAGGCCCCATATTTTAAGGGGCATCAAATTTTTTTCTTAGCAATATATATAAATATTATAATAAATTTTTTTATATATTTAAAATTATAAAAAAATTATTATAAAAAGGTAAACAAAAGGTGTAATTAAAATTTTTTCCTTCGTTTTCTGTAATCTTTGATCTTATTGTTCGTTTGAACCTTCCTATATTTCCCTCTAATTTCTCAGTCTCGATTTCTCTAATCTCTTTGTGCCACCGAAAAATACGGGTCCGCCATCATCTTCCCCTTCTCGTCACAAACCAGCCATCGTCACAGACCCACCTGCTAGCCGTCATAGCCATCTAGAGTCACCTACTTCTCAGCCACAGTAAGCATCCGTCATATCTTGAAATTATGTTGCAAACATCTTGAAACTTATCTAAAATATGATAATTCATAAATCATCATGGTGGTGAAATTATATTTGAAGAATTAAAAGTTATTAGAAAGATATTAGAGTTGAATCAAAATCAAGTTTTATTGTTGCATCTGCTGAGAAAAGTTTTTCTAAATTGAAATTGTTAAAATTATTTGCGATCTATTATGTCACAAAGTAGATTTAATAGTCTTACATTGATTTTATGGAAAATGATTTTTTAAAGAACATTGATTAAGAACAAATAACTATTAATGATTTTGCAATAAAAAATGCAAGAAAGATAATATTTAAATGATTATGAGGGCATCATTTTCTCGATTCGGCTAGGGCATCCAAAATCTCAGGGCCGACCCTGATCTCATGAGACTAGATCTTGGTATCCTCAGCTTATTCATGATATGTTTTTGCCATTTGAAGCCATGCAAATTCTTCAGTTGCCTTTATCTTCCTCTGGACAAGATGACCAAATTGTTTGGGGACCAAATAAAAGGGGAGATGTCACTGTTAAATTAGCGTATCATTGCACTAAAAAGTGGAGAAATGCAAATGAACTTCAGTCATCAGAGTGGAATATCAACAATGATGTGTGGAAATGCTTCTGGAAGCTAAGGACAATTCCAAAACACATCCATCTAGCGTGGAGAATTCTGCACAAAGGTCTACCTGTGAAACTCAAGCTATTGTCCCGTGGCTTTTCACGCTCTCCTCTATGTCCATGGCAAGGTTTTAAATTGCGGTTTTGGTCACGTTGCGGTTGTTGCGGCCCGATGCAGCCATATTGTGGCCGATGCGGTCCGCAATCACGGTCCAATGCGGTTTCGGTGCCCACCGCAACCAAGATGTTGCCGCCACATCACGTGATGCGGTCCTCAATTTAAAACCTTGGTCCATAGTGTCAAGTGGATGCTGAAGATATAGATCATGTTTTCATGAGGTGTCCCTTGTCTAAATTAGTTTGGTTCTCCTCACCACTTGGGTTAATTTCGATCATATAAAAGAGGATTTTTGTGCTTGGCTGGAAAAAGTTATTGTTCAGGGTCGGACAGAGGTGACTGAATTAATCTTATTTTTGTGCTTCAGTCAATATTTGGTGTGCCAGAAATAAACATTGCTTTGAAATGAAAGACACTCCGGTGGAAGTGATTGTGAGTAAAGCCTGTAGCATGGTAGCTGAATACAAAGCTAATCTCCACAATTAATGTGATAGTAGATGTGCAGGGCAGTTTTAGAAATCATGATCAACTTGTTTACTTTCCATAAACATTTCCAATTTTCATTTTTTATGATCTATATTGATTTTAAATTGCTAATAAGAAGATGAAGGGCTCCTACGATAAACAGAAGATGGAGGCTAGTTAGGGAGAATGCATTTCTAGAAACTATGAAAATAATTTTTTGACATTTTCAAAATTTCTGGAAATATTAGATTTGTTTTCTAAAAATGAGAAAGTAAATGATGAGAGAAATACTAAAATCAATATAGATTTTAGAAAATGAAAACTGAAAATGTTCTTAGCACAGGCCCTTAGATGACTCCCCCCACCAAGTCTATGGTATAAATTGAATATTGATGCTGCGGGAACATTGTAACACCCTGTTTTTCGGATTTATTTTCATTAAGCTGGTTTTGTTAAGTTGTTTGGTTGGTTAAGGGCTTAGTGGGATTTTAACTTAAACATCCCTTTCTGGTACATGAGCACGCCCGTGCTCATTAGCCAGCACGCCCGTACTTAAAGTCAGAAGCGTGTTTCTGATTTTAAGTTGAGCACGACCGTGCTTGTAACAGCCTGATTTTCATTATACTGTTTAACCAATTAAAATATAAGTAATTATATTTTAATATGAAAGTTAGAAAAAAAAATTTGTGAATAAAATAAAATCATATTCCTAATCTACCTTATGATAGGGAGTCACGGTAAAATTTTCGGTTGAAAATTAAGACGGAAGCCGGTCTGCGTTTTCACTGTTAGTACAAGTTTACTGAGCCGGAAACATAATTATGACCCGTGAACGAAAGAATTAGTGTTTTTATCACGTTTCCAATAACTTTGGTTATTTTCAAAAATTTGGGTTCGGGATAAAAAATATAATATTTTACCCGGGCGAAATCTTCGTAAAATACGATCGGAAGTGCAACCGGATACGCAATGGAGCAGAAGAGGGAACACAAAAGTGATGGAAGTGACATGAGGGGACAAGTCTAAAAAGCTTATGACACACTAAAAAAATAACCATCATTACTTTTTCAAATTAAATGTTATTTTATTACAAAAGTTAGTTTTTCTCTCTCTTTCTCAACCAAACAAGCCTTAAGCAAGACTTGGAGACCAAGTTCTTCTCCCCACCCCTCAAAGCACGAAATTCTCTCTCTCTTCCCCTATATTTACACTCATCTTCTTCACTTTCCACTTTACTCACTCAAAAACTCCATTCTCCTTCTTCTTCTTCCTTTTTCTTCAAACTTCATACTCATAAAGCTTCTATTTTTAGTCTTATTTTCACTTCAAGTTCTCCACAAGAGTTGATCCTTGCATCAAGGGTAATACTCTCATACCAATATTTTTGCAAGTTTCGCCTTTTATTTTATAGTTTACTCTACTTTTTCATTAAGTGTTCGTAATGGGTTTCCAACTTCTAAAATCTCTAGGAAATTGTAGAAAAATCCTTTTGAGTTGAAACCACTTTCTATAGTCTTGTATTAACCTCTAGTTTCACATACTATGAGCTTGTGTTAAACAAAAATTTCTAGCCATTTCTTCCAAGGATGGCCGAAACCTATACATGGTGGCCTAGGAAGTTTTGTTTCAACTTGTTGTTAAATGATCATGTGTTTGAGCTTCTAGATACCCCTTGATCTTAAAGTCTATAATGTTGGAAGGTTTGATAGCTTGTTGTCCTATGATGGCCAAACCATGAGGTTTTGAGGCTTAGGATGCTTGATTCAACTTTTCAACTATGATCATGGGTTTAGAACTCTTAATACATTGTGATGCCTATGAGTTTTCATCAAACAAAGAACCTTTCCTCATTATCCTATGATGGCCGAAACTCAATGTTTTGGTGCTAGGATGTTTGAGTTTTCATTTTCCAAAATGATCATGGACTTGAGCTCCATAAGATATTTGGATGCTAAGTCTAAGAGATTGGAATGTTTAAAGTTTCCATTGTTTTCCAAAAATGATCATGGACTTAAGCTCCTTAAGACATTAGGATGCTAAGTCTAAGAGATTGGAAAGTTTAAAGGTTTCTAACCTAGTAATTCCTATGATGGCCGAACCTATGAGGTTATGGACCTAGGATGTCTTGTTTCTATTTTTCCAATATGATCATGGATTTGAGCTCCTTAATACATTTGGATGCTAAATCTAAGAGATTGGGAGGTTTAAATATTTCTAGCCTATTTTGGTGAATGAGGCCGAATCTAGAGTCTTTGGAACAAAGAAGTTTTGTTTTATTTTTCAAAGTAGGATTATTGATTTGAACTCTTTATTTTTCTTTTGATGTGAAATCCAAAAGCTTGAATACAACAAAGTTTTCTAGCCTATTTTATAATATAGGGCCGAAACCCTACCCTAAGGGGTTGGATGATTTTATTCAATATTTTCAAGTTATAACAAGTGATCTAAGCTACCTAGAACCAAAATGATATGTATCCAAAAGCTTAGGTTGAGAAAATAATCCTAGCCTCATTTTGATGAGTTGGTCGAACCTAGCATAAAATAAACATGGATGAGTTTGTTTGATTAATAAGTATTTATATCATTTGGTTGAAGGTGGAATTGGTAATTTGTGGTGTGACAACAAGGAGCTGCGAGTTCGAGCTTCCAGTGATAACTCAGGTGGGAGAAAGAATCAACCTATCGTCGAAATCGATAAGTAGTAGATTATGTAGTAATTATGTAGGGCGACCTAAACCCTACTAGAAGTCGAATAATCGACAAGACCAGAATCACTTTAAATTGCTTTTATAAAACATCCATAGTGATTCGGGGATTGTAGGTTTATCGATATTAGGTTGATGTTTATACTGTTGATGGTTGATTTGAGTTTTATTACCTTTATTGAACTGATTTAGTGCTATGTTAATGTTTTGGAATATCTTTGATTGATTTGATGTTATGCATGATCTGTGTGGTATTTACTTTATGCTTAGTGGATTAAGCAAAGATATATATGTTGTCTAAGAGATGAGTTGTTTTGGGCGTGAGGATCATGATGACTTTTAGAGGTGCCCAACCTAAATGAATTATGTTAAAGAGGTGTTGTGACATAGAGCATGTGTTGAGGTCTTGATGAGAGGTTAAGGCACTAGGTTATGACCATAGGAGTCTGTGAGGTTCATAAGTTGTGTTGTTTCTATAACCGTATGTTGGACACATACGAGACCCGAAGTCCTTGTGGGACCGTCCAAAGGGTAAACTTAACTTGTGCAGTTATGAATGTCATTGCTTTGCATGAGCACCTCTGGGAGTGGACGAGGTGTGCACCGGGATCATCGTGCAGCTATAGTGTCACGCTTTGCGTGAGCGTTCTTACCATGGTGAAGGTATGCACCGGGATAATCGTGCAGCTATACTGTCATTGCTTTGCATGAGCACCCACGGTCCGGGTGTGCACTGGGACAAATGTGCAGCTATAGTGTCATTGCTTTGCATGAGCATTCTCACCGTGACTAAGGATGTGCACCGGGAAAGGGATGTGTCGCTTGGACGACTGACCGATAATCATAACTATGATAGGGAAACCGTAGTCATTTCAGTGTCAAGGTTTGGTTGCAGGAGTGAGGGTATGAATGAATATAAGAATTTTATGGAAGATGGATGACTCGACTGATGCTGTGTCTGTGATAATTACTGTATAGTTTACTATGACTCTTTTCCGCTTTTTGATGATAGAACTGTTTCTTATCCCCTTGTATCTTCTGTATGTTTGTTTTATCTCTTATGGATCGTGTTCGAAGACCCTGTGGCTGAGCTGAACGAAGAGGAGCTGGATGGGACTCCCTACGAACCGGATACCGGAGGGCGAGCCGTGACCCCTGATGAGTAGGGTCTAGTTTAGTTATGGCCAGTGCGTCTGTGTCGTGACGCTTTATCTTTTCCATTTATGTTTTGTATAACTATGCACCTGTTAGGGATCCTATTGACGGGATGCCCTGAAACAGTGTTTGATAACTCTGATGCATTAAGTATGTTTAATATAATTATGTTTTCATATTCTGTTCTATATGAATCTGTTTGCTTAAGAAGTTAAGTTTTAATTTCTACGTATTTTCACGTTAAGTTTACGAAAAGGAATATATTTATCGAGGTTTATTTTCTAATAAAACACTGAGGCACAGCGGGGTGTCTCAATGCTCAATAGTGAGCACGCCTGTGCTCAATGTGCTGACCGCGTCTCGGTGACGCTAAGTGGAGAATGACCGTGCTCAAGGGTAAGCACGACCGTGCTCAGGTCCGAGCTTTATAAGTTTGGCACAGAAACCGAGGGTGACGTAAAACCCTACTTTGGTGTTGGCAGCCGTCACCAATTGCGGCCAGAGCTATCTCATTCCCTATTTCCTCTTCTTCCATTGTTATAGTGGAGTTTTGGAAGCTGTTTGGGAAGCCAATTTGGTCTGTGTTAGTCTAAAGGTAACGTTCCCTCCCTTAGTGTTTTCCTTTTCATAATGGTTTGAATAGGAAACTAATTTGTGTTCGGTTTGGCTAAGGTTGTGTTGAATCGAGCCGCTTTGGGGAACCGTGATCGTTTGCTTTAGGAGCTTACGTTGGAGCGACCTTCAATCCAGGTATGGAGAGAAGGGTATTGTACTCATTAGGCAGTGGGGGTAGTGTAATGTAAAGGGGTCCCCATGGCCCCGGTTGATTATATGTGATTGTATGATTTACCTATTAGTTGATTGGTTGTTTTATAATGGTTGTTGTATTGATAAGTATGATTATAATATGTTGGTTGAACGTATGTTGTGATTATTGTTGACTGGATGATGGTGTTATGTTGCTAAAATGGGTTAGGATTAATGACTTTAATCCCTAAGTAATTTGGTTAGAATTCGGTTACTGTTCCTGCCCAGAACAACACTGTCGCACGATGAGCAAGACCGTGCTGAACAGGGAGCACGACCGTGCTCCCAATTGAATTCTGGAAAATGGCCGCGCTGTTCAGCACGGCCGTGCAGGTCAAACAGGACGATCTTGCTGCTGAACACGACCGTGCTGAGTGTGAAGCACGACCGTGCTTCACTTAAAAGGGCAGCACGCCCTCACGTGTCCAAGCACGACCGTGCTAGGGTCTAAGCACGATCGTGCTGACCCCTCCTGGACAGTGATACAATTAAAGGACTTAAGGGGTTTAAAACCCCATTCTCCAATAATGATAGTTGAGATAGCTAATCAAAGAGAGAGATTAGACAATCTGGTTAATAATTATATAAGATTATTAAGATAACAAGATGTTAAGTCGGTATCCGATGGGTTATCGCACGATGATAAATTGAAGTCTTGGGTGCTTAATGACCCAAGCACGTTGAGTTGAACCTTGGTGCTTCATGGCCAAGGGAGCCTTGACCCCACGGTTTGGGTCTAAGGTTACGTTGAATGTTGATGTTGAAGTCTTGGGAGCTTCATGGCCCAAGCAAGGAGGTGGTTGAGATTGTTTGTTGTTGTGCCATTTGCATAGAGCATTGGAGTTGTTGATGGGGGAGGTTTGACATAGGGGAGATCACCTGAGAGTATGGTGATCTGGCCATCCACGGTAGGTCACCCAAGGTTTGGTGACCGAGGTCCCCCGTGATGAGGCATCCACGGTTTGATGCGTTGGCTATCCATGGGGTTCACCCAAGGTTTGGGGAACTGCCGGTGTTGGTGCTTTATGGCCAATAGGGATATGTAACTCCAAAGTCGTTCATCCTGAGTTAGTTTGGATCCACATACATAGTTGGAGTAGCGGAGTAGTTGATGCATTGCAATAGCATAGTATACTTGGTTGATATAGTACTGTTGGATGTTGATGTATGCCTATGCTATATGTTTACCTTGCGTACTATTCCCATGCTGTATATGTTTACATGAATCTTACTCCCCGTTACTGTTTGTGTTTGGCCTGATCGGCATTTGCAGAGGATGACGAGCAGCCCAGAGAGGAGTGACTCTGAGGAGCCGCCACTCATTGTAGGGTTGTTTATGAGTTTAGATAGTTTGTTTCCAGTTGTATTCCATGGATTTGTCTCCGGAACGGTTGTACCAGCTTTGAATTGTGACATCGGGGTTGGGTCGTTTATTTGGTTATGATTTTATTTGTTTAAACTTATTTTATTTTCCGCGTTATAAACGGGTTCATGTAGGACTTTTCTACCCATGGACAACTGTTTTATTTAATTCAGTAAAATGCATGTTTTTCTTCTTAATTGCTTTATATTTAAATGTCTTATAATATGCGGGGTAGAAGGGTGTCACAAACATGGCAAGTAGGGTATAGGTTGTTTGGTCCGTCGTCCGTGGTGCAAATGGTGTTTTGTTTCCAGTAGCCACTTGGCTTATTAATGTTCTTCCAGATGTGGACTCGGTAGAGGCTATGGGTTTGCGGCTTGGCCTAGCTTTTGCTCAAGATCTTAGTTTTCTCAACGTCCAGGATGAAGGAGATTCAATTTGTGTGGTGAAGGCAATGCAAGATGACAATTGACAAAGAGGACCCAACATACTTTGGTATTATGATTTCATATTGTAAGGCTTTATCAAAATCTTTCCACAATTTCATGATCACCCATGTTAAAATAGAGGAAAACCAAGCTGCTCATACCTTAGCAAAATTTGCTCTTTCTCATCATGATTCTATTTGGATAGAAGAAACACCAAGTTGTATTGTTGATGTTCTAGCTTCTGATTGCAGAGCCAATTAATGAAGTAATTTTCACGTCAAAAAAAAAAAAATCATTCACAAATCATCATATGTGACATTTTAAGTAATTATGATAATAGTCAAACATTTTTAATGACATTATAATTTATAATTAATTGACAGTGTAAAAAATCTTGACATTGACCATGTATAACAATTAAATCCTTTTTAATAACTTGACAATGCTTAATTGAAAGTCATTGTAAAAATACATTTAAATTAATAATATAGTGAACTTAATTAAATCCTTTTTTTACACTGCAAATATAACACCTATGCGGTATTGGACCCAATATGGGCACCTGCAATAATTAGCCATGACGAGTAGGCTAATTACCTGTTTAATGGGTATGAGTATGAGGTTGGGTAATTGCTCGCAAAAATTAATGGGTACAGGTGCGGGTATGTGTACTCTAGTACCCAACCCAACAATACCTGCACACTGATATATGTTTTTAAGGTATTAAATTTCTTTCCTTATGTATGTCATTTTATCATCTTAGAGTAATAATTTTTTATTGCTTTCAATATTCAAAAAAAAAAATTAGTTTTTAATATTTAATGCCTGTTAATATTGAATGTTGGCTATTTCCATTTTTTTAATGCAATAGAATATTTCCTTTTGGTCTACCAAAAAAAAATTATTTCCTTTTGAGACCCAATTAAATATTCGCGAAGTCATCCCTTAGTTTATGCTTTGATCGACACATATGATTCTGATGAGGTGTCGGGAGCGAAAACTCCTTGTTCTTGCATACATTTTCGTATGTATAGATTATAGATCATAGATATAATATTAAACTAGAAGAAAAATGTTAAATTACATATTTATGTTCTCCTCTTTTAACATGTTTTCAAGCATCTACAAGTTTCTTATATATGTTATCTACATTTCTTTTATGGTTTGTCTTTTGGATTTACCACAGAAGTTATGTTTTTTTAATTTTGCTCGCTTTTACATACCTAATTATTGTTAAGTACAAGTTTTTTGACATCTCTAATTTTGATGAATCCAAACAAAGAATGATTTTAATTGAACATTTTGAAATCCACTAATAAGTGTATTAAGTGTGCAGAACTTAAAACAAAAGCATTTTTGAAAACAACGCGTCTGAATAATGCGTCTGTGTTTACTTATAAAATGCATCTAACTTCAGACCTAGTGGCAAAGAGCTATATGCGCCTGACCTTGCAAAGTGTCTGAAAGTGCTTCACGATTCTTCTATTCGAAAGTCAAGTATTTTTCCTCAACATTTTCAATTTGAAGAATATTGATTCAAATGCACAAGGTATAAAGTTACAAAGCCCTGCTGCAAATTCTTTTTTTTTTGCAACAAGTTAAGACACCTTTAGGTGGTCACATACCCGTGTTGCACAAATAAGAAAAATCGCGCTGCCCAAAGTCAAAAGTGTAACACCCCGTTTTTCATTATAAGTGTTTTTGTATGGCTTGTTTGCCTTAGAAATGTTTTTGGGGCTATGTGGGATTTCATAGGCTTAAAATCCCTTTCTGGTGCATGAGCACAGCCGTTCTCATGTACCAGCATGCCCGTGCTTATTGGAATGCTCAGTGGCTAAGTGAGCCACAAGCATGGCCGTGCTCAAGGGGAGCAGGACCGTGTCGGAAATGCCCCGTTTGACGTTCTTTCTGCCTGACCATGCTAACTTGAGCACGACCCCGTGCTTAAGTTAAGCATGGCCGTGCTTAATGGGAAGCACGGCCGTGCTCGGGTAAGAGTTTATAAATAAAGGGCTTTTGTGAGGGTTTTGAGTGTAACCCTCAAATTGACACCTCTGCAACCATAAGACGGCAGAAACCCCACTTTCCTCTTATTCCTTTGAACCCATCATAGTTCTTGGAATCCTTGTCGTGTTTGGGAGAGGAAAGTGCACGTTAGTGTCAATAGAGGTAAGTCGGTTATCCCTCGCTATTAATCTCTCTTCATAGTTGTTGAACTCGGATTAATTGGTTATTCGTTTCATGTTTGACCAAGGCTTGAGGAACTCATCAAGTTGCTCGAGGGAACGCGACCAATTTGCTTTCGGGGTTTGATCTTCATACCAGGTATGGGGAGAAGGGATAGTATGAACCTGTAGGCAATGGGGGTAGCGTAAGATGAAGGGTTATCCATGACCCTATTGTTTGATAACATGTCTATCTTGCTATATGTCTAATTGTTATTTCCTTCATGATGATGTATGCCTATTAAGGTATTTATGTATGATTTCTTCCATGTGGTATTAATAATTGCCATGAATGATGCTTACGATTGAATATGTTATTCATGTTTATGAATGAACATTGATATTGGCCGATTGGTTATTGTTGTGACGAATTGATGATAACAAGACACTAAAAGATGTTTAATATTGATATCTAAAGTTAAGGGATGTTTCCCAATCGTTCATAAGATTCGAACCATAGTAAAGAGTGAGGTAAATGCTCAGAGGCTTAGTTAAGGACCCAAGGATTGATTATTGAGTGTTTTAAGGACTTTATAACGAAGCTGTGATTAAAGGATTAATTCTCCAATAAGTGTAAGACATGGAATTCCCAATAGGTTTGATCTTTGAATGCTCTAGGAAACAAAGTGAGGGTTCCTAAACCCTTTCTGTCCAGCAGAGTACTGCCATGCTCTTAACGCCCGTGCTCAACTCAAACGCAGAAGCAGAACAGAGGTGTTTCACCCCAAATGTCCAATGATAATAATAAGACACCAAACGCAATAATAACAAGTTAGATAACTCAATGAAGACTTAACAAGTATAACTAAATGCATGTGTAAATATGATGTTGTACCGTGGTAGCCGAGTGGCCAAGGGGGCCTTGATGCTTATTGGTCAAGGTGTCTCTGGTGTTTATTGGCCAGAGTGTTAATTTAAAGATAACGTTGAACCTTGGTAGCCTAGTCGCCAAGGGTGCCTTGATGCTTATTGGACAAAGTGTTGATAGTGATCAAACTTGGGTAGCCTAGTGGCCCAAGCGGAGGTGGTGTTTGTTATTTGTGTGTTGATGTTCCTCACGCATTCATGCATTAGAGTCATTAGTAGAGGATGTTCAACGTAGGGAAGGTTGTCCTAGAGTACGGCGATCTGGCCGTCCGCAGCGATTCAAATGAATCATGTACACCCGTGGTGACGCATCCGAGAGTAAGGTGCGTCGGCTATCCGAGGGGTTAACCCATGGTTTGGTGAATTCTGACATTGGTGCTTATTGGCCAATGTGGATATGTAACTCCAAAGTTGTCTTCCTGAGGTAGATTGGATCCAAGTACATAACGGAGTAGTGGAGTAGTGCTGCATCGTATAGTATACATGTTTGAGATGATGTATATATAAATACCTGTTGTTGAAATGCTGATATGTTGTGATATTTGATATGCTATATGTTATATGATGCATGCTCGTCTTACTAACTGCTTCCATGCCATTATGTTCATATATATGTTTCTTACTCCTCGTTCTTTGTTGTTGCTTTGCATGTACCTTTTTGTTATATCAGCTCTGTAATGTGACATCGGGGTTGGGTTTGTTTTATGCTACGTTTTCGTTATGTTATACTTATGTTATTTTCCGCATTCAGATGTTGTTACAATGTGGTGCCTTTTACCTTGGTTTTTATTTTATGAAATAAATGCATGTTTTTATTTTATATCTTTTATTTAAATGCTTTGTAAATACATGCGGGGTAGAGGGTGTCACATTTAGTGGTATCAGAGCAGGTTTGTCCTATCAGGCAGTGGTATAAGTCTGTTATGAGTTTTATGTGTTGCTCTTGTTTGAATTATCTATATTTATTATAGATAATGATGCTTAGTATAGTTCTTCCTGCTTGGTTCTCTGTTTTTAATAGTTGTCTTGTACAAGTGCAAGAAAAGGTAGGAATGGTCAGGCTATCACTGATGCGTTGGCACTGCTTGTCAATGCTATAGGACAGAACCAGAACAACAACAATGGAGGACCAGCTCATTTTCAGGGTCTTAGTAAGTTCCAGCGGAACAATCCGCCTTCCTTCAATGGAGCTTATGACCCTGAAGGTGCTCTTTTGTGGATGAGGGAGACTGAGAAGATCTTTCAGGCTATGGAATGCAACGACATTCAAAAAGTCATCTTTGGGACTTTCATGCTGAAGGAGGAAGCTGAGCACTGGTGGGAGCTGAGCACTGATGGGAGAATTGTCGCCAGCGTATGGAAGTTGAGGGTACAGTGGTTACTTGGAACTTCTTCAAGGAAAGGTACTTGGAGAAGTACTTTCCAGCTGACATCCGCGACAAAAATGAGATGGAGCTGGCTCGTTATTATATGCTGTATTAGTATGTAAATGATGACCGCTCCAAGTGCGTGAAGTTCGAGGATGGTCTGCGTCCAGAGATAAAGCAAGCCATCAATTATCAGGAGATCCACGTCTTTCCAGTTTTGGTGAACAAGTGTAGGATCTTCGAGGATGCCTTCAAATCCAGAGTGTCCAGCTGCAAGAGTTCAGATGCTCAAGGAAACAGGAAGAATGATCAGAAGGACAAAGGGAAACAACGTCTAGCTCCAGTTGGCCTGGACTTCAAGCAGGGTGGCAAGAAGCCATAGTTTTCTTCAGACAGGTCCAGGGATTGGAACTCTTCTACTCCTAGGCCAATCAGATGCAGCAAGTGCGGCGTACAGGATCACTTCATGACTCAGTGCAAGGAGACAGACGTCATCTGCTTCAAGTGTGGCAAGTCTGGCCACATCAGCCAAAAGTGTGAGGGAACGAAGTCAGAACTGCAGAGTGCTAGCAAGAATAAAAAACCCCAAGACAATCGACTGAAGACTAGTGGAAGAGTATTTACTCTTAGTGGAGCTGAGGCCTCTGAATCCGAGGACTTGATCCAAGGTATATACCTCATTGATGGAACTCCTTTAGCTATATTGTTTGATTCGAGTGCGACTTACTCGTTTATATCTCATTAATGTGTTAAGAGTCTTAAATTGCATGCGACTCTCCCTGAATGTGATTTAGTTGTTTCCACACCCATAAATAAACATGTTCTTACTTCACATGCATGCAAGAATATTCCTATTACCATTGATGGTAGAAATTTTATTGTTGATTGATCAGTGCATTTTAATATACCTTTTATAGCATTGCACTTGGTGTTTTTGGATGTGCTTTGTACCCAATATTTGATTCTTAGCATGTTTTCATATCTTTGGGTCTTAATTGGGCTTTAATGAATTTCTTAGTCAATTTTCGGATTTTAGTGCATCCTAACCTGTCTCACTTCTGAAGGCCATAACTTGGGCTATACTTGTCCGATTTGAGTGCTCTTGGTGGCGTTGGAAAGCTAAGAACTAGACCTACAACTTTCATGTTGACCGCTCTGCCCAGTTCGGACGTTTTGATGGTCGAAAATGCTAATTACCGAAGCTGTCCAGATTAGTGCGGGAATTGGAATTATTGTTGTCATATCTCCATGTAATCAATGATTAATGGGCCAATTAATTCCCATTGGGCTCTCTAGGTCAGACATATTAGTTGATCCTAGGATTATAAGTAGGTGGTTTTGAGACCTTGTTTATCATCTTTTGAGTGACGGCAACATCTCTTAATTTCTTCTTCATAGTTGATTTTCATTCAAGCCTCCCATGGAAGGCTAAACTCTTAGATTAATTCATTGGTTAGGGATTTTTACAAAGACCTTGAGGTTTGATTTTCAATGTTAATTTCATTTTAGTAATTCTATATCTTTTCCTTTTAATCCTTCATCTCTCTTGATCAATGTTTGCAATTCCGTTTTTGTGTTTTGATGCTTAATCACTCAAACTCGTTTTTTCCATTCCAATCTAATTATAATCTGATTTGAGATTATTCGAAGCATGTTGAATGCTTGTTTTGATTTGTTACGAATAAGGATTGATAGGATCTACAACGCTTAGTGTAGGTTTGATTGAATTTGGTTTTCAAATTAATTATGGTTTTGTGACGCTTGTTCCATTATTATAATTAATCAAATTCTGTGATGCTTAATCAAGTAGGAATTCTTATTGGATTAATTGATGCTTAATTGGTCAATTCTATGATCAAACAAGAATAGAATCATGAAAAGAGATTAGATACTCTGAAATCTATGTTAGGTCCAAGTGAAATTACCCTAAACCAGTGGATTAGTTGATTTGATATATTGATTCCCATATCTTTTTTACAGTCTATTTTCTTTTCTCATTGAATTCGAAAATCCCTCCTTTTTCTCATTACTTTGCATGATTCTTGTATTTGGTTAATTGAATTAGAGATCCTTGCGAGACGACCAAGGTTATCACCTTGTACTACAGTTTTAAATTTTGATTCATTTGACCCGTGTGCGACAGCGGATCAAATTGGCGCTGTTGCCGGGGATCTTTGATCTCTATTAGCCAATTCAAGAACCTTACTCACTTTAGTTTATAACTGACATTTTATTTTAGTGTTTTCTTTGTTTTTCAGGTTGTGACTTTGGAATTGCACAGTGAGATTGGTCTCCTGACTGAGAAGTGACAGTTTTGCCCTTTATTTCAGAAATTAGTTTTTGGTCGACTTCGTTAGATTGCTCCGAAACTTTCACAGAAAATCCAAAAAAAATCACCGAACAAGACCCACTAATTAGAGACTAACTATGTGGCTTGTGTTAAAACCCAAAATTCCATTGTTTAGACCGCTTTTTTAATTTTTTGAATTTTTCGTATCTTTAAAAAAATCCAAAAAAATTTGTGTTTGCTTTATTTGATTTTTAGAGATTTTCTATAGTGTTTTTGAATTTTTTAGATTTTATTTGATACGGTTTGTCAATATATTTTTCATTTCAGCAATTAGGACATTGTTGGTATTTTCTGAATTGTTTGACTACCTTATTCTGTTTTCATGATGCATGACTAGATCCAATCTTGAGGCATTGTTTCCTTTTGATCATGAAATAGATAGGACTTTTCATTCACTTGATAGACTTAATAGGACTGGTAATAACTTAGATAGTGATAGTGACAGCATATTTAGTCATACTCTATTTAATTCTGAATCTGTTGTTAGTATTGATACCATGGCTGGAAGAACACTAAGATAACTTGCTGCACCTGATATCACCAATAATGCTTTGTGTATTGATTATCCTGATGTTGATGTTCCCTTTGAACTTAAATCTGGCCTGATTCACTTACTGCCTAAATTTAATGGCCATGCAGGTGAAGATCCTCACAAGCATTTGAAGGAGTTTCACATTGTATGCTCCACCATGAGACCCCAAGGCATTCCAGAGGAGCATATCAAGCTTAGAGCTTTCCCATTCTCACTGCAGGATGCTGCCAAAGACTGGTTATACTACCTTCAGCCAGGTTCTGTGACATGCTGGAATGACCTCAACAAGCTGTTTCTAGAAAAATTCTTCCCTGCATCTAGAGCTGCTTCAATCAGAAAAGAGATATGTGGTATTAGACAGTTTGATAAGGAATCTTTGCATGAATACTGGGAGAGATTTAAGAAGTTGTGTGCAAGCTACCCTCATCATCAAATTTCTGAACAATTGCTCATCCAATATTTCTATGAAGGCCTGTTGCCTATAGATCGAAACATTGTGGATGCTGCCAGTGGAGGAGCACTTGTGGATAAAACCCCAGGTAATGCAAGAAGCCTGATTGAGAACATGTCCATCAATTCCCAACAGTTCACCACCAGAAACAACTCAGTGGTACTTATAAAGGGAGTGAATGAGATTCAAGCTACTGATAATAAACACTTGGAGACCAAGCTTGATGAACTTGCTTCCTTGGTGAAACAGTTAGCAGTGAATCAAGTTCAAACAGCTAGATTTTGTAGCATTTGCACCTCAAAAGAGCATCCGACAGATGCATGCCCTTCATGGCAGGAGAGTAACAATGTTGATGCCCCTCAGGCCTATGCAGCTAATATATTCAATGACAGACAGCGCTACAACCATGATCTGTCCACTAACAGGTATAACCCCCGCTGGAGAGACCATCCAAATCTGAAATGGGGAAATACTTCTACACAGTCTAGGCAACAACCTGCCCCACAGCTAATGCAGCAGAATAACACAACAGCTACCAAATCTGAGCCTTCATTGGAAGACCTTGTCAAGCAGATGGCAGTTCAGAATCTCCAATTTCAGCAAAGAACAGATTCTACCATTCAGAATTTAGAGGCTAAGATTGGACAGCTGGCAACTTCAATTAATCAGATGCAAGCTCAGGGATCTGACAAACTGCCTGCCCAGCCAGTGGTAAACCCAAATGTCAATGCAATTACTCTTAGATCCGGCAAAGCTGTAGAAGCCCCAGAAGTTCATGAACCACATGTTGCAGCAGAAAACTCAAGTGCCAGAAAAAGTGACAAATCAAATGCCATCACTCGTGATGATACTGAGCAACCTATACCACTTCCCTTTCCTCAGAGAGCAGTGAAGACTAAGAAGATGGATGAGGCAGATAGGGACAAGGAAATCTTGGACACATTTAGGAAGGTTGAAGTGAACATTCCCCTCCTTGAGGCAATTAAGCAGATTCCGAGATATGCCAAGTTCCTTAAAGAGTTGTGCACACACAAAAGAAGGCTGAAAGGAAATGAAAAGATCAACATGGGGTGCAATGTTTCAGCACTCATACAGCCCATGATGCCCCAAAAGTGCAAAGATCCAGGAACTTTTACTATTCCATGCACCATAGGCAATAGTAAATTTGAAAATGCCATGTTAGATCTAGGTGCCTCCATTAATGTTATGCCTACATCTGTTTTTAACTCTCTTGCTCTTGGACCTTTGCAGAATACAGGTGTTGTCATACAGTTAACAAATAGGAGCAATGCTCACCCTGCTGGACTTGTAGAGGATGTACTTGTTAGAGTTAATGACCTGATTTTTCCTGCAGATTTTTACATTCTGGACATGGAGGGAGAGTTAAATTCTAGCAAGATTCCCATCATACTTGGCAGACCCTTCCTCAAGACAGCCAAAACCAAGATTGATGTTCATGCTGTAACACTTTCCATGGAATTTGGGGATAGTGTAGTTAGATTTAATATCTTTGATGCCATGAAACACCCAATGGAGGAGCATTCTGTTTTACAAATTGAATTATTTGCTGACTTAGTTGATGACACTTATCCTGATTTACTTACTGCAGATTTTCCTTCTTTGTCTGATTTTCATGACACCTATACTTGCAACAATTGCACTGACTCTCAGTTGTGTTCTATTTGTTTTGATGTTGTAGATTGCATGGCTGAACATGATAATATTTCTACACATATCATACAGACAGAAAATAAAGATTTACAAGCTGAGTTGCAGGCTGCAGATGTAATTCCTTCCACCAGGATACTTCCATCCATTGAGCAGCCACCTACTCTAAAGCTCAAACCACTCCCAGAGCACTTGAAATATGCTTATTTAGAAAAGAGTGAGAAGCTACCTGTGATTATCTCTGCAAACCTCCATGATGAACAAGAGGAAAAGCTGTTGCAGATTTTAAGGAAACATAAGAAAGCTATTGGGTGGACCTTGGCTGACATTCCTGGCATTAGTCCATCCATGTGCATGCATAGGATATTACTTGAGGATGGAGTGAAACCAGTGAGGCAGCCACAAAGGCGACTTAATCCCTTAATTCTGGATGTGGTGAAGAAGGAGGTGACCAAGCTTTTACAAGCGGGCATCATATATCCTATATCTGATAGTCAGTGGGTGAGCCCTATCCAGGTAGTTCCTAAGAAGACTGGCCTCACAGTGGTTAAGAATGAGAATAATAAACTTATCCCACTAGAGTGCAAAACAGTTGGAGAGTGTGCATTGACTATAGGAGACTCAACCAAGCGACTCGGAAGGATCACTTCCCTTTACCTTTTATTGATCAGATGCTTGAGTGCTTGGCTGGAAAATCTCACTATTGTTTTCTTGATGGTTTTTCAGGTTACTTCCAGATTCATATAGCACCAGAGGACCAGGAAAAGACCACCTTCACTTGTCCTTTTGGCACTTTTGCCTATCGGAGGATGCCCTTCGGCCTATGCAATGCCCCTGGCACTTTCCAGCGGTGCATGATTAGTATTTTTGCTGATTTTTTAGAAAATTGCATAGAAGTGTTTATGGATGACTTTACTGTGTATGGTTCCTCATTTGATGTATGTTTGGACAGTTTGGATAAAGTTTTGCATAAATGTATTGAAACTAACCTTGTTCTTAATTATGAGAAATGTCATTTTATGGTAGAACAGGGCATAGTTTTAGGACATGTGATATCTAAGAAAGGGATGGAAGTGGATCTTGCCAAGATTGATGTGATTTCTAATTTGCCTTATCCATGTTGCATACGTGAGATTCGTTCATTTCTTGGTCATGCAGGTTTTTACAGGTGCTTTATCAAGGATTTTAGCAAGATAGCCCTTCCACTGTCTAACTTGTTGCAAAAGGATATGAACTTTACCTTTGATGATAAATGCAGGAAGGCATTTGACTGCCTAAAGAAGGCCTTGACCTCCACTCCGATTATTCAGCCACCTGATTGGACTCTCCCCTTTGAGATTATGTGTGATGCATCTAATTATGCATTGGGAGCTGTCCTTGCACAGAGAGCTGGCAAAGCTGCCCATGTTATTTACTATGCTTCTAGGACTTTAGATTCTGCACAGGCTAATTATACCACAACTGAAAAAGAACTTTTAGCCATTGTATTTGCACTTGACAAATTTAGATCATATTTGCTTGGTTCTAAAGTGGTTGTTTTTACTGACCATGCAGCTTTAAAGTTCCTATTGAAGAAACCAGAAGCAAAGCCAAGACTTATTCGATGGATGTTGTTGCTCTAGGAGTTTGACTTGGAGATTAGAGATAAGAGCGGAGCAGAGAACCTAGTAGCAGACCATTTGAGCAGGATAGAGAGGGTTGAGGATCTTCTCCCCATTCATGATGATTTTCCTGATGAGCAGCTTTTACAGCTGCGAGATGTGACACCTTGGTTTGCTGATTTAGTTAATTATTTGGTTGCTAATGTTTTACCTGCACATGCATCTAAGGCACAAATAGATAAACTTAAGAGTGATGCCAAATATTATGTGTGGGATGACCCTTACTTGTGGAAATTTTGTGGTGACCAGGTGATTAGGAGGTGTGTACCTGACCATTAGATTCAGTCCATTCTTCACTTCTGTCATGCCTCTCAGGTGGGAGGACACTTTGGACCACAACGGACAGCGAGGAAAGTATTGGACTCAGGTTTCTTTTGGCCCACCATCTTCAAGGAGGCATTTGAGACCTTCCGCACTTGTGAGCAGTGCTAGAGAGCAGGAACAGCCATCACTCGCAGGAGTGAGATGCCCCAACAACCTATGCTTTTTTGTGAGATATTTGATGTGTGGGGTATTGATTTTATGGGTCCTTTTCCTGTCTCTTTTGGTTTTTCTTACATTTTGCTTGCTGTTGATTATGTCTCTAAGTGGGTGGAGGCCAAAGCCACTCGGACTAATGATTCTCGAGTTGTGGTGGATTTTGTCAGGTCTAATATTTTTTGCAAGTTTGGGATACCTAGAGCCATCATAAGCGACCAAGGAACTCACTTTTGCAACCGCACCATGGAGTCCTTGCTTCGGAAGTATGGAGTTGTGCATAGAGTATCTACACCTTATCATCCCCAAACTAATGGGCAAGCTGAAATCTCAAATAGGGAGATCAAACAGATTCTAGAAAAGATGGTGCAACCAAATAGGAAAGATTGGAGTCGCCAACTAGAGGAAGCTCTTTGGGCTCATAGGACGGCGTACAAAACACCTATAGGGATATCCCCCTACCGACATGTGTTTGGTAAGGCATGCCACCTTCCGGTGGAAATAGAGCACCGTGCTTATTGGGCGGTGAAGAGTTGTAACTTTGAATTTGACCAAGCTGGCTTGGAGAGAAAGCTTCAATTGCAACAACTTGAGGAGCTTCGGTTAGAGGCTTATGAGAACTCCAAGATTTATAAGGAGAAGACTAAACACTTTCATGATAAGATGATATCTAGAAAGGAATTTTCTGTTGGACAAAAAGTGTTATTGTTCAACTCTAGCCTTAAAATCATGGCCGGTAAGCTTCGATCCAAATGGATTGGTCCTTTTGTTGTTACTAACACTTTTCCTTATGGTGCAGTGGAAATAAAAAGTGAAGCGACCAATAAGATCTTCAAAGTCAATGGCCACCATCTCAAAATTTTCCATGAGAGCCCCACACTTGAGGAAGAAGCTATAGAAGAGTTCTCTTTGGAAAAGCCTACCTACCCTCAAGCTTCAACTTCCCCACCTTGATGAGGGTGCTTTCTCTCCTTACTCTTATTTTATGCTTGTCTTTCTTTTGTTATATGCTTACATTGAGGACAATGTGTGAATTAAGTGTGGGGGGATCTTTTAGCGTTTTAGTTTTAAACTTTCGTTTTTGTTTAGTTTTATTAAAAAAAAAAAAAAAGACTTTCTCCTTGAATTGCATGCCTTTTCATTGAATTTCGTAGTTTGTGTAAGTTGTGAGTGATTTCACTATTCTTGGACTATAGGTTTTGTGGCATGATATGGATGACTTTCTTGCATTCTTAGTATGATGAGTTGGATTGGAATACTAAATTGTGCATCATTTGTGATAGAAATTGGTCCTTTGTGAGATTTGAGCCTTAAAATGAATGGAATACACTTTGCCATTCTCTTTCCTTTTCTTGTGTGATTTCGCTCATGATTGTTAGTTACTCTAGAACTTGATTTGACTCTTTTTGAAACTTCTTGTTCACATGCATGTATTGAAGTGATCTAGGCAATTTTATTCTTCTTTTTTTAAAAAACCACTAGCCAAATAAGCCTACCTTAAAATTATCCCCTTGATAGCCCTTTGAGCCTATTAATCCCATTCTTTGTTTTATAGCTCATTACAAGCCTAAAAGTGAAAAACAATGATATGACCCAACCTTAGGGGATAAAGGAGCTTTGCTTTGAAATTATTTTGGAAATGAATTTTGCATAAGTACGGGGGGACTCAAAAGTTGGGATGTGATGTGCTAGAATATATAAATGTTATTGCTTGATTGGAAATTTGGCAAGTGAAAAAAAAAAAACCAAAAAGGAAAAAAAAATAATGAAAAAAAAAGAAAAAGAAAAAAAAAAGAAAAGAGAAGTTGGTTGCGATGCAAAAAGGGAAAAAGGAGAAAATAAAGAACAAAAGTATAAAAATGGAGAAGTGGATTGGAATTGTATTTTGTTGAAGTGCTTTCTCATTGCTCTCTCATGATTATTCAGCAATTAATTCCCAATGCTCCTCTATCCTCTTGGGTTTACAGCTTAGTTATCCTTTCATTTATCCCACCTTGACCTTGGCCCCCTTACAACCTTAACAAAGTCCTTTTGATCTTTATGTGCATGTGTTTCAAGTGTGGATGTTAGAGGCTTGTCAAGCCTATGGTAGTGCTAGCTTTTATGAGCTTTGAGTGTAAACACTAGCCTAAACACTTGAGAGATTGAGAGAATTCTATATCTTGTGAGGATTCTATCACTTTTGATTCACTCTTGGTTATTCTATTCCCTTGATTACTTTGAATGTTCTAAGATGTTGTTCATGATTGTTATGGTTCCTTGAATCCTTGGATGAGAATTCACTTGCAACTTTGCATTCTTAGGATTCATTGGAAATGCATCTTTGCTTTTATTCATTTTATTTTGCTCATATTTCTTTGGATGGTTTTATGTCTTGACCATGAGTTTTGCTCGGAGTGCAAAAGCTTAAGTGTGGGGGAATTTGATCAGTGCATTTTAATATACCTTTTATAGCATTGCACTTGGTGTTTTTGGATGTGTTTTGTACCCAATATTTGATTCTTAGCATGTTTTCATATCTTTGGGTCTTAATTGGGCTTTAATGAATTTCTTAGTCAATTTTCGGATTTTAGTGCATCCTAACCCATCTCACTTCTGCAGGCCATAACTTAGGCTATACTTGTCCGATTTGAGTGCTCTTGGTGGCGTTGGAAAGCTAAGAACTAGACCTACAACTTTCATGTTGACCGCTCTTCCCAGTTCGGACGTTTTGATGGTCGAAAATGCTAATTACCGAAGCTGTCCAGATTAGTGTGGGAATTGGAATTATTGTTGTCATATCTCCATGTAATCAATCATTAATGGGCCAATTAATTCCCATTGGGCTCTCTAGGTCAGACATATTAGTTTACCCTAGGATTATAAGTAGGTGGTTTTGAGACCTTGTTTATCATCTTTTGAGTGACGGCAACATCTCCTAGTTTCTTCTTCATAGTTGATTTTCGTTCAAGCCTCCCATGGAAGGCTAAACTCTTAGATTAATTCACTGGTTAGGGATTTTTACAAAGACCTTGAGGTTTGATTTTCAATGTTAATTTCGTTTTAGTAATTCAATATCTTTTCCTTTTAATCCTTCATCTCTCTTGATCAATGTTTGCAATTCCGTTTTTGTGTTTTGATGCTTAATCACTCAAACTCGTTTTTGCATTCCAATCTAATTATAATCTGATTTGAGATTATTCGAAGCATGTTGAACGCTTGTTTTGATTTGTTACGAATAAGGATTGATAGGATCTACGACGCTTAGTGTAGGTTTGATTGAATTCGGTTTTCAAATTAATTATGGTTTTGTGACGCTTGTTCCATTATTATAATTAATCAAATTCTGTGATGCTTAATCAAGTAGGAATTCTTATTGGATTAATTGATGCTTAATTGGTCAATTCTATGATCAAACAAGAATAGAATCATGAAAAGAGATTAGATACTCTGAAATCTATGTTAGGTCCAAGTGAAATTACCCTAAACCAGTGGATTAGTTGATTTGATATATTGATTCCCATATCTTTTTTACAGTCTATTTTCTTTTCTCATTGAATTCGAAAATCCCTCCTTTTTCTCATTACTTTGCATGATTCTTGTATTTGGTTAATTGAATTAGAGATCCTTGCGAGACGACCAAGGTTATCACCTTGTACTACAGTTTTAAATTTTGATTCATTTGACCCGTGTGCGACAGCGGATCAAATTGGCGCTGTTGCCGGGGATCTTTGATCTCTATTAGCCAATTCAAGAACCTTACTCACTTTAGTTTATAACTGACATTTTATTTTAGTGTTTTCTTTGTTTTTCAGGTTGTGACTTTGGAATTGCACAGTGAGATTGGTCTCCTGACTGAGAAGTGACAGTTTTGCCCTTTATTTCAGAAATTAGTTTTTGGTCGACTTCGTTAGATTGCTCCGAAACTTTCACAGAAAATCCAAAAAAAATCACCGAACAAGACCCACTAATTAGAGACTAACTATGTGGCTTGTGTTAAAAACCCAAAATTCCATTGTTTAGACCGCTTTTTTTAATTTTTTGAATTTTTCGTATCTTTAAAAAAATCCAAAAAAATTTGTGTTTGCTTTATTTGATTTTTAGAGATTTTCTATAGTGTTTTTGAATTTTTTAGATTTTATTTGATACGGTTTGTCAATATATTTTTCATTTCAGCAATTAGGACATTGTTGGTATTTTCTGAATTGTTTGACTACCTTATTCTGTTTTCATGATGCATGACTAGATCCAATCTTGAGGCATTGTTTCCTTTTGATCATGAAATAGATAGGACTTTTCATTCACTTGATAGACTTAATAGGACTGGTAATAACTTAGATAGTGATAGTGACAGCATATTTAGTCATACTCTATTTAATTCTGAATCTGTTGTTAGTATTGATACCATGGCTGGAAGAACACTAAGATAACTTGCTGCACCTGATATCACCAATAATGCTTTGTGTATTGATTATCCTGATGTTGATGTTCCCTTTGAACTTAAATCTGGCCTGATTCACTTACTGCCTAAATTTAATGGCCATGCAGGTGAAGATCCTCACAAGCATTTGAAGGAGTTTCACATTGTATGCTCCACCATGAGACCCCAAGGCATTCCAGAGGAGCATATCAAGCTTAGAGCTTTCCCATTCTCACTGCAGGATGCTGCCAAAGACTGGTTATACTACCTTCAGCCAGGTTCTGTGACATGCTGGAATGACCTCAACAAGCTGTTTCTAGAAAAATTCTTCCCTGCATCTAGAGCTGCTTCAATCAGAAAAGAGATATGTGGTATTAGACAGTTTGATAAGGAATCTTTGCATGAATACTGGGAGAGATTTAAGAAGTTGTGTGCAAGCTACCCTCATCATCAAATTTCTGAACAATTGCTCATCCAATATTTCTATGAAGGCCTGTTGCCTATAGATCGAAACATTGTGGATGCTGCCAGTGGAGGAGCACTTGTGGATAAAACCCCAGGTAATGCAAGAAGCCTGATTGAGAACATGTCCATCAATTCCCAACAGTTCACCACCAGAAACAACTCAGTGGTACTTATAAAGGGAGTGAATGAGATTCAAGCTACTGATAATAAACACTTGGAGACCAAGCTTGATGAACTTGCTTCCTTGGTGAAACAGTTAGCAGTGAATCAAGTTCAAACAGCTAGATTTTGTAGCATTTGCACCTCAAAAGAGCATCCGACAGATGCATGCCCTTCATGGCAGGAGAGTAACAATGTTGATGCCCCTCAGGCCTATGCAGCTAATATATTCAATGACAGACAGCGCTACAACCATGATCTGTCCACTAACAGGTATAACCCCCGCTGGAGAGACCATCCAAATCTGAAATGGGGAAATACTTCTACACAGTCTAGGCAACAACCTGCCCCACAGCTAATGCAGCAGAATAACACAACAGCTACCAAATCTGAGCCTTCATTGGAAGACCTTGTCAAGCAGATGGCAGTTCAGAATCTCCAATTTCAGCAAAGAACAGATTCTACCATTCAGAATTTAGAGGCTAAGATTGGACAGCTGGCAACTTCAATTAATCAGATGCAAGCTCAGGGATCTGACAAACTGCCTGCCCAGCCAGTGGTAAACCCAAATGTCAATGCAATTACTCTTAGATCCGGCAAAGCTGTAGAAGCCCCAGAAGTTCATGAACCACATGTTGCAGCAGAAAACTCAAGTGCCAGAAAAAGTGACAAATCAAATGCCATCACTCGTGATGATACTGAGCAACCTATACCACTTCCCTTTCCTCAGAGAGCAGTGAAGACTAAGAAGATGGATGAGGCAGATAGGGACAAGGAAATCTTGGACACATTTAGGAAGGTTGAAGTGAACATTCCCCTCCTTGAGGCAATTAAGCAGATTCCGAGATATGCCAAGTTCCTTAAAGAGTTGTGCACACACAAAAGAAGGCTGAAAGGAAATGAAAAGATCAACATGGGGCGCAATGTTTCAGCACTCATACAGCCCATGATGCCCCAAAAGTGCAAAGATCCAGGAACTTTTACTATTCCATGCACCATAGGCAATAGTAAATTTGAAAATGCCATGTTAGATCTAGGTGCCTCCATTAATGTTATGCCTACATCTGTTTTTAACTCTCTTGCTCTTGGACCTTTGCAGAATACAGGTGTTGTCATACAGTTAACAAATAGGAGCAATGCTCACCCTGCTGGACTTGTAGAGGATGTACTTGTTAGAGTTAATGACCTGATTTTTCCTGCAGATTTTTACATTCTGGACATGGAGGGAGAGTTAAATTCTAGCAAGATTCCCATCATACTTGGCAGACCCTTCCTCAAGACAGCCAAAACCAAGATTGATGTTCATGCTGTAACACTTTCCATGGAATTTGGGGATAGTGTAGTTAGATTTAATATCTTTGATGCCATGAAACACCCAATGGAGGAGCATTCTGTTTTACAAATTGAATTATTTGCTGACTTAGTTGATGACACTTATCCTGATTTACTTACTGCAGATTTTCCTTCTTTGTCTGATTTTCATGACACCTATACTTGCAACAATTGCACTGACTCTCAGTTGTGTTCTATTTGTTTTGATGTTGTAGATTGCATGGCTGAACATGATAATATTTCTACACATATCATACAGACAGAAAATAAAGATTTACAAGCTGAGTTGCAGGCTGCAGATGTAATTCCTTCCACCAGGATACTTCCATCCATTGAGCAGCCACCTACTCTAAAGCTCAAACCACTCCCAGAGCACTTGAAATATGCTTATTTAGAAAAGAGTGAGAAGCTACCTGTGATTATCTCTGCAAACCTCCATGATGAACAAGAGGAAAAGCTGTTGCAGATTTTAAGGAAACATAAGAAAGCTATTGGGTGGACCTTGGCTGACATTCCTGGCATTAGTCCATCCATGTGCATGCATAGGATATTACTTGAGGATGGAGTGAAACCAGTGAGGCAGCCACAAAGGCGACTTAATCCCTTAATTCTGGATGTGGTGAAGAAGGAGGTGACCAAGCTTTTACAAGCGGGCATCATATATCCTATATCTGATAGTCAGTGGGTGAGCCCTATCCAGGTAGTTCCTAAGAAGACTGGCCTCACAGTGGTTAAGAATGAGAATAATAAACTTATCCCCACTAGAGTGCAAAACAGTTGGAGAGTGTGCATTGACTATAGGAGACTCAACCAAGCGACTCGGAAGGATCACTTCCCTTTACCTTTTATTGATCAGATGCTTGAGTGCTTGGCTGGAAAATCTCACTATTGTTTTCTTGATGGTTTTTTCAGGTTACTTCCAGATTCATATAGCACCAGAGGACCAGGAAAAGACCACCTTCACTTGTCCTTTTGGCACTTTTGCCTATCGGAGGATGCCCTTCGGCCTATGCAATGCCCCTGGCACTTTCCAGCGGTGCATGATTAGTATTTTTGCTGATTTTTTAGAAAATTGCATAGAAGTGTTTATGGATGACTTTACTGTGTATGGTTCCTCATTTGATGTATGTTTGGACAGTTTGGATAAAGTTTTGCATAAATGTATTGAAACTAACCTTGTTCTTAATTATGAGAAATGTCATTTTATGGTAGAACAGGGCATAGTTTTAGGACATGTGATATCTAAGAAAGGGATGGAAGTGGATCTTGCCAAGATTGATGTGATTTCTAATTTGCCTTATCCATGTTGCATACGTGAGATTCGTTCATTTCTTGGTCATGCAGGTTTTTACAGGTGCTTTATCAAGGATTTTAGCAAGATAGCCCTTCCACTGTCTAACTTGTTGCAAAAGGATATGAACTTTACCTTTGATGATAAATGCAGGAAGGCATTTGACTGCCTAAAGAAGGCCTTGACCTCCACTCCGATTATTCAGCCACCTGATTGGACTCTCCCCTTTGAGATTATGTGTGATGCATCTAATTATGCATTGGGAGCTGTCCTTGCACAGAGAGCTGGCAAAGCTGCCCATGTTATTTACTATGCTTCTAGGACTTTAGATTCTGCACAGGCTAATTATACCACAACTGAAAAAGAACTTTTAGCCATTGTATTTGCACTTGACAAATTTAGATCATATTTGCTTGGTTCTAAAGTGGTTGTTTTTACTGACCATGCAGCTTTAAAGTTCCTATTGAAGAAACCAGAAGCAAAGCCAAGACTTATTCGATGGATGTTGTTGCTCTAGGAGTTTGACTTGGAGATTAGAGATAAGAGCGGAGCAGAGAACCTAGTAGCAGACCATTTGAGCAGGATAGAGAGGGTTGAGGATCTTCTCCCCATTCATGATGATTTTCCTGATGAGCAGCTTTTACAGCTGCGAGATGTGACACCTTGGTTTGCTGATTTAGTTAATTATTTGGTTGCTAATGTTTTACCTGCACATGCATCTAAGGCACAAATAGATAAACTTAAGAGTGATGCCAAATATTATGTGTGGGATGACCCTTACTTGTGGAAATTTTGTGGTGACCAGGTGATTAGGAGGTGTGTACCTGACCATTAGATTCAGTCCATTCTTCACTTCTGTCATGCCTCTCAGGTGGGAGGACACTTTGGACCACAACGGACAGCGAGGAAAGTACTGGACTCAGGTTTCTTTTGGCCCACCATCTTCAAGGAGGCATTTGAGACCTTCCGCACTTGTGAGCAGTGCTAGAGAGCAGGAACAGCCATCACTCGCAGGAGTGAGATGCCCCAACAACCTATGCTTTTTTGTGAGATATTTGATGTGTGGGGTATTGATTTTATGGGTCCTTTTCCTGTCTCTTTTGGTTTTTCTTACATTTTGCTTGCTGTTGATTATGTCTCTAAGTGGGTGGAGGCCAAAGCCACTCGGACTAATGATTCTCGAGTTGTGGTGGATTTTGTCAGGTCTAATATTTTTTTGCAAGTTTGGGATACCTAGAGCCATCATAAGCGACCAAGGAACTCACTTTTGCAACCGCACCATGGAGTCCTTGCTTCGGAAGTATGGAGTTTGTGCATAGAGTATCTACACCTTATCATCCCCAAACTAATGGGCAAGCTGAAATCTCAAATAGGGAGATCAAACAGATTCTAGAAAAGATGGTGCAACCAAATAGGAAAGATTGGAGTCGCCAACTAGAGGAAGCTCTTTGGGCTCATAGGACGGCGTACAAAACACCTATAGGGATATCCCCCTACCGACATGTGTTTGGTAAGGCATGCCACCTTCCGGTGGAAATAGAGCACCGTGCTTATTGGGCGGTGAAGAGTTGTAACTTTGAATTTGACCAAGCTGGCTTGGAGAGAAAGCTTCAATTGCAACAACTTGAGGAGCTTCGGTTAGAGGCTTATGAGAACTCCAAGATTTATAAGGAGAAGACTAAACACTTTCATGATAAGATGATATCTAGAAAGGAATTTTCTGTTGGACAAAAAGTGTTATTGTTCAACTCTAGCCTTAAAATCATGGCCGGTAAGCTTCGATCCAAATGGATTGGTCCTTTTGTTGTTACTAACACTTTTCCTTATGGTGCAGTGGAAATAAAAAGTGAAGCGACCAATAAGATCTTCAAAGTCAATGGCCACCATCTCAAAATTTTCCATGAGAGCCCCACACTTGAGGAAGAAGCTATAGAAGAGTTCTCTTTGGAAAAGCCTACCTACCCTCAAGCTTCAACTTCCCCACCTTGATGAGGGTGCTTTCTCTCCTTACTCTTATTTTATGCTTGTCTTTCTTTTGTTATATGCTTACATTGAGGACAATGTGTGAATTAAGTGTGGGGGGATCTTTTAGCGTTTTAGTTTTAAACTTTCGTTTTTGTTTAGTTTTATTAAAAAAAAAAAAAAAGACTTTCTCCTTGAATTGCATGCCTTTTCATTGAATTTCGTAGTTTGTGTAAGTTGTGAGTGATTTCACTATTCTTGGACTATAGGTTTTGTGGCATGATATGGATGACTTTCTTGCATTCTTAGTATGATGAGTTGGATTGGAATACTAAATTGTGCATCATTTGTGATAGAAATTGGTCCTTTGTGAGATTTGAGCCTTAAAATGAATGGAATACACTTTGCCATTCTCTTTCCTTTTCTTGTGTGATTTCGCTCATGATTGTTAGTTACTCTAGAACTTGATTTGACTCTTTTTGAAACTTCTTGTTCACATGCATGTATTGAAGTGATCTAGGCAATTTTATTCTTCTTTTTTTAAAAAACCACTAGCCAAATAAGCCTACCTTAAAATTATCCCCTTGATAGCCCTTTGAGCCTATTAATCCCATTCTTTGTTTTATAGCTCATTACAAGCCTAAAAGTGAAAAACAATGATATGACCCAACCTTAGGGGATAAAGGAGCTTTGCTTTGAAATTATTTTGGAAATGAATTTTGCATAAGTACGGGGGGACTCAAAAGTTGGGATGTGATGTGCTAGAATATATAAATGTTATTGCTTGATTGGAAATTTGGCAAGTGAAAAAAAAAAAACCAAAAAGGAAAAAAAAATAATGAAAAAAAAGAAAAAAGAAAAAAAAAGAAAAGAGAAGTTGGTTGCGATGCAAAAAGGGAAAAAGGAGAAAATAAAGAACAAAAGTATAAAAATGGAGAAGTGGATTGGAATTGTATTTTGTTGAAGTGCTTTCTCATTGCTCTCTCATGATTATTCAGCAATTAATTCCCAATGCTCCTCTATCCTCTTGGGTTTACAGCTTAGTTATCCTTTCATTTATCCCACCTTGACCTTGGCCCCCTTACAACCTTAACAAAGTCCTTTTGATCTTTATGTGCATGTGTTTCAAGTGTGGATGTTAGAGGCTTGTCAAGCCTATGGTAGTGCTAGCTTTTATGAGCTTTGAGTGTAAACACTAGCCTAAACACTTGAGAGATTGAGAGAATTCTATATCTTGTGAGGATTCTATCACTTTTGATTCACTCTTGGTTATTCTATTCCCTTGATTACTTTGAATGTTCTAAGATGTTGTTCATGATTGTTATGGTTCCTTGAATCCTTGGATGAGAATTCACTTGCAACTTTGCATTCTTAGGATTCATTGGAAATGCATCTTTGCTTTTATTCATTTTATTTTGCTCATATTTCTTTGGATGGTTTTATGTCTTGACCATGAGTTTTGCTCGGAGTGCAAAAGCTTAAGTGTGGGGGAATTTGATCAGTGCATTTTAATATACCTTTTATAGCATTGCACTTGGTGTTTTTGGATGTGTTTTGTACCCAATATTTGATTCTTAGCATGTTTTCATATCTTTGGGTCTTAATTGGGCTTTAATGAATTTCTTAGTCAATTTTCGGATTTTAGTGCATCCTAACCCATCTCACTTCTGCAGGCCATAACTTAGGCTATACTTGTCCGATTTGAGTGCTCTTGGTGGCGTTGGAAAGCTAAGAACTAGACCTACAACTTTCATGTTGACCGCTCTTCCCAGTTCGGACGTTTTGATGGTCGAAAATGCTAATTACCGAAGCTGTCCAGATTAGTGTGGGAATTGGAATTATTGTTGTCATATCTCCATGTAATCAATCATTAATGGGCCAATTAATTCCCATTGGGCTCTCTAGGTCAGACATATTAGTTTACCCTAGGATTATAAGTAGGTGGTTTTGAGACCTTGTTTATCATCTTTTGAGTGACGGCAACATCTCCTAGTTTCTTCTTCATAGTTGATTTTCGTTCAAGCCTCCCATGGAAGGCTAAACTCTTAGATTAATTCACTGGTTAGGGATTTTTACAAAGACCTTGAGGTTTGATTTTCAATGTTAATTTCGTTTTAGTAATTCAATATCTTTTCCTTTTAATCCTTCATCTCTCTTGATCAATGTTTGCAATTCCGTTTTTGTGTTTTGATGCTTAATCACTCAAACTCGTTTTTGCATTCCAATCTAATTATAATCTGATTTGAGATTATTCGAAGCATGTTGAACGCTTGTTTTGATTTGTTACGAATAAGGATTGATAGGATCTACGACGCTTAGTGTAGGTTTGATTGAATTCGGTTTTCAAATTAATTATGGTTTTGTGACGCTTGTTCCATTATTATAATTAATCAAATTCTGTGATGCTTAATCAAGTAGGAATTCTTATTGGATTAATTGATGCTTAATTGGTCAATTCTATGATCAAACAAGAATAGAATCATGAAAAGAGATTAGATACTCTGAAATCTATGATAGGTCCAAGTAAAATTACCCTAAACCAGTGGATTAGTTGATTTGATATATTGATTCCCATATCTTTTTTACAATCTATTTTTCTTTTCTCATTGAATTCGAAAATCCCTCCTTTTTCTCATCACTTTGCATGATTCTTGTATTTGGTTAATTGAATCAGAGATCCTTGCGAGACAACCAAGGTTATCACCTTGTACTACAGTTTTAAATTTTGATTCATTTGACCCGTGTGTGACAACGGATCATTGATCTTGTATGCCCACCCTTAAAAGAACTTGATGTTATTTTTGGCATGGACTGGTTATCTTCTAACCACGTTCTCCTAAACTGTTTTGATAAAACCATAGTTTTTTGGAATTCCTGTAGAGTCTAAGGATCCGAGATTTCTCTCTGCCAACCAAGTCAAGGCTTCTATAAAAGAAGAGGCCCAAGTTTGCATGATGTTGTCTTCCCCGGAAGTAGAGAGCAAGCCTGATGTTGGGAATGTGCCAGTAGTGAGAGAGTTTCCCGAAGTGTTTCCAGGGGATGTTTATGAACTACCCCCTGAGAGAGATGTCGAGTTTACCATAGACTTAGTGCCGGGAACGGGACCCATATCCATAGCACCTTATAGGACGTCTCCTTTAGAGCTAGCTGAGTTGAAGAAACAGTTGGAGGAACTGATTCAGAAATAGTTCATTAGGCCTAGCGTGTCCCCATGGGGAGCGCCAGTGTTGTTGGTGAAGAAGAAAGATGGCAGTATGAGGTTGTGTGTCGACTTTCGACAACTCAACACAGGGACCATTAAAAATAGGTATCCCCTTCCTAGGATCGATGATCTTATGGACTAGTTGATAGGAGCTTGTGTCTCCAAGATAGATCTGAGGTCAGGATACCATCAGATTCGAGTTAAGTCTGAGGACATCCCAATGGCTGCATTTAGAAGGTTATGGTCACTATGAGTATTTGGTTATGCCCTTTGGTGTGACTAATGCTCCTGCTGTGTTCATGGATTATATGAACAAGACCTTTAACCCTTACTTGGATAAGTTCATGGTGGTTTTCATAGATGACATCTTAGTGTACTCCCAGACTAAGGAGGAACATGAGAAGCACTTGAGGGTTGTCTTGCAGACCCTTAAGGAGAAGCAGTTGTATGCTAAGTTGTCTAAGTGCGAGTTTTGGCTCGAAGATGTGAGTTTCCTAGGACACGTCATCTCTAAAGGTGGAATAGCCGCGGATCTGGCTAAGGTAGAGACGGTGCTTCACTGGGAAGCGCCGAAGTCAGTGATCGAGATTAGGAGTTTCTTAGGTTTAGAAGGGTGCTATAGGAGGTTCATAAAAGGGTTTCTCTAAGATAGCTTTACCCTTGACCCGTCTCACCAAGAAAGGACAACTCTTTGTGTGGGACTCTAATTGTGAGGAAAGTTTCCAAACCTTAAAGAATAGATTGACATCAGCACCATTTTTAGTTTTGCCAGATCCTAGTGAAACTTTCGTAGTTAACTGCGATGCTTCGAAGCAAGGTTTAGGTGGTGTGTTAATGAAGAATGGTAAGGTAGTGGCCTACGCCTCTGGGTAGTTGAAAACCCATGAGATGAATTACCCTACCCATGATTTGGAATTATGGGCTGTGGTGTTTGCCTTAAAGATTTGGTGGCATTATCTATATGGAGCTAAGTTTGAGGTTTTTAGTGATCATAAGAGTTTGAAATACCTGTTTGACCAGAAAGTGCTTAATATGAGGCAACGTAGATGGATGGAATTCCTTAAGGATTATGATTTTGATCTAACCTACCACCCATGAAAAGCCAATGTTGTGGCAGATGCCTTAAGTAGAAAGACCTTGCATGTCTCCGCTTTGATGGTTAGGGAGATGGATCTGATAGAAGAGTTTAGAGACTTGAGCTTAGCTTGGGAAGTGACCCCTAAAAGTATTAGGCTTGGAACTTTGAAGGTTACCAATAGTTTGATGGATCAGATTAGAGAAGGCCAAAAAGTAGATAAGTATAGTTGCTTACTCAGGGTAGAAACCTTAGTTTTAAGGAAGGAAGTGATGGAGTCTTGAGGTTTCAAGATAGAGTTTGTATACCTAATGTTCTGGAGCTTAGGAAGTTGATCCTTGAAGAAGGACATAGGAGTGGACTGAGTGTGTACCAAGGTTCCACTAAGATGTATCAGGACTTAAAGCGTATGTTTTAGTGGCCTAGGATGAAAAAGTTGATCTCTATGGATTTTGTGTCTGAACTCCCTGGGACTCCGGCTGGTTATGAAGTAATCTGGGTTATTGTGGATAGATTGACTAAGTCTGCCCACTTCATCCTTATGAACATGGAATATCCTTTTAGATAAGTTGACTAGGCTGTACATCAAAGAGATAGTTAGGCTACATGGTGTGCCCTCTAGCATAGTGTCAGATAGAGACCCTAGATTTACCTTTAGCTTTTGAAATAGCTTGCATGGTGCTTTAGAAACCAAACTTAGACTAAGTTCAGCTTACGACCCACAGACTGATGTGCAGTGAAAGAACAATCCAGTCCTTAGAGGACTTGTTGAGGGCTTGTGTGCTAGAATAGTTTGGAAGTTGGGACAAATTTTTGCCCCTAATAGAGTTCACCTACAACAATAGCTTCCATTCCAGTATTGGGATGGCACCCTATGAAGCGTTGTATGGGAGGAGATGTAGAACACCATGTTGTGTTGGAATGAACTCGGTGATAGTGTTATGTTAGGACCTGAGACAGTGCAAGAAACAATAGAGAAAGTGAGGATGATCCAGGAAAAGATGAGAGTGGCACAAAGTAGGCAAAAAAGCTATCATGATAAAAGGAGGAAGGCTCTTGAATTCTAGGAAGGTGACCACGTTCTTGAGAGTTACTCCAACAGTTGGGTTGGTAGAGTGATGAAAGCGAAGAAACTTACTCCCAAATTCATTGGCCCTTACCAAATTAACAGTAGGTGAAGTTGCTTATCAAAACGCGTTACCACCTTTCCTATCCAAACTTCACAATGTCTTTCACGTGTCACAACTTAGAAAATACATTCATGATCCGAGTCATGTGATAGTACCTGACACAATTCAGTTGAAAGAGAACTTGACTTATGAGGTACAACACCTTCGAGTTGAGGATCGGAAGGTGAAGCGGCTAAGAGGCAAGGAGATTCCTTTGGTCAAAGTCGTTTGAGCGGGGCAACTGAGGAAAGTGCTACATTGGAGCTTGAAAGCAAGATGATGGAGGCATACCCGCACCTCTTCATTCGAGGTGAGTAGAAATTTCGAGGATGAAATTTTTATAAGGGGGTGGAATCGTAACACCCCGTTTTTTCTTTATAAGTGTTTTTGTATGCCTTGTTTGCCTTAGAAATGTTTTTAGGGCTATGTGGGATTTATTAGGCTTAAAATCCCTTTCTGGTGCATGAGCACGGTCATGCTCATGTACCAGCACGCCCGTGCTTGTTGGCGTGCTCAGTGGCTAAGTGAGCTACGAGTACGGCCGTCTTAATGGGGAGCACGACCATGCTAACATGAGCACGACCCCGTGCATAAGTTAAGCACGGTCGTGCTTAATGGGGAGCACGATCGTGCTCGGGTTAGAGTTCATAAATAGAGGGATTTTGTGAGGGTTTCGAGTGTAACCCTCAAATTGACACCTCTACAACCATAAGACAGCAGAAACCCCTCTTTCCCCTCATTCCTTTGAACCATCATAGTTCTTGGAATCCTTGCTGTGTTTGGGAGAGGAAAGTGCACGTTAGTGTCAATAGAGGTAAGCCGGTTATCCTTCTCTATTAATCTCTCTTCATAGTTGTTGAACTGGGATTAATTGGTTATTCGTTTCATGTTTGACCAAGGCTTGAGGAACTTATCAAGCCGCTCGAGGGAACGCGACCAGTTTGCTTTCGGGGTTTGATCTTCATACCAGGTATGGGGAGAAGAGATAGTATAAACCTATAGGCAATGAGGGTAGCGTAAGATGAAGGGTTACCCATGACCTTATTGTTTGATAATATGTCTATCTTGCTATATGTCTAATTGTTATTTCCTTCGTGATGATGTATGCATATTTGGGTATTTATGTATGATTTCTGCCATGTGGTATTAATAATTGCCATGAAAGATGCTTATGATTGAATATGTTATTCATGTTTATGAATGAACATTGATATTGGCCGATTGGTTGTTGTTGTGACTAATTGATGATAACAAGACACTAAAAGATGTTTAATGTTGATAACTGAAGTTAAGGGATGTTTTCCCAATCGTTCATAAGATTCGAACCGTAGTAAAGAGTGAGGTAAGTGCTCAGAGGCTTAGTTAAGGACCCTAGGATTGATTCTTGCGTGTTTTATGGACTTTATAACGAACTATGATTAAAGGATTAATTCCCCAATAAGTGTAAGACATGGAATTGAATAAGAATAATGAAACTGAAACTTGATGGTGTAGTCTAAGCCAATAGGTTTGATCTTTGAATGCCCTAGGAAACAAAGTGAGGGTTCCTAAACCCTTTCTGCCCAACAGAGTATTGCCATGCTCTTACGAGCACGACCGTGCTCAATGAGACACCCCGTTGTACCCCGTTGTGTTATTAGATTAAGACCTTATTAATTAATTTCTTAATCGCGCGTTTAGCATGAAAATACGTAAAAAATTAAAACTTAAGTTAAATAACATACAACTTTAGTTAATCAACACCAACATACTATTTTAGGTTATAAATACACACATAAGTCTGATAAATATATTATAAAACACTGTTGAGGATACCCTCTCAATAGGATCCCTCATAGGCATATACTTAACAAAAGTCATACTTAGCGGAAAATAGAAAAAACTACTTCTTAGACACACTGGCCCTACTATCTATACTCTAATCACCATGGGTCACAGCTCGACCTCCTGCCTCTAGTTCATAAGGAGTTCCATCCAACTCCTCAGCAACCTTCGTTTCATATAGAGCTCCGTCTAGCTCCTCAGCAACATATTCCTCCATCGGGTCTTCTAACGTAAATAAAATAGATACACAAGATACAAAAAAGAATATAGGGGATAAGAAGCAATTCTATCATCAAAAAGTGGAAAAGAATCATAGTATATAATATAACAAAAGTCACAGACAATCATCATTCCAAAACCACCTAAATCCTCAACTAACAATATCATTTTCTACCCTCAACTCATGCAATCTAAGCCTTTATGCTGACGTGGCCACAAATCCCCCATTACCGTTAGGGATATTAGTCTGTCGTCCAAGTGACGTGTCCCCAAAACCGGTGCACATTCTCATCCATGGTGAGAATGCTCATGCAAGGCAATGACACTATAGCTGCACAGCACAGTCGGTGCACACCCCGTTCCTCTCTCTCGAGGGTGCTCAAGTAAAGCATTGACACTATAGCTGCACAAACTAAATCTAACATAGGACGGTCCCACGAGGACTTCAGACCTCGTATATGTCAAACATACGGTAACACAATGCAACATATGAACCTTACCGAATTACATCAATAACAACCTAGTGCCCCAAGCTTCCATTATAGTCTCGACTCACATTCTATGACTCATTTCATCCTTAAAGTAATCAATTTAAGCTAGGCACTTCTAAATCACATATAACTTTCTCACTCAAACCAAATCTTCTGAACAACTTATATCCTCACTTAAAAATCAACTAAGCATAGTACTAAAATCCGGCAGATCATACATAACACAATATCATGAAATATTCAAACACCAAAAATAATACGTCACATGTAATGGAATACCTCAACCAGTGTCACAATAAATTCAACAACTAATAAATTCAGATATCCTCAAATCATAAAATCAACCTAATTTCGATAAACCTACAATCCCCGAATCACCATCGGTTTTACAAAAAGATTTCCAATGCGATTCTAGTCTTGTCGATTACTCAACTACTAGTAGGGTTTAGGTCGCCCTACACAATTATTATATAATATACTACTTATCGATTCCGATGACAGAGTGATCCTTTCCCCTACCTGAGTTAACACCGAAATCTCGACTCTGAAGCGGTTCGTTATCACACCCCAAAATACCAAGTTCACCTTCAATCAAACAACACAACAACAAAATTAATCAAACAACAATCACCCTTAACTCTAATAGGCTAGATTCAGCCTAGGGGTTTTTGTGGGGTTTGGGTTTTTATTTTCATTCAATCTCCTAGATACAAAGTGTTAAGATCATGGAAAGATAATAGGAGTGATCATTGAACAAGAATCAAATCATACAAATCAAGTTGATTCCAATTTCATGAACATAGGCAAAATTGGGTTTCAACTAAAAGCGATCATGAGAACTTATGATTCATGTTCATGGGAGATATAAATAGGTTTCCAACAAAATGAACATGAAAAGAAATAGATGGACTCAAGAGGAAGAACATGAATCAAGTTACCTCAAGCTAGTAGAGAAAATGAAGAAAAGTTGATGACTCCTTTGCAAACTCTTCAATGGAAAGGAAGTAGAAGATTGGAGAAGATGAAGTTGTAGGAAGATGAAGATGAAAGTGTATGATTGATGTAGATGATCAAACTTTAATGGTAGGGAGGTTTAGAGTGATTAACTTTGAGGTTTTCTCTCAAAAATATGAAGTTTTTGCCTTAGAACTCTAGTTTTTCACGTTTGGGGTCGGTCAAGGGGGCTTTATATATAGATTTTACAGTAGATAATCGATTATCTACGATATATAATCGATTACGAAAATCATAATCGATTATGACACTCTTCATAATCGATTATGGAGGTTCTGATTTTCAGATTTTCAGTTCCAGACAGCTCATAATCAATTATGTGTTACAGATAATCGATTATGATGATTCTGAACTTCAGGAACTCAGTCCAAAAACCTTGTAATTGATTATGGTAATTTAAATACTCGATTATTGGGCCAAAACAAAGAAGGAACCTAAAAATTGATTGTTTACAAAGGATCAACAAGTTTATTAACACTTAGGTTTTAGTTTATTTAAAAACAGGCTGTTACACTCAATAGGCAGCACACCCGTGCTCAACTTAAATTTCAGCATGCCCGTGCTGAGGGTGAGCACGCCCGTGCTCATCTGTCCAGAACAGAAACGCAGAAGCAGAACAGGACCAAATGCAGTAATGACAAGTTGGATAACTCAATGAAGACTTAACAAGTATAACTAAATGCAAGTGTAAAGATGATGTTGTACCTTGGTAGCCAAGTGGCCAAATGGGCCTTGATGCTTATTGGTCAAGGTGTTAGCTAAGGTGCTTATTGGCCAGAATGTTAATTAAAATAAAATGTTGAATCTTTGTAGCCTAGTGACCAAGGGGACCTTGATGCTTATTGGTCAAGGTGTTGATGGTGATCAAACTTGGATAGCCTAGTGGCCCAAGCAGAGGTGGTGTTTGCTGTTTATGTGTTGATGTTCCTCACGCATTCATGCATCGGAGTCGTTAGTGAGGGATGTTCAACATAGGGGAGGTCATCCTAGAGTACGTCGATCTGACCGCCCGCGGCGATTCAAGTTAATCATGTACACCCGTTGTGGCGCATCCGAGAGTAAGGTGAGTCGGTTATCCGAGGGGTTCACCCATGGTTTGGTGAATTCCAGTGTTGGTGCTTATTGGCCAATGTGGATATGTAACTCCGAAGTTGACTTCCTGAGGTAGATTGGATCCAAGTGCATAACGGAGTAGTGGAGTAGCGCTGCATCGCATAGTATACATGTTTGAGATGATGTGTATATATATATATATATACCTGTTGTTGAAATGTTGATATGTTGTGATATTTGATATGCTATATGTTATATGATGCATGCTCGTCATACTGACTGCTTCCATGCCATTATGTTCATATATATGCTTCTTACTCCCCGTTCTTTTTTGTTGCTTTGCATGTACCTTTTTGTTATGCCGAGGACGGTGAGCAGCCAGCTAAGGAGTGACTCTGAGGAGCCGCTACTCTTAGTTTAGAATGTCCAGTTTTCTTAGTTATGTTGTTATCCTTGATGTTTCCTGATTTTTTTATATCAGCTCTGTAATGTGACATCGGGATTGGGTTTCTTTTATGTTATGTTTTCGTTATGTTAGACTTATGTTATTTTCCGCATTAAGACGTTGTTACAATGTGGTGCCTTTTGCCTTGGTTTTTATTTTATGAAATAAATGCATGTTTTTATTTTATAACTTTTATTTAAATGCTTTGTAAATACATGTGGGGTAGAGGGTGTCACAAAAAGCAACTGCAACTGCTTTGAATCATGTTGCACTCTGATAAGGCTATGCCAAGAAATACATTCAACTTGTCTTGAAGCTCTCCAATGATCATAAACATTAAATTGAGATTTAGAACTTCTCCTTTGGCATTAATGAATGAAGAACAAAAATATATTCATCTCTCAACGGATTTATTGCTGACGAGTATAAAAGGAAGACTTTGAAGACTGCTTGGAGACATCAATCAGAACTTAATCATCTAGCATTCAATACTATTCTTGCATTCAAAGATCTCTAAGTTCTTCTTTCTGAAAATACTTCTCTGCTCAATCATTTGTATTTATTGAGAAGTTATTACTGCAGTCCACTACAAGAAAATGTTCGATTTCCGACAGCCACGAGCCCGTCGGAAATTTGATCCATACCGACGGCTTAGGCCGTCGGAAAATGCAGCCATTCATTTCCTCAACATTAACGATGACTTTTTACAGAAGCCGTCGAAAATCCGTCACAAATTTTTGAGCCTTTTTGCGCTGAATATTTGGCGCCATATTACAGATGGAGAATTAATTTTACCGACGGCCTAGCCCATCACTAATTCAAACTAAATTTTCTGACAGCAAGGCCATCGCTAATATGACAGTTTAATTTTTTAGGATACCTAAATTTCCGACAGCCAATCCGTTGCTAATGCACTTTTCTGTTTCCGATGGCCAGGACATCGCTAATCTGACAGTTCAATTTTTTATGATACATATTTCCGACGTCCAGGTCGTCGCTAATGCACTTTTCTGTTTTCGACGGTCAGGCCGTCGCTAATCTGACAATTCAATTTTCGAGGATACCTGTTTCCGACTTCCAGGTCGTCGGTAATTTTTTTATTAAATCCCATTTTAAAAACAGAACCTTCATTCCACTTAAACCCATTTTCTCAGTCCCCATTCCCTCTCTCACGACGACCAAAGCACCGCCTCCGAGCGCCCATCTAGCCACCTCACTCCGGCGACCCATACGGCCACCGACGGTACCAATTCCATCCACCATTTCATCATCTCATCTTCATTTTGTCATTTCTTTGCATCTTCATTTGAATTTTTAACATTTTTTTCTCTGTTCCATTTTGTCCCACCACCAGTCACCGTCCAGTAGCCGTCCGACCATCGTCCAGCTTCCGTCCAGCCACCGTTTGGCTGCTGTCTCCACCACATTCCAGAAAAGGCAGTAGCTTTCCATGTTAGTAATTTTTTTTTAACTAGTTGTTCTTCTTTCTTCTTTTTTTTTGCAAGGACTAGTTGCTGGTTTTTTGATATGGAATATGTTATTGTGATAGTTTTTAGATGTTGGTAGATGTATAGGCAATGCTTGAAAAATACTATGATGATACATTTGTTAGCTACTGAATAGTTCTTGTAAACATTTATGGAATAAATTATTTTTTTGGTGCTGTTTTTTTTTTTAACATTTGCTGGTTTACGATGGCTTAGCCGTCGGTAATGGTTCAAAGTTTGCGACTGTGACACTCGGGGCTGACAAGGGCGGGGAGTGGTCACCGGTGCAAGAAAGCACGAACAAGGAGCGGCTCTTGGAAGGCTTCTAGGCAGATGGACACGTGAATGAACCGACTACATACCAGAATGAGAGGGATCCTGAGACTTTGTAGGTATGGGACTATACGGTTGAAGATGGCTTATATGAATTGAATGATACTACCTGTACCATCAAGATGTATCTTTTTTTCGGTAGCCCATCACCTAGGAACTCCACAGTTAAGCATGCTTGACTTGGAGCAATCCTGGGATGGGTGACCTCATGGGAAGTTTTCCCAAGAAGTGTGTGAGTGAGGACAAAGCACGTTGAAGAGACCCATGTTGATTTGTGATGACCGTCATCCATCCATAAAGCAGTCAGGGATGTTACAAATGGTATCAGATCGGCACCTCACTCGGTACGGTGTGGTTCGGGGAGAGAACCAAGCCGAAGCTGGTGGGCATGTGACACCCGGGGCTGACAAGGGTGGGGGAGTGGTCGCCGGTGCAAGAAGGCACGGACAAAGAGCGGCTCCTAGCAGGCTTCTAGGCGGAGGGACACGTCAATGAACCGATTACAAACTGGAATGAGAGGGATCCTGAGGCTTTGTAGGTATGGGACTATACAGTTGAGGACGGCTTATATGAATTGATTGGTACTACCTATACCAATAAGATGCATCTCTTTTCAGTAGCTCATCACTTAGGAACTCCACAGTTAAGCGTGCTTGACTTGGAGCAATCCTAGAATTGGTGACCTCCTGGGAAAACTTCCCAGGAAGCGTGTGAGTGAGGACAAAGCACACTGAAAAGACCCGTGTTGGTTTGTGGGGATAGTCGTCCATCCATAAAGCAATCAGGAATGTTACAGCGATGGCTTAGCCGTCGGTAATGGATCAAAGTTTGCGACGGCTTTGCCGTTGGAAATTTGTGACGGCCTTTTGAATAACTCATTAGAAATGATTTACGATGACTATATTAGCTACGGGTCGAAAGCCATCGCAAGTCCGTTGGAAAACGCCTATTTGCGACAGATTTGAGCTGTTTCCGACAGCCTTTGGCCGTCGTTAATATCAATTTTTCTTGTAGTGGTCATACCAACCTTATTTCTTATTCACTCATTGAGTGTTACTATGGTTGACTTGCAAAGTTGTAAACTTTAGAGTTGTTGCTTCATTTATATCTTACTCTTTGAAGAGCCTGAAGAGGCTTGCTGAAAGAATACTTGTAAGGAGCCTGGAGAGGCTAGGTGTGCAAACAATACTTGTTGGAGGAGCCTGAGAAGGCTAGTTGTGCAAATAATACCTGTCTGTAACCTAATCAGTTATAGTGCAACATTGGTGAAACCAAGGACTGGACGTAGCCCAAGGTTTTGGTGAACTAGTATAAATCTTTGTGTCAACTCCCCTTATCTCCTTAAATTTTCTTTATATATTTATTGTGCTAACAGGGGTTAAAAGTGTTAAGATTTAAATTAACTTGTTCTGCATCAGACGCATTAAAGTGTTTGATCCTGCTTCTTTGAGAAAACTTTTATATTCTCGAAAAGTTTAAGTAAAACACAATTGAACCCCCTTTCTCGTGTTTTCATTTGTCCATTTCAGTTGGCATCGAAGTTTATCCTCTAGGTTGAGCACTTAACAGTGTTGAGGAAAGATCTTGTTGAACAGAAATCATGACAGCTGGAGCTACGCAAGCGAAAGCAACTGAGGGATAGCGTACTAATTTTCTCTCATTTTTAACCTTATTAATTAAATGAAATTCCAACTTTATCCGACCGCTCATAAAATAAAATTTATATAAAAAATCATATAAACTTGTCATTTCATTTATATTATGTAATAAAATATTTAAAATTAAATTTAAAATATTAATATTCTAATTATAAAGCTTTAATTAGAATTTAAAATCAAATTATATAAAAATTATATAAATATCTCATTTTATGTCATTTTACATATATAAGCTAGTTTAACCGTTAATTTTATCAAATACTTAAAATTCAGTTAGTTAGTTTTTCAGATATATCAGTTATTAGCTGCAAGTTTTTAGCTAAAAATTAAATTACCAGCTATAAGCAAACTTATTAGTCATAAACTAGCTTATCAACTATCTTTTTCCAAACAAAACCCAATGTTTGTTTGTGAGTTGGGAGGGAAAGAGAATTAAATGATTTGAAGAGGAAGGCAAGGGCAAGAGATGAGGATGGGAAGATGGCCCCCCAAAATCCTCTTCTGATTCATTTTTTAAATTCCCCTACTTGGGGGGTGGAGGGAGGAGGAAGGGAAGGGGGTTGTTCTTTTTGTTAAATTGGATAGAAGTAGTTAAAATTTGCTTATATATTGAACCAAAAAGTTTGAGACTTTTTTTGCTTATAATAGAGACCTGATGGAGTATATAATTAAAAGGGTCTTGCTAACTAGTACCCTAAGGGCATTTGTTAAGGATTCCAATAACAGCAATTGTTTCTTGAAAAATAAATAGAACACACCTTTAAATATTGAATGTAACACTTTCCAATGATAAGTTTATTTTTTTAGTTTCTTAATCAATGCCCTTAGGGCAATGATTAACATTCTCCTAATTAAAAAGCATTACAGAGTAGCATAAGTCAAAAGCATGAGATAGGTGCGATCATAACTCAGTAGAACTCCGCAATTAAGCATGCTTGAGCTAGAGTGGTACTAGGATGGGTGACCTCCTTAGAAGTCATCGAGTTAACAAAAAAAAAAGATCAAAAGTATGAGATGAATAGATCAGATATAAAAAACAAAACAAAACAAAACAAAACAAAACAAAACTTGAAATCATATATCAGTTGGAAATTCTAACACGGAATTTGGTTGGGAAAATCTTCCTCTACGGTTGTTCGTTATATTCTAATTTCATATTTTATATCTCTCCTTTTCCGTTATGCAAGGTCTTGCGATAGCAGCAGCCGTGATTCTATTTTTTTGTTATCTTTGAAATTCAACAGTTGATCTTAATTTTATTAATTGTTTGTTATTCGTAAACGTAGTTTTCAAAGGTATTTCTCTCACATCATTCCTTTTTCTATGCACTGTTTTGAATTAACGATTTTTATCATAACTTCCAAGAGCTATCAAACAATTCTTGAAAAACTATTGCTCTCCTTTTATTTTTATTTTTTATGAATGGTTAATCATTATTGTGAGAGCAGTTGTCTTATTTTGGTATACTCCCATCATTAATAATAATATCTTGCCACAGATTTATTTTTAAAAAAAGAGAATGCTAACGAGTGCCTTATGACATTGTTTAAGAAATCAAAAAAGGAAAATTATATGAAAAAAGGTTTGGTTCTTTTTGTTAAATTGGATAGAAGTAGTTAAAATTTGCTTGTATATTGGACCAAAAAGTTTGAGACTTTTTTTTATATATAATAGAGACCAGATGGAGTATATAATTAAAAGGATCTTGCTAACCAGTACCCCAAGGACATTGGTTAAGGTTTCCAATAAAAACAATTGTTTCTTGATAAATTAAATAGAACACACATTTAAATATTGAATGTAACACTTTCCAATGATAAGTTTCTTCTTTTAGTTTCTTAACCAATGCCCTTAGGGCAATGATTAACATTCTCCTAATTAAAAAGCATTACAGAGTAGCATAAGTCAAAAGTATGAGATAAGTGCGATCATACCAGCACTAATGTGTCGGATCTCTTCAGAACTCCCAATTAAGCGTGCTTCAGCCAGAGTAGTACTAAGATGAGTGACCTCCAGAAAAGTCATCGAGTTAAAAAAAACAGTCAAAAGTATGAGATGAATAGATCAGATATCAATAAAAAAAAAAAAAAAACTTGAAATCATATATAAGCTGGAAATTCTAACACAGAATTTGGTTGGGAAAATCTTCCTCTCCTTTTCCGTTATGCAAGGTCTTGCGACAGCAGCAGCCATGATTCTATTTTTTTGTTATCTTAGAAATTCAGCTGTTGATCTTACTTTTATTAGTTGTTTTATTATTCGTAAACGTAGTTTTCAAAGGTATTTCTCTCACATCATTCCTTTTTTCTATGCACTGTTTTGGATTAAGGATTTTTATCATAACATCCAAGAGCTATCAAACAATTCTTTTGAAAAACTATTGCTCTCCTTTTATTTTTATTTTTATTTTTATGAATGGTTAATCATTATTGTGAGAGAAGTTGTCTTATTTTGGTATACTACACCCCATCGTTACTAATAATATCTTGCCACTCTAACGAGTGACTTATGACATTGTTTAAGAAATCAAAAAAGAAAAAATTATATGAAAAAAGGTTTGGTTCTTTTTGTTAAATTGGATAGAAGTAGTTAAAATTTGCTTATATATTTGACCAAAAAGTTTGAGACCTTTTTTTTGCTTATAATAGAGACTAGATAGAGTATATAATTAAAAGGGTCTTGCTAACTAGTACCCCAAGGGTTAAGAATTCCAATAAAAACAATTGTTTCTTGAAAAAATTAAATAGAACACACCTTTAAATATTGAATGTAACACTTTTCTTTTAGTTTCTTAACCAAGCCCTTAGGGTAATGATTAACATTCTCCTAATTAAAAAAAGCATTACAAAGTAGCATAAGTCAAAAGTATGAGATAGGTGCGATCATACCAGCACTAATGTGCCGGATCTCACCAGAACTCTGTAATTAAGCGTGCTTGAGTCAGAGTAGTACTAGGATGGGTGAGATCCTGAGAAGTCCTCGAGTTAAAAAAAAAAAGGAAAAGTATGAGATGAATAGATCAGATAACAATAAAATAAAAAATAAAAAAGGTTTGAACCATGCCCTCGAAATAAGGTTCAACTTCCTTAAATAGAGAAACCTTCAGACTTCAAAAGCTTTGGAATCCACGGACTTAAGCATATCTGAAATCCATGGATTTAATTGATCTTCAATTTTGGAAGATGCGTTTTAACTGTAGAACTTTTGACTTTAATTATTGTAGTCTGCCACGTGCCTGCCATTTTTATCCTACTGGTAAAAGACGACAAACATATATATACCTTTTTTAAAATGATCAAGATTAAAACACAAAGTCATGTAACTTTTTTAAGTGATCATGTAACGTTTTAAAACTATTAAATTAATTTTAACTTTAACCATCCAAGTATGGTTGTATGATATATATATATATATATATATTCCAATACAAAAAATATTATAAAGATATAAGATATAATAATCAGTGAGTTGCAACCCGTGTGTTGCATGGGTACAGAACTAGTAGGGGTTAACGAAAAAGAGGAGTCTTCTCTGTAAGTTTCTTTACAACACATGATTAGTTCCCAAGATGTTTTAATTGCCAATAGAATTGCAGTTGTGTTTGAATTTTATTCATTATTCTTTTTGAAACTCTTCTTAGTTCAAGTTTCACTCATTACCTTTTTTTTTCTATATGAACTTTGAGACACCCAGATGTCCCATTAAAGAACAATCTTATTTAACTAATCTTTAATCCGTTTATTAGCGTTAGTGCGATTATTACAAACGAAAATAATATAGTTGCGGAAACTAGAAAATTCAAAACTTAACAGCGGAATAAAAACATAAACGACGTATATACATAATATGTACAACAAGTCTCCAAAGTGTTGTTGATCCCAACAAAGGGATCATGATCCTAGAACAACTGTACAACTAATAAAGTAAAAGGACTGATAAACAAGTCACAGAACACAGGTCTCAGAAAAGATATAAAAACCTATACAGACAGCATCTTCCCACCCTGCTTCACGCAAAATACATCAAAATCCAAAATAACTCTCAGAGGCTCTCCCTAGCAGTCGCTATTGACATACCATATAAATGACGATATGGGTATCTGGAACTACCCTCGACATACCCTCGTCGCTGCTCCTCACGACCCTCAGGCAGAATCCTCTACAGGTAGTGCATCGGTCGGTGCTCCATATCACCGTCATTGTACAGCTGTTGTACGGTACATACAGAGAAAAAGGAATAGAGAAGGGAGATAAGCTACTATAACACCATAAAAAGGGTCGGGGCACAATACAACATGTTAACATACAATATAGATTTACACATAGCAACCATCTCGCAAGTCAACCGTTTGCAAAACATCCTCGATCCACTTCTAGTGTCAAAATCCTCTAAGGAGTCACACTCCTATGCATGTCGATCGATCACTCTTATAGGGAACTCCAATTCCCGGACATTCTCTTTTCCTCTATAACACTGGCCTCCCTTACCTAGAGAATGTCAGTTGGCTTGTCCAGGATACCGTTCCGCTCACCATGGCCAATAAGGGTGCTCCCCCCTATGAGCACATTCTCCAATAGGGATATCTTGGTCACCTCGGAAGGTCCACCTGCGACTGGAATACTTAAGGCCACACGTCGAGATAGCTAAGCCTCCACGGCGGTCTCGACACAGTGGGTGCAAATCACTAGTCTCTTGAAAACCATTCTAGAACAGACTACATCCCCAAGGTTCCCAGAACCGTCCCTGTCCATATTCTGTACCTGCACACAGGTACACCAACTTCGCGTGACTCCCAGTCACACGACCCGCCACTTAAGCAATTTATGCAATGCACAATCCACATTATGTTCTCAGAGCCCATACTCTGCAACATAATCCAATCTGGGTACTCGTGTACCGCAACTTTCACATAGATCCATATAATGTACCATCATGGTGTCAACTCGCTTTCTAACAGCACAATCAACAGAGACAGCCAACATATATTCAATATCAATAAATAAATTAAAACGAATATAATAGGCATGTTATCAGATATTACACATCAAACAACATAACATCCATAAACACATAAAGCAGATATTGTTGGAACCAAAGTAATTTGGATTAAATAATCTCTAAGTTTTGATGTTAACAAAAATGATTAAATTCGTATAGCAAAGTGTTAGCAATAATCTAACAAGTGCCTTCACCCTTGAAGGATCTCTGATTATATATATAAGTTAAAATGTTAAGTCTATTTACTTTGCAATCCGCGTCCATATATTATTCTATTCTTTGAATTGAAAGATTCCCTGAGTGGTCGAGTCCACTCTACCACTGGAAGGATTTTCTTTTACTCAAGTGCCACGTCAGTGGATGAGCGCTTGAATGCCTTCTAGTAGACGGAGAAATCCCTCTCAAGTAGACGCGAGTTACTATCCGAGAATAACATTAATTTACTAGTGCCACGTCACTGGACGGAGATTTTAAGTAACTCAAGTTCTGGCAAGACCGTTGTTTGAAGTAGACGTAGAATTGTTGCCACGTCAGTGGACGGAGCCTCAAAACTCTTCTTACTTACCTTGCCCTTTTCAAATGTTTTGATGGACGAAGTATTTGACCTTTAATATCTTATTCAAATCAATCTGAACCAAAGTGAATTTATTTCATATGATTGATATTTATTTCAAATATATAATGGTTCTTCTCATTTGCTATTAACGGTTTTATTATCTTTTTTCTATGAGAGAGACATAGTACATATAAGGAATTGCAAAAAGCAATATAGTACAATGCAACACGACTTGTACCCTGTCACCTTTTACGCTGGAATAGCTGGAATTTGTACAAGGAAGGCAAGACAGTTTTTCAAGTTGCATTTGCTCAGAGGTATGCCATTTCATACAAGAATATTGTCATATAGTATAAAGGCCACGAGCAAGCTGAGTCACAACGGATATTACATTGTTGATTCTATCCCTAAACGGAAAATTCAAATACAACTGTTGATGATTTTGAAGAGAAGATCAAGGTCTCTATAAATAGAAGACCAAGGCTTTTGAAGAAAGTACTTTTGCGCATATACAGAAATCTCAAGAAATCTCTTGCGAGCAAACATTCTTTTATTCTTTCTGAAAGAAAAATCTGTAATATCTTAATTTGAATATTGCTATAACATTTATCTGATCTTAAACTTTCACATTCTCACACATAGTGAGTTAGAAGATCAAAGAAACCAAAAACTCTTTGTTAGAGGTAGAGCCTGAAGAGGCTTGGTAAGAAAGGAATACTTGTGAGCCTGAAGAGGTGTTGAATACTTGCTGTAATCTATTTGGAGAATAGTGGAGAAAACCTTCAAGTAGAAGGGATTGGACGTAGCTCTTGGTTGGAAAAGAGTGAACCAGGATAAAACAACTTGCGTGAATCTTCTAATCCCTTACCTCTTTAGTTTTACGTGTTTATAGTAACTGTGGGGATTTGAACTTGAATTTGTTATTCTTTCAAAAGTTTGTTTTTCTGTATGCTTGATTCTGTTTCAATATCTTTGTGTGAGAAAACTGTTCTTGAAAAGGTTGTTTTCAAAAAATATTAACAAACACAATTCAACCCCCCCCCCCCCCCCCAATTCCTCTTGTGTTTGCATGTGTCAACTTCAGTTGGTATCAGAACTCAGTCTCGAAAGGGTTGAGCATCTAACAAGTGCTGAGGAAGTACGATCCTATAACCATGGATGCAGAAGGACAAGCTATCAACAGACCTCCACTCTTTGATGGAACTGACTATGATTATTGGAAGAAGAGAATGATGGCCTTCCTAGATGCGCAGAACTTAGACACCTGGGAACTGATTGAGAATGGCTATTCTGAGCCAAGAGGTGAAGAAGGAGCAGTCTTGGCTAGAGCAGATTGGAGTGTAGATCAAAAGGCTAAACATCAACTAAATCTCAAGGCCAAACATTACTTGATGTGTGCCATTACCAGATCAGAACATGATAAGGTTCACAGCTGCAACACAGCAAAAGAAATCTAGGATACACTGGCTCTTGCTCATGAAGGGTCATCACAAGTGAAGGAGTCAAAGATAAGCATGCTGGTACTCCAGTATGAACTCTTCAAGATGACTGATCATGAGAGTATAGATCAGATGTTTGGAAGATTTCAAACAATAACAAACAGTCTCAGATCTCTAGGAAAAATATATGAGAATAGAAATCATATCAGAAAGATTCTGAGAAGTCTCTCCAACCAGTGGAGACCAAAGGTCACTGCCATTCAAGAAGCTAAGAATCTGAACACTCTCTCTCTGGAAGAGCTTCTAGGGTCATTAAAAGTTCATGAGCTTGAACTAAATGAAGAAGACTATTCCAGAAAGGGAAAATCCATTGCTTTAAAGGCAAAGAAAGCAAGCTCTTCAAAAGTCCTCAAAGCTGCTGAGTCTTCAGATGATGCTGAATCTTCAGACAGTGATGATGGGTCAGATGAAGATGAATTATCTTTCATCTCCAGAAAGATACAACATATGTGGAGAAGGAAAGGTAACTTCAAGAGAAAGCCGTTCAACAAGAAATTTTCTAAGGAGAAATTAGACTCCAAAGAAAAAGGTCCACCTCTGTGCTTTGAATGCAAAAAGCCAGGCCATTTCAAAGCTGACTGTCCTGACTTAAAAGAGAAGAAGAAGTTCTTCAAGAAAAAGAATGGCTTAATGGCTACATGGGAAGACTTGGACTTATCCTCATCAAATGAAGAAGAGGAAGCTGAGGAAGAGGCAAACATTTGCCTCATGGCTGACACATCATCAGAAAATGAGTACACTAATGATGATGAGGTAACAGATTCTGAACCTTCTACTCTCAAAAATGCTTTTGATGAATTACTGCATGACTCATCCATACTATCTCATGAATACAAAAGTCTTAAAAAGAAGTTTCCAAAATTAACAAAAGAATATGAAAGAGTCTACATTGAAAAACAAAGCTTAGTCTAAGAAAATGATAAGCTAAAATCAGAGAATGTCAGTCTAACTGACAAATCTGAATGTGAGCCTGACAATTCTTGTGAAGTTGCAAAACTGAAACAAGATGTAACATACTTGACAGACACTTTGTCAAAATTTGTAGGAGGCTCAGATAAGCTTAGTCTTATCCTAAGGTATTATAGGTCACCATTTGATAAATCTGGCCTTGGTTATGACGATAAGAAGCATGAGGCATCTTACATTAAGTCAAAACCACCTATGTAGCAAAGAGCTTCAAAAGCTCCAACTAGGTATGCTAAAGCCAAATCAGGCCCATCCAACACCTTTTGTAAAGTGTGTGGAAAAAGTGGGCATTCTACATCTAGATGCATACATAATAGAAATACTAAATATTCTCGTCCAAAGAAAACTAACATGAAAGGACCCAAGTCTGTTTGGGTACCTAAGGACAAGATAATACCTGTTGCAGATTTGCTTAACAACAGGAAAGAAACAAACGTCCTGGTACTTGGACAGTGGATGCTCACGTCACATGACGGGAGAAAAGTATATGTTCCAAGACCTTAGACATAAGGATGGTGGCTGGGTGACATTTGGAGGAAACCAGAAAGGAAAGATCACTGGTATAGGTAAAATTGGTAAACATCCTTTTCCCTTCATTGATAATGTTCTTTTAGTGGAGCATAAGTCAATTATGTGACAGTGGATATGATGTCTCTTTTAATAAAAACATGTGTTATGTCAAGAAGAATGATGGATCAATCTTATTCACTGCTAAGAGGCAAAACAATTTGTACAAAATTGACTTGGAAGACCTCTCAAATCAGAGTGTCTCATGTTTAGTGTCCATTGAAGATGAGTGACAGATTTGGCATAAAAGGCTAGGTCATGCAAGCTTGAGATTAATCTCAAAGCTAAATAAGCATAACCTCGTGAGAGGATTACCAAACCTTAAGTTCAAATCTAATGCTCTCTGTGATGCATGTCAGAAGGGAAAACAAGTCAAAGGTTCTTTTGAATCTAAGAATATTGTTAGTACCAAGAGACCACTAGAACTGCTACACCTTGATCTTTTTGGTCCAATAAGGACTGCTTCTATCAGTGGTAAGAAATATGGTCTAGTCATTATAGATGACTATACTAGATGGACATGGGTTATGTTCCTTGCTCACAAGGATGAGTCCTTCAAGGTCTTCTCTGTATTCTGCAAACGTGTACAGAATGAAAAGGGCATGTGCATAGCTTCAATTAGAAGTGACCATGGGGGAGAATTTGTCAATGAGCTATTCAATGAGTTTTGTGAAGAAAGTGGTATTCAACACAACTTCTCAATACCAAGAACACCACAGCAAAATGGTGTGGTAGAGAGAAAGAACAGATCTCTTCAAGAGATGGCTAGGACTATGCTCAATGACAATTCTGTCCCTAAGCACTTCTGGGCTGAAGCTGTGAACACTACCTGCTACATTCAGAACAGAATATACATTAGACCTATTCTGAATAAGACTCCCTATGAATTGTGGAAAGGTAGAAAACCCAACATATCTTATTTTCATCCTTTTGGATGTAAATGTTATATTTTGGATACAAAAGATCAACTTGGTAAATTTGATGCTAAGGTAGATAATGGAATTCTACTAGGATTTTCTGAAACCTCAAAAGGATTTAGAGTGTATAACTCAAGAACTTTAATAGTAGAAGAATCTATACATGTTAGATTTGATGACAAACAGCCTGATAAGAAATTATCAGAGCTAGATGAAGCTATTGCAGATCTTGAATTAAACATCTCAGGAGAGACAACAGAAGTTAAAGCTGATGATCAAGTTGAAGACATTTCTCATCAACCAGAAACATCCACCTCTCAACAAGACAATGTTCAGAGAACCTGGCATTTCCAGAATTATCATCCACCGGATCAAATCATTGGAAATCTAAGTGATAAGCTAAGAACCAGATCAACCTTCAGAGAGCAAGAAGATTCTGCATTAGTCTCTGAATTGGAACCAAAGACAGTGGACGAGGCTCTGCTGGACAATGGTTGGATCTTAGCAATGCAAGAAGAACTAAACCAGTTTGAAAGGAGTGATGTTTGGACTCTAGTAACCCTACCTAAGGATAAATCTATTATAGGAACAAAATGGGTTTACAGAAACAAGCTTGATAAGAATGGTAAGGTTATAACAAATAAAGCAAGATTAGTTGCACAAGGTTACTCTCAAGAAGGTATCGATTATACTGAAACCTTTGCACCTGTTGCTAGATTAGAAGCAATCAGAATTTTACTTTCATTTACTGCACATCATAATATTATGCTTTTCCAAATGGATGTAAAAAGTGCTTTTCTAAATGGTTTTATCAATGAAGAAGTTTATGTTATGCAACCTCCGGGTTTTGAGAGTGAAACCCAACCTGAACATGTATATAAGCTTAAGAAAGCTTTATACGGCCTAAAACAAGCCCCAAGAGCTTGGTATGATAGGCTAAGTTCATTTCTGATGGATGATGGCTTTAACAGAGGAAAGGTTGATACAACCTTGTTTAGAAAGTCAATTAAATCCAACTTCATAGTAGTACAGATTTATGTAAATGATATTATATTTGGTGCTACTAATGAATCTTTGTGCAAAGAATTTTCAAAGCTAATGCAGAAAGAGTTTGAAATGAGCATGATGGGAGAACTCAAATTCTTCCTTGGGCTTCAAGTCAAACAATCTATGGACGAGATGTACATCCATCAAACTAAGTATACAAAGGAATTACTCAAAAAGTTTAAGATGGATGACTGCAAACCTATGAACACTCCTATGCATCCCACGTCCATATTGAACAAAGATGATAAAGAGAAAAAGGTAGATCAGAAGGTATACAGAGGTATGATTGGATCTCTCTTATATTTAACTGCTTTTAGGCCTGATATTATGTTCAGTGTTTGCTTATGTGCTCGATTTCAATCTGATCCTAGAGAATCTCATTTATCAGCAGTTAAAAGAATTTTTAGATATTTAAAAGGTACTACTAATCTTGGTCTGTGCTTTAAGAAAGATGAAGATTACAGATTAGTTGGCTTTTGTGATGCTGACTATGCTGGAGATAGAATTGAAAGAAAAAGCACCAATGGAGGATGTCACTTCATTGGAGCTAACCTAGTATCATTGTCAAGCAAAAGGCAGAGTACCATTGCTCTATCAACTGCTGAAGCAGAATACATCTCAGATGCAAGTTGCTGCTCACAACTTCTCTGGATCAAACACCAATTGGAGGACTACAATGTGTTTGTAAGTAGTATTCCACTTATGTGTGATAATACTGCTGCAATCAATTTATCTACGAATCCAATTCTGCATTCTAGAGCTAAACATATAGAAATCAAACATCATTTTATTAGAGACTATGTGCAAAAAGGTGTTTTTGATATTCAATTTGTAGATACTAACCATCAATGGGCATATATCTTTACTAAACCTCTTGCTGAGGACAGATTTATTTTCATTAGAAAACATCTTAACATGTTGTATGTGGTTTGATTTGGTATATTTGTTGATTGCATGTTTTCATTGCACGTCCACTAGTTTTGGCGTCCAGATCACGTGTAGTCTACGCGTCCACTACTGTTGGTGTGCCGCATCCACTACATATGTTTCTACGCGTCCACTCTCAATCTTGTGTGGACTCGTCTATGCATAAAAAAAAATTTTATTGCATTAATTTGTCTCTGGACATATTTATTTTAAAAACGTTTGGTTTTAATTATTTCCTTGCTGAGTCAGCTACTTCCATCAATCCCATCATAACTTTTTACGGTCCCAATATACCAACGCCGTTTTTCACTAAAGACATGTCTTGTCAATCATTTCCTTTTGAATTTTCTTTGAAAACTGTTAGTATTCGGAACTCTTTAAAAGTAACCTCTTTCCCTCTGAAAAACCTTTCGCTACTCTTCATCCCTGTCAACCACTCTCTGAAATTTTCGAATTCTCTGTTCTTCAAACCTTAACTCTTTTACTCAACAATGGCTTCAACCTCTACTCCCGTGCCTACTTTTGCAACTGACATCATGAGTATTGCTGTGGAACATCATTTCGATTTTGAAATTCTAAGTGAATACAACTTGGATGTAAGTAAATTTATCAGCGCCGCTGGTTGGGATGGATTATTTCTGGAAAAGGTCTCAATATATCCCGACTTGATAAGGGAATTCTGGAGAAGACCGAAGATTTCTGAAACAGAAGTTGTAGGGTTTGTTATGGGAAAGAAGATAACAGTATCCGAGAAAACCATTTCTGACGCTATTATTTGTGCTCAAGAAGGTTTGGTCTTTATAGATAATTGGGAAGAAGACCTAGGCGGTACAGAGACCATTATTGTTACACTAATGAGGCAAGACACTGTGAGAACTCACTCATGGAAATCATCTGAAATGAAGGATCATATCAGGATTCTTCACCAAATCCTGAACAAGGTGGTGCTTCATAAGGCAGGGTCTAAGGGCAACTTGTCTGCCCTCCATAAATTTTGTCTTTGCAACATGGTCTTTGAAACAAAGATAAATCTGCCATGGATCCTGTTTCATCGCTTCAAGGATGCCATTACCTATAGGGAATCCGCCTCACACATCACCTTCTCTCATCTTCTATCAAAAATATTCAAACAGTAAGGCTTGTATGATGATCTGAATGCAAAGCCTCAAGAAGAACAAGAAAAAATCCTTCGTTCGAAAGGAATGCAAGCTACTATTTTTGGGAGAAGCAACCTCAGTGGCATGCATCTTGACACTTACAAGCAAGTTGAAATGGCCAAACATGAGGAGAAGATGAAGATAAAAGAAGAATCAGTTGAGGCTAACAATGCTGCAACCCTTGGTCTCAAGAGAGGAACCAAGAGGAAGACAATGGCCGTCAGGAAGCCTAATCCTAATAGGCCTACCAGAGGCATTGTGCTTAATGAGCCTAGAGCTGAGGCTCCTCAACCTGTTCCTCAACCTGCTCCCAAGAGAGCAAGGAAGCTGGTGTTGCCTCAAGATGAGGATGATGAAGATGATAATGTCCCTCTGGGAACAGCCTTGAAGAGGAAAGCAAGTGATGCTGCTACTGATGCTGCTATGCCTACCAAGAGGAGGCAACCTGCAAGAAAAGCAAGGAGCTTTGCATCCTCTGAGGTAAACACTTCTGCTGAAGTTCCTGTAAATATAGCAGAAGATGTTCATAATGTAAATACTGTGAATGATAGTGTCCCTACTCCTAAAGTAGGATTTTTTGATGATGTATATAGACCTACTTTACCCACACCACAACCTTCACCACAAAAAGCCCAGACTGACCAAACCACAACCCCATCCTCACCACAAAGCACCCCAAACCAATTGACCATACCACAACCTTCACCAATCAAAACCATCTTTCCACATATAATACCTAACTCTGACCCCTGGTTTCATCAAAAGGATGATGGAATTTGCCGAGGTGCCCCCTTTCCTAAACCCCTCAGAAAACTCTTTCCACCCCTTGTACCCTCATCCACTCTCTTTGCTAATCAATTTGAGAATTGGGCTCAGGTCAAGAGAGATTGGAGAGTTTTGTTTCATACTCACCAACCAGACCCTGAGATTGACCCTGACACTCCTCTCACAAGGTGGTACCCACATGCTAAATATGAATATGTACCTTATGAGGACTACCCCTGGACCACCAAATATCCAAACTCTCAGCCTCCCAAAGGACCCTTTCCATCTGAAATGAACAACCAACATGGCCCTCTCCTTACCCATCTACCCCTTAACCGTTTCCCACAAAGAAAAATTTACCCCAACCTCACAAAAACCCCACCTCTAATTCCTCATACTGGTGGAGTAGAAAGACACATCATTCCAGTATGGGAGACTGACTCTAAAAGGAAAGGCTGCCTACCATTCCAGAGAAAAGAGCCAGATCTTCTGAGCACAATCCAATCATACTGGATGGCAACACAAAATGGAGGAAATTCGAACATCCCAGCATCTATGGAAGAGCATCTGACCCCTTCACAGATCAGCTTTTCTATAATATACTGAAATGGGAGTTCAGCTACTTCCAAGTAGAAAGAGCTGCACATTGTGTTCCTCTAACCTGGCTTAGGCATAATAAGGAAACACGTGTAGGCATTGCTCCCTACCCTATCTGTCCTAGGCTTGGCATGATAGACCTCAACAAGGACAAGGATAGGAAGTGCAGAAGAAACAAGGGAGTCATGCCTGAAGCTCACTCTGCTATGCTGGATGTATCTAAAGAAACTTTTGATTACTCCAAGCTCGAGTATTATCTGTATATGGAGGATCTGAAGAATGTTGGAGAGATGATAGCTGCTGATTACTGGAAGTCTCACATAATTCACTGCACCAGGGAAGCTTCATCTTCTGGTCTTTCTCAGGAAGAGAAGAAATAAATTCCCAAGATCAGAGAAAAGTGTGGACTCTCCAAGCTAAGGCACATGATATACAAAGATCTGTGGGCACTCCCAATTACCAGCAGGGATGTGGAGGAAATTACTCCTATCCACTGGGCAAGAGATGTCCCTCAGAAATCTGTAAAAGCTGCCACTGCCTCTCCAGCAACCTCATCCTCTGAACCTATAGCTGAGGAGTTGATTGTAGAAGGCCCTGAACTTAATGCTGAAATGTCTTCTCAACCTGGTTCAGTTGAACCTCCATCTGCACAAGCTGAGCAGTCTGCTGAGGTCTGTGTCTCTAAGCAAGGTGCTGAGTCTGCTAAGACTTCATCTCAACCATTAGCTCTTGCTATGGTTAATCCTCCAGCCCAAGCTCAAGACACTGTCTCTGACACTGCTGGGAGCTCAAGACAACTTTCCTTGCCACCAAATCTTGAAGACATCATTGGAAGAATTGTTGATGATAAGGTTGGAAAGCTAGTTGAAGAAAAGACTGAACAAATGGCTCAACAAATTGAAGAAAGGGTGCAGAAGCAAGTTCCAGATACTCTGGTCCCTACAAATGCCATGGTGACTCAAATGTTGGCTCTGCTGATGGACTTTCAGAGGAATCCAAATCCAAATCCTAACCAACCCCCTCCACCTCCTCCTTCTACCTAAAATTTTTTTTTCCTTCTTTGTTATCTCTATTTTATTTTTAGTTTGCTGACAATGATGGTCCACTTCCTTTTACCTTTTTGTCTGATGACAAAAAAGGGGGAGAAAGGAAAGATTAAATTTTATACAGAGAATGTTATACAGAGACATTTTTTTGTGAAAAAGTACATTGTTGTCTGCATATGCATAAGTTTATTCTATTAAATATTCATCTTGTTGATACTATGCCTTGACTTTATGCTTATGCCTATTTTTTGGTCTAAAGTCAACTATGCTTTGATACTGCTTTGAACTGCTTAGTCTCAAATGTTTTAATAAGCTGCTATCTTGGTCTGATAACTTATATTATATTGCAAATAAGACTTAGCTTCATATGCCTTAACTGCTTTGGTCTGATGAATGCTTTGTCTTAGGGGGAGCCTTGTAAGCTCTCTTAGACTTTGCAAAATAAATTTATTAGTTTTTGTCATTATCAAAAAGGGGGAGATTGTTGGAACCAAAGTAATTTGGATTAAATAATCTCTAAGTTTTGATGTTAACAAAAAGGATTAAATTTGTATAGCAAAGTGTTAGCAATAATCTAACAAGTGCCTTCACCCTTGAAGGATCTCTGATTATATATAAGTTAAAATGTTAAGTCTATTTACTTTGCAATCCTCATCCATATATTATTCTCTTCTTTGAATTGAAAGATTCTCTGAGTGGTCGAGTCCACTCTACCACTGGAAGGATTTTCTTTTACTCAAGTGCCACGTCAATGGACGAGCGCTTGAATGCCTTCTAGTAGACGGAGAAATCCCTCTCCAGTAGACGCGAGTTACTATCCAAGAATAACATTAATTTACTAGTGCCACGTCACTGGACGGAGATTTTAAGTAACTCAAGGTCTGGCAAGACCGTTGTTTGAAGTAGACGTAGAATTGTTGCCACGTCAAATGTTTTGATGGACGAAGTATTTGACCTTTAATATCTTATTTAAATCAATCTGAACCAAAGTGAATTTATTTCATATGATTGATATTTATTTCAAATATATAATAGTTCTTCTCATTTGCTATTAACAGTTTTATTGTCTTGTTTCTATGAGAGATACATAGTACATATAAAGAATTGCAAAAAGCAATATAGTACAATGCAACACGACTTGTACCCTGTCACCTTTTACGCTGGAATAGCTGGAATTTGTACAAGGAAGGCGAGACAGTTTTTCAAGTTGCATTTGCTCAGAGGTGTGCCATTTCATACAAGAATATTGTCATATAGTACAAAGGCCACAAGCAAGCTGAGTCACAACGGATATTACATTGTTGATTCTATTCCTAAACGGAAAAATTCAAATACAACCGTTGATGATTTTGAAGAGAAGATCAAGGTCTCTATAAATAGAAGACCAAGGCTTTTGAAGAAAATACTTTTGCGCATATACAGAAATCTCAAGAAATCTCTTGCGAGCAAACATTCTTTTATTCTTTCAGAAAGCAAAAGTCTGTAATATCTTAATTTGAATATTGCTATAATATTCATCTAATCTTAAACTTTCACATTCTCACACATAGTGAGTTAGAAGATCAAAGAAACCAAAAACTCTTTGTTAGAGGTAGAGCCTGAAGAGGCTTGGTAAGAAAGGAATACTTGTGAGCCTGAAGAGGTGTTGAATACTTGCTGTAATCTATTTGGAGAATAGTGGAGAAAACCTTCAAGTAGAAGGGACTGGACGTAGCTCTTGGTTGGAAGAGAGTAAACCAGGATAAAACAACTTGCGTGAATCTTCTAATCCCTTACCTCTTTAGTTTTACGTGTTTATACTAACTGTGGGGATTTGAACTTGAATTTGTTATTCTTTCAAAAGTTTGTTTTTCTGTGTGCTTGATTCTGTTTCAATATCTTTGTGTGAGAAAACTGTTCTTGAAAAGGTTGTTTTCGAAAAATATTAACAAACACAATTCAACCCCACCCCCCCCCCCCTCCCCCTCCCCTTCTTGTGTTTGCCTGTGTCAACTTCAGATATCACATGCAACCTCAAGCAGATAAACTTAAAATACTATTTTGCCCTAATGTCGACAAGTATACGATAATTAAACCCAAAGTATCATTTCAAAACCATTTTCAAGTGGGGTTTAACCACCATCGACTACACGACAACTAGTAGGGTCTGAGCACCCTACACAGACAAAATATCATGCTATATCGAGCTTGCCTCCCCGGCGTGATAGTCACTTTCTCCCACCTTACTGACGTGTGTACTTTCCCGTAAATGCTCTGAATGCCTCTGTGTTATCGGTACGCTTTCCAACATAACCTCGAATCTGATATTGACACCACCGGTATGTGTATTGGACCAAAAATTGTCCCTAGCACACGCATTAGGTCCAAAAATAGCCAGAAAGACCAAAACAACCACCAAATCAACGACAAGGTTCCAATCAATGAACCAATTTGAATCAAAGCATGAAATTGAAGGAGGAACTTACAATAACAGCGGCTGTACAATACAAAGTCATATTTGTCTCCACTCCCATGGTCGATTCCAGGTCTACTGATTCGGCAAAAAAACTCGTAAAAGCCTAAAATGCACCGAAAACGATATCAGGACTAAGAGTAAGAGTAGAATGAATTTAAATAGATTAAAAAGGATAAATTTCGACGGAGTAGACTCCGACATACCTTGACAAAGCTAACATACAAAGACGTAGCTACGAAGAAATCGAAGCCACTAGCACGAATACGCGATCGGTTCGAAATTTCGACATGATTAAGCCTTAAAACATGTTTAATCATTTCCTCATACACTAATCGAGAAAATAGGGCGTTACAAACTTAGTCATAACATGTTATAGATTGTTATATTAATAAGTTCGATCAAAATTGAATTGGATGCATCTTGAATGTTTTCATTACTGTCCAGTATTATATTAATTATCCTAGTGAACAATATGTCTGAGGGCACGTTATCACTTTCTGAGTTTTATAACTTAAGGATGACCTTACATATATAAACTACCAGATATTGGAGTGGTGACTTTAGAAAATTGAAAGTCAACAAATTTGGACGCAAGCAATAAGTTCAACGAACTTGCTTTACATTTTGTTTTAGTAAATATTAATTCGTTGGGTTTTTCACGTGATTTTACTGATAATGTCAATGCTTATGGTTTGCGATTAGAGTGATGTGTGCAAAATTTCCAATTATGAAGTTGATTACTGAATTAAATTACAAATACATTTCTCAACTTTTGCACCCAACCAAAGTTGTTTATCGTTGAAGAATTATATGCACATTTTAATATACTTCAATAAAGGTTGTGACATTATTAAACACTTTATTTTTAAAAGGTTAAACTAATATTCTAGTCCCTATACGTGACATTAATTCTGAATTTGATCCCTACACGGAAAAAAAAAATTAATTGAATCAGTCCTTATACGTTCAATCGTTACCTGTTTGATCCCTGCCCCATCTGAACTGTAACGTGAAGTGCTTATGTGGATATTAATATTTTGAAACCTGATATCCACCTCACCAACACTCTAACACTCTCCTCCACCTTGAATTAGTGAAGCACTAATTCCTCTTCCCTCCATTCCCTGCACTCTTTGTTGTTCACTTGACCAAAGCTTCTCCTCACTTCATTTCACGATACGGTCACTCCACCATTATTGTAAGCAAAAGATAAGACTCATTCAAGCCAATAGGATAAAGGAGCACTAGGATAGAAATGGTATTTTGTTTTTTGGTGGCAGGGAGTTATATATACGTAAAAGTGGGGAATCTTTTGTATTTTGTTTGATGCCTCATTGGTCTTTAAGCTGCCTTTTTTTTTTTTTTTGTAGGATCACTCTCTTATGTGCTATTAATGCATCATACGAATATGTACTTGATAATGTGCTTTTATGCACTTTGATATGTTAGTTATGGATTTGTGCTTATCAGTTATTATGTTACTGGTTTAACAACATTGTTACCTTATTGTTAATTACATTGTTAATGTTAACTACACTACACTGGATTAATTTACAGGTTTAGAACTTGGTGGTTTAATTTGATGGTTTAGTGATTTATTGTTACACTCCTTACGGGTTTACTAACTGGTTTAATTTACTGGTTTTGCTTACCAGTTTATGTTTCTGGTTTAGTTGACTGGTTTATGTTTTTGGTTTAGTTTAGTTTACAGTTTGCTTTAATTTAGTTTATTTTTGTTCTCTGCTACATACACGGTTTCACTGTAACATGGAACATTTTGAGATGCGAAAAAAACCAAATAGACATATACCATACCATATATTGTCACAATGAACCATTACATACTTTTAGCTCCTCCTGCCGTTAGCACGAGTTGTGCAACTCTCTATTGCTTCAGACTCCCATTCTCGTGGAGAAGGAGAAGCTGTGAAATGATGAAGGCAAAGGCGTTGGAGTGGTCTATTTAGGGTTGGAGGGGAAACTAGGTGGAGGTCAAATATGGAGCTGGAGGTCCATGTAAGCACTTAATGTTACACGTCATAACGTTAGAAACCGCAGCCTAACGTTGGTGAATGACAGGAACCAAATATATAACAATTGCACGTATAGAGACTGATTTAATAAAATAAAAAATTTATGTAGGGACCAGATTAAGAATTGATGTCACATATAAGGACTAAAATATTATTTTAACCTTCTGAAAATTAATCAATCGATTTGGAAGTGGAGAAAATGACACACAGCTGACGAACAATATGTTCTTGAATTTACAATGAATACAAAAATAGTTTGAAAGAAAATAAATGATACAATGGGTCAATGAAAAACTCTTGTCACCTGAACTGTTTTACAGTATGTCATTACCCAATTTTCTGGAATTTAGACAGCATAAGATAAATGGGTGAAAGTATTTGATAGTATTCTGAAATTCCATGAGCAAGAATAACAAACATGGAGTGTTTTTCTCCGAAAGTTCAAGTTATTACCTTTTTTTTTTTCCAGGGTGGCTTGAAAATAAATTAGATACAATGTACAAAAACAAGAACTTACTACACAATTATCATGACGTATGATAAAGAACCCTCTACTTTTAAGGACGGATAGGCATAGCTCATATCGATCGGGACGCATCACGATAAAGCCTAAATAAAGTGAAACAGAATATTTTTCACTTGAATGAACAAAGGTGAAATATATATGAGTCGTGATAGCTGAACACAGCGGGCGACACCAAATACGCGACATCTTGCTACAGTGGCGCACTGTAGCAGCCACTGTAGCACGCTTTTTTTTTTTTTTTTTAATTTTGCCTTTTTTAAAAAGATAAAAATTTTATTTCTAAAAAAATCCATTCACCAGATAATGAACTGAATTTACCAGATATTTGTACCTGATTCACCAGATATTTACACATACTTAACCAAAAATTTTATCTCAAAAAACCCATTCACCAGATAATGAACTGAATTCACCAGATATTTGTACCTGATTCACCAGATATTTATACATACTTAACGAAAAATTTTATTTCCAAAAAAAAAAACGCATTCACCAGATAATAAACTGAATTCACCAGATATTTGTACCTGATTCACCAGATATTTGCACATACTTAACTAAAAATTTTATCTCAAAAAAACCCATTCACCAGATAATGAACTAAATTCACCAGATATTTGTACCTGATTCACCAGATATTTACACATACTTAACCAAAAATTTTATCTCAAAAAAACTCATTCACCAGATAATGAACTAAATTCACCAGATATTTGTACCTGATTCACCAGATATTTACACATACTTAACGAAAAAATTTATTTCCAAAAAAAAAACGCATTCACCAGATAATAAACTGAATTCACCAGATATTTGTACCTGATTCACCAGATATTTGCACATACTTAACCAAAAAATTTATTTCTAAAAAAAACTCATTCACCAGATAATGAACTGAATTCACCAGATATTTGTACCTGATTCACCAGATATTCACACATACTTAACAAAAAAAAATTATTTATAAAAAAAAACATTTAAAAAAAAACTAAATTTTTTTTTAAAAAAAAAAAAAAAAAAAACCCCCCCCCGCTCCAGTGCCGCACAGTGCAGCTACAGTGCCGCATAATGCGGCACATACGGTGTCGCCCGTATTGATGTCGATTTTTGTGTTCAGCTAGCTTTTCTCAATATATATTTCATTTCTTTGGTTCGAGTTCAATCAACATTGAAAACAAAATGGGAAGGCCTATAATAGCAACGCATGTAGCTCTTCCAAAGAATCAAAGCTTTCATGACCGAAGCTAAAAAAAAAAGATTATGCTGATAATCTATTTTCAAATAATCGATTATTATGATAATCGATTATAATCAGAATCAGTTTTTGTTTGGATATATTTGCAGAAAAGCGATTTTAAAATAATCTATTTCGTTTGGGTGGTATTGGTACAAAAATAATCACTTTTACATAGTAAATTATGAAAAAGAGTATGAAAATATTTGTTTATAATATTATTTTTTTTAACATTATATTTATTTTATATCTTGTCATCAAAATAAAGGTGTATTTCCAAAATCTCACAATTTAAAAGAATCAACACATATAGAAAAAGAAGAAAAAATAGAAGGAAAAAGAAAAAGGAAAAAAAGAGAAAAAGACCAAATGAAAGCCACTACAAGAAATTCGGTGATTAGCTATGGCAAATTTGATAGATAATTCGTAGTTAATCTCTAGCAAACAAATTTAGCTACATATTAGATACAAAATAGCTACAGAATTGGCGGTAGCATAAATTGAGAGGCAAATTAGCTAGGAAAATTTTCCTAGCTAATGCATAGCTAATCTTAAAAAAGTTCTAACTATTTGATAGTTAATCCCTAGTGATATGTTGTTATCAATTGTTTTTTTCTAGTTAAATAGCTACAATATTGTCGTAGCGATTTTGTAACCAATCTATAGCTAAAATTTGATAGCAATTTTGTAGTTAATTCGTAGCTAATTCAAAGATAATTAAAAAAAAATTGTGGCTAAATTGGTCCCAAACACCTCTTCTGAAGACCAATTTAGAACTACATAATCCACCTAATCAAAGGGACAAGGGATACATTTTCTTTCTTTCTTTCTTTCTAGTTAAATGGTTTGCTTCAAATTCCTCACATACAATAGATTGAAACAAACACCTGTATTATCTATTTTTCAGCAGATGAAACTGAAATTTGTTTCATTCAACGCTAATAAGTCTTTAAAGGATGAATAATTATCTGTGCCTCTAATTTGAAAAGCATGAAAATAATAGCAGGCAATACCACAAGTGGTAGAAACACATGGTAAGGAATCTTGATGAAAGGTCTTCTTCCAATGCATCCTTATGCCTCTCTTTCCATTCTCCCCACAAGTAACTGTCAATTTCAGATGAGAAGGGATCAATGTATAACTCCATAAGTTCATAAATGAGAATACAGACAAATATAAGAATAGGAAAATAAATAGTAATAATAGAAGCAAACATGGATAATATAATAGGCATCAATATTGGAATAGAAGTAAGGAGAAAAAAAACAGAGACAGAGCACTGCTTATGAAGCAGAAAATGCTAATACATGCACTAGGCAGCATCAGTAAGCACGTTATGGATTAAGTTTAAACTTTAAATGAATTATTATACACAGATTTTAGGCTAAGGATATAATTTAATGTTCTAAGGACAAAACAAGTTCCCTTGAATGGTTATTGGATTTGGACCAATAGAGAAGTTTAGTCATTGACCACGGGAGGAATTGGTAATTATTTAGATGAAAAGCTAACTCATGATTTTATGCTTTTAAAATGATTTGTTTGTTTGAGGTGTAGTATACTGCACTCAGTAAATTATGTGATATATTTTGACTTACACGTCAGACTTCATGACCAATCACATTCTTGAAAGCTAATTAACCCCTAGGAACTTCATTATAAATTGCTGAATAAGAAAACAATTTAATAAAGGTATTGCCAAATCAACAATTGCAAAAAATTAAGGTATTGATCCATCACACCCCACTCCAACAGGAAGGAGACTAGACCGAGCAAGAGCATGGGCCTAATTACCAAAGCCAAGTACTTGCATAATGCATATATAACACACAAATTCTTGTAGTGTATCAAACTTCTCTTTAAACACCTGGAAACAAATATTGTAGCTAGGACAAGACTAGAATATTGAGCATGTTTCAAACCAGCAAAAAATTCAGCAACCTTTCTCGGGTACCAGACCTTCCAAACCATCGCAAAGACTAGGACCAAAACCAGCTTATTGGTTAAGTCATTCAAGCACAAGACCCGGAAAGCACAATAAAAAGATGGCAGCAGTGCAGAAATTAAAATTAACATATACATGGCAGCACTGCAGCACCTTTATAATCCCAAATACTAATGGAAATAGATGTCATCTGCATAAAATTAGATTCCAAATAAAGAGAGCAAATGGGGAAAACATATGATGACATTGCAAAACAATAAATAAAAGGGTAGAAACAAAATAAATGTGAGGAGATCATGGCACATTCAAGGAAGTAAACCCCTGTATATGTCAAATTCTAATATTGATAGCTTCAAATTGATTCTGAGGCTTTTATGCTACATCAACTATGCATTTATCCTCATAAATTATCAAATTAGCAAGCAATCTTGTTGGATCATGCTACTCCTGGTCCGTTAGACTCATTAAGTAATAGAAGGTCTTGAAATTCCTTGTAGTGTTCGGCCATGGCCATTTAGGTATAGGAGATCTATTACATGAATTACTAGCAATATGGAGATAAAGGTCACAGTAAGTCTGCTAGAAGTTCTAGTTACTTTGTTGAATAAATTTTATTAATATCTTTAGTTTTAATTCAATTTATAATTTAAATTCACTCCCTTTGAAACCCCACAAGCCCAAGCAAGCCAAATAGATAATATATAAGATTAATCAAGCTGGTTTCTTCACAAAGAAAGGGAGGAAACAAGAGAAAGATTGTGAACTCGTATCTCAAGAGTATTGCCAATTTCAAGTAAAATCCATTTTATCCTAAATACTATCAAACTCTCTGCTACACACAATGTAACAATTATCAAATTCAAATTCAGACATTTTATCAAACATATAATATGCATTATATATCTTAATTGTATTTAAGCACCCACAATGAACTAAAGTATCCAAAAACAATTCACTCTCAGCTTAACATACAATTAAGAAGGAAAGGGTGATTTCTATCTATAAAAGAATCGTTATAAACATGATCTGCAGAATTGACATAAGCATACATCTCACGAAAATAAAAATAAAGAGGAAAGTAACTTACATTTAGTATCTCTTTCTATTTCTATCTGCAGAAGAACACAATGTCCATCTCATCTTTTCAATCTCTTTCATTTCCCCCCCGTCTCTTAATCTTCAAAAACGTTTGCACTGCAGGAAGAAACAAAAACGTAAGCAAGCAAGGAAAATAAAAGCATGTGCAGCAAGGACACATGGGGCAAAGCAAAAAGATGTCAGGAAAAATTAAAGCGTTTCCAATTAACAGTCCACTTTCATAGCTTGTTCCAAAACAGCTTTTTTGATGGAATAAAAGCTTTTTTAAAATTTAAGCCATTGACCCAAACATGATTATCTTCCTACAAAACAGCTTTTTGTTAAAAAAAAAAGCTGAAACTCACAAAATAAGCGTTCCCAAACACCCTCTTAGGCAACATGACTGCAACAAAATAGGTTATGAAGGTACTAGATTACTACTAAGCATAACTTTAGCCACTAAAAAAGTAGCATTGGACTTCAGAAATATTAAAATATTTGTTTAAAGTAAACCCATTAATCAAATTGTACTGTTAGCAAAGCTAAAACACATTGAACATGTTTCAAAAAAAAAAAAATTGAACGGGATAGAAAAGATATACTAGTGTATGAAATTCTTAAAAATGCATCTTTGAACTATATTTCTTTTATAACCTTAAATCAATAACGCTTTGCTTTCTACAAGGAAATCAACCTTCAATTTTTCTCTGAGAACACTACAACACACACACACAGATAGAGATTAGAGAGAGAGAGAGAGAGAGATTGGAAGAGCTAGTGCTTGCAAGAGTGGATTTAAAATTTATACACATTAGCAAGTTACATAATTACCTTTTTTCATGATAGACAATTAAAAATGACTAGAGAAGTGCAACCTATGAAGTTGTGTAATGTTTTAAGTCTCACTCTTACTGCATTTCTTATTTATTTAACAAAGTACAGATGTTGAGAGAGAATACAAAGCTTTAAAACAAACCAATTATTTTCCCATACATAATAGTAACTCCTTCCTTCAAATAAAATAAAGAAGATACTGAAAAGACATCAACATTGAGAGAGACCTAATTTATGACACAGAAATTATTGTCAAACATTATGAAGTAACAGATAATCTAGTCTTAAAAATTTAAACGATACTAGAGGAGCAGAGGTAGGGCTGTGCTGGAAAGGCAAGTGACGGTCTAGAGGCTTAAAGTTGCCACCACTGGTAATCGGCTGAAGTATTATAGGTATTGCCAAATAAACCATACTGAGGAGCAGAGATACAATACTGACCAAGCATCTTATAATTGGCGTCTTATAGAAGCAGACCTAGCATCTTATAGAAGACGACCTAGCGTATTATAGAAGCTAATAGAACCTTCTAAGTACAGACAGCTAACAACTAACAGATTAAGCTAACAGTGTGAGCAATATTCCAACAGAATGTCAAGTACTCTAGCATCTACAATACATGGATTGAACCCACCCACACCCATGTTTAGCTATTAATAAAATCAGAGTCAGAGATTGGTGAACAGGCAAAGAGATTGGTGAGCTAAGCTTAGTTGATAAGTATTTTTAGCTTAGCTTAGTTGATGAGTGTTTTTCCTTTTGCATTTCCTTTCCTTTTATCTTGTGTTTTCACTTCTTTCTTTCTCTCAATTAATAATACTACTTTAATCCAAATGCACAAACAACTATTCAGTACCACAAATGCTACAGTGAAGTAATAAGAAGCGTATAGAACATCCATCCACGATCCACCCAGGTGAACAAGTTCTGGTAACCTTTGTAAACTTACTGTAAAAAGGGGACATTACTTTTGAATTTAGTAAATCTGCATTAACGGCTTAATATGATTATTAATCAATTTGTACCACACAGACAAATGCAGGACTGCGTTAATGGCTTAATATGATTATTAATCAATTTGTACCACACCGAAAAATGCAGGGATGCTCAACCACATCGTCCAAGAATACTGGTCTAAGGACATGAACAAAGGAAATCCAACAATTTTGATTTTGAGAAGCATTCCATTCCATAATAAAGCAAACAAACACAAAATTTAAGATATTAAGCTCTACCCAAAAAACAAAAAAGCAATTGACGGCAAAGTTGTTAACTTTGAAATGAGATATGGTAATCCACCCAGAGAGGGAGAAAGAGAATGAGGAAAATGAATACCTTGGGAAATGAAAATAATGGGTTGTGAAAAGCAATCACAGAGACAAGGAGGGCATGCAGAAGAAGAGTGGTTGAGTGCAGCTACAGCTTCCAGAAGACACCAGTAGAGAGGGAGGCCTATAATGTAGCCTGCAATGCATCATAGCAATTGATTCAAATTAGAGTATCTACGTGTGTGTGTGCGAGCGCACGCGTCTGTGTGTGTTGACCAGAAGATGAACTCAAAATATCCAACAATGTCATATAACAAATATGCTCATCCAAGTACAATGAGTACATAGGGTTCAAACAATGCACCATATCCCTAACATTTACCATCAAAACAAAAACGATTCAAACATATTTGCATCAAAAAATTCCCATACAAAAATATCAAGATGGGTTTGGTTGAGTGTCTACATCAGAATATTTGTTGATCGCAGAAGATTCCAAATCATGCTTATTAGTTTGTATTGTAAAGATCTTTGTTTCTCATCACTCATACCAAAACTACTTGATTTTGCACATTTCAAATGTTTAAGACATCACAAGTAAAAGAGAAATTCTGTCTAAAAGCTACAGTAATATTAGTTTTCACTTTTCACCCATAAGTAGACAAGCCATCAGCAAGTTCACACTCAACATCATAATCAATAATTGCTGATCTAGATAAATGGAAAAGAAATCCAAAATTTGACTAATTGAACTCTAACAAGATATCATAAGGAAGCCCAACTAGGAAAATTTCAAATATGTAAGAACAGAGAGCAGAGAGATGTTTAACCAGACCAAAGCAATGATATTGGATTCTAGAACTACCTTTGTTTAGTCAAAGAATCTAAAAGAAAATCAACAAGGAAACTCAACAAAAAATTATAAACAAGAAATCATGAACGAAAATCAACAATATCAACTACATAGGGGTATGAAAGCTAGAAAAATGGATAAGAGAAAGAACTGCAAAGTTCAAATGAGAGAGAAGTGTTAAGTGCGAACAAGAAATAAGAAGACATATGGTGATCAACCCTCACCCCTTGACTGTGCTTGCTCAAATCTAGAACTAGAATGGTTTCAGCCATGAATGAAGAAGCTCAAAGTTTTTAGCCATGAAAGGAGTTATAATTCTACCTATTGAGATGGAAATTAGAATCCCTTATTTGGAGCAAAGTGAATCACCAGTAAAAAATGACATTCCCCATACAGAACTCTTCATCCAAACAGACCCTAAAGATCCAGGAAACACGCATTGCAAATTAAACTCAGCATCCAACTTGTTCATCACTCTTATTGATAAAAGTGAAAGGATAAAAGTGACCCATAAATTACAAGCATTCGCCAGAAAGTATATCCTGATTGCATGAAACATGAACATCTCAGAGAAAAGAAAATACATTCTATAATTCACTCTTTAACACTGAGATGGAGGAATGTGATCACCTACTATAACACAATCAATGTCATGCTACTCATGCTACTTTGAAGATCTCTGACAAACAATGAAACAATTCCCCATGTAACTTTCCAAAACTAATTTATACATCATTAGGTATCAGATTTAATGCGGAAAAGAAATATAGCAGAATGAGTCATACCATGTCTGACACGAAGGGAGAGACTTTACTCAGTGCTGCCTCGAAATGACTTGTCTTGATGGTCAATGTACCAAAAGTTGTCTCAGTTGAGGTCAATTTCTCTTCAAGAACAGCCATTGCTGCTTCATTCATCTGTGCAAACAAGAAAGTCAGCAAGTCCCCCCAAATTTCTCCCCATTATTCTTATAATACTATCCTCATCCACACCTACAATCGAACATTCATGCACTCATACACATAACATGCTGTCATGAACTACTGGCAAAGGGGCGAAACAAACAACATAAAAATAAAGCAGAGACAAACCAATGCAGCAAGATCAGCGCCACTCAGATTTTCACATGCTTCCTTTCTTCCTATGGCACTCAAATCCACACTAGCATCAACAGGCTTCTTCCTTGCAAGAGCTTTTAATATCAAAACTCGCTCATCTGCGCTTGGCAGAGGAACATAAAGAAGTTTGCCAAACCGTCCAGGTCTTAGGACAGCACGATCCATCACCTCAGGCCTGCAAAATGAGAATCTGACTTGAATACAACGAAATGCTCAGATAAATAGCTAATTAGAGTCTTAGAGATAGTGAACAAATTTTACCTATTTGTAGCACCAATGACGAAAACACCTCGCCGCTGCTCTGTACTGTCTAACTCGATAAGCAACTGCAATTGCAAATACTTCTGTCATTTTATCCATGATGATATCAAAAGTAAGATGTCAGCATCAGGATTTGTTTTCGACAACTAGCAATTGTTTGACCTGATTCAATAGTCGTTCAACAACCCATCCACCTTCTTTACCACGTTTGGTTGTCAAAGCATCCACCTGAAGATTAATGCAAGTGATAGAAAATAAAATTTACAAACATTGAAACAACTAGGTTATGACATATTCAGTTTACTGAGTACTTGCACTTAACTACAAAGGAACACAACAAAAATAACTTGTATGGGTTATGGTAGTTCCTCAAAAGAAATAATCCAGACAATAATCTTTGCCATATAAAACTTAGCAAAATTGAAGTCAAAAGAATATGCCATGACACAATGTTGAAGTTAATCAGCATTCAAAGAAGGAGAGGACCACGAACCTCATCATAAAAAAAGTATACAGGGTGAACATGTCCTTGCACAACTAAACAACGTTCGAACAGCTAACTCACTTTCTCCAACATATTTATTTAAAAGTTCAGGCCCCTAACAATTCAATAAAAGAAATGTAAATCATTTAAAAAAAGGCCTATTCAAAAAATAGGAACATCCTGTAAACCAAATCTATAACTAACGAGATAAGGATATAGTATTTTAGACAGACCTTAATATGAATGAAATTAGCTCCTGCCTCATTGGCAACAGCTTTTGCAATCAGTGTTTTACCACAGCCTGGAGGCCCATATAGTAAAAAATCCGTCTCAAGATCCACCCAAATCCCTAAAATAGATAAATCCAAGAACACTGACATAATTTTTAATGAAAAATTGAATAAACTCATCAATTTTTAAGATTAAGAACATGAAATCTAGTAAGTGAATTAGGAGAATGCACTACCATATCATTGATCAGATAATTTGTGTAGTGAATGCTATTACATAGACAAGGATTAAGGAAGCGCATCTCCAAAATCATACATATCTCACTCCATCTCCAATTCAGGAAAAGCTCTCATCCGCATACTCGTCGATTCGAGCTCGGCTAGCAACGGCCCCCTTGCCTCCCCACTTCTCAAGTTCCGGATACTCGCCAACACCCCAAACAATCAAACAGCCAAAACTAGCACCAACATGGCATGCACAGTGAACATGAAATGCATCAAAGCGCCCCTCAATCTATCCTCATCAAGATCATATTTCACATCAACACTCTCCTGCTGAGGGTCCAAAATTGAAGAAATCTTTTGACACCCTTTCAATCCAAAAGCATCACTGTACAATGACAACCCAGCTTGCAGCAACCAAGTTCCTTAAAAATCAACCCACATGACAAAAAGAACTCAGCAAAGAAAGCATTAGGCTTAACAGACAAGTAAAACAAAGAAGCAGCACAAACAAGAGTCAGTCCACTCAAGTAACCATGCACAACACTAGCAAGGCCTGAAATCCCCTTACCCATCACAGAATACTCAACCAAAAAAACAACCCCACTCAAGTAACCCTTACCCACAGCCAACAAGCATACAAATACAAGGTTAAGTTTCTGAAAGGCTTGGCAACATTTCATATGAATACACCACAAGCCATAAATTTTCTGCAATAAGTGTTATACCAAGGGTGAGTTATGCATCATGACAAGTCATAAAAATTTTGTGGTGGAACCAATGAGTCAGCAGAAACAAAGGTGCATAGCACTAAAATATTAGTAAAATGAGTTTGGCATTTTACCAAATAGCAGACACGCAAACAAAGTTCATAAAGAAATACTAAGGATTTTTGAATAATCTGAATGTCACTTTTCATTGAAAAGAAATAACCATTTACAAAATAAAACAGAAGATAACAAAACAATGAAATTTGGCCTTGACTTTGTAACTCCTGACCAACTAAAAATTGGCTAGTCAAGTCCAAGGAATAAAATCTATTCTAAATCTTTTCTATGTCATGGCATCATCATTGACAATGGGTGCACTTGCTCTGATCGCCATTCTCCACTGAGTGAGGTTCTCCACAGGTCTGCGTATAGAATGCATGGGTGCACTTGCTCTAATTGTCTTCCTCCACAGAGTGAGGTTCTCCACAGGCATGCGTACAGAATGCATGGGTGCACTTACTCTAATTGCCTTCCTCCACAGAGTGAGGTTCTCTATAGGGCTCCGAACAGAATGCATGTTTATGCTTCTTTTTCCTCTTGAATTTGATTTCAGCACAATGTCATTTGGGACAAGTGGTGGCAATTGATTCTCTATTTTGTCAACCTCATCATTGTCTTCCCCATCATCATTGGGGGAAGCATTCCAATCTTCCTCTTCATATGCTATCTCATCATCATCTTTGCAGTTGTATGCAAAGGAGTCCAGGACATCATAACTTCCAAAGTTCTACAAGATGAATGAAATTGGGGGTTATGGGTGAAGTGCCAGAAAATAAACTAAAAAGTAGAATTTTATATTAGACCAAAAAGGGATTTAATCATCAGCATATATATATCTTCATGAAGAATAATCTTCAGTATAGCACATGAGTAAATATACTAATAATACAATTGCATTGACCCCACATGCTTTTTCTGGAACTGAAAACTCTAAACATAAAAATAACAATCCATGGCCTTATTAGAGACAACCCAACAATACATGATACTAAAAAAACAGTACATCGTACTAGTAGAGAGCATATATATTTGTGGCCATTGATGGAAGTAATAGTCAATTAGAGACTATTATAGAAAGGTTACTAGGGCAACAAGAATGCCTGCCAATGGACCCATGACCCCAATTAAAGATGGGGTGATGCTGATGCAAGATATATATTAAATATCATAATTTAAAGAAAGAACAGTTTTCGCAAGCATTAATCAAAAGTGTTTCAAAGGAAAAAACAAACCTTAATTGGAAAGCAACGAGACATCTTATCTTCTTCGATTAACAGCAAGCAAGAAATTCTTATTCTTATGATAAGCTACTATGATCAAATTACAATTACAACGAACGAATAAAATTTTGAGCAGAGGGTGGGTATATTTATAGCTGGAACCCGTATTGCACTCACCCACCGAACGTAATCAGTTTAAGATCTTCTTTATACAACAATCAATTTAAGATTTTGTTTTTGGTTTACAAAATCAATTTAAGATTTTGTTTTTGGTTTACAATCAATGTAAAAATTTAAAACCATACCGCGAAGGAACTAAAAACCAAGAACCTGAAATGCTAGAAGAGAGGGCAAGGGACCATCCTCGCCTATCTTTCGCAATCTGAGAAGGGATCCCGAAGCCGAACCTAACGAGATTAGCTTTCAAGTCGAGAGTAAGAGGTCTTATCACATACTTTTTTTTATTAAACAATCAATTTAAGATCTTGTTTTTGGTTTACAATCAATTTAAAATTTTAAACATACTCCCTCCGGTCCACAATGTAAGCAAAAATTTCCAAATTTTTTGGTCCAAAATATAAGCAAATTTCAACTACTTTCTTCTCATTTAATGAAGTTATTCTCAAAATACCCTTCATTTAATACAAATTTTGTTTTCCAATGACTCCTTTTATTCTCAATAACACAAGCTTAATAAATAAGAGGAAGGGTAATTTAGGTAACAAACTTAATTTTTTATTCCCAATGACTCTTTTAAATGAGATCAACTAACTATCTTAATATGTGTGTCCCATTTAATTTTTGCTTACAATAGAGACCGGAGGGAGTAAAACATTAATAGTAAAAGTCAAGAGTAATTAATAAGAAGTTAAGCACAACCCGAGTGGAATCCTCTCCCTGGATCAATTTAAGATTTTGTTTTTGGTTTACATTAAACATTAAACATTAATAGTAATAGTCAAGAGTAATTAATAAGCACAACCGGAGTGGAATCCTCTGCTTGGATAGTGTTTTAAGCTTAATGCTAACGCAACGTTGTGAAGGATGGGAGATACGGGGAGTATCTAATATGATATAAGCGATCTAGTATATATATTTTTCTTGGCCTAGTATATTTTTCTAATATTTTTTTTTGTTCCATACCCAGTATATCCCAACACTATCAACGAATGACTAATCACTGTTTATGGGAAGTGACTTCCGCTGGCCAAACATTATTTTCACACTACCAGGAATCGAACTTGAGAGCAAATCGAGTCGATCCCTAGAATGTCCCAAAGCAGGTCTTACAACCGTTGGCCAAGAGGCTTAGTTATTTTCTAATATGATATTAAAGGGAACATTTTATTTACAGATTTATTATAAAATTTTGATTATTCAGCTTTTAGAATAATTATTATTATTTTTATTTTATTTTTTTTGTAAAGTTTAGAGACCTGGTAGAGAGATTCTAACGAGGCCCCTGATTGACGGTAGAAGGGATGAGGGATAGTGGATGGGAAATTGAGATGAAGAGCATTAATAGTCACCACATTCTGCGGCTCTTATTAACTAGCTACCAACATGGAACAATTTTCAGAATTGTTAAACACTAGAACCGGTACCCGTGCTATGCACGAGTTATTTAAGGTTCTATTTGTTTTATTTTCAATTTTTGTTTTTATTTTTTATTTTTAGAGATAACTACAAATTTGTTATATTATTTTCATTTTATTTCCTGTTTTCAAATATTTGTATAGAAAACATCATAAACAACAAAAGTTTTTGCGGTTTCCGATACAAATATTTGGGAGAAGTGCTAGCAACACGCTTTCTAACACACTTTTTTCAACCCACTCTCTCCTATTGGTTGAAATTCAAGTAGGTCCCAATATTTTGGAAATGGATCTCACTAATTCATGTGGGCTCCACTTGAATTTTGTCGGACTCACATGAATTTCAACTAATACAAAAGAGTATGTTGTTAGCATTTATCAATATTTGGAAACAAGAATGAAAATATGATAACCATTTTGTATTTATTATTGAAAATAGGAAATAAAAGCTGAAAACCGAAAACTGAAAACAAAGGAAACATGCGCTTATTTTTATTATTTTTTAATAAATTTAATTTTCATAATTTTTATATTACTTGTTCACATCATAATCAACACTTATATATAGTTTTACTCGTAGCAAATATTTTTTTAACCTGATTTATGCAAGCAACAAATATGATACCACCTTCAAGCAAAAAAAAATGATACTACACTCCTGCTGCAGTGGTAGGCAATTTAAAATTATTTGATCGATTATTTCAATTTTAATAAATGATATGGATATGAAAAACCGATAGAGGGTGCAATTGATCCGAGGCTCTAGATCTTACCGAGGCTCTAGATCTTTCTTTCTTTTGTCTTTTGTAAAACTGGCGGAAATACTATGTGCATATGTATTGTGAACTGTAGGTACTGTACCGGAAATTCACGAGATTTAATTATAGTATAGATTACTTGCTTATCTTACATTATACCTTGGAAAAGAATTGAACTCTTAGTCTCCATGGTAATATCACTAATATGTGTTTTTTTTATAGATGAACCAATAGTATATGTTTACTATAAAAAAAATTAAGAATTCTAACCAGTTTTAAAGTATTGGTTAAGAAATAAAAAGAAAATTTTATATAAAAAAAATATATTTAATATATTGAAAAGTTTTATACTTATATTTTTAATATAAATTTTTTTTTTGTTGATTTCTGAATCAGTACCCTAGGTAGCTTTTAGCCCAACTTATTTTTGATTTCTCATCTCCTTGAGAGGAGAAGCTGGCCAAACACTTTTTTATGAAAAGCTCTTCAAAAAAAATAAGTAGCTCATTTCTAAAGAATAAAATTTAAAGATAAGCAACTTCTAAAAAACGCTAATAGTTGGAGGATTTATTTTTCTATCCAATCAACATCAAGTGTCATCCAACCCACCTTCATCTTCATCTTCCCCAGCCCTCCTTCTTCTTCAATGCCCAACCCTCTGCCTCTCTCCGCTGCGCGCTCAGCCTCTCCTCTATCAGTCCATTCTGCCTCGCCCTCCGCCGCCCCACGCCGCGCGTCTACCCTGCCCCGCGCTCCCAGCCCTGCCTCTGTCAGTGCCTCCTGCCTCACCCTCTGCCGCCCCCCGTCGCACGAGCTTCTCCTCCCTCCGTCACGTGCCCTGCTGTGCTCTCAGCCGCGCGCCCTTCTATCAGGATCTTCTTGGAGACTTGGACTGAATGGTTGCAAGTAACTATTACTATTCAAGCTGTTATATGTAAATTGGTGCACTACTATTGCAAGTTGCTACTACTATTGAAGTGGAGGGGTTTGTTTTTGGCTTTTTGCTAATGTATGCTTTGGTATATATTTTGAAATGGAATTTGGTACATATTTTTTCTTATTTCTGAGAAATTATTATGATTTTCAGTGTTGCTAAGATTGCCTGCAAGTATTTATTGTTGTGCTCTTAATATATGCATCTCCTGGCTGCCTTATATTTATTCTTCCTTTGTGAATGCGTGTCTTTCTCACTCAGAGGGAAATGAATCTGGCATTAGATAGGCAAGAACAGATGATGTTATTTTAAACTGAGGATTTGATCTTTTCAAAACAACTTCACCAAAACCATATCTAAATGAGAGACTTAGTGTTTGGACAAGTCATCAAGGGAGAGGATGTTGTTCAGGTGACTGAATTTTCTTTATTCTTATTGTTATGTCTGCAATATTGACTGAATTTCTTTTGGTTGCTCTAAGTCAAGGTTAAAAATGTTCAATGCCATTATTTGTAGATTTATCACTTTGCGTGTATTTTGGAGTGGCTAGATGCCTAAAATATAATGCCTGAAAATTTTAGTTATCGGAATGGTGGAATAAAGACATATATTTTAAAATCTTATTGTGTTGCTTTAATGGCCAGTGTTTTTTCTTCATCTCATTAAAGGGTTGGATGACTTTTGATTTCTTCCTGTGTTCTTTTTCAGCTTGGTTCTTCCAAGATTGTGTCTAAATTTGTATCATATTTTTTAAAATCTATTTCTCCTTATTTTTAGTTTGCTTATCTATAATATTAAAATTTACCTTCACTAATTTTACACACTTCATATTTGCTTGGCTATTCATTGGATAGAAGAATGTCATACAAAAAAATAAAATTAAATGTGTTAAGAATGATACACTTTTTTCGCACTAACGTTGATGGAGAGAACACTGTGCTGTGATGAAAGTGGTTTAAAGAAAGGGCCTTGGTTACAAGGGACGTGTGTTTGCTTGCTAAAATGATGGCTATACAGCCTGCTTTTTTTTACTGATCTTTTATGAACATATCGTTTACCATGACATGATTATCCTCACTTGTGTAATCAGGAGAAGGTAGATGTTTAATGTGACCATCATCTATAACTAGATCCACACTGCAGGTTGATTTGCTTATTCCATGATTGTGAAACATCCTAGGTACCTCTTCAAAATTTGATTGTGGATTAGAATACAAAACTACAAAACCGGTTCATCCAGTGGATTTCCGAGAGTAAAATCATGGCATAGCTCTTCTGAAAAGCTGATCACTGGTGAAGTCTCCACAACAAGGGATAAATCTTCTGAGTTAAGCTGGGTTTCTACTTGCTAAAATACCATCCTAAGATTTTAGGTCTTGGCCATCAAGCAGCAGCTTAGTACCTGAATTCAACTCTACATCCGTAGATGGGCAAATGGTACCCTCCCTCGCTTCGTAAACCTATATCTCCACCAACCAAAATTTCAGAAGAGCATTCATTAGAAGATTCTGCCTGCAACACTTTGAATGATATATAGGTAGGACAGGGCTGGCACAACATTTTTGGAGGTCTAAAGCGAACTCCAAAGTGAGGCCTTTTAAAAAAAATTAAAAAAATTTATAAAAATTATTATATTTTTATTTAAAGTTTATCTTTCGTACTTTTTGGGATGCAAAATCATTTATTAAATTATTGCAATCAATTTCATTTAACAAATCTTTTTCAATCGATAATAAAGCTAGTCCATTTAATCTTTGTTGAAACATTGTTGATCTTAGATAAGATTTTATTAATTTTAGTTTTGAAAAACTTCTTTCTGCCGAAGCAACGATTACGGGAATCGTTAACATTATTCTATAAACGATATATGTATTTGGAAAAGAATCAAGCCTTATTATATAATTAAGTATGTCAATTAGTGTATCATTTTCCACTTGTATAATTTCTCTTAAAATTTTTAGTTCTGTAAATAAATGTAATCCATCAATATCAGAGTTGTCATTATGTTTTAACGAACGTTCAAGGTTAAGACAATTTTATTTTAAATTTTCATCATCCAATGACCTTAATTTCTCAATACTAAATAGAAAACAAAAAATATCTTGATACATTTTAAATTGTTCAAATCTACTTTGAAATGAGGTGATTGCTTTATCTATTATGTACAAGAAGTAATCAACTTTAAATTATTCTTCGGGAGATTTTACAACTTCACTGTCAATAATCTCATCAAATTGTTTCTTTCTACGAATAATACAATTTTCACGAAACTTTGATTCTATATTCATTTCTATAGCAATTTCTTTGGCAGAAATTAAAGCATTTTCAAATCAGCCTTCCCTATATTTTTCAAAAATGAAATAAGACCTTTCAATTGTTGTATAGCAACATCGATACACATATCCTTTGATTGCATATTTTTACTAACTGAGTTTACCATAAACAATATCTCATACCAAATAGTCATGCCTAATAAAAACTCAAAATTTTCAAGCTCATAAGTTGCTAAACAATCAGCTTCACTTTTTATTTTAGGTTCGTCATTAACTTCACCTAATTTCAATAAAGCATCTCTTATTTTTGAAGTTTGAAATCTCAAAGCTTTTACACTTTCAATACGACTTTCCCCACGTGTTTGTGACAATGATTTAAGAGTTAAGCTTGTGATATAATCTTATAAAATGTTCCATCTTTTAGTAGATGAAGAAAATATGATATATATACGTTGTAAAAAAATATTATTAAAATAGGTAGTAAAAAAAAAATTTGGAGGCCTAAAGCCCTAGTTTCACCAGCTTCGTCCTTGGGCCAGCCCTGAGGTAGGATTGGTGATATCATAATGGTCCCTTTATGATATATAGGTAGTTGTTTGTTGAACGTTAGCTGAAGTCAGGAGACAATTGTTTGTTGGAACTCTAAAACTTGTGTTTCTTTACAAATTCTCTGGTTTCATAAATGTGTTTTTTTTTTTTTTTTAATAAAGCTTGTGTGTTTTTATAAATTCCCTGGCTTCAAAATTGGTTTTGAAACACAATGGTAGGTATGCCTTAGGTGCAATGAGGGCGTAATATGTCGTTGTCTCTATGAAGGTTATGCTTGAAATGTGATTTATTTGGGAATGTATATGTAAACTGATCATACTTTCAAATGCTTCTGGCTTTGATTGAGGAAAAAAAACATAGATATGTCTTGGCATTATTAATTAGAATAGTCATGCTGCAAGAATTCATGTGTTTATCATCCATGGGGTTTTGATGTTTTGGGTTTGACAGATTGTAACTCCTTAGTTGCTCAAGTATTGTATAATTGATCCATCCAGATTGTACACCCTCCATAAGGCATTCATATATAATTTTTTACTCCAGTATTATGGGCCACTGCTTGGGAATTTACATTTGCAAATGCTTTTAACCAGAGAAGTAATCATTTTTAGCTTTTCTGTTGAATAGAACTAATTCTAGGTGTGAGACTGACAATATTCTTTATATTTATATCTTAAAAGTGATTTTACTTTATCATCCAAACAAAACCAATTCTTCTAAATTCACTTTTAATATATCATTATCAAACATAAATCATTTTTTTAAACTCAATTTTTTAAAAAAACTAATTCCTTCAAAATCAATTCCTTCAAAAGCAAGATTTTGCTTCAAAATCAATTTTCTTTAAACCAAAAACACCAATATATTTACAAATCGTTTTGGTACATGTGTAGAGATCAATATGGCCAGTGCGAATGCACGGGTAACATTCTAGTATTTAAAACTTAATTTCAGATATGCACGGGCTTCATCCTATTCCCACTTTTGCTCGGTAAAAGTTTATCTTCAATTTTTTTTTGGTAACTATGATATTGTTACGAAGTATCCACCATCGTAAGCAGTGACTAATATCCGTCGGAGAACCTGTTCAGCACACAAGGTGGGTTCTCCCCTCCCAACCAGGTTTTTCTCCATACACAAGAGTCGGGATTCGAACTCCTAACCACTTGCTTAAGGTGCCCAAGTCCCTTACCACTTGGACCATTTTTAATGTTGTAGAAAATAAATGTATATTATACAGGTGTGTGTAGTTCCTCCATGCAATTATTATCTCTATTTCTCATTAGAAATTGAGAGTATCTCCACCCCGTTTCCTCACCCAATTCATTTTATATTTGATATTTCTTCCACTTCCTTTTTTCTTTGGGTTCTCGTAGAAGTAGGGATAACAATGGATATTGGACCCAATGAGTACCCTCAAAATTTATTCATGATGGGTAAGGTGATTACCTACTTAATGGGTATAGGGGCGGAGACGGGTAATTAACCACAAAATTTAATTAGAACGGGTACGGGTACTCTAGTTTATTATAAATTTTCAAATAACATCAAAATATCAAGGTTTCCATATTCTCATCCTTCTTCTTCATGATGACAAAAGTTTTTTTCTTTTGTTTGGTGACACGTGGAAGCCGGCACCACTATATATATATATATATATATATCATACCTTTACTATTCTTCAATGTTGAGATTTGCTGAAATGCTGACTTGTCATCTAATCCGGAAATTAGGGAGGGAAATCAATTTTTAAATGGTTATTTGTTGCTGATTTTTCATTTATTAATGTCTAGGTTCCTTGCACAAGAAGATTAGTTATCCTATTAACCATCTACAGTACTAAAAAGAGGATAGGCTAGGCGGTTCCTTCCTTCCCCTTTCTTAAAGTTAGGTTATTTAATTTTAAAGAAAGGACACTAACATGGCTCCCCCTCCCCTTTTTTCATTCAAACACAACAACTCTACTCTATGAGTGGACAGAAGCATAGATGATATAGATGATAGGTTCTTCAAATGATAGAAACCATTCTCCTTTCATCTCTCTTTCTCTCCGAGAACCCTTCCAAATATAGGGCTCTCTTGCGCAGAACCATTCTCCCTCTTATTTCTTCTTCTTCTTCCAGTTTCTATCGGAATTTTCTCTGGGCTTTTTCAAAACGAAATGCTTTGTCTTCTCCAATCTTCTCCCTCTACCCTTAGTATTTTCTATCTCTCACTCTCTCTCTGCATTACTTACACGGTGAAACACCACCAGGTAACTTCTCTCCCTACCTTCAATCTGCATTCAACATCATGTATTTGTTTTAATTCGTAATTTCAATTTCAGAGAGAGAAAAGAAGACGAAGGTGAAAGTACAAGGAACAGTGTCGAAGCTTGGGAGATAGATGGTTTTGGGGAAAACGATGGTGGTAAGGCTCCCTTCTCTTCTTCATTTCCACCCTTTATACTCGCTCTCTTAACTTTTGTTTATGCTTGATTTATATCATTTGCACATGATTTGTTTGATGAAAGTTCATTGGTGTGTTTCGGAGGAAGGGGTGTTGGGGACGACAAACATGAAGCCTCTCTTTACTGAACACACTCAATAATGTCCTGATGGGGAAGTTTCAGTTGGGTAGTTCATAGTTGTATTAATAGAGAGTAAATTTTTTTATCTTGCAAATAAAAAAATTAGTATATGATCTTTTCAAATTATGCATGTGCCTTTTTCTAATAAATTTACAGGTGTTACCCATATATTTTGTTGCTACATAACTATTGTTTCTTCGTGTGCACAATACTTATTATGCCAGTATATTTTTTTACTTTAATCTGATTTTGTTATAAGACTATTTTGTAGTGAACAAAAGTGAGAATTATATGTTTATTATATTTCGTGGCTAATCTCTTTCAGGAACTCACTAAAGCATGTGTTCATAACAGAGCCAACTATTTTTGGTAAGCATACTTTGTCTGTGCCTCTGCTTTGTTTCTTATCATTTGTGATATTTCATTTGTGAAATTTTGTAGCTATGAAATGAAATCTATAATTTATTAAACATGTAGTCTTAAAATTACTATATCTGACATGGCATTTATCCCATGATTTAGGGAGTTTTATTGATTATTAAACTTTTCATTGGCGGTTTTGTTTTTAATTATTGTTATTATTGTTATTGCTTATTTTATTATTGTGCTTGCTTAATTGGATAGATTTGCATTTATTTGGGATTGGACTTTGACAATCTCATAAAAAATGAAACCTTTCTTCAAAGGAGCCAACTTTACTTTTCCTCATTTCTCATTCCAACCTTTCTTTTCCGTCGACACCATGGTTCGCTCTTCAATTTCGATATTTTGCAGCTTTTTGTTTGAAGCTTCTTCTTCTCAATATTTGAATACAGCATATATCTTTTTGATTCTGTGATTTTCCTCCTCTTATTCGGTGTTTGTTTGATTGTAGTTGCAAGGGGATTACATAGAACGTCATATATGATATTATGGCTACCGCCTTGATCACTTCAAGTGCAAGCACAAGAAAGAGGCACTTGCAGTTCACAAGCGCTCTCAAATGGCCTGGAAGGTTTTACTCCATCCCCATCTTATTTTTTCCATATTCTTTTTTAATTTAGTTTAGATTTCTTTTTATTTAAATTAGATATTTATTTGTCATGATTATAACTGGATTCTCATTAAATTGAGTTGAATAGGCTATCGGTATTAAAGGTAAGATGATTGCCAAGAAATTCTATTTGTTTGTGTATGAATTACATGCTACAAGATGAAATGAATTCTCCACTTCCTTTACAACTGGAACCTTTGCATGTGCCAAGAGAGTTACTTTGTACTTTGCCTACTGTTGGATTCATCTTGAGGATAACTTTTGATCTAGGCACTGAGAAGAATCATCTCCACCTTCTGCCCATTCGTACTTGAAGAAGGCACTGACTGCCTACTAATAGCAATACCTTTTGTTTTTTAATTTATATTGAATTCCTTATAATATTCTACAAACTTATCTATTTTTATGAATTTTTGGTCTGCTATATATATCTATGTTACAATTGCCAAATAGTTCTTATGAAGTTTGTTTCTTTTAGTAGTTATTATGCTTCTGTTTTGGTCTGAGATATTATAAAATATCCAATCATGAGAGGATCCAGCTTAAATGCATATCATAACTCAAAAGCAAGAGGAAATTGTGAATTAGTATTAGTTCCAAAGAGAAGCTCATGCTCAATCATTTTGAACTTGGTGGTCCTTGTTGGCGCCATTGTCATCATTCCATAATATTTCACTTAATATGCACCTGAGAGTTGTTTGCTTTTGTATTTGGGGGATTTGCTATAGATCTCGGATCTATGCTAGAGTTCTTTGATGATTTTTGGCATATAATATGAAGGCCCTTTATACGTGAATTTTAAAATGGAGCTCTTACCAGTAGCACAAAAATCATATAGCTATAAATGGGGTTAAATTCTCTACACTATGCTAATCCATTTGATTTAAATGAGATGACTATAATGCTTTATTATTGGGTGTATGGATGGACGTAATAGTATTATGGCATTCCTCTGTGCAGTATTTTTATCTTCCACTTTTTATTTTATTCTTTCTAAATCGAAGTTTACTTATTTATTCTTTCTTTTTACAAGGGAGGCACTGTATGAGTTGACAACCAATGCTAAGTTGGCATGTTTTGCATCTCAAGGGACTGGAGTTAAGGCAAGCTTAACATGTTCCTTGAATTTGTTTTAATAGAAATGCTCAACACAATCATTCTTATTTATGCATGAGGTAAATCACATTAATTTCTGCACATACAAAATATTTATGCATATATAACAATATTTATGTGTAATTAATCTGCCTGAACCTTTAACTTGCAGCAGTATTGGTGTTGCTCTAATTAGTACTAATTCGTGTTGTGACTAATTGGTAACATGATGTATGAATAAGTAAGATGTCCTGGACTGTGAATAGAGAGAAGATGAAAAACAAGTTGAGAACAAACAAAGTGGCAACATGCTAATCTCTAGATCATGATTTTGACCTACTTCTCTATCAGGAACATAAAGGCATTGAGAATTATGTAAAAAGCATGCATCATATTAATGATTTTATGATATATTGGCGATCTTGACTAGGTAGTTTATCATTTCCTATAGCATTTCCCTGGGAAATGGGTTCTGCATTTTATAACCATTTGTCTTGCTTTCAAGAGTTCTTGAGAATTGTACAATTTGTATGCTATCCAGTTTTTCCAGATGGGTTGTAGACACATGCAGGATCGAGTTTAATAACCAACAAACCATTTATGATTATAAATGGTATGGTTTTTTACTTACTGTCTTTAAATACATAAAAATTACTAAATACTTTTGGTAATGATCTTAGGTTCAAAAGACCATGCATTCGATCCTAGAAACCAGAAGAACAATATATAAGTATTTTTTCCTGTTCTTATTGGGAATGGGAACTATTTAGAATAAACTCCCAAATTGGTCCTTAAAACATTTTTGGAACATTAGCCTGGTCATTGAAAGATTAGTGACATCAACTTGGTACATCAATGATAATTTTGTTGATTGAATGAAATCAATCTGGTCCTAGGTAACATTCCAATCCTCTTCCGCTTTCCTTTTGGGCTTTTGGTTTATTCCAATCTTTATGCATTCCCTATTGTTTGATCATTTATTGTTACTGATACTTTTGGTAATGATCGTAGGTTCAAAAGACCATGCATTCGATCCTAGAAACCAGAAGAACAATATATAAAGTATTTTTTCCTGTTCTTATTGGGAATGGGAACTATTTAGAATAAACTCCCAAATTGGTCCTTAAAACATTTTTGGAACATTAGCCTGGTCATTGAAAGATTAGTGACATCAACTTGGTACATCAATGATAATTTTGGTGATTGAATGAAATCAATCTGGTCCTAGGTAATCCCTAGGGGGCAGCTCATGTGGTGAGTTGAAGGGATGTTTAGGAGTTGGAGAATAGCAGGTGGAGGGTTCGATCCCTACTCCCCCACTAACATGGAGTAACTACTAATTTACTAACATTGGCTGATCAAAAAAAAAAAAAAAAATCTGGTCCTAGGTAACATTCCAATCCTCTTCCGCTTTCCTTTTGGGTTTTGGTTTATTCCAATCTTCATGCATTCCCTATTGTTTGATCATTTATTGTTACTGATAGGAACACTGCAATTTTTTCAACTTCCCCTTCTTGCTTTTCAAACTAATCCTTTGCCAATTTATGATTTGCCCTTTGCGTTTTAAAAGTATTTTTTTTTTCATGTTCCATTCTGAATTGGTTATTGTGATGGGGTGAAGAGTATTGTTAATGGATCAAGTTGAAATGATTCAGTAGCTGCAGTAAAGGTAGAATTTTGTGTTTATGGTCATGACATCTATCAATATCCCTCTCCAGTTGAAGCATATATATTTCAACTGCAGATTCTAAGAGAAAATAACTCCTGTGTTTTGTCAGTCATATATCCTATGTTAAACAATAATGGTATTTTCAAGTATCAAATTTTACAGTATATATTTTTTGCTAGAGATGTTAGATCATATTCTTCGAGCTTTAAAATTTCAACTGTTGCAGTTCCTCACACATGTTAATGAAAATGATCCCAGCATTTTAGGAAGAATAAGAAACCTCTGGATTTAACTTATAACAGGTCAGTTAGTTGCTCCCAATAATGTGCCTTAAGTGTATTTATACTTTCCTTTCAGTTGTTTTGTTTAATACTTGGTCCAATGGTTTTTATTGCTGGTGTTACAATTTGATTTCATGTTTGAGTGTGTTGATGGTTGTGATATGAATCTCATCAGAAACTGAGATTTGCATATTATTGGGTAAAATTGATGGTTTGATGATGACCTCTTTAATAAGATTTCATAGTTACTTTCATGGTTACTTGCTCTTTTTGTTGCGCCCTGAGAGCAGCATGTTAATAGTAAGGTCTTATGTTTTTAAAATATTGATCATAACCCTTGACATGGTTTTTCATACTTCATATGCCATTCATTAAAATGTAGTCACGGTATTATGTCTGTCATATTAATTGTGCTTGAAGGGAGGCTAATCACGAATGCAACAAGTTATAACAGATATTTTGTCATGTTTCTCTCATAGTAGCTAGCTTATTCATCTTTGTGGCATGGAAAGGCTTTATTGTATATATTTGATAGAAGGATGTGATGTAATGTGATGCCCTCAATGGCTTAGTCCAACTCTATTTTGTAAACGGAGAAGAATCATAAGATAATATATTTGATGAGCCACTATCTGTATTATTGCCAGAGAGAAGGATTCAGCCATGATTCATTTTCTTACTTTTTGCTGCTTCTTGCCTTTTAGTGGTTATACATTGTTGAGAGATCCACACTTCAACAAATGGCTGGCCTTCGGTATTTACTGGAAAACTTGCCCGTGCATTCGGTGAGTCATCTAGATCTGTGTGTTAGTTAATAGTTATACCATTTTTGTCTCACCGTTTGCTTTTGCCTTATATAAATTCTTTTAGATTTTAATTGGTTTTGTGACCTGTATTCATGTATCACCGACTACTTTAAATTGCAGCCAAGCATTCTGGGACAGAAGGATTTAACAAGAGGTTCTTGGTGATGCTTTGGGTGAGGTATGGTCTTTAGGTGGAATGAGAACAATGAATGTTTCCTGAAATTTTTTGCCGAACTTTGATGAAAATAATTGACCTTTTAACTTTTATTGTTCTGCTGCCAACAAGAATTCAAAATATAAGGATTTCCACAATACTAAAGGTTGTGACAAACAAGGATTTCCAATAAAGTAGGGAGCGTTGACCCCTTGGCATGTTCATCTCTTGCTCCACCAAGTGAGGACTATTCTAAATCCTTTTTTCACTAAACATGTGATCGGCACAGTAGTAGCAGTCAATAGGGTTAGTGTAGCAGAATTTATATTTTTCTACTTTTCAGATGTCTGTCCATGAATTCGAATGTAATCAGGTTTCATTCATATAATTGTATTTTTACCCTCTCTGACTTTCTGGTTTTGATTCATTTTTCTTTTTAATCATGACAAATTGGTAACTTCATACATTTTGGATGAAAAATATATGGCCTTTTATCAGAAGATCCATATCATGCACTTTTATATCAAGGACAACACAACAAACTATTAACTAATTCAAAAAAGATATGGGTTTGATATACTGGTGATATGCAATTTTGTTGTAAACATTTCTCAGTGGGTGCTATCCCTTACTTTCATATTTGCATTGTCTTGGCTATTACTAGATAAGTTATCTTGCCTGAATCATGATTTATGGCAGCCCTTTTCCCACATTTATGGCAGCCCTAATTTCTATATCAATATCTATAAAAGGTTGTACTAATGCTAGAAATGACTAAATGCTCAAAAGAATACCAACTTAGACTTTAGAGAATTCTGTTTCTTTAGGTATTTGATATCTATGTTCAAGAGATGAAGTTGATAATACAAACTCATATGCTTCTATAAATTATTTGAACTAAGCAATAAAGCTAGCTTATGGATTGGGGATTGATATTTTTGCAAATTACTGAAATTAGACGATGCAGAGAGGGAAATGGGTTCGACAAGCAAGGCACGCTTTACACTGCAAGTATACAGTTGGTTAGTCCGTGATAAAGGAAATTGTTTTGTAATGCTTATTCATCCATTATTTTATTTTGCTTAAGGTTTCATAGTTCTTTGGTTTGAAAATTTAGATTCTTCATTTTGTGTGGTTTGGACAGCATGCATGTAAGCTTGTTTTCTGTTCCTGCTTGTAAATGACCATGAAATATAATATCTCTTTGTTGCACCATGTATGTTTCATAAAAGTTATTAAGCTTGTTCAAGCACAATCAAAGTAGTTCGGTTGAGATCCATGTTTCTTGTCATTAACATGTCATGGATGGTGTGATTAAATATATCATCAAACGAAGAATGAAGACTCTGTGTGACTTGTGTAAGTAATCTCAGCCACTCTCTGTTTCCTTGCTTCTCTCTTATATGTTAGCATATATGGATGATACAATCTTAAATGAGGTGCCATACCACCAAGACCATAAGGTGTTCTTTTCTTTTTCATGATCTTAGAGAGAATTGCTTTGATCCCTATTTCTCTTTGCTGTCGTGAATAGTAAATGTAGCAAGCAAAAATTTTACAAAGTAAAAAAGCAATTTATTAGAATCCTTTAACTTTATCGTTTATAAATTCTAGGTCATAATCCTTGGATATACTTTGGTAAATACTAACTTCTTTTCTTTTCTATTTAAAAAAAAAAACCATGAGTGGCTTCATCTTATCTAACCCTTTTTAAACCTTCCACTCTAATTATTTTTGTTCAATTACGCGGTAAATAAAAACTTTTGTAATGTCTCTGGTTATATGTTGAGTTTCACTTGCTTGTCATAAATAGTCGATTTTATCTTAATAATTTGTTCACTCAAACATTCAAATTTCCTCTTTGACGTAGATAGCATCAATCACAATATCTTTTTGGAAGAACAACAGATTAAAAAAAAAAAAACAAAGTCTTTTTGTAAGTGATTTACTTTCTTAAAATAAAATAAATTCTTTTTCAATGATAAAAAGGGAAATCAATTTAGCATACGCTTATTAAGTCTACATTAGAGAGACGTCTAAGTTTTAATTTACACAATCTAAGGGTAACCGTCTTAATAATGGATGCTCTAGGGTGCCATGGGGATAATCACCATACCTTCCCTAAGCATAATCGACTCTTGAATCCTGTTCAATCTCTATTTTAAAACCAAGACGAGTTGCTCTTCAAGAAGGGTTTTTTCAAGGTTTCCCAACAAAAAACTTTGGTGATAACTCCAATCTCAAGAAGGTAAACTCCTTTTTTTTTTTTTTTTACCGTCCCCTCCATAATTTTCGGTCACCACAGACATAATATAACACCAATGATACAGTGAAGGCAACTTTTATTTGCAATTTGAAAAAAACAAATTAACAATAAAACCTTAATACGTCTTATTTTTAAAATTTTATTTTCTATACTAAAATTATATAGTAAACATTATGTGCTTACTACATAGGCAAAGATAATCCATAAATCCCATCTAACGTTTAGCCACCAAGCACCCCATGAGGCCTCCACTGATCTCATAATGTCGAGCAGTAGAAAATCCTACTTCTAAAGCAAATTTCTCCATTTCCTACAAACAGTACGTTGTGACATAAGCCACATAAAATTGCAAACTTCCTTGCATCTTAATAATCCAAACTGCAAAGATCCTCGTTTCTTCAAAAATTCAATGCAACAGCTATTAATCTAGCCATTTCCAAACCAAGGGATGAACTTGGCATGATTTATCTCTATTTCCAGGAACACCAAGTAATAAATTCAATGCAACAGGCCAACAGCTATTGATGTAGTCATTTTCTCCTTGTCAACAACAGCAGAAATGGCTGCCCGCTATACATGCTTCATAGCACATGTGATAGTTTTTCTGAAAGCTTGGCCTGTAAAGAAAACATCAAAGTAAAAAGCCTATAAGACTATAACTTAAAGTCAGAGTTTAGAACTCAGACATCACCCATAATTTGGTTCAGTAACAAAAGAGAACAATCTTGCCAATTGCTACTCCTTTGTGTAAAACCTTCATTTCTAGAACAAGTCAACATTTGAGAACATCTTGATCATGGAAAGGAGCATACATTAGAAAGACAGTTTATGCACCAGGAAACATCAAACGCTTGCCTTGAAGCTTCCTGTATGGAATTCCCTCCCAAGATTTCCAAAGCATAATGGCTTAATATAAAAAGATGTATGATGTAGCAAAAGATGCCTGTCATCAAGCTTATTCCGAAATCCAAATGCTATAAATTTCATTGATTGTAAAGATATAATTGTCAAAAATATCTTGATATGAAACTGCTACAAAGTCAGTTCAACAAACAAACAAACTAAAGAAAGGTTGGAAAGTAAGCACTGCCTAACTAATGAGTTACATTGCACACTTCCCCTCTATCATTTTATCAAAATCATACATATCTCGCTCCATCTCCAATTCAGGAAAAGCTCTCATCTGCATACTCGTCGATTCAGAGCTCAGCTAGCAACGGCCCCCTTGCCTCCCCACTTCTCAAGTTCCGGATACTCGCCAACACCCCAAACAATCAAACAGCCAAAACTAGCACCGACATGGCATGCACAGTGAACATGAAATGCATCAAAGCGACACCCCTCAATCTATCCTCATCAAGATCATATTTCACATCAACACTCTCCAGCTGAGGGTCCAAAATTGAAGAAATCTTTTGACACCCTTTCAATCCAAAAGCATCACTGTACAATGACAACCCAGCTTGCAGCAACCAAGTTCCTTAAAAATCAACCCACATGACAAAAAGAACTCAGCAAAGAAAGCATTAGGCTTAACAGACAAGTAAAACAAAGAAGCAGCACAAACAAGAGTCAGTCCACTCAAGTAACCATGCACAACACTAGCAAGGCCTGAAATCCCCTTACCCATCACAGAATACTCAACCAAAAAAAACAACCCCGCTCAAGTAACCCTTACCCACAGCCAACAAGCATACAAATACAAGGTTATGTTTCTGAAAGGCTTGGCAACATTTCATATGAATACACCACAAGGCATAAATTTTCTGCAGTAAGTATTATACCAAGTGGGAGTTATGCATCATGACAAGTCATAAAAATTTTGTCGTGGAACCAGTGAGTCAGCAGAAACAAAGGTGCATAGCCCTAAAATATTAGTAAAATGAGTTTGGCAGTTTACCAAACAGCAGAGGAGCAAACAAAGTTCATAAAGAAAAACTAAGGATTTTTGAATAATCTGAATGTCACTTTTCATTGAAAAGAAATAACCATTGACAAAATAAAACAGAAGATAACAAAAGAATGAAATTTGGCCTTGACTTTGTAACTCCTGACCAACTAAAAATTGGCTAGTCAAGTCCAAGGAATAAAATCTTTTCTAAATCTTTTCTATGTCATGGCATCATCCTTGACAATGGGTGCACTTGCTCTGATCGCCATCCTCCACTGAGTGATGTTCTCCACAGGTCTGCGTACAGAATGCATTGGTGCACTTGCTTTAATTGCCTTCCTCCACTGAGTGAGGTTCTCCACAGGTCTGCGTACAGAATGCATGGGTGCACTTGCTCTAATTGTCTTCCTCCACCGGGTGAGGTTCTCCACAGGTCTGCGTACAGAATGCATGGGTGCACTTACTCTAATTGCCTTCCTCCACTGAGTGAGGTTCTCTATAGGGCTCCGAACAGAATGCATGTTTATGCTTCTTTTTCCTCTTGAATTTGATTTCAGCACAATGTCATTTGGGACAAGTGGTGGCAATTGATTCTCTATTTTGTCAACCTCATCATTGTCTTCCCCATCATCATTGGGGGAAGCATTCCAATCTTCCTCTTCATATGCTATCTCATCATCATCTTTGCAGTTGTATGCAAAGGAGTCCAGGACATCATAGCTTCCAAATTTCTACAAGATGAAATGAAATTGGGGGTTATGGGTGAAGTGCCAGAAAATAAACTAAAAAGTAGAATTTTATATTAGACCAAAAAGGGATTTAATCATCAGCATATATCTATCTTCATGAAGAATAATCTTCAGTATAGCACATGAGTAAATATAATAATAATACAATTGCATTGACCCCACATGCTTTTTCTGGAACTGAAAACTCTAAACATAAAAATAATAATTCATGGCCTTATTAGAGACAACCCATACTAAAAAAACACTACATCGTACTAGTAGAGAGCATATATATTTGTGGCCATTGATGGAAGTAATAGTCAATTAGAGACTATTATAGAAAGGTTACTAGGGCAACAAGAATGCCTGCCAATGGACCCATGACCCCAATTAAAGATGGGGTGATGCTGATGCAAGATATATATTAAATATCATAATTTAAAGACAGAACAGTTTTCGCAAGCATTAATCAAAAGTGTTTCAAAGGAAAAAACAAACCTTAATTGGAAAGCAACGAGACATCTTATCTTCTTCGATTAACAGCAAGCAAGAAATTCTTATTCTTATGATAAGCTACTATGATCAAATTACAATTACAACGAACGAATAAAATTTTGAGCAGAGGGTGGGTATATTTATAGCTGGAACCCGTATTGCACTCACCCACCGAACGTAATCAGTTTAAGATTTTCTTTATACAACAATCAATTTAAGATTTTGTTTTTGGTTTACAATCAATGTAAAAATTTAAAACCATACCGCGAAGGAACTAAAAACCAAGAACCTGAAATGCTAGAAGAGAGGGCAAGGGACCATCCTCGCCTATCTTTCGCAATCTGAGAAGGGATCCCGAAGCCGAACCTAACGAGATTAGCTTTCAAGTCGAGAGTAAGAGGTCTTGTCACATACTCCCTCCGGTCCACAATGTAAGCAAAAATTTCCAAATTTTTTGGTCCAAAATATATGCAAATTTCAACTACTTTCTTCCCATTTAATGAAGTTATTCTCAAAATACCCTTCATTTAATACAAATTTTGTTTTTCAATGACTCATCTATTCTCAATAACACAAACTTAATAAATAAGAGGAAGGGTAATTTAGGTAACAAACTTAATTTTTTATTTCCAATGTCTCTTTTAAATGAGATTAACTAACTATCTTAATATGTGTGTCCCATTTAATTTTTGCTTACAATAGAGACCGGAGGGAGTACTTTTTTTCATACAACAATCAATTTAAGATCTTGTTTTTGGTTTACAATCAATTTAAAATTTTAAACATTAAACATTAATAGTAAAAGTCAAGAGTTATTAATAATCACACCTAAGTGGAATCCTATGCCTGAATCAATTTAAGATTTTGTTTTTGGTTTACAATCAATTTAAAACATTAAACATTAATAGTAATAGTCAAGAGTAATTAATAACCACAAACCCGAGTGTTTTAAGCTTAATGCTAACGCAACGTTGTGAAGGATGGGAGATACGGGGAGTATCTAATATGATATAATCTATAATCTAATATGATATAAGCGATCTAGTAGATATATTTTGCTTGGCCTAGTATATTTTTCTAATATTATTTTATCTAAACCCAATGCATCATAATACTGTTAATGAATGACTAATCACTATTGCAGGATATGACTTCCGCTGACCAAGCATTATTTTCACAGTGTCAGGAATGGAACCCAATAACAAACCAAGTCGACCCCTAGAGTAGCCTTACAACCGCCGGGCCAAGAAGTTTGGTTATTTTCTAATATGATATTAAAGGGAACATTTTATTTCCAGATTTATTATAAAATTTTGATTATTTAGCTTTCTGAATAATAATAATAATATTATTATTATTATTATTATTTTGTAAAGTTTAGAGACTTGGTAGAGAGATTCTAATGACGCCCCTAGATGGCGGTAGAAGGGGTGAGGGATAGTGGATGGGAAATTGAGATGAAGAACATTAATAATCATCCTAAATACTCTCACCACATTCTGCGGCTCTTATTAACTGAGCTACCAACATGGAACAATTTTCAGAATTGTTAAACATTACTTGCTTATCTTACATTAAACCTTGGAAAAGAATTGAATTCTTAGTCTCATGGTAATATCACCAATATGTGTTTTTTTATAAATGAACCAATAGTATATTTTTATTATAAAAAAAATGAAGAATTCTAACAAGTTTTAAAGCATTGGTTAAGAAATAAAAATAAAACTTTATATAAGAAAAATAATGTATTTAATATATTGAAAAGTTTTATACCTGTATTCTTAATATAAAAATTTCTTTTGTTGATTTCTGAATCAGTACCCTAAGGTGGCTTTTAGCCCAACTTATTTTTGACTTCTCATCTCCTTAAGAGGAGAAGCTGGGCCAAACACTTTTTACGAGAAGCTCTTAAAAAAATAAGTAGCTCATTTTTAAAGAATAAAATTTAAAGATAAGAAGCTTCTAAAAAAGCTAATAGTTGGAGCCTTTATTTTAACTTTCGGCTTTCTATTCAATCAACATCAAGTGTCACCCAACGGCCCAACCCACCTTCATCTTCGCCAACCCTCCTTCTTCTTCGATGCCCAACCCTGCCCTCTGCCTCTCTCCGATGCACGCTCAGCCCCTCCTCTATTAGTCCGTTCTGCCTCGCCCTCTACCGCTGCGCGCCTGCCCTGCCCCGCGCTCCCAGTCCTGCCTCTGTCAGTGCCTCCTGCCTCACCCTCTGCCGCCCTCCGTCTCACGCGCTGCTCCTCCCTCCGTCACGTGCCCTGCTGTGCTCTCAGCCACGCGCCCTTCTCCGCTGTGCAAACGGTTTCTAGCTACGGTTTCTGTCTTCTTCGTAAACCCTCCTTTATCTTCATTTTTCCCAACACCAAACATGAGCCAGTGAACCACCGCAGAGACCACTTCCTACCATCAGCAACACTGCATTAACAAGCCACCATTCCTTTTGCACTACGACTTCCCGGTGCCCCATGGGTCTCTCAGCATAGTTTTGGCTTTGCATTTTAGTTTTTTTATTTATTTTTATATATTTGGATTTTAATTTGGTTTCGTTATTTGGGTGAGTGGGTCAATTTGATGATGTAGAGGGTTGATTTTAATATATTATAAATAGATTCGTCAAATTTAGAATATTCTAATTTTCCCGTGCGTTGCACGGGCCAGAATACTAGTTACATACAAAAGAGACAACAAAGAAAGGATGAGAAACTAAATAACTTAGTTTGGTGTATGAAAGAAGGGGAAAAAAAACCACTAGGTATGGTTCAACTGACTAGTAGTTTGAGCCTTTAACATATGTTCAGGGTTCGAATCCTGGTGATGGGAATAAAGCTATATTTGTGAGTAGATGAGTTGTCCTTTAACTGGTATTCTACATCCTCAAGGGATTAGTCCTACGGTTATCGACTGTGAGAATACCCTGGTTCCATCCTGAATAAAAAATTAATAATTTAGTTTGGTACATCTAAAAATATAGAAGAGATATTAAAATAGAGTGGGTCCCACCCACTTTTCAATCCTCCGACAGCTACAAAGAAATGAGGAGAACCCTTCAACATTTTATTTCCATTACCTTACTTTTATTTTTATTATTATTATTACTACCCTAAACCATAGGTTGTCTATAATTTTATTTCTGGTCATAACGTTGTCAAAATATGGAGACTAACGTTGTGGATAACTGTATATACACCTTTCTTAATTGAAAAAAAAAATTAATAAAAATATCTGTAAAAAAAAGTTATAAATATATATTTGGTGATTAAAAAAACGAGGTGGGTGAGGTGTTTTAAATAACAAATTAAATTAAAACCAAAAATTAATTTAAGTAATTTAATTTATATATTTAATTCAATTGATAATTAAATTAATTATCTCAGTTAAATTAAACTAATAATTTTAATTACTTAGATTTAATTAATTAATTAAAATAAATAAATTAACAAAAATTATTTTGATGGGGTTTTTTTTTTAATTCAGGGGCATATTTGTACTTTCGTAAATAATCAACACTTCTCTCTCTTCTATTCCTCTCATCTTTATCTTTAAATATCTTATATCAAACAATACATCAAATATACTTTATTTCTCACTTCTTTCTCTCTTTTCAGTTTCACGCTCTTTCTCACCTCTTTTTCTCTTCACAATTTCTTTCTCAAGTGCAGACAACTTAAACTATCCATTAGTAGACTACTATCAGACAGATTCATATCCTTAATCAATGCCCGTAGGGTATTGATTAATATTTTCCAATAAAATTTTTATTAAGAATACAATAATTAAAGATTACAATTGATGATAAACTATTTAAAATAATAATTAAATAATAACAAATATAACTTGAAAAGGTAATTTTAAAAGAATTACAAAATAAATAAAACCACTGAGGGGAGAAAATTCAGTGTTTGAAATAATAATTAAATAAAAAAATAAAACTGAAGATAAAAAAAATTGATAAAACATATTGAGAAAATATACACTATTTAAAATAATGATAAAATAATAGATCATAAAAATTACGTTGTTTGGTGTAATAATAAAATGATGAGAGATGAATTTGAGATGAAAATTTTACTATATAATGAGTGGGAAATTTTATTTTACAAAATAATAATAAATAGAAAAAAAAAAAAATTTAGTGATAAAAGACTAAAAGTCATTGTTTAGAAGAATAGTAAAATAACGATACATAAATATGTGTGACGAATTTAGTTTTTGAGAAAAAAATAATAATTATCATATTAATAAAATAAAAGATATAAAATTGTGTTACAAAGTTCATGCTTTCAAATAATATATTAAGTGATTAAATTGAGTAAAAAAAATATTATTTGAAATAATAAAATAATAAAAATTTGAAAATTGAGTGGATGACATTATTTAAAATAATAATATAAATACTTAAAAAAATTGTTCACTTAAAATAATAATAAAATATAAATAATAGAAAATAAATCACGGAGATTTTAAATTTTTGAAATAATAAAAAAACAATACGCTTGTGTAATAAAGTGAGAAAATTTAATGTTTGAAATATAATAAAATAAAAAAATTAAACTTATCCAAAATTTTATTGTTTAAATAATAATAAATAATAAAATATGAAACATAGTAGAGAAAATCATTACTTAAAATAATTTATATAATAATAAGAGACGAAACTAAATAAAAAAGATACTATTTTAAAAAAATAAAAAATAAATAAAATTAAAACTTAGCAGAAAATGTCACTTTTTAAAATAACAAATAAAACAATGTGAGATGAATTTGTACAACAAAATTCAATTTTTGAAATAATAACAAAATAAAATTGAATTTGGATATAAAAATCACTATTCAAATTATTATGAAATAATCAGAAATAAAATTGAGTGTGAAAAGTCACTGATCGAAATAATTATAAAAATAATGAAAAATTAGATTAAGTAAAAAGTCGCTATTAAAAATATTAATGAAATAATAAATGATAAGCAAAAAATTGTCACTAATTAGTGCATTAAGAATACTTATCATAATAACACCAAAAAATAATACTTGTCTGAAGCACAAACAAATAAAAAATACTTGTCATAATATTGTTATTCATATTTGAACTTTTCGCTTGGTACATAATGATCAGCATAATATTTTTAAGTAGCAATTTTTTTTAGTATTTTAATTAGTTGTTTAGTTATTTGTCTACTTTTTTAATTTTAATTTATTTATTTTTTGTAAATAATATGCTCAATATAAAAAAATTCGTAATCTGAATTAATGATAGATTAAATTATTTTAAAAGTATTTATATTTTATGTTTTTATGCATACTTATATCTTCAAAGTTTTACCAACATAATGTGGCACAATTGGTAGATAACTGGGCTCCTTAAGCATGTGGTCAGGGGTTCGATTCTTGGCTCATGCGTATGGAAGAGCATCTGTTGGGAGAAGTCGACCTCTTAAATGGATCTCAGTACCTCGAGGGATTAGTTACTGGCTCCCGGCTGGAGGATACTCAGGCTTACCAAAAAAAAATATCTTCACAGTTTTGGAAGAGGCCCATGTACTTTTAATTTTTTAATAAGACCCTACTAATTAATGTCCTTCAACTCTATTAATGCTTGGTTAATGTAATATTAATAATTACTATCATCTTAACAAATAGACTTACCAGTCAAAAAAAAAAAAAAGACTTAAAGTGGTAATTCTTTTATATTTTATTTTATTAAATAATATAATTTCTAATTTTTTTAGAATTTAGAATTATAATTAAATCATATTTCATTATTTTTTTCTCATTTATATTTATATAATATACAAATTAAATTATAAAACATGTGCATCACACGGGTATAAGAATCTAGTAATATATAAATGACATGGATGATAGACTAGAGTCAAAAGTTAAAAATGCTGAAAGCTGAGTTAAAAACATGGAATAAATGTGTTTTTGGTGATGTTAAGTCAAAGGTGGATGAAGCAGTCAATTCTCTTGATAAGATTCAGAATCAGATTGTTGTGGATGGCTTGACAGATTTATTGCAAAGTCAAGAAGATAAACTCAACTTGAACTTCAAAAGGGTCTCTCTTATGAGGAATCTTATTGGAAACAGAAGTCTTGCATGAATTGGTTTACAAAATGTGACAAAAATATGGCAAGAATCAAACAATCAACAAAACATATTTCAGTTATTAAGGATGGAGATTCTGTTTTGACTTCACAAGATGATATTGAAACTCATGTTCTTGACTTCTATTCTAATCTGTATGCTGGTGAAAAATAATTGCTTTGACAATGGATTAGTGGATAAAGTCATCTCTCCAATGGTGCTCCCCGAGGACAACCTAATGCTTACAAATATTCCAGCTAAAGATGAAGTGAGGGCTGTTGTCTTTGGTATGAACAGTGAAATGGCACAAAAAAAACACTAGAAGGGGGGTTGAAAAGTGTTTTCAAAAATCAGAGTTTAAGAAGCACAAAACAAAATCAGTGAATTAAAGTAGCTCTTAGAACAGACGCCTTTCACAACACACTGATCATCAACTATTTAACACACCCGAGTTAGTTAAATCAAGCAGTTAAACAAACTGAATAATGAAGTAAAGGATAGGGAAGGAGTATACTCAGAGATTTATCCTGGGTCACCCACAAACTTTGGGCTACATCCAATGCTTGGCTTCACCAAGTTTTAACACTATAACTGATCAAGGTTACAGACAAGTATTATTTGCACACCTAGCCTCTCCAGGATCAACCACAAGTATTGTTTGCACACCTAACCTCTTCAGGCTCAACAAGTATTCTTGAAACAAGCCTTTTCAGGCTCAGAGAGTTTTGAAGCACAGCTTCAAAGTTACAAAGCAATTCAACCAATCTTTAAACACTACAGAGAGTGAATATGAACTTGGAGCTTGGTGAGTTGCAGATGAGTTCTTCTTCAGATGATTTTCAGAGTGTGAAGAAGATATGTGAGTGATCGAAACTTTCAGTTATTGAAATATAAGATGAATGTTGTTCTTTGAGTAATAGCTTTTCACTGATGAGTAATTTCTCTGGTCGCTTATTACTGTATCACATCACAATGTTTGTTCAGTCTTCGACTTCTATTTATACTTGATCACAGAGATCTGTTGAGATGCATTTTAGAGTCTTCAACTTTGTTCTTCGGGAAATAGCCATTCTGATTTGATAATAAATGCTTTGAAGAATGTTGGAGATATTCCTTGATGATAATAGAGTATTGCAGATAGATTTTCTGACTTTGGGCAGCGTTCTTTCCTTAATTGTGCAACACTTAGAAAAGCTCAGATAAAGTAGCTTTTCAACTTACATAACGAATGATTTTCTGTAGCCTTGCCCTTTTGTCTTTTCTCCTTTCTCTGATTTCGATTGAAGATAAGAAATATATTAATAACCTTCTTTCAAGTTTAATTAACTATATTTCAAATCACTCTTTACTTTTTGAAAACAGAGATTAAATGATTTCTTCATAGATAGATTTTCTCCTTGGCGCGTGCTTCAATAATACAGATGGTGATTTAGCATTTGACGTCTTCTAAGCTTGTGGATGTTTGAATATCTCTTGAATCAAACATGTTAATCTGACAGAAGAGTGGTTCTGACTTTGTCAGAGGCTTAGACACATACTGAGAAAGATAGACGCTTCTTTGAAGTGAGACTTCTTAATATGTAATCTTGATCCTTCTTCTTTCAACTTCCTTCAGAAGATAGTGTTTGTATTCTTCGAATACTTTGATCATTATTTTGACTAATAACAACTTCAGGCTTATTGGTCTTCAATAAGCATAGCCAGTCTTGTAAGAATGAGCAGTCTTCTAGTATTGCTTGATACTTTCTTTTCATTCGATTGCTTATTGAATGGATAAGTCCTTTTCCTTTAGCTTTTAGTGAAGATGATAGTTATTGACTGCTTTGCTTTGATACTGCTACTAAATGATCTTCTTCATAATTAGATAAGTCTGAGAGATGTTGATGTAGGCTTCAGTGAGTCAAGCTTCAGACGTATTGTACTTAGTCAGCTTTGAGTCAGACACTTGTGTACAACCTTTTGATTCTTTCATAATCTTTTGTTGACTTGATCTGCTAAGATAGAATGCTTTGGCTGCATAATTCAAGTAAATGATTGGCAATATTCAGATGGTTCAATGTAAAATCAATTGCATAATGTTTGGGTTCAACAAAACACACAAGGGCCACAAGAGTGTGAGTTAGACGCATGACGAGTCAGACGCTTTATGACTTAACAAACAGCTCGGGAGCTCCAGGTGCAGATGGATTTGGAGGTGGTTTTTATCAAACTTATTGGGAAATTGTAGGTGAAGATGTAGTCAACTCAGTTCTCTAATTTTACAAGAAGGATTGGATCCTTCCTGGCATAAATTCAAATTCAGTTGTGTTAATCCCACAATTCCCTGAAGCAGTGAAAGTAAGCGATTATAGGCCAATTGCTTTGGCAAATTATCAATGTCATCACTAAGATTCTAGCAGACAGACTGGCTATGGTTGCTCCCAAGATTAGTTCGGATCAGCAAAAGGGGTTTTCTTAGAGGTAGACATATTGTTAAATGCATTGTCACAACCTCTGAAGCCATCAACCTTTTAGATATTAAATCCTTTGGTGGTAATGTTTCTCTAAAATTTGATATAAAAAGGGCCTTCGACACCTTGGATTGGAACTTTTTATTAAGGGTGCTTAAGGCTTTTGGCTTTCATGATAAGTTCTGCTCTTGGATTTCAACCATTTTAAAGTCTGCAAAACTCTCTTTTATAGTGAATGGAAATGTTGTGGGTTATTTATCTTTCAAGAGAGGTGTTAGACAAGAAGAGAGGTGTTAGATAAGGAGATCCACTATCTCCTCTTCTTTTTTGTCTAGCAGATGATGTTTTAAGTAGAAGCATAACTTCGTTGGTAAGTTCTGGTCAATTAAAGCCTATGGCAAGGCCCAAAAAGTTTCAAACTCCATCTCATGTGCTTTATGCAGATGATGTGATGGTTTTTTGCAAGGGAACTAAGCAAAACCTATCAAATTTGATGGTTGTTTTTCATGAATATGGTGAAACATCAGGTTAGTTTCTTAGCATGAACAAATGCAAGTTCTTTTCAGGCTCCATTTCAGCAAAAAGAAAGAAAGAACTCAGTGAGGTTTTAGGATTCACAGCTGGAAGCATTCCCTTTACTTATTTGGGAGTGCCAATCTTTAAAGGAAGACCAAGAACTATCCACTTGCAAGCCATTGCAGACAGAATAAAATCTAAACTTAGTGCTTTGAAGGGTCTTTGCTATCCATTATGGGAAGGGTACAGTTAGTTCATTCAATAATCAATGGTATGCTCCTCTACAGCTTCCAAATTTATCTATGGCATGTTTCTTTGATTAAGCTATTGGGCAAGTGGATCAAAAACTTTGTATGGTCAGGAGATATCCATACTAAAAAGGTTGTTACTGTTGCTTGGAGTAAGGTTTGTATGCCTTTGAATGAAGGTGGTCTTGGGCTTAGATCATTAAAAGCACCTAATGATGTTGCTCTTTTAAAACTCACATGGAGTATGCTTTCTTCTAACAGCTCCTGGGCGGATTTTCTAAAGGCCAGATTTCTAAGGCAAAATAAACCTAATGTTTCCTTCATAAGATCTTCTATTTGGTGTGGAATTAAAAGATTTATCAATATAGTTATAGACAGTTCGGTTTGGCTAATTCGTGATGGGAGTAAGGTTAACTTCTGTTCTGATCAGTGGCTCACTGAAGATTCTATTGCCAGCAGAATAGCAATTCCAGACTGTATGTCTAATTTTCTATCAACAAAAGTTTGTGATTTCATGAATAATAATGGTTGGTCCTTACCAGTAGACTTTGCAAACCAGTTTCCATCTCTCGCTGAAGAAATTAGACAGTACTTTTTTGCCTCTTGATAACAGTAAAGACAAGCTGATATGGAGTGCAAATGATTCAGGGGATTTGTCCTTTAAAGAGGCTTTTGCATTTCTAAATCCAGCAGCTTCTCATGCTCCTTGGACCAAATTGATTTGGAGTCCTTGTGTACCTCCATCGAAATCTTTATTGGTTTGGAGGTTCCTTCTAAATAAGGTTCCAACAGATGATAATCTCAAAAATAGAGGATGTTTCGTTGTCTCTATTTGTGACCTTTGTGGTTGTTCTGAAGAATATGCAAATCATTTGTTTCTGGAGTGTGCTGTCTCAAAAGGAATTTGGCTTTGGCTTAGCAATATGTTGAGGCAACAAATTGATCTATCATCTATCAACATTGTCCTGAGTTTAATAAGCAAGTTTTACAGCAGTCAAGTTAAGAATGTAGTTAGAGCTGCGATTTTGCATACAGTTTCAGTAATTTAGTTTTGCAAAAATCAAAATCGATTCATGAACAAAACTATCCCTAATTCAAGTGCCTTTTCAATGATAGTTGCAGCAACTCACTTGTCTAGATAATTTCCAAAGGCTTTAACTCCTCTCCAGTCAATGACTTTGTAATCCTCAAAGGTTTCAGTATTGAGGGGCATGTTTGCAAAGCTCCAACAGTGAGGCAGGTGGATTGGCTTCCTCTTCCAGTTACTTGGATAAAATGAATTTCTGATTGAGGGGCAAGAGGAAATCTTGGTCATGCTGCAGCAGGGGGCATTTTCAGGGACTCATCTAGTGCATTTATGGGGGGTTTCTCATCTTATATTGGAAGCACAATTGCTTTTCATGCAGAATTGACAGTAGCTATGATAAAGGTTGGTGTAATCTTTGGTTAGAATGTGATTCCAAGCTTGTGGTGGATGCCTTTAGTGCAAGCAAATTGGTTCCTTGGAAGCTCAAGAACAGATGGTTTAATTGTAAATTATATGCTTCAATGATGCAGTTCCATATTTCTCATATCTTCCGGGAAGGAAATTCATGTGCTGATAAATTAACTTCCTATAGTATTCTAAATCAAAATTCTTTTTGGTTGAACCAACTTCCTATTTTTATAAAGGAAGATTTTTTTAGAAATAGGCTAGGATTGCCTAAATATAGATTTAGATTATTTTCTATCATGGGTTTTGGCTTTAAGTCCCCCCATGTTTCTTGTTAATTTTTTTCTATTTTTTAATAAATCAAGGTGTGCTGCAAATGATTGGTAGTATTGGTGGTGCCAACCTCATTGGGATTACCTTTCCTACAGTGATGCTTCTGTATGTCTTAACCTTTTGATAAAAAAAAAAAAAAAGATGATAGACTAGAGTCTTATAGCCTTACTCAAAAGAAGGGATACAAAGTTTCCGCATTTTTTCATTCAAAAGAATGAATTGTTAAATATAATCAATAGGATTGGTTTCACTTAAATTTAAAGGAGTGTGTATATTTGTAGGAATTGAAGAATATGTGTGGAAATAAAGAAAATGATGGATAGCAAGAGGAAACCTGTGACCCTATATGGTATAGAAATAATTCGCAACAACATCTTCTTTAAGTTCTTATCTACTGTTATTTTATAGGCAAATGTTAGTATAATATCCCGAAAAATTATATATATATATATATATATATCTGTGTGTGTGTGTGTGTGTGTGTGTGTGTTTATTTGATAATTATATTTATATCTATTAATTGGTCAAATATATTTATTTTTATGTGATTTGACTTATTTGATATTATTTTTAATTTTTAATTATTTTTACTGGGTGCATTAACACTACGTTTTTGAAGTGTATGCAGGCTTGCTAGACAATAATATTACGCTATTGCCACTATTATTATTTGTTTAGAAAAATATTTTTAAAATTAAAAGTTTGAAAGAAATTTATTTTCAAATCTTACTCTATTTAACTTTAGATTTAAAAATAAATTAATTTAGAATTAATCGGAGATCAATTTTGGATCATTGATTTCCTTGGTTGACCAATTCAATCATCAATCTCTACTCTAATTCAAATTTTGAATTTTAACATATTTCCCTCTTTATTCTTAGATCTAAGCATAAAAAATATGGTGGCTGCTAGGGTGAAGGCGTAAAAAAGTCCCTCACCCCATGTGGGAGACGGATGACAGGCTATGCTAGGTTACAAGGGGTACTTTGCATAAAATTGAACTCTCAATAGTAAAAACTTGTAAAAATTAATTTTGCAATTTAGACCCAAATAGACACCGTACGGAAGGATGGAGGAATGCCCAATCTCCCTTCCCCCTACGTCTCCTTCCTTCTCCATCTTCCTCCTCCCCTACTGAGTTTTTTTTCTGTATGAAAATGTGACATTTCATCCATATCATTTTCAAATCTTTCACCGCCTCTGCAAATCCAGTGGTAGGTGTGATACGAACAAACCAAGGACAAGGTTTTCCCCAAAATTAGTAAACAATTATTTGTTAAACAACCTTGGTGAAAATAATAATCAATAATGGAAGAATTAAAAAAATAGATGGAAAAGATGTTCAATTTATGAGACTGCATGTGATGGCAGAGGAGGGAAGGGGACGATGACGGCACAGCTGTTCGAACTCCTTACAGCGGTACGACCGCGGAGCTTGCAGAGGCACACCAATACACAACTGTCAACCCATTCCAGTCGTCATCCTCCGCCAAGGTACACTGCCATCCCACCTTCGTCCACTTCGTTCAGATGCGTCGCGTGCGCCGTTGTCTCTGCCGGCGTGCCCCACCTCGGACCAGAAGCCATTGTTGTACTAGATCCACCTCTGTCCAGATCTATTGCTCGATATACCCCCTCCGTCGTAAAGCCATTGTCGTCGCTGCTCGCACCAACTCCGCCGCGTGTGCCCCACCTAGGACTAGAAGCCATTGTTGTACTAGATCCATCTCACCCACCCAGAACCGCTCCGATGCAATCCAGGCCGCCTCCATCACGAACCGGCGTCGTGAAGGTCCCCGACACCGTTCTGTTTTAGGTGGAAAAAAAATATGAACCAATGAAAAATAGTTTGGTTCGGTTTTGAGAAATTTTCCTACAAAACCCGAACCAAACCAAATCATTCAAGAATGGGTTGGTTTTGTTTGGTTCGGTTCAGACCCAAAAGTTATTAAATTTCAAAATATATATAAATTTCAAATATATAAAATATTAAAAGATATAAAAATAAATATAACAAAGATTAAACTATTAATATATATATATATATATATATATATATATATATTAGTGATATATAATAAATTTTAAATTTTAAAATTTAAAATATGTATGTAAAATATTAAAATATAGTAATTGGTTCGTTCGGTTCGGTTTGGTTTGGTTCTAAATCATTGAACCCAAGAACCGAACCAACCATTGTTGGGTTTGGTTTGGACCCAAATACCAAAAAAATCCGAACCAATTTGATTGGTTTGGAATGGATTTTCGGGTTCATCAGACTATTGGTTCGGGTCTTACACCCCTAGTTTTCATTACTGTCCAGTATTATATTAATTATCCTAGTGAATAATATGTCCGAAGGCACGTTATCACTTTCTGAGTTCTATAACTTAAGGATGACCTTGCATTTATAAACTACCAGATATTGGAGTGGTGACTTTAGAAAATTGAAGGTCAGCAAATTTGAACGCAGGCAATAAGTTCAACGAACTTGCTTTTCATTTTGTTTTAGTAAATATTATTCGTTGGGTTTTTCACTTGATTTTGCTGATAATGTCAATGCTTATGGTTTGTAATTAGAGTGATGTGTGCAAAACCAATTATGAAGTTGATTACTGAGTTTTAAATTACAAATACTTTTGTCAACTTTTGCATCCAACCAAAGCATCGATGAAGAATTAGATGCACATTTTAATATATTTCGATAAAGGTTGTGACATTATTAAACACTTTATTTTTAAAAAGTTAAAATAATATTCTAGTCCCTATATGTGACATCAATTCTTAATTTTATCCGTACACGAGAAAAAAAAATTATTGAATCAGTCCTTATACGTGCAATCATTACCCGTTTGATCCTTGTCGTCCATCAACATTAGGTTGCCCACCTGAATTGTAACGTGAAGTGCTTATGTGGATATTGACCTTTCAACACTTGATATCCACCTCACCAACACTCTAACACTCTCCTCCACCTTGAATTAGTGAAGCACTAATTCCTCTTCCCTCCATTCCCTGCACTCTTTGTTGTTCACTTGACCAAAGCTTCTCCTCACTTCATTTTACGAAATGGTCATTCCACCATTACTGTAAGCAAAAGATAAGACTCATTCAAGCCAATAGGATAAAGGAGCACTAGGATAGAAATGGTATTTTGTTTTTTGGTGGCAGGGAGTTATATATATGTAAAAGTGGGGAATCTTTTGTATTTTGTCTGATGCCTCATTAGTCTTTGAGCTTCTTTTTTTTTTTTTTTTTGTAGGATCACTCCCTTATGTGCTGTTAATTCACCAAACGAGTATGTACTTGATAATGTGCTTTTATGCACGTTAATATGTTAGTTATGGATTTGTGCTTATCAGTTATTATGTTACTGGTTTAACAACATTGTTACCTTATTGTTAATTACATTGTTAATGTTAACTACACTATACTGGATTAGTTTACTGGTTTAAAACTTGGTGGTTTAATTTGCTGGGTTAGTGATTTACTGTTACACTCCTTACGGGTTTACTAACTGGTTTAATTTACTGGTTTAGTTTACCAATTTATGTTTCTGGTTTAGTTTCATCAACTGGTTTAGTTGAGTGGTTTATGTTTCTGGTTTAGTTTAGTTTACTGGTTGCTTTAATTTAGTTTATTGTTTGTTCTCTGCTACACACACGGTTTCACTGAAAGAGGAAACATTTTGAGATGCAAAAAATACCAAATAGACATATACCATACCATATATCGTCACAATGAACCATTACATACTTTTAGCTCCTCCTGTCGTTAGCACGAGTTGTGCAACTCTTTCGCTTCAGACTCCCATTCTCGTGGTGGAGGAGAAATTGTGAAATGATTAAGGCAAAGGCGATGGAGTGGTCTACTTAGGGTTGGAGGGGAAACTAGGTGGAGTTCAAATATGGAGGTAGAGGAAAGCACTTAATGTTACACATCATAACATTAGAAACCACAACCTAACGTTGATGGATGACATGAACCAAATGTGTAACGATTACACATATAGAGACAGATTTAATAATTTTTTTCTATGTAGGGACCAAATTAAGAATTGATGTCACATATAAGACTAAAATATTATTTTAACCTTTTGAAAATTAATCAATCGATTTGGAAGTAAAGAAAATGACACACAACTGACGAACAATATGTTCTTGAATTTACAATGAATACAAAAATAGTTTGAAAGAAATGATACTATTGGTCAAGGCGCTGGCTAGGGTGAGCAACCCAACAATATTGCTCACCGTGAGAGACTCAAGTGAATTAATCATTGCCGTTGGATGTTATCTGATGCTGAAGGTGCATGATAGACTCTCCACACCTTTTTTTTTCTCTCTCTCTAGAGTCTCCATTTTCTCTCTCCTCTCTCCTCTCTCTCTCTCTCGTCGTCTTCATCTCTCTTTCCGTCATCCTCTCTCCCCAATTCTCTCTCTCTCTCTCTCTCTCTCTCTCTCTCTCTCTGATTCTCTTGCAGATAATAAAAACGAGATTGCAAGATCCCATTCATATTGTTGGGCTTACAGTTTGGAAAAATGAAGTTACAGAAATTTCTACAGTAAATAATTCTTTTGCACTTACAGGAGTTCCTCATTGGTTGGGAAACCAGTGCCATCAAGATGAAGGGGTTATATACACTACTACTCAACGTAAGCTTGTATCAAACAGACCTGCATGTATATGTAGTTCTTGGGAATTCAGTGTGCATCACATTTGGAAAACATGGCACCTCAGTGCATCTCAAAGACTAGTCAGTCTTTTTGAAATGCCTTCACGCAAGTCAACAAATTAGTATGTTGCATATATGATAAAGCTTCATATTGCAAAAAGTAACAAGGATCATCTTCAACAGGGAGTTAACCTTTCCACTAGAAGTATGCTTATAATTATATCAAGCTGCTGATAAAGCAACTTTATGTTTAACTTGAGCTAATATGCTGCTAATATTCATATATAGCATGGACCTTTCGTAGAAGCAGATATAAATGCTTAGATGTTGAATGGATTCTGTTTGGAGGAGGGGATCGTGGAACTTGGTTCAATTCAACATTCCTTTGCATCCAATATGCCTCTAAGAAGGAGATAAGCACACTTTACTTTATTGTGGTTACTAATAGTGTTTCAGCTAAGTTTCATATTAGTCCCTTTCCTATTTTCATGAAAGCTGAGTTGTCGATCATATAACAAATTATTATTCATATATATTGTTTTTTGTTGCATGGAGTTTCTTAAATTCACATGTAGTCAGGTTCCATAACTTGGGCACACAGAATGCAGACCCTCTCTGACGAAACGGAGTGTGCCTCGACTCTCTGGTTCATATCCTCGTCAACTCGGCCGGCTCCTCCTCTGCAAGAACTCGATAAGACCGACATGATCCATAACCAACATGATGAAGTCCAGGCATGATCCATAACCAACATGATCGATGGTGTTTCATGGGACATGGCCACTGTGCACGAGACTGAAGGACATCGAGGGAGGAAGTAGCGGTTGAGTTTGATGGCTCAGACAAAGAGATCTGAGTTTTATGTACAGAGACTGGGAAATGTGATAATGATGATTGGTTAAAGTTTGAGTAATTGAGATGAGGTGGTCAGTGGCCATGAGAAATGGCGGATCGTGGTAATCAAGGGTGTGGTCTTCTTTATATCTGCAAGAGAATCAGAGAGAGAGAGAGAAAGAATTGGGGAGAGGATGACGGAAAGAGAGATGAAGACGACGAGAGAGAGGAGAGAGAAGAGAGAAAATGGAGACAGGAGAGAAAAAAGATAAGGTGTGGAGAGTCTATCATGCACCTTCAGCATCATATAACATCCAACGGTAGTGATTAATTCCCTTGAGTCTCTCACGGTGAGCGATATTGTTAGGTTGCTCACCCTAGCCAATGCCATTGGTCAACGAAAAACTCTTGTCACCTAAACTGTTTTACAACATTACCCAATTTTCCGGAATTTAGACAGCATAAGATACATGGGTGAAAGTATTTGATAGCATTCTGAAATTCCATGAGCAAGAATAACAAACATGGAGTGTTTTTCTCCGAAAGTTCATGTTTTTATCTATATAAATTACTTGTCAACTTCGTTTTTTTTCCCCATGTCAGGGTGGCTTGAAAATGAATCAGATACAATGTACAAAAACAAGAACTGACTACACAATTATCATGACGTATGATAAAGAACACGTATGATTGCAACCCATGTAGTTCTTCCAAAGAATCAAAGCTTTCGTCACCGAAGCTAAAAAAACACGGCTTGTTTTTGTTTCATCACTTTTTCCACCTAAAAGGCTCCTGTAATTTCTGAACCTCCATTTTACAAAGTACTATTCTAGAAGGTACCATCATTACAAAGTACCTCATGTCTCATGGTCATAGAAAAATGTTTTGAATAAGGGGTAAATTTAATTTCCCACAACATAACATAATTTTTTGGGATTAGGTATGCTTTTAAATTGAAAGAGAGAAACCATAGTACAGTTACAGCCAATAAAGAATAGCTAGCTCAATGACACGGGTAAATAAGTTTATTTCGGCTACTTTTTGGGTGAGACTCGTACGTTTGGTCAAAATTTTAATATATATAAGCCCAAAAATGCAGGCAACGAAATAAAAGGTAAACAAGAGAAAACAAAAAGAAAAATGAAAAATGAAGGATAACCAATGACTGAAAAAAATTTTCGTGCATGTATCTTCTCTGTACTCTTTACCTGCATTGCCAAAATGAAAACTTAAACCAACTGAATTCAGGCGTTAATCATGAAAAATGTAACGGTCACTACTTAAAATGAATGTAAAATAATAATACTAAAAGCCATTGTGAGTAGAAGTATGTCAACAAATGTAGAGATAGAAAGTATGAATGTTATTTATGTTACGGCCAACTACTGAAATATACTGAAGCTTGAAAGCAAGAGCAGGCCAGGAATCTCAAACCCTAAAGATGCTAAAGGGAAACCGATACTGACAAATAGATATGGGTGAGACTCACCTTAGTTGATAAAGTAATTAAATTTGCTTACATACAATTTTTTTTTGTTTGTTTAGATATTCAAATTTGTAAAACTGTCTTTCTTATAAAGCAGAAATGAAAGTGTGTGTACACACACACACATATATAAAAAGAGAGAGAGATACATAGACACACACACACACTACCAAAACAAGATTTGAAGTATTGAATATGTGCACAACAATTCTGAGATTACAAAGCATCTGTCAAACAAATCTGCGTCTCATTACAAATCATAACATATCTGATGATAGATTTTACGTAAGCAGCATACACTATCAAAACAAGATTTGAAGTATTGAATATTTGCACAACCAAACAACTGAGATTACAAAGCATGTGTCTAACAAATATGCGTCTCATTACAAATCATAACATATCTGATTATAGAATTTACATAAGCAGCATGAAATGTACATAACTTTTATGTTTTCTTGAAGTGACTAAAGTATCAATTACCCTAGTGTCCATTTCTTCACTATCCACCAGTAACACAACATCAATTAAAAAAAAAATTACCTAGAAAAACTTAAGTATCCATAATCTGACTGCAATGTGTTTTAGACACTTTTTTCCTTAGACTGAAATTTTATGCAACGTCAGCATTGATTTAGGCAACATGACTGCAGCAGAATAGGTTATGAAGGTACTAGTACTAGATTACTACTAAGCATAACTTTAGCCACTAAAAAAGAAGTAGCATTGGACTCAGCAATATTAAAATATTTGTTAAAAGTAAACCCATTAATCAAATTGTACGGTTAGCAAAAGCTAAAAAACATTGAACATGTTTCAAAAAAAAAAAAACAATTGAACGGGATAGAAAGATATACTAGTGTATGAAATTCTTAAAAATGCATCTTTGAACTATATTTCTTTTATAACCTTAAATCAATAACGCTTTGCTTTCTACAAGGAAATCAACCTTCAATTTTTCTGAGAACACTACAACACACACACACACACACACACACACACACATGCACAGATAGAGTTTAAAGAGAGAGAGAGAGAGAGAGATTGGAAGAGCTAGTGCTTGCAAGAGTGGATTTAAAATTTATAAACATTAGCAAGTTACATAATGAAGTTGTATAATGTTTTAAGTCTCGCTCTTACTGCATTTCTTATTTATTTAACAAAGTACAGATGTTGAGAGAGAATACAAAGCTTTAAAACAAACCAATTATTTTCCCATACATGATAGTAACTCCTTCCTTCAAATAAAATAAAGATACTGAAAAGACATCAACATTGAGAGAGACCTAATTTATCACAGAGAAATTATTGTCAAACATGATGAAGTAACAGATAATCTAGTCTTAAAAATTTAAACGATACTAGAGGAGCAGAGGTAGGGCTGCGCTGGAAAGGCAAGTGGCGGTCTAGAGGCTTTAAAGTTGCCGCCACTGGTAATCGGCTGAAGTATTATAGGTATTGCCAAATGAACCATACTGAGGAGCAGAGATACAATACTGACCAAGCATCTTATAATTGGCATCTTATAGAAGCAGACCTAGCATCTTATAGAAGACGACCTAGCATATTATAGAAGCTAATAGAACCTTCTAAGTACAGACAGCTAACAACTAACAGATTATGCTAACAGTGTGAGCAATATTCCAACAGAATGTCAAGTACTCTAGCATCTACAATACATGGATTGAACCCACCCATACCCATGTTTAGCTATTAATGTCAGAGATTGGTGAACAGGTAAAGAGATTGGTGAGCTAAGCTTAGTTGATGTCTTGATGAGTATTTTTAGCTTAGCTTAGTTGATGAGTGTTTTTCCTTTTGCATTTCCTTTCCTTTTATCTAAAGAGGACTTCTTGTCTAATTATATTGTGTTTTCACTTCTTTCTTTCTCTCAATTAATAATACTACTTTAATCCAAATGCACAAACAATTATTCAATACCACAAATGCTACAGTGAAGTAATAAGAAGCACATAGAACATCCATCCACGATCCACCCAGGCGAACAAGTTCTGGTAACGTTTGTAAACTTACTGTAAAAAGGGGACATTACTTTTGAATTTAGTAAATCTGCATTAACGGCTTAATATGATTATTAATCAATTTGTAACACACAGAAAAATGCAGGGCTGCGTTAATGGCTTAATATGATTATTAATCAATTTGTACCACACGGAAAAATGCAGGGGGTGCTCAATCACATCGTCCAAGAATACTGGTCAAAGGACATGAACAAAGGAAATCCAACAATTTTGATTTTGAGAAGCATTCCATTCCATAATAAAGCAAACAAACACACAATTTAAGATATTAAGCTCTACCAAAAGGAAAAAAAAAAAAGCAATTGATGGCAAAGTTGTTAACTTTGAAATGAGATCTGGGAATCCACCCAGAGAGGGAGAAAGAGAATGAGGAAAATGAATACCTTGGGAAATGAAAATAATGGGTTGTGAACAGCAATCACAGAGACAAGGACGGCATGCAGAAGAAGAGTGGTTGAGTGCAGCTACAGCTTCCAGAAGACACCAGTAGAGAGGGAGGCCTATAATGTAGCCTGCAATGCATCATAGCAATTGCTTCAAATTAGAGTATCTACGTGTGTGCGCGCACGCACGGCCTGTGAGTGTTGACAAGAAGATGAACTCAAAATATCCAACAATGTCATATAACAAATATGCTCATCCAAGTACAATGAGTACATAGGGTTCAAACAATGCAACATATCCCTATCATTTACCATCAAAGCAAAAACGATTCAAACATATTTGCATCGAAAAACTCCCGTACAAAAATATCGAGATGGGTTTGGTTGAGTGTCTACATCAGAATATTTGTTGATCACAGAAGATTCCAAATCATGCTTATTAGTTTGCATTGTAAAGAACTTTGCTCCTCATCACTCATACCAAAACTACTTGATTTTGTACATTTCAAATGTTTAAGACATCACAAGTAAAAGAGATATTCTATCTAAAAGCTACAGTAATATTAGTTTTCACTTTTCAACCATAAGTAGACGAGCCATCAGCAAGTTCACACTCAACATCATAATCAATCATTGCTAACTAGATAAACTGAAAAGAAATCCAAAATTTGACTAATTGAACTCTAGATATCATGAGGAAGCCCAACTAGGAAAATTTTCAAATATGTAAGAACAGAGAGCAGAGTGATGTTTAACCAGACCAAAGCAATGATATTGAGGTTAAGATCATGTTCTCGGATTCTAGAACTACCTTTGTTTAGTCAAAGAATCTAAAAGAAAATCAACAAGGAAACACAACAAAAAATTATAAACAATAAATCATGAACGAAAATCAACAATATCAACTACATAGGGGCATGAAAGCTAGAAAAATGGATAAGAGAAAGAACTGCAAAGTTTGAATGAGAGAGAAGTGTTAAGTACGAACAAGAAATAAGAAGACATAAGGTGATCAATGCTCACCCCTTGATTGTGCTTGCTCAAATCTAGAACTAGAATGGTTTCAGCCATGAATGAACAAGCTCAAAGTTTTTAGCCGTGAAAGGAGTATGAGAAACAAGGTTTGGGAGAGTTAGGTTATGAGAGTGTGGAATGTTATAATTCTCTATTGAGATGGAAATTAGAATCCCTTATTTTGAGCAAAGTGAATCCCCAGTAAAAAGTTACATTCCCCATACAGAGCTCTTCATCCAAACAGACCCTAAAGATCCGGGAAACACGCATTGCAAATTAAACTCAGCATCCAACTTGTTCATCGCTCTTAATGATAAAAGTGAAACGATAAAAGTGACCCATAAATTACAAGCATTCGCCAGAAAGTATATCCTGATTGCATGAAACATGAAAATCTCAGAGAAATTAAAATACATTCTGTAATTCACTCTTTAACACTGAGATGGAGAAATGTGATCACCTACTATAACACAGTCAATGTCATGCTACTCATGCTGCTTTGAAGCTCTCTGACAAACGCTGATAGTACCTCTTTTGCTGCTCCAAACAATGAAACAATTCCCTATGTAACTTTCCAAAACTAATTTATACATCATTAGGTATCAGATTTAATGTGGAAAATAAATATAGCAGAATAAGTCATACCATGTCTGACACGGAGGGAGAGACTTTACTCAGTGCTGCCTCGAAATGAGTTGTCTTGATGGTCAATGTACCAAAAGTTGTCTCAGTTGAGGTCAATTTCTCTTCAAGAGCAGCCATTGCTGCTTCATTCATCTGTGCAAACAAGAAAGTCAGCAAGTCCCCCCAAATTTCTCCCCATTATTCTTATAACACTATCCTCATCCACACCTACAATCGAACATTCATGCACTCATACACATAACATGAAGTCATGAACTAATGGCAAAGGGGCGAAACAAACAACATAAAAATAAAGCAGAGACAAACCAATGCGGCAAGATCAGCGCCACTCAGATTTTCACATGCTTCCTTTCTTCCTATGGCACTCAAATCCACACTAGCATCAACAGGCTTCTTCCTTGCAAGAGCTTTTAATATCAAAACTCGCTCATCCGCGCTTGGCAGAGGAACATAAAGAAGTTTGCCAAACCGCCCAGGTCTTAGGACAGCACGATCCATCACCTCAGGCCTGCAAAATGAGAATGTGACTTGAATACAACGAAATGCTCAGATAAATAGCTAATTAGAGTCTTAGAGATAGTGAACAAATTTTACCTATTTGTAGCACCAATGACAAAAACACCTCGCCGCTGCTCTGCACCGTCTAACTCGATAAGCAACTGCAATTGCAAAAACTTGTGTCATTTTATCCATGATGATATCAAAAGTAAGATGTCAGCATGAGGATTTGTTTTCGACAACTAGCAATTGTTTGACCTGATTCAATAGTCGTTCAACAACCCATCCACCTTCTTTACCACGTTTGGTTGTCAAAGCATCCACCTGAAGATTAATGCAAGTGATAGAAAATAAAATTTACAAACATTGAAACAACTAGGTATACCTTCCTATGACATATTCAGTTTACTGAGTACTTGCACTTAACTACAAAGGAACACAACAAAAATAACTTGTATGGGTAGTATATGGTAGTTCCTCAAAAGAAATAATCCAGACAATAATCTTCGCCATATAAAACTTAGCAAAATTGAAGTCAAAAGAATATGCCATGACACAATGTTGAAGTTAATCAGCATTCAAAGAAGAAGAGGAACACGAACCTCATCAAAAAAAAGTATACAGGGTGAACACGTCCTTGCACGACTAAACAACGTTCGAACAGCTAACTCACTTTCTCCAACATATTTATTTAAAAGTTCAGGCCCCTAACAATTCAATAAAAGCAATGTAAATCATTTAAAAAAAGGCCTATTCAAAAAATAAGAACATCCTGTAAACCAAATCTATAGCTAACGAGAAAAGATATAGTATTTTAGACAGACCTTAATATGAATGAAATTAGCTCCTGCCTCATTGGCAACAGCTTTTGCAATCAGTGTTTTACCACAGCCTGGAGGCCCATATAGTAAAAAACCTGTCTCAAGATCCACCCCAAATCCCTGAAATAGAAAAATCCAAGAACACTGACATAATGTTTCATGAAAAAATGAATAAAAACAGCAACCCATCAATTTTTAAGATTAAGAACATGAAATCTAGTAAGTGAATTAGGAGAATGCAGCTACCATATCATTGATCAGAGAATTTGTGTAGTGAATGCTATTGCATAGACAAGGATTAAGGAAACTCATCTAATTGTAAGGTTTCTCTAGACTAGACTCTGGGACATGACAAAAGAAAGTGTACTATTTTAAAAATTACCTCATAATCGTCAGGATATTTTATACGCCTTACTATATAGCGTTCAAACTCCTGTCTCAAAACATCGAGCCCACCAACATCTTCCCATTTTACATTAGGAATGGAAGAGAAACCTTCTCTTCTTGATGAAGGTTGCACCATTTTGACTGCCTCCTGCAAAAATACCCAGATAAATTGGTATCAACAAATAAATGTAATCATGTGAGTGATACAAATCTGGGGAAACGGCTCAAGGGTTACTGCATGCGTGTGTGATAACAAGAAGAAAGGCGCAAATCTAAAGCACCTCAAAATCAGACATTTTGATAGCAAGCTTATCCATCTCTTCAGGCAGCCAAGGTTCCCTCCACCAGTCTTCGGTATGATCACTCATAAGATCTTGAGAAAATTCACGTTTCCTTTCATCAATAATTCTCTTCATTGCCAAATTACCGGCCTTATTAGCCAGAGCTGCCAAATCAGCACCGACAAATCCTGGTGTAGACCTGGCTATTTTTCGTAAATCAAATGAACCCTCAATCTTAAGTTTGCAAGTAAGCACAGAAAGGATCTCCTCCCTTGCAGATTCGTCAGGAATGCCAACAACAATCTCACGATCGAACCGACCAGGTCTTCGCAGAGCAGGGTCAACAGCATCGGGCCTATTTGTAGCCCCAATTACAAGAACATAGCCAGGTCGGTCGTCAGAACTTTCTGAATTATCAGCTGGTTGCATAAACTTGTTTGATTGATCCATGCAAGTCATTAACTGTGTCACAATCCGCTTCTCCATCTCCCGCTGTAAATTCTCCCTTTTTGAAGCGATTGCATCAATCTCATCAATAAAGACAATTGATGGGGCAGTCCTGTATGCTTTGGAGAAAAGCTCTCTAATATTTTCCTCGGATGCACCTAAAGGATTCATTAAGGAACAAATACTTAAGAAACTAGCTCTGACAATAGTAGTAGAAGCAATACATTAATTTGTCATAAGATTGCAATTTCCAACTTAATTAAATTAAAACTTCATTTTTTATAAAAGGCTATATGTATTTCTGGAGTAATCTAAGAGTAACAAAATTTAAACAGAAAGATCCACAACCTGAGACTCCAGAAACCACCTCAGTAGCTGATATCTGATAGAATGGAAGAGAAGTCTCATTAGCTATAGCATGTGCCAGTTTAGTCTTGCCACACCCAGGTGGTCCATGCAACAAAATCCCAGCCATTGGCCTCACTCCCAACTGCCTGGGCAACTGGGGATGGTACAATGGCACAATGACCTCCATCTTCAGTTCCTCCAAAACCTCCTTCATCCCACCCAAATCCCTAAACCTTGGCCCATCCTTATTCCCCTTCACCTCAACATCACCGCCACCACCGCCGTTCAACTTCTTCCTGGCCAGCTTGGCCTCTCCTCCACCCACATAATTCATAGTAGTAGCCTTACTACTATTGGCTACGTCTAATTCAACGTTCATGTTCTTTTTTTCCTCCATAATATCCTTCTTATATGATTCCCGCAACATTGTCTTCGTCAAGTCGATAGCGGGTTCGAATTTCTCCGCATAAACTGCATCCTCCGAAGTAGAAATAGCCCCATCTTCATCATTACTCTCCGATGAGCTTGAAGTTGAAGCAGAAGACGAGGTTGATGGAGAGCCCTGAATCTGATCACTCCTCATCCTATTCCTTTGAAGGTGTAAAGCTTCCATCTTTTGCAATCTCTCTTCATTCTCATCATTTCTCTTGCTTCTCTTTCGAGATGCACTTCGACCCTCTTCTTCTTCTTCGTCATCATCGTCATCATGCTTCAGTGCTTCCTTAACAAAGCGAGTCAAGGTTTCACGCTTGGTTCGCTGGTAGTCGGGGTAACTTGAGCGAAGATGGTTAACCATTTCGTCAACAGTAGAGTACTTGGACTTGAACGACCCCAATCGACGACGAAGAATTTCTTGGAGTGACCCCCCTCTGTTTCTTCTTCTCATCTTTCTCCCTGTTTGTTCCTTCCTCTCTCTCTGATTTCTGTCTGTTATTCAACTCAACTGATAAACCGCAATCAAGATTTTTGGAGGATTCCTATGCCACCTTCCGTCCGTCCTTGTCCTCAGTCTTCCAATTAACTGAAAGAAATAAAAAAAACATTATCACATATTAAAATGCTATCTTTAAAAATATTCATGAGTCATATGTGTAGCTATATATACTTATATTATCTGAGTCGAAAGTATAACTCAATAGTAATATAGAAAACATAGGTTTTCCAATGAATGAAGAAGAAAACATGTTCCAATGAAGGTGAAGCGGAAGAACATACCTGACAGACGGAGGATGAGAGCAGACTCTATGTGTGCGTGCGACTCGGCGGAGTCCGCCGGAGACTGGGCAAAACGGCAGCGCCGCACGATGGCAGGCGGTGGAGGGAGTTGCCGCTAGCTAGGGTTCACAACTGGGGAAACTGGAAGGAGTGATGTGACTTCTGAGTTTAACAAAACGACGTCCTTTTTTCTTGATATTTCTGTCAAAAATATTTTTTAAATATTAATTTTATTCTTTTGTTGCCTATAAAATAAAGTCATCTTTTAAATTAAAAATGAAATATATAATTTGAAAATCATATAAAAAAAATATCATTAATTTAATCTTGTCAAAAAAAATATAATACATTTAATTGTTTATTTTTGCAATCCATTATATATTTATTCTAATAAAAAATAATTTTTTATGTACACTAACAAATAATCGATATAAAACGTGTATCAATTATGTGAAAAATAACTTTTTTATTATATTTTTTTTTTGTAGTCTTTTAGGTCAACAACTTCTAAATAAATAACATACTTTTAATTATTTTACGTATAGAGCATATGAATTATTATAATAGTTGTTGTTCATAAATATGACAAAAATGTTATTAAATAAAATGAGATATATCATTTTTAAATAAAATGAGACAATAAAAATAAATTGATATGTTGATATGATTTTTTATATAAATTAATTTTTTCAAGGAAAAAATATATTATCTATTATTTTTATCCTAGATAAATTAGTCCTTAATTATATCTAGAGATATTAGGATTAAGATATTTTATTTTATTTAAGTGAGAATAATGGAGAAATTTAACTTAAACAAATAGGGATAAAAATGAGGAGGGAAAATAAGAAGCTATAAATTACAAGCTCAAACGCTACTTCAAGTAGCGTCTAGAGAAAACGTTATAAGCTGGTGAGAAAATGTTTACCAAAGTGAACTATTGATTCATCTGCTATAAGTTATATATTTACTATAAGCTAGCGGTTTAGTCTTGTTAAACATAGCTAAAATAATCGAAAGTGTGACATTTGTTTAGAAGTTATTGAACTTTTTGGTGAAATATAGCGAAAGAAACACAAAAAAACTGAAAAGGAATTAGCCTGCACTAAGGCTAAGGGAGTCTCGAAGCAGAAGACGACCTATGCCAGAAGGAGGCTCAAGCCACATCTGATAACCAGCCGTAGAATTGGACCCAGTTTTTGCTAAGAAGTTTGCGCAGAAATTACCTTCACTAAAAATACGAGTGACACTCACGTTCCAAACCATCTTTAACCAATCAGTAGCTCTCTTTATGTGAGTTGCATGCACATGAAGATTATTGGGAATCGCTGGTTTCAAAACGTTAGCTGCATTAAGGGAATAAGTTTCGCATTGGACAACCTTCAAACCCAAACTTCAGGCTAAAGAAAGACCATGATTTATAGCTTTGAGCTCGGCCAACAAAGGATCTCCATCACCATCCGAACTAGTGAAACCGGCAGCCCACTCACAAGACTCGGTATGAAGTAAACCACCAGAACTCATGCTAGAAGATTGCTCAGAACAGCTGCCACCAACGTTGAGTTTCACATGTCCAGTCAACGGGGGTTGCCACCGGACCGTGAGTAAACTATGCTGATGAACCATCTTCTTGGAAGGGAAACAAGTGACAAAGTCGTCATGGGATAATGTTATGGATAACTTTTCTAATATCCCAGACGTCACCATCATTGAACTCCGCATTATTCCTCCAGCGCTAGACCCACCAAATCCCAGCCATGATTAACACATTATGGTTGTCATGCGCAAAGTGCTTAATCCAACTAGAGATTTTCGTAAACTCAGAACATATTTTGGTTTTGCATACCTAACTGAAACCAAACCTCCTTAGCGTGAGGACAATCCCGAGACAGTGTAAAATATTCTCATCAGAGCCGGAACATCTCATACAACCAGCAGAAGCTTCTAAGCCACATCTATTACGTATAGCATTAGTCGGAAGGACATTATGGAGACACAACCACAAAATATGGGATACTTTTGCTGGAGCTCCAATACGCCAAATCCAATCCCAGTTCTGAGTGGAATCCGAACTCCTATTCTAATTAAGAAACTAGCGGAAGCTTGAAGAAGCTTGGTAAATTCACTCTTTGTTGCCTTTCCAGAACCAACAATCTAGAATAGAATCATCCACATGCATTGGAACATTTTATCGAACCAATAACAACTGAGCGCTACAATTCAACGACATAGTCCCTCAGCATTAACTACCAGCACCTGTGTTCGAGTCCTAGCTGCACCATTTTGGTGAATTTTCTCTCATTTCCGGAAGCAACCTGCACAATGACGTCAGCAATTTCGCAAGCTAGCTGCGTGGTGACATCAGCAGGTCCGGTTTCTGCGAATCGAGTCACCGGTTCAAGGCCGAGTTAATAATATCATCACTGGTTCGTAGATTAATTCGGTCTGATATGCTAACCGGACCGGCCATGGGTCCAGTTTCCGATCAAACCGGTCGGACCGGCCGGTCCGGTCCGAGTTTAATAACACTGTTTGAGAGTGTATCAGAAATATGGACAAAATTCACCAAATTGCTCGAAGGGCCACAACCGAGCCAGTCTTCATGCCATAAAGAAGTAGTACCAGATCCCAAACGTATGTCGAAGCCATTACGTAAGGCTTGGACAGCTTTGAGGATACTACACCTTATGATAGAGTCTCTTGGACTCGTAGAAACATTCCAAATCGAATTTGGACCAAGGTATTTATGGGAAATCACTTGCACCCAAAGACGATTTTTCTCATGAATAAGGCTCCAGACCAATTTGCCAAGGGAGAAAGTCTTACATGGTCACATACCCAACACATCATCCTAAGACACATCCAGTTAGAGTACACCTTGTGTTGTTAATCAATATACTTTTTGCTTATAAAAAAAACATTAGATTTTATCATCAAAATAATTATCATAGATGAATATGATTGCATAGCTTGGATCAATCATTGTGCCACATACTTTCAATTAATTTTAGTAATGAGATTTAACGTAGTGATGAGACTATAGACCTTCTACACCAGAATTTCTTTTCATGTTTTCATTCGGCTAATTCTCATAATTTCAATGAGGCTACATTACTGTTGTTCTCAAAGAATGAGATCGCAATTATACTCACCCATTCAAACAAGGTAGCACACCTCCAACTCATTGCTCATCATCTGCTTCAAGAAACAATCATGTACAGCCACCATAAAATTATATAAGCCCCTCAGCTAAAATCGCTATTACAAACTACACACTCTCTTTGATAAGGGAGCTACATTAGCATCAAAATCAAGTAACAAAACCAGTCCCATGTCGAGCATAAATTTGGTTAGTTTTATAATATCTATTAGGAAAAGTACTTGCATAGTTGCATTGAAGCAATACCTATGCATTTAAATATGACATGTTTACAATATATTCATAAATGCTGTCGAATTAAATTTTACATATTATATAACAAAATTTAGATTTAATATTAAGCATTAGAAGTATTAGTTTGAGTTACTTCTAAAAGAAACCTACAAATTCAACAAGGAGAAATGAAGAAAACATTATACAAGTGATGCAAATATGCAAGTGTTCATAAACTCTGGTTACAATGCCGCATTTTTTGGCTTCAACATCTGGAAAAAAATAAAATGAGCATATTTTCCATAGATATAAAGACATGAGTGCTCCATAACTCGCATTAAATAAAAGGTGTAAATCAATTTCGATCATCCTACTTATTCCCAATGCCTAATACCCAATGTAATGTATACTCATAGAGAGGAATAAATAGGCACACCAGGTAAGGTAGCACCAGCATCGACAATAAAATTGTTGCCAGACACATATTCAGAAGAATCATGAATTAAGTAACGAACTAGTGATGTTAATGCTGGATCCGTAGTGCCATATGTTCTTAAAGGCACTGTCTTCAACGCCACATTATTCAACCAATCTTTCTGCAATAATTTTTCAGTGATTTCAGATTTGAAAATTCCAGGTGATATGGAATTCACTCTGATTTTGTGTACCCCCAATTCCAATGCCATGATCTGTCAAATATCATTAGCCAAACTAAATGATACGGCATTTTTTAATCATTGTGAACAAAATAGAAATCTGAAGAATATTTAATTTCGTGAATATCAAGACAGCATATAAAATTAGAGCAAAAAGCCACAAAAGCCAAAACAGGAACTCAATTGTAATGGTGTCCCCTTTGTTGTTGGATGTATTTTCGAGATGCATGTGTATAAAGATGATAAAAAGTAAGTCAGAGATAGAAAGAAACACATACGGTGTCTAAAAATTATGTTCAAATAATACAACTCAAATCGTAATGTGGGAATACATAGACCTTCCCCAGAAATGTGATTCACTACTTTTATCTAACTTGAATCTGAAAGGAAGTAATATGAAAGTTTCCAAGATTTAGCTTATATATATAGTAAACTATTAGGACATTATTCCTCCCACACTCAGTTTTCCGTCCCAACTCCTCACCTTTAATACTCAGGGATAATCAATCAGCATTTTACAATTTTTCAAATCACGCATCATTCAGGTTAGCCTTCTCACTCATTCACTATCTCTATCAAATTCTCTTTCACTCATTCAGGTTGTTCATAATTATCTTTACAAATACAATGACTTAAGCTAATTTTTAAAATATTATTTTTTTAATTTAAGATGAACATAAAACTAATGTTATATCTGGTATCGTAGTCATCTTGTGTCCAATATTTTTTAAATTTATGTATTCATACTTCCTAGAGTCTGTTTGTTTTTGATTCCTCATCATAGAATTATGTTCCAAACTCACGTTAGCAGAAAACTCCTCTCATATAACTTTTAAAAAAAGTGCCTCGGGATGTATTTTTCTTACTTTTGCGGTGAGAAAAATCTCAACCAAACAAGCTCCCAGTAGATAAGGCTGTTTAACTGAATATCCCAATATAACATACAAACATTTCTTAATTTGATGCAGTTCCTTTCCTGCTTAAGTGAATTACTAGGTAAAAGTAGAACAGGTTATCAAAAAATCCAAAGAAAAAGCAAACAGGAAAAAAAACGATAGTCTGAATCTTAAAGTTGATTACATTTAAAGATAAATTGCAAGCTAAATAATATTACCTTTGTCAGCATAATGACGCCTGCCTTTGAAGATGAATACGCAGCGCCTCCAGGCAAATGCCCCCGATTTAAACCACCAATTGAAGAAATATTGATAATTGTTCCTTTTTGCTGTGCATCACGCATGCGTGTGCATACATATTTTGACACCAACCAGGTACCAGTTAAGTTCGTTCTCAACACTTGATTCCATTCCTCCTCGGACCATTCCAAAGACGAGTTAACATTTCCTGCACAGCACAAGAATCAGGAAATATGACAATTTATAGCAAGAATTATCAACTTCACTTAGTTCAAAACCAAGAGTTATGATTTTTGTTAAGGCCTCAGCAACCAATAAAGCTAATGGACTCTTGTTTGTTTTTTTTTTTTTTTTTTTTTTTTTTGATAGGCAAATGTTAGTGTGTTAAAGTTAGTATTTTTGTTAGTGGGTGGTGTTTGAACTCTCAACCTCCTTATCACTCCACTCCTTAACTCCCCCACCCAAACCACCTTATAACTCCCAATGGACTCTTGTTACATGTTGCAACTATGATAATTAGAGTGGATGACATTTCAATGTACAAAATGAAAGGTATCAAGTTGCATAGAGCCAAAAAGGTTCCTCATTTTCTGTGCGTACCAAGGATATCATTAACTTATAGTCAGAGACTAATCTCTTTCAAGACAGAGATCATCGGAGAGCGGATTTTGCCTCTCACCAAATCTTTTCCATACACACGACAAAAAGGTTCCTCATAAAAATATGCTCCCATATTTAGTCCCCAAGAGATGAAAAAACTCAATTTGGTTGCTACAAATTTCAAATGTCAGTCAAAATAGTTCTTGATTCAGAGTAATGTATCGCTAATTTGTCTTGAAAACGACCATTTTGACAAACATTTGATATTTTTAGAAGTTCAGAATTTTTTATTTTCTAAGAACTAAATTGAGGAGCATAGGACAAATTTTGTTATTTACTCTAAATTGTCTAGCTAAAATGCATAATTTTGGGTTACCATGTCAAGTGACTAATTTTCGTCGGAGGAACTAGACGGCATTTAAAGGTTACCCCTTTCAACCAGATTCACCCAGTTAACAAGAGTCCGGAGTTGAATCCTTGACCACTTGATTAAGGGGGCATATTGGTAACTAAAATGCATATAGAATAGAACTCATTAACCCTGATTTCAAACATAACAGAAAGCTTCCGATTTTTCCTATAAAATCAAGCAATATCATAGCAGAACATGAATGAATTGTCCACAACCGACATTAATTCCTCGAATTTCAAAGAACACAAAAACATTCCTCCCAAAATTCAAACATTCCGGTTAATTACCTCTAACCCCGGCATTGTTAATCAACACATCAATGTGGCCAAACGCGTCCCATGCCTTCTGCACAGACTTGTCAATGGCGGGGCCATCGGCGGCGACGTCAAGTTCCACGGCAACCGCGCGGAGGTTTCCGGCACCGGCACCGTCGTCGGACTCAGGAAGCGGAGGCGTCGTCATCCGATTGATTTCGTTGCAGAGGGACTTGAGCCTGTCGACCCGGCGAGCCGCGGTGACGATCCTGCAGCCAGCACGGGCGAGGTCGAGGCAGAAGTCGCTGCCGAGGCCGGAGGAAGCGCCGGTGACGAGAACGACTTTTCCGTCGAGGTTGTGCCACGGCTCCATTGGTTCAGTGCTTGGATTGGATCTGTGAGAGAAAATCGGAAAGAAAAAATGTGTGGTTGATGATAACAATTAACAACCATCCATGAGCAATGAATGTAGTTTAAAGTTAAACGCAATAGCCACTAGCCAGAACTGATAAAGTTTACACGGATGATCTCTCTCTTGGCCTTATTTTAATTACATTAATTAATTATTTTTTAATAAATCAAAAGGCACATTTTAGTGACGTCTAATAATTTTCCAGAGTAAATGCCCAAATTGGTACCCGGAAAATTTAGAAGACCCATTTTTGGTCCCTAAAAAAATAAATTACTCATTTAGTCCTTCAAATTTACAAACATGGGACACATTAGTCTTTCCTTCCACTTTTAATGTTCGTTTACTCGCCTATGTATCTCGCTTGTGACACCCTTCTACCCCGCATGTTATAAGGCATTTAAATATAAAACAAATAAAAGAAAAACATGCATTTATCTGAATTAAATGAAACAATTGTCCATAGGTAGAAAAGTACCACATGAACTCGTTTACAACGCGGAAAATAACAAAATAAGTTTAATCAAATAAAAACATGAACAAATAAATAACCCAACCCCGATGTCACAATTCAGAGCTGGTATAACCGTTCCGGAATTAAATCCTCGGAATACAACTGGAAACAACTAACTAAACTAAAACAACCCTACTATGAGTGGCGGCTCCTCAGAGTCACTCCTCTCCGGGCTGCTCGTCATCCTCTGCAAATGCCAATCAGGCCAAACACAAACAATACAGGGAGTAAGATTCATGTAATCATATAACCAGCAGGGGAATAGTACGCAAGGCAAACATACACATATGCATACATCAACATCCAACAGTATCATAACAACCAAGTATGCTATGCTATGCAATGCATCAACTACTCCGCTACTCCAACTATGCATGTGGATCCAAACTAACTCAGGATGAACGACTTTGGAGTTACATATCCGTATTGGCCATAAAAGCACCAACACCAGCAGTTCACCAAACCTTGGGTGAACCCCATGGATAGCCAACGCATCAAACCGTGGATGCCTCATCACGGGGGGCCTCGGTCACCAAACCTTGGGTGACCTATCGTGGATGGCCAGATCACCGTACTCTCGGGCGATCTCCCCTTTGTCGAACCTCCCCCATCAACTACTCCAATGCTTTATGCAAATGGCACAACAACAAACAATCTCAACCACCTCCTTGCTTGGGCCATGAAGCTCCCAAGACTTTCAACATCAAACTCAACGTGACCTTAGACCCAAACCGTGGGGTCAAGGCTCCCTTGGTCAATAAGCACCAAGGTTCAACTCAACGTGCTTGGGTCTATAAGCACCCAAGACTTCAACTTATCAACGTGCGGTAACCAACGGATACCGACTTATCATTTGATTAATTAATTATCTTATATAATTAATAACCAGGTTGTCTAATCTTTATCTTTGATTAGTTATCTCAACTTATCATCATTGGGAATGGGGTTAAAAACCCCTTAAGTCCTTTAATTGTATCACTGTCCAGGGGGTCAGCACGGTCGTGCTTAGACCCTAGCACGGTCGTGCTTGGACACGTGAGGGCGTGCTGCCCTTTTAAGTGAAGCACGGTCGTGCTTCACATTCAGCACGGTCGTGCTCAGCAGCACGATCGTGCTGTTCAACCTGCTTGGCCGTGCTGAGCAGCGCGGCCATTTTCCAGAATTTGAGTGGGAGCACGGTCGTGCTCCCTGTTCAGCACGGTCGTGCTCAATGCACGACTGCACTGTTCTGGGCAGGGACAGAAACCAACTTTTAACCAATTAACTTAGGGATTAAATCCCTTAAACTCAGTACGGTTCTTAAACCTATTTAGCCAATTAACATAATTTCATCAACCTCAAACTCATCAGAACAGCAATATCATCAATCAACCAACATCATATCACAACAATAATCAACATGTCATTCTATCCTTAAACAACCAATATGAACATATAGTAAATATTATGAACATATAATCAGAATGATCATTTATCAGCCAAATCATCATAACTCATAGACATACAACACCGGGGTCATGGGTAACCCCGTTACCTTACACTAACCCATTGCCTAATGGAAACAATCCACTTCTCCCCATACCTGGATTGAAGGTAGCTCTAACACTGATCCTACTGGCAGACTGGTACCGTTCCCAAGCGGCTCACTCCAATGATGAACCTTGGGCAAACAAGAACACAACCGGTTAGTCTCCAATCCCAAAAACACGATAGGAAACTAAAAAGGACTAAACCATTACCTATTAACGATGATGCAGATCAATCTAACCTCCTAAACGGTCCTCAAAACTCCACCACGGCGATGAACGAAGGAGAAATGGCGCAAGAAGGAGTTCTGGCCGCAGCTACACCAAAAACAGGGTTTTCACGTCAAACCCTCGGGTCTGTTTACGTATATAACGTTCGGACCTGAGCACGGTCGTGCTTAGCATTGAGCACGGTCGTGCTCCACTTAGCGTCAGCGAGACGCGGTCCACGCATTGAGCACGGGCGTGCTCACTATTGAGCACGGTCGTGCTCAACTTAAAATCAGAAACACGCTTCTGACTTTAAGCACGGGCTTGCTGGCTGATGAGCACGAGCGTGCTCATGTACCAGAAAGGGACTTTTAGGCTAAAATCCCACTTAACCCTCAACCATCAAATTTAAATAAATAAAAACTAACTTATAAAACATTTTACGAAAACGGGGTGTTACATCGCTAACCATCCTGCCTAATTCTTTAGTGGTCCTGTATAGCCTATGACAAATTTTCATAGTGAAAAACGAATAAAAAGTGAAAAACATACACAATTTTCAGGTATTAGGTGTTAAAATTTTACAAGTTTTTTCACTTTTGTTCTTTTCTTCACGGTGAAAATTTGTCATAGGCCACATAGGACCATCAACGAGTCAGACAGGATGGTTAACGGGACACATATGCAAGTAAACTGATGTTTGAAGTGGAAGGAGGGACTAATGTGTCCCACATTTATAAATTTAAGGGACTAAATGAGTAATTTATTTTTTAGGGACAAAAAATAGGTCCTCTAAATTTTTCAGGGACCAATTTGGGCCTTTACTCTAATTTTTAAAGTACCATTTTTCGTTCATGAGAGAAAAAAATCATTGAATAGTTCGTGAGAATGAGAATGACAAAAGAACCTTTTAGTCCCTCCATCTGATTTCATCCTAAAAAACAATATTAGAGTGTTGATATGTATCGTTAGTGTGCTCAGGTGTCCCTTAAACAGTTAAACTCGTCCATATGGCCTATGTTGGTGCATCAAGTGTGGTATATCTCGTGATATGGTCTTTACACTATAACATGTACAGACTAATTTGTCTCACGATAGAAATTGTCATGGACTAAACTAAATTACTTAAATAATAGTTGGAGATTTTATTGGATTGATGCATAATTTTTCTCATTGTCTATTTTGCAAGTAGGGATGGTTGCCTAAGCATCTAGACACATAACGATACATATCACCAATCTAACATTGAGTATTCGGTGAGTTAGTTTTCTTTGTCAATGACAAAAAATGATACCTTGAAAATTATCAGGGACTAAAACGAGCCTTTAGCTTAATTTTATTTAAGGTATATCTTTTTTTAAATAAAGTAATAAATGAAATTAAATTGATCTTTTCTTAAAAAAAAAAAGGTTTTCACCAAACAAAAAGAAGGTAAATATAGCTTTAAGAAAATATATTGGATATAATTAAAGTAAATGTGAGAAAATATTACCTTTTATATTTTATTCTTACTGTTGGAATATTTTTTTTTTCACTCATAAAAAAATTTAGGGTGAAGGGATGGTGGCCCCAGTCCAAGGTAAGGAAAACGCTCGGGCTCTATGAGCACCTATAAAGGGATTTAAATTTACCTCACTCCAAAGAGACTAGTGGGGATTCGAACCTGCAACATATCAGATACGAGACCTATCATGTTTCACTTGACCAACCCCTCGGGGTTTACTGTTGGAATATTTAGTGCAGACACTAGGCATTAAGGGCTCGTTTGGTGGTCAGGATAGGACTTGGGCGAATATGATAAGAGAGCATGATAGCAGTAGGATACGATATGAGCATGATAAGCTGTTATCCTATCCGACGTTTGGTGTCCACTAGATAACTAACTTGGTAGCATTATAATTTTAGAATAAATTTTAAAATTTTCGTTAAATGTTTTCATATTCTATTAGATTTTAGTATTTTTATAATTTTCATTATTTTTAAATTATATAAAAAGACAAAGTTATACTTGTGATAAAATTACATATAATTTTTTTAATTTATAAAATATTGTTTAACTTAATTTTTTTAATTTTAATATTCATTTTTAGTTTTTACTTTACATATTTTAAATAATTAGAATATTTTTATATTTTTCAGTTTTTCAAATAATATAAAATATCAAAATTAGCCTTGAGACAAAATAAAAATAATTTTTAAAATTAATTATTAATGCTTTTATTAATTTATATTTTATTATACTTTTTTTTGTAATAATGTTATATTTTATTATACTTTAATTATTTTATAAATAAAATATTTTTATATTTTATTATACTTTAAATCACCATATCCTATCCTGTTGAGTTCTAACCCAGCCCTCCCCTCAGGATAGGATTTTAAATAGATGGACATGATAGAATAGGTGAAAGGATTGATTTATCTTATTATGCTGGCTCACAAAACAATAGTTTCAGATAGGATATGATAGCTTATCATATCATGTCTCTCTTATCCTGACCATCAAACGAGCCCTAAAGCTAATATAAGAGTGTGTTTGGGAAAGATCAAATCTTTTCCATTCGGCTGCTTGTGAGCAATTAAATAGTTTTGTGAAAAAATTGTTATGTTTAGGTATCTAGATTATTTTCTAAAAAAAGCTTTTTTCTCCACATTTCAGCTGTTTTCTAACAAGCTGCTAGACTCAGCTATTTTCTAAAAAAGCTTTTTCTAACCAGCATCTATTCACAATATTCTCCATCTTTACTATGTAAAAAAGGATTATTTTTGCACAACCCAAATGAAATAGATTAGCTTAAAATCGCTTTTCAGCAAACATACCCAAACAAAAACAGATTTTGATTATAATCGATTATCACAATAATCAATTATTTAAGAACAGATTATCAGCATAATCTATTTTTTCCAGCTTTCCCAAACACACTCTAAGTAGAATATGAATATGATTATTGGACACTGGTTGGGTGCCAAATCTACAAATTCAAATCTATACTAATATAAAAGTTGGAGAGCTTTTTTTTTACTGTATATTGAGGTGGCAGCATATCATTTTTCTTGGAAAGTTTTACTTTTTATTTTTTATTTGTTTATTGTTATTCTATTATTTTCTTTGCTTCATTTACAAGGTTTGCATTTATTAGGATTGTACATTTGACAATCATCAATGTGTTTGACTAAACTTTTTTTTCCTATATCTATTTATATTATTGGTTTTTCCTCTTCCCATATATATATATATATATATATCTATATAAATAAATAATAAATATTATAAAGCAAAAAACATAGGTGTAAACTTTTGACACACGTCAGAATCACTATAAAATTTAAATTCTTTTGACAACCAGTAAAACTTTTCACTTTTAGGAAATTTATATTTATATTTATTTATTTTTTAATCAAAATAAAAATTATAAATTATCAAATATTTCTTCTCAATCCTATTTTGGTGTTGAAGATTATCGATAATTTCCAGTGTAATTAATTTACTTAAATAAAAATAAATTATTGTACATGAATTATGATAAACATAGATTCTTAAATTATTATCAATAAAAGTTGTTATCATAAGCTTACCAAAAAAAAAAAAAATTGGTATCATAACTTTAGCTTATACCAATAAAATATGACACATATTTCCAATGTTATATTTTAAAGCAAATAAAATAACCTTTTATATTTATAATTTTTTGCCATATATAATTATAAGACGCTTGCGGAAAATAAGACTACTTTATAGATATATCATATATGTTTCTCTTCCTTGACATGAACTTCATAGATATATGTTAAAATCCATGTTTGAGCTACTAACAAATCTATGTAATTAGAATATGGATTTAATTGATATACATTTGACATGCCATTACAAATCTTTGATTCTTATCTTAACCACATTAAAAGTCATCAATTTCATGATTTCTGATTGGTTGTCAGTGTAAAAATCTTTACACCGACGGTGCATAGAAATTAAACTCTTAGAATATTTATAGATTTATATATATTTTCAAAGCAAATAAATAATTACAAGATGATGAATGATTTCCCAATGTATGTTACTCAAATCTTTGAGTTATTTCTTCTATATTCCCGATGTGAGTTTACTCTTAATCAAACCTAATAGAGGTACTATAAAATTGTAGACAATCAAATACAAATATAAAATTCAATTAAGCATCTGCTGAGAAAGTTTGTTCATCTATAGTTTGTTTTTCTGTCTTCCACTCATGGCTAAAACTAATTTTATTAGTGACCTTTCACCATCAAAAGATAAATAGAAGAACAAAGTAGAGTGCTATGGCTTTGGAAACAACCAAATTTCTTACAACCTCAATTGGGAGATAATGTAAAGTCAGTTTTTTTAGATGAAAAAGTGTTATCTATAACTATTGTTTAATATTTTTTAACTATATGTTTTTTACAACTTCTTTCATGACTAATATTTGAATTTCTTGAATTTTTTTAATGTAGGGCGGTAGGATCCAAGCTACTACTAGATACAGTGTAAAGTTTTTTTACACTGTCAACCAATCAGAATTTGACATGCCATTACAAATCTTTGATTCTTATCTTAACTATATTAAAAGTCATCAATTTCATGATTTCCGATTGGTTGTCAGTGTAAAAATCTTTACACTGATGGTGCATAGAAATTAAACTCTTAGAATATTTATAGATTTATATATATTTTCAAAGCAAATAAATAATTCCAAGATGATGAATGATTTCCCAATGTAAGTTACTCAAATCTTTGAGTTATTTCTCCTATATTTCCAATGTGAGTTTATTCTTTATCCAACCTAATAGAGGTATTATAAAATTGTAGACAATCAAATAAAAATATAAAATTCAATTAAGCATCTGCTGAGAAAGTTTGTTCATCTATAGTTTGTTTTTTGTCTTCCACTCATGGCTGAAACTAAATTTATTAATGACCTTTCACCATCAAAAGATAAATGGAAGAACAAAGTAGAGTGCTACGGCTTTGGAAACAACCAAATTTCTTACAACCTCAATTGGGAGATAATATAAAGTCATTTTTTTCAGATGAGAAAGTGTTATCTATAACTATTGCTTAATATGTTTTAACTATATGTTTTTTACAACTTCTTTCATGACTAATATTTGAATTTCTTGAATTTTTTTAATGTAGGGTGGGAGGATCCAAGCTACTACTAGATAGGGATGGCAATTCGGACCCTACCCGCCGGGTACCCGCAAAAAATACCCGCCATGGGTAGGGTAAAAACCCGCTTTCTGGGTATGGGTACGGACACGGGTAATTACCCGCAAATCTGAGAGGGTATGGGGGCGGGTACGGGTACCTTGGTACCCACCCCGCCCCATACCCGCATATATATATATATATATATATATATATATATACATTAATACATATAATTATATTAAGTACACAATATCCCACAACAAATAAAGCTCTCTTTGAAGCAATGGGAGACTTGCTCAATTGAGGCTATTAGAAATATGGCTTCAAAAATGAATGACAAATTTGAGAAATATTGGTCTGTTATTCATGGAATTATAGGAATTGCCATTGTTTTGGATCCAAGATATAAATTGAAGTTGTTGGAGTAGCTCTTTCCGTTGCTTTATGGATATACATCTTCAATTGAAATTAACAACATCAAGAAATTATGCTTCTCATTGTTTGAAGATTATCAAACTAAGACTAGTGGGATAGTTGAAAGTCCAACTGAAAAGTTTAATGACAAGGATTCAAATTTGGATAATCTTATTTGTAACAATTTTCTTAGTGGTTACGACTCCTTTGCCAATGATACCAATGACATACAATCAAAGTCTGAGTTGGATCAATACTTGGAAGAGAATGTATTGCCTAGGAGTGCTACATTTGATATACTTGGATGGTGGAAAACAAATGAGATCAAGTTTCCAACATTGCAAAAGCCTTTTGGTATAAAGGCTCTTTTTGTAACAAAACAAAAACAAAAACAAATGATGTACATCTAACGTATGTATGAAACTTAAGATGCAGCTATGTATATTATGTTGTTTATTCATGTTGTTTTAGTTGATAAGGAAGATAGAAAAAAATTTATCACTATTTTTAGGCAAAGTTAATGAAGAAAGAATATTATTTTCCGAAATAACTAGTAAATGAAAAGTTTGGCTTTCTGCAAACGGGTAACTATGTAATATTTCTAGGAGGGGTGTCACACCAATGACATACAATCAAAGTCCGAGTTGGATCAATATTTGGAAGAGAAGGTATTGCCTAGGAGTGCTACATTTGATATACTTGGATGGTGGAAAACAAATGGGATCAAGTATCCAACATTACAAAAGATTGCTAAGGATATTTTGGCCATCTCAATTTCTTCTGTTGCTTCTGAATCTGCTTTTAGCATAGGAGGTAGATTGTTGACTCCTCATCGTTCTAGGCTTCATGAGAATACTTTGGAGGCGCTTATGTGTGCACAAAGCTAGATAAAACATGAAAAGGAAGGTAACAAATGTTGCATTAATATATTTGTTTAATGAAATTTGTGTTTAGTCTAACCATTAATTTTGTTTTTTGTTCTAGTTTCTGTTGGTATAACTTGACCAAAGCAATATTTACACATGAAAGACAAACGTTTACAGTCTTTTCAAGACTCTGATTCAGAAGATGAGGTAAGATAATCTAACAATTTGTTACTAATTGTTGCTTTACAAGTTTATAATGTATAACTAATATAATGTATGATTTTTATTATATAGGTTTTGGATAACATCGGCAACATCGACTTAGGAATTACAGCTTGATAAATTTATTGTTTTGGAGGTTTATTGTTATTTACTTGTTTTGGATATTTTACATGTGTTTTATTTGGTATAATACGCTGGTTTGTAATGTTTAATGAATACATTCGAAACATCGTTGGATGGTTTTTAAATTAAGTTATGATCATTTTGTTATTTATTTTTTTCTTTGTTGAAGTGCGGGTAACAGGTGCGGCTGTGGGTACTTAGGTACCCAGAGGGTATGGGTAAGGGTATTGAGGTTGCTACCCACGAGGGTACGGGTCCGGGTACGGGTAATTTTTTTAAATGCGGGTATGGGGACGGGTACTATAGTACCCTACCCAAACCCTACCCATTGCTATCTCTACTACTAGATGTACTCTTCATGTTGATGATCTTTTTATTGAAGGCAATGATGTGAAATATTTAACTTTGGAGTGACTTTAGATACCCAACTATATAAAATAGTAACACATGCATATCAGTTGATCCTTAACTTAAGAACAACCGTAACTTTTATACTAACACCAATCATTCCTATGTATGGATTTTCCTTTGTCAATTTTGATAAAATTATAAATGAAATGAAGGAAAATATATATTTCTAAATAAAACACAATAAATATTTAACAATAAATTTCTAACAAAAAACTAGGGCGCATTTTTATGAGGCTGATCCAAGAAAATAAATATTAGCATAACTCATGAAGTTTTCTATGCTCTCAAGAAGATGTTTAAATGTGTTGTGTACATTTGAGAAAGATAATACATTGGTTTCCAATGCATTTATAAAAAAAACAACAAAATAAAGATACGAATGAGAAGGGCACAAATATTGCTTGGGAGAGCATTTAGTGAATTTGGGAAATTAAGTGAATTGTCTCAATACATTGGAAGAAGTGGATAAATAAATAAAGTAAACGAAAAGAACACAACTCTCAAAAATGGTTATTAATGTTATCGAACATGGCAGTTAAAGTTAGAGCCCAATGGCCCTAATGGAAACAAAGTTATGTTTAAAGATTTGAATTGAGGAAGGAAGAAAAAGGATGTTAAATTTAGAAGCAGGTGAAAGAAATTATTCCCTAAAAGCTTATTACTAATATTACTTCATGTTCCAATGTGAAGCATCTTACACATGATTGAAAATCTTACATGATCATACTTATATGTATATCTAGACATATAATTATGTACAATCTATAATATTTTATATTGAACTTAATATTTTAAATGTGAAGATAATAATTTAAATATTTACAATACACGGGGCTAATTTTTTAAATTCGTATATAAAATTTATAATATAATTTCACATGATTTTATATATATATATCTTCATTTTGATTTTGATTGGATCATATCAACATGAGTTTGAGTAGAAAAACTGTGTTATTAATACATATTTTAGTTGTGTGAATTTGATAAAGGTGTTTAAACACGCTGCATTTCAATGCATTGAAAAAAGCAAAAAAAATAACGATAGGGAATTGAAAGGACACATCTTTTGATTGAGAGACCGTTAAGTCAATTTGGGAAATTAAATGATTTGTCTAAATACATTAGAATTTAGAAGAAACAAAAAAAAAAGGCATGGAAAGAACACAACTCTTAGGAGTGATTGTTAATGTTCTCAAATGTGACACTCAAAGGTAGAACCCAACCCTAATGCAAACAAAATTATGTGAAAATAATCAAAATTTATGTCATGCCATCTATCTATCTATCATTATATAAAGGCAGAATTCCTTTTGCTCCTATAGATGACCAATAAATGGGGAGGTGACAACCTGTGGAAATTTTGGGAATTTTCTTATTTAATATTAAAACTTTTTTTGATTTAGTTATGTCCATCTAATGCATGTGCCGCTTTCGTGTTTTTTTGGATATGACCATCCCTCTGTGAGATGATTATTGTCTACTACCGAGAGTAGACAAAGTCTATATTTGCAGTTTTTTCTTCATCTATCCATAATCTTAAATTCCCGAAAAACCATTTCTTCCTCAATCTTTATTTCTCTGTTTTAATTTCCCTCTCCATTCTAATTTTAATTCCTTAAAATTTTGTCATTCTTCCTTAATATGTATTTACATGTTGATTATGAATTTATTTTATCATCTTGAGTTTATTATATGTACTTTAATCGTCATTTTCCAAAACTAAAATCTCCGATAATCATACTAAATTTCCCTATTCCACTCCATCATATTGATGGCAAGGAGGATATGTAGATCAATTATATGATTTAAGACGATTAGTGGATCATTGTTAATAATTAATGAGAAACACTTAATGCATATTGTTACATTATGTATTGTAATATCATTTTAAAATAAAAAAAAAACAAATTTTTTTGTTCTCAAATCATATACAAGATTGTTTTAAGGCTTTTGCTGATCACTTCTATCTACAAATTAAAAGCCTTTGAGACGAATGAGTACCAACAATGTAGGTAGGAAGAAAAAGTTAAAGTCAAAGTGTGAAACAAGTAAAGAAAGGATTTGATATGTTGGACTTAATTTTGGGATAAAGGAAAAAAAGAGTTTGGTAAATTTAGAGGCACAATTCAAGTTGTTAATAATAATAATACTATCAATAATAATAATAATAATTGATGATACGTGCACGGTACAGGAGGTGCAAACAAGCGAGTAAGTTAAAAAAGTTATTGACAGAGGAACGACTCACGTAGACGTGGCTGATGCCAGGCCTCTGACAAAGGATTTATGTCTTGGCACCCTTTGCTGCGAGCTCACATCGTCTCCATTACCCCAAGGAAATGGAGAGTCCATTTCCTCAAATCGCGACCGTACACGTGGCAACCATTAAAATCAATGGCCCAGATTTATCCAGCTTTATTTTATTTTAAAAAATTAGGCTAAAATCATAAAGTCCATACCCTTTGAACTCAATCTTGCGCGGGAAGCTCTCACCCATACCCCTCTGTCATCTTCTGTTTGCCGCTGTGGAGGGACTCCCCGCGCACGCCGCCGCGCACGCCGCTCAGCACGCCGTCGCCCACGCTGCTCTCCTAGCGTTAGCCTGAACCGCCTTAGCCACCATCTCTGCGCACGCCTGAACCACCACCCCCTCGCCCGCCTCTGCCTCGCCGCCGCCCAGCCTCGCCGCCACCCAGCCTCGGTTGCACTGTCCCCTTCATATCCGATAAGAGTTCATACGTGCTGTACTTCAACTCTTACGTTTCCCTGTTTTTTTTTTTTAACTGTTTGTACAGGTTTTTGATTTCTTTTTTCGTTTTTGATTTTTTTTAATGGCTGAATTTTGTAGTTTTTATTTTTTTATTTACAGTTTAATAAATTTTTTTACTGGTTGTACAGGTTTTTGATTTTTTTTAATGGCTGAATTTTGTAGTTTTATTTATTTATTTATTTACAGTTTAATTTTGTAGTTTTATTTATTTATTTACAGTTTAATAAAGCTCATGTTTTTTCATTCATGGTAAAAGGGTTCTATTTTTATATGATCATTAACCTAATGTTTCTATTTTTTTCTTCAGAAACCATGAATGCTTCATCAATGCCAATAGAAGATGGTGTAGATAAATGGGTCAACAATATTCATGAAAAAATTACAGAACATGGGCAAGAAAGTGTTGCCGACTATACGCCACTATTGGAAATGGAGTTTGAATCAGAGGAAGCGGCTTATGATTTTTATAATGAGTATAGCAGGAGGATTGGGTTTGGTATTCGTAGAGAATATGCAAATAAAAGAAAAAAGGATGGAATTGTGACTTCAAGAAGATTCACATGCTTCAAAGAAGGTAAACGAGGTGCTGACAAACGCGACCACTTGGTAAAAGAGCATAGAGCAGAAACTAGAACTGGATGTGAAGCGCGAATGGTTATTTCATTTGATCGGAAGATCGGGAAATACAAGGTTGTTCACTTTGTAGCTCAACACAATCACCCTCTTCAACCGCCAAAACAAGTCCACATGATTCGTTCTCATCGACGCATATCCGAGTCACAAGCATCACAAATTGAATTGGCTGAGGAATCTGGATTAAGACCAAAAGATTTTCATGAATACATGTCCAAGCAAGCTGGTGGAATAGACACTATTGGTTACACAAGACAGGACCTTATGAACTACCTTCGAACCAGGAGGAAGCAGTCGCTAAGATATGGTGAAGTTGGTGCGTTGTTGATGTATTTCAAACAACAAAGTGAAAATCCTTCCTTCTTCTATGACTTTCAAATGGATGTTGAAGAGCAAATAACAAATATATTTTGGGCGGATGCACAAATGATAAATGATTATGGGTACTTCGGTGATGTCCTCACTTTTGACACCACATACAAGACAAATAAGGACTATCGACCGTTGGGAGTATTTGTTGGACTTAATAATCACAGGCAAACAGTTGTTTTTGGGGCAGCATTGTTGTATGATGAAACAATCCCTTCTTTTCAATGGTTGTTTGAAACTTTTCTTAGAGCAATGGGTGGAGAAAAGCCTAAGACAATTCTAACATATCAAGATGCAGCAATGGCTAAGGCTATTTCTTTAGTTATGCCAGAAACATTTCATGGATTATGCACTTGGCATATTAGAGAAAATGCCTTAAGGCATGTTAATCATCTATATCAAAAGAGTTCACAATTCTGCTCAGATTTTGAAGCATGCATTGATCTACATGAAAAGGAAGATGAATTTTTGAATGCATGGAATGCTTTACTTGTTAAGCATGATGTTCCCGATGATTCATGGCTACATTTGATTTTTCAATTGAAGGAAAAATGGGCATGGGCTTATGTTCGGCAAACTTTCACTGCAGGTATGAGATCTACTCAATTGAGTGAGAGCTTCAATGCTGATTTGAAGAACCATTTGAAGTCTGATTTAAATTTAGTGCAATTTTTCACTCACTTTGAAAGGGCTGTCAATGGAAAAAGAAACAATGAGTCAGAAGCAGATTTTGAGTCAAGACATAAGTTGCCAAGATTGATGATGAAGAAGGCCCCTATGCTCATACAAGCTGGAAACATTTACACTCCAAAGATCTTTGAAGAATTCCAAGCGGAATATGAAGAATTTCAAGGCACTTGCATAAGGGAGTTGAACCCAGGGTTTTATGTTGTTACAAATTATGATGACAATAAGGAGCGTTTTGTAATGGGTAATCTTATGGATCAGATTATTGCTTGTGATTGTCGTAAATTTGAGACACATGGTATCTTATGCAGTCATGCTTTGAAGGTTTTGGATGTCATGAATATTAAACTAATTCCCCAGCACTATATACTGAAGCGATGGACAAGAGAAGCAAGGTTGGGAAGTAATCTAGATTGGAAAGGACAACATATTGATTTGGACATAAAAGCCCATTTCATGAAGCGATACAATGAGTTATGCCCTCGAATGGTCAAATTAACAAACAGAGCAGCTGAATCTCATGAGACTTACACATTTTTGTCCAAGGTCTATGAAGAGTCCAACAAGATAATTGACAACATGTTGGCTAAAAAGACTGTGGTCGGAGAATCAATTGGAATGTGTCATGTATCCATATCAATTGGAGGTAGCAAAAATGACAACAATGTGGACACTATTGATGTTGGTAAGGCAAAAGGCATAAAGAAGCGAGATTGCTCGTACAAGAGTAAAAAAAGGCCTAAAACATGGGTTGAGAAATTGGCTAAAAAGTGAAAGACAATCCTATCAAAGAAAAAGCGAAAGCCTCAAGAAGATATGGTAAATTACTCCTTATTTTAGTACTATTATCTCATATTTATAATACATGTTACTTATACTATGAAATATGTAGGAACAATCTATGGCAACAAGTGATGGGGTGCAACAAATTAGGAATGGAAGTGGAAGTGGAAGTGAAGGCCAACTTTTGAATGCAGGGGTACATGAGACTACAATCCAAATAAGTATGACACAATCAAGCCAAGTTGAGAACTGCAGTGCATTGGAGCTGCACAACTTCTTTTAGGCATAGTGGGAACATTTTGTAATTTTTTGGAAATAGATATTGATTACATAGTGGACACATTTTGTAAATTTTTGGAAATAGGTACAGCTTATATAGTGGACCCATTTTTTGTACTGGTTCATTCCACTTTTATATGGTGCATTATTAGACAATGAAATATCAATGGAATTTATCAATTATTATGTCATACTATACTGTCTCTTGTATTTAACTATTATGCATACTGATATAATATGCATAAACTGCATACTGTTGTGTACTACTAATCTGTACAGGAAATGAAATTTTAGCATAGTTTTAGCATACTAATCTGCACACTGTCAGTTTTACCAACCATCAGTTTTAGCATACTATCAGTTCAAAATGAAATTTTACCATGCTAATCAGTTTTAGCATACTAATCTGTACAGGAAACACAACATCTGCATAACTCCCAATTGCAAAATCTGCATAACAGCTGATCCCAAATTCAAAACAGGCAACTTTGCACAAGACATCATAACATCTTTCATTTCATTAATATAAAACTTTACATTGGCATCTTTCATTTTTTTTTATAACAGACATCTTTCATTACATCTGCATAACATAAGAAACTTTACATTCCCAAATTCAAAACAGGCAACATTGATTTCATCTGCATAACAAATGAAACTTTTCATTTCATGCTTCATTTTCCAATTTCAAAACAGCATTTGGGGGCATATGGGGGCGAGATGCCCTTTCCCACAAAAGAGCAGCAGCTCCCCTTTCCCACAAATCGGGCATATGGGGGCGAGATGCAGGGACGGCGGGAGCTTGAGTTGCGGCGTTGCTCCAGTGTCGGGCCTGTGCTTCAGAGGCGGCGAACATGGTAGCGGTGAGGCCAACCGGCGCGGCGGCAGCAGGCAGCGACGTCATCGCAGTGAAGCAACTGGGTTGCGTGGTTGCCTTCTCCTCACTGTACGCGGCCGAACGATGACGGCGGTTGGATACGACGGCTCGGCACGGTGGTGGTTCGGGGCGGCGCCAGTGGTGCGGCTGGTGGTGGATTCAAGGGGTGGGGGGGTTAAGTGTTGAAGAAGGGACAAGGAGATCAGAAAAACCCATCCCCAATAATTGTTTTTAAAATAAAATAAAGCTGGATAAATCTGGGCCATTGATTTTAATGGTTGCCACGTGTACGGTCACGATTTGAGGAAATGGACTCTCCATTTCCTTGGGGTAATGGAGACGATGTGAACTCCTTTGCTGCTGCTACATTTCGGATTTATCGTGTGTTGCATACATTTTTTTAAATTTAGAAAAATATAAAAAAAACATAAATTCAAAGAAAAAGATTTTAAATTAAAAATGATACATACATACTTAATTCAAGTAAATATTTTAAAAAATTAATTATAAAGATATGTTTGAACTTAAAAGAAAACTAGTGTAGTTTACCCGTGCGTGGGTAAAGTTTTTTTTTATAAAATAAATTATTATAATATTTAATTTAAACCCCATTATTATTATTATTATTTTTATTTTGAAATATAATTATATTATATTTTATTGATTGAAACAAAATATTTAAGTTTTTCATACTATAATTATATTATACTAATGAAAATATAAATAGCAAATGGTTTTAAATCTGGACCTAACATCAAAATTAAGACATACATGACTTTATGCCCCCAAATTTCCCAAAGAACATAGTAGTTTTGCTACCTTTCTTGGTTAAAAAAATTTAAAAACCAAAAAAAATATAAACTTTAAAAGTCAATAATAAAATAATATAAAAGCCAAACCAATCAAATATATATAAATATATAAATATATAAATAAAAAATATTAAAATAATAAACTATTAAACTATATATAAATATAGGAATATTAAATATATATATATATATATATATATATATATATTAAAATATAGAAATTGGTTCGTTTCCAAAATCCTTGACCCTGATAACTGAACCAATGACCATCGGATTTGGTTCGGTTCAGTTCGGTTCATAACCTAACACAAAAAAATACGAACCAATTTAATTGGAAGTGTGTTGTAGGGACCATTTCTGACACATTTTAAAAAACAGGGGACTAAAAAAGTACATTTTCTAAACGGAGACTAAAACCAACTTTTGTAAATAATGAGGGACTAAAAACATATTTAACCCTATTTTAAATAATGAATATTTCTAAGAGTTTGATTTCTATACATCGTTAGTGTAAAGGAAATCACCTTTGTTAAAAACAACAACCACTGTTACCGGAATAGTAGATATAGACTTGACAATTGTTAAATGGTATTGATTTTATAATTACTTTAAAGGGTTAAATATGTTTTTAGTCCCACATGATGACTTCCTGGGGTTTATTTGAAGCGTTAGAATTAATTCCCATGAATCACATAGTAGCTTTATGCCCCAAACTTCCGGAAGAACACGGTAGCATTGCTACCTTTCATGGCTAAATACATTTAAAAATAATATAAACTTTGAAAAGTCAATAATAAAATAATATAAAAGTCGAGCAAATCAAAATTGGTTTGGTTCGGACCCAAAAATATTAATATATATATATAATATTAAAAATATTAAAATAATAAACTATTAAATCCTATATAAATATAGAAATATAATAAGTACATATATGTAAATATTAAAATATAGTAATTGGTTCGTTTCCAAAATCCTTGAACCTAATAACTGAACCAATGATCATCGGGTTTGGTTCGGTTCAGTTCGGGCCTTAACACAAAAAAAAAAGAAAAAACAAATCAATTTAATTGGTTCTGTTCATATTTTCGGGTTCATCAAATTATTGGTTTAAGTCTAACGCCCCTAAACTTTCCCGAAGGACACGGTAGCTTTGCTACCTTTCATGGTTAAAACATTTAAAAAAAAGAAAATTTAAAAAGTCAATAATAAAATAATATAAAAATCCAAACCCAATCAAAACTGGTTTGGTTTGGTTTGGTTTAGTTAGTACCCAAATATATATATATATATATATATAATAAATATAAAAATATAAAAAATATAAAACTAAAAATTATATATAAATATTAAAATATAATAAATACTAAACATTAAAGTATATATATTAATTTTAAAACATATATAAATATTAATAAAAAAAAAAGCAAAGAAAGAAAAAAGAGAAAAAAGAAAAATAAATAAAATAAAAGAGGAAGTGGCTCGCTAGACTGAAAACCTGAAAAGGCAGTCTAGGTAAAAGTTAGAGCAACCCGGTAGGTTGACAACTCAAAAAGAGCAACCTATGCAAAAGTTAGGGTCAACCAATAAATAAAGGACAACAGTCTTTTGCACCTGATAAACTGGGGCAGTTTAAAGTTTCGCTAGGGTAAGTCATAAAATGCTCCCAATGCATAGAGATTGTGCGAGTTTGGCATATGAACTCCACCACGTTTTCTCCCTTTGAGGAAATCTCACAGTGAATTCCTCTCTGATCACGGAGTGCAGTGGGCTCCTGACAAGAAGAAATATTGGAAAAGAAAGAGTAATCATCACTATCTTCTATGGTCATAACCATTGTGAAGGAATCATATCTCTGTCAGGATTCAAGCCGTCACTTGAACAAGCGAGTGATGGACCAGGTCAACAAGCTTCGTTCTATTTCAGTCCAAATCTGGTTGGGATAAAAAGTGACTTCCAAAAAAAAGAAAAAAAAAAGAAAAAATCATCATGATTTTCATCAATCATAAAAAGCAACCTCTGCGTCATGCATAAAAAAAATTATCATGATTTTCAAAACACTTTCTGCATCATGCATTGAAAAATAAGAAATGAAAGAATCATCATGGTTTTAATCAATCATAAAAAAGCATCCTTTGCACCAAGCATTGAAAAAATAAACAAAAAGTACCATGCATTCAGTGTATGCGTCTCTTGCATCATGCATTGACATATCATTTCATGCATCATTTGATCATACTGGTCTACTTAATTCATCGCTTTGTTCAAATCTGACAGGCACATGGCTCATAAGCCGTGACTTTGATAGCTTTAGTAGGCATATGGTCTCTATAAGCTTCTTTTTATTTTTCTTTTCAAACTTCGGCGGATACCCCGACTCCGCAAGCTTAACTTTATATTTTGTTTCAAGCTTCGACGGATACCCCTACTCCGCAAGCTTCTTTTTACTTCGTTTCAAGCTTCGGCGGATACCCCAACTCCGCAAGCTTAACTTTATATTTCGTTTCAAGCTTCGGCGGATACCCCGACTCCGCAAGCTTCTTTTTATCTTTCTTTTCAAGCTTCGGCGGATACCCCGACTCCGCAAGCTTAACTTTATATTTCGTTTCAAGCTTCGGCGGATACCCCGACTTCGCAAGCTTCTTTTTATCTTTCTTTTCAAGCTTCGACGGATACCCCGACTCCGCAAGCTTCTTTTTATCTTTCTTTTCAAGCTTCGACGGATACCCCGACTCCGCAAGCTTAACTTTATATTTCGTTTCAAGCTTCGGCGGATACCCCAACTCCGCAGGTTTCTTTTAATCTTTCTTTTCAGGCTTTGACGGATACCTCGACTCCGCAAGCTTCTTTTTACTTCGTTTCAAGCTTCGGCGGATACCCCGACTCCGCAAGCTTCTTTTAATATTTTGTTTCAAGCTTTTCTTTTTATATTTTGTAACACCCCGACTTTTCACTACTTTCTAATTTCGGAAATTATATAAATACGTTTATATTTTTATCTGCAACTTAGAAAATGATTTTGGGAAAACCAAAGTCATTTTCATGTCATACTTATTTTTATAAGTATACGGTGAAATTTTGGGTTTAAAACTCAGACGGAAACTGGTCTACGTTTTACTGACAGTATAATTTTATACCGGCAGAAAACCCTAATTTGATCCAAAACTGAATTTTTAGATTTTTTATATTTTGTCCGTGAGGAATTCTACTTTCCAAATATCTGATCAGAAATGAAATATTATGTTCAGTCGGATGAATTTTGGTAAAAGTTCAGACAGAAAACAGTCGGTAATTTCACTGACAGTAAGATTTTAATGATCAGAAAACCTAATTTTGACTCGTGAACGAAATGGATTATGTTTAAAACATATTTCCAACGAGTTTGGTTAATTTGAGAATTTTCGATCGAAAATCAGATGGAATCCCTAATCGGGTAATCGACGGAGCCGAAAACGGACGTGCAGAGATAAAATCCGACATTCAATGGATGGAGACAAGTGATGACTCACAAGGGGTGAGTCATATGGGTGACTCACCTTAGTAATGATGGCTTTTGAGGGGAATTTACCATTTTGTCCTTAAGTTGCCATTTAATCACAAAATTGCCTTAAGTGAAATTACACCTTTGTCCTTAAATTTTTATGCCATGGACCCTTTTCCCCCTAAGAGGCCACGACCCTAGGCAGCCAAGAGGCCCATTTTCACTTCTATTTAAGGCATTCATCATCTTCATCATGAAGCTTTCCTCCATTTTTACAAAAAACTCTAAGTTTCCATAAGCTTATTTTGTGAAACAACTTGGTGATTCCTTGCTCCTTTTTCATTTCCAAGAGGTATACCATGCTCTCCTCACTTAATTATCATCATGTTCTTCAATTGTTTTCATGTTTTAAAGCCTTGTTCATGATTTTCAATTTCTAGATCTAGAAACTTTGAAAATTCATAGTAAATCATAGAAAAATCCTAAAAATGTGAAACCAATTTCTATGTTCCTATTATCATCTCTACTATCATAATCCAAGAGTTTGTTGCAAACAACGCTTTCCTCCCCATTTAATTTGTCAAAACCGAATTCTATAAAAAGTGGGTGGAGGAACTTTTGTTCAATTTTTAGAAAGTGACCATATATCTCATCTTTCTAATATGTATTGATGTTGAATCCAAGTTCTTGTATCAAACCAAAATTTCTTGCTCTATTTTCATGCTTTGGCCGAAGTCATCCTTTGAGGAACTTGGAAGATTTTAATTCATTCTTTGTTGATTAACAACTAATCTATTGTTTTAAGTACTCAAGGATCATTAATCCAAAGGCTTAAACAATTTTAGAAAATTTTAGCCACAAAACCTACACAAGGCCATGACCTATCCTTAGGGTTTAGGTGATTGTATTTGTTTGATTTTGATTGGTTGAGTTGTGAATGTTGAATGTTGAAGGATAAAGACGTGTGCCTTGTACGTGTGTCGCCGTTTCCGGATTCGTGTCAAAGTTTAATCGAAAGCTTGAATCTTCAAGAGGTAAGAGGGGATTGCCTGAGGGATTTATCCGATGGCTATGTGCTATCTGTGGTTGGTCTATATATTTATCTGTGGTTGTGGTGTTTTGATTGACTGGTTTTAAGTTGTGATATTTATATCCATGTTTATTTATTTGAGGATTAAGTGTTTAATTGCAGTTATATAATAATGTTGTGATGCATGATCTGCCTGGGAATATTGTTATGAAATGTTTGTTTGAGATTTGAGAAGCCTGACATTGGTCAGTGCACAATCAATTAACCAGATAAAAGCTTTAAGAAGCTTAAATTTATATTAAATGTTTAATGGAAAATATTGATGTTTAGAAAACGTTTCTTAAAAACAGCAGTACTCATTCACACATGGGTCTTTCTAAAAGAGTAGAGTGTCTAGGAAAAAGATTTTCAGAAGAAAATGAGTTTAAAGTGATTTTGATGATTTTGTAAAACGAATTTCCAACTTAAACGTATTTTTTGTAAACTAGTTTTATACAACGGGTCATTTCTGACAACTTGGATAAGTTTCGGAAGTTTTGTTTTGATTTTGTGTTTCACCGAACGAAAACAGTGTTAACGTAAACCTAGTATCTGAGACGTCGTGATACTGGTGTTCTTAATTATAAGCACGAAGATCTTTGATCCGTGTTACGTAGTTGCACGTTGTACCGTTGTTGCACGTTGTGATGAACGTTGTTAATAGAGAATATTGTTTTTATTACCACGAACCCATGACTGATTGCAAGGTCTAAGGTTTTGTGATTGAGCACTCGGACTTCGTGTCCTGTGTTAACGTTAAAAAGTCTAAAACGTTGAAATTTACGAATAGTCGTAAGCCATTTTGAGCTTCGGCAAAAGAAGAATGAGCACAAAGAAAATAACGAGAACAAAATGTTTTATCTGCATGCATTGGCAGACGTGCCCACGTCCTATGTCTGATACCTTAATGATAGGGTATTCGGGCTACGTTGTTGTCCTATGTCTGATACCTTGATGATAGGGTATTCGGGCTACGTTGTTGTCCTATGTCTGATACCTTAATGATAGGGTATTCGGGCTACGTTGTTGTTCTATGTCTGGTACCTTAATGGTAGGGTATTCGGGCTACGTTGTTGTTACGTCCTATGTCTGATACATTCGGGCTACGTTGTGCCTAATATACCTGGCATTTGAGCGTGATCAACTCATTTAGTTGGTGTTGGGATCTCCGGAGATTAAGTGAAAAGTTAGACGTTGAAAGTTGAAGTGATCATGCATTGTTTTCCAACAGAATGTGATCGGGTATGAAACCCAGTGATAGAGTACTTGTTTACTTATGGAAATGCATGAATGTATATGTGTCTGTTGTGTCGTGCATGTAGTTGTCGTGTTAAATCCAGTTATTGGAATCTCACTCTTGCATGTTTTATTGTTGTTTTCTCTACTTGTGTTATATCTGAGTCCAGATGAACCACTCAAGGGATGTGATGACTATCCGAAGAAATTTGCTTAGCTCGGAGTATGTCGACGTTTACTTACTACCGTTATGTCTGTAGTTAGATGTGACCAGCTTAGGTTTTGTTTCTAGTATGTTGTTGATTTTCAATAAGGGGACCTATACTTATAAAGGTCTAGGTGTGAAAACAGTATGACGCAATATAGTTGTAAGATGTTATATACATATTTACTCCTATACGGTTATATTTACGTTGTTGATGTGGTTGTCGAAAAAGAAAAGATAAGGAAAAATTTGTATCACCATTTTGCAACAAGATTATAACTTAAGAAAATATTATTTTCCGAAAGCAACCAGCGAATTAATGTTTTGATTTATCCTCACGTGTTACAAAGTAATGCCCAAGGGGGGTGTTACATATTTCTTTTCAAGCTTCGGTGGAAACCCCGACTCCGCAAGCTTCTCATCTTTCCTAACAAGCCACGGTGGATAACTTGTTCCACAGACTTGTTATTCTTCTATTGTCGGACAAAATTATGGTTCACTTCTTTACTCATTTCTCACAACGATAATAAGAGAAACCATGGGTATTCATATTATCTAGTAAGAACTAAGTAAAGAGGGGCAGCTGTGAACACCATATTTTGTCCAGCTTTTCTCATATTATCGTAAATAAAAAAAATTAAAAAATAGAAAATAGAAAATAGAAAAAATAAATGAGTTTTGTAACTGATGGCTTTCAAATGCTTTTACTTGTCATTGATTTTCCTCTATGAAAATGTAATTGAAAAAGGAATCATTAGTGGTGTGTATATTATGAATTGGAGAGTCTTGTAACTGATATATGAGTTTAAGGGGTTTTATCAGTATAAGAGGGCAGTAACAACGTTCAGAAGGGAGGAGGGAACGTTCCTTGACGAGCAAACCCACCATAAAATAAGAAGAGAAGTAACAATGGGGTTGAACTTTCTCTTTTGCTTTGTTGTCTTCTTCCTTGAGCTCTACCATGAACTCACCAGAAAACCAGTGGCAGTGACTCATCACAGTAAGAACCATGCTTCCTCTCTTGAGTTCTACCACACAACAGGGAAGCTCCGTCTAGACGCTCCCAGTTCATCGCCTTATAACGACCGTTCCTCCACGAGAACAGGCGATGTCTTTCTCCGCACGTACCGTCACCGTCTACTGCGTTCAACCAGACGCCAGTTCCGCCATGCTCCTCAGTTGCACGCATCAGACAACATTGCCATCCGTGACATAGTCGTCCTCAACGCACCAGTACCGTGTCGTACCGCTGTCGTAGCCATTGTTGTGCCATCCATGACGTCACCGTCTTCCACCCGTAGCAAGTCCAAGGAAGGTCTGCAAGCTCCGCTGTCCAGTATCGCCGCACTCCGCCGTTCTTCCTTCCTCCATGTACGAATGCTCAGTCCGTGGCCATGTGACCCAGATTCGCAAGTTGTTTCTTAGCCGTCCAGCTCCGCCTAGTTGTGCAACTCAGATCTTTTTAGTCACGCCGCGCCGTTACGGCGTTGCCCAGTTGCCTCACGCCGCCACCAATTCCAAATGAGTCTCTACTCTCCACAACCCTTCATGATAAGTTCTAAAAAAAATCTCCTCTGTTGGCCTTTGTTTATCTATCGTTTTTATATAAGTCTGGAGATATGTTGTACTGTTTGGGTATGTTGTGTTTGGTGTTCTCTTTTCCTTGCTCAACACGATGACAAAAAAAAATCACTTCTTTCAAAAAAAGAAAAAAAATTATAATTTAAAGGTTCCTTTTAAAAAGATGATTAGTTGTTAAAATAATACATGTGTATTAGTTTTTACAAAAAATATTATAAAGACAGATGATTCGTGGAAGTTAAAATGTTTATTTAATTTTGTTACAACTATTATTTGATCATATATGTTCACTTTTCTAAAATACAAGTGTTTCTTCACAATAACATATCAAAATAAAAAAATAGGTTGTTAGTGATAATTACTTTGGATCCTCTTCGTGTTTAGTTATCATAAACACACCTTTCAATTTTTACCCTTTAAATTCTATAAATAAAAATAGGTTGTTAGTGATAGCCACTTTGGATCTTCTTCCTGTTTGGTTATCATGAGCACCTTTTAACTCTAAAATTAAAATTTTGTTGTTAGTGGTAGCCACTTTGGATCTACTTCCTGTTTGGTTATCATGAACATCCTTTCAATTCTAAATATATAAAAATAGGTTGTTAGCAGTAACCACTTTGGATCTTCTTCCTGTTTGGTTATCATAACGCCTTTTAATTCTAAAATAAAAAATAGGTAGTTTATGATAATCACTTTGGATCTTCTTCCTGTTTGGTTATCTCAACCACCTTTTAACTTCCAAAATAAAATTAAGTCGCTAAAGATAGTCACTTTGGATATTCTTCCTACTTTGTTATCACGAACACGTATCTTGTATTATCAAAATAATTAAAATTGGTTGGTGATGACCATTTTGGATTCTCTTCCTGTCTGGTTATCATGATAGCCTATAAATCCTTGAATTCCACAAAAAAATAATAATTAACAATTAAAAATAAAAGGGTAAACTGAGATGCGACATCTTGTGAACCCTGGTTTTAGGATACGTGAGTTGTGACAACTTGGTGATTCAAAAATCCCTTAATCTAAATTATTTCAAAAATAATCAACCAAACCAAACATATTTTTGAAAGAACTACGTAGCTTTGAATTCCCTATTGCACCCGGGGATACGTAGGAGCAGGATTTAATCCTGTCAAGCCCAAAAATAAATTTTCATAAAATCCTTTTTAATTTCTCATCAATATTCATTTTCTGGAAAAAAAATAAAATAAAATAAGATCTTTATGGTTTATTTATCTTTTGTGATTATATTTTTAATTATTCTTTTAATAAAAAGGGTGAAATGAATATTTTTGAAGTTAACATAATTTTGCACAATTAACTAGAGGTAACCATTTTTCAATGGATGTTGTAGGGTGTTAATACCTTCCCTACGCATAATTGACTCCCGAACCCTAAATTTGTTTTCGAAGACTATTCAATTAAAAAGGGTTTTTCCAATGTTTCCCTAATAAATAAACTTTGGTGGCGACTCCATTTTTTGTAAAATAATTAATTTGTGTTCGTCGCTCCAGTCGCGATGTGGTTGCGACAGATGGCGACTCCACTGGGGACTTTTTTTTTTTAGAGAGTCAAGCCTTAGTTATATGTGCAAAAAAAAATTTTCTTCTTCTTTATTGGTTTCACCTTTTTTTTGCTTTTTATTACTTGTGCATGTTGTAAATATTTTTTTTTTTATTGTATATATGATGCTTGGATTGAATCTTAGGGTAGAAGATCTATGTCCATATTGTATGTGCAATGCTGTTTGTTTTGCTATTTGAGTAGTTTTGAGTTTTGCTCCCTTCACACACCACACTTACACTTTTGCACACATTTATGAGTGAGACCCTATACCCGGGCCTGTGTGAAGCCTAGGATGAGAGGAGGTTGTTAGTGGTAACCATTTTGGATCTACTTCTTGTCTGGTTATTGCGAGAATCTCATCTAGAGTGTGCTCTTTCATGGATATTCCACACCTGATAGTTTACCTATCGTTGTGGTTGATATTCTGAAAGAGACTTTAGCTCTAGAGACCAAAGTCAGCGAGATTATAGAGCCACCCAAGAAAGCTTTCACAAGAAATCTAGCATGATAATTTCTTCTTATATTGCGAAAGGCATGTTTAATATCATGTTGCATCATCATGCATCTACATCCATGTTTCAAAAAAAAAAAAAATTGATAATTTGTAAATTCACTCATTCTCATTTTATTTGGGTTTGTCAGAATTGTGGGTGTTTAAAGCTCGTTGTGAGTAGTTTCATTGAGATAATACGGGATCAAGTGGTGAGACAACCCCAATCATGATGAAGAGGCTCATACATCCAATAATAAAGTAGCCTGAGGTGGAGATCGAGTCTAAAAGCTTGTGCTGGCATGATGACAAAGATCCAGCATCTCAGCTTTGACAAAAAGTATGGAAAGATTCTTGCATTGCTAGATGTGGATGTGCAAGTGGAGGCTATTACTGTGTTGGTTCAATTCTATGACCCTCCTGTGAGTTGTTTCACTTTTCAAGATTTCCAAATGGCCCCTACATTGGAGGAGTTTGCACAAATCTTAGGGTTTCCATTGGAAAATATCAAGGCTTACCAATACTCGGGACATTATCCATCCTTGCAGACAGTTGCTGGAGTTTTGAGAGTTTAGGTGAAGGAGTTACAAAACAAGAAGCAAAACCGAAATGGCTTTGATGGATTTCCACAGAAGTATTTAGAAGAAAGAATGAAATGTCTAGAAAAAAATTGAAGACTAGACTTCCTTTATAGATGTGTTGGTTCTGGCTATCTATGGGATTGTTATATTCCCACATATTGATGAGTATATAGATTTTGCAGCGATTGATGTTTTCTTGGCCTTACGGGATAAATGAGAAAGTTCGGTAACAACTCTTGCAGACAAATATTGTACCTTTAACCATTGTTATGAAAGTAAAGGAAAGAAGATATTATGTTTCTTGCCTACAATTTATGTTTAGCTCGTCACTCACATGTTTGGTAATAAAAATAAAGTGTCATGTCTGATCAGAGATTTCAATATGTGTGACGTGAAGGTCAAGAATAGTCGGCAGTGGGCACAAAGTCTAGTTGATCTTAATGAAAAGATAGTTCGATGGTACTCGTAGTGGCAGGAGGTATATGTGGTTATCTATCAGTGTAGGAATTTTTCCTAATGTACCACTCATGGGAACTAAAGGATGCATTAATTATAATCATCCCTTGGCTTTAAGGCAACTTGGTTATCCCATGAGAGACCCACCAACTAAAGAAATGATAACTCCTTTTGTTCTTTATGAGAAGGATATGAAGAACACTGAAATGCTTAGAAGAATTCGCCTGGGATTGTGTCATTCGAAAAAGTATAGAGCTTGGGAAAATGAGTTGTGATGCAAAAAAAAGTTATCACCAATGGCTAAGGGATAGGGTTCAGAATGTCAAGTTGCCTTTTCAGTGCTCAATTCCAGCTGTCAAGGAAATTGTGGATGAGACACTTGTTGCAACCCCAATTAGCATCGAAGATGTAGAACATTATTGTTGAGGTCAGAATAAGAGAAAAAGAAACTGCAAGTGAAGTTGGAAGAAGCTCTTCAAGAAAACAAGGTCTTGTAATTAGAAAAACACTCAAAAGGGACAGTGTCTTGAGAAGGCCAATAAAAGGGAAAAAGTAGAAGAAGAATGCAAGTTCAAGACACAAGGTTGTATGAGGGCTGCAAATAAGAGATAGAGCTTTGATTGTTGCCCAACAGTGCAAATAATCATGCACAAAATCCAAGATGACTGAGAGGATTATGCAAAGGTGGTGGCTAAGTATGAGAGGATGGTAAAAAATGAAAGGCAACACCGAGAAGAAGTTGAACAAATAGCGGCGATGCATCAAGAAGCACCGAAGAGGGAATAAGGAGATGCATGCAAGTTGACAGGTTATATAGGAGATCAATATAAAATCATCAATAAGTTTAAGAACGAAGGCATGCACAGGAGAGGCCGTTTCACAAAGTTGTCTAATCACGTGGAAGATCAAGTGAGGATCATCAAAGTCCTTAACAATGAAAGCATGTTTTAGAAGGATCGTTCAAAGTTGGCATGGTTAGCCAACCAAACAATTGAGGATGTCCTAAGTTCTCCGTCAGCTGAAATTTCTGAATTTATTAAATATTGTAAGGAGTTTATAGAAAAGATGAAACAAAGGGCTTTACTTGAAGGCCGCATAAAAGTCTGGATACAGTGTACTTGATTTTGATCATTAATAAAAATTTTGTTGCTTGATTCCATATGATTTAGTGTTTTAGAACTATTCACACCTGAGTAGGCACTAACGATTCTCTAGCATTCCCACATCTTAATAAAATAAAAATACTGCATCCTCATTCATTCATTTTGTTCCTTCTTTGCATACTCATGTCATTTTTATCGTAAAAATAAACAAACTGATTCCTCGCCATCCTTATTGAACTGGATCTCAATCAAGGATTATGGCTGAACTAGAGCTGACGGATGACGGCACCCAATTGAAGGAGTAGATGTCCAAGGTTCTAGAAGTCCTACAGTCTCTTGAAAAGAGCAAGGACGCAGATGGAGCCTCCATTTCAAGTGTATCGTGACCCCAATGTCACTTGAGGATTTCTCATGGGGTAACTAGTCTCTCTATGAGAATTTTGATGGTTTCAAGACTGCGGTGAGAAGGTTATTAGTCAATAGACTATTGAAAGTTCAAGAAAATCCTATCATCACAAGCGGCTCACATTTAAGTGGTTGAGAATGGGCAGCACCCTATAGTCCTCCTGTTTTGGAAATTTCCAAGTAACCAGTGCTAGATTATTCTATCAGTGATTTATCATGAAATATGGTTATGTTGTACTGATATGGATCATTTGGTTCTTGAACTATGTTTACTTTCTTGAAGCATTAATATAATGGATTTGCATGCATACCTTGTTCTCTACATCTCCATCCACATCATATCCCCACAACATGGTGTTTCTCTCATCATTCTCGTCTCTTATCTTCTTCCATTATTCTCTCGGTACCTTCCTTGGTTTGGTTCACGGGGTTCATGCTCTTGAAAAATCCTTTGCGGCACATTAATAAGGTCCACATATGCAGGTGCCCTTTGCAAAAAAAAAAAAAAAAAGGAAAAAAATAAGAAAAGAAAAAAAACAAAAACAAAAAAAGGAGCAAATAAATAATCACTTGAAGTACACAATGTTTTTGTCTCTAAATTAAAATTTTAAAAATAAGCAATCATGATTTGAAATGAAGATTGACTATCTTTCTCTATCCTTTAAAAAATATTACTAATATCCCTTGCTACCCCTTTGGGCTTGAAAATTCTTTTTGAAGAACCTTGGACAAGGATCATCCCCTAAAAAAGAGGCAAGCATGAAAGAAGTGATGATTTTGAAGAATCAAGTGAGAAGTTGAAAAGCTAAAAAAAAAAACACTGAAAAAAAAAATAGAAAGAAAAAGAAGAGAAAAAAAAAAGGATGGGAAACTCCTTGACAAAGACAGGTGATAAAGCAACAAATGAAAAAAGCAAGCAAAAAGGCAAATGTTCCAAGAAATGCAGAGATAGTTCGATCGAGCTCACTTTATAAAAAAAAAAAAGTATGGATCCTTGGTCCTATTTAAGCCTAAAACATTTGTTTGAGCTTTATATCATATCTTTCATTACCCTCAACCTTGGCCATGTTACAACCCTCAAAAAGTCCATTCGGATCAATGAATGATTGCTATATTTTTTATTTTAATTTTGGGACAAAATATTTGCGCTCTTCTGAGTTTTTAATTAATTGCTCCTAAAAAAAATGAAAAAAAATGAAAAAAGGAAAAAAGAAAAGCCCATTAGGCTGAAAACCCGGAAGGGCAGTCTAAGCAAAAGTTAGGGCAAGATCGGCATGACATACACTGGGGCAAGACTTTGCTTCCAAGGGCCCTATTCTAGAGTATTTCCATTTTTGGATTTTATTCTCGATGTCTCACACCAGGGCAATTCCATTCTCAAAGGCCCGATATTGGGGCAATTTCACTCTTGGATGCCCTACATTGGGGCAACTCTATGCTTGAATATTTTTCTCTGGGGCAATTCTATCCTGAAAAATCCCACGTTGGGGCAAGCCCATTCTCAAATGTCCTATATTGGGACAGCTCTATTCTCAAAGGTCCTTCTCCGGGGCAATTTTGTTCTCAAATGGCATAAATTGGGCCAATTCATTTCCAAATGCTTCATACTAAGGCAAATTTTGGTAGACAATAGCCATGATCTCCAAGATTGAATCATTCCAAACCGGGGCACCACCTTCTGACCTCCATATTGATGTTTTGTCTCTGTCTTCTGAGTCATCAAACTTCCAACAAAGTTTGTCCAGTTAATAATATCTTCTCATGTCATACTTTTGAATCCATGCATGTTTATTACATAATGCTTCAGGTAAGGTAATCACGAGTTCAACAGTACAATTTAACCATCTGATGGTAAATCCTTGATGAACAACTCTGTCAAGAGGAATTCTGAATACAAGAAGGATGTGGCATTCCCTTGTACCACAGGTTTGGTCACGCATTTTTAGAAGCTAAATGAATTCAAGATTTACATGACCAGTCAGATCTCATTGAAAGAAAGAGATTAGTCGTGCTTTTTGATGGTCCGCTTTACCAGGATGATCGATAAGTGCTATACGAAAGGTGAGCCCTTAGCAATTTCAAGAAAAGATCTTGTGCTGAATTTGATTTTATCAATTCAAAATGATTGTTTGAAAAAATGGCTCTTTGAAGGACCTTATGTGTGAAAAAGGGCTTCATGTCAGAAGGATCAGTAATCCTCACAAATATAGCAAAGTCTTCTGCTTTCTACAAGAAAAATTACGCTTAAGAGCACTGCCAAAAAAGAAAAGACAAAAAAAAAAAGCAAAGAAAGAAAAAAGAGAAAGAAGAAAAATAAATAAAATAAAAGAGGAAGTGGCTTGCTAGGCTGAAAACCTGAAAAGGCAGTCTAGGCAAAAGTTAGAGCAACCCGATAGGTTGACAACTCAAAAAGAGCAACCTATGCAAAAGTTAGGGTCAACCAATAAATAAAGGACAACAGTCTTTTGCAACTGATAAACTAGGGCAGTTTAAAGTTTCGCTAGGGTAAGTCATAAAATGCTCCCAATGCATAGAGATTGTGCGAGTTTGGCATATGAACTCCACTGCATTTTCTCCCTTTGAGGAAATCTCACAGTGAATTCCTCTCTGATCACGGAGTGCAGTGGGCTCCTGACAAGAAGAAATATTGGAAAAGAAAGAGTAATCGTCACTATCTTCTATGGTCATAACCATTGTGAAGGAATCATATCTCTGTCAGGAATCAAGCCGTCACTTGAACAAGCGAGTGATGGACCAGGTCAACAAGCTTCGTTCTATTTCAGTCCAAATCTGGTTGGGATAAAAAGTGACTTCCAAAAAAAAAAAAAAAAAAAAAAAAATCATCATGATTTTCATCAATCATAAAAAGTAACCTCTGCATCATGCATAAAAAAAAATTATCATGATTTTCAAAACACTTTCTGCATCATGCATTGAAAAATAAGAAATGAAAGAATCATCATGGTTTTAGTCAATCATAAAAAATTATCCTTTGCACCAAGCATTGAAAAAATAAACAAAAAGTACCATGGATCCAGTGTATGTGTCTCTTGCATCATGCAATGACATATCATTTCATGCATCATTTGATCATACTGGTCTACTTAATTCATCGCTTTGTTCAAATCTGACAGGCACATGGCTCATAAGCCGTGACTTTGCTAGCTTTAGTAGGCATATGGTCTTTATAAGCTTCTTTTTATTTTTCTTTTCAAACTTTGGCGGATACCCCGACTCCGCAAGCTTAACTTTATATTTTGTTTCAAGCTTCGGCGGATACCCCTACTCCGCAAGCTTTTTTTACTTCGTTTCAAGCTTCGGCGGATACCCCGACTCCGCAAGCTTAACTTTATATTTCGTTTCAAGCTTCGGCGGATACCCCGACTCCGCAAGCTTAACTTTATATTTCGTTTCAAGCTTCGACGGATACCCCGACTCCGCAAGCTTAACTTTATATTTCGTTTCAAGCTTCGGCGGATACCCCAACTCCGCAGGCTTCTTTTTATCTTTCTTTTCAAGCTTTGACGGATACCTCGACTCCGCAAGCTTCTTTTTACTTCGTTTCAAGCTTCGGCGGATACCCCGACTCCGCAAGCTTAACTTTATATTTCATTTCAAGCTTCGGCGGATACCCCGACTCCGCAGGCTTCTTTTTATCTTTCTTTTCAAGCTTCGACGGATACCCCGACTCCGCAAGCTTCTTTTTACTTCGTTTCAAGCTTCGACGGATACCCCGACTCCGCAAGCTTCTTTTAATATTTTGTTTCAAGCTTCGGGCGGATACCCCGACTCCGCAAGCTTCTTTTTATATTTCTTTTCAAGCTTCGGTGGAAACCCTGACTCCGCAAGCTTCTCATCTTTCCTAACAAGCCACGGTGGATAACTTGTTCCACAGACTTGTTATTCTTCTATTGTCGGACAAAATTATGGTTCACTTCTTTACTCATTTCTTACAACGATAATAAGAGAAACCATGGGTATTCATATTATCTAGTAAGAACTAAGTAAAGAGGGGCAGCTGTGAACACTATATTTTGTCCAGCTTTTCTCATATTATCGTAAATAAAAAAATTAAAAAATAGAAAATAGAAAAAATAAAAAATAAATGAGTTTTGTAACTGATGGCTTTCAAATGCTTTTACTTGTCATTGATTTTCCTCTATGAAAATGTAATTGAAAAAGGAATCATTAGTGGTGTGTATATTCTGAATTGGAGAGTCTTGTAACTGATATATGAGTTTAAGGGGTTTTATCAGTATAAGAGGGCAGTAACAACGTTCAGAAGGGAGGAGGGAACGTTCCTTGACGAGCAAACCCACCATAAAATAAGAAGAGAAGTAACAATGGGGTTGAACTTTCTCTTTTGCTTTGTTGTCTTCTTCCTTGAGCTCTACCATGAACTCACCAGAAAACCAGTGGCAGTGACTCATCACAGTAAGAACCATGCTTCCTCTCTTGAGTTCTACCACACAACAGGGAAGCTCCGTCTAGACGCTCCCAGTTCATCGCCTTATAACGACCGTTCCTCCACGAGAACAGGCGATGTCTTTCTCCGCACGTACCGTCACCGTCTACTGCGTTCAACCAGACGCCAGTTCCGCCATGCTCCTCAGTTGCACGCATCAGACAACATTGCCATCCGTGACGTAGTCGTCCTCAACGCACCAGTACCGTGTCGTACCGCTGTCGTAGCCGCTGTTTTGCCATCCGCGACGTCACCGTCTTCCACCCGTTGCAAGTCCAAGGAAGGTCTGCGAGCTCCGCTGTCCAGTATCGCCGCACTCCGCCGTTCTTCCTTCCTCCATGTACGAATGCCCAGTCCGTGGCCATGTGACCCAGATTCGCAAGTTGTTTCTCAGCCGTCCAGCTCCGCCCAGTTGTGCAACTCAGATCTTTTTAGTCACGTCACGCCGTTACGGCGTTGCCCAGTTGCCTCACGCCACCACCAATTCCAAATGAGTCTCTACTCTCGACAACCCTTCATGATAAGTTCTCAAAAAAATCTCCTCTGTTGGCCTTTGTTTATCTATCGTTGTTATATAAGTCTGGAGATATGTTGTACTGTTTGGGTATGTTGTGTTTGGTGTTCTCTTTTCCTTGCTCAACATGATGACAAAAAAATCACTTCTTTCAAAAATAGAAAAAAATAGGTTGTTAGTGATAGCCACTTTGGATCTTCCTCCTGTTTGGTTATCATGAGCACCTTTTAACTCTGAAATTAAAATTTTGTTGTTAGTGGTAGCCACTTTGGATCTACTTCCTGTTTGGTTATCATGAACATCCTTTCAATTCTAAATATATAAAAATAGGTTGTTAGCAGTAGCCACTTTGGATCTTTTTCCTGTTTGGTTATCATAACGCCTTTTAATTCTAAAATAAAAAATAGGTAGTTTATGATAATCACTTTGGATCTTCTTCCTGTTTGGTTATCTCAAGCACCTTTTAACTTCCAAAATAAAATTAAGTCGCTAAAGATAGTCACTTTGGATATTCTTCCTACTTTGTTATCACGGACACATATCTTGTATTATCAAAATAATTAAAATTGGTTGGTGATGACCATTTTGGATTCTCTTCCTGTCTGGTTATCATGATAGCCTATAAATCCTTGAATTCCACAAAATAATAATAATTAACAATTAAAAATAAAAGGGTAAACTGAGATGCGACATCTTATGAACCCTGGTTTTAGGATACGTGAGTTGTGACAACTTGGTGATTCAAAAATCCCTTAATCTAAATTATTTCAAAAATAATCAACCAAACCAAACATATTTTTGAAAGAACTACGTAGCTTTGAATTCCCTATTGCACCCGAGGATACGTAGGAGCAGGATTTAATCCTGTCAAGCCCAAAAATAAATTTTCATAAAATCCTTTTTAATTTCTCATCAATATTCATTTTCCGGAAAAAAAAAAGAAGATCTTTATGGTTTATTTATCTTTTGTGATTATATTTTTAATTATTATTTTAATAAAAAGGGTGAAATGAATATTTGTGAAGTTAACATAATTTTGCACAATTAACTAGAGGTAACCATTTTTCAATGGATGTCGTAGGGTGCTAATACCTTCCCTACGCATAATTGACTCCTGAACCCTAAATTTGTTTTTGAAGACTATTCAATTAAAAAGGGTTTTTCCAATGTTTCCCTAATAAATAAACTTTGGTGACGACTCCATTTTTTGTAAAATAATTAATTTGTGTTCGCCGCTGCAGTCGCGATGTTGTTGCGACATTATATATTATTATTTTTTATAATATCTTAAGTTTTATTAAAAAAATACCATACTACATTATGTAGTAGTAGATAGCAGGACATGTTTTTTTTTACAAAAAAAAAAAAAAAAAAAAAGCATCACACATTCCCCCAAACAGTGTTTACGTATGTAAAGAGTAAATGAATAGTATGTTATGTGTGAAGGAACGGTAAAAATGGAATCAACAATAAATAGGACTTTGTTTTTTTAATAATAAAAATGTAAATTGATCTAGAATAAAATTATTGGTTCAAGCCTCACGCCCTTAAACTTTTCCAAAGAACATGGTAGCTTTGCTACCTTTCATGGTTAAAACATTTTAAAAAAGTAAAGTTTAAAAAGCAAATAATAAAATAATATAAAATTCCGTACCAATCAAAACTGGTACGGTTTGGTTTGACTTTTTTTTTTTTTTGAAACATTTGCTTTGATTTAGTTAGTACCCGAAAATATGAATATGAATATATATATAAATATAAATAAAATATATTAAAAAAATATAAAAAATATAAAGCTAAAGATTATATATAGATATTAAAATATTGTAAATACTAAACATTAAAGTATATACATTAATTTTAAAACATATATAAATATATAAACAGTAGTATAAAATAACACCAAAAACTCAATGGCTTAACACCTCAACGATGCTGTTGCGCTAAAGTAACAATCGGGATCATCCATTATATTATAGTAGATACAGAAAATACGAATAGCTCTGCCTCTATTTATGTCAATTCGGAGATTGCCGTGTTTGATCCCCAAAACATTGTACCATTATCGGTTTGTAAATATTTTAAAACAAAAAAAAAATTTAGAAAATAATTAATAAAAATAAAAAAATCCTTAACTTGACATGTGGTTTACACTATTATGCTACATTAAAATCAGCATTTCCCTTTATTAATTAGCATAGATATAGAATTATTATTTAAAATAGAAAAAACAAAGGCAAGGATGTAGCAAAAAAAGAAATATTAGAAAAAAAAAATATTTTTTTAAAAAAGGAGTAGCAAAAAAAAAATTTAATTAACAAAAAATATTTTTAAAAAAAAGTATTAGCAAAAAAAATAGAAAAAAAATATTTTACGAAAAATAAGTAGTAGAAAAAAAAGTAATTAGAACAAAAAATATATTTTTAAAAAAAGTATTAGCAAAAAAATTAGTAGCAAAAAAAAATTAGAAAAAAAAATATATTTTAAGCAAAAAAAAATTAGTGGCAAAAAAAAAGGAAGAAAAATTAGAAACATTTTTAAAAAAAAAAGTATTAGAAAAAAAAATGTTATATTTTAAGCAAAAAAAAGTAGTAGCAAAAAAAAAGGAAAAAAAATTAGGAATTGTTTTTAAAAAAAAAGTGTTGGCCCAAAAACAATTTAATTAGAACAAAAAATAATTATAAAAAATATATTTTTTAAAAAAGTATTTCCAAAAAAAATTAGAAAAAATATATTTTAAGCAAAAAAAAAGTTATTAAAAAAATTTAGAAAAACTTATTGTGGTAAAAAAAATTTAATTAGAAAAAAATATTTTAACCAAAAAATGTAGTAGCAAAAAAAAAATTTATAGTCTAAGAAAAAAAAATTTAGTAGAAAAAAAAAGGAAAAAAAAATAGAAACGTGGTGTTGACATGTGTCCCATTACTGTAGCTTGCATTATTATGCTACACTAAAATGAGCATTTCCCTTTATTAATTACTATAGATATAGATTTATTATTTAAAATAGAAAAAACAAAGGCGAGAATGTAGCAAGTCAGAGATTGCCGTGTTTGACTCCCAATATTGTGGTATACTAAAATCAGTATTTCCCCTTATTAATTAGTATAGATATAGATTTACTATTTAAAATAGAAAAAATAAATGCAAGGATGTAGCAAAAAAAAAAAGGAATAACAAAAAAGAAATATTAGGACATTTTTTTTTATTTAAAAAGTTATATTTCATAAAAAAATTATAAAAAAAAGTTATTAAATAAGATTTTTACTAAAATTTTTTTTAAAAAAAATCATTAAAAAAAATTATTATCAAAAAGTTAATTTAAAAAAAGTTATTTAAAAAATTTATAAAAGTAAGTTTTTTTAAAAAAATTCTTTTATAAAACTTTTTTAAAAAAAAATTATAAAAAAGAAAATATTAAAAAAAGTTTTTTTAAAAAATTTTATAAAAAAAATCTATTTTTTAGCAAAAAAAAAAAAAAAAAAAAACGTGGCTGAATGAGATGCTGACACGTGTCCACTACTGTTGTGCTACAGTAGGGCAGCGGATCAGCCTTTACATGTTAATAGATATGTATAATTAATTTAGAGCCCGTTTGGATGATTTTTATCTAGAAAAAAGTACTTGTTTTTAAATATAAATATTTGGATGGACTTTAAAAAAAAAAAAAAACCAAAACAAAAGTGGTGAAAAAAAATCACATGTTGGTACTTTTTTAAGAAGCTACAATTTAAGCATATTCAGTAGCATATTCACATGTTGGTACTTCCTCGTGCTTGTTCATCCTAAAAATGACCCCAAAAAAAAAAAAACCTTAAAATCCATGACAGTATGCACCAAACAAGTGTGCTTGTTCATCGGTGGGTTGTTGCAAAGTTTATTTATCAATAAGCAGTAGCATATGTCAGTTTGTTACATATATCATTGCATCAGAATGACTTGCGAACTAGCACCATGTGCACCAGAATGACCCATCATGAATATCAAATAGGTCCCCATCAAATCCTTAATGGGACGAGTCAGGGGCCAAACGACTCCCTATATGCAGTTATAACAATAGCATAATGCCATGACTCAAAGCACAATGCAGTAGCAAAATGAGCCATAGATTACAGCGAGGCTCACAAAACATAACAGTATACAATTGCCATATACAATGCCTCATAATTATGTTGGAAAATTTATTTCAAAATAATTTAATATTTGAAATGTTTTAAACTCATATTTTATTTGTCTATTTTATTTATTTTATTCATTATTTTTACAACAATCTTAAGGATTATTGCCTTTAAAAATTAATATATATTTTTGTGCCGAAAAGATTTTGAAATGACGTTTCAAATTTTGAATTGAATTGTGCCTTTTCACAGCGGTGGTTGTTTGGGCACTCTGGAGCTGATGCTCTTATGGTCATTCACTTTGTTTTCCAGTTTTCATCACCTCTTTATATAGTGTCTTAGTTTCTTTTCTTTTTTTTCCTGCGAGAACAGTTCACACAAATCCTACTTGTTTTATTTGATGTTTTCTTTTTTGGTCTATTCTAATGAGTCCTTGGAACTGTTTTACATTTATCTCTTTCATTATCTTATGTTATATATGGATTTATTCATGATGCTTCCCAGTAATTATGCTGGATCATAAGACAAGGCGTTATTGTCTTCTTGACTTTTGGTAACTAGTATGTATTGGAGGAGTTTAAGAAATTTTGGCCCATCAAATCCAGAGGCATTCAAGATAGAAATAATAAACAAGAGGGATACTCCTTTTGGCTTTGTTGATTTCGGATCTCTAAATTTGACCAATACTGCAAATCAGGTATATATGACCCTCATTAGTGGATAGCTAAACTATCATAGTTTAGATTCCAAGAAATTTTTCATTTAATTACGTAAGGTAATTATTATTTTCTTATGTTAGAGGCGTTTTCTCAAGTTGATAGTTATGCATGAATTATAATTAAATTTTTACAACAAATTATACTCAGACTCACAAAAACATAACAAAATGAAATAGACAATGTAAACATGAGAAGGATATTGAATTTTGTTTACCGAACTTTTAACAAAAACCAAAATCATTTTGCAAGCACAAATACAGAGCAGACAAGTAAAACTATCGATCTAACGAGTGACCCATCTGAAGGTTTTAAACAGAAGGCACACAAACAAATAAAAAGAAATTTGTTTGATATTCACATCTTTGGCCCTTTTGGTTAGTTAACAAGTTAGATAAACAAACAATATAAAAAGATTAAGGGGAGAGAGAGAGAGATTAACACAACTGTTTATCGCGGTTCACCCCTTAATAACTAGGGCTACGTTCACTCCTTGGCTTAACCAAGTTTTTTCAACTATAACTGATCAGGTTACAGGATAGACAAGTATTGCTTTGCACACCTAGCCTCTTGAGGCTCCAAGACAAATATTGTTTCCTCACCTAGCCTCTTCAGGCTCACTCGGATTTGGTCTGAAAGAGTGTGTAATAAATACAACTTGCAAGTATTTCACAAACACTCAGAAGAGTGGATTAAATGTGAAGTAGAAAGACTGTGAAACAACTTGTCAAAGTATTACAATGAATGAACAAATGATTGAGAAGAACAACCAGTTGAATGCTTGAGTAAATAGCTTGTTCAGAGAATGTTCAATGCTCCATTATTCTCAGCAGGTCTCAAAAGGATGACATTCATGTCAAGACTCAAAAGTCAATTAATAACAGTAACATAGGTACATTTTTTTAATAAATATGACATAATCAAAACTTCAATAGCAATGAGGCCATTGCAAAGCCCAACTGTTCTGACACAAAAGATATAAAATTTGTTGACAATTTAATCAAATTCAACAACAGAAATGTAATTTAAATTGGAACTGAGACATTTCACCTTCTTTTATCCTTTCAACAAGCCTCTAGCAATCATTTCATGAAGAAGTTTCTCTGCCTTATCATTTTGATCTTTTTTAAGCAAGGTATGAATAATTGTGTCAAAAGTTACACAATCAGGAAGGCAACCATTCTCTTCCATTTTTGAAAGCAAGGTCAATGCTTCATCAAACAAGCCCTCTTTACAAAGCTCGTGGATCATGACATTGTACGTGTTGACGTTTAGATGACAGTCTTTGATCAAAAGATCAGGAAAAAACACTTGTGCATTCTAAAGTCTTCCACCTTTGCATAGTCCATCAATAAGTATGGTGTATGTGTACACATTAGGGGTGCAACCATTCTCTTCCATTTTTGAAACCAGGGACAATGCTTCATCAAACAATCCCTCCTTACAAAGCCCATCGATCATGGCCGTGTACATATTGACATTTAGATGACATCCTTTAATCAAAAAATCACAAAAAACCACTAGCTCATTCTCAAGTCTTCCACTTTTTCATAGTCCATTAATAATTATGGTGTATGTGGAGGCATTCGGCTGAAATCTATGGTCTTTAATTTTCATGAATAACACAATTGCTTCGCCTAGCTTCTGGTTTTTGCATAAAGCATCAAATAAGGAATTTTAAGCGATTACATGAACAAGTTGGCCTCTGCCATTCATCTCATCAACAAGCTCCCATGCATAAGAGGTTCTTCCTGATTTGCACAAACCATGAACGAGACAAGCGTAAGTTACTGCATCGGGGGTCATGCTTTGGCAATGCATTTCTTTGAAGAGATTTATGTCTTCCTCCACCATTTTAATCTTACAGAATCCATTAATCATGATATTATAGCTTAGAACATTGGGAGCCACTCCTATTTTGGCCATAGTGTTGAATACATATTTTGCGTTGTTCAGCTCATTAACTAAGCAATACCCATCCATTAAAGTAGTATAAGTAATGACATTAGGTTTTACGCTACCTTTTATCATCATAGCTAACACATTCTTGGCTTCTTTGACCCTTCCTTCCTTAGAAAATACACTAACCAATGTGTTGAAGGTACAAACATTTGGGTTGATGTTTTTCAATGCCATGTCACCTAGCAAACCAGTTGCTTCCTTCAATAGACCCACAATGGACAAATCATAGATTAGAGTATTATAAGTGACAACATCCGGGGATATTCCCCTAACAACCATTTCAGAATATAAATCATATGCATCAGTTATAAGCTTTTCTTTGCATAGGCTATCAATGATAGTGTTGTACATTATGACGTCAAGTTTAACCGCTTGTCCTTCAATCTTCCTAGCATCTGCATTGTAGCTCTTGTCTGTCCTATCTTACATAGACCACTGATCAAGGTCCCATAACTAATTGCATTTAACTTATATCCATGTGCTACCACAGTGTCATGAAATTGAAGAGCTTTCTCAACCCCACCCTTAAGACAAAGACCTAATGTGTGTTGAAGATTATAGTATCAGGTCGATAACCCATTTTGAGGATCTTGCCCAATACAGAGAAAGCAAAAGTCATTTGACCCAGATGGCAGTAGCAATTGATCAAGATGCTCAAATTAACAATGTTAGTCCTAATCCCCTAAGCTCTACTTGTTTATAAATGGAAACAACAATGGGGTAATGCTTCATCTTCATAATGGATCCTAAGATCTTGCCAAATTCAAAGATGGGTGGGGTATGACTCATATAGAGCATGCGATTGAAAGAGTCAACCGCATCGACAACATTAGAATTATAATCATCAAATGAAAAAACTTTTTGAAGGTTTGAGGGCTGAGAATGAGATTGAGAATGAGAGAAAAGGATTCTGACATTCACATTGAGAATAAACTTTGGGATAGGAATGGGAATGGCATGTATCAACATTATGAATAATGACAACCTCTTCCTTCGTTTTTCTGATGAGTAGCAGCCACCAATGACAGTGCTTCACTTTGCTTTCCTCACTTTCACACTTTCTTTAACGTTAGCTTTATTTGATAGTAGGGTTTGTGTGTTTAGATTAACTATTGTTAGTTGATTAGTTTAAACTTTAATTTTAAACCAAACAGGTTGATCAAGCGACCGGCTACGGTCCCGTATACATTTTTTTAAAAATATTGGAATGGATGGAATAACAAATTTATTGTTTTGCATAAAAGATTATAAAATATAAACTTTTAGTTATAATATTGATTATACACAAAGTTCTTTTTTGGCCCATGGAGATATAGACTGGATTGTAGAAACTCCTCCTTGTATTGCAAATTGTACCCTGAAAGACTTAGGTATTCTTAATGAATGATTTTGAAGTTTTTTTCCTTAAAAAAAAAAGATATATACTTTTAAAAAATTGCAATTTTTGTTCTCGTTCTGACCGAGGTGCTTTCTTCTCTTCCTTGTCGGGATATACAGACAGGTCTTGATGCCAAGTTGCTATCGTCCGACTTCGCTTGCCATGACTGGGGCTCGACTTGTCCCGTATCCGACCTCATGGTCATGTGATAACTTGTGGACTAACCCGACCTAGATGGCCATGTGCCATTCTTGGCGGGAACAGAAGCTCCACAAGTCTAAAGGTGTATTCAGTGTAGAGGCTTGAATTCATTGTTGTGGTGACTTCATCATTTCGGTCCCTGGGTTGATTTTGTGGAAAGTCGTGTCCCGCAGTTTTCGCCGCCTCTTAGTTATTCTTGCACCATATCCTTAGGGCACGTGTCAAATGTCATCATAAACTCCCTTTCGCACATTTCCCTACCCTGACTGTTGGATTTTCCCATATCTACGGCTGGGTGTTTGTTATTTAAACCACTTCATCTCCCTCTCAACTTTTCGTTCTCCTATTTCTTGGTCTTCATCAGCTTTTCCTGCTCCCCTGGTTTTTCATCTTCGTCTTCTTGCCTCCTTCCTCTTTCACTTTTTATGTTGACTTTCGTCTTGGCCTCCAAAGAGGTTCTCGATTTTGTATATCCGGTTGGCTCGTTTCGGTTTACTGCCGACTTGTTTTCTATACTTTGTTGTTATCTCCTTTTGCCTTTTCCAAGACGTGTTCTTTCCCAAAGCGCTTTTAATGCATTCGTTCCCCATGCGGGTTATTAAAAACTTTTTCGTTTCCCGTATGTTTTCCTTTGACGTTTTTAATGCTTTTCCTGGAAACGTCAATCGCCTTTGACCATCCTGGCTATAAATGTGATGTCCCTGAGTGCTTCATTCCAAAACTTCTCCTTCATTCGTCTTGTTATTTTGCTTCTTTATTTCTTACTCTGATGGCTGTGACGGAAGAACTCGTACCCTCTTGGAAGGTTTCTGTCTTGATGGTCAGCTTTTTATTGGGCTATGTCAAAATTCGTAATGCTCCTCATGGGCTATAGCATAGTTCGTAACAAACTTTGGTCAATGAAGAAGACTCGAAGGAGGATTTGTGCCCTGGGTACTACTTGGGGGATCTTTTGCTCCAGCGCGTCAGCTTCAAGTTGTTCTAGTGAGGGGGTGGTGTGCAGCCTCTTTTTGGAACATTCTAGTGGATTCAACCCTGGAGCAGATCGGCGTGTTTTTTAGAACTGTCGTGGATGCCTTGGAGTACTAGTCTTCCCCTCTCTTTTTTTCTTCGTGGGAAATAGTTTGTTTTAGGTAGGGTCCTCCTTTTGTACTTGGAAAGGAGGACCAAGTAACTTTTCTTGTACTCGGAAAATTATCAATAAAAAGTTATTTTGGATGCTCATCCTTGCCCTTTTTTTATTTTATTTTTTTTAGTGGATGAAGCTCAACCTTGTTATTCTTGAAGGGAGCTGGGGCTCAACCTTTTGGTTTTTTGAAGGGAGCTTGGAGCTCGACCTTGTGATTTTTGAAGAGAGACCGGGCTCTACCTTGTGGTTTTTAAAAGGAGCTCGGGGCTCGACCTTGTGATTTTTGAAGGGAAGTCGGAGCTCGACCTTGTGATTTTTGAAGGGAGCCCCGAGCTCGACCTTGTGGTTTTTAAAGGGAGCTCGGGGCTCGACCTTGTGATTTTTGAAGGGAGCCCGGAGGCTCGACCTTGTGGTTTTTGAAGGGAGCCCGGAGGCTCTACCTTGTGGTTTTTGAAGGGAGCTCGGACCTCGACCTTGTGATTTTTTAAGGGAGTTCGGAGCTTAACCTTGTGATTTTTGAAGGGAGCCCGGGGCTCTACCTTGTGGTTTTTAAAGGGAGCCCGGGGCTCTACCTTGTGATTTTTGAAGGGAGCTCAGAGCTCGACCTTGAGGTTTTTAAAGGGAGCTCCGGGCTCAACCTTGTGATTTTTTAAGGGAGCCCGAGGCTCTATCTTGTGGTTTTTAAAGGGAGTCTGGGGCCTAGCCTTGTGATTTTTTAAGGGAGCTCGGGGCTCTACCTTGTGGTTTTTAAAGGGAGCTAGGGGCTCAACCTTGTGTTTTTTGAAGGGAGCTTGGAGCTCTACCTTGTTGTAGCTGTAGCTGAATAACGTTTGGATTTTAAGGACGCATAAAGAAATCCCCGAAATACTCTTTTGATTTATATAAGGGAGGAGCCTTATCAAAACCCTCCGACTAATGGAATTGTCAGATGGGAAAAAGAGTACTCCCCTTTCAAAGTTGCTGCTGTTCTCCGTGACTGCTGGTTCTCAGGGTGAATGCTTGATCTTCATGGCCACTCACGACCTCAACTGAATGTCCTTCTTTCATGAGATGCATAATTGCCCTTTGCAGAGTTCTGTCCTCCGTAGTGTGTCCAAAACATTGATGGAAACAACAATGCTGTGATCGATCGCTTCTGAACCGGTTTCTTCATGGTGTCGGAGCTCCCGAGAAGTGTTCTGCATACAATGCTTGCGGGTTCCTGAAATCTTCCCTACCATAAGGAGCGTTGTCATCATATTTCGGCCTGCTTGCCTTTCCCCACTTTGGCCTACTTTCTCTTCTAACTCCCCTCCTTCTCGGGTTCCGAAGAGCGTCTGCAAACTCGCTCAGATTACTTCGTCTTGATCTGAATATCTCCTCCATGTTGATGTACTCGGCAGCTCGGTGCCTAAGTTCGTCAATGCTTTCAGGAAGCTTGCAAGCTAATGAGTCCGCGAAAGGTCCACTTCTTAACCTTTTCAACAATGCGTGCAGTAGTACGGCGGGGCAATGATCTCGGATCGGGAGGGTTTCCTGGATGAAACGGGACATAAAATCCCTCAAGGATTTCGAGCTTTTCTGTCTGATGTTAATGAGACTTGTCGAGGTTTTGGGATATCTTCGGCTAGTGGCAAATCGGGCGCTGAAAAGCCTAGCAAGGTCATCAAAACAGGAAATTGAATTTGGAGCAAGTCTAGAATACCATACCAGCGCCACCCCTCCGAGGGTGGTGGGGAAGACCCAGCAGCAAACTAGATCTGTGGGATTGAAAAGTAGCATCCGAGTTCTGAACATGATAAGATGTTCTTCTGGGTCTCCAGTCCCATCATATTTTTCCATCGCTAAGGTTTCAAAAGTCCTTGGTAACGGTGCTTCCATTATGTTTTTCGTGAATGGGTGCCTTAGGTGGGGAAAGGACTGGTTTTCATGGTTCCTGATCTCTTCTTGTTCTCTTCTCTGGGCACGTCCATTCATGTATCTGGGCGGATATCCTTCATCTTCACGATCCTCCTCCCGCTGTTCCTTGCTGAAATGGTTCGCGCGGTAGGAGTTGCTAAATGGTACTCACGACTCCAGGTTATCTCTTCGCAATTGCTCCATGGTATTGTTGACGATCCGGCAAGTGTACCGTTTCGTTGCAAGTAATAAAACACAGTAAGAAAATACCGAGGTCGAACACAAGAATTGGAAGACCAATTTAACTAATTAAATAAAGAAATTCAAAGCGTTTAACCAAGTCAAAGGGGAATAGTTATGAAGAGAGAGAAAATTAAATCAAATATTCAATAAAAAACAATTAATTAAAGATGCTAAAAAGATTTATGATGAGATTTGATTATTACTAAGGCTCTAAGGTCACGAATCCACCTACCCTATCAAGCAAGTTACCCAAGTGTTTATCTCCTTATCCCTATGTTCAATTTAATTTCTTTGTCAACCAGGAACCCGCAACTATCCTAATGTCACTGCCGATTTTCAAGAGGAAATATCTCAAATTGTGAGTTGCCAATCTGCCAATATATTCAACCCACAATTAGATTCATTAAATTCTTGGTTCCCTATAGGGATTGCACCGCTTTCCTACCCTATCCCTAGCAATATTCAAATGGTGTTCTTAATTCAAATCTTAAGTACGAATTGCCTACCAGCCTCAACGCACTAGACTAGTTAACCATGAGCGCATATGATTAACTCAAACAAATCAGAATTAAGAAACAAGAAAAGAGACAAGGGTATAAGAAAATATTACTTGGATTCACTATTCCATCAATGGTGGCTTCATCGTTCCCTTAGAATGGAGGAATAGTCCCTGAGTCTGGCTCGCGAGGCGAATACTTCCTCGCGAGGCGAGGCTGAATGGCTGCTGTCATTGCTTAATCTGTTCTTCTGGCTCGCGGCGCGAACACTTCCTCGCGAGGCGAATGATCAGTTTTGCCTTTTTGCTTGTTTTCTTCATTTTTCCTAGCTTCCTCGAGCTTCACTTTTAACCTGAAAATATAGAATAGCATTAAATGCTTTATTTGACTCAAACTATAGCATAAATTACTAAAAACTACTTAAAAGACTCAAAACATTGCCTAGGGAAAGTTAAAGCTAAATTTGGGAGAAAACGAGATTAAACTCGAACAATTAGCACAAAAACCATGGCCTCACTAGCTATAAAACAAGATGAGCCAGAGGCTTATCAGGTATCCATCAGCTGTTGGTAAACTCGATTGGCGAAGAACTGGGAATCAGTGACTGACTCAGGATGATAGGTGGGAGTTGCCTCCCTGAGCTCCAGGTTACTCATGCTTTCCCTATGTGGCAGAGGAAAAATTTTACCGGAGTCCCACGGTGGGCGCCAATTGGTTGTGCTAAAACAATAAAGGGAATAGTGAATGAGGTTGTTGTATTATTGATTGGGAACTAAGTACAGAACAATGGTTATATCAGTACAAATAGCGAGTAATTCCCAGTACTTGGGTGTGTGTATACAACTTGTCTAAGAGAATGAAGGATCTCATATATATAAGCTACTTGGCGCGTGCTACTCACGCGAGTTGGTTACACCTAGTGGGTCCCACCAAGCCGTTGGCGCGATTCACGGATGCGTGCGCGGGATCGTTTCTCTTTCCAATCATCAGAAGATTCTTCTAGAAGGGGGTGACATGCCCTCACCCTTGTCTTATTATGACTGTTACCTCTGACCGACTTAGATGCCCTATCTCCTTGGCCCGAGCTGTTCTTGTTTTGACCGAGGTGCTTTCTACCCTTCCTTGTCGAGATATACAGACAAGTCTTGATGCTAGGTTGCTATCGTCCGACTTCGCTTGCCATGACTGGGCCATGACTTGACATGTATCCAACCTCATGGTCATGTGATAACTTGTGGACTAACCTGACCTAGATGGCCTTGTGCCATTCTTGGCGGGAACAAGAACAAAACAAGGATATTGGATGAAAAAGTGGAACATTTGGTTCCACTGAAAAAGGTGAAACCAAAAAGAACACAACAGAACATATTGTTATGTTATATGTTTCTTTGCACTACCCACGTATGTGTTCACTGCTCAGGCATGTCCTGCTAAATAAATTATTTTCAAGTGATCTTTAATTAATTAGATTGTTTAATACAATATTTACCATCTTCTAATTTGGAAGCATTAGTTGCTTCAAAAAAAAAATTGTAAGCATTGGTAGCTTTCGGTCATTTTGTGAATTAGGACGGAAGTTATTTCATCCAGAGTCTTCTTTATAGTTAGTACCCGGTGTTGCATTTATCGTTGATTGTTCTCCTTGTTTGTTAATAGCTTCAGAGTCTGTTTGGTTTGTCAAATCCGCTACAAGATAGCGGATATATTATAGCGGATGAAAAAATAACCCCGTTTGGTAATCGTTTTTAAAATTAGCGTATGAATTTGAGCTTATATTGTATAGCTTATCATTTTTTTTTTCAATTTTTATCCCTACTATCTTAATTAAATTCCTCACTTATCCTTAGCTAATAAAATATAACACTAATAATTTAATATAGTATATAAATAAGAATTAATTTTACTATTTAGATTTATATGTAAAATACAAATAGAAAATATATTTTTATCTTTTATAAAATAAAATTTATATAAAAATCATATCAGTATATAATTTTATTTTTATTATTCCATTTTATTTATTAAAAATGATTAAAACTAAATTTAAAATGATAAAAATGATTAATATTTTAAATTTTTAAATGATAAATAATTTAAAATAAATTAAAGTATTAAAAGTGATAATTACTTCAAAATAATTAATATATATATATATAATTTATATAAAATTAAATAAACATATAAACATATCCTTTTATGTTATTTTACATTTATCAGCTAATCTAACCGTTAATTTTACCAAACAAAGCCTTAATATATGTCACAGGCTTTTGCACAACTATTACAATCTCCACATGACAATGCCTAATTAACATGGTTGCCAGGGAAGTATGCGTACCAGCTACCAAGATCGTTTACTTTCCCTGAAAATCATTTGTACCTTTCATACTCTTACATTTACATGGCAAATATTTATTGGTTTAAGCTCACTTAAGGTTTAAACCATTGTTATGACTTATAATGGGCAAAACATGCAAGAAATCCCTTTCAAATACGGGTCATGTACAAAATTTTTTTTTAAAAAAAAAACACTTGTATTTTGAAATTCACTTGCACTACTCTCGAACTCAACAGAACAAGAGTTACCAAACCTTAGGGGACTTCCTACACATTCCCAAGGGAGTCAATATCCACTAATATGCACTATTTGGTTAGTTTGGGGGTGTCGAAGCACATGCGAGTTCTCGATATATAACTCAATAGTTGTACAGGTTCCTTGTATTCTGCCCTATTATGATTGTATAAGTAATCGAATCAAACTCATGATAAGCTAGAGTTTACATATTCAAAATTTCAAGCTTGTATGAAGTAACAATGGTCAAGAGAAACTACAAATGAACTTCCAGTGAAAATTTTGAAAGAGAGACCACTTCAAAAGTCAAAACGAAGTATAATTGTATTACATCCAAAAGAGGGGCGGGGACTAATGAGAAAAAATAACGCCTCAACCAAAAACCCAAGTGTTTTCTAGTACATAGCGCACAACATGGTTAAAAGATCGACACTACAGCATTGCCAGCACAAGTGCAAGAAAATGCTCCAGCAGTGTTTATACATTGTATCGACCCTTTGATGATCTTTCTCTTCTAGCATCATCCTGTAACAAGAGATGTAAGAAATAGAGATATTTAATAAATTAGTCCGTTAAAATTTATGAGCAGAAATTTACATGGAAGTTATATGTTATCTTGTCTGTAACATCAATGATCTCCTTCCACTTCCTTCCAATGCTCATCTGCAAAATAAATTCCAAAACATAAATAATTTCGCTTCCACCTGTTTATATAAGTTCCTACATGAATGTGAAAGGCAATAACAGAATTTTTATCTTAATAGAAAAACATCTTACTTGGGTATGAGGTGCTGGTACAGGTATGTAAATTATTCATGTTTGTTCATGGGTAGGAAAAACAACACTAGAATAGTTATGGTTGTTAAACTTTAATGTTAACTCGTAACTCGTAGGATGTTCAAATCGAGCCAACTCCTTAATAACTTGGACCAATGTGAACTCAGGTTGACTCAGTTAAAATCGATCAAACTCACATGAACTCACGAGTCTACTGGTAAGTTTTCACTCACTAAAATTTGGGTTACCAAACTACCAAAACAACAGTGTTTCACCCCAAAATAAGATCCAAAAAAGCATTCAGACTTGGGGCTCCCAAATTCACAAATCGCAGTAGCTCTCAGCCTCTCAGACCTCATCCAATCATCCTCCCACTCGTAGCTCCTGTGGTTGCAGCAATGGTCAAATGCCGCACCCCTCATTCTACTCGACCCTCTTGCAGCTCCAGCTAGTCTTCCTCTCAAGCCCACAAATCACTGCAACTCGTGCCCAAATCACTGTAGATAGCACCCCTGCTCCAAATCATGCCCATGTTTGGTGCTTCTTGTTGGTGCTCCAAATTGCTGAATCCATTACATCTGAAGTTTATTGCTTTTTATTATGTTCTGAATCTTTGTATTGAGACTTAAGTTGATTTGCTCTAATTATGTTCTGAATCCAGTACTTCTGACTTGGTTTGAAGTGATAAAGTGGATGGGTTGGTATGGGGGAGGGACATAGGGTTTGGAGTGATAAGGAGGTCATGGGTTCAACTCCCCCCTTAACATAAGATACTAATTACTAACATTTGCATATAATAAAAAAATTGTATTGAATCCAGTACTTCCGACTTTTGGTACGAGAGTATGGGACTCTATTGCCATATGCCCATGTGGTGGATATTGTGAAATGCGAAATTTGTGATACCGTGAAATGTATATGGTCTGAAATGCGTTGAAATCTCACCATTTGAAGACCTTGATGACGTTGGTGGTGAGAATGTAAATGACAATAGTGATGGGTCTTTAAATTTTGAAGATCTTGACATCTTGACTTGAGTTATTTCAAACTGTATCTTCATACACTTAGTATTTCCTTATTTATGTATGGTTTTAATTTCTATTATCATACTTTGACTTTTTTTTCGCCTTAATAGAGTTTCAATGGAAATATTTATCATGGACATATATTATGTTTGGATGCTATGGATTTTTTAAAGAGGAAGGATCAACTTACACCAATGCAAGTTATTTTTCACTTACACTCACTCTCAATCGTTGATTTTATTTTCATCCAACAGTGTAAAATATTAAAATCACAGTCACTGTTGGATGAAAATAAAATCATTGGTTGAGTGTAAGTGAAAAATGACTAACACTGATATAAACGGATTGTTGGATCGCTCCTCTTTCTTAAATATTATTTCTAAAATCATAGTTATCAATCCTGGATAGCGGCACGTAGCGGCCGACCCCCAAAACTGCTATAGCAGGATAGCAGGAGCGGGATAGCCGCTATTGCAGGGGGGTGAGGAAAAGAAGGGGAGAAGAAGGAAAAGAGGGGAAGAGGCTGAAAAAGGAAAAGAAGCGAACCAGAAAAAGGAGAACGTGGAAAAAGGCACCAAAAGTTAAGGTTTTTTTACAGGTAGGGTTATTTTTTTATTTGGGCTTAGAGTTAGGCCCAATTGTTTCAGAAGATTATTTTTCCTTTCTTTGGTCTTAGGTTAGCCCTTTAGTTCCGGTCTTTCATAAGAGGAAGAGAATTAGGGTTAGCCATGTTTAAGGAACACAGTCGCTAGTAGAGGAGTGAATAGCTGCCGTCAACAAAGAAGAAAATAGCCGCCGTCAGAACAGAAGAAAAGGGAGCGGTCGCCATCCCCACGAACAACCGCTAATTCCCGCTATTCTAGCTGTGAAAGCGGCCGCTATTCCCGCTACTTGAAAATGCTATGCGACCCACCCACCATAGCAGCCAGGTGTCGCTCCGCCGCTATAGCGGTGCTATATCACGCAATTCACTACTCAGTCTAAAATAGGTAAACTTTTACATGTCTACAGATAAAAGTTTATTAGTCAAGTTTACCTACACTCCGCGAGTGTATGTAAACTAGTGATTGACAACCTTGTAAACAATTATGGAGGAGTCCTTCTTATTCAGGTTTGGGTAGAGTTTTCAATCTACAATCCATATCCAACCATTCGCTTCCTTGTTTCCGTTCATGGGAATAATATTCCACTCACAAAAGCACATGAAAGAACACACCAGAGTTGTGCTTATCTAGATCCCATAATGATGTTTTGAAGGAACTACACTAACCATGTCTTCAGAATGCAAAAAAAAAAAGGGGAAATGATTTTATTTGTAAATCAAATTCTGGCACACCTTTCTGGCTTAGATGAGGCACGAATTCAGTGTTATTGAAAACTGTAAACAAATCCCAAAAAGTCAAACAACCTAAATTGTCAACTACGATGCTAAAGGGGGTAAAATAGTCAGAATGGTTAAAATAACTAGTTGTTGGTCTTTGGGACTCTTACCAACAAGAAACGTAAGAGTTTTGCAAATTTATGCATCATATCTTATTTTTACTATGTATGTTATGCTTGAGTAGTTAATTTATATTGAAAATTGGTACACAAATTTCAAAATTTCACTGTTTCGATCTCTTTTTCTAATGTTAAACATTTCTCCAAAAGAGGCGTGAGCCTTCTGGCAGCTCTTGCCTCATGGCATTGAAACCCCCAAGCACCTTAAAGATGCCTTTGCCTTTGACTACCTTGATTTTCAAGACCTTAACATGCATGACATTATCAAGCACTACAACTACAATATGCAATCACATACAGCCAAGATAATAAAGTCGCAATGATAAATTAACATAATAACAGACCTGGGCAGCCTCATTTGCTGCAGTTTTTGTCCATAATGAAAGCTTATCCTGCCTCTGGCGCACACTCGCGACCACACCACATATGTCCTCGGCATCATCGAATTGCTCACCAATTAAAGCCATAAGCTACTCAATAGAAATGAAATAATTTAGAACAATTACAAAACAACATATCTTCCCATATTACATAAAAACAAACCAGCAGAGATTAAAAACAATTACAGTTTCAAGCCACATGGTATCAAGTGTAGCCTTTCTGCTGCTAGCAACAGTCCACTTTCCTCCATTGGCACACTCAGGATCTTCCCATTTTGGTTCAATCCCAGCCTTGAATAAGTGAAAGTCTGCATTTCCTTGCAACTTGCTAGGCTTGAATATCTGATCGTATAAACTACAGCAACATTTTCACATCAAATTTCTTGCAATATATTCACTAAAATCTGATTTTGTCAAAACAAAGCCAGAAAATGGAGGGAAAAAAAAAAAAAAAAGAAACCATTGAACCCCATGTTCTCTACATTAAAATTATTGGCAATAAGATCAAGACCCTTTAAGGGTCTCACTCCTAAGATCCATAAAAATCAAACTTTTAGACTAGAAACTTGAATTCCATTGAAGACCCAATTGAAAAAACGGGAAATTGAAGGGAAATAAAGAAACCCAAAAGGGTGAAAACGCACGTACCACCAGAATTCTTCGACGGTGTCGAAGGTGTAGACCCTGCGAAGAGAGGTTCCCCAAGCAGCACCTTGCTTGGGTTTCGATTGGTTATCGAACCAGAAAGTCCACTTTCTCTCCAGCTTGTGTTTGGAACCTGTCTCCGGCTCCAGCACCGGCACCGGAACCGGCGCTGGCACCGCCGCAACTTCTCCAAGTGCTGCTTCTTCTGTTGCCATCGCTCTTTCTCTCACTAGCGTCTCGATCTCTCGCCTCGGAGAAGAAGAAATCAGGAAAAGGGTGCGTAGGTTATGTTACTGCCGGGCATGGTTGTGGGTTTTATTTTAAGCGACATTCGGACCCAACATTGTGGCCCAAAATTTTGAATAAAATAAGGGTCACGTATCAGGACTGTGTAATTTTGGGTCCCCAAAGTGTCCCTTCTATTATAATCAGGTCATTTTGCTGCTATGTCGTCCAATTTTTAACGTTAGTAGTCAACGTGAGATTCATTTGATAGTTAGCAAGGTCAGCTTGACAGCTTACATGACATTTTTATATGGTATCATTGACACCTAACAATTCAATGGTCATGTGTACATCATGTGAGTATAGGTGTCCAATGTTTCTCTGCAAATGACATTTATGTATCTTCAGAAACTAGGGTTTCGACCTGCATCTAGAGATGGATTGGACAGCACAGATGTTCTCTATAGAGAAACATCAGACCCATATACTCATGTGATGTACATGTAACCATTAAAGTGTGTGGTGTCAATAATGTCACATAGGAATGCCATGTAAGCTGTCCAACTAGCCTCACTAAGTGTCAGATCAGTCTCGTGTGCACCATGTAGACTATCGGTATTAAATTATACAACCGTCATATTTGGGGATCAAAATTGCACAATTATGATACTCGAGGGACATAATTGGCACAATTGGAACCTGAAGGATTAAAATTGTATAATCGTGATACTTGGGGATCAATTGTTGCAATTGAAACCAGGGGGACCAAAGTTACATAATCGTGATGTCTCAGGGATCAAAAATGCAATTAAACCTAAAATAAATGTAAAAATAATATTATATATATATATATAGAGAGAGAGAGAGAGAGAGAAAGAGAGAGAGAGACTCTCATGAGAACAAATTATTATTATGAGAAATGAGAACAATAAATCTTGGTAATTAGATCTTATTTGAATGATTAAGACCAAAAGATAAATGCATATGACTTTTAAGTGGTCATATGACCACTAAGTATGTGTTTGGATAAGCGTTTGATAAAAGTGATTTTCAATTGAATTGGTTTTATAAAATTGATTTGGTTAGAATTGAGTTTGAGGTGAAATAATTTATGTTTGAATGCTTTCATTTTGAAAGCAAGTTTGATATAAAACTTAGTGTAAAATTATCAACTCAATACAAAAGCTACTTTTTGTAGCTTCTAGTTGTACCGCCCGTTAGTGAATAAGAAGATATGGCCGAGCATGATCCTAGCATGGGGTGAGATAACCGAGCTTGACATGATACAAGGGTTAGAATTTAGGGAATTTATGATCATACTGGGAATGAGATGGTCGAGTAATACCTGAGTAAAAGGGATCATTAGGCTGGAGAAACGGAATGAAGATATCCGTTCAAAACTAATAGATATAACTAAGAGATATAAAGATAGATAAAACTCTATAGATAAAAGATATCCGAGATTTACGTATAACAACCTTATTATATCAATAAAGCCTATCAGTGTAACGCCCTTTTTGTTACATTAGTAATCAAAAATAAATTCAATAAAAAAATCCTTTAAAACATTTAATTAAAAAAAAATACTAATCATAAAAAATTCTCAATTATATAAGTCTGAAAAATGCCTCATATTAAATAAAATAATGATATTTTAAAGTAATGAAAAATATTAATAAATCCATACATTAGAAATAAAACTCAAAAGCCTCAAAATCGGGCATCTAACAACAATCCGAGAAAAGTAAACTGAAATTAATAAATGATGTCGGCATGCGCACTTAAACCATGCCGCAATACTAACCAATTAAGCTAAAAGCAAGATAATAACCCTTCAAGTCTCTATATCCTCAACGACGATGTCTCGAGCTCCGATAACAACACATTTTAATGAGATATAAAATCCCAATGAACAACAATACAGTTATAAAATATTTCAAAAATAGTGTTGTTCTCCGCCGACGCGGTAACTGGAAAAATTGTCCATGGTATCCGCTAATTTTTCAAAATAATATATATAAAAATACTTTTAATAACAACAATAATTTCATCAACTCAAAAACATATAACGTAAAAACAACTCATCTCGTTGCATCACATTTTACATACCAAGTAAATTCTAAATTAATCCAAGTGGCTCAAAGACCTCATAATTAAATTGATCTCTTGCCGGCATGCCATAAATCTCTCGTCACCCTGTTTTTTAGTAAATAAGCTCTATACGTTTATAAGTATTATATATATATACATATAATTGTATGTTGTGTAGGAAATGCCTTAGGAATGTTAAAATTGGGTTAAGTGGGGAGTTCTGGTCAAAAATCTCTTTGTGACACATGAGCACGACCATGCTCATGTTCAGCACGACCCCGTGCTCATAAGCGTGTTCAGTGGCTGAGTCAGCCACGAGCACGGCCGTGCTCAAGAGGAGCACGGTCAAGTCGAAAACAAGGGCGAGTGACGTGCTTAGTGAAGACCTCGTGCTCCTTTAAGCACGTCCATGTATATAGGAGGGTTTTAGGAGGGTTACAATTACAACCCTCAAATTGACACATTTAGAAACCCTAGTGTGACAGAAACCTCTCCTTTTCCCTTTTCTTTGAACCATCAAAGTTCTTGGTGTTCTTGCATTCGTTTGGAAGAGAAGTCGCACGTTAGTGTTGTTGAGACCTCATAAGTCTGATACACATTCCATGTGTAGATTCTCTAAGTTTTGATGATTCCAAATAGATTAAGTATGATAATATTGAACCATATGAAATTACTGACATGTCTGATAAGTGTGCACGAAAATAGACCAAAAGATCACTCGTCTATTTTATGACTCGTCTACTTTCAAGTAGAGCCCAGTTTTTAGACTCGTCTAAAAACCACTCGTCTGATAATTCAGTCCACACAGTCAAAGACCAAGTCAACGCTCAGTCAAGATTCGAATGACGTGGCTTGAAGCATCTGTCTGGAGAAGACTCAGTGGATCACTCGTCTAGTTTTGGACTGCACATGCACCCGTCTAGTTTTGGACTGCACAAGCACCCGTCTAATTTTTGGATTGTTTTGCACCCGTCTAGTTTTGGACTACACAAGCACCCATCTAATTTTTGGATTGCTTTGCACCCGTCTAAATTTCCAACACTGCTACAATGTCAGTTTGTCATAAATGAAGTCCAAGTCACCTTATTCAAATTAGATGCCTTCCTTAAGGATCTCGAAGACCTCTGGACAACAGCACAAAGGATAAAGAATAAAGAACGTTTGTTTCAAGGTTTTAAGGAATAAACATGCAATCTCTGTACCACAGCAATAACTTTTTACCTGTTTTAGTACAAAGTAAGAGCGCTTTCTGCAAAGTGAACTGTGTGGTGCACTGAAAAAGGAAAGATCTCTGCTGCAAGTACAAGAAGCCTATTACTGCATACTCTGAAACAACAGCTACTCAGAATAAAGTGTACTCTTGGACAACCTTATCAAAGCTCAACGTTCCCAAGCATTTAATGTTTACACAGAACGACTCTTTGGGATTAATGGTGTTCCAGAAGCTCAAATCAAATGAACACACTTTCTAAAGCTGTGCCTAACGGATCAAATTGATTGAAGTCTTTATATAGACCAAACCATGAAGATGAAGACAAGAAGTTGAATATCATTAAGAACACTACGCAAAAAGCATTTACTCACTTCATTAACTTCTTCATTCTTTCATTGAATATTCATTCAATCATTTGAATTTAATTACCAATCTTTCATACTTCATATTTATTCCACTCTCTGAGTGTGATCTAAAAGATTTACAAGTTGTATACACAAAACCTTTACTCTTTTCTGAGTTGAGCCTGAAGAGGCTAGGTGAGCAAATAATACTTGTAAGAGTGTTGAGCTTGGAGAGGCTAGGTGTGCAAAGAATACTTGTAATGTAATCTGATCAGTTATAGTGGAAACTTGGTGCTGCCAAGAAACTGGACGTAGCCCTGTGGATTTTGGGGTGAACCAGTATAAAACTCTTGAGTGGTATTCCTCTTCCCTTATCTCTTTAATTTGCTTAAGTTTTGTTTGTTTAAGCTTTTAACTTGGGGAGTTAATATTGTGAATATCAAACTCCGTTTTATCCTTCTCTGTCTGAAAGTGTGTTCTGTCTTAAATTTACACGTGTCACTCGTCTAAATTTCTGTTGTCTTAGTTTTGCTTGTTGTGCCTGCGAAAATAATTTTCAAAGTTTCCTAAAAAGTTGGTAAACACAATTGAACCTCCCTTCTTGTGTTAACTTTGGTTATTTCAAGTGTCAATTAAGGTAATGTGGTCGTCCCTTTGTAATCTCCTTTTCTTGTTTTATGAAATTGGAGATTAATAGTTACCGTTTTGTGTTTCGCCAAGGCTTGAGGAATTCGTCGAGTCGCTCGAGGGAACCAAAGTAGAATCGCTTATGTTTGGCGTTAGTTGAATCTTCATACCAGGTATGGGGAAAAGGGATTAGTATAACATGTAGGCATTAGGGTAGCGTAAGATGAAGGGTTAACTCATGATCCTGTTGTGTGCTAATTGTTAAATTGTTGTTGCTTGTTATATGTAAGTCATGTTTTCTATATGTTTGGCGTTAGTTGAATCTTCATACCAGGTATGGGGAAAAGGGATTAGTATAACAGGTAGGCATTAGGGCAGCGTAAGATGAAGGTTAACCCATGATCCTGTTGTGTGCTAATTGTTAAATTGATGTTGCTTGTTATATGTAAGTCATGTTTTCTATATGATTGATATGTTTTTAATTGAGAATTACTATTGATGATGATGATACCATGACTGTATGCTTTGATGTTCAATGTTGATGCTGACAAATGTCGTTATTGCCATAAACGCACCAATTAGAATATAGGGATGTTAGTAATGATATAAGGATTAAGGGATAATTCCCAATATTCATAAGACATGAACCTTAGTAAAGAGAAGTGAGATTAATGCTTAATGGTACAGTCAAGACCTTAGGATTGATCCATGAGTGTTTAGGGATGTCAATAACAAAATGAGAAATTAAAGGATTAATTCCCAACGACCATAAGACATGGAGATTAAGTAAGAGAAACGAAAATAATACTTGATGGTATAGTTAAAAGCCAATAGGATTGATCTATGAGTGCCGTAGGAAGTTTGACAAGGGTTCCTAAAACCTTATGCCCAGATCAGTATGGCCATGCTCCAATAAGCATGGCCATGCTCAATAGACAGCACGCCCGTACTCAATGCCAACAGCCTGTGCTGGGGGATCAGCACGACCGTGCTCCCCAGACAGAATTAAAATGTTAAGCAGGGACAAGGGTGGTTTCACCCAAATTGTTCCCTATGATGAAACAAGACGCCAATCGAAGTAAAGACAAGATATATAATCTAATTAAACCTTAACTAAGATAATTAATTATAAAATGTTAAGATAGTTAAGACGGTAACGATGGGTTACCGCACGATGTTAGACTTTGATGCTTAATGGTCAAAGTTGTCTTGATGCTTATTGGTCAAGGTGTTGACGATTTTAAACTCTGATGCTTAATGGTCAGAGTAGCCTTGATGCTTATTGGTCAAGGTGTTGAAGGTGATAAACTTTGATGCTTATTGCTCAAAGTGGAGATGGTGGTTTGATTGTTTGATGTTGTTGCTCATGCATTCGCGCATTGGAGATGTTAGTGGGGTGAAGTATAACATAGGGGAGATCGTCCAAGAGTAAAGCGATCTAGCAGTCCGCGGTGATTCATCCGAGAGTTCGGTGAATCTTGGAAACCCATGGTAGTGCATCTTAGAGTACGGTGCATCGGCTATCCAAGGGTTCACCCATGGTTTAGTGAACTGCCAGCATTAGTGCTTGTTAGCCAATGTGGATATTGTAACTTCGACGTTGTCTTCCTGAGATAGATTTGGATCCACATGCATAACAGAGTAGTGGAGTAGCACTGCATCGCATAGCATATTTGATTGAGATGATATGAATGATGTTATTATGTGATGTATGCTCATCTTGCTAACTATTCCTTTTGCTGTTATGTTTATACAACGATTACTTACTCCTCATTTTCTGCTGTTGTTTGTATGTATCTTTCTTTTATGCAAAGGATGATGAGCAACCAGTTTAGGAGTGACTCTGAGGAGCCCGCTCACTCGTAGTTTAGGATTTTCTTGTTTAGTTTTGTTATCCGATGTATTTTCCGGATTTTGGTTACCAGCTCTGGCATGTGACATCGGGGTTGGGTTATGTTTTCTTAATTTATGTTGTGTTTTTATTTTCCGCAGTTGTTGAAACGTTTTTCAGTTCATGTGATACTTTTTTTTTTTTGAAGGAAGTTCATGTGATACTTGATACCCTTTGATGATATTATTATATTAATAATATACATGTGTTTTCAATTTATTTTATTTTTTTACGTTGTTATAAATACATGCGGGGTAGATGGTGTGACATATAACGTAAGAACAACTCCTCTCAATGCATCACATTCTGCATACCAAGTAAATTCTGAATTAATCCAAGTGGCTCGAATACCTCATAATTAAATTAGTCTCTTGCCGGCATGCTAAAAATCTCACATATCACACGACAATGGCATCTCATTGCCTCCCTTACTCACGAGGAGTATTTCGATGTCACCCTCCTGTCGGGGACATTTCCATTTCGATAACTCCCATGTCCACATGGCAGTATTTCTCCCTTTTCTCACCCCAATGTGTGACGGTGTTACTTTCGATACCCATTTATAGGCGGTATTACTCAATTTTGACATCCCCAATACATGATGATGTTACTTTCGATACCACATTATGGCGATATTACTCTTTGATACCCCTATCATAGGCGGTATTGCGGCAAACATCATATGGCATATCATAAGTCACAAATTTCATGTCTCATACATTTAACAACCCATTTATCATAAATTATTTTTTTAATCTTGTCATACATACCAAATAAACACACATCATATTATCAAGTAATTTTGTAACTACACTATGGCAATCATGAACATCAAGACATAGCATACATCAACAAGCATATCATTCAACTAATATAAATACCAATCATGTATTTCATGCCATCAATAACAAGAGTAAATACTCAATTTAATAAATTTTATTTTAATTGAAAACCCCAATTTTAAAAATTAGGATAATAGCAACATGCATTAAATTAATTAAAAACTCCAAAAACCATAGGGTAAACCCTTTTCAACACAAACAACTCGTATACCATGGAAAGGGTTCAGAAAAGGTATTGCTACTCAGCTCTTGAAGACCTCCAAAAAGCTCTAAAAATTATCTACGACAAAAGATAGTGCTACCCTAAAAATTCTTCTTCGCTCTGCTAACGTTACTGGATCGGTGCTCTGCTTCTCTCCCACACCCACTTTTTCTTCTTCGATGCTACAGCACTACTTTTTCTCTAATTAGCCATGACTAATCCATTATTACTATATAATTCCTGAATACTTCTTGTACAGTACAGTATTCCCGCCAAACTTTTCTTTACAATATTTTACTACCCTTCTCCCCTAATGTACACGCTTGAGCTCCTCATGAAAAAATTTCTCACTCAAATAAAAGAATGTTCTGGACATATGAAAGTCCTGGACATCTTCTTGCTCATTGAAGCACTTTACTTTTCCTTTTTCCTTCTCTTTATTTTTTTCTCCCTAACCTAACGCCTTCCTTCTCTCAATCGGCCTCCTGCTTACCAAATGTGGTTGCATCGTTCTTCCCCGATTTCCCCTTCCACGCAGACTTCACATTAATTTTAGTAAGTTGTGCATTTGCGTCGTCTAAGGTGAGCCCATTGTGCCGAGTTTTCCCGGTTCGCCCCCTAGAGAGATTCCAAAGGGTATCTAAAGGAGAATATGGAAAACAAGGACTTCTGCGACGGTTTCTCCGTTTTAGTTCATCTTGTAAGGCAAGTTTTTTCAAATTTTGGATTTCTACTACTTAATCAACAATTTTCATTTACAACGATTGATATTGTTGTGACCAGAAATCAATAGCTACACCTTTAGAAGTGGTTGCCATTTGCCAATTCAAGTGATGAAAAAATCATTGTGGAAGCTAAGGTATTTATTCAAGTTCAGTTGCACACAAACTTTTATTGGGATTACACTTCATTTATCCTTAAATCTGTCAGAAATAGGTTTTTAGCGCTCTTGTTGTGTTGATTGAATGGATATAGAACTATTCACATGTTCTCCTTTATATATATTTTCAGGTATATGTGAAATGTAATGTTTCTTATCTGATTAGAAGCTAGCTTACATCCATAATTTCATTATTTAAAATGAGAATTCCAGTTATTGATGATTAATCGGTAAACATTAATTTGATTTCTTGCTGCCTAAATGTACTATTTTATTTAACAATTCTAGGTTTTTGTTGGATAATTATTTGATATATGTTTTTTTTATTTGATGTCTGATTACTGATTTACAGAGATGTAATGTATTGATTCAAAAAGGAGTGAAGATAGGATCAACTTTATTGAATTAAAATATTAAACAGGACCACACACACATAGATATATGCCTACTTATTAGATTATATCAAGTTGGGTTTATGAAGCGAGTAGTGTTAATAACTTAATATATAGTCAAACATTTATCATGATCTATATATGTGTTCATGTTGAGACTGCATTAATTCATACTTGCAATGCCATTATGATTGTGCTACTTTTTTTTCCAGACCAATGCTAATGTTTCTAAGCTAAAAAGTTTTCTTGCATACTCGATTCTCTTAAATCTTAATTGAACGATGATTTATTTATACTTCTTTTTAACGAAGACTGTAGTTAGTGCAGCCATTTGAGGACCAAGTGTTTGAACGACTTTTCAAATAGACTAAAGATCTTAAAAGACTTCCAGATGTTGACACTTTGGTCTAATTTCTTCCATCTTATTTTGGACTTCCCCTATTTCTATACAACCATTTTAGATGATTGTATAGAAATAGCTATAGATGCGAATTTTGATTAGGAGAAAGTAATATTTGTTGAATGTTAAATTGGTTTTCCTTTAGACTGTTCTATGAAAGTCTTTATTGCAAGATATTTAAATTTGAATTTCAAAAAAAAATAAAAAAAGGGGGTCGTAGGGGTTTCTAGATTCTTGGTTTTATGACTTTTTTAGGGGGGAAGATGAAAATTTATTTAGTTATGCATGTGGAAACAATAACAACAACTATGCCTTATCCAACATACTATAAAATTCTTTAACAAAAAAATAAAAATAAAAACATACTATAAAATTCTTTTGACTTACAACTAGGGGTGGGAATAGGTTAGGCTGCTCGACAGGGGGCCTACGGCCTGGCCTGTTTAGCAAAAAAACCTAGCCTGGCCTGTTTAGCAAAAAGGCCAGGTTCAGGCTTTTTAAAAAGCATTTTTAATTAAAAAGGCCAGGCCCAGGCCTATTGAAAAGCCTTTTTGGCCTGTCAGGCCGGTCTGTTTATATATATATATATATATAAAATGATTTTTTTAATCAGTACTCTAAAATTAGAATCCTCCCGAGTCCCCAATCAGTCAGAACGTCTCCTTCCAATTCCAAATCCCTAATGCAGAAATGCGATTACTGTCCTGCTCAGCTTATAGTCGCCGCTTTTGCTCCGTCGCTCGTCGTGCGGTTTGTCCGCCGTCGTAGTGGTTCGCTCATACTCTCGCCTTGGTGGTTCGCTCGCTGTGGTGATTCGCTCCTACTCTCGCTGCTCGACGTGGTGGTTTGCTCCTTGTTCGTCGCCGTTTGCTCGTCGTGGTCTGATCGCCGCCGCACGCCGTAGACAGCTCACCACCGCACGCCGTAGACCGCTCGCCACCGTACGCTGTGGTCCGTTTTGAGAAGAAGACGCAACACCCTAGGAAGGTTCACCAGAAATACAAACATACAAGTATGGTGTGTGTATTTTGTCCTCTACCTTAATGTTTGTGTTGTGGTCCTGTACCCTGTTGTCTTTTTGTGATATCATGGTGTAGACCACTTTGTGATACCATGTTCCCATTTGCATTTTTTTATTGTGATACCTTTGAGGCATTGACTGCTTTTTTCATTTTTTATTTGATAAAAGGTTTCTTTATTTTTTATTTAAAAAAATGGTTTCGTCAATTATTATTATTTTTTTATAAAATGGTTTATTTGTTTCTACTGTTCTGCTTTTTTCAATATGTTTAACCTGTTTCCACTGCTCTATCTCATCTATTGAGTTCATCAAGCTTTTATCTATTTTTATACAAAACGGGCTTTTAAAAAGGCTAACAGGTCAGGCCAGGCTTTTAAAAAGGTCAGGCCAGACTTAAAATAAAGCCTTTAACAGGTAACAGGTCAGGCTTAGGCTTTTAAATTTTTAAACAGGCCAGGCCTATTTACGCAAAGTCTGGCCTGGCCTATTCCCACCCCTACTTACAACTTCCTAAATTTTGCGATTGTGTTCTTTAAAATTGTTTTTAATATTTTTTTTTTTCATGATACATTCATAATTTGTTCTTGCTATTCTTTTTGACAGATCGAAAGAGCTTTTATTCAAAGTTTAAACTTAAATGGGGGATGAAGCACATAAATGGATCCCATATGGTTGCCTTTACACATGTTGACCTGTTGGAGTTTATATAATTCCTTCTATACGTGATGTTCCTTTGAAATTTGATGTCTCACTTCTGAAGGTATGTTCCTATATCCTGAATTATTTTTAGTTTTTAGTTTTTTTGGATTGGAAGGTGGATGATGCATGTGAAAGGATTCCATCATGTTACATGGCCTGGTGACCTATTTTATTTTGGAAACAGGAGTCAAATGTGAAAATGATTAGGTTGTTTAGCAGACTGTGAATGTTATTGGGGATTAGTTATAGCTTTAAGTTTCTATTGTCTTCATGATTTTGTGATAAATTCAAGGAATGATCTGCTAAATTTTGAATCCCAGAGTTACTAAAGCCATCTAATGATGTAGAAATGAAAAGGAAACAACTCAAATTGATTAGTTTCTTTTGATATTTGGATTCTTTATGTGAATCTCAATCTGACACCCATCTCATTGGTCATATTTTTCAATTTCACTATGATTATGCTTAGTCAGTTTGGAATGATTAAAAATTATGGTTTGATTTGATCACCTCTTGAATTTTCAATTGCATTGTACAGTAATAATGAAGTATTGTTTCTATATTTGACGCCACTGTGCCTTTTATGTCGTTCCACTGAAATACCATTTCATGCTTCTTTTTGGTTTCATACCTGTAGTGATCCTGATTGCTGGACGTGACCAAATCATGAAGGTTGTGCTAAAAAATACTCTTATAAATTCTCTTTGAAGATATCAACTATTAGATGCAGCCATGGTGACAATGAAAATTTTTATTTAACTCATAGGGTAAAATTTTGATTTAGGTATGCTTTTCATCAAGTTTTGTGTTCTTCTCTTATTTTGGTTACATTGCAGTATATCTTATTTTGTTTCACTCAATACATAAGGTTTCTCATGTTAGTAGTTTGCATATTGATTGGGTGAAACACGAGTAATACTCTGCATATAATCATAAGATAATCATTAATGTCAAATTGTTGTGCCATATAATTGGGTGAAACACAGCTAATACTCTGCATATAGCTCATATTGTTAGTCATCAAAATAACATAGGAGGACATTGCATATAGTTACCATTCTGCATTCATTTTGTAATTAAAAAAATCAGAATTGAATTTTGATGCGATTGGAAAGACTTTAATATTTTTTTTTCATACATGAATCTGTTCACTTATGCCACATATTTTAGAATTTTGATTTTTGAAAACTATAAATGAAGATATTATACACCTTTCCATTACTGATTGCCAGTTATTAAAGTAAAATAGAAGAAAAGAAAACAATACATTGTAAATATCCAAGTCAACAATGTTCCATATTCATAGATGTGGGTTTAAGTTCAAATTCCACTGTCATGGGTGCTTACTGAAATAGACAACTATAAACACGAGAAGGGGGGTTGAATTGTGTTTATCAGAATTAAAATAAAGTTAAAAACTTTTTGCATGCAGAAGCTAAGTTCGGACAGGTGTAAAAGGTTACACAGACAGGTCACCTGTCTTTTGTAGTTTTCTCAGAAAACAACACACGTATACAGATAAAAGAAGCTTGATAAAACAGTTTTAACCCCTTAGTTAGTAAACAGATGATATATAATCAAAACAACTAAAGAGATTAAGGAAAGAGAGATTAACACAGTGATTTATCCTGGTTCACTCTTTAACACAAAGAGCTACGTCCAGTCCTTGGCAGCACCAAGATTTATCCACTATAACTGATCAGGTTACAGACTCCAAGTATTGTTTGCACACCTAGCCTCTTCAGGCTCCAACACAAGTATTCTTTGCACACCTAGCCTCTTCAGGCTCACTCAGATTTGTTTAAGAGTTTGGTTTGTAATAAATACACTTACAGACAGACAGATCTTTCACTAACACTCAGAGAGTGGTTTAAATGTAAAGCTTAGGAAAGTCTGCGTAATAACTTCAAATGATTGAAGAATACAGAGTGAATAAATGAACAGAGTAATGGCTCTTTAATGCTTTGTAATCTCTGATATGTTCATCTTCAATGACTTCTGTATTTATAGCCTTCAAACATTTAATATCCGTTAGAGACATTCCTTGCAACGATGGCTTCAAGAAGAGCTTCATTAAATGCAATATAGTCGTTCTGGGCAGCCATTAATGCAATGGAGACGTTGGTTGTACTCTAACATGAAGGATAATAGCTTTATGCATCGTGTAGAAGCCAACTCATAGCTGTGCAGAGTGCTTTTGTACTTTTGTAGAGTACATTTCCCTTTCTGTGTAATAACCGAATGTACTAGGGAATAAAGCATGTTGGAAACATTCTTTAACTGGAAGTTTGTCTCTGACTTCCTAGGTTGCTTGAGAGCGAGCACTTCTGAGTTTCTTGATAAGCGTGAGAGAGAGTTCTCAGAGTATTCTTCATGAGGGGACAGCTTGCAAAAGCTTCCTGTACTTCGAGTTCTTTAACAAAGAACCATAGACAAGTTGAAGTGTTAGAGCAGAGACAGGTTGTAAACCAGTTTGCACATAGTCAACAATCCTAGTCAGCAGACAGGTTGACTTTTTGGCTTATACGGACAGGTTGGTACTTAGATAGACAGACAGGTGAGTTTTGTAATCTTCTGATCTGTACACTAAGTAGATAGGTTAGCAACCACAAAGTAGGTTAATTAAATCATTAACCAATGTTTAGTTTTCATCAAAACTTAGGGAAATGCACACAGACATTTTAGAGACTTAACAATCTCCCCCTTTTTTATGATGACAAACATTCAGATGATTTAATGAACCTTTGAAAATATCATCTTACAGAATAATAGAGAGTAGACAAGTTGATATTTTCTATATGTGCAGACAGGTGCATTTGAGTTCAATAAAAGAGTATCAGAGCAATATGCAGCAGGTTTAAGTTCAAAATATCAGAGTATATCAGAGAATTAAAATTTTTACCAGTTATTATATTCTCCAGAACACTTAGCATATAACCATCACATAATTTTCTCCAATTCATTTTACATTAATCATCTTACACTTTTCTCCCCCTTTTGTCAGCAACAAAAAGGAACAAACAGATAACAGTAGAGAGAAAAAGAGACAATGAAGAGAAAATAAGAAGGATAAAGTAATATTGATTTGTATTCATCATAAGCATTTCATTTACAAGGCAGTCCCTACAACTATTTATCTAGGCTGATTAAAAAGAAGATACAAGGAATCAACTTTCTTTTCTAACAGCAGCCTAGCATGCCTCTCTGCATCCAAAAGTCTTCTGACTTCTTCTAGCTCAGTCTTAAGAAGATTGAAGCTATCTGAATCCACCATCTGAGAGGAGGAGGTTTCTATAGACAAGCTGGTTGAAGCAGCAGACAGGGTTAGATACCAGGGTAAGGCTAAAACTGGGGGTGCCTTAGGTACAGAGAAAGGTGAGGAGACACGGGGAAAGAAATATTGATGGATGGTTCTAAAATAGAATAAAGGAAGAAAAGCTATCTTAAACAGAGGAGTGATTCTGACTAGGTCAAAATCAGGAGAGGGAAAGACATAGGAGAGTCTTTCACAAAGAGACAGACGAGTGACTCTTATTTGAATACGAGGGGGAAGAGGTTGATTGGCTAAGACAGATGGGGGTAAGGGTACGAGAGAGTCTATGTGAGAGAAAAACGAATTAGGCCCTGTGACTAAGAGAAAAAAGTATCTAGACCTAGAGGGTAACATTACAACAGAGGCAGGATAGTGAGATCCTTCCAATGTTCTAATGAACAAAACAATAGGGGGATAAAAGAAAATCTCCCTACATGGGTTCAGAATGTGAGGTGGAGAAGAAGGGATGACAGATAAGTGAGATACACTTGCAGTCATCAGAGATTGCAAATCACTCACAAACAGTCTAGATGATATGCCAGATTGTTCTCTGGGAGTTGAGTCCCTGTGAACAACTGTGTACTGACATACATCAGACACGACATCAAAAGATGTTTGGGTGGGGTGAGAGGAGACAGGTGAATGAAAAGGGGAGGCAACAGATAAAGGTTTGACAAAAAGGCAGAAGGGGAAGAAACAACAGAATCTTGAATACCTAGGTGAAGGGGAGAGGGAGGTGCAGAAGGAAAGGTGAAGAGCTGATCTTCAAAGAGTCTTGCTTTCTTCTTTGAAGGGGACAGAGAAGTATCTTCAGAATGACCAACTGTCTGAGTTCCAGCAGACAGGTCAGCAGAGGTTGCAGTAGCAGCAACAGCAGCAGGCTCTTCTGCAGGGACTTCTTCCCTTCCAGCAACAGCCACCATAGGCATAGGGTAGCCTGACCTTCTTTTCCTGGGAATAAATCCCAGATCAAGAGATTTGATCTCCCTAGGCTCCTCTGAGGGTGGAGATGTCTGCTCCCCCTGAGCAGGTGCTTCCTCTTTACTAGGCTCAGACTCCACTTGTCTGACCTTGGTAAAGGTCTTCACCAGTCTTCTCTTCTTGGTGGGTTGTGCAGAAACCACACCAGATTTTCCAGCCTCACTGGTCTTCCTCTTGGGAGAGGGTTTCTTCAGCTTGAATCTGAGAGGCTCAACTGTCTCAGCAGATCCTTTAGAAGCTGTGGGTTCTTCAGGCCTCTGATCCTGTCTGGCCACCTTTCCAGCAGGTTTCCATATTCTCTCAGAGATTGGAAACTCTGATTCACCAGTGGAATCAGCTGGTTCTTCTGCTTTTTCTTTCTGCTTCTGCTCAACAGCAGGCTTCTTCTTTTTCTTCTTATCTTCTTCTTCATCCTCTAGAGGGATTCCTTCAATCCCCATCAAAGACAAGACTTTCTTGTCTATTGGCAGAGTCATGTCCACAAAATGGACATCAGTTGGAACAAATATCTTATTCCTAAAAACCCTTGTCAGCAGCATTCCATAAGGGTAGGTAGGCATGTTTGTCCTTCTGATCAGAGACTCAAGATACATGTAGATGAGATCATTGATGTCTATCTTGATTTTGTGAATCAAGTGGTACAGAGCAAATCTGTCCAACTTGGTCACATTGTCTCGTGATCCTTTTCTGGGCATTACACACTCCAGAAGCAGCTTGTGCAAGAACCTGCACTTGGGCACCATGCTGATAGGCTTCTTGTTCTCAGGGTTGGGAACTCCATATATGGCAATATTGACACTTTCAGTTCCTACCTGATCTTCCCAGTCAGGTCTGAAGGCAGTTCCAATCCTTGGGCATCTGGTTGCCAATTCCAGAGAGCTAATGGGAAACTGAAGAGTCACATCAGCTGACATTTGAGTCTTGAAGCTCTTAGTTCCATCAACCACATTGGTGATGACCACAGCATTTCTCCAGAAGTCTCTGACAAGCTTGGGATGGACCAGCTCCTTGATATCAAAGAAGGCTATCCACTTAGAGTATTCCAACTCTTTAGTGACATCCATTCCCCATTTCTTCATCGGTTGGAGATCAACAGTCTTGCCTGGTAGAATCTTCTCAACGTCAGCTATTCTCATTTCATATTTCTCAGCAATCTCTTTTGGAGATAAACGCTTTGAAGATGCCATTTTTCAGAGAGGAGAGAAAGAGAGTTTTGGAAGAGAGAAGGGTTTGAACGAGAGGAAGACGAAGATGAAAAGACTTAGGGCTTTTGAGAAGGATAAAGTTTGAAACTTTCTGAAGATTGCCTTTTAAAGAAGTAAAAGCAGGAGAGAGAAAATAGACATTTTTAATTAAGAATGGCACGATTTATGTGGGGAACTGTAGCGCCCACTTAAGACATAATGAAAACATGGTTTCGAGGTAAAAACTGCCATGTCCATGATTAGCTTCAGATTAACAAATGGTATTAAATAAATAAATACATAATAACCATTTTAATAAAACTGTTGAGTTTCAGCATAGTGACTCAGCAGAGTCAGACAGGTGATCACAGACAGTTCAAAACTCAGACATTTCATTCAACAATACAGTGCATGTTTAAATTATCTCTAATAAATAAAAATCTTTCTTCTGCTAAAGGCTTAGTGAAGATATCAGCTCATTGATTTTCAGTTTTAACAAACTTAATATCAAAGATACCTTTTTGAACATAATCTCTAATGAAGTGATGTTTGATTTCTATATGCTTAGCCTTAGAATGCGGAATTGGATTTTTAGTTAAGCAGATAGCACTTGAATTATCACACCATACAGATATATTATGCTCAAAAATGGAGTAATCCTCAAGTTGATGTTTTACCCATAAGAGTTGAGAGCAACAACTAGCAGCTGAGATATATTCTGCTTCAGCAGTAGATAGAGCAATAGTTGTCTGCCTTTTGCTTGACCAAGAGACTAAATTTGCTCCAATGAAGTGGCATCCTCCACTGGTGCTTTTTCTTTCTATTCTGTCTCCAGCAAAGTCAGCATCACAGAATCCCACTAATCTGTATTCTTTAGTTCTTAAATATAGCAAACCAAGATTAGTAGTACCAAGCAAATATCTAAATATTCTCTTAACAGCTTTAAGATGAGATTCTCTTGGGTCAGATTGAAATCTAGCACACATGCAGACACTAAATTGAATATCAGGTCTGCTTGAGGTTAAGTACAGTAAAGATCCAATCATACCTCTGTAGACAGTTTGGTCTACCTTTTTACCTTCATCATCTTTACTTAGTTTTGCATTGGTTTCTATGGGAGTTTTCATAAGTTTAGCACTTTCCATTTTGTATTTCTTGAGCATTTCCTTGATATACTTTTGTTGATGGATGTAGATTCCATCACTTGTCTGTTTGATTTGTAGACCAAGGAAGAACTTCAATTCTCCCATCATGCTCATCTCAAATTCTGCTTGCATCAGCTTTGAAAAATCCTTGCACAGCTTTTCATTAGTTGCTCCAAAAATAATATCATCAACATATATTTGGACTATAATGAAATTTTCTTTAGAGCTTTTCTTAAACAGAGTAGTATCTACTTGACCTCTTGTAAAACCATTATGCATGAGAAAAGAGCTTAGTCTATCATACCATGCCCTAGGTGCTTGCTTTAAACCATATAATGCCTTTTTAAGTTTAAAAACATGATCTGGTTTATTAGTATCTTCAAAACCAAGGGGTTGTTTAACATAAACTTCTTCTTCAATTATTCCATTGAGAAAAGCACTTTTCACATCCATTTGAAAAAGAGTGATTTGGTGTTGTGCAGCATATGACATCAGTATGCGAATAGCTTCTATTCTAGCTACAGGTGCAAATGTTTCAGTATAGTCAATACCTTCTTGTTGGTTGTAGCCTTGAGCTACTAACCTTGCCTTGTTTCTGACAACTTTGCCATCTTCATCTAACTTGTTTCTGAAGACCCATCTTGTTCCAATGACAGACTTGTTTTTGGGTTTGGAGACAAGTGTCCAGACATCATTTCTGGTGAACTGGTTGAGTTCTTCTTGCATAGCAAGAATCCAGCTTTCATCATCAAGAGCTTCTTCAATGTGTTTTGGCTCTATTTCTAACATAAAGGCCACATTGCTTGATTCTCTTAAAGTGGATCTGGTTCTCACTCCTTCTGAGGGATTTCCAATAATGAGATCCTTAGGATGATGAGTTTTGAATTTCCAGTCTCTTTCAAGAGGATCTTGACTTGTCTGTTGACTTGTCTGCTCCACTTGTCTGTCTGGTTCTGCTTTAGGTTCTGATTTGGTTAAGTTAGGTTGTTGAACTTCTGACTTGTTTATATCAAGACCTGCAAGATCATCTTCTAGATCTGATAATTCCTTATCAGTCTTTAAGTTATCATTAAATTTGACATGAACAGATTCTTCAATAACAGATGTTCTAGAATTGTAAATTCTAAAAGCTTCAGACATTTCAGAGTATCCCAAAAAGATACCTTTGTCTGTCTTAGAGTCAAACTTTCCAAGTTGATCCTTGGTATTTAAGATGAAGCATTCACAAACCAAATGCATGAAAGTAAGAAATGTTGGGGCTTTTTCCTTTCCACAGTTCATAGGGTGTCTTCTTTAGAAAAGGCCTAATGAGTATTCTGTTTTGTACATAACAGGCTGTGTTTACTGCTTCTGCCCAGAAGTACTTAGGGAGATTATTCTCATTGAGCATAGATCTAGCCATCTCTTGCAGAGATCTGTTCTTTCTCTCAACCACTCCATTTTGTTGAGGAGTTCTAGGTGCAGAGAAATTGTGAGAGATCCCATTCTCCTAACAGAACTGTCTAAACTGCTCATTTTCAAATTCTCCCCATGGTCACTTCTAAGAGTAGAAATGCAGAAACCTTGCTCATTTTGTACTCTTTTACAGAATACTGAGAAAGCCTTAAAAGACTCATCCTTGTGGGTCAAGAAGAGTACCCAAGTATATCTAGAATAGTCATCAACTATGACAAATCTATATTTCCTTCCAGCTAAGCTAGCAACACTAACTGGTCCAAACAGATCCATGTGTAACAACTGAAGAGGTCTAGAGGTTGATACTTGGTTTTTAGATTTGAAACTTGATTTTATTTGTTTACCTCTCTAACATGCATCACACAAAACATCTTTCTTAAAACTAATATCAGGCAATCCTCTCACAAGGTTATCCCTTTTTAGTTTTGAAATGAGTTTCATACTGGCATGTCCTAGTTTCTTATGCCATAACCATTTTTTATCCTCTTTAGACATCAGACAGGTTACACTTTGATCTGAGAGATCAGTCAGTTCAATCTTATACAGATTTTGTTGCCTTTTAGCTGAAAAGAGGGTTTTGCCACTTAGATCTTTAACTATACATAAATCTTTGGTAAAGGAGACATCAAATCCATTGTCACATAATTGACTTATGCTAAGCAAATTGTGTTTTAATCCTTTAACCATAAGAACATTTGATATAGAGGGAAGAGGAGGTTTACCACCAATAGTACCAATTCCTATAACCTTCCCTTTCTGATTTCCACCAAATGCCACATGTCCTCCTTTCTTAAGTTGGAGGTCTAGGAACATAGACCTTTCTCCTGTCATGTGTCGCGAGCAGCCACTGTCCAGGTACCAGCAGTGGTGTTTTCTTGGTGCTGTTGAGAACATCTGCAACAGAGATTATTTGATCTTTAGGTACCCGTCCTTTTCTGTTAGTTCTAGGAGTCTGTGAAGACTTCCTTCTTTTCTTATGAAGACACTTAGACATAATATGTCTAGTCTTTCCACAGAAATTACAGACAGGTATGGATTTAATAGAAGTAGATGTAGTAGACACTTTAGAGTGCTTAGTTGATACTTTATGATGTGTCTGATGGACATATCCAATACCTTCTTTGTTAAGGGAGTGCCTCTGACAACCAAGCAGCTTGGTCAGATTTTCTCTACCATTAACAAATTTGGCAAGATCAGAAGTGAGCTCTTCCACTTTCTGTTGAAGTTTTTCAACTTCTTCAGACTGTGATGTATCACTAGAGATCTTAGCTTCATTAGACTTTTCAGTCTTCAGCTCACTGTTCTCCTTGGCAAATTTCTCACACTCTAGAGATTTCTATTTATGCTCACTGAGAAGCTTAACATGATTTCTCTTGAGGGATTTGAAAGCCTTAGATAAGCAGTTGGATTCCTCCAATAATTCTTCATAGGCATCAAGTAATTCCTCATAGTCAGAATTTACCTCATTATCTGAATCTGAGTCAGTGTTAGCCATTAGACAGAGATTTGCTTCTTCCTCTGTCTCCTCATCAGAAGATGTTGACTCTAGATCTTCCCAAGTAGCCATCATTCCTTTCTTCTTCTTTTTGAAGAACTTCTTAAACGGGGCTTTCTTGTGTTGAGGACATTCTGCTTTGATGTGACCGGTTTCTTGCACTCATAGCAGACAATTGAGTTCTTGTTTGTTGAAGTGGAATGTTTGAAGTTTTTGTCCTTGTTGAATCTTCTGAATGGCTTATCTTTTCTGAACTTCTTTTTCTGTAAGAGAAGCTTTATCTTTCTGGTTAGGAGAGATAGTTCTTCATCACTTTCAGAATCCTCAGGTTCAGATAGGTCAGCATCACTGGATGACTCGTCTGCTTTCAAAGCTTTGGAAGCTTTGGAAGACTTTTGATCAGCCTTCAGAGCAATTGACTTGCCCTTCTTTGTTGGGACTTCATCTCCAAGTTCTTGCTCATGAACAGTAAGTGTTCCAAGGAGTTCATCCGTATTCAAGGTGGTAAGATCTTTGGCTTGAGAGATAGCAGTTACCAGAGGTCTTCACTGCTTAGGCAGGCTCCTAAGTATCTTTCCAACCTTCTCAGCATTAGAGTAAACTTTGCTAAAAGACTTTAGACCATTGATGATAGTTTGGAATCTCCCTATCATTTGAGCAACAGATTCTCCTTCCTCCATGAGAAACAGTTCATACTTTCTGACAAGTATGGCAATTTTTGATTCTTTGACTTTGGCTGTTCCTTCATGTGTGACAGCTAAGGTGTCCCATATTTCTTTGGCAGAATCACAGGCACAGACCTTTTCAAACTCATCAGAACTGAGAGCACAAATAATGTTGTATCTGGCTTTGTGATTCAGCTCCCACTTTGCCTTTTCTGCAGGAGTCCACTGAGCTTTTGGCTTGTCAGTGTTGTCATCATTTTTAGGAATGAAGGGACCATCTGTGATGACATCCCAGAGATCAGAGTTTGTAGATAGAATGAACCATTGAAATCTATCTTTCCAATAGTTGTAGTTTTCTCCATTGAAGAAATTGGTCTGGTTAAGGAGGCTCCTTCAGTCTGGTGACTTCTACTAGCTCCAGCAGTCATGGCTATTCTTCAGGATCTTTTACCTCTACACTGTTAGATGCTCAACCCAGAGGCTGAGCTCTGATACCAACTGAAATAGACAACTATAAACACGAGAAGGGGGGTTGAATTGTGTTTATCAGAATTAAAATGAAGTTAAAAACTTTTTGCATGCAGAAGCTAAGTTCGGACAGGTGTAAAAGGTTACACAGACAGGTCACCTGTCTGTTGTAGTTTTCTCAGAAAACAACACACGTATACAGATAAAAGAAGCTTGATAAAACAGTTTTAACCCTTTAGTTAGTAAACAGATGATATATAATCAAAACAACTAAAGAGATTAAGGAAAGAGAGATTAACACAGTGATTTATCCTGGTTCACTCTTTAACACAAAGAGCTACGTCCAGTCCTTGGCAACACCAAGATTTATCCACTATAACTGATCAGGTTACAGACTCCAAGTATTGTTTGCACACCTAGCCTCTTCAGGCTCCAACACAAGTATTCTTTGCACACCTAGCCTCTTCAGGCTCACTCAGATTTGTTTAAGAGTTTGGTTTGTAATAAATACACTTACAGACAGACAGATCTTTCACTAACACTCAGAGAGTGGTTTAAATGTAAAGCTTAGGAAAGTCTGCGTAATAACTTCAGATGATTGAAGAATACAGAGTGAATAAATGAACAGAGTAATGGCTCTTTAATGCTTTGTAATCTCTGATATGTTCATCTTTAATGACTTCTGTATTTATAGCCTTCAAACATTTAATATCCGTTAGAGACATTCCTTGCAACGATGGCTTCAAGCAGAGCTTCATTAAATGCAATATAGTCGTTCTGGGCAGCCATTAATGCAATGGAGACATTGGTTGTACTCTAACATGAAGGATAATAGCTTTATGCATCGTGTAGAAGCCAACTCATAGTTGTGCAGAGTGCTTTTGTACTTTTGCAGAGTACATTTCCCTTTCTGTGTAATAACCGAATGTACTAGGGAATAAAGCATGTTGGAAACATTCTTTAACTGGAAGTTTGTCTCTGACTTCCTAGGTTGCTTGAGAGAGAGCACTTCTGAGTTTCTTGATAAGCGTGAGAGAGAGTTCTCAGAGTATTCTTCATGAGGGGACAGCTTGCAAAAGCTTCCTGTACTTCGAGTTCTTTAACAAAGAACCATAGACAAGTTGAAGTGTTAGAGCAGAGACAGGTTGTAAACCAGTTTGCACATAGTCAACAATCCTAGTCAGCAGACATGTTGACTTTTTGGCTTATACGGACAGGTTGGTACTTTGATAGATAGACAGGTGAGTTTTGTCATCTTCTGATCTGTACACTAAGTAGATAGGTTAGCAACCACAAAGTAGGTTAATTAAATCATTAACCAATGTTTAGTTTTCATCAAAACTTAGGGAAATGCACACAGACATTTTAGAGACTTATCACTTACATGGTCTGCTTGACACGCAAAAGCACACAACCAACTCTTAGATTTATGTCCTTGATAGAAAGAAGCAAAAAAAAGTGCTCTCAATGAAATAGCTTTAGATTGTCCTTTTAAAATGACGAGAAAAGAGACCCTACCAAACCAAAATGGTTTAGAATATTTATATGGCACTATAATGACCATTAGGGTAGGTGCCCTACCAAGCAAAACTGTCACTCCATTGGTTTCCTGGCAAACTCATTAGAATTGAAACTTCACTTTGCTTTTTTATGTAAAAAGGTTGCTAATATATCATTGAACGATGACAATGCTAATGGTTTCAAATGTTCACTTATACTCAGAGTTGGTTGTGGTCATGTGGTCCTGAGATTAGTGGTTGCATGAAGATAACTTCAGTCTGTAGAGTAGAGACATACAACACTCATAGAATATGGAATAATTAAATCGTATTCAAGTGAACGGATAGAGAGGCTAAAATTTTAGTTAAAAGCAAATAAAAGCAAATTAATTACAGAAAAAAAATTCAATGCATTAAAATACGCATATTTCAAATTCATAAAAAAGCTGGCCATATGTATAAAAGCAAATCAACCAATGATGCATTTCAAACAGTAATGTCATCCTCAGACCATCTTGTGGGCATATGTATAAAAGCAAACAGCCCAATTTGGATAGTAGATTGGTCAGTTTACATTTGCGCCACTACCACTACAAGAAATCAGTGTATTACCGACGAATGTTTACCGACAGATGTGCATCCATCGGAATTATTATCATTTACCAACGGCAAAGGCCATCGGAAACTAGGATTTTGAACAGTCACTGAAGTTTATGACAGAATGACCGTCAGAACGTTTACCGACGGGTTTTCCGTCGGAAAGATTGGCGCGCTTTTGCACGAAATAAAAGCGGGAACTTTACCGCGCGCCACCATTGCCGCTACCTTCTCCGTTGCATGCCACCACTATGAGGTAAGCAACCACCTTCTCCTCCAACTCTCTCCTCTGTTTATGTGCAATATTAATTGTATAATTTTTTTTCCAGAGCACCACCACCAGCCACCACACCAGCCATCGCGCCTGACGATTTCCAGTCACCAGTGTGGTTGCTTTAGGTGAGTTTGCAAACATTTTATTTTAATTTTTTTTGTACATTAATTAATTGTTGTATTGGCTGTGGTGATTTTTCAAATTGTTAGGATGTTGTAAATTGTAATTAGGACTGTGATAAAATGTATTTGACTGTTTTGTTGGACATTTTTTTTTAAATGTGTTAGACTGTTTTGTTGTAAATTGTTGGACTGTTTTGTTGTAAATTGTTGTCATTGTTAGTCGGGAGTTTTCCAATTGTTATCAATTTGTGGTTAAGAGTGTAATTCAATGTTGGGTTTTTTTTTTTTTTTTGTTATTTGTAATTAGGGTTTGATTGTGGTTAGAAATATGTGTCATTCAATGCTGCTTATTGGTAGTGTAAAGTTCACCTTTAGTGGTTGACGTCATTTAAAACTTAAATTAATACTTAAATTAGATAAACTGTTTACGCCTCATAAAATGTTTAGTCCATGCCTCGTTGATGTGGTACGCGGGACACACATGGATCAACATCGATGGTCTTCAAGGAGCGCCTTTCGAATATGAAATAATATTGTTAAAATTAATTAATATTTAATTAATTAAATAAAATTCAACAATACCAATCAAATAATAAATAAACAATTAAACTACAAAAAATAATCATAAAGTTAATAGTAATAATCAAACAATAATATATAAATAAATAATGTAAATATTTGAATAAATCAATCTTATGGGAAGAATTACTAATTATTATTTAAGTAATTAGCTAATATACTAATAATAAGTTTGAAGACTTGATATCATTGGACTTTAAATAGTCAAGTAACATAATAAGTGGGATGAATAAAAAAAAATGTAACTAACTAATTTCTTAGTAATTATTTAAGCAAGCAATTAACTAATATGCTAAGTAATAGATTTCAAAACTTGATATTTAAACAGTCAAGTAAACAAACATAAGTAATTAACTAATTCAATAAAACGGTTTAATAATTAAAATTAATTTAAAAAATAAATGATTTAATAGAACGTTAGACGAATAAATATGTGTGTTTTTTTTTTTGACAAACCTTTGTTTATGATGGTTGCTTAATTATGTATTTAACTGTTTGCTATTATTGTCAAGCTTTATGCAAATTATCCCTGTTACTAAAAGTTTTTATATTATTTTAGAATATAATTAATACATACTTGAGAAAAACCTTAGTTTCCTGTTCGAGGTTCAATATTATTGAGCATGTGTACTCGTGGTCATGGTATCGCTCATTTTATTGAATCTTGAATTGTCCAATTGGGACAGTTTGGGAAGAAAATTTTGGTCCACTGATATACTAATTATTTGTTGATTCTCATATGTTAAATAATTGATGAAATTTTGGTTCGATATATTTTCTTTTGTTCTCCGGGTCCATACTTGATTGTAGTATCTTACAGCGGTCAAGTCGTGTACTTGGAGACCGATAGGAAATGTTGCCAAAATTTCGTCAGCCATAAGACATGAGAAGTAATGAGTAAATAGTATAGTACAATGGTGAAAAAGTTTCTTCTCGAATGCGATAGGGCCATACCATTTAAAGAAAGGGAGCGATTCAGGGGTTATAGAATCATGTTTAAATTTATGTCAATTTATCTAAAAATGCAGGATGGACCAGCAGGAAGAAGAAGGGGCGGATTTAAGGTACTGGGTGCCTAGCTCGTACCCTCCATCGGAGGACGCCGAGCTTGACCATTCGGGAGCCTACATCCTTTAGCTCACAGGACACGGAGGAGGTGCAGCATGTGACACCCTTTCCCCGAGTATCACATTAATTACGACTTAGTACACATAATCGTATCATTAACACTATGTCGATTTTCTTTCGAAAATTTATATATATATATATATATTGGATGTTCCCGTTTTTGGATTATCATAATAATTCTGTCACAAATGTCTTTAAGATAAATAATTAAAATAACTACATGAAGACATATAAGACACCAACATCTTCTTAATTAATTAAAAACATTCTTGGTGACAGGCCATTTGACAGAAGTTTACACAGAGTGTTTCACTTAAACTACACAGCAACTAAGTTAAGCATTTACATACTTCAAAAAGATCAAACAAGATTAAGAGATACATAGACAGATACTAAGTTAAGAGACAGCTTAAACACCACTACCACAAAATGATGAAGAAGAAAAAAACCTACAGCTGGTCCAGTCCTAGTTGTACCCAGTTGGAAAACCACTATGGTTATTTCCATCCTATGGAGATATAATCGGTGAAGGATCCATCACCTCGCCACCATCGTCCGGGTCATCATCACCCTCATCAAGTGGATGGTACTGAGGGTCCTCTTCTATTTCTTCTACTGGATCCACCTCTGGGTCCTCCTCCATAGGTTCCTGTGGCTCTTCTTCCATAGGTACAGCGGGTGCCTCCTGCTGGGATAAAACCACTAGTCCATGAGCAGCCCAGTGCTGAAGGCAGAGATCTACCGGTGGTAGCGTAATCCTCACTGTCTCAAAAGTCCGAACCCTCTTGGCGGGTCCATTTACAATGGAGCCCTCTACTGTAGTGACTTGACCAGTATAGTGAGCCTCGTGGGCCTCTAGTCCAAAAGCCCACACCTCCGAATTTAAATGATCCTCAAGTATCAGGGCTCGCGCCCGGGAATGAGCCAACGGTGCGAATGGGTCCATCTAATCTCCGATACAAATAATATACGCCATAAAGAGCAGAACAACAAGACGCAAGGGTGAGATATCATCATACGGATAGTTATGATAAACTACATACTTGCAACACAAATAACATGTATAACAATGTCACTAGCATCATCATCATCATCATATATATATATATATATATATATATATATATACACATAAATATACAACAAGGATATTATTAAAGCAAACAAGGTATCACCCCAAATCACCATAAACTTTTGAAAAACCATGATGCAAGACTCCGGAGCTTTTCAACTTTTGAAAGGAGCTGATCAGGCTCGATTGCCAAGTATATTAGGCACAACGTGAATTTCCACTACACTGCCCAAACTCCTGGCGCAGTGTACAACGTGCGTGGAATGTTCATAACATACTGTCCAACACGAAGCACAGTAATCCGGGCTAATGGACTTCATTGTCCATCAAAGCACAATGAAACAACGTAGCATGAAATACTTGACCCTTCTAGATATTCATACGAAAACAACGTAGGCACGTCTGCCAAATTGAATGCATGAAAAATCATTTGGGGTTTTCAACTTTTCTGTATGCTTGACATTTTCCGTTCATCGAGGCTCAAAGCTCACGACGGTTCAACATTTTAAATATCTTATAACTTTTATTAACAACACAGGACTTTAAGTCCGAGTGTCGAATCACAACAGTTCCAGACTTATGCATCAGCCATGGAACTTTGTGGTCGTAGAAAATCAACTTTCACCTTTTTATTATTTTCACCATGTATCAGCTCAACGTAGATGGAACAACAGTCCATAGCAACATAACACGGATCATAGATCAACGTGCTTTTAAAACACTAGTTTTTCCGACGTCTCGGTTACTATATTCAACTTTCAACTTTTCTCCCTTTTCGCTCAGTGAAAATACAAAATCCAAAAATAAAACTTCCGTAACTTATCCAAGTTATCGGATATTTTTGTTTCAAACCTTTTACGAACAATATTTTCTTTTGAAATTCATTTTTTTTGAAATCAGATAATAAGAAAAACTTTTTGTTCTAAAAGCATATCTTTATTTTGGGAAGGGTCCTCTTTTTTCTAAAATAAAGGCTTTTTAAGAAGGATTTTGTGTAATATAAAGGGGACTAAAATCTTTTGGCAAAGAAACAAAATTTTAATTTTTTACTGTAACGAGTTTTCGAAATTTCATGTTTTTATGGAAAACATCCCTAACAGCTTCTTTAAATAAATTTTTCTCACCTTTGTAAAGAAAATCTTTATTTTTAAAATTCTTAAATTTTTCACTAAAGATTGATAAAAATATTAACCTTCCCAGAAAAATGGTTGTTAATTTGAAAACATCTTCTCTTTTTTGCTTTAATATATGTTTTATCAAGGCTTTTATCTTTACTTTAAGGGTTGGGCCCTAACCAAATGGTTAGGCTACTATACAACAAACGACATACATTCAATAATTTAAAACATAACAACATAATATATATTCAAGTATATATTTTTAATCTAACATGTTATCAATCAAAGTAACAACAACTTTATCACAGCATCATAAAGTTAAACACATAAACAATAACAATTCATCTTTTCACGTATCAACAACAAAATCAACCAATCCAAACATACAAGCATATAGTTACCATAATTATATCATCCCTCAGGCTATCTCCCCTTACCTCAATTCTGACGTTTATAAGCTCCTTTGGCTAGTTAAAATGGAACAATTCCACGATTGTCACGAGTTCAAATCTAAACAAAATACATATTTAACTTAGGTTAAAAATCTTTCCAACTCACCCTAATATTTTCATGCATGTTTCGGCCATGCCATGAAAATCAAGCTAGAAATTTTTAAATATTTACAAGCTTTTATAAATTAATTCTACTAGTATTAAAATACAAAACATAGGTTCAAAACCTTGAAAATAAAATTTTAAATCCTTGACCTCATTAGCCATAGGTTTCGGCCTTATCATAAAATAGTGGGAAAACATTATTTTTCATAAATCTAATTTTATGCATGTAAGTACTATAGTGTTCTAAGCATTTTTAAGCTCAAAAATAATTGGAAAAAACCTCATCAAATCTTCAAGTGAGTTTCGGCCTTCTAAAATATAAGGCTAGAAACCTTTTAAAGTTTTTCAAACACCACATGAAATTAATTTTGCAAAGAATACATTTGTTAAAAACATCTCTCAAATAAAAGGTCTAAAACCATGCATTGTGTGATTTTTTTTTTTTTAACACAAGTTCATCCTTTTCCCTCTTGGTGAGTTTCGGCCACATCATAATCATAGGGAGGATGATTTTCTCATCACATGCAAGTTATGAAAATAAATACAGAGATGAGTAGAAGTTGATAAAAATTCTAGTTTCATGTGAAAGTGATTGCCTTTGCAACTATAGGTTAAAAACCATGGTCCTAAACCAAGTTTTATCAACATGCATGTAAGAAGTTTAAAAAAAATCATCACTCTCCCTCCATGAGGGTTTCGGCCACCCCTCAAAATGGTCATGGGGAGATCTTTTTCAACATGCAAAGGTTGTAAAGAATTGTGAAAATGATGATAAGCTTAACAAGTTAAGTTTTCAAACATGCATTAAAAGAATTCCAACAAAAACCATGATCATGCAAAAATTATAAAAGGAACTTGAAACAAAAAAGTAAGAGTTGAGAATGTATACTCTCAAACTGGAGTTAATGATGATCAAAAGATGAATGTGAGATTAGTAAGTAGCTTCCAAGTTTAAGGTAGAAATTGAAAATGCTTTCAAGAAAAAAATTTGCAAGAGTTTGGCTAAGGAGAAGTAGTTTGTAAATGAAACAAGGTGGGGAATGGGGTATTTATAGAGGGAGGGGGGCGTAGGCCCCTCCATAATCTGATGAAAAATTTTAATTTTTTTTATTAATAATAAATTCATATTCAAATATATTAGGTTTCTAGGAAATGTAAAACAATTATTACAATTGTCATAATTAATATTGAATAGTGACATGGGTCACTATTCACATCAAATAAAAATCTTTCCAAATCTGGGAAAATCAGATTTAATTATTTTGGGTTCGTTCCGGTACCGATTGTTACGTAACAGTAAAAACCGATCGTATTTTTATTCGTAAATTTCGCCCAAAAAATTCATTAAAAAAATAATTAATTTCTAAAATCATAAAAATAATATAATTGGGTTAAAATAATAAAATTTTAATTTTTTTCGAATTTTTAAAATTATTTTTGGGTCAGTAGGGCTTAACTGACGGCAAAAACTCATACTGTAAATGTCGGAAATTTTCTGATGAAAATTCAACTGCAAAATTTTGATATAAAATAGAATAAGTAAATATGACTTAATTTGGTCTTATCAAAATAATTATCACTATTTATAAAAATAAAATCTTAATTACGCACATAAACATAATTTACAGAAAAGCAGAAAAATCGGGGTGTTACATTACTATTCTCCTAAAAGAAATTTCATCCTCGAAATTAAGTATCTGAAAACAAATCAGGATACTGTAATTTCATCTTATCTTCTACTTCTCAAGTTGCTTCTCTAGTTGTGTCATCCCAAACAACCTTAACTAAGGGAATCTGTTTGCCCCAGAGTTGCTTAATCCTTCTATCTTCAATCCTTACTAGTGAAGTCTCATAGGATAGATTCTCCTTTAACTGAACAATGTCAGGCTCAATGATGTGTGAAGGATTGGAAATGTACTTTCTCAATTGGGAGACATGAAAGACATCATGGATTTTTGAAAGAAAAGGTGGCAGAGAGATTTGATAAGCTATTGGACCGATATGACGAAGAATCTGGTATAGTCCAATAAACTTAGGAGTGAGCTTTCTAGATTTTATAACTTTACCTACCCCAGTTGTAGGATTTACCCTCAAATACATGTTCGCCTGCTTTGAATTCCAGAGGTCTTCTTCTTCGATCAGCGTAACTCTTCTGCCTGTTTGGGAAGCCTTCATTCTTTCACGGATCTGCTTCACCTTCTCCGTTGTCTGTTGCACAATTTAGGGTCCTAAAATTGCGCTTTCTCCATCTTGGTACCAACACAGCAGCGTTTGGCACTTTCTTCCATACAAAGCCTCATAGGGTGCCATCCTTATACTCGAATGATAGCTGTTATTGTATGTGAACTCTATGAGTGGCAAAATGTCGTCCCAACTTCCAAGATTGTCTAGATCACACGTTCTCAGTAATTCCTCCAACGACTGAATTGTCCTCTCCGTTTGCTCGCCAGTTTGAGGATGATAAGCTGAACTAAGTCTCAACTTAGTTCCTAGTGACTCTTGTAAGCTTCCCCAAAAGCGTGAAGTAAACTTTGGATCTCGATCTGAGACAATGCTGGAGGGCACTCCATGCAGTCTAATTATCTCTCTGATGTACACTTCCGTTAGCTTCTCCACCGTGTAGTTTGATTTGACAGGTAAGAAAAGTACTGATTTCGTGAGTCTGTCAACTACTACCCAAATCGAATCGAAGCCTTTTGAAGTCCGTGGTAATCCAACTACGAAGTCCATGGATATACTTTCCCATTTCCATTCTAGCACGTCCAGAGACTGTAACATTCCACCGGGTCATTGATGTTCTACTTTCGCCTTTTGACAAGTTAGGCAAGCCGCCACGTATTCTGCCACTTGTTTCTTCATGCTTGGCCACCAAAAGTTCTACTTTAAATCCTAGTACATCTTGGTTGCTCCTGGGTGAATGCTTAATTTACTCTTGTGTGCTTCCTCAAGAATCATTTTTCTCATCTCTGGGTTTTCAAGTACATAGACACGTTCCTTACACCTCGAAATGTTGTCTGGTCCCAAACTGAATTCCGATGCTTTTCCTTGTTCCATGAGTTCTTTCTTTTCTTGGAGGTACATGTCAGAAGCTTGTTGTTCTCGAATTTCTTCCAGCAATCCGCTTGAGATCTTAATCAATCCCACACTGATCTTTTCTGGACTTATCTCCATCATTAAATCGAGGTCGCGAAATTTCTTGATCAATTCTAGCTCCTTCACCATCATTGCTAAGACATGAATGGCCTTCCGGCTTAACGCATCTGCTACAACGTTTGCTTTTCCAGGATGGTGCTGTAACGTGAAATCATAGTCCTTCAAAAATTCCATCAATCTTCTTTACCTCATGTTGAGTTCCTTCTGATCAAACAGATACTTCAGACTTTTGTGATCGCTGAAAACATCAAACTTGGCTCCATACAGATGATGTCTCCACATCTTCAGTGCAAAAACCACAGCGGCTAGCTCCAGATCATGAGTCGGATAGTTCTTCTCATGAGTCTTTAACTGTCGTGACGCATAAGCCACAACCTTTTGGTGTTGCATCAATACACATCCTAGACCTTGATATGAAGCATCACAGTATACCTCATAAGGCTCATTGGGTTCAGGAAGGATTAACACTGGTGCAGTTGTCAAGCGTTCTTTTATCTTTTGGAAACTTTCCTCACATTTGTCCGTCCACACAAAAGGTTGATCCTTTCGTGTAAGCTGAGTCAACGGTGCTACCATCTCGGAGAATCCTTCAATAAATCTCCGGTAGTATCCAGCTAGGCCGACAAAACTTCGAATCTCTGTTACCGTCCTTGGTCTTTCCCAAGAGAGCACGGTTTCTACTTTTGCAGGGTCAACAGCAATCCCTTCTTTGGAAATCACATGCCCTAAGAACTTCACCTCCTCAAGTCAAAACTCACACTTTGAGAGTTTTGCATAGAGTTCCTTCTCGCATAAGATCTGTAAGACTTGTTGCAGATGCACTTCATGCTCCTCATGACTCCGGGAATAAGTGAGGATATCATCTATGAACACGACAACGAATTTGTCCAAAAACGGACGAAAAATTCAGTTCATGTAATCCATGAAGACAGCAAGGGCATTTGTTACTCCAAATGGCATTACAAGGTACTCATAATGCCTATAACGCGTTCGGAAAGCAATCTCTGGAATATCTTCAGTCTTTACTCTGATCTGATGGTATCCTGTCCTCAAGTCAATTTTTGAGAAAATAGCAGCTCCTTATAGTTGGTCCATCAAATCATCTATACGTGGCAACGGATACTTGTTCTTAATCGTTACTTTGTTGAGTTGCCTATAATCCATGCAAAGTCTCGATCCTCCATCCTTCTTTTGGACTAAAAGAACAGGTGCTCCCCACGGGGAAACACTTGGCCTAATAAACTGCTTCGACAACAGGTCTTCCAATTGGGCTTTTAATTCTACGAGTTCTGTTGGTGACATCCGATACGGAGCAATCGAAATCGGACTGGCCCCTGGAACAAGATTTTGGAGAATTCTATGTCTCTTACCGGGGGTAATCCAGGTACATCGGGAGGAAACACCTTCGGGAAGTCTCTTAAAACTGGTATCTTATTCAAGACAACTTCTTCTTCAACTTCCAAACTTGTCAAATACAAGCACTTCTCATCTCCTTCTTTCGAAAAAGATTTCACTTGATGGGTAGAGAAATCCAGAAATCTCGGGATTCAGAAAAATCAATGTTCTATGAGAGCAATCTAAAAGAACATGATTGGAAGACAACCAGTCCATACCCAAAATCACATCTAACTGTACTAAAGGCAAGCAAATCAGATCAATAAGGAAGTGTCGATCCTGAATAATAATCGGACAGTTCAAGCATACAGAATTAACAGTGACAGGTTCAGCAGTAGGAGTTGAGACAATCAAATCATACGACAAACAAGTAACAGGCAATGCTAAGTGTCTCACACATTCATTTGAGATAAATGAGTGCGTCGCACTAGAATCGAAAAGCACAGTTAAGAGGTTACCTGCAATGTCACAACTACCTTTCAGGAGGTCCTTGGAGTTAGAGGCTTCAGCACCACTCATGGTAAAGACTCTTCCCTTAGCCATCGGTTTGGAGACCTTAGCACTATTAACGGTGGGTTCTCGTTTTGGTGCCTTGCAATCCTTTGCCAGATGCCCTATTCGATCACAATTGAAGCATTTCATCCCTCTCATGGGACACGCGTCAGCTAAATGGTTCGAGTCTCCACACTTGAAACATCTCCTCCCTTGTCCTTGCCCTTGACTCCTCTGGTTAACGCTTCCAAAGGCCGAGGCCACGGGACGGTACTGTTGTTGATTCCGGTTGTTCCCAGCTGGTCTTGTGTATGGCTTTTTCTGAGCTTGGTTACCCCTCTGGTTCTGGCCTTGGAATTGGTTTCTTGACCGTGAGGGTCCACCAACATTCCCTCGATTGTCTCTCATTTTCAGCATTTGTTCAACTTGTCTACATTTCTCCACCAGAGCTTGAAAATTTCTGATCTCTAGTGGCAGCACTGACCCCCTGATCTCAAACCTCAGTCCTCCTTCAAATCTTTCACACTTCCAGCTCTCTTCTGGGTTGTCTTGGAAAAATCGAAAATATTTGGCCAATGACTCGAACTTAGCCGCATATTCTCCAACAGTCATGTCTCCTTGACGAAGGCGCAGAAATTAATGTTCTTTCTCACCTCTAACACTATGTGGGAAATATTTGTCCAGGAATGTCGTGCGAAAAACCTCCCAAGTAATTTCTTGGTGATTCGCCTCGAGCATTTGCTTGGTGCCTCTCCACCAATATTCAGCATCTCCCATCAGCAAGAAAGTAGCATAAGGTACTCGTACCGCTTCAGGACTATTAAGCAACTCAAAAATCTTCTCGATTTCTTGAATCCACAAGTCTGCCTTAACCGGATCATCATCCCCATAGAACTGTGGTGGGTTCTAACGACGAAATGCTGTCAGAGCACGACCTTCTGTAACTTGCTCAGCACGAGCTTGTTCTTGTTGGTGTTGTGCAGCCATAGTAGCTGTTTGCTGGGCAATGGCAGCAGCAACATCCACCAACGAAACCACCTCTACGGCCTCCTCGACGGCCACGTCCACATCCGACATCTAGCTCCATAAAGCTGATCAACAAGATAAAAAAATCAGATAAATGGCAACTAGATGAGAGTATTTCAATCACTTCCAACAGTTATTACTTCCAAGAAGTAATTCAAACAAGCCTATTCAGATATCACACAACACAAACACAACAGGCCTATTCCCAAGATTCCCAAAAGACTCGACCAGCTCTGATACCACCAAATGTGACACCCTTTCCCCGAGTATCACATTAATTACTACTTAGTACACATAATCGTATCATTAACACTATGTCGATTTTCATTCGGAAAACATATATATATATTGGATGTTCCCGTTTTTGGATTATCATAATAATTCTGTCACAAATGTCTTTAAGATAAATAATTAAAATAACCACATGAAGACATATAAGACACCAACATCTTCTTAATCAATTAAAAACCTTCTTGGTGACAGGCCATTTGACAGAAGTTTACACAGAGTGTTTCACTTAAACTACACAGCAACTAAGTTAAGCATTTACATACTTCAAAAGGATCAAACTAGATTAAGAGATACACAGACAGATACTAAGTTAAGAGACAGCTTAAACACCACTACCACAAAATGAAAAAAAAAATGAAAAAAAAACCTACAGCTGGTCCAGTCCTAGTGGTACCCAGTTGGGAAACCACTATGGTTATTTCCATCCTATGGAGATACAACCGGTGAAGGATCCACCACCTCGCCACCATCGTCCGGGTCATCATCACCCTCATCAAGTGGATGGTACTGAGGGTCCTCTTCTATTTCTTCTACTGGATCCTCCTCTGGGTCCTCCTCCATAGGTTCCTGTGGCTCTTCTTCCATAGGTACAGCGGGTGCCTCCTGCTGGGGTAAAACCACTAGTCCATGAGCAGCCCAGTGCTGAAGGCAGAGATCTACCGACGGTAGCATAATCCTCACTGTCTCAAAAGTCCGAACCCTCCTGGCGGGTCCATTTACAATGGAGCCCTCTACTGTAGTGAATTGACTAGTATAGTGAGCCTCGTGGGCCTCTGGTGCAAAAGCCCATGTCTCCGAATTTAAGTGATCCTCAAGTATCAGGGCTCGCGCCCGGGAATGAGCCAACGGTGCGAATGGGTCCATCTATTCTCCGATACAAATAATATACGCCATAAAGAGCAGAACAACAAGACGCAAGGGTGAGAAATCGTCATACGGATAATTATGATAAACTACATACTTACAACACAAATAGCATGTATAACAATGTCACTAGCATCATCATCATCATCATCATCATCATCATCATCATCATATATATATATATATATATATATATATATATATATATATATACAACAAGGATATTATTAAAGCAAACAAGGTATCACCCCAAATCACCATAAACTTTTGAAAAACCATGATGCAAGACTCCGGAGCTTTTCAACTTTTGAAAAGAGCTGATCAGGCTCGATTGCCAAGTATATTAGGCATAACATGAATTTCCACTACACTGCCCAAACTTCTGGCGCAGCGTGCAACTTGCGTGGAATGTCCATAGCATATTGTCCAACACGAAGCACAGTAATCCGGGCTAATGGACTTCGTTGTCCATTAAAGCACAATGAAACAACGTAGCATGAAATACCTGACCCTTCCAGATATTCATACGAAAACAACGTAGGCACGTCTACCAAATTGAATGCATGAAAAATCATTTGGGGTTTTCAACTTTTCTGTATGCCTGATATTTTCAATTCATCGAAGCTCAAAGCTCAGGGCGGTTCAACATTTTAAATATCTTATAACTTTTATTAACAACACAGGACTTTAAGTCCGAGTGTCGAATCACAACAGTTCCAGACTTATGCATCAGCCATGGAACTTTGTGGTCGTAGAAAATCAACTTTCACCTTTTTATTATTTTCACCATGTATCAGCTCAACGTAGATGGAACAACAGTCCATAGCAACATAACACGGATCATAGATCAACGTGCTTTTAAAACACTAGTTTTTCCGACGTCTCGGTTACTATGTTCAACTTTTCAACTTTTCTCCCTTTTCGCTCAGTGAAAATACAAAATCCAAAAACAAAACTTCCATAACTTATCCAAGTTATTGGATATTTTTGTTTCAAACCTTTTTCGAACAACGTTTTCTTTTGAAATAATAAAAAAAAAAAACTTTTTGTTCTAAAAGCATATCTTTATTTTGGGAAGGGTCCTCTTTTTCTAAAATAAAGGCTTTTTAAGAAGGATTTTGTGTAATATAAAGAGGACTAAAATCTTTTGGCAAAGAAACAAAATTTTAATTTTTCACTGTAACGAGTTTTCGAAATTTCATGTTTTTATGGAAAACATCCCTAACAGCTTCTTTAAATAAATTTTTCTCATCTTTGTAAAGAAAATATTTATTTTTAAAATTCTTAAATTTTTCACTAAAGATTGATAAAAATATTAACCTTCCTAGAAAAATGGTTGTTAATTTGAAAACATCTTCTCTTTTTTAAATTAATATATGTTTTATCAAGGCTTTTATCTTTACTTTAAGGGTTGGGCCCTAACCAAATGGTTAGGCTACTATACAACAAACTACACACATTCAATAATTTAAAACATAACAACATAATATATATTCAAGTATATATTTTTAATCTAACATGTTATCAATCAAAGTAACAACAACTTCATCACAGCATCATAAAGTTAAACACATAAACAATAATGTTCCTGCCGAATTCCGAGTTGCCGGAATCTGGCCGTAAACGTCAGATCAAGGGTGAACGTTGGGGTTGTTTAGATCGTGGCTTGACAGAATGCTTATATTCCGGTCCTACGTATCCCAATGGGAATCAAAGCCAAACGTAGTTCTGTGTTCAACCCTTGATCACGTGGTGCATCAATCTCTTAATCTTGTATCTGATGTGCTCCGGTGGGCAAGGACTTATTGATAGTCTCTCGATCACAATCGGGACCTCTAATACGCTTAAGAGAGAACACCAAGCTCTAGTGAAAGTTAAAAGTGTCTATTCTCTTAGACTCTTCCTCCTTTTATAGAGGAGGAAAGGAGTAAACCGATCCTATTTTGTAGGATCTAGTTTATCTCCTATCACTTATCACTTATCTTTTTAACTCAACTCCCATCCCTTTCACTGATAAGAGTTACCTCTTATCTAAGATAAGGTTGTTAGCTGGGTTTTAGATAAGTGTATCGTGAAAGTAGTTAAGCTTCCGAGCTCGGCGGCCGAGCTTACAACCTCGGCCAGTACACAAGCCCCCCAAGCTTCGAGCTCAAAAAGAGCGAAAAAGTTTTCATGACAGAAGCCGAGCTTGTCTTTTTGAAAATATTTCTGAGTTCATGGCTTAGGTTTTCGTTTTCCTTTTTACCATGCTTCTAGCGACCAATATCGTACCTCGGCCAACTTATGAGCTCGGTGGCCTCAGTTGGCCGAGCTTAACATATTGCTACCGTTTTTCATTCACACATCAGTTCGCCACTATCTCGGGTTGATGGGTTTGTTGGCCACCTCGGCTCATATATAAGCCCCCCAAGCTTTAAGCTTTATAAAGCGTGAAAGCTTTATTGAAGGAGCCGAGCTAACCTGAGATAGGAATGGTCATGTCAATCTTTTCTTGTGACGTCAGTTTCTCATTAACCGAGATGAAAAGAGACGTTATGCTACTCTCAAGACCAGTTCTGCTTGTGACACGTGGCTTTTTGGTCCAACTTTCGAAGTCTACTCTGCCATTACACATTTAAAACCTTCTTAAGTGGCATCGTGCATTCCGATGTCCTTGCCACGTGCTACTCCATGATAGGTGTGCCGAACTTACGCCGGTTGGAAGAGACGTTTCCCTTCTCCCACATGGTGTAATTATTAATCCCAACAGTAACGTTTTAATTTTTTAAACGTTGTCCTCCTATAAATTGTAGAGTTTCCGGAGGCAGATGTTCGTTTTGCCCTCATACTCATAGTTTGCTCTTGAAGTGTCTGTGTCTTTCTCTGAATCCTTCTGTAAATTTCCTTTCTTCTCCAGGTACGCCCCTGCTTCCAACACTGCCCCTTTGTTTCTTTCAATTTATATGTTGTCTGTACCATGGAACCTTCGTTTGAGGTTTCCCAAAGTGTATCATCGGAGGTTCAAATCGTGGAATCTGGGATTAACCCTATTGGGGGTTCTCCTTCTCCTTCTCCTCCTTCGAACGGTGATGAGGGTAACCCAGATAAAGTATCATCTTCCTCATCTAGGGAAAGTAGCTCTACTGCCCCTCAGGCCACCGTGATGCCACCGCACCGCCGGCGTGCTTCAAGGGTTCCGAAGGAACCTATCCCAGACATTACCATCCCTGGGTATTTTTGGGTTAGGCCTGAGGTTGGAGCTTTCTTTTCTAACTTCAGGAGTTACGGTTCTCTTCGTTCTGTCAAGAGCAAAGTGTCCCCGACTCCCCACATTGTCCGTTGTCTCCCATGTTCAGATAATGAACACGTTTTTTTGAAACCTTTTCCCAATGAAACACACTTTACCTATGTGTATAAAACCCTATTCGAACAAATTGGCATCTCTTTTCCCTTCACCCAGTTTGAATGTGATGTGCTATGGGTTATGAACGTTGCCCCTACCCAGCTTCATCCCAACAGCTGGGCCTTCATGAGAGCTTTCCAGATTTTGTGTAGGCAAGTCGGAATGGAGGCCACCGCACCGAAGTTCTTATACTTCTATAAGGTTCGATTAGGGGATCGAATCGGATGGATCTCCCTCAGCGGGCTTGAGAGAAAAGGCATTATTGGCCTTTACAAAAGCTCTTACAAGTTTTTTTAGTCGGATTTCTTCAAAATCCGACCTACTGATGGGAATGAATCTGCCTTTTTGACACTGATGGGAAACCCAGATTTCCCTTTTATTGGTAACCACACCCGTTGAAATTTCGTGGGTTTGATATCGGTTGTATGACTGATCAAGAACTAGCCGATGTTGAAGCTCTTAAGCTTTACCCTCGGCCACTGCCTTGTGGTAAACTTCTAAAACTGCCGACCTCTTCCACTCGACGGGCCGACTTTGATTATAAGTAGCCCTTCTGTATTTGCCAAACTTTACCACATACTTGTTACAATCTGACTGATTTCTTTCTTGCAGTGATAATGGGCAAGTTTAATTACAAGGCACTGATTAAGAAGTTGGCTCACCTAACCGGTGGATCGGCCCCTGCTGCCGACGTGAAGGGGAAGAAGAAGAAAGCTGCAAAGGCTTCGGATCCCAGCCCACGCCTTCTCAAAAGGGGTCGGGCCAGATTCGAAGAAGTACCTCTCCCTTCCCGGTAGCCGAAGAGGATCCTGTTGTTGAGAGGAGAGTCGGCAAAGGTCCAATAGTAACCGATTCTACCTTGAATACAAAGTGGTACAACGGCAACTGCAACCCGGGTTACGGCTCTCTTTGGAGTAACGATTGTAACCTCGGTCCACTCATTGATGGCCAAGTACTGAAACCTGCCGATGCTCGGCTTCTGCTGGAACAAGGGCCTGATGAGAGTATGGAGGCCGCTGCTGCTTACGCATTGCGTATTGCCTCCATTACTCGCTTCTGGAGTCGGCAACTCTCTGAGAACACCAAGAAAATGGAAGTGATGAGGGTCGATGCTGCCCGTGCTCTGCAAGTTCGCGACGAACTATCTCAGGCCGTTTCCAAGTGTGAAGAACAAGGCCGAGTCATCGGGCAGCTGAAGGCCCGGCAAGCCGAGCTTGAAAGAGTTCAAGCTGTTCTTCAGTCCGAGCTGGACAAGGAGAAGTCAGAGAGGACTAACCTTCAAAAAACCACGGAAGACTCCCGGGTTGCCTTGACGCAGGCTCAAGAGTCTTTGGAGGCTGAAAAGGAGGCTAACTGCAAGCTCCAAGCCGACCTAGACGAGGCTCTGGACAGCATTATGCGGGAGCATGTTAAGGGGTTTTCTCGTGCTGTGAAGCAGCTTGAGCGCTTCAACCCTGATGCTGACTTCTCCCAAGCTGATGTGGACAAGGACTTCAACAAAGACGGAGTCTTAGTTCCATTGTCTGAGCTTGAGGATGAAGAAGAAGAAGAAGAGCAAGAAGGAGAAGCCGAGGAGCAAGTTGCCGAGGAGGGAGGCTTGAACGAAGGTGGTAACAGGGTTACGCCTGATCCAACCTTGGGTGCTTCTTCACCTAATGACAACGCCTCCACGTCAGCTGCTACTGAAACAGTTGCTCCTGGGGATGCCCATGAGTAACTTGGAAAAAATTTGATGTAATTTGCTTTTTTGGGCCGTGCCCCCCCTTTTTGTACTGGGCTTTTGTCTTCTAAACAGTTGCTCCTAGGGATGCCCATGAGTAACTTGGAAAAAATTTGATGTAATTTACTTTTTTGGGCCGTGCCCCCCCTTTTTGTACTAGGCTTTTGTCCTCTAAGTTCATTGAAGGGAGGGGGGTTGTTATGATTGGAGTTTGATTCCTCGACATGATTTGCACTGTGGGCCCCTCCCTTCGGTCCGTTCCGTGTAGTCACCATTAAATCTTATGGAACCGGGGAAAGTTTTTCCTCGGCCCCACGGTGGGCGCCAAATGTTCCTGCCGAATTCCGAGTTGCCGGAATCTGGCCGTAAACGTCAGACCAAGGGTGAACGTTGGGGTTGTTTAGATCGTGGCTTGACAGAATGCTTATATTCCGGTCCTACGTATCCCAATGGGAATCGAAGCCAAACGTAGTTCTGTGTTCAACCCTTGATCACGTGGTGCATCAATCTCTTAATCTTGTATCTGATGTGCTCCGGTGGGCAAGGACTTATTGATAGTCTCTTGATCACAACCGGGACCTCTAATACGCTTAAGAGAGAACACCAAGCTCTAGTGAAAGTTAAAAGTGTCTATTCTCTTAGACTCTTCCTCCTTTTATAGAGGAGGAAAGGAGTAAACCGATCCTATTTTGTAGGATCTAGTTTATCTCCTATCACTTATCACTTATCTTTTTAACTCAACTCCCATCCCTTTAACTGATAAGAGTTACCTCTTATCTAAGATAAGGTTGTTAGCTGGGTTTTAGATAAGTGTATCGTGAAAGTAGTTAAGCTTCCGAGCTCGGCGGCCGAGCAAATAACAATTCATCTTTTCACGTATCAACAACAAAATCAACCAATCCAAACATACAAGCATATAGTTACCATAATTATATCATCCCTCAGGCTATCTCCCCTTACCTCAATTCCAACGTTTATAAGCTCCGATTGGCTAGTTAAAATGGAACGATTCCACGACCGTCACGAGTTCAAATCTAAACAAAATACATATTTAACTTAGGTTAAAAATCTTTACAACTCACCCTAATATTTTCATGCATGTTTCGGCCATGCCATGAAAATCAAGCTAGAAGTTTTTAAATATTTACAAGCTTTTATAAATTAATTCTACTAGTATTAAAATACAAAACATAGGTTCAAAACCTTGAAAATAAAATTTTAAATCCTTGGCCTCATTAACCATAGGTTTCGGCCTTATCATAAAATAGTGGGAAAACATTATTTTTCATAAATCTAATTTTATGCATGTAAATACTATAGTGTTCTAACTTCTAAGCATTATTAAGCTCAAAAATAATTGAAAAAAACATCATCAACTCTTCAAGTGAGTTTCGGCCTTCTAAAATATAAGGCTAGAAACCTTTTAAAGTTTTTCAAACACCACATGAAATTAATTTTGCAAAGAATACATTTGTTAAAAACATCTCTCAAATAAAAGGTCTAAAACCATGCATTGTGTATTTTTTTTTTTAACACAAGTTCATCCTTTTCCCTCTTGGTGAGTTTCGGCCACATCATAATCATAGGGAGGATGATTTTCTTATCACATGCAAGTTATGAAAATAAATATAGAGATGAGTAGAAGTTGATAAAAATTTTAGTTTCATGTGAAAGTGATTGCCTTTGTAACTATAGGTTAAAACCATGGTCCTAAACCAAGTTTTATCAACATGCATGTAAGAAGTTTAAAAAAAATCATCACTCTCCCTCCATGAGGGTTTCGGCCACCCCTCAAAATGGTCATGGGGAGATCTTTTTCAACATGCAAAGGTTGTAAAGAATTGTGAAAATGATGATAAGCTTAAACAAGTTAAGTTTTCAAACATGCATTAAAAGAATTCCAACAAAAACCATGATCATGCAAAAATTATAAAAGGAACTTGAAACAAAAAAGTAAGAGTTCAGAATGTATACCCTCAAGCTGGAGTTAATGATGATCAAAAGATGAATGTGAGATTAGTAAGTAGCTTCCAAGCTTCCAAGTTTAATGTAGAAATTGAAAATGCTTTCAAGAAAAAAATTTGCAAGAGTTTGGCTAAGGAGAAGTAGTTTGTAAATGAAACAAGGTGGGGAATGGGGTACTTATAGAGGGAGGGGGGCGCAGCCCCATCCATAATCTGATGAAATTTTTTTAAATTATTTTATTAATAATAAATTCATATTCAAATATATTAGGTTTCTAGGAAATGTAAAACAATTATTACAATTGTCATAATTAATATTGAATAGTGACATGGGTCATATTCACATCAAATAAAAATCTTTCCAAATCTGGGAAAATCAGATTTAATTATTTTGGGTTCGTTCCGGTACCGATTGTTACGTAACAGTAAAAACCGATCGTATTTTTATTGGTAAATTTCGCCCGAAAAATTCATTAAAAAAATAATTAATTTCTAAAATCATAAAAATAATATAACTGGGTTAAAATAATAAAATTTTAATTTTTTTTTGAATTTTTAAAATTTAAAATTATTTTCGGGTTAGTAGGGCTTAACTGACGGCGAAAACTCATACCGTAAACGTCGAAAATTTTCTGCTGAAAATTCAACTGCAAAATTTTAATATAAATAGAATAAGTTAAGATGACTTAATTTGGTCTTATCAAAATAATTATCACTATTTATAAAAATAAAATCTTAATTACGCACATAAACATAATTTACAGAAAAGTAGAAAAATCGGGGTGTTACACAACAACTGAGATAGGAGGTGCAGCAACTAAGGCAGGAGGTGCAGCAGCAGAGGGAGGCAAACGAGTGCATGAGTCAACAGATGGAGGCCCTCTCTAAGGTGATGACCGCTGTGCTCGATGTGCTCCCACCCGAGAGGCGCATCCCTCTACAGGTGGTCCTCCAGACCACCCAGCCCTCCACTTCTACCGATCCACCTCCGCAGCAGCAGGAAGCCGATGTTACTTCTCAGCCTCAGCCTGATGGTCATCTTACACCGGTGAACTCCCACCGCTAGGACGACGATTATGGTTATTATAATGAGGGTTATTATTAGGATAATTATAGTTGTAGAGTTTTGGACTAGTAGGGTTATTTATGTATGAACTGATATTGTATTTGTTTTATGTTTTTATTTTATTTTAAATTTAATTAGTTAACTTTTTAAATTTTATTTGTAGTTTAAATTTAAGTTTTAATTAATAAAATAATAATATATTAATTTAATTAACATTAAATAAAATAATAATTAATATTTTAAAAAAATTTTAATAATAAAATAGATAATTAATAATTAAAATAAAGTTACTAAAATTAACTAATTAAAATAAAAAGTAAAAATATAATTAATAATTAATAATTATATTAAAATTAATTAAATTGAATATTAAAATAAATTAAATTTAATATAAAACAAAAAAATGAAACTTACCGACGGACAATTCCGTCGGAAATGTGGCAACTCTTCTAATGAGTTACCGACGAACATTTCTGTCGGTATGTCTTTGATGTGTTTACCGACGGGCCTTTCTGTCGGAAATTGGGCAACTCTTCTAATGAGTTATCGACGGACAATTCCGTCGGTAGATGTGACACCCTTCTACCCTGCATGTTATAAAGCATTTAATATAAACAAATAAAATGGAAAACATGCATTTACTGAAAAACATAAAATATTATCCATGGGTAGAAAAGTCCCACATGAACAAGTTCTTAACGCAGAAATAAAAATAAGTTTAAAACAATTAAAACATCACAAAGAAATAAACATATCCCAACCCCGATGTCATATACAGAGCAGGTATAACCGTTCCCGAATAAAATTCACGGAATTACAACTGAGAACTATAAAACTAACTGAACATAAACTAGCCCTAACTATGAATGGCGGCTCCTCAGAGTCACTTCTCTCCGAGCTGCTCGTCATCCTCTGCAAGGTGCCAATCAGGCCAAACACAAACAAACAAACAGATATAGGAAGTAAGAATCATGTAAACATATTAGCAAGGAAGCAGGAAGTAAAGTAAACACAAACAGACATGGCACCAACATACAACATCAACATTCAACATGTTATGTAATGCAATGCGATCCTACTCCGCTAAACCAACAATGCATGTGGATCCACTAAACTCGGGATGGACAACTTCGGAGTTAAATATCCACATTGAGAATCTACTCAACGCCGGAGAATCTACTCCTTGGATAGCCAACACATCAAACCAACGAATGCCTCGTCACGGGAGCGCTAGGAGAATCTACTCCAACCGTGGATGGCCAGATCGCCGTACTCTAGGACGACCTCCCCTATGTCGAACATCCCTAAACAACATCTCCGATGCAATGCGTATGCAACACAACAACAACGGCAACACCACCTTCATAACTCCAACGGAATCGACCGAAAATAACAGCGGAACCAACCGCAACAACTTGCCTCGCGGAATCTACCTGAGGACTTTAGCGGAATCGACCGCAACACTTGGGGCAAACTCTCGGCCACCAAGGTACAACAATAACACCTTAGACCCAAACCGCGGGGTCAAGGCTTCCTTGGCCAAAAAGCACTAAGGCACAGCTCATCAGCTTGCGGTACCCAATGGGTATCGACTTATCAACTCAACACCTCACCATCTCATCATCTTAGTTATCTTTAGAACATTAGCCAAGTTATCTAATCAACTCATCATTATTGGGGGAATGGGGTTTGAAACCCCTTAAGTTCTTTAATTATGTTCTGTTCAGTAGGGTTGAGCACGGTCGTGCTTAACCCCCAGCACTGTCGTGCTTAAACACGTGAGGGGCGTGCTGCCCTTTAAGTGAAGCACGGTCGTGCTTCTTATTGAGCACGGTCGTGCTCAGCAGCACGGTCGTGCTCAGCAGCACGGTCGTGCTCTTTGTTCTGCACGGCCGTGCTAAACAGCGCGGCCATCTTCCCAGACTGCAACTGGGAGCACGGTCGTGCTCCCTGTTCAGCACGGTCGTGCTCATCACGTGACAGTACTGTTCTGGGCAGGAACAAAGACTGAAACTTAACCAAATTCAAGTATTTAATCCGTTAATCACCCTAAATCAATTATCAACATGTTTTAAGGATTAAGCACATCAACATTCTCAGCATCAATCCAACATTGGTATCAACCTAATAATATCATCATGTTCATAGTCATCACAACAACATAAACATAAACAAATACCCTGAACATAGGCATATAAGCAACATGTTAACCATCACAGACATACAATCGTAATAATTAACAAATCAATCATACAAAACAATTATTCATACAAACAAGCCGAGGTTATGGGAACCCCTTTACTTTACTCTAACCCCGAGCCTATGAGTACACTACCCTTCTCCCCATACCTGGATTGAAGGTAGCTCTCTAACACGTCCTAACAGCAACCGGTTCCTTTCCTAAGACGGCTCGACCTCAAACAATACATTGGATCAACAGAAACACCAACAATTAGTTCCCCATTCAAAATAATGAAAGGAAACTAAGAAAGGGGAAAGAACGTTACCTATATAACTGACACGGATATGCTAACGGTCTCCCAAGGTCTCCAACACTCACAAAACTGCTCTAGAAAGAGGAAAAATGGAGAGAACTCGTTCTGGCCGCACTAGGGTGGCTGCTGCTTCCAAAATTTAGGGTTAAACGTTAAACTCTCGATTCTGCTCACGTATATAAAACTCGGACCCGAGCACGGTCGTGCTCTCCCTTGAGCACGGTCGTGCTCCACTTAGCGTCACCAAGACGTGGTTAGCGCATTGAGCACGGGCGTGCTCACTGTTGAGCACGGTCGTGCTCAACTTAATATCAGAAACACGCTCCTGATTTTAAGCTCGAGCGTGCTGGATAATGAGCACGAGTGTGCTCATGTACCAGAAAGGGACATTTAAGTCAAAAATCCCACTAAGCCCTTAACCGATACTTCCAACTTAATAAAACCAGCTTTAAGAAAATACTTATGAAAAACGGGGTGTTACAGTAGACACTTGCCCGTCGATAATCACCCATTAACGACGGCTTTTTGGGCTTTTCGAAGGCTTTTGGTCGTCGGTAATGAACTTTTTTTTGTAATGTACGTCACAGTTTGTTATAGGAAAATGTTGTTGTTGATGGTAACCCTGATGGTGTTCCTCAAATTCTATCTAATTATTTTAACTTAAATCGAAATTCATTGACTCATATCAATTTTTTTTTTAAGTCTAGTGTTACCTTTATTCTCTTCCATTATTCTTTTTCCCGCTATCCTTATTGTCTGGTGAGTTGAAGTACAAAAGATTAATGAAATGAAATAGCTTATTTTTCCCCTTCCTTTCTACCTTCTTCCTTTCCTTTTTTCCTCTATTTGTTAAATGGGTATAATGAAGAGACGCGTCATTGACAAAGTGGTATGAGCTTATGTTAACATGTTTGTGCAACGAAGGTAGAAAACATTGCTGCCATTTTGCAAATCTCAAGAACTAAAACACCCACACAATGATCCAAAGAGCTTCAATTATTTCTTCTTCACCTTTTATTTAGGTGCTAATTAAAAGCTCCAATTATTTTCAAGGCATATAAGATTTAGGTGACGTTTGGTTACTGGAATGTTTTATTCCCAGAAAACTATACTCATGGGAATCAGGAATGTTTCTTTCCCACCTTCACACATGGGAATAAAGTTTTCTTAAGTTTATAACTATCATTCATTAATTTTATTCCCGGGAATATTTTATGTCTAAGAATAAATTTTTAAAACTTGTACCAAACATGGGAAGCTTTTATTCCCTTGCCAATATTCTCGGGAATATTTTTTTAAAACTTATATCAAATGCTACCTTAAGTTATTAAAAGATTGTTGGCATTTTATTTTTTGTATTAAACTATAAAGATTTTTTTTAAACTATACAATTACAAGATTTGTTCAAACTGAATAAATTACAAGATTTATTTAAACAATATATATTGGATATTTAATTGGATTATATGATCCTACTCTATGAATTTCTTAACCCCGGAAGATCATTATCATTATGATAATCATCTATCGTAACTGAATTATTGGATTTGAATAACATGAATATGTATCTCAATAGGGGTCTAATTATCTCTGAGTTTTATAATTACAACATGAAACAATGTTAAAATAATATGGGATAAATATAATTGTTAAAACGGTTTTTCTAACCTATGCAATATTGCATAGGATAAGAGTCATTAATTACCCACAATCAACCCCACATTAATTATGATTTTTTTTGAAAAAAAAATATATTTCTCTCTCCTATTTATTTATTTATTTGTTTGGATTCACCTTCCTATATCAATATTTCTTTCCACTAAAAATTAATTACCCAATATCTCTTCCCACCAAAAAATAATAACCATTTGATTTTCAATTTTTTTTAAGCTTAAGCCCCTCTCTCTTCCAAAGACCCCCCTCCTCTTTTTCTCAAACATAAATTAGATTTTTTTTGTCATAACAAAGAAAACTAGAAAAGGTACATTGCCAGCATAAAGAAAAGGCACTATACCCTCCTTATTTCTATTTATCTACAAAGAATTTTTTTTTTCAGCAACAAAGAAAAGGTATGTTGTTGGATTTTGGTTTTATCTCATCAACTCTATCCCTGCTTCTTTTATTTATCTGAAAATCAAATGGTTATTAAATTTTGGTGGGAAGAGATATTAGGTAATTAATTTTTAGTGGGAAGAAATATTAATATAGGAAGGTGAATCCAAAGAAATAAATAGGAAAGAGATATATGATTTTTAAAAAAAAATCATAATTAATGAGCTTGACATAATTAATTAATATTGGATTGATTATGGGTAATTAATGACTCTTATCCTATGCAATATTGCATAGGTTAGAAAAACCGTTGTTAAAAATAATTAACTTGCACGGGAAAAGAGATAAAATAAATCAAATATATTTTTATGACAAAATAAAATTATTTCATATGACTTCCAAGATCATCGAGAGCATTTAGCATTAGTGTTAAAATAATGATTAATCAGCTTAAAATGTAGTCATCGCTTTAAAAACACAAATATGGTATTAAATGTTAAGAAAAATACATTACCAGGTAGTGAGAAAACAAATGATTAGTGCTAATTTATAATTTTTTTGAAAAAATAAATTCACTATAACATTGAATGTTGAGATCAATATAATAACAACATATTGAGAGAAATGTGAGTTTAAATTAACTTCTTACAATCAAAATTCTTTTTACCTTTTTCAAAATTAAAATCAATTGATCTACACACACTATCTAGAGAAGAATGTGAGTTTTAGTTTCTCATTGCAATATGGAAGATGTCGGGAGTATTTTGCTGAACCAAACCAAACCCAATGATTTAGTTTTGTTTGCAAATAATTGATTTTTTAATTTATGTTGTTCATTTGATTTTTATTTTATTTAAAGTCGCAAAATAAATATTTTTAAAATTATTAATATTTTTTTAAAAAAATTATCTTAGGTTCTCCATGGGTGCTTAATTTTTCTTTTTACATTAGTGAGAATATATTTTACATATTTATTCTATTTATTACACCCCATTTTTTTATGTCACTTCACAAATATGTTTTTTTTTTCCTCTCACTTTCTACACACTCACACATAAGAAGAGATAAGTTTTAGTTTTTTGGATCTACTTCGAGGAGTATCTCACCGCCAACCTGAGATGGGGACTAATTTCTCGTGGGAGTTTGTTCGGCACCTCGATGGGTGGCATCCCTCCCAGCTGATGGTTTTTCCATACCCAAGGCTCGAACTCGAGACCTTGGTTAAGGGGCGAGAGGCCATTAACCACTCACGCCAACCTCAGTTGGTAGATAAGTTTTAGTTTGACAGAATAGGTTGATTCATCCCATAGTTTTTTCCTTTCTTTTTTACATTGGTCTTACAAATTTTTTTTGGCTTAAATGTAATTTTGGTCCCCCCTAATTTTGCACTTTCGCGAAAATCGTCCTCCAATTTTTTTTCTTCACGATTTTAGTCCTCCAAGTTTTCAAATTTAGCGGCGTTAGTCCCCCCTTCAGAGGTCCGTCCATAAACTAGCGGCAGGTGCCACGTGTCATGTTCTGATTGGCTTAAATTAATTTTAAAAATATAAAAAAATAATTTTATTTAAAAAATGTTTTTTGGCCAGGAAAATTTATTTTTATTTCTGACACAATGAATTTCTATTATAAATTTATTTTTATTATATTATTAAATAAATAAAAAATAATAAACTTACATTAAAAGCCCTAAAAACGTTGGTGTGTTGAAACAAACTTGTAACAGAGCGATTACATTTACATAACACAATGTTTGGTTCTTCGCTCTCTTTCCTTCATTCAACATCGCTCTCTTCCTCTTCCTCATTACTGCCACCTCAAAGGCCAAATCCGATTTCCTCCTTAACATGTTTTGTTGTTGATGCCAAAGCCACCACCCGAAGAGAAGATAGAACTGCCTGCCACATTCGTATCAGGAAGAAGGTCTTTCATTTTATTCATTCCATATTGAAGTTCACGTAATTGCGCTATGGGTTAAATATATTTTTAGTCCCTCATTTTTTACAAAAGTTCAGTTTTAGTCCCCCGTTTGGAAAACGTACTTTTTTAGTCCCCCATTTTTTAAAATATGTCATAAGTGATCCCTAAACCACACATTTTTAGTCCCCTATTTTTTAAAATCACACATTTTTAATCCTTCATTTTTGACAAAAATTCGGTTTTAGTCCCCCATTTTTCAAATGGAAGTGTGGTGTAGGGACTATTTCTGACATATTTATAAAAACGAGGGACTAAAAAAGTACATTTTCCAAACGGGGGACTAAAACCGAACTTTTGTAAAAAAATGAGGGACTAAAAACATATTTAACCCTTGCGCTATTCATTGTCAAAATCCCTTTTTTTTCCATTTTATGTGGATATGGGTAATAGGAGAACCCTAGCCTTTTTGAATGTGATAAATTTGAGTTCTTTTTGTCTTGGTGAGGGTAATTATGTCATTTTTTGCTATGATTCACTGATGGGGTGTGTTGAATTTTCGTTAAATTGCATTGTTTGTTTGTAAATTGGCGAGATTAAAATGGTCCTCCATGTGCTCTTGAAAATGCTGGAATGAGGAAATGGAAGGAGAGCTATTTTAGTTGTTATTTTTCAGCTTCTTGAGGTTTAAACTTTTAAGTTATGATGGCATATTCAAAGGGGTGTTTGGAAGATTCAATTTAGGGCTTTTAAAGTAAGTTTTATCATTATTTTTATTTATTTAATAATATAATAAAAATAAATTTATAATAGAAATTCATTTTATCAGAAATAAAAATAAATTTTCTAGGCCAAAAAATATTTTCAAAAAAAATTATTTTTTATTTTTTTATAATTAATTTAGGCCAATCAAAACATGACACGTGGCACCTGCCGTTAGTTTATGGACGGACCCCTGACGGAGGGACTAACGTCGCTAAATTTGAAAACATGGAGGACCAAAATCGTGGAAAAAAATTGGGGGACGATTTTCGGGAAAGTGCAAGGCTAAGGGGGACCAAAACTGTATTTAAGCCTTTTTTTTCCGTGTTGCATGTTACTCCTTTCCGTCAATTCCTCCACGATGATGTCAGTTTTAGGCATAACATGGAAGATGACATATAATTATAGTACCAAAATGATGAGCAAAGAAAGGAAACGTACATTTTATTTTTTTCATTTTGGTCTTATACATTATGTTCCATTTTCCATATTAGTCCTGTCCATCAATTTGTGTAGGGGTGTAAGACCCGAACCAATGACCCGACGAACCCGAAGATCCAAACTAAACCTATTAAATTGGTTCCATTTTTTTGATGTTCAGGTCCAAACCAAACTAAAACCGATGATGATTGGTTCGATTTTCGGTTTCAAGGTCTGGAACCGAACCGAACCAATTACTATATTTTAATATATATATATATATATATATATATATTTTAATATGTAATATTTATTATATATTAATATTTATCTATATTTTAATAGTTAAATATTCGTTGTATTTAATTTTTATATATATATATATATATATATTAATATTTTGTATGTTTAATATTTATATATTTTGAAATTTAATAATCTTCGGATCCGAACCGAACCGAACCGTTCTCGGATGGTTTGGTTTGGTAGAAAAAATTCTTAAAACCGAGCCAAACCATTTTTTATTGGCTCGATTTTTTTTTTGCACTAAAAACCGAACCAAACCATCCCTTTACACCCCTATATTTGTGTCAGTTTAAGGACAAATGTCGAAAATGGAACATAACATATAAGACAAAATACAAAAAATAAAACATATATGGCCAAAGCGAAAAATAAAAAAAATGTATAGGACCAACCAACATGTTTTGTCCTTTAATTTTCTATCATAATTATTAATATCATTTATTATTAACAATATTAAATACATACGAAAATTTAAACTTTACCATATTAAAAAATGTAAACTTCTAAACAAAATAAACTTTAAACATATGAAAATTATAGTGTTACAAAGTTTTAATACATATGAAAATTATAGTTTTCGACACTAAAATAAAAAAAATGTAAAACTAACCTCGTCGCCCACCTGATCGAAGGTTGCCAATAGGCATGGCAAGCGAATACGAACCCGCGGGTACCAGCCCGAACCCGCCCCGTTATTAGGAGATTACTAAACTACCCTTAATTTTGATACACTTAGGGTTTTGGCCATCCATATTCATTCTTCAATCTTCACTCATCCAAACTACTGCTCACTCTCATCTCCCATCTCCCTTCTCCCTCAGTCTCCACCACCACTGGCCCACTGTGCGAGCTGTGCCGCCGCCGTCGCATGAGCTCCCCAACCGCACAAGCTCCTTCATCCCCACCGCCCTTTTCCCCCTCTTGGTTCGCCTCTCATCTCCTCAGGTTTTCCCACTGCGCGAGATGCACTACCGTCGCCGCACGACCTCTGCCATCGCGCGAGCTCCCCAACCGCGCGACCTCCGTCATCGCTGCCACCCTGTTCCCCTCTCATCGCCTCAATTCTACTTCTCTGGTTAGTGTCGTGCGCGCCCATATCCATCCAAGCTCGGTTTCTTCGCCATGCTCTAATGTTTGGTTTGCATCTTTTTTTCCTTTTCTTTAATGGGTTCTTGCTGTTGGCTTCTTCTTTTTGAGATTTGCATTTGGATGATTTTTTTTGGTGAAGACTGAAGATTTGAGTGAAATCACAGATCTGAATCTTTGGTGTTCTGTGTTCTGTGGCGGGGGGCGGGACAGGGAGGGGAAACCCTTCTCCTAGCGGCGGCGGGGATGGGGGCGAATTTTCCAGCCCCAACGAGGATTTGAGGCGGGGTCGAGGGTCGGGTAGGGGGGCGGGGGTGGGGGCGAGGAAGGCAAAAACTGCCCTTGCCCCGCCCTGTTGCCATGCCTAATTGCCAAGTGATGGTCTATGCCTTGGATTGTGGTATGGTGAAAGGGGAGGTGGAAGGAGAAGAATAGAAAAAAGAAAATATTTAGAGTGAGGGGTGAGAGTTCAATGAGGTTGGGGAAGGAAGGGTACTTAGCAAATAAACCAAAACCAAAGAGGAAAGGGAGGTGGGAAAATAAATTTGTGAACGGTGTCAAAATTAAAAGCCTTATCTCAAATTTTTTTGGTTTGTGAAAAGAAGACTCCCATTTTCTTTCGTAAACCAACCAAACACAGTTTTAACTGTTACGGTCCAAATTGGAACTGAGCGGGCTGCACATGCTTAGCAACCAAAACCCTAGTTCCAACCCTCCAGTATAAATATTCCCAACTAAAAACCCTAATTGCATTCGTTGTTACGCAGCGGCCGAAAATGTCGAAGCGGGGTTAGTATTCGTCTATGCCCACGCGTTGCTCTTGCACTCTGATTCTCTCTATTACTTTCCAGAAAGAGCTTTATTTTGGCGAAGCTATATTCACAGAATCTGTTGGTTCCAATAATCGTAGGAAAAAGAAGCAAAACCAATACTTTTTTTCTTTTGGGTTCATGTTTTTATATTCTAAATGCATGAAATGAAGTTGGGGTAGCTTGAATTTTGCTATAAAGTTGTTCTATTAATTTTACTCTGCCGGGTTTCATCCTTCTTCCCTTAACAATGTACATTTTCCGTGTCACAATAATTTCACTACGAAAAAGAAGAAAAATGGCATCTTTTTGCCTTTTGTGTTAATGTTTTCAAAATCTAATGCATCGAATGATTCTGGGGTGGCAATGGATATTGCTATGAAGTTGTTCTGTTAATATTTTGTTCTTCTGGGTTTCTTTTACCACTTTTCTCTCTGACAACTGGGATATATAAAAATGATAATGCTTTGTGATGCATTTGTGTTTTAGGACGTGGTGGTTCTGTTGGTAATAAGTTCAGGATGTCACTGGGTTCGCCAGTGGCAGCTGTAGTGAACTGTGCTGACAACACGGGCTAAGAACCTTTGCATTATATCCTGAAGTGAATCAAGGGCCGGTTGAACAGATTGCCATCTGCCTGTGTTGGTGACATGGTTATGGCTACTGTGAAAAAAAAAGGGAAGCCTGATCTTAGGAAGAAGGTTTTGCCTGCTGTTATTGTAAGACAGCGTAAGCTGTGGCGAAGAAAGGATGGGATCTACGTGTATTTTGAAGGTTATTTGCTCATTATGTTATGTTTGCTGCACCCTAACATGTTTTCTTTATGTCTATGATGCTCTGGTCATTTGGTTCATTATAATATGACAACTAAGTTGGTTTTTTTCTTCATTATTCTGCCAATTAACTTGCTTTTATAAGATGTTGTAATGTTATAATGCATCCACTGAGAAGAGGAGGAATATGAGATTATGCAGCAGTGGTTGTTTCCCACTGAAGCTCATGCTTCAAGTGTTGTTAATTTACAATGGAATGATCTTCTGTTTTGTTTTGGCAAATTCACTGCAGTGCTTTTAGTCTCTTTTCCTTCTCTTATCATTATGGTCTATCCTGATGATTCGAATGTTGCTGGTACCATATCCTGATGCATGCTTATCCATTATTCATTGGGATGAAGTGCGTATAGTGATTCGATACTTACGTAACCAGCTATATTAATAAAAAATATCATCGAATATATCAAGTGGATCTCTCTGTCATGGGATCTTGCTTTTCGCAATTCGGTACATTTTTTCTTCTTGTAGTGTTCTTTATTTCCTTTTTTTTCTCTTAAGTTGTGTTACTATTGATTAATGTTTTGGGTTCATGGTGAGTTTTATACATTGCAACATATCCAAAATTGAGTTCTATTATACGTATATATTTATATTTATGATTATAATTTAAATTATCTTTTGATGAATATGTTATCATTTTTACCACATAGTTTTCACCATTAATATGAGTTTATAGTATAGTAATTTCTTGTAGTCTTAAGTGCAATATGTTTGATTTGCTAATGATATTTAGTTATTTGAAGGTTCAAGAGCATTATGTGTTTTCAGCAAAAAATGATGCTGGTAATGTAGTGTGGAGATTTTATATTTGAAAGTTTCTCTACACCTCCCATGACCAGCTACATCAGTACCCCAATCTTACACCTACCCGGATGGTTACTTTTGACTATCATCCCTGTCAAGGTTGGAACATTTTTGTTTTCATTCTATATATTGAATTTGATTTTGGTAGTTAAAATCATTTTTGAAAATGGACTGACTGTTGTGATAATATTTTTCAGGATTAGTTTGGATAAGTATTAGTTTTAATATGTTTCCGTAGATTATTTTGATTGTTTTGATTTTCTGTTGCTCTGTTAGATCATTACTGTCACCAGACATTAGTCAGGTATCTTCCGCAACATACTATGGTTGATACAGTTACGAGTCTGGAAAATTGATGAGCCCATCGTTACAGATGTGATGGTTTTTTTTAGTGCTCACATCTGCTCCATTGGGGCTCTACATATATAGGGCATGTACTCTATTTTTAGTTTCTTTTTATTAGACAACACTCCAATTGCTTGCTAGGAATTTTTGCCAGTATGCAAGTATCAGTTGATCTGTTTTAGTTTCAAAATATATGGGATTAGTTCAGAAGTTCATATATTATAGTTCTAGACATAATTACTGTTTTAGATCAGTAATCTTCCAGACTATGTATCCTCTTCTACATACTATGGTTGATACAGTTGAGTCTGGAAAACTGAATCCTTTGTTACAGATGTGATAGTGCTTACATCTGCACCACTAGTACTCTACAATTATTAGGGCATGATTCCTCTTTAGTTTTTGATGTCATGCAACAAAGTAATAGCATCTTTCCGTATATTGGGAATGCTTGATTATTAGAGTTTCAGCTGTTATTTTTGGAAAAAAGCTATTTTTATAAAATCTAGATTAATTTGTAAAAAAGCTTTTATTTTCATAAAAAAGCTGTTTTAGCATAAGCTCATGGTATGAGCTGTTTTCATAAAAAGCTTTTATTTTATTTTAATTGCGACACAATACATGGTTAAACAATTACTTTTCTCCTCCATTCATATGGATCTGATTTAAATTTATTTTACTTGCAGATAATGATGGTGTTATTGTAAATCCTAAGGGAGAAATGAAATTATCATATTCTTTTTGTGGATATCTGACCAGATTAGTAGATATTTCTTGGTGAGTGAGCGAGAAGAACCTGTTACTAGCTGTTGCAATTTTTCTGTCAAATGCTCTTATGCTCATGCTGATATCCCCATATTTTGTATTGGACTCATAATCATTGTTTTCATTAGATTGTTTTGACTCATTCAGTGTCCTGCAGAGCCTGATTGTGTCCATTTTTTATGTATGATTGGGACCTCATTTGTACTTGTCTAGATTTTTAACAATTGTCTATTTTCCACCTTTTTTAGTCAAACTTTACAAAATTATGACACTGCTATTCGCATGCATGCTTTTGTTCAGGTTCTGCCATTAATGGGCCAATTGGGAAAGAGTGTGCAGATCTGTGGCCAAGAATTGCAAGTGCTGCCAATGCCATTGTTTGAGATATTTTTGGAGTTATCAATAGATTAATTTTGTGAAAACTAAAATATATTTAGGGGCAAACGAGTTAGCCATTGAGTTTTCTGCAATTTTGGAATGTGCCAGATTTGATTTTAAGAACAATACAATTTGGTCATAGTTTGTTATAGAAAACAATTGTTGGTGGCTTCTACCATGAGGGAGCAAGTAAGTCCCTCATGGTGAGGGAGTAAAAGTGAGCCCTTGGATTTATTGTTTAAATAATTGAATGGCTGAGATCTAAACTTGGTAATGGTAGAATAGGTAACAAAATAAATCAAAGTGACAATTTTGTCCCTACCATCTTCCCCACTGTCTGTCACTCCTTGTTTTTGCTCCTGAAATGTCTTGTTCCTCTTCTCCAAAATTAGAGTGGCATAAGATACGGCTCCAATCATGGATCCCAACTTGTTCTCCTGTTTCTTCTTGTGTTGAGGAGTTGTTTCTACTACTCCTAAACCCTTACACATTGTAAACTCTAGTCATGTTCCCCTTCTCCTACTTGCGGTGGATATTTGGGTTGCTGTGGTGGTTTTGTTCAACTTAATGATCTTTAACATCAATTATAACGAAGCTACCATGTATGTCTTTGCAATTACATAGATATCTAGATTATTCCTTAACATTAACTTGCTGGGTTCATTTCATCATCTTTTTTAGACTTTTAACTGTTTAACTTTTCTCTTTTACACAAAATAGAAATCTTTTTTATATGGTCAAAAATGGAAAGAAAACAAACTGTCTGGGGATGTGCAGGCGTGGATCAAGTTATGAGCCATGGTTGATTTGATTATTTTGAAGTTTCACTTTCACTTTCACTTTCAGTATCTTCCTCCAAAATAAAACCTTTTTTGTATATACGCCATATCTGATTACTTTAGGTAGAAAACAACAAAAAATAAAGACACGCTATCACCTTAATATGACATTCTCTTACCTTAAACACATCAACAGCATGGTCCCCAAAATATGGGTTCATAATATATATATAAAAATTTTTTTGGGGCAAATGAATATGGAGAGCATAACATTAGTATAATTTCAACTTTACATTTGGACAAGGCTTCCACAACAAGCCCAACTAGAGGGGGGTGGGGGGATGTTTCAGATGCAAAATAAGTAGAAACTCAAACTTTTTCACATGCTGTGTCTTCGTCTTCTTTTGAGGTTCAATGCAAAGTGTAAAGACTAAAGACAGACCAGAGACTTTATTGTAAAAGCAATATCTGTGTTTACTTACTAAAACCGGCCAACTTGGCTCCCTCACAGGTGAGGGACTTATTTGATCCCTCACCTAAGATGCCACCACAATTGTTTGGTACATTATGAAAATTAAATGATGCTGTAACCGGTGTATTGCTATGAAAAGGTTTTCTATTTTCCTTGCTGCTCCATGTTTTGTTGTACACAATGGCTCCGCTCACTGATTCAAAGAGAGAGGTTTCTTGTATTGATTTCCTGCTAGTAAATCTCTAGCTTGCCTAATTATAAGCATTCAAATCAACAATTAAAATGAACTATTAAACTTTATACATGTTTTGATACATGTCTTAACTGTGGTATTCTGGAAGACAATTGAGACTAATCCAATTAAAATTATATTATTTTATTTGGCTCTGCCGATTTGGATGTAATGGCAGGAATTGAATTGGAACCAAGGTTTTTAATACCTGCCCAGTCATTGAAACGATGAAGGCACTGGTTCAAGGTTCAATGGTCCAACTGTGGTTGAACCGATAATAATTAAATAATATTTTTTTAATTTTTAATATAAGATATTGAGTAATATTAATATAAATTTTAAATTTTTGTATTTTTTTTAACATTATAAAATACTTATTGAATTTTATGTAAATAAATTTTGTTTTAACTTAGGGAGTTATTTTGTGAATATGAAATCTCGTTGTAATCCTTCACTGTGAGCGCGTGTGTGCTATCTTAAAATTAGATGAGTCACCCGTCTAATTTTCTGTAGCTTTGTTTTTGCTTGCTGTACCTGCGAAAATATTTTCAAAGTTTTTTAAAATGTTGGTAAATATAATTTAACCCCCTTTCTTGTGTTAACTTTGGTTATTTCAGATGCCTCACTCTCTTCTCAAGAAAAAAAAATGTTTGTTGAACATTAAAATAGGGACAACAATACGTTGTCCCTTTGTTTTTTGATGTATTTTTGGAATGCGTGTTTATAAAGAAGATAAAAAGTAAGTGAAAGAAAAAACATATACGGTATTACATACGATGTCCAAAATTTGATGTTCAAATAACACAATTGCTACTCAAAAACTTGATTGAGAACTCTTTTAGCTTGATACACAAGCTGATGATTGCTCACAAAGCAAATCTCAATGATTTGAAGTTTTTCAATATGTTTATGATATGATACTGTTTTTAGCAAACAGTAAATGGTTTCTCAGAAGTATTCTATATTTTGACTATGATTTAGCTCTAAATAAATCTGCGTCTTATATAGATTTTCCTTTCATTTTCAGCTTGAAAAATAAGTTTGTCTTCCTAGACTCTGAATAAAATAATCATAATAACAGGTCAAAGTAATTGCTAGCTTATGCTTGCTCTACTTTGCATTAATATAACATAATCTATAAGTATGTTCGTGTGACGTGTGTATATCACGAGCATCAATGTTATATACCTTCCTTTTTCGTTAAGTTTTATGTTCAATTTTAATTTTAATATTATTAAAGAAATCAAAATTATACTTGGGAAAATCGATTAAGATACTAGCTTCCTTGGTTCTTAATCATACTATCAGACCTGCCAAATAAAAGTTCCAATGTGAATTCAACAAGTCCAACTTGGAAGGCTAGCTCAAGGACCTCAGCATTTGCCATCGACGCCATTGGCTCTCTCTCACTCATCACTTTACACGCTGTGTTCAAGTCCATGGCGCAAGGCTTCTGGGGGCAGTGGGTTCGATGTTTTAAAATGGGGGGTGCAAAATAAGAAAAACCCAGGTACTATATATAACTTTTCAAATCTTACGTAATGTTTGGTATTGGAATATTTTATTCCCAGGGAAATGTGAATGTGATTACATTGGAATAGGGTTTTCTAAAATTTATAACTATTCATTCATTAATTTTATTTCGCGAGAATTTTTAATATCTGGGAATAATTTTTTAAAACTTGTACCAAACATGAAACACATTTATTATATGTCTATATTTTCGAGAATATATATATATATTTTTTTGGTAAACTTATACCCAACTCTACCTGATACTGTGCAGATGCACACCCTGGTTACTATGTAGGTCCGCCCCTGCAGATTCTTATGGCAATCTCTGTTGTTTCATCTCAAAGTCTTCTCATCCTTCTGATGTTTGACAGTTCTTGTTACATTTAGCACAACACATGCTAGGACATGCTTAATTTACAGCAGCTATGACATATTCCTCTTCTTGCTTCAACCATGGTTGGATTTATGATGTCTTTGTGAGCTTCCATGGAGAAGATACTCGTTACAGTTTCACAGGCAACCTTTGCAATGCCTTGAATCAAAAGGGAATCAACACTTTCAAAGATGACATAAAGCTTAAGAAAGGAGAAGGGATTTCGCCAGCTCTTGTCAAAGCAATTGAAGAGTCTAGGATTGCCATCATTGTTTTCTCCGAAAACTATGCATCCTCGGCTTGGTGTCTTGATGAACTGGTCAAGATCATGGAGTGCATGAAAGAGAAAGGACAGTTGGTTCGGCCAGTTTTCTATGATGTTGATCCGTCTGATGTAAGGCATCAGAGAGGAAGTTTTGAGAGGTCACTGACCAGGCCAGGCCCGGCCCAACACCTGTTGAGACCTAAAGCGAACTTTGAGACGAGGCCTTTTAAAAATTAATAACAATATTTTATTAAAATTATCAATTTTTTATTTAAAGTTTATCTTTCGAGTTTTTTGGTATGCAAAATCATTTATTAAATTACTATATTTTTTTATGAACCATCATAATTACGGACTTTGACTCCCCAGTGACATCTCTGGTTATTTCGACCATTTGGACCGACTATGAGACTAATTTTCGATTGATTGCTTAGAGCATAGAATTAATCATTGGTTTTCGCAACCTCCCAACTAGAGTATCTACACCAAGATTACTATTTAGTAAATCACTATATATTAAATACTAACTAGTAAGTAAATATTTGTTTAAAAAATAAACAAAATATTACTTAACTATATAGTAACTACTAACTAGCAAGTAAATTTTTTTGAGGCCTAAAGCCCTTGCTTGGGTTGCTTGTCCCAAGGGCCGGCCCTGTCACTGACTAAGCATGAAGCAAAGGGCAAATTAATAAGAGTACGAAAATGGAGGAGTGCACTGTCAGAAGCAGCCAATTTAGCAGGATGGCATTTCAAAAATGGGTATAAATATCTATTAGCTTATAAGCTTTTGTCTCATGTTTAGTTATCGATCATATTGGTAGTTTTATGGGTAAATTATATTAAAGTTTTCTTTCAATTATTTGGCCTGTTTATTTCATTAGCATGTACTTTTCTGGCTTTGATCTTTAATATGTAGGATAAGGTTTGCAAAAGGGTATTTAGAGAAATTGATACCTTATGATCCAAAAGGCTTTGATCTTTAAATTGCATACATATATATATTATGCTTGAAATTGAAATAGCCCAAGTGACAATCTGAATAGTCCAGATTTAGCCACTCGGGCGGTGCATGGGTGCACCACTTTGATGGGTGATTCACCTCAGACAACACCTGAAAAATTGATATGTAATTAGAGAAATATTATAAGTAAGTTGTTCTTATGATCTATAGGCATAGCATGAAGTATGAACAGAACAAATCACTTGGAGTTATGTTATAATGTAGAAAATATCAGAGGAAGAAGTATTATTTTTAAATCAGAGGCTGAAACAAACTACAACATTTCCTTGCCAAATTTCGATATTAGAACAAAAAAAGAATTATGTTTGTTGAACACATATTGGGGACATCATATGATGTCCCCTTTGTTTTTTTGTAGTATTCTCGAAATACGTGTATACAAAGATGATGAAAGTAGGTGAGAGATAGAAACAAAAACATATGGTGTCACATACAGTATCTAAATTTTGTGTTCAAATAGCACAACTCGAGCAATGATAGTTGTACACAGATTTGATGTTCCAACATTGTATTTATATACTCATTCACATGTTTATTATTTTTTCTCTCTCATCACATGTATTTTACACCTTAAAGCAACCTACCACATATGATATCCACCAAAGATGTCCCAAAAGTGTGTACAATTATCGTTTTTGTAAAACAAATACAACATCAGTGGAAATATGATGAACTTTTACCTTAATAGAAAAAAAATAAAAACTGACAGTGGTACATGGTACGCATCATATATTTTTTTAGTATGAGAAAGTTTAAAGGGAGAGGAGACTACCCCAGGCCAGGTTATGTCACTAGCCTCAATGACTCAGTGTTACAAATCATATGTAAATATATCTTCATATTTTCCTGTCACTCATTCCATGCATACAATATTAATGAAAGGACTTGGATTTTTGTTATTAATTTAGCAGGTATGAGTTTGAGATTATTCAAAGCATTACTGAAGAAATCTCAAGCAGACTAAATCTTACCTCCTTACACATAGCAGATCATCCAGTTGGATTGAATTATAGAATGTCAGAAGTGGTGTCACATTTAGGAATCATGTCTAATGATGATGTCCGCATGTTTGGAATTTATGGAATTGGAGGAATTGGTAAAACAACAATTGCTCGAGCTGTGTATAACTCAATTGCTAGCAAGTTTGAAGTATCGAGTTTTCTTGCTGATGTAAGAGAAAATTCAATGAAATATGGTCTAGTACATCTGCAAGAGACCCTGCTACATCATTTGCTTGGAGAAAATAACAAGTTGGGTGATGTGAGCGTTGGAATTCCTATAATAGAAAGAAGGCTTCGCCGCAAGAAGGTTCTTTTGATTCTTGATGATGTGGATAATCTGCAACAATTGAGGTCATTGGCTGGAAGACATGATTGGTTTGGTTCTGGAAGTAGGATTATCATAACAACAAGAAATAAACATTTGCTAACTACTCATGGGGTTGAAAAAATATATCATGTGAAAGAACTAAATGACCATGAAGCTCTTCAACTATTTAGTTTGAATGCTTTTAAAAGAAAGGAGCCTGCTGCAGATTATGTGGAGATATCAACCCGTGTTGTGGAATATGCCAAAGGGCTTCCATTGGCTTTGAATGTAATAGGTTCTGATTTGTTTGGCAAAACAATCGAAGAATGGGAAAGTGCATTGAGGAAATATGAAACAATCCCAAGCAAAGAGGTTCTAGATGTACTCAAAGTAAGCTATGATAATTTGGATGATAATGAAAAGGAAATTTTCCTTGATATTTCATGTTTCTTCAAAGGAAATTTGAGGGAGGATGTAGAGAAGACACTAGATGCCTCCCATTTTTATTCAAAATATGGCATTGGGGTAGTTATTGACAAATCTCTAGTAACTATTGATGAAGCCAATGCAATTAAGATGCATGATCTTATACAAGACCTGGGTAAGGACATTGCTAGAAAGGATTCACCTGACCCTGGCAAACGCAGAAGACTATGGCATCACAATGATGTTCTTGAGGTCTTGACGAATAACACGGTGAGTATGAAGCTTTATTAATTTTTAGAGCAATCTTTCTTAAGCTTTTGAGATAGCATATGTGAAATTTCATTAATTTATACTCATTTGTCAATTAGTCACCTACATTGTTGCTTCTTGATGCTTGAATTTAAAAAGGGATCTGATACAATCGAAGGCATAATGTTGGACATGCCCAACATAGAACAAGAAGTTCAGTTAAAAGCCAACACCTTCGAAAAAATGAGAAGACTTAGAATCCTCATAGTTCGGAATGCACAAGTTTCAGGAGTCCCCAACTATCTGCCAGATAATTTGAGATTGCTTGAGTGGAACAAATATCCTTTACCATCTTTACCAGCTGATTTTCATCCAGAGACACTTGTTGTACTCAACTTGCACCTTAGACGCCTCCGTAACTTGTATCTATAAAATTCTGAGCACTAGCTATTCTTCTTGTCATGCAGAAGTTTGAGCATTTGACTTATATGAACTTCAGTGATTGTGACTCTCTAAGAAGACTACCTGATGTCTCTGCAACCCCAAATCTAACAAGACTTCTTGTTAATAATTGTCCAAATTTAGTTGGCATTCATGAATCTGTTGGACATCTTGGCAAACTAGTCACACTGAGTACAGAAGGATGCCCCAATCTCGAAGGCTTTCCACGTGGCATGAGATCAACATCTCTTGAATACCTTAATCTTGGGGACTGTTTTAGGATTCAGAATTTCCCAGATGTCTTTGCAGAAGTGAAAAACATGAAAAATATTGATATAGGAGGGACATCCATAAAAATGTTTCCAAACTCCATTGGAAAACTCAGTGGTCTTGAAGAGTTAGTATTGAAATCTTGCACAAGTTTTGAGGATCTACCTAGCAACACAGATATGTTTCAAAACATTGAAGACCTTAATGCAGATGGCTGTCCACAGCTTCCAAAACTTTTACGAAAATCATTACTGGATAGGACTGGTTGGCTTCCAAAGTTAAGTAGACTGACTCTAAAAAATTGTGATCTATCAGATGAAGATCTTGAGTTAATTCTCAGTTGTTTTCTACAATTAAAGTGGTTGATCCTATCAGATAACAACTTTGTGACCATCCCTGATAACATTGAAGACCTTTCCCACCTGCTGCTCCTTAATGTGGATAACTGCAAGCAGCTTAGAGATATATCAGTGCTTCCACCATACTTGCAATACATAGATGCAAGGAACTGCATATCATTGACCCCCCAATCATCAGATGTATTATTGAGTCAGGTTTATCTTTATCCTTTTTTCTCTTTCTTGAACTTCTATGTTGACATGTTCTAGAAGCTAAAAGTGAGCATTTTTATTTACTTAACAGGCATTTCATGAGGTCCAGTACATAGACATTGTGGTGCTCAGGACAAAAATTCCAAATTGGTTAGACCACTGTAGCAAAGGAGAGTCTGTGGCTTTCTGGGTTCGTCGAAAATTTCCGGTCATTGCTGTATTTTTTCTCTTAGATGGTGAAGATGAAAGGAAAATCAGTTATACATGTGAATTCCACTTGCTCATCAATGGCCTCCAAGTATTCCAAGGAAAAGGAGAGTTGCCAGTTGATCATTTATGGCTGTTTGATCTGTGAATTCACCTCACAGCCAGCGAGTGGCAGGGCCTCAATGAACAAATAAAGCCTGGTTGGAATCACGTGGAGATTTCATGTTCAGTCATGAATGAGGCAACAAATGTAGCTGTTAAATGCTGTGGAATTCATCTATACAAAGATAGAATGAACATCCACCATGTCTCCTTCATAAATCCTGATCTTCATGGTTCAAATATGGCCTATGACAACATAAATGGTAGTGAGGATATCTATGATGAAGTAAGAGAAGATGTTGATTTCCCAACAGTATTTGCTAAATATTTTGGTAAAACTATAGTGAAGTTGATGGAAAATCTTCAGTCTAGCACCAGACAAGGTGATGATGAGTATGACTATGACTATGATGAGGAATTGGAGCTAGACAGTGACATTGACAACCAGGACATGGAAGAGGAACCACATTCAGCTTCCATCAGTTACCAAGCCCCAGAAAGCAGTGAAATGGTGAATCTTGAGACAGAAACAGGTATGGTAAACAACAAAAACCCTGGGGGTAAAACAAAGGAGGGAGGGGCTGTCTTCGAGACCATATAAAATTAATGGCATTCTTTGTGACTAATTTTAATTGCACTGTCGTATTTCTAGGTCATTCAGCAGAAAAACAACTAGAACTGCTTGGTAAAAGAATCCGCGACGAAGAGCTAATGCTTATGAAGAAAGGAAAATTGAAGGAGAATGGGAAATCTTGTGCCAGTAAGCCTAAAATTTGGACTAGTTTGCAACTAAGCCAGGTGACCTTGTTAACCTTCTATCTTAACATTTCAGTTTTCATGCTCTCAGGAATCAAGTGCCATTGCATCAACAAGCAATAAAAAGGGAACACATTTGGGTGATAAAATCAGTTCTGGAAAACAAATCAAGGGTCCATCAGATATTCAGGTCTCAGAAAGTAGTGGCTTGACAAAAAGAAAACAGAAGTCATTTGATCAAGCTGAATCAAATGCAGAAGCCACATTTCAACTTAATTGTCACCAATCAATGCCAAATGCTGAAACCTACACAGGTATTGATGAGTCTAGCATAAATGAAGACAACATGGAAGCATTTTATGCTTTTGTTGAAGCAGAGACAAATTCTCAGTCATATCCCCAAAACACTGTATCTGTGAGAACTAGGCCTAGTGAAGCAACCCAGAAAGTATTAAGGATTCTGAGAGACTTTGTAACAAAAAAATTCTCTCTTTTATTGCAACCTGGACTTTCTGGATTGATGAATGATGTTCTAAAGTACCTCCTAAGTTTGCCTCCAGATGAAGGAGTTTCGCTGAGAACAAATTCAATAGTACTGCAACTTTCAGCCTGCTTTGCTCAGTGGAGTTTGGACTATGACAAAGCAAGCATTAAACTTGAGTCAGCAGCAGCAAACCTATCAAAAGCTGAGAAAGTGAAAGAGGAACTTGAAGCTAATGTTAAAGAGTTCCGGGAAGTGGAGATGATGGAGAAATCCTTATGTGATCAGTTGGCATGTTTACAGGAAAGGAAGAGAGTACTTGAAGAGCAACTCATTGCCATAAAAGCTGAGATTGCAGATTTTGCTACAAAGAGAGACACGGTTGTGAAGAGGAAGATAGAAGTGTTTGACAATGGAAGGTTGCTGAAAGCTGAAAAGGGTGATTTCATGAACCAATTGCCTAGGCTGAAAGCTAAGCAAGAATTTGCAAAGATAATGCAAGCTAATATTGAAGCAGAATGGTCTAAGCTTGGAGAGCAATTCATTGGGAGCGTCAATTTTGAAGAGTGGATGCAAAAGCCTTGACAAAATTCCAGGCCTTAGGTAACAAAGATGTAATGGTTATCAAAAGTTGGGACTCGTTAAGGAATCAATAAAAGAAAGTTTACACAGGTAATTGGTGTAGTTAATACTTGAAAAGTAAAATGCTTGGTTTTCCAATGAAAACTTGATATTCTTGATTCCTTAAAGAGTGCCCTAAGGACACTCGTTAGCATGACCCAAAGTTTAAACATTCATATTTTGTGTCCAAACTCCAAATTATGTTTTTATGTTTTACTTGAGAACCAGTCACAACAAACTTTGAAGCATCTATTATTATTATTTTTTTTTATATGCAAAGTTAGTGTGTTAATATTACTCCCTCCATTCCTTTTCTATGGTAATTTAAGGTTTCTACACACAGATTAAAAAAGCATTAATTTATTTATATTTGTACCAAATTACCCTTATTTATCGTATCATTGATATGTGTAGCGTATTTATGGCTGAATTTAAGTAGGGAAGGTTTAGTGTGTTTTCAATGTATTTTAATTTAATTTTATGATAAGGGTATAAATGGAAAAAAAATTGTCAAATATACATTGGGTTTATAAAAGATCCATTTTTTTGGAACAAAAACAAAAAGCTAAAATTACCATAGAAAAGGAACGGAGGGAGTAGTATTTTTGTTAGTGGGTGAGGTTTGATTTATAAGTTTTTGTCATTCATTATTTATTTCAATTGGTCAACAAAGAATGTTTTATAATCACTGAAGTGGAGTACATCTTGGCTCTTGGCAAAAATAGCTGATAAGCTAGCTTATAGCTGATAAACTAATTTTTAGCTGATAGCTGTTTGGTAAAATTAGCGGTTGAACTAACTTATAAATATAAAATAACATAAAAGGACATATTTATGATATATATGGTAAAATGGGAATTTCATTAAATGAAGGGTAAAAACGAGAGAAAAAGCAATAAGTTATAAGCTACTAGCCATAAGCTAAATAAATTAGCTTATGAAGAAAAGCTATAAGCTAATGAGATAAGCTTGTTTACCAAGCACCTCTATTTCAGTCAAACAAGCTTATAAGCTAGTCAAATAAACTATAAGCTAGCTTATTGGACTTACCAAACAAAGCCCTTATAGCTTGGATAGACAAGAAAACAATATCTTCAAAAGAGCCAATATTGAAAGTATAAGATAAATAAGCACCATAATATTTATTATAAAAGCTTTACGGGAGCTTTGGTGGCATAAGTATGGTGGGTTGCTTAAATATGATATGGCATAATGGGCTCATTTAAAGGGAGATAGACAATCCAGAGTGAGTTACTTAAATATTACCCATAGGAGATGTTAGAAGAAAGAAAAGAATAAAAGAAAAGTTTTTTTTTTATAAAAATGTTCACAGATTAAAGAGTTAAGATAAAATCAAAGTCTCTTCCTTTTCTTTCTCATATTTCAATTACAAGAATGATTTTTAAAATCGGATCAGATCAACCGGTTTGATCGGTTGGACTGAGTGTAAACCCCATTTTTCGTTAAGTACTTTTATGTCTGTTGTTTGGTTGCTCAAGCCTTAGGACTTAGCTTAGAGTTGTTGTCGAGGGCTAAGTGAGATTTCTAGGCTTAAGATCCCTTTCTTAAGCTTATGTCTTGTGACTGTCTGAGTCACAAGCACGGCCGTGCTGGACAGGGAGCACGACCGTGCTCTTTGGGTTAGCGCGTCTCGCTGACGCTAAGTTGAGCATGCCCGTGCTTAACAGAGATCACACCCATGCTCAACAGAGAACATGCCTGTGCTCGAAGGCAGACCGCACCTCGTAGGCGCTTAGTTGAGCACGACTATGCTCAACAAGGAGCATGATCGTGCTAAGGTCTGAGCCTTTAAATAGTTCGCTAGCAGCGAGGGTTACAAGTTAAACCCTCAATTTGACACTTTTAGGCAACCCTAAGTGTGACGGCAGCCTATCTCGTTCGTTCCCTTTGAACCCATTCGTTGTTTGGTGTTCCGTTCGTGTTTTAGAGAGTGGAGTCACTCGTTAAGTGCCAATCTAAAGGTAATAGTTCTTCCCTTTTTGTTTCCCTTTTCTTGTTCTTGAATTTGGGAACTGATTTGGTTCACCCTTTTGTGTTGGCCAAGGCTTGAGATCGTTCGTCGAGCCGTTCGAGGGAACCAGCTAGGATTTGCGTCTGTTAGCGGGAATTCTTCATACCAGGTATGGGGAGAAGGATAGTGTATACATTAGGCAAGGGGGTAGGGTAAGATGAGGGGTTTCCATAGCCCCATTATATTGTTAACTGTTATGAATGTTAAATGCTATCTTTGAATATGCCTAAACTGTTATCAATGCCTATAATTTGATTGATTAATTGGCATGCCTAGTTGTTATACTTGTAAAACTGTTCATGATGTGGTATGCCTTAATAATCTGTTTTATGCCATGAGCTTTGGTTGAATTGGAATGAGTATCTATATTATGAATGTTGTTGTTATGATACTGATGATGTTGATGATGTTGATTGGTTGAGTTATGTTGTTGTTATATTGAAATAGTTAATAAGACCCTGATTGAATTAATTGGACTCTTAATTAACATAACGGTTAAGGGATTAATTCCCTAATGTTTCATAAAATATGAACTGTTAGTGAGGGGTGAGGTTTGATGCCAACTGTGTAACATCTGTGTTTTAAGGCATTATTTATATGTTGGATAACTAAGTTTAAGACTTTGATTTAAGGCCTAATATGCATGTTTAGGTGTTGGAAACCTTGCATGGAAAGTACGAGATTAAGCGGTGTTGAATTGAATGAAAACGTGTTCTAGAGTTTCCGTTATACCGTCTAAAATGCCTAAGAATCCATAATAGGAAATTTATTTTTGTGGAAGACATTAGGTATTTTTGAGAGCTTGATCTTATTCCTTATGTGTAGAGGAGTCTATGTTTCAAATTTCAAGTCAATCGGACTTCAAACGAGCTCAGAACGCGATAAAACGTATGAATCGGGACTTGCTGGCAGCATGGGGCACTGAGCACTGGCCATTGGACACGTGTCATGCCACGATAGGCGGACGGAGGTGGTGCAAGCCCAGCCAGCGCTGAGCGCTGGGCGGCAGAAAAAGAAAAAAGAAAAAAAGAAGAAGAGTTTTTAAATGAGGAATTTTGTGGAACCTTGGAGAAAAATGGCAAAATAGATTTTTAGAAAGAGAGGGAGAGGAGAGAAAGAAAGAGGTAGAGACTTCTAGTGGAGATTCTGATGAATCCGTTCGTCCTATTGGAAAACTGATTATACCGTTGTGATCCTCGCGACTTCTACTTCATCATCCTACCTTTCTTTTCTTGGTTAGGCTAAGGTAAGTCTATGTTTTTATGTCGAAATACTGTCCGTGATAGTATTGAAGTTATCTCTCAATCCATTTATCGGTTTTCAATTCCGTCTTCAGATTTGAGCTACACATAACGTGTACTTCGTGAATATGTGTTCAGGTGAATTTTTGGAGCCCTAGAGGTAGGAGAACCTCACGAGGCAGATTTGAGGAGTTAAGAGCGAGCTCGTTTCGTTGCTTTAAAGCTAGCCTACGACATCTAAGGTGGGGGGAAAGAAGCCATCTAATGTCAGAAATGGCTAAGTAACATTTTATTCAATATCAGAGTAGGGCGACCTAAACCCTACTAGTGAGCGAGTAATTTACAATATCAATATCACATTGGGAATCACTTAGTGGTACCAATGATGATATTGAGATTGTAGATTTATCGCAGTTAGGTTAATTTTTATGATATCTGAGGTTATCTGATTTTACTGTTTTGAGTTGCTTGATGTGTGCTGTTTGGATTGATATGTTAATTGTGATTAATTATGTTTAATTTATTAATTTATTAATTTATTATTATTATAATATGATTATGCTTGATAACATGTACTGGCTGATAATGTATTATATTTGCCATAACATGCTTAGTTGTTTTCTAGGCAGTGATATTTGATATTTTGAGTGACGCATGTTGGGGAGTGTATGATTTATGATTTAGAAGTGCCTAACATAATTAATTAATATTTTATTATGATGAGACTGATGAGGTGATATTCATTGAGATATGCTATGAGATAGTGATGAAAGGTTAAGGCACTAGGGTATGACTTGGTATATGTCTGCGAGATCCATATAGATGCATGTTTTTTTATCACAGCTGTCTGTTTGGAACACACGAGGTCAGGAGTCCTCGCGGGACCATCCCAACTTAGATTTAAGCTATGCAGTTATAGTGTCATTGCTTTGCATGAGCACCCTACAGGGAATGGGGGTGTGCACCGGAGAAATTGTGCAGCTATAGTATCATTGCTTTGCATGAACATTCTCACCGCGGATGAGAGTGTGCACCGGTGTTTGGGGACGCGTCGCTTGGACAACTGACTAACATCTCTCAGTTGGCAAGGGATGTGTGACAGGATTGGTGGTGGCCACATCAGCATAAATTGCATGAGTGCGAAGGGTAGAGGATGATAACGTGTCTCGAGGATAATAGATAGTTTCTTATCCCCCTAACGTATCTGTGATGCATGTCTATATGCCTTTATTGTTTACATGTTACGTACCCTTTTCCTTTTATGATGATAGATGGTTTCTTATCCCCTTACTTCTTCTCTATGTATGTTTCTTTTATGTTTCTTTTGGTGATAAGTCTTAGGTGCTTATTGGCCCAAGCAAAGGAGGTGGTTGCCCTTATTTGTTGTTATGCTCATGCAACACGCATTGGAGTTGTTAGTTGGGGAAGATCAACATAGGGGAGGTCATCCTAGAGTACGGCGATCTGGCCGTCTGTGGGTGGTTTACCCAAGGTTTGGTGAACCGTGCGCCCCCGTGGTGGCGCATCCAAGGTATGGTGCATCAGCTATCATAGGGGTTCACCCATGGTTTGGTGGACTGCTGGTGTTGGTGTTTTTTGGCCAATGTGGATATGTAACTCCGAAGTTGCCTTTCTGAGATAGTTTGGATTCATATGCATAATGGAGTAGCGGAGTAGTGTTGCACCGCATAACATATTTGGTTGAAATAACATGTTGATGCATGTTGATGTGATTATTTTATGTTGATGTTATATGTTGTATATTGCTATGTCATGCTATGATGTATGTCCATCTTGCTTACTACTTCCATGCCGTTGTGTTTACATGTTTTCTTACTTCCCGTTTTCTCTGTTTCTGTTGTTGGCATGTATCTATTTATGCAGAGGATGGTGAGCAGCCAGTGGAGGAGTGACTCTGAGGAGCCGTGACTCGAGCTAGGATGTTTAGTTGTTTAAGTAGTTATAGTTGTTTTTAGTTTCAGTTTTTATTGTATTCTGTGGATTTTATTTCGGAATGGTTATACCAGCTCTGTATGTGATATCGGGATTGAGTTATGTTTATGCTTATGTTTTATGTTTATTCTATTTTAAAACTATGTTTCTTTCCGCGTTGAGATGTTACAATGTGGTACCTTTTATCCAGTCTTTATTTTATGAAATAAATGCATGTTTTTATATTACCTCTTTAAGTAAATGTTTTATATTAATATGCGGGGTAGAGGGTGTCACATTAAGAACCGGTTTGTCGTTTGATCCAACGAAGTTTTAAAGTTGTTCAATACAAGAACCGGCCAAGAATGCGACACCCCTCTTGGGGTCATCACATAGTTACCCAAATGCGGAAAATAAAATTTATTTCTTTTCTTTGACATACATAACCATATATATATATATATATATATATATATATATATATATATATATATATATATATATATATATATATATATATACACGTAAAGTACATCATACACTATACTGCATCATATTGTTTTCACATCTAGACCTTAATCCGTATAGGTTCTTAAAAGACCACAAAAAATAACATTATACATTATTCAAAACATAAAACTCCTTACTTCAAAAGTATGGCCCTTCAAAGCCAGACATACATCTTATACACCCATCTAAGGCCCTACTTAAGCTGGTCACTCTATAAGACACCTACTAAGAAGACTCCAGAGGTCATTCTTAAGATCCACAATTGCTTTAAAGGTCAGGCCTAAAGATCCTCGAACGCGCCAGGGGCATCTCTAGGTCCACCTATACTCAGATAGAATATAATCCACCAGCAGAAAGACCAACAAGAAAATATGCAAGAGTGAGATTCCAATATCTGGATTTAACACGACAACTACATGCCCTACATAAAAGAAAACGGATAAACATATACATTGTCATAACAACATAAACATTCATATCACAGTAAATAATTCATCCATGGGTTTCACACCCCAAACGTCATCATTTGAAAACTATGCATGAACCATTCATATACCTTATCTAAATTCATACTTAATCTTTGGAGTTTCAAACACCAAATAAATGAGCTGATCAGGCTCGATTGCTAAATAAGGAACGCATTAACGCCTTCTTGAATACCTTTCCATTAAGATATCCAGGTTCGCCTTCTGGAATACCTTGTCTACTAAGATACCCAGATTCGCCTTCGCCTTCGCCTTCTTGAATACCTTATCCTTTTAAGCTATCCAGATTAGACTTCATGAATACCTTATCTACTAAGATACCCAGATTCGCCTTCACCTTCGCCTTCTTGAACACCTTACCCTTTAAGTTATTCAGATTCGACTTCTGGAATATCTTCTCTCTTAAGATATCCAGATTCACGCCTTAGACTTGTCTACCAAATAAATGCATGTAAAACCGTTTGTTCCTAACACCTTAATTAGGATACCAAATCCAAAGAACACTATGTTCATAACGCCTTAAGAATACGCACACCATTTTTCGTTTTGTAAACTTGTTAAAATTCCCTTAAAACTCATTTTGTTCAAAACTCATTAATTTGAACTTGGAAACCTCATTTGAGACTAATTCTCAGTATTACTTACTTGTACCCTTTTTAAAAAGACATTCGTAAATATTGACGGAATTGTCCGTTGTTTGCTGTTTTAAAACGTTTTCAGGTCAAAATATCACTTTATGTCGTAAAACAATTTTTCCAACGCTGTAATAAAATTATTTTTGAAACTTTTTCTTTTAAAACATCATTTTCTAATATTTAGAAATTCCTTATGTGAAAATTTGCAGTGCTGAAATATTTTCACGGTTACGTCCTCACTGTAACTCATAAAACACTCTTACGCCATAAAATCCTTAAAATAATATTATTTCCAACTTTTTATCATTTTCCACTAACTAAATCCTAAGTAATATTATATTACTATGTCTCATCAATTTAAAACTCATCATCCCGTAAAAACTCCTTAACCACTTTTAACCGCATTAACAACTAAGCACTGACCACTACCAGGCTTTTCAATCCACAAACAACATTGAATCAATTAACCCAGGCAGATCATGCATCAAACACCATAATACATAACTGCAAATAAATAAACACAGATAAAATAGCACGACATAAAGTAGCACGACATAAAATAAATTAAACAAAATACCACAATCACAGATAATTAATACAGACCCACAACTTGATAGCATGTAGCCATCGGAAAAATCCCTTAGGCAATCCCCTCTTACCTCTTGAAGATTTTTCCTTACGACACTCGTCCGCCGACACTCCGGTTTCTTGATAGCACGCGTACACGATTCACACACAATCTCCTTCAACAAATCACATAACATAATTATCAATAAAAAACAAGCAATTAAAATCACCTATCCCCTATAGGTAAGTCACGGCCATGCTAGGGTTTAGTGACACAAAATTTCTAAAGTGCTTAAGTCTTTGGATTGATGATCCCTAATACTTAAGACATAGGATTAATGGTTTAACACAAAGAATTGAAATCAAATACTCCAATTCCTTTAAAACTCAGTTTCGGCCCTTAATAGAAACATGAGCTAGGGATTTTATTTAAACACAACCACTTGGATTCAACATACTTACATACTAGAAAGATGATATACAAGTTCACTTTCTTAGAAAAATAAGCAAAACCTCCTACATACACCCCTATATGGTTCGGCCTTGGGGAGAGAAATAGGGAGGAAGTTTTTGTTTAAATCATACTCTTGGATTATGATAGTAGAGATGATAACTAACTCATAGAAATTGATTTCATATTTTTAGGATTTTTCTATGATTTTCTAGAGAATTTCAAAGTTTCTAGATCTAGGAATTGAAAATGATGAACAAGGCATGGAATCGTGAAAATAATTGAAGAACATCACCATGATTGAGTAAGGAGAACAAGGTTTACCTCTTGAAGATCAAAAACAAATGAAGATCCAAGGACTTGCTTCACAAAATGATGATAGGAAAGCTTATGAACTTATGAGTTTTTGTGCTAAGTGTGAAATTGGAAGCAAATGAAGTCTTCTCATGTGTTTAAGAAGGGTGGGCTGCGCAAGTTTGGAGGGCCAAGGAGAAAGGAGGTGGCTTCATTAAGGACCTATGTGCAATTACTTTGAAGGACTAATTTGCAAAATTCCAAAAGTCTAAGGACTAATTTGCAATTTCCTTATAGTTTGTCATTATGAGGCCATGGGCATCATAAATGCATTCACATGGGTGAGTCACCTTGTGTGACTCATTGGTATTATCCTTTAGCAGCTCCCGGAAATCCCGTATTCAGCTCCGTCGCTTACCCGATTAATATATCACCCGGATAAAATATATTATTTCACTTTTAGTGAAATATTTCAAAATAAACAAAAATGTTGGAAATTAAATAAAAACCTTAAGTGTTTCGTTCACGAGTCAAAATTAGGTCTTCTGATCAGTATAAATATACTGTCAGTAAAAATCACAGACCGGGTTTCGCCTGACTTTTCAACCTAAATTTTAATCGTAACTTTCTACCGTTAAGTAGAGTGTAAATAAGGTTTTGGTTTAATTAAATGAATTTTCTAAGTCTCAGATAAAAAATATAAATGTAATTATATAAATTTATGATATTAGAAAACGGAAAAACCGAGACCTTACTTTCACAAGAAAGTATATAGAAAGATTTTATCGATCTGAAAAGAATATAAGAATATCTTGTGCATAATAGATTCTCTAATAGTTTCATGGATGTAAATATGTAGGATCAGTACACATTTACAAACTCGAATCTAATAAAGCTCCTTCTTTCACCAGAATTTTTATTAACAAAACTCTAAATGAATAACAGTCCGACAAGAATTTAGACTGGATCGCTTCTACGTACCAAAGGTAAAAGTGAGTAGATCACGTCTCATCAAGAAACTTCTTTTAATAAGAAAGTATCTATCCTAAACAACAGCAAGATAGTTCAAGCAGATGGAATCGACAGTAACTGACATAGCAGTCGGGATTGAAACAATCAAATGATACAGTAATGAACAGTTTCACACAAACCCTCGACATAAAATAAAAATAAAAATAAATATGCGTCGCACCCGAATTGTAAAGTATATTTAAGATATTACCATCTAGATCGCAATCATCTTCAGCGCCCATCAAAGTGTAAATTCTCCCCTTCGTAGTCGGTTTATTTGTCTCGGTGTTGTTGACATTAGACCTACGGTTCGGTAATCTACAATCTTTTGCTAAGTGTCCCACTTGATTGCAGTTGTAACACTTAACTCCTTGTATTGGACAGGTATCAGTCATGTGGTTTGGATCTCCACATCGGTAACATCTTCTGATTTGGCCTTGGTTTTGGTTCTTCTGGCCTCCACTTCCCGATTCAGAATTGTTAGGACGATATTGTTGTTGATCCTGGTTATTTCCCGGTGGTCGAGAATAAGGTTCATTCTGTGCTTGTATTCCCTTTTGGTTCTGGAATTGACCCTTTGATCTATCCGGTCCTCTTACAGTTCCTTTGTTGTCCTTTTCCTTCCTCATTAGCTCTACTTTTCTACACTAAATCACAGATCGGGTTTCACCTGACTTTTCAACCTAAATTTTAATCGTAACTTTCTACCGTTAAGTAGAGTGTAAATAAGGTTTCGGTTTAATTAAATAAATTTTCTAAATCTCAGATAAAAATATAAACGTAATTATATAAATTTCTGATATTAGAAAATGGAAAAACTCGGGGTGTTACAAAGAACCCGGAAAACCGGTGTTGAACCGGGCAAATCGGTAAAAACCGGTTCAACCCCAGTTTGCTGTCTCGTATTAAACTGTGAACCAGTACCTTCACCTGTTCAATGATTGATCCGATTTTAAAAATATTGCTTACAAGTTACAAAACTTAGCAAAATGAGATGAGAAATGAGTTTTTGCCTTTTTGGCCATAAAAACTCTCTTGTATCTTTGTTGCCGAAAATCAACTTATAAGAAGCTGTAGCCTCTCACTGTTATTTATCGTTGAAACTTCAAAGACATAAATATAAATATCATCTTAAAACCAGGCAAGGTACGTTGAGAAAGATTGATCAACGGTCAAAGAAATAAATAAAAATTAAAAGTTAAAACCATTAATTAACAACAATAAAAGAGAATAAAAAGAAATGTAATAAAATAAAGGAGTTTTTTTTTTTTTTTATAACAAAGGAATAGAAATTTAACTAACAAGATTAGGAGGGGGAGTCCCCCCTAAATCTTTCCTAATGAGTAGCATGACAACGAGATCCGAACCCACGGATATCCATCCGAATATATCCCAACTTTGATGGAGAAAACCGGTTTTGACTGGGGATTGGGGATACCCGCCCCGCCTTGACCCTGAATCTGCCATGTTGTTTACGTAATTATAATAATATCCTTATATATCTATGTAGGCCATTAGATTTGTTTATACGCCAGTTTTCAAAGCAATAAAAAAAAAAGTGCAGCAGCCAACCAATTTGATGAAAATTAAAGCAATAAATTTTCAAATAAATAATTTGGGAGCAATTTTATTTTAACTTTTTTAATTCAAAAACTTTATAATAATGTAAATTTCGTAGAAGGCTTCTTGAAGAAACATTCCTGTAGATATGGCACCTATAAAACTTTCTTGCAATTGGGGCTAGATATATATAGACATTATAGATTATAGATATAGATATTATAGATTATAGATATTATATATATTGCATATTTTTTTAACAAATTTTAAAAATATTTATAATTTATATTATATTATATATTATATTTAAGACATTTCGTTATTTGTGTATTTTTAGTTGTGATCATAAATATATTTTACCTGCCTACTAATTGAATTATGGTATCATTGAGCTTTTCTTATTATTATTTTTTGAAAGAATTGTTTTTTCTTTTTTTAATTTTTAAAAAAATATAAAAGTCAAGTTGAAAATGAGACCTTTAATGATCCTCAATTCCCGAAAACAGAATAGCCGCTTCATTTCCTAAAAAATTGCAATAGCATGAATAGGAGTAATAGCAAGCACGGTGCTATTTTCCAATGTGTCTCATCATCTTCTTCGCTGCTTCATCTTATTAGTGGACATCCACTATAAATTTGAGCTAATGCTTATGAAGAAAGGAAATGTGAAGGTGAATAGAAATCTTGTGCCCAGAAGCGTAAAATCTTAGCCATTTGACCTTGTTAATCTTTTATCTTACCATTTCAGTTTTCATGCTCTCAGGAATCAAGTGCCATTGCATCAACAAGCAATAATAAGGGAACGCAGTTGGGTGATAATATTCAGATATGGAAGCATTTTATGCGTCTGTTGAAGCAGAGACAAATTCTCAGTCATATCCCCAAAACACTGTACCTGTGAGAACTATGCCAAGTGAAGAAACCCAGAAAGCATTACGGATTCTGAGAGATTTTGTCACAAAAAAATTCTCTCTTTTGTTGCACCCTGGACGTTGTAGATTGATGAAAGATGTTCTGTATTACCTCCTCAATTTGCCTCCAGATGAAGGAGTTTCACTGAAAACAAATTCTATAATACTGCAACTTTCAAGCAGCTTTGCTCAGTGGAGTTTGGACTATGATAAAGCAAGCATTAAACTTAGCTCAACAGCAGCAGACAAATCAAAAGCAGAGAAAGTGAAAGAGGAACTTGAAGCTAATGTTAAAGAGTTCCGGGAAGTGGAGATGATGGAGAAATCTTTATGTGATCAGTTGGCATGTTTACAGGAAAGGAAGAGAGTACTTGAAGAGCAACTCATTGCCATAAATGCTGAGATTGCAGATTTTGCAGCGAAGAGAGACACGGTTGTGAAGAGGAAGATAGAAGTGTTTGACAATGGAAGGTTGCTAAATACTGAAAAGGGTGATTTGACGAACAAAGTCCCAAGGATGAGAGCTAAGCAGCAATTCGCAAAGACAATACAAGCCAATATTGAAACAGAATGGTCAAAGCTTGGAAAACAATTCATTGGGAGTGTCAGTCTTGAAGAGTGGATGCAAAAGCCGTGACAATATTCCAAGTCTTAGTTAACAAAGATGCTATTGTAATGAAAAGTTCTAATATTCATATTTTGTGTCTCCAAATTAGGTTTTTATGTTTTACTCGAGAACCAGTAACAGCAAACTTTGATGCATCTATTTATACGCACAATACAGTGATATGGCAGGAACAGGATCTACAGAAACAAACACTTCCATGGTTTTAGATGTTATACTGATCTAACTTGGTCATGTTAGAAATTTGTATTGAGGGAGTATCAATATCTAAAATAAAATTTACATAGGAAGAGTTAGTTGTACAATGAAGTTTCAAAATAAGGTAGGTCAATGTGGTATTCTAAACTCAAGGGAGTGTTTCTGCATGATTATAGGGGAGCTCAAAGTTACAAGTTTTGTCATCCATTGTTTCATCTGTTTTGCATTTTAAAGAATACTAACCTAAAACTTTTTCCTTTCAACTCTTTCCAATTGTCCACACTAAATCTGTTTCACCCAAATTTCAATAATTCCATCCCTCTCCTGTGGTCAACAAAGTTTTACAATCACTGAATTACATCTTAGAGCTTGGATAGACAAGAAAATATCTTTCTCTTTTTTTTAAAGAAAGGTGACGTTATGTCACCATAATTTATTCATAAAAGGAAGAAAAACAAAAGAAAACAAAATCATGGGGACATAAACCAAAACTCATTGTTGTCATGTGAATTTGTGACTCAGCCGAATAGCAGAATTAACCGAGCTACACGTTTCGATTTCCTTAAGATCAAGCGAAAGACATCAAGGGAGAAAATCTGACCCTCGGTTATGGGTTCTCAAACTACTAAAGAAAGCGTTTGGTTGAAGGGTAAACTAAAAAGCTAAAGGCTAAGTAACAAAGAAGGTAAATTTACTTGAAGGTAAAGAAAGCAATAAGCAAAAGCTGTAAAGAATTGAAACAAGAAAGCAATAAAATGCGTAAGAGAAATTAAGCATAAAAGCTTGTTTTTGGATTGATTGTGTTGTCCGTTACAATTTGTACAAATGCTATTTATAGGCAAAGCTAATCCTCACTATAGCTAACCCCATTGGCTAACATCCCTAAATCCATGCAACTATCCATGTTTGGTAACCACGATCCTTAACTACCCAAACCACTCTTGCGGCAACGACTATCTTCAAAGAGTTGTGTTCCTATTTTCCAGGCACGTTCCTTGGCATCCCGTTAACAACTAAACTTAAAGCTTCAACTCTTCTGAGTGTAACATCCCTAGCTGCTCTACGAATTGACGACTGTCCCCACAGACCAACACGGGTCTTTTCATGCTTTGTCTTCACTCACACACTTCCTAGGAAAACTTCCCATGAGGTCACCGATCCTAGAATTGGTCCAAGTCAAACACGCTTAACTGTGACACCCGAGGCTGACGAGGGCGGGAAGTGGTCACCGGTGCAAGATGGCACAGACAAGGAGCGGCTCCTGGCAGATTTCTAAGCGGAGGAACACATGAATGAACCGATTACACACCAGAATGAGAGGGATCCTGAGATTGTGTAGGTATGGGACTATACAGTAGATGATGACTTATATGAATTGATTGGTACTACCTATACTAACAAGATGCATCTTCTTTTCAGAAGCCCATCACTTAAGAACTCCACAGTTAAGCATGCTTGACTTGGAGAAATTTTGGGATGGGTGACCTCCTGGAAGCATGTGAGTGAGGGCAAAAGCACGCTGAAGGACCCGTATTGGTTTGTGGGGACAGTCGTCCATTCATAAAGCAGCCTGAGATGTTACACTGAGCACTTTAAATGTGTGCTGCAACTGCTTCTATCCATTATCCTCATTTTTAGGTCCAACTGCATGGCCTGCCGCAAGCTGATCTCCATCGTTCGGTTGACCAAAAATACTTGGACTTTAATCAAGCCCATTAGTTTAAGGCCCAACCCAGTCATATATCCATCCGAACCTTTTCCATTCGACATCGGCTATCCATTTCATCAGCTATCCTTCCAAGCTAATCAGCTATCAGCATTGACAAGCCTCTAGCTTATCTAGTTTTACAGCTAGAAAGGCTAAGGTTTCTATGCCATTTGTGCGATTTAACCTTGCTAATTACCCAAATTTGGCTTCTTTGTCCCTAAGCAATGTTTTTGAGTCTCTTAGATAAGTTTTAGGATTTTTTGGTTAATTTGGAGTCAATAAAGCATTTTAATGGTACTTTTTATTTTTCAAGTTAAAAGTGAAGCTCAAGAAAGCTAGGAAACTTGAAGAAAACAAGCTTAAAGGCAAAAAGACAGATTCGCCTCGCGAATAAGGGCTCGCCTCGCGAGCCAGATGAGCAAACTGAGCAGGAAAAAGCCAACATTCAGCCTCGTCTCGTGAGCGAGACACAGGAAAACTGAAGATCATTCAGGCTCACGTCGTGAGAATTCAAAATCAGACTAGAGCCAAAACTAAGGGCTCGCCTCGTGAGCACGCACAGACCCAGCCCACTATAAATAGTTTGTTTTGGTGCAGATTGAGTAGTTGTTTCCGGAGACCTAATCCTAGTTTCTTTGGAGCTGCGTCTCCCATTGTTTTACACAGTTGTCTCTTAGTTTCTTCTTGTTAGGATGATTTCTTTTTTCTCTTTCGTTGCTACTGTAACTATGAGGAGCTAATCCTCTTTTATGAGGAAATGATGAAGCCACCCTTGATGGCATAGCTAATTCCAATGTGATGTTTTCTTATTCCCTCATCTCAATTCTTGTTTCTTAACTCTGTTTTAATTGTGTTAATCAAAAGGGCTCTTGGTTAACTAGTCTAGTGTGTTGAGACCGGAAGGAGATTCGTGCTTAGGACTTGGGTTAGGAACACACTAATTGAGTACGGCTAGGAATAAAGTAGGATATTGGTGCAACCACGATAGGGAACAAAAACTTAATCGAATCTAACAGTGGGTTACCGGATCAGAAGATAGGTAATTTGCATGTTTAGGTACGTCTTATTGAACATCGGAAGAGACTTTAGGATAATTGAGGGGTCCCGGTTGGCAAATAAATTGAACATAGAGATAAGAGAATAATCACTTGGGTAGCTTGCATGATGGGGTAGGTGGATTCGTGACCTTAGAAGCTTTAGCTTAATTTGATTCTCATCGTTATCTGTTTGCGTCTTTTAGTTGTTATTTGATAAAAATTGATTTGTTATTGATAATTCTCTCTCTTCTCAACCAATTGCTCTTGTTGACTTGGTCAAACTGGTTTGAATTCCCTTAAATTTTGTTGTAATTTGTCTTCCAATCCCTGAGTTTGACCTCGGTAATTACTTGCCATGTTTTATTACTTGTTTTGATCCGATATACTGCCGGAGTCCCATCAAGTTTTTGGCGCCGTTGCCAGGGATTGGCACAACCAATTTTCCTAAATTTTAGGAAAATAAATTCTTTTTGAATAAGAATTTTTTTTCTTCTAATTTTTTGCATTTTTATCTCTTTAAACTTCTTTGATCTCACTTGGCCTTGCCGTGTTTTTGTTGTATGCGAGGTACCGTTCCACCAGAAGGCTTGCTATACGACCCTAAGATTCGTAGGACTGAGAAGAGGTCGAGGAAGGAACTAAGAGAGAAAAGGAGACTTGAAGCAATCCAATCCATCAATCTTGAAGGGATAGCAGAAGAAAATCCTCCGGCTTACAAGCCTCTTTATGAGTACAATCTTCCTAACTTGGATGATTGTGCATCTACTGTTGTTAGGGCCTCCCATCACGGCCAATTCTTTTGAGATCAAGACGTCAGACACCAAGATCCTCACAGGCATATCGCTCACTTTTTGGAGATATGCAACATTATGAAGACTCCAGGAGTTTCAGATGATGCCTTTCGTTTGCGACTATTCCCTTTCTCTCTTCGGGATAGGGCACACGATTGGCTAGATTTGAATTTGGGTTGTGGTAGCATCACTACTTCGGAGGAGATGTCTTAGAAATTCCTCACAAGATTCTTTCCTCCTCAAAAAAGCGGCACAATTGAAAATAGCCATTACTTCCTTCAAGCAACATGATGATGAGACTTACAATGAAGCTTGGTAGAGGTATAATATGCTATTGAGGAGATGTCCTTCTTCCCATTTTGACTTGGTAACAAAGGTTCAACACTTCTTCAATGAGTTGAAATGCCACTGCAAAATGAATTGTGATACCGCAGCTGGCGGTTCTTTCTCTTGCAAGTCAGCGGAGGATGCATGGGCATTATTAGAGATGTCAAGGAATGAGTACAATCATAATATGCATCAACCTACTAGTGCACCTCTTCAAAATTCTTCTGGACTTAGTGCAACATCAACTGACGCAATTCTTGAGCAGAACACACTTTTGAAGAAACAGAATGAGGCACTTACTAGCAAGATGAAGGTGAATGTAGTGCGTGAAGGATTGCTTCCGGGGTGTGACTTTTGTAATGGTGATCACGATAGTGCATATTGTCCGGGTAACTTTTCTCAGGAGCATGTGGACTCATGTCACAATTTTTATGACACAGTGCCACAACACATTGATTATCGGAGGAACAGGCAGTATAACTACCATCAGGGGCATAATTGGAATATCAGGAGAGACCATCCGGGTTTTTCTTGGAGCAATATTAGTGATGGCTTGACCGAGCAACCACATGCTTCCGGGGTGTGACTTTTGTAAATGGTGATCACGATAGTGCAGATTGTCCGGGTAACTTTTCTCAGGAGCATGTGGACTCATGTCACAATTTTTATGACACAGTGCCACAATGCAATGATTATCGGAGGAATAGGCAGTATAACTACCATCAGGGGCAGAATTGGAATATCAGGAGAGACCATCCGGGTTTTTCTTGGAGCAATACTAGTGATGGTTTGACCGAGCAACAACAACAGCATCAAAGACAGAACTACGTAATTCACTAGCACAGCACCCAACATGCTCTCCCTTAACCTACTCAATTGCAAATCACAGATGGTGGGAAGCAGACTTGGGAACTGGAATTTGAGGAATTAGCTAGTCAAACTAGCACAGCCATTGAAAAGCTGACATTGCACACTGATACTTCCATTGATAAGCTAGCAACTCACACTTGGTCGGCAATCCAACACTTGGAAACACAGGTAGCTCAGCTAGCAAAACAGATGAATGAGCGTCCTCCAGGAACGTTTTCAGGTAACACAGAGAATAACCCCAAGGCCCAATGCAATGCCATATCTATAAGAAGTGGTAAAGTGTTGGACAAAAGGGGAATCCTTTGAAGACTAATGAAGATCAAATTCTAGAGGTGCCATATGTGGAAGCAGAGCAAGCTAAGGAATAGGTGGTGAGTGAGAAGGCGTCGGAGCAAGAGGGGAGATTGAAATTAGTAGATGAAGAATTCCGAAGGAAAAAGTGGGTTGAAGCCAAAGATCTTCCATCTTACATGAAGGTACCTTATCCAGAAAAAGACTCGGCAAGCCAATGCAAGATCGAAAGCAATCCTCAAAGTTTCTGATATCTTCCGCGATCTTCAAATTAATATTCCTTTTGTGGAAGCCCTGGAGCTAATGCCATCCTATGCTAAATTCATGAAGAAACTTCTTTCCAAGAAGCAAAAGATAATGGATGAGGAAACGATTACTTTGATCGAGGAGTGTAGTGCAATTCTTCAACGAAAGCTACCTCCTAAGTTGAAGGATCCGGGGTCTTTTAGTATACCATGCACCATCAGGGAGATGACATTTGGGAAGGCATTGTGTGATTTAGGGACAAGCATCAACTTGATGCCCCTATCTATGATGAGGAAGCTTGGCATTCAAGAGGCCAAGGGGATGATGATGCAACTCCAAATAGCGGATCGTTCTATTAAATACCCCTATGGGGAGGTGGAAGACTTGTTGGTACAGGTTGACAAGTTAATCTTTCCGGCGGATTTTGTGGTGCTAGACATGGATGAAGATGCCGAGATCCCTCTCATATTGGGTATGCCATTCTTGCATACCGGAAAAGCACTCATTAATGTGCAACTAGGCAAGCTCACACTTCGGGTGCAAGATGAAAAAGTGGAATTTGATGTCTTTGAAGCTATGAAGCCTCTGATAGAGAAAGATAGTTGCTATAGTGTGGATGGGGTGGAACCTCTTGTCAAATCAACTTCCATATATGAATCACATGGTTCAACACTAGATAAGGTGTTGGTAAAATCCCACACTTTTGAGGATGACCGGGAAAAGGATGAACCGACACACTTGGGGCATAAAGATGAGTTGCCAAGATCTATTATGGGTTACCCAAGCAAGTTGGAGGAGAAGCCGCAAGAGCAACATGATTCACTCACTAAGGGAGCTGGTGCAAAAAGGAAGCTAGATCCAATTAAGCTCAATGAAATCCGCTTGAGAGCTCATGAGGAAGATCGAGTTAAAAAAGGGTAACCTGAGGTGGTACATTATGATTCATTCGTCCTTGGAAAAAGGGGAATAGGAAAAAAGGTATGCCTCCCCAATTTTGAGAAGAAGTTGTTTCCAGACCAATTGAAGTATTGTTGGCAAGTGAAAGTTAGGAAGAAAACAACTCACTCCAGTGGTGCCTTTAAGAAAAATCGTCAGGATTCCAGTGACACATTTGATGCTAATGGCCAAAGGTTAAAACTCTTTGTGGAAGAAGGAATTGGAGGCCATCATGATGAGTTTGCAGTGACTTAGCCCTTTAGGGCTATGACCGTCAGGCTCGGAACGTTAAACAAGTGCTTCTTGGGAGGCAACCCAAGGTTTATATCCTTTGTTGCATCTAAAAAGAGTCATAAAAATACAAAGTGTCTGCATGTAGGGTACTTTTGTTTAGAAAAAATTAGCATTAGGAAGCATATAGGACTTAGATTGCATGTAAACAGGGGCAGATTTTTGTCTCTGGCTCGCCCCGCAAGCAGAGGTTCGCCCCGCGAGAGAGAGACCCCAATTATGGGAAGTTTCTGTCTCACCCCATGGGAAGCTGGTAGCCCCGCGAGACAGAGGGACCAACATCTGAGGTCCTCTGCTGTGCCCCGTAAGGTGCTTCACGCCTCGCGAATGGGGATAAAAAAGAAGAAGGTATAGTTGGTTTTGTTGCCTCGGTTCGTCTGGCCTTCTAATCCTGGGGACCAGGATCCTAATCCAGAGGGGGGGCGAGTCCGAGGCAAAGATTTGATGATTTTCAGGTGGGATGAAACTCCAAAGGAAGAGAGCCACAAAGACTAGTGAAGGGAAGGAAGAGAATGAAGAGAGGAAGAGCATCAACGAAAGTTTGGGGTCCGCTTAGACCCCTTGAGATAACAATTTCTAAACCTTACTCTTTTTCTTTTCTTTTGCTTTTCTTTTCTTTAATTGGTCATGTACATAAATAAGTTGATAGAGTAGTGTTGGTAAGTTATTGTGGATTGAATTTAAGGAAACTTAGTTTGAATGCATGAGTTTTGTTGAAAATAATATTGATGAACCCCTCTCGATGTTTTGAAAGTTTAAATTCCCTTGTGAAAATTGAAAGCATGAACTTAGACTATTTTTTTTTGTGATTGCATGATTTATAATAAGTTTGGGGTGAAGGGGTGCACACTCTAGGAATTGTATCTCGGTCAAACAATTTGTGAAAATGTCCGGGGTGAGGATTTGAGCCTTCAACATTATTTGAATTGAGTGAATCACGTTAAGTCGCATTTTCCAGGATTTGCTTGAATCTCTTCATGGTTTGCATATTTATATGTTTGCATCATATGATTTAGGCATTTTTCTTTGAATTAACTACTTGCCCTAAATGAATCAACCTTGATGCATGTTCCCTAGTTAACCACATTGAGCCTTAAAGCCTTTTGTTCTTAATAACCTTACAATACAAGCCATAAATCCGGAAAAAACCATGTTAACCCAATCCTACGATTTAGGAGAGTATGGAATTTTTAGCAATGTATGTGTTGTTTAGAAATTAAGTTTGGGGTGGCTACAAGTTTGTCATGATTTTGGTTAAGAAAAAGAAAAAGCAAAAAGGTTGAAGCCAAAGGGCTTCAGAATGAAAACGAATGAAAAAATTGCAAAAATGCCAAAAAGGACAAAGTGAAAAAGAAGTATGAAAAGGAAAAGGGTTGTAGCCACCAAAAGTAAGAAAAATAAATGAGAGTAAGATCAACAAGTATAACGCAAAAATTCCATGCTCTCATAAATCTTAGTGACTTAGCCTTGGTCCTTTTCATATCCCGCCTTGAGCCAGGCCACATTAGAACCTTGAAAAGTCCTTTTGATGATGCATACATGTTTTTGTGGGAACTTTGTTGAGTTGAAAATCAAATTCAAGGAAAGTGCGCTTAATTGTGAAAATGAGTGAGAATTGCTAACATAGACAAATGAGTGAATGAGTGAAATACTAAATACCCTTGTGAGGAAGGCAATTGTTTGAAATTGGTGATCTTCCTTTTGTGTGTATGTTGGATCCCTTGCTTAGAGTAATGATTGCATTGATAGTGAATTTCTCTTTGATTCAAAAGTAGATGCATGTGGGGGTTACTATAATGAATAATGGGAGGGGGACATCAATTTGAAAAAGGAATTGTAACAAGTGCATCAAAGCTCGGTTAAATTTGATTGAGTCCATGAAGCTTACCTAGTCTTGTGTCTTTTTTATTTTAGTTTGCTTAGGGACAAGCAAAGTTTAAGTTTGGGGTATTTTGATAACCATCTAGCTTATCTAGTTTTACAGCTAGAAATGCTAAGGTTTCTATTTCATTTATGCGATTTAACCTCGCTAATTACCCAAATTTGGCTTATTTTGTCCCTATGCAACGTTTTGAGTCTCTTAGATAAGTTTTAGGTTTTTTTGGTTAATTTTGAGTCAATAAAGTATTTTAATGCTACTTTTATTTTCAGGTTAAAAGTGAAGCTCAAGGAAGCTAGGAAACTTGAAGAAAACAAGCTTAAAGGCAAAAAGGCAGATCTCATCATTATATGTTAGTGTCTTTTAGTTGTTATTTGATAAAAATTGATTTGTTATTGATAATTCTCTCTCTTCTCAACCAATTGCTCTTGTTGACTTGGTCAAACTGGTTTGAATTCCCTTAAATTTTGGTATAATTGGTCTTTCAATCCTTGAGTTCGACCTCGGTAATTACTTGCCGTGTTTTATTACTTGCTTCGATTTGGTACACTTGCTGGAGTCCCATTAGCTAATTTATTTTAATTTTTTGGTGACAACACTCATGCAAAGGAAACAAGAATCATTTAAATCTAACATTACATTTTATATTCTTTGTCAGATTATACTTCTTAGGTTTAGACATAACCACCATGAAATCAGTATCAACTTCAACAACATTATTATTATAGAGGCAAGTAAGTAACCGATTCTCACACAACAAAGATAATAGATCCACTAAACATGGTGTAGTTAATCGATTCACACATAGGGGCATTTAGGTAAAATACGCCCTTTAGAGGTAACCGATTCACTAACTTAGGTAGGTAACCGATTCACTACATAGGAGCATTTAGGAAAAATACGCATCCATAATTTTTTAAAGAAAATTTCATTTAACCGCGTAAATCGGGTAGTATGGGTCAGTGAGGTACCTCATCAATGAGCCACCTAGTTCACTACTTCACCCTAGAATTCGCCTAAAAGAAAACCTCACTCTCTTATCTCTTTGTCGCGGAAAGCCCGAAAATCAACTTATAAAAAGCTAGCCTCACACCTTTTTTTTTTTTGTTTTGTTTTGTTTTTTTTGTTTTTATCACTTAGCATTCTAACTTCTAAGACATAAGTATCATCTTAAAACCAAGAAAGGCACTTGAGAAAGATTGATCAACGGTCAAAGAAATATGAAAACAATTTAATAGAATCAAAATCATTAATTAACACCATAAAAGAGAAAAAAAGTAATAAAATAAAATATAATAAAGGAGATTTTTTTTTAAGTTGCAAAAAATTAAATCGTAATAAATGCTGAATTTAGAGGGTGTTTGAGAAAGATTGTTTTTTTGAGTTTCAGCTGTTTTTGTTTTGTTTTTTAAAAAAAAACTGTTTTGTAAGAAGATGCTCATGTTTGGGTCAATAGCTTAAGTTTCAAAAAAGATTTTCCCTCTTTAAAAATGCTATTTTGAAACAAGCTAGGAGAGAGGACGATTACTTGGAAACACTTTTATTTCTTCCCTGTAGCCGCATGTGTTATGGTGTCATATCTTTGTGCTTGTCACATGCATCCTTGCTTCAACTTCATCCTTTTCTATTTTGTTTCTTATTTTCTTCTTCTTTTTCTATATGTGTGTGAAGATATTTGATTCTTTCAAATTGTGAGATTTTGGAAACACACCTTTATTTTGATGACAAGATATAAAAAAAAAAATCTAATGTTAAAAAACAATATTATAAACAAATATTTTCATACCTTTTTCGTAATTTACTATTAAGAGTGATTATTTTTGCACCACCCAAACGAAATATATTATCTTAAAATCGCTTTTCAGCAAACATACCCAAACAAAAACAGATTCTGATTATAATCGATTATCAGCATAATCTATTTTTTTGCAGTTTTCCCAAAGACACTCTTAAAATACTAAAATTATTTTGAATAAATTTCAAATAAAATTTTCAAAATATGCACATATATATTTATATATCATTTTTCTAAAAACTTTTAAAAATATTATTATTTATAGCTTATATTTAAGACTTTTCGTAATTTGCATATTTTAGTTGAAATCATAAATATATTTTACCCGCCTACTAAATTTTTGGTAGGAATCCACCATAATAAGGATCTTTAGCTCCCCTAGGGTCCACAGAGTATCCCGCAAGCTTGTCCCAGTTTAGGTTATTCGCCCCTCTCAAAAGATGTGTTCTACGGAATTCAAACTCAGGTCTTCTCTCACAAGTTCAGCCTGCGGAACAAACTTAGCCATGCCATGGGTATCTACCTACTAATTGAATTAAGGTATCAAAGGTCGTTTTTAAAAAATAAATAAAAAATAAATAAAATTAAAAGTGAAGTTAAAAAGGTGAACTTTAAGGCAAAACTAATTGATTGGTCCCTTAAGTTTAATTTTTTTTTCAATTTGGTCCCTTAAATTTATTTTGTGCCAAATTAGTCCCATAAGTTAGGTTCGGGTGACAAACTTAGTCCTTTTTTCCCTTTCCTCCAAAATCGATCCTGACTGGCACAACCAAGCCTACCTGGCACTCCCATTCTTCCTCCTACCTGTTTGTATCCGTTGGAGGGTTCAACGGTGTAACACTCCGATTTTTCGGCTTTCTAATATCGGGAATAATTATATAAATGATTATATTCTTATCCGAGATTTAGAAAATGACTTTAGATAAACTAAGGTCATTTCCCTGTCACATTTATTTTTATAAGGATACGGGGAAATTTTGGAATGAAAATTCAGACGGAAACCGGTCTGCGTTTTCTGGGTTTTCACTAACAGTAAGTTTTTACTGATCAGAAACCCTAATTTCGACTCTTGAATGAAATTATTAGGTTTTATATTTTGCCCCGAATGATTTTCCATATTTTGGAAAAATTTGTTAGGAATGAAATACTATTATTTTATTCGGATGTAATCGTTAAGAAAACGCGTAAAAACCTAAGTCGGAGGATAAGTCCGGCAAACGGCGGAGTCGATTATGGAGCTAAGATATTAGGAGAGGTCGATGTAGCAGAGAGGACAAGGAATCCGGCCTCAAATTTTATTGATCGGGAATTTTCAAGTGAAATAATATACATTTTGTGGGCGTTATATTCAATCGGGTAAACGACGGAGCCAATTACGGGAGTTTCAGGACTCGATAAGTGGATAAACCCTATGTTCTCTTATAAATGAGTCATCCCTGTAGGGGGATTAGTGTGGCTTAAGGTTATGTTGGCAATTTTTAATAATTGCATTTTGATCCTTAAACTTTCTATTAATTGCATTTTGGTCCCTAAACTAATTTCCATGATACACTAAGTGAAGTGGGCCAAATTCTTGCCATTCAAACCCAATAAGGGCTGCACCCAAAAGGCTCAATTTCATGTCCAAGGATTCATTTCCATGAAGAAATTCTAGTCATAAATTTTTACCTATGTTTTCAATATGCCTTAAATGATTTTCAAGTGCAAAATTAATTGGGCTTGGGCTTTCTAGGCCCAAAATTTCGAAAGGCCCATGGCCTTGGTGGTTTGCTCATAAATTCTAGAGGCCATTTGAAGACTCTAGATTATTCTCTCACTTTTTACACTATTCATTCTTCTTCTCCATTTCTCTTTTTCTCTTAAGCTTCCATAAGCTTGATTTGTGAAGCAACATGGTGATTCCTTGCCCATTTTCAAATTCCAAGAGGTGATTCATGTTCCTTATCATCTCTAAGCTATTGTTCTTTAATTTCATTTCTTGTTTTAGAGACTTTTTCATGATGTTCACCTTAGTTACTCTTAACTTTGTTAAATCATAGAAAAATCCTAAAAATATGAAACCAATTTCTATATTCCTATTATCATCACTTCTATCATAATCCAAGAGTATGTTGAAAACCAAAATTTCCTCCCCACACTTCTTGCCAAGGCCGAATCATGTTGGTGGTGTTGGAGGAAGATTTTGTTCATTTCCTTTATAAGTGATCTTATATACTATCTTTCTAGTATGTACTCATGTTGAATCCAAGTTAGTTCATCAAACAAAAATCCCTAGCTTCATGTAATCATCTTGGCCGAACCTAGGTCTTTGAATGTTTAGAAGTTTTTGATTCAAACTTTGTTGATTAATCACTAATCCATTGTCTTAAGTACTTAGGATCATTAATCCAATGACTTAGGCAATTCTAGAAATTTTTAGCCACTAACCCTAAGGAGGCCGTGACCCATTATAGAGAATTAGGTGTCTTAATTGTTTGATTAGTAATTGTTTGGTTGTGGTTTTTAAAGGTTAAGTGACTTTGTGTTGTACGTGAAACCGGATCGGCGACAAATTCGAGAGGTAAGGGGAGCTCACCTGAGGGATTTTTCTCAATACCTAGATGTGACTATTGTGTGGTCTGTATTATTTATCTGTGGTGGTTGTTTACTTTGGTTAAAGTTGTGTTATTTTTATTTGTGATTGTTTATCTGCATTTAATTGTTTATCTGCAATGATATATTATAATATTGTGATGCATGATCTGCCTGGGAATATTACCGTGTCATTGTTGTGGATTGTTGTTTGAGAAGCCTAACAGTGGTCAGTGCCCAATCAATTAATTAGATAAAAGCTTTGAGAAACTTCGTAAATTATATTCAATGTTTTAATGGTAAAATATTGGAATATAATATTAATGGAAAATATTTATTTGGGAAAAATAAGGAATATTGAAAAATATTATTATTTTAATGATTTATCGGTGTAAGAGTGAATTATGAGTCACAGTGAGGACGTAACCATGAAATTATTTTTGTACTGCTGATTTTTAAAAAATTATTTTATGAAATTAATTTTCAAAAATAACTTAAATATGATTTTAGAAAATTATTTAAGTGGAAAAAGCTAATATTTGGCTTAAATGACTTTTAAAATGCTAATAGACGGCAATTTGGAAAAATACCGATGGCAAGAAATTCTAAAGCGGCAGTACGTGTTTTAAAAAACTTTGAGCCTCAAGTGACCATCTTTTCTGAAAGTTAAATTTTAACTAGTGATTTTATTTCCCATTTGAAATGATTTTCCGAAATCAAGTTGAACTCAACTGTGTTAAAAGTGGTTTTGAACTTAGTAACTGAGACGTCGGGGTACTAAGGTTCGTGTTGTGTTATGGACTTGGTGTCCCTTGGACTTTGAGGTCCTGTAGACTGGGTGTCTACTGTAGACTTGGTGTCTACTGTGTTAAAACATTTAAGATGTTTTCTATTACCACGAACCTATGGCTGGTGCATCGGTCTAGGGGTTTCGTGATTGAGCACTCGGACTTTGAGGTCCTGTGTTATTAATGAAGGTTTCAAGATATTTAAAACTATATATGATTATTCGTAAGCCATTTTGAGCTTCGGCAAGGAAAGATTGACACAAAGAAAAGTGTCATAAACAAAGTGTTTTTGCATGCATTTGGCAGACGTGCCCGTTATGTTCTGGCTGCGTGCCTTGTTTCCTGTCTGCGTGCCTTATGTTCTGGCTGCTTGCCTTGTGTTCTGACTGCGTGCCTATGGCTGTGTGCCTTTGCCTTGTATGGTTATCGAACCTGATTAACTCACCACGGTTGGGATATCTCATGAGATTAAGTGCGATTTGTAGATGATGTATATGAAGTGTTCATGCATAAGTTTTCAAACGATGATGTTTGGGGTGTGAAACCCATTGATCAACTATTGCCTTGTTATGAATGCTTATGTTTTTATGAAAATGTATATGTGTATGTTTTCTGTTATGTCTCACATGTAGCTATTGTGTTAAATCCACATATTGGCATCTCACCCTTACAAATATATCAGGTTTATTCTACATTACGGTAGTACTTTGATACACTAGTACGGATGAAGCGAAGGTCAATGTGACTTCACTACTTTAATTGTGTATCATGTTTCTAGAGCTTTCCGTTAAAGAAATTTTTACATCCGAATTTTCTGCCTTAAAATAAATTAATTTTCTGAAAGCAACCAGTAAATTAAAGTTTTCTTTTCCGCAATGAGTTAATCATGTAATAACCCAAGGGGGGTGTTACAAATGGTACCTTCTTCCCCCTTTTAAGAAAATCTAGGGTTCATGATTTGGGACCAAATTCCCATCTTCTTCTCCCCCCCCCCCCCCCCCCCCCAACTAAGCAAATCTAGGGTTCCTGCATTGAGACCAAATTTGTCACCAACAATGGCTTCCTGTATGTCTGCAATTCGCGATTTCTGTAACTACAATGGCTGTGTGAGCCAAATTTGTTCTCTAAGCATGGATTATGCATGTTCCTCCGTGAGTAGCAGTTGTGGAGCGCGTATGTGGGCACCTCTTTGCGAATGTGGTGACAGAGTCGTTTTGTGCACAGCAGGAACAACAAGAAATTTTGGGAAGAGATTTTGGGCTTGTAGACACTATGTGGTAAGTAAAGCTGCCAAACATGTGTTTTTTAGGGGTATTTTGTCTCCTGTTTTAACTTTAATTTCTGTTTTGTTGTGTTTTTCCATAATGGCAGGAGGAGGTGCAATTTTTTTCAGTGGTTTTTGGATAATGGAACTAATGAGAATGACTTGATAATGGCGAGGCAGCAGAGGAAGATTGTGTCAATGCAGGCTCAGTTTGGATAATGTAACTAATGAGAATTACTTACATTCTGCTGTGTGCATCAAATGTCTAATGTTAATGTTAGGTAATGGAAAGTAGGTAATTAGGTGATGTAGAGGTTTGTTTGGTTATTTTGGATTGTGAGGGAGTTAGCTGTTATGAGAAAGTATTTTTGTTGTATTGGGATGGTTGTAATGGGATGCTTGTACTCATGACAGCTGTTATCAATGAAATTAAATGTTATGGAAAATGATCCAAAAATGGTTGTGTTTCTGTCTTTCAAATAACAGATCATGGAAATGGTGAACTAGAAGGACCAAAGTTAATCAAAAAAGGACATAAGTCAATCCATTCCATAATATAAGTCAATGCATAAATCTAACAAAAAAGGACATTAGTCTATTACATCAAACCAAAACAAGGCCTATTACATAAAAAAACCAATAGTTTCAAGTCTATAACATAAAAAAAACCAGGCCTATTACATAAAATACAAAATAAATCCTTAAAGTACTAGCTATCCACAAAACAAGGCCTAAGTTTTGTCTGGCACATCTGCTTCCTTTCTTTTTGGAGTAAGCTTCTTCCTCAGAGGCCGAATTTAAGTAGGGGCTAAGGCTGGTGCAGAGACTGGGCCCTGGTTGTTGCAGCAGATTGGGCCATTGGTGCAGGTGGTTGAGTGGCAGCTGGTGCAGCAGATTGGGCAGCTGGCTGAGTGGCAGGTAGTCCCTTCTTCATCCTTGTTCTTGGTGCAGCAGATTGAACATCTGGCTAAGTGGCAGCTGCTGTAGCATCTATCCCAGTTTGGGCTGCAACAGCTGGTTGAGTTTGGCCTGCAGCAGCTAGCACAGATTGTTGTTGGACCTACAGACTTCCAGATGGACCTTTGCAGCTACCCTTCTTATGTCCAGGTTGACCACACTTTGAGCACTTATTTGCCCAACCTCTTCTGCTCATCTTGTGAGTTCCTTCTTTAAGCTTCTCATCTACATCCTTGATCCTTGATCTCTTGGGCCTTCCTGGAGGCCTCTTAAGGGGAGGTGGCAATATGTCAGAAAATTGGGTAGATTGGCACATGTTTTGTCCATTGGTTGGGTAGATGATGGGCTCATAACATGCTTGGTAAGCCTCTTTCCTAAAATATGTGGGCATGCTGTCCTCCACAATATGGTTCATCTTATTCATGCATGCCAATGCATGAGAACAGGGAATACCAGTGAGTTGCCATTTTCTACATGCACAGTCCTTCATCTCCAGATTCACTGAAAATTCGTCCCCTGACTGATTGATATGCCTAACCTCAAATATGTTCTCCCCAGCCATCCTGTAAAATCAAGCAGAAAAACATCAAATTTGTAATGAAACCTACAATAATACATACAACATGACACACTGACATAATATACTTACCTAACCAACCACCATCCAGTTTCCTCTAGCTCCTTCTCTAGCCTTTTCTTTATTCATGGTAACACACTGCCATTCTAGCTTGAAATCTTCAATCTGTTTGATACCCATCTCTCCATCAAATACACCTTGATTTCTTCCAGCATTGTAACTATTGGCTTGGACCTTGGATCAACAATCACACTATTGAAGGTCTGTGACATGTTGTTTACTAGGACATCACACTTGGAATCAAATGAGAATCTTGATTTGCTCTAAAATCTGGGTGGAATCTTCAACAAATCCTTGTAAGCTTCTTCATTGACCTTCCTCATTTCCCTCATTTCTCTTTCCCAAGTCTGTGGATAGGTTACTTTTGTTACCCTCCACATAATTTCTTTCAGTTGTTTTCCTGGTTGCTTCTTCCTGAAATTGTTGTAGAGGTGTCTCACACAGAACCTCTGTTCAACCCCTAGCAGCAAATCATCCATATCAGGAAATAAACCCTTGTATTAACATGAACCAAAATACAGTTAGAGACGTAGGTGTATGGGACCAAACTAAAACTTACTAAAAACTAATGGGACTAGATTGAAACTTACTGAAATCTAATGAGACCAAACTGAAACTTAAAGGATGTAGATTGTTACCTTTTGTTGGTCAGAAATGAAGGTGTATGTGCTGCAGACTGTCCTCCCACCCAAGTCATTCACTAAAAGTTCTAAGAACCAGCTTCAGGAGTCCTTGGTCTCACCCTCAACCACTGCCATTGCAATGGGCAGCATCTGGTCATTTGGGTCTCTACCAACAGCTGCCAGGGTCATCACCCCCTTGACCAGCTCCCTCTACTCCTTCAGTTGATTATACAGTTAACTTCACAGTTGAATTTGGATTTGCCCTTAGTAGCTCATGACAGTAGTCATATATAGCCTACCAAGTCTATTGCTGCCTTCCTTGCCCTGTAGGCCTTTGATTTAGTGATACCTGCATTCCATTTCTCATATGCCTTGTCAACTATATCCATGATCTTGATCTTAGGATTCTCTCTTACACCAGAGTACAACTTCTGTCCAAGCCATCTGGAACTTAGGAACCTAACCCGATACTCCCTACTGCATGTGTGAGTGTCAACCAGATGTCTCAGCTACCATGTATCTTCATAAGGCAGCTTAGCACAATATAGAAACCACTCACACCCATCTTTGCATCCAACACGAACTCTTCTCTTGTCATTCTTTTGAAATTTCAAATTCCTCCCATTATGAATTGCATAGGTTACTACAACATCTCTGAACTCTTATCTGGTTTGAGAAAACTGTCCCCAATTGCCATTTGTAATCAGTCATCTTCCTTGGCATCTTGAATGAATCATATTTAACCATGGGCCTTCTTCCATCTTCATCAGAATCCAAGTCCTCCCCACTGTCTAGCTGTTTTGATGCATATTCATCATCAGACAGGCCCCTCACATGTTGATTAATTGATGCCTCAGCCTGTGGATCAAAGGAGAGTGAGTCATTGTCAGATGGGTCATCCTCAACATACACGCCATCTGGAACTTCTTTAGTTTTTATGGCTGGCCTCCCTCTACTTTTGTTCTTAGATGGACCACGACCCCTTCTCTTGTTCCCAGCTCCAACCTCTGCAGCTTCAGGAGCTTCAATCCCAACCCCTGCACCTTCATTCACATTCTCCACACCTTCATTCACATCCTCCACACCAACCCATGCACCTTCATTGACATGCTCCACACTAACCTCATCACCTGCATTCCCCTCCTCAAAGTAACCATTGTCACCAGCTTCATCATCTGAGTCTCCAAACCTCCACCTCAATGCACTGTCCTCACTTTCATTTCCATCACCCACATTCTCTTCAACAACGTTTTCCTCATTCACATTCTCATCAACCACATTTTCTTCAACTTGAACACATGGACCTTTATTGTTACCAAAACCCTCAATGTGGTCATCCAGACCCACATCATCAGCAGGGGGTGATGTTTCAGTCTGTTTATCCACACCATCAACAGGGTGTGATGTTGCCATATCACTTTGAGCCTTTGGAGGACTTTTGATGATATCAGGTTGTGACATTGGGTGGATAAGAAACAAAATTGCCTTCCCATGTGCCTTGGCCAATGTCACCAATTCCATGGAACCAGAGTCATCCACAAGCAGTTCGAGGTCACCATCCTTCCTATACCACATACTGAGAACTTCCGGGTAACCCATATCCCTAATTAATTGTAAAATCTCCCAATAGCTCCACTTATCAGGGTCACACTTCCAAGTTGATAAGAATCCATGATACATAGTCCTTTCTAGATTAGTAAAGTATCCCCGTGGTGAAATTCAACAATAAAATAATCATCCATCACTGCATGTTAACAATAGCATAGAGACATATCAAACAAAATTCAGACATGAACCTAAATCCAAACAAAATCAAACAGAGACAAAACAATAAACAAGTGTTCAGCATACAACTAAAAACACAAAGCAAAATCAACCAGAGATAAAAACTGAGACAACCCTAACCCACACATTCAGAAACCCCTGTACCACAATCAAATAAACGTCCAAATCCATACCCATAATACACTAACTCGTACAACAACTGAAAAAACCATAAAACCCAACGAAGACACCCTAAAACTCAAATCATTGTACATTACAAAACATGGGAACTATAACGAACGAACAAACTTGATAGAAAACGTACCTTTGCACCTATTAGTCACCTAGTAGTCTTCTTCGGGCTGTCGTCGCAGTACTGCACTCCAACAATCAGACTTTCATCAACGGAACTTGGAACCCTAGCGCTCTGATCAAGTTCACGCAGATGGTTTGCTAACTGAGTGAAGTAATGCCGAGTTCCCTCCAAATACCCAAATTGCTATGTTTGGAGAAAGATGAAGGGACACCCAAGTGAAACGACGTTGTTTTGGATGCCAACTGAGTGACTAAGTCACGTAGTAGAGAGAACGGGAGTGCCAAGTAGGCTTGGTTGTGCCAGTTAGGATCGATTCTAGAGGAAAGGGAAAAAAAAGGATTAAGTTTGTCACCCGAACCTAACTTATGAGACTAATTTGCTGAACTTTAATGATCCTCAATTCTCGGTAATAGAATTCTCGTTATATTTCCTAAAAAATTGCAATTGCATAAATAGGCTTTATTTTCCAATGTATCTCATCATCTTCTTTGATGCTTCATCGTATTAGTGTCATCCACTATAATTTTGAGCTAATGCTTATAAAAATCTTGTGGCCGGAAGCATAAAATTTGGACTTGTTTGCATCTTAGCCATTTGACCTTGTTAATCTTCTATCTTACCATTTGAAACTTGGTTATCTGTCTGTCACTTAGCTAAGGCGAAAAACGAGCTATTTCATTGATAACGATTCTGTCAGCCGCAAGCAACTTGAGGTTCTACGTTCCATTGTTGAATGCCTCGAAATCTGTCTTAGCAATAATGCTGATTTTCTTCCAAGCTGCTCTGCTTCATCTTCCCCCGTGAGTTGTTATGAAAAATGTGTTCTGGTTGGTAACGATCGCACTCCTTCCAACTATTTCGGACTGTTTTGTCTACTGTTTAACATCTGTGGTGCCATTAGTGGACTTTTGTTTGGTGATATTCATACTTTGTTTTTCTTCTTCTTTTCCAAGTTCATAAACCTTTTCCGTTAGGGAATTAGTTTATTTTATCAGTAGTTGTGTTTTGTCCTCCTCTATCCTTAAGATAGTGTAGTTTTATCTCTTTCTGTGTTTTAGTTACTACTCTGTCCTTCTGACAGTGTAGTTTTCTTTTTCTATATTAGTTTTTCCTTTTTGAATAGGTTTACTTTTAGGTCTCTGTAGATAGAGGTTAAAAAAAAAAAACCTTTTATCTTACCATTTCAGTTTTCATGCTCTAAAGTGCCATTGCATCATGAATTAACCAAATATTTGCAGCAAAGAGAGACACGGTTGTGAAGAGGAAGATATAAGTGTTTGATAGTGGAAGGTTGTTGAAAGCTGAAAAGGGTGATTTGATGAACAAAGTGCCAAGGATGAAAGCTAAGAAGGAATTTTCAAAGATAATATAAGCTAATATTGAAGCAGAGTGGTGTATGCTTGGAGAGCAATTCATTGGGGGCATCAGTTTGAAGAGTGGATGGAAAAGCCTTGACAAAATTCCATGTCTTAGGTAACAGATGTAATGGTTATCAAAATTTTTAATATTCATATTTTGTGTGTCCAAACTCCAAATTACTTTTTTATGTTTTACTCAAGAACCAGTCACAATTACAAACTTTAAAGCATCTATTTATATGCACAGTACAGTATAACTGGAACAGGATCTACAGAAACAAACACTTGTATAGTTTTGGATGTTATACTGATCTCACTCGGTCATGTTAGAAATTTGCATTGTAGGAGTGTCAATATCTAAAATAAAATTTACATAGGAAGAGGCATCTGTACGATGAAATTCAAAATAACGAATGGAGGAAAGGGGAATGATTTTTTAATTAGACATTGTATTTGATTGAAAGAAGAGGAGGGGAGTGATGTTAATGGACGGTAGGGGAAATGACATTTTTTATGTTGAGAAATGCTAAAAACATACTCTTTATCACACTCATTTTAACACACTCTTTATTATTGAGTGGATTTCATGTAAGACTAAGAAATGCTAAAACACACTTTTTATCACACTTCTCTTTAACACACTCTATTATTGGGTGAATTTCATGTGAGAGCCACTAAAACACATGGTCATACATAAAATTCCTCCAATAATAGAGGGCGTGTTAAGAGAAGTGTGATGAAGAGTGTGATATTAACGTTGCCCTTTCATGTTTGGTTCAGGAGGGGAGGGGAGTGACTTTAAAACTAATATACCTTAATACCCTTATATAAATTTAGAATTCAAAAAACATAAGCAAGGATGTTTTAGTCAATCCATTCAAAATGATTTAAATCCCCTCCCCTTCCCTCAAAATTCCCCAAAATTGAAAGGGGACCAAAATAGAGTGGGGAGGGATTTTGCTCCCCTCCCCTCCAAAAAGATTGAATCAAACAATAAAAGCTTATAAAATTTTCTCCCCCTCCCCTTCCCTCCATTTCCCTCCAACCAAACGCCATGCTAGTGTTTCTCTTCCCCTCCTCCAATTGGAATTCCATATTTGATATTCCTTTTCAATTAGTGTTAGGGAAATGATCCCAGGTTCAATAATCCCATACATTTTATACATGCATAATTATATCTCCTTACAATTGCGGACATGTCAAGCATAACTTCACCGGTCTATGTAACACTCCAATTTTTATCACTTTCTTATATCTGTAGATATATTTAAATGTGGATATTTTATCCGAGACCTAGAAAATAATTTTGGCTAAAACAAAATCAATTCTAAATCATATTTAATAGAATGAAGTTCCAGTTAAATTTTTGGGTTGAAACTCAGACGAAAACCAGTCTGTGTTTTTCCTGTCAGTAGGAATTTACTGATCAAAGAGCCTAATTTTGACTTGTGAACGAAAAATTAATGACTTTTACTCTGATCCCAAGTGAAAGGAGTTATTTCGAAATTTTTCGAAATAATTAGCAGAGGAAGTTTGAGACGGGTAAATAATAGAACAGAGATGATAAAAGTGATTGATGGGATTCATGAAAATTGATCACATTATAACTTTTTACTTATAATTACACTTAGATATATATTATTATATTACTAAAACCCATTATTTACACCTAATCTAAACAAACATGTCCTTAAAATATCAAACAAACCCCCTCCCTTAAGTACCCTGTACCCTGTACCCGGCGCCCCTTCCCCCCTCTCACACTCTCACTTTTCTCTTTTCTTCTTGCCAAAAACTTAGCCTTCAAGTTAATCTTTTGTGAGCTAAACTTTGTGCAAGAAACTCATCCAAGATTCATCAAGTGGTCAACACATCCAACCTTCCTCCATTTACGGTAATAACAAGATCTTGCTCTCCTCTTATTATTTTCCTTACAATCATATTACCCATTATAATGAACTTGATTTAGTTGAAAACCCATTTGCTATTTTCATGGTCTTGAGTTATTGTTGCTTCAAACATATTAAACTAAACCCATCTCATGATCTTATGGTCTTTGTTAATGTTGTTTTAGTTGTTTGAGCAAAATGAAAATCCCAAACCCTCTCTCCCAATGAAAACATGGGTAAGAGAAAATATTTAACACTATTGGGAACTTTAAACAAGCCTCATTTAATATGATCAACTAAGAAAATTCTTGAAACCCAATCATCCAACTGTTTTCAAATTCCTTTTAAACATGCCTCATTTTAATATTTGTTTATATGCCTGTTTTCAAAGCAATAAAAAAATGTGCAGCAGCCAACCAATTTGATGAAAATCATAGCAATAAATTTTCAAATAAATAATTTGGGAGCAATTTTATTTTAATTTTTTTTAATTCAAAAACTTTATAATAATGGAAATTTCGTAGAAGGCTTCTTGAAGAAGCATTCAGTCTATAGATGCGACATCTGTAAAACTTTCCTGTAAATAGGGATAGATATATATAGATATTATAGATTATAGATATTATATATATTTCATATTTTTTTAACAAATTTTAAAAATATTTATAATTTGTATCATATTATATATTATATTTAAGACATTTCGTTATTTGCGTATTTTTAGTTGTGATCATAAATATATTTTACCTGCCTACTAATTGAATTATGGTATCATTGACCTTTTTTTATTATTTTTTTTGAAAGAATTGTTTTTTCTTTTTTTTAATTTTTAAAAAAATATAAGAGTCAAGTTGAAAATGAGACCTTTAATGATCCTCAATACCCGAAAACAGAATAGCCGCTTCATTTCCTAAAAAATTGCAATAGCATAAATAGGAGTAATAGCAAGCACGGTGCTTTATTTTCCAATGTGTCTCATCATCTTCTTCGCTGCTTCATCTTATTAGTGGACATCCACTATAAATTTGAGCTAATGCTTATGAAGAAAGGAAATGTGAAGGTGAATAGAAATCTTGTGCCCAGAAGCGTAAAATCTTAGCCATTTGACCTTGTTAATCTTTTATCTTACCATTTCAGTTTTCATGCTCTCAGGAATCAAGTGCCATTGCATCAACAAGCAATAATAAGGGAACGCAGTTGGGTGATAATATTCAGATATGGAAGCATTTTATGCGTCTGTTGAAGCAGAGACAAATTCTCAGTCATATCCCCAAAACACTGTACCTGTGAGAACTATGCCAAGTGAAGAAACCCAGAAAGCATTACGGATTCTGAGAGATTTTGTCACAAAAAAATTCTCTCTTTTGTTGCACCCTGGACGTTGTAGATTGATGAAAGATGTTCTGTATTACCTCCTCAATTTGCCTCCAGATGAAGGAGTTTCACTGAAAACAAATTCAATAATACTGCAACTTTCAAGCAGCTTTGCTCAGTGGAGTTTGGACTATGATAAAGCAAGCATTAAACTTAGCTCAACAGCAGCAGACAAATCAAAAGCAGAGAAAGTGAAAGAGGAACTTGAAGCTAATGTTAAAGAGTTCCGGGAAGTGGAGATGATGGAGAAATCTTTATGTGATCAGTTGGCATGTTTACAGGAAAGGAAGAGAGTACTTGAAGAGCAACTCATTGCCATAAATGCTGAGATTGCAGATTTTGCAGCGAAGAGAGACACGGTTGTGAAGAGGAAGATAGAAGTGTTTGACAATGGAAGGTTGCTAAATACTGAAAAGGGTGATTTGACGAACAAAGTCCCAAGGATGAGAGCTAAGCAGCAATTCGCAAAGACAATACAAGCCAATATTGAAACAGAATGGTCAAAGCTTGGAAAACAATTCATTGGGAGTGTCAGTCTTGAAGAGTGGATGCAAAAGCCTTGACAATATTCCAAGTCTTAGTTAACAAAGATGCAACTGTTATGAAAAGTTTTAATATTCATATTCTGTGTCTCCAAATTAGGTTTTTATGTTTTACTCGAGAACCAGTAAAGCAAACTTTGATGCATCTATTTATACGCACAATACAGTGATATGGCAGGAACAGGATCTACAGAAACAAACACTTCCATGGTTTTAGATGTTATACTGATCTAACTTGGTCATGTTAGAAATTTGTATTGAGGGAGTATCAATATCTAAAATAAAATTTACATAGGAAGAGTTAGTTGTACGATGAAGTTTCAAAATAAGGAAGGTCAATGTGGTATTCTAAACTCAAGGGAGTGTTTCTGCATGATTATAGGGGAGCTCAAAGTTACAAGTTTTGTCATCCATTGTTTCATCTGTTTTGCATTTTAAAGAATACTAACCTAAAACTTTTTCCTTTCAACTCTTTCCAATTGTCCACACTAAATCTGTTTCACCCAAATTTCAATAATTCCATCCCTCTCCTGTGGTTAACAAAGAATGTTTTACAATCACTGAATTACATCTTAGAGCTTGGATAGACAAGAAAATATATTTCTTTGTTTTTTTTAAAGAAAGGTGACCTTATGTCACCATAATTTATTCATAAAAAGAAGAAAAACAAAAGAAAACAAAATCATGGGGACATAAACCAAAACTCATTGTTGTCATGTGCATTTGTGACTCAGCCGAATAGCAGAATTAACCGAGCTACACGTTTTGATTTCCTTAAGATCAAGCGAAAGACATCAAGGGAGAAAATCTGACCCTCGGTTATGGGTTCTCAAACTACTAAAGAAAGCGTTTGGTTGAAGGGTAAACTAAAAAGCTAAAGGCTAAGTAACAAAGAAGGTAAATTTACTTGAAGGTAAAGAAAGCAATAAGCAAAAGCTGTAAAGAATTGAAACAAGAAAGCAATAAAATGCGTAAGAGAAATTAGGCATAAAAGCTTGCTTTTGGATTGATTGTGTTGTCCGTTACAATTTGTACAAATGCTATTTATAGGCAAAGCTAATCCTCACTATAGCCAACCCCATTGGCTAACATATCGAAATCCATGCAACTATCAACGTTTGGTAACCACGATCCTTAACTACCCTGTAACACCCCGGTTTTTACTGTTTTTCAATAACAGTAAATATATATGTTTATATTATTTTATTTGGAAAGATTAATTTTCTGGATGTTTAACTTTGTTTATTTTAAGGGGTTAGTTTGAGTAATTTTAATTACTCATTTTAAAATTATTTTATTAAGTTTCGTTGGTTTGATGCGTTGGCTATCCAAAGAGTAGGTTCTCCGGCGTTGAGTAGATTCTCAATGTAGATATTTAACTCCGAAGTCGTCCATCCCGAGTTTAGTGGATCCACATGCATTGTTGGTTTAGTGGAGTAGGACTGCATTGCACTGCATAGCATACTGATGATGATGATGTTTATGTTTGATGGGATGTTGCTATGCTTGTTGATTACTTTACTACCTATCTCCTTGCTAATATGTCTACATGATTCTTACTCCCTATGTTTGTTTGTTTGTTTGGCCTGATTGGCACCTTGTAGGGGATGACGAGCAGCCTAGAGAGGAGTGACTCTGAGGAGCCGCCACTCATAGTTAGGGCTTATTTTACGTTTTGTTAGTTTATTTCAGTTGTATTCCGAGGATATGTTTCCGGAATGGTTATACCAGTTCTGAGTTGTGACATCGGGGTTGGGTTATTTATTGGTTATGTTTTTATTTGTTTTTAAACTTGGTTTTTATTTTCTGCATTTGTGAACTAGTTCATGTGGGACTTTTCTACCCATGGACAAATGATTTAAATTATTCAGTAAATACATGTTTTTCATTTGATTTGTTCCATTTTAAATGTCTTATAACATGCGGGGTAGAAGGGTGTCACATTTAGTGGTATCAGAGCAGTTCAGCCCTGTCCGGACGTGGTATGAGTCTGTCGTGAGTCTGTTGTGTGACTCTTATTTGGATTATCTATACTTATTATAGATAATGATGTTTAAGTTAGAGCCTATCGCTTTTACCCGCTTAAGTTCTGTACTAAAAGTTGTTTTTGGGCATGTACAGGAACTAATGGCCGGTAGAGGACGTAACGATCAGGCGATTGCTGACGCATTGGCACTCCTAGCCAATGCTATTGGACAGGTCAACCCTAACAACAATGGTGGGCCAGCTGAGTTCCAGGGACTGGATAAGTTCCAGAGGAACAACCCTCCGTCGTTCAAGGGAGCGTATGATCCTGAAGGAGCTTTGCTATGGTTGAGGGAGACTGAGAAGATCTTCCAAGCCATGGATTGCAACGATCAGGAGAAGCTCATCTTTGCTACCTTCAACTTTGCTACCTTCATGTTGACCGAGGAGGCGGAGCATTGGTGGGATAACTGCAGGCAGAGGATGCAGGCTGAGGGCACAGCGGTTACATGGGCTGTGTTCAGACAAAGGTTTCTGGAGAAGTACTTCCCAGCAGATATCAGGGACAAGAAAGAGATGGAGTTCTTGTCTTTGAGGTAGGGGTCGTTGTCAATTGGCGAGTATACAGCCAAGTTTGAGGAGCTGGTGAGGTACTACACTCCGTATCAGCATGAGACAGATGACTGCTCCAAGTGTGTCAAATTTGAGGCTGGACTCCGACCTGAGATCAAGCAGGCCATCAGCTACCAGTAGATCAGAATTTTTCCGATTCTGGTCAACATATGTCGGATTTATGAGGATGCCAGTCAATTCAGAGTTACCAGTTCCAGATGATCGGATAGTCAGAGTGGCAAGAGGACTGATCAGAGAGACAAAGGCAAGCAGCGGTATGCCCTGACGGGCAAGGACTTCAAGCAAAGTGGCAGAAAGCCACAATTTCAGCAGAATAGCGTCAGGGGTGGTTTCTCTGATGCCCCTAGGGCTATGAGGTGTGGTAAGTATGGAGCGCCGGACCATTATTCATCTCAATGCAAGGAAACACAAGTTATCTGCTTCAGATGTTGCAAGCTTGGACACATCAGCCGTGAGTGTGAAGGAGCCAAGGCCAAGCCTCCCAGCGCTAGTAAGAATCAGAAGTCCCAGGCCAACAGATTGAAGACCACTGGAAGAGTCTTTACTCTTAGTGGAGCTGAAGGCTCCGAGTCTGATGACTTGATCCAAGGTACATGTTTTGTTGATGGAACTCAATTAACTGTATTGAAAGACCTGGATATTATTCTGGGCATGGACTGGTATCTTCCAACCATGTCCTCTTGAACTGTTTTGATAAAACCTTGATTTTTGGAACTTCAAAGGAGTCTAAAAATCCGGACCTTCTCTCTGCCAGCCAAGTTCAAGCTTCGATGAGAGACGAAGCCCAAGTATACATGATGTTAGCTTCCCTGGAAGTAGAGAGCAGCCATCCTGATGTCGCCAGTGTGCCTGTTGTGCGGGAATTTCCTGAAGTGTTCCCTGGGGATGTTTATAACTTACCCCCAGAGAGAGATGTTGAGTTTACCATAGACTTGGTGGCTGGCACCGGGCCAATCTCCATAGCACCCTATAGAATGTCTCCTCTAGAGCTAGCTAAGTTGAAGGAACAGTTGGAGGACCTGATGAAGAAGTAGTTCATTAGGCCGAGTGTGTCTCCGTGGGGAGCGCCTATGTTGTTGGTGAAGAAGAAGGATGGTAGTATGAGGTTGTATGTCGACTATCGACAGCTCAACAAGGTGACCATAAAGAATCGGTATCCGCTCCCTAGGATTGATGATCTTATGGACCAGTTGATGGGCACTTGCGTCTTTTCGAAGATAGATTTGAGGTCAGGGTACCATCAGAATCGGGTTAAGTCTGAGGACATCCCGAAGACAGCGTTTAGGACGCGATATGGTCATTATGAGTACTTGGTTATGCCCTTTGGTGTGACCAATGCTCCTACGGTCTTCATGGACTACATGAACAAGACCTTTCACCCTTACCTGGATAAGTTTGTGGTGGTGTTTATAGATGACATCTTAGTGTACTCCAAGAGCAAAGGGGAACATGAGGAACACTTGAGGGTTGTCTTGCAAACCCTTAAGGAAAGATAGTTGTACGCTAAGTTGTCTAAGTGTGAGTTCTGGTTAGAGGAAGTGAGCTTCTTAGGACATGTCATCTCTAAGGGTGGCATAGCAGTGGACCCAGCTAAGGTGAGACGGTGCTCCAGTGGGAGGCGCCGAAGTCTGTAACTGAGATTAGGAGTTTCTTGGGGTTAGCCGGGTACTATAGGCGGTTCATTGAAGCTTTCTCTACGATAGCTTTGCCCTTAACCCGTCTCACCAAGAAGGGACAGTTGTTTGTATGGGACTCTAAGTGTGAAGAGAGTTTCCAAACCCTTAAGGATAGGTTGACATCAGCACCAGTGTTAGTTTTTCCAGATCCTAGTGAACCCTTCGTAATTTACTGCGATGCTTCTAAGCAAGGGTTAGGTGGTGTGTTGATGCAGAATGGTAAGGTAGTTGCTTACGCGTCTAGGCAGTTGAAAACCCATGAAAAGAACTACCCTACCCATGACCTAGAGCTAGGAGCCGTGGTATTTGCCTTAAAGATCTGGAGGCATTACCTGTATGGAGCGAGGTTTGAGGTTTTTAGTGATCATAAGAGTTTGAAATATCTCTTTGATCAAAAGGAGTTGAATATGAGGCAGCGTAGGTGGATGGAGTTCTTAAAGGATTATGACTTCGAGCTGACCTATCACCCAGGAAAGGCCAACGTGGTGGCTGATGCCTTGAGTAGGAAAACCCTGCATGTCTCCGCTTTGATGGTTAGGGAGATGGATCTGATTGAGGAGTTTAGAGATCTTAGTCTAGCTTGTGAGTTTACCCCTAAGAGTATTATGCTTGGTACCTTGAAGGTTACCAACAACTTGATGGATCAGATTAGAGATGGTCAGAAGTTAGATAAGTTTCTCTTGGACCAGCAAGAGTTGCTTGCTCAGGGTAGAGACCTTAGCTTTAAGGATGGAAGTGATGGCGTCTTGAGGTTTAAGGATAGAGTATGCATACCTGATGTTCCTAAGCTTAGGAAGTCGATCCTTGAAGAAGGACATAAGAGTAGATTGAGTGTGCACCCAGGTGCCATTAAGATGTATCAGGACCTTAAGAGGATGTTTTGGTGGCCTAGGATGAAAAAGGATGTAGCTGAGTTTGTGTATGCGTGCCTAGTTTGTCAGAAGGCTAAGATAGAACACCAAAGGCCGTCAGGTAAGTTGCAACCTTTGAGCATCCCAGAGTGGAAATAGGATAGCATCTCCATGGATTTTGTGTCTGGACTCCCTAGGACTCCAGCTGGTTTTGAGGCTAGATGGGTTGTTGTGGATAGACTGACTAAGTCTGCCCATTTCATTCCGATGAATATGGAGTATCCATTGGAGAAGTTGGCGAAACTGTACATCAAAGAGATAGTTAGGCTTCATGATGTACCCTCTAGCATAGTTTCAGATAGAGACCCGAGGTTTACCTCTAGGTTTTGGAATAGTTTGCAAGAGGCTTTAGGGACAAAGCTTAGGCTTAGTTTAGCTTACCACCCACAGACTGATGGGCAGTCTGAACGGACCATCCAGTCCTTAGAGGACTTGTTGAGGGCTTGTGTGTTAGAACAGTCTGGTAGTTAGGACAAGTTTTTGCCCCTGATACAGTTCACCTATAACAACAACTTCCATTCTAGCATTGGGATGACACCTTATGAGGCTCTGTATGGGAGGAGATGTAGGACATCCTTGTGTTGGAGTGAACCTAATGATAGTGTGGTGCTAGGGCCAGAGATAGTCCAGGAAACAATAGAAAAGATCAGATTAGTTCAGGAAAAGATGAGAGTTGCACAGAGTAGGCAGAAGAGTTATCATGATAAGAGGAGGAAGGCGCTTGAATTCCAGCAAGGCGATCATATATTCTTGAGAGTTACCCCGACGACTGGGGTTGGTAGAGTGATGAAGGCGAGGAAACTTACTCTGAGGTTCATTGGTCCTTACCAAATCCTCAAAAGAGTGCGAAGTCGCCTACCAAATAGCCTTATCCTCGTTCTTGTCAAATCTCCACAATGTTTTTCATGTGTCTCAACTCAAAGTATATCCATGACCCTTTGAGGTGTTACCCTTTCGAGTCGAGGATAGAAGGGTAAAGCAGCTAAGAGGCAAGGAGATTCCTTTGGTCAAGGTGGTTTGGAGTGGGGCAACTGAGGAAAGTTCTACCTGAGAGATGAAGAGCAAGATGATGGAGGCGTACCTGCATCTTTTCCTTTGAGGTACGTGTCAATTTCGAGGACGAAATTTTTTTAAGGGGGGTGGTATTGTAACACCCTGCTTTTTGTTAAGTGCTTTCCTTAAGGCTGTTCTGTTAAGTTGGAATTGTTGGCTAAGGGCTTAGTGGGATTTTTGGCTTAAAAGTCCCTTTCTGGTATATGAGCACGCCCGTGCTTATTAGCCAGCACGCCCGTGCGTAAAGCCTGAAGCACGTTACCAAGTTTAAGTTGAGCACGACCGTGCTCAACAGTGAGCACGCCCGTGTTCAAGTGCGGACCGCGTCTCGTTGACGCTAAGTCCAGCACGACCGTGCTTGGTAAGGAGCACGACCGTGCTCTGAGCGAAACTTATATATGTGGTGCAGACTCGAGGGTTGCGCTGTAAACCCTAAATCTTGGTGGCTAAAACCCTGGTGTGGCTGCTACGTCTTTTTTCCTCTTTTCCTTCATACTCAGTGTGTTTCTTGAGTATTGGAGACCCTAGGGAAACGTTGTTTCGTCTGCACTTCGTATATAGGTAATGTTCCGTCCCTTTTTGTTGGTTTCCTTTTCGTTTTTGTATTGGGAAACTAATAAGATTGTGTTTTTATTGTTGAAGGCTTGTTTTGGGCGTGAGCCGCTTAAAGGGAAGGAACCGGTTGTTGTTTAGGACGCTGTTAGAGCTACCTTCAATCCAGGTATAGGGAGAAGGGTAGTGTTTACATAGGCTTGGGGCTAGTGTAAAGTAAAAGGGTTCCTATAACCCCGTTGTTATTTGGTGTAATGATAATATGTTATGTGCTCTATATTGTGATTATTGATTTATGTTGAATATGAGCATATGTTGTTTGTTAATCGTTGCTATTAATATGATGCGAATGGTTGATGCCAATGTTGTGATGGATTGATGTTAATGATGAATGTTAATTCTTAAAAAGTGTTGTTAATGGACTTTAGGATTAATGGGTTTAAAACCCTAGAATTTGGCTAAAATGCATGTTTCTGTTCCTGCCCAGAGTAGTACTGTCGCGCGATGAGCATGACCGTGATGAACAGGGAGCACGACCGTGTTCCCAGTTGAATTTTGGAAAATGGCTGCGCTGTTTAGCACGGCCATGCAGGAAAAAGAGCACGACCGTGCTCAATAGGAAGCACGATCGTGCTTCACTTAAGGGGCAACACGCCCTTCACGTGTTTTAAGCATGACCGTGCTGGGGTTTAAGCACGACCGTGCTCACCCCTCCTGGACAGAATCAGAATTAAGGACTTTAAGGGGTTTCAAACCCCATTTCCCCTATGATGATAAGTGGATATAACTAATCAAAGATAAGGATTAGACAACTTGGTTAATGTTTACCAAAGATAAATTAAGATGATGAGATGGTGAGGTATTGCGTTGATAAGTCGGTACCCTTTTTGGGTTACTGCAAACTGACGAGCTATGCCTTGGTGCTTTTGACCAAGGAAGCCTTGACCCCGCGGTTGATTCCGCTAAAGTTCTCAGGTAGATCCCGCGAGGCAAGTTGTTGCGGTCAATTCCGCTGTTGTCTTCGGTTGTTTCCATTGGAGTTATGGAGGTGGCGTTTGCCGGTGTTGTTGTGCTGCATACGCATTGCATCGCAGTTGTTGTTTAGGGATGTTCGACATAGGGGAGGTCATCCTAGAGTATGGCGATCTGGCCATCCACGGTTGGAGTAGATTCTCCTTACAGCATTCGTTGGTTTGATGCGTTGGCTATCCAAGGAGTAGATTCTCCGGTGTTGAGTAGATTCTCAATGTGGATATTTAACTCCGAAGTCGTCCATCCCGAGTTTAGTGGATCCACATGCATTGTTGGTTTAGTGGAGTTGGACTGCATTGCACTGCATAGCATACTGATGATGATGATGTTTATGTTTGATGGGATGTTGCTATGCTTGTTGATTACTTTACTACCTATCTCCTTGCTAATATGTCTACATGATTCTTACTCCCTATGTTTGTTTGTTTGTTTGGCCTGATTGGCACCTTACAGAGGATGACGAGCAGCCCGGAGAGGAGTGACTCTGAGGAGCCGCCACTCATAGTTATGGCTTATTTTACGTTTTGTTAGTTTATTTCAGTTGTATTCCGCGGATATCTTTCCGGAACGGTTATACCAGCTCTGAGTTGTGACATCGGGGTTGAGTTATTTATTGGTTATGTTTTTATTTTCCGCGTTTGTGAACTGGTTCATGGGGGACTTTTCTACCCATGGACAAATGATTTAAATTATTCAGTAAATGAATGTTTTTCATTTGATTTGTTCCATTTTAAATGTCTTATAACATGCGGAGTAGAAGGGTATCACAATAGAGATAAACATATACGGTATCATATACGTTATCTAAAATTTGATGTTCAAATATCACTCTTCCTTAATATACTAGCAGGGATAATTTTTGGTGAATTAAGCTTAGGAAATGCCTGGCATGAAAGACTATCCTTTAATTGAGATATAACATTTTTTTTCTTCTGGTGTTTTCTGTCTTATGTTGCACAAGATAAAGAGACAACCTTTTTTTTTTTTTTTAAAGCAAAGACAGGGTGCAAGGCATCACTATGGACATAAGCATCCCAACTATGTTGGCACCCCTAGATCCAACAATCATCTGCAGCACCCTAAAATTATTATTAAAAAAAAAGTAAAAAGTCAATTACAAAGTATGGGGGGGCTATGCCAAACCCATGAACTAATAGAACTTATAAGAAGGCAAAAAGTACCTATTCCTATTGAAATCCTCTAAGACAAAATTAGGAACTAAGTCCCACCATGAAAAACAGTGATGAGTTAAGCCATAATTAGCTAAACCATCCGCACAAGCATTTCCTTCCCTAAATACATGAGAGACCATAAACCTTATTTTCCTAGATAAACATAAACAGTTTCTCCATCTAGCAATCAAGTGCCAAGGAACAACTTTATCATTCTGGAAGGCTTGGACAACAAGCATTGAATCTGATTCCAACCAAATGATGAGCCACCCTTTGGAATAGGCAATTTCGATGGCAGACATTGCTCCACAAAGCTCTGCTTCTGCTGAATTTGCAGTTCCATGAAATTCAGAAAAACATCCAAGAATACCTCCTCTGCTGTCCCGAAACATAGCTCCACAGGTTGCAACTCCTTGGCTTCTTATGGCTGCACCATCACAGTTACACTTAAACCAGCCGCATAGTGGAGGTTGCCATGTAACTTCAATGATCTTTGGAGCCTTCGGAGCATGAGTCTGAACCTTGAAGTGCTTAAGATAAAGAGGGAACTAAATTTGAATAGATTTTGATAAAAACAAATTTGATTTTATCTTTTTCTATCTTGTCGTTAGGAAAAAAAAAAAGGAGAGGATCCAAATTAAGAAAACTATTGCATTGAAAAGAAAATAGTTATACTCTTTTTATAATATATTTGTATTTGTATTTGGTTTTTGTCTCTGTTTTATTTCTCTCATCGCATGGGGAAAATGAAATGAGGCACCATGCAGTGCTAACGTTACAAATTTTTACAAAAGAAAAAAAAAAAGAGACGAAACCAATTAAGAAACAATGCAAGGGAAAAAGAATGAGAGAAAAATCCAGCGAGAGTAAGGGAAGCAAGAAATCTTTTTGCCACACGTCATTTAACAACAAGAGTCGCTTGGCTTCTTAAAAACAGGGACGATTTTTTTTTTTTTTGATGAATTGAAATGAGGGACTGCCCATGTGGCATATGAGTCATTGACTTTGGTAAAATACAATAGATATTAAGAAAGTTACAAAATAGAAGTATAACTGTTTCTATCAAGGTGAATTCTCCCAAACCTTGCATAAATTTTGGGTAAAAATTACACTGTCTATTTGGACCAGTTATAAGTTGACACCTCAATTAAATTGTACACATCATTATAATTTATTTAAAAAATATTTTAATTTTTTTTATTTGATTTTAAAGTCAAAAGACATGTTTACCCCTTTCATTCCTTCCATCTCTTGCACCACTTACATCCACTAACCACCATGACCACCATGGCTGCCAAGCCTCTGAGTTTTGGCCATCACCACCAGTCCCAAACACCATCGTGCCGCCGCCAATCGCAGATCTGATACCACGTCGGACGCTCCGCCACAAACAAGAACCGACGACCACCGAACAGTAACGACTTCTCCGCCCCTCGCCGCGCAGCAACTCCGAACGGCCGCCATGTCTGAAGCTCCGTACAGCAGCTCCTCTGCACAGCACAGAAGGATGCGCGACCCCAACACAGCGCCACCGCGACCCAAAGCGTCTTCAGTCATCGCCTCGCCGTCACGCTGTCCGCCGTCCAGCCGTCGTCACCCTCCTCCATGAGCAGCACTCCACCAAGTTGCAGACAATAGCTATTTTAGGTCTTGGGTATGTGAGAGTGAAAGCTATTTAGTTTGGGCCTTCTGGAAAAAAATAAACTTTTGGGCCTAATAATCTAATAACAATCTAATGGAGTCTTGTTTTAATGGGCTTTTAGTTTTTTTCTCCTTTTTGGCGTAAAATTGTAAAAAATAAAATATAAACATTTCCTATTTTAAAATTAAATAAAAATCATTTTAAAAACAAATAATCTAAAAATTAAAATATATTATAAAACATATAAAATATAAATAATATATATAAATAATATACCGATTTTTCTAACCTATGCAATATTGCATAGGATAAGACTCATTAATTACCCACAATCAACTCATTGATAATTAATTATGTCAAGATCATTAATTATTATTTTTTGAAAAAAAATCAATTATCTATATCCTATTTAATTGTTTGGATTCACCTTCCTATATCAATATTTCTTCCCACAAAAAATTAATTACCTAATATCTCTTCCCACCAATAATATATAAGTTTAAGCATAAAATTTGAAAATCTACTTAACAAAATTATTGCAAGTGAATTAGCTGATAATTTATTCTACTCTAATTTATGGAAGGAGAGGCAAATTCGCATAGGGACAATCATCATGACTTTACGGCACAATTGTTTTTTATTTTGCAAAAGCAGAAGATGCAATTTCGGGCAATTTTGCTTATTATCAATTAATTTGATCTCATATTCTGATTTTTAAATCATTTAATTTGCAAATAAATTTTATTTATTTTTAAAAGAGGGAATGTTTAATATATATATATATATATATATATATATATTTTAATTTTAATAATTTTTAGCCTAAGAAGGTAAAAAAAACTAAAAAAACCACTAAAACAAGACTACATTAAGCTGATACAAGATTAGGCCCAAACATGTTTTCTTGTCACAAACATGGCCCAAACCAAATGATGCTCTTCACCCCCACACACCCTAAACCTAAAACAGCAACCCTCTGCAACTTGGTGAAGTGCTGCTACTGTGGAGGACTCTGACGGTGGCTGGACGGCGGACATCGACGCCGTGATGGACGGAGACAGTGTGAGGCGCGGTGGTTATTGCCCCTGCGATGGGAGGCGCTGCGGAGAGCTCGTTCGTTCTGGATGTGGTGGTTCACCGCGGATCCCCGGCGGCGTGCGGATGGATGGTGCGTCGCTTGGCGGCACGCGGTGCTTGGAGTACAATGGGTGGCTGGAGAGTGATGGGAGCAACTATGCTTGTTTTAGATCTGAGGTTGTTGCATCTTGCGTAGGTGATGGTGGTTTCTGGTTGAGAGTGGTGTTTCTGTTATGGATGGTCATGGGGATGAGAGTGGTGGAAGGGGCAAATAGGTCCTTTTGAAGCTAAAATTAAATAAGAAGAATTAATAATTTTTTAGATAAATAATAATAAATTGTCAAAATAAAAAATGAAGTGTCACAATATAGATGAGATGACACTATCTTATTGGGCCACCTTGACAAGGTAAGTGTTACCCAAAATTTATGGAAGGTTTGGGAGAATTCACCTTCTATCAATTGTGAATCTCTCCTTTAGAGTGGTCAATGTCCAAACCGAAAAGGACGTCTGTTGCCAAAGCCAATAAGAGAAACAGGCTGACCTGGTTTAGTGGTATTGTAAGATTGGTTTAGCATCTAGTTATATATTCACTTATATTATTTCAACACCTGAATTTGACATCCCATGTGACACCCCACTCACAATTACATACTATATATGTCGCAACCGAAAAAAAATTGCGACGAGGACAACCCTAAAAAGATTGATTAAGAAAAAGTAGAGTCGCCACCAATTTTATTTATTTAGGATAAAAAATTGGAAAAACCCTAAAAAACGGTCTTTGGAACCAAAATGAGTTCGGAAGTCGGTTACGAGTAGGGAAGGTGTTAAGCACCCTACATCGCTCATTCTAAGAATGATACCTTAAATAAATTGCGCAAAATTAAATTATTTATTTTTACCCCAAAAATATTTACAAGGAAGAAATTATTTATTGATGTATTTTATTTAATATTTTATGTTTCTTCAATTCTTTTTTTTAAAATAAATAAATATTATTGGTAAATCTTAAATAAGGTTGAACATGGCACATAAGTCCATAGGGCAACCTCGAAGCTAAAAATTGAACATGACACTTGTCATAGAGCAACCCATAAACATTAAATAATTATTATCTAAATTAGCAAATTAAAAAGAACACAAAAATAAAGGAAAAATTAATTTTGATTTGACGGGATGTTTGACCACGCTCCTACGTATTCCCTGCTGCAATGGGAAACTCAAAACCACGTAGTTCTTGTAGAAAATAATTGTTTGTTGGTTGTTTTTATTTTTTATGAAAAGGTTTTTTTTTAATTTATTTAAAAGAGTTTTATATTTTTTTATTGCTTTCATTACCTAATTTTTAAATGTCAAAAACTCCTAAGCGAGATAGAACATGACACGTATGTCCATAGAGCGATCTCGAATTTAAAGAATTGAGTGTGATACATCTCACAAAGCAATCCCAAAAATTATTTACAAGTGTTTCTTTTTATTTTTATCTTTTTTATTTACTTTATATTTTCAATAAAATAAAAATACAAATGCCTTTTCTATTTATTCATCAGCCCAAACCCATTTGGTGAAACCTTAATTAATTTGGGCCAACCTGATACCCATTAGCAACCCACTTTAAACATACATAGATAAGTAAAATAAATAAAATAAAATAACAAATAAAAGGGTAAAATAAATCTACTATAACATCATCAGAGATAAAAAAAAAATGATCAGATTATGAACAGAAACTAAACCTCCTTCTTCTTCACCTTTTACACACGAGACCAGTAAGAGGGAGCTCGTGAAGGGGACGGAAATGGCAAATTCGGGGCCGAACTCGTGAAGGGGACAGCGGCAGGAAGGAGATCCGGACGGTGGGCACGATTGCAGTTGGCGGTCTGGTTCGCGACGTGGTGGAGGCGACGATCCGGGTTCGTGACACTGGGACGGCGGCACAGAACGGCGGCGGGCTGACGTCTTACGGTGGAGATCGTGGCTGCGAGTTCGATATCGGAACCGTGCGGAAAAAGGGATGGTGACCCGCGGTTGACAGCGTCACGAAACGGTGATGCTGTTCTGGACGGAGTGGCGGCGCGCGCGGTGGTCCGGAGTGGACGGGCTGGCGGAGCACCAAGGAGAGGTATCTCTCTGTATTGGTTTGTATATTTTTTTTTTTCTCTCTTTTCTCTATTGATTTTCTTTCTGCTCAGTATTGTTCATAAACAAAATTTTTATTCTTCTCACTGCTCTCACCGTTGTTGCCTTTGTTATTCTCTAATTTGTTCCTTTTATAATGCTAAATCACTATGATCTGATCCTAAAAATATGCCAAATCTTATCTGCAAAAATTAAGGATCAAGGGATTTCTATCTCTAAATCAAAATGTTGGAGGGAAAACAAACATGGATGCTAGGGTTTGAGTAATAGGTTTAACTGGTTTGGCCCAATAACAAAAATAAACCCAAGTGTTTAACATAAAAATAAAATCTTTTTTTTTTTATTTTCTCTGCATTTTTATTTTTTGAAATTTCTAATGAAAACTAAAAGACCCGGTCAAAATAGGGTGTTCACAGTTGCCCCTCTTTACTTGTTCATTACTAGAATACATGAAGAAAGAATGATTTTTCATGTAATAGAAGTAAGGAACTAGTAAAGAAAATGAACTCGCATTTTGGCCTAGATGGGAAACAGGCTGGAGAAAAATTCAGAATTAAGCTTTAGAGCTTGGAAAATAAAAATGACAGCGGGCCTCAGATCCCTAAAATGAAATTAGCGGTGAGCCTCAGAGCTCGAAGAATAAATTTGTAGCGGGTCTCGGATCCCAAATATAAAATTAGCAGTGAGCCTCAGAGCTCGAAAATAAATTGCAGTGGGCCTCAGATCCCAAATATAAAAATAAAAGTGAGCCTCAGAGCTCGAAAAATAAAATTGCAGCGGGCCTCAGATCCCAGAAGTAACATTAACAGTGAGCCTCAGAGCTCGAAAATAAATTTGCAGTGGGACTCAGATCCCAGAAGTAAAAGCACAGTGAGCCTCAGAGCTCCAAAAATAAAATGCAATGGGCCTCAGATCCCAGAAATAAAATTAACAGTGAGCCTCAGAGCTCGAAAATAAATTTACAGTGGGACTCAGATCCCAGAAGTAAAAGCACAGTGAGCCTCAGAGCTCCAAAAATAAAATGCAATGGGCCTCAGATCCCAGAAATAACATTAACAGTGAGCCTCAGAGCTCGAAAATAAATTTGCAGTGGGACTCAGATCCCAGAAGTAAAAGCACAGTGAGCCTCAGAGCTCAAAAAATAAAATGCAATGGGCCTCAGATCCCAGAAATAAAATGATGGTAACTTGCTTTCTCTTTTCTATCGTTTTCTTATTATTATTTTCTTTTCTTTACCTTTGCTTCAAAAGATGAACCATACGCTCCATGAAAAAAAACTTCGACCAATCAAACCCTTGTTTACCAATAGCTCTGAGTTAGGGCCTTGTCAGTTCCTTTCGATAGGAGGGGCTTTCCTTTTTTTTTTTTTTTTTTTTTTCTCTAAAACGGTGGAGGCATGTAGAGTGATTGCTTCCTTCAAGACTAGGACTCGTGGAGACTTTCATTATTGCTTTTCTTTTCCCCTCATTGTACACCGTTATCTTCCTTATTGACTTTGAAATGCTGGGCTTTCTTTGGTTCAAACCATTCATTGAAGTAACCATTAGAATTATCAAATCATACTATTAAACTTAAATTTACTTAAATTGAGACATGACTTCAATGCATAAACATGATTTAAGCACAATAGGAAAAATGGATGAATAAAATCCTTGCCTTAATATGAGAATTTACATTGCACACAAAGAAATTGGAAAGAAAGGGGGAAATACAAGGGTGTATGGGAATTGTATGAAAAGGGATAATGGAACAGAAGAAAACCACCTAAAAATTTGCCCCAGTATTGGTTCCTTGATCCTCTTATCTAATTCCCAACAACTGTTTGACGTTGCAAATCCTGGTCTCAGCTTCCACATACATCCTTTCATTAACATTTCAATGATTTTCTTTGCCCCATTGTAGCCAATCACAAACAAAATTGCCCCAGTGTAGCAAGTCATAAGCAAAATTGCCCCGGTGTAATAAACATTAAGATATCGCTTAAGCTGCCTTTGCAGGTTTTTAGCCTAAGATTCAGTTTCTTTGTCCTAATTTCTGCTTAGGCCGCCCTTTCGGGTTTTCAACCTAACGGACTCTTTTTTTTTTTTTTTTAATGCCCTAACTTTTGTTTAGGTTGCCTTTGCGGGTTTTCAACCTAACGGGCTCTCCTCTTTTTTTTTTTTGACTAATCAAGCATAGAACTTTTTCACAGCATCGGAGTTTATAGGTCTCGGTAGTTCTCGTCCGTTTTCATCTGTTAGGACCAAAGCTCCGCCTGAGTATGCCTGCTTTACTATGGATGGTCCTTCATAATTGGGTGCCCATTTTCCTCGAGCATCTTCTTGATTGGGAAGTATCTTCTTTAACACCAAATCACCTGGTTGAAACTCCCTCGGACGGAACTTTCTTATTAAAAGCTTTTGCCATCCTTTTCTGATATAGTTGTCCATGACAGAGAGCTATCAGCCTTTTTTCCTCAATCATGTTTAACTGATCATATCGAGCTTTCGCCCATTCAGATTCTTCCAAGTTGGCTTCCATCAATACTCTTAATGAAGGGATTTTGACTTCTATGGGAGAAACAGCTTCCATTCCATACACCAATGAGAAAGGCGTTGCCCCAGTACTTGATCGTATGTTGGTACGATACGCATGCAAAGCATATGGCAACATTTCATGCCAATCTTTATAATTGACGACCATTTTAGCAACAATTTTCTTGACATTCTTGTTGGCTGCCTCTACTGCACCGTTCATTTGAGGTCTATATGGGGCAGAACTATGATGCTTGATTTTGAAGGTCTCTAATAACTTTTTTACCTCCGCCCCATTAAGACTGGCAGCATTATCTGTAATGATTCTTTCTGGTATTCCATAACGGCAGATAATATCCCTTTTCAGGAACTTGGTAAACACCTTTTGAGTTATATTGGCATATGATGCTGCTTCCACCCACTTAGTGAAGTAATCTATTGCAACCAGAATGAAACGATGTCCGTTTGAAGCCTTGGGATTGATAGGTCCAATGACGTCTATTCCCCACATCAAAAAGGGCCAAGGGGACACCAGATTGTGTAATTGGAATGGTGGAGCTTTGATCTGATCCGCATATATTTGGCATTTATGGCATCTTCGGACATGCTCCAAACAATCAGCTTCCATGGTTGACCAATAGTAACCATCTCGTAAGATCTTGCGTGCCATCATATGACCATTAGCATGTGTTCCACATATCCCTTCGTGCACTTCTATCATGATAGTCCGGGCTTCACGTGCATCAACACACCTTATGAGAACCCCATCATAGTTCCTCTTATACAAAACTTCACCATCTAAGTAAAAGGACATTGATAATCTACGAATCGTCCTCTTATTCACTTCATTTGCTCCTTCTGGGTACGTTCTGCTTTGTATATATTGCTTGATGTCGTGATACCAAGGATTGCCATCGTGCTCTTCTTCTTCCACATGTGCACAGTATGTTGGCTCATCTTGTACCTTCACTTGAATAGGCTGGACGGTGGTATGGAGACCTAGCTTGGTCATAGCGGCTAATGTGGCTAAAGCATCCGCAAATTGATTCTTGTCTCGAGTCAAGTGCGAGAAAGTAATCTCATCAAACTTCGCAACTAACTGAGTCAAATATTTCTGATATGGGATAAGTTTGGGATCTTTAGTTTGCCATTCGCCGTTGACCTGATAAATGATTAGGGTTGTATCTCCAAAGACCTTTAACTGCTTTATTCCAAGATCAATCGCTGCTTGTAATCCACTCGCACATGCTTCATACTCGGCAATATTATTGGTGCATTCAAATTCAAGTTTAATGGCCACTGGGTATTGTTTGCCATCCGGAGAAATCACCACTGCTCCTATGCCAGAACCGTGCATATTCACTGCTCCATCGAAATACATCTTCCATACATTCTCCTTTTCTACTTTGTCTCCCTCCAATGATAGTATCTCCCCATCAGGGAATTCAGATGTAATCGGCTGTCCACCTTTGAGAGGATTTTCAGCTAAATGATCAGCAATTGCACTTCCCTTGACGGATTTCCGAGTCATATACTTAATATCGAACTCTGATAATATCACTTGCCACTTTGAAACCCTTAAGGATATGTGGGGACTCTCAAAGATATATTTCAAAGGGTCCATTCGAGAGATTAACCAAGTGGTGTGATATAACATGTATTGCCTGAGTCTCTTGGAAGTCCACACCAGCGCACAACAAGCCTTCTCAATTGCCATGTATCGGGCTTCGCAGTCATTAAACTTCTTGCTCAGATAGTAAATTGCCTGTTGTTTCTTGCCAGACTCATCATGTTGCCCCAACATTGCTCCCATTGAGGTTGGTAAGATAGTGAGATACAGTATCAAGGGACGACCTCGAGTGGGCGGCACCAACACTGGTGGGCTTGATAGGTATGCCTTTATTTTGTCAAAGGCTTCCTGACATTCCTCATTCCAATTTCCTGGATTATTCTTCTTTAATAGTCTGAAAATTGGCTCGCATGTGCTAGTTAAGTTAGCAATGAATCGGGCAATGTAATTCAATCTCCCTAGAAAACCCCTTACTTCTCGTTCATTCTTGGGAGTCGGCATGTCTCTGATCGCCTTTGCCTTTTCTGGCTGCACCTGTATTCCTTCTCTATTGACCACAAAACCAAGCAATTTCCCAGTTGATGCTCCAAATACACATTTTGTGGGATTGAGCCTCAAATTGTATTTCCTCAATCTCTCAAATAATTTCTGCAACACTGCTACATGGCTTTCCCCCTCCTTAGACTTAGCCACTATGTCATCCACATATACCTCTATCTCTTTATGCATCATATCATGGAACAATGCTACCATAGCACGCTGGTAAGTAGCTCCGACATTCTTCAATCCAAAAGGCATTACTTTGTAACAGAAAGTTCCCCAAGGGGTAATGAAAGTCGTCTTTTCTTTGTCATCGATGTCCATGAGGATCTGATTGTATCCCGAATACCTATCCATGAAGGAGAACCTGTTGTTCCTTGCTGTGCTGTCTACAAGGACGTCAATATGAGGCAACGGGAAGTCATCCTTTGGACTGGCTTTATTTAGATCTCTGTAATCCACACACATTCTTACTTTCCCATCCTTCTTCGGTACTGGTACGATATTAGCTACCCACTCTGGATGTCTCGACACTTCCACAAACCCAGCTTCTAGCTGCTTAGTTACCTCTTCTTTGATCTTTAGTGACATCTCTGGATGCATCCTCCTCAATCTTTGTTTCTTTGCCACCGTGTCCGGGTACAATGGGATTTTATGTGAAGCTATTTCTGGATCCAATCCTGGCATATCTTTGTATGACCATGCAAACACATCTAGGTACTCCTTAAATAGCGTGACCATTTCTGTCCGCTCTGGATTATCCACTATTTTCAACTCTTTCTTGTCTTCCTCGGTCCCCATATTAATCACTTCTATAACTTCATCATTTGAAGTGAAACCATCTTCCGAGCGCTCCAACAACTTTGTAAATTCCTCAATAGCTTCTTCTTCCTCACTAATCCCAGAATCATCTTCGTCAATAGCCGCAAGGGAATCAGTAAATGAGGTTTCAAAGTTCCTTTCGTGAGACAAACCTTCGACAGGGGTGAGGTTCCTGAAAGAAAATGTTTGCAACAATAGAAATCTAGGCAAGGATATTATAAAGCGCAATTGATATAAGATAAGGGGTAGAGAAAGGAAGACACCAAAAATGCTGAAAATCATACTAATTCATTTTATTCATGTCTCAACTAAAGTAAACATCAGTTTATTTGAGATACAAAAAGATAATTACTATATGGAAATAACATCAACAAACGGTTCAGACCGCCAATTGCCAAGGACATCATTGTCAGCAGAGAGATAAATCACAGGGTTTCTTTCTTGCTCCTCTTCAAGTGCACTGATAGTGAAATGAGGGGAAGTCAACTTCTCTGGCGAGATCGCTTCAGTTGATGCCGAGAAAGTATCCGTTAAGTGGGGGACATAACTAAATCCCTTCCCTTCTCCTTTCTTGCCTCCGAGAGTTAGATACTTCATTTTTTCTGCTAGAGAAGGATCGTACCCTAGTCCATGTCTTCCATCCATTGCAGTGGCTGCAATTGGTTGAGGGATCCCTTGGAGGTTTGCCCCTAGGCCTCTTCCTTTCTGATACCCATTCCTTTCCATTATACGGACTGCCACTTCATTCACATGCTGCATTGACAGCTCCTTCCTCTTGCTCTCTGGCTTCAGGATCTCAAAACTGTACAGGGAATCATCCTCGACTTGCTCTGCACTTTCTACGTAAGGTACCGAAACAGGCTTTGAAAGCATGATTTCCTCTTCACCATGGATGGTAATCACAGCACCATTCTGAATGTACTTCAAACATTGATGCAACGTTGATGGAACAACACCAGCTTCATGAATCCAAGGCCTTCCTAGAAGCATAGTATAAGCTGGCTGGATCTCCATGACTTGAAAGAGAACATGAAAACAACTAGGCCCTACTTCGAGGGGCAGAGTTATTTCCCCTAAGATCCCTCTTGCTGTCCCATCAAAGGCTCGCACAATCATATCCTGGGGTGTCAAATCAGTCAAGCCTATGTTTATCTGCTCTAGAGTGGACAATGGAACCACATTCAATACCGAGCCACCATCTATAAGCACCTTCGCAAGCACAAATCCTTTGCACCTTAGGGTAATATGGAGTGCCTTAGGACTACCTTTAAACTTCAAAAACACCTCCTCTTCTGAGAAATTGATCATGTTGACCCGACTCACCGGATCCACCATGTTTACTACATTTTCTGGTGTGACGTCAGGATTAACATAGGCTTCATTCAACACCTTCAATAATGCCTTACGGTGCATCTCTGATGTGAGGAAAAGTGACAAAAGCGATATTTTTGCCGGTGTTTTCTTTAACTGCTCCGTCACGTCGTATTCACTTTGTTTCATGATCTTCAAAAACTCTACTTCTTCTTCATTGTCCTTTCCTTCATCCACGATCTCCTTATCTTTGGCATTTTTCTTTGCTTCTTCTTCTGCGGGGTCATAGTATCGCCCACTCCTTGTGATGCCTCCAATTCTCACAACATTAGTAACTTGAGCCCTTGAAGTTTCTTCTGCCCCTCCTACTAGCTCAACCTTCTATTCATAATTCCATGGTACAGCATGTGTATCATTATAAGCAAAAGGGGTTGGCTTTTTCACCCTTACAATCACTTTTTCTGGCATCGGGGCATCATTCATGGGTGGTATCCAGAGCACCACCTTTTCAACCACATTAATTTCTTCAGTCGTACCTCGTCTGGCTTGGATCACCCCCAAGGTAAGCAATCCTTGGACTCGGACCTTAAAGTCCCAACAAGTTTCGATATCATGCCCTACCTGCCCATGATGATAGTCACAACTTAAATCACCATCACACTTCATTTCTTTTTTGATTGGCTTCCCCGGTGTGACAATATCATATCCTGCTTTCCTGAGCCCCTCAAAGACTTCTTGCATCGGTGTTCGCAATTCCAGGACCTTCTTGACTTGAGACCCCTTCAATTCTAAGTTATTTACCCTATTTTCAACATTATGGTTCGGGATTGGGTTATTAACAATGTTAGGCCCCGAATCTTCTTCGAAACCCAATCTTCCACAAGCAATCAACTTTCTTACTGCTTCTTGAAGGCCTCACATTCTTCAATGGAATGCCCCAGGGCATCCATGTGATACTTGCAAGTCAAGTTTGGATTGTACCAGGCAGGGAAAGGTGGTTCCATAGGTCGTACAGGGTTTCCAACGATTAAGTGACGATCGAATAGTTGTTTGAACAAATCTGCATTGGAGATAGACAGTCTTGGGAAATGGTGGCAGATTTTGAGATTGGAAACGTCCTTGATTTTGAAAATTTGGGCGAGGTCGAGGGTAGCTTGGATGGTTTTGTTGAGGTGCAGGTGGATAATGAGTATATGTTGGGCGAGTGGGGTTGTATGGCTGAGGGGTAGGGATATTATTTATTTGGTTTTGTCGCTGGGTGATGGTTGGCGAGGCCTGTTGAGGTGGGTAAAAAGGGTGTTTGGGTCTGATATGGTGCTTGGTACCCTGGGTATGAAAGGACATGGCGAGGTCCAAAGTTCTGCTGGTGTTGCACATAATTTGCTTCTGCTTCCTTCTTCTTAGGCTGGAACCCCTTCTTAGATGCACTGCCTTCCATGTCAATTGGTAACTTCCCGGCTCTAGCTAGGATTTCAATTCTTTCCCCTGCAGTAATCAAATCAGAGAAATCCCTATAAGCTGCTCCTGCCATTGCTCCGATAAAGGGGTATCCGAGGGTTCCCAAAAAGTATGAGCACATTTCGGACAACATCAGCGGTGGCTGTACCTGAGCAGCCAAACTCCTCCACCTTTGTGCATACTGTTTGAAGGATTCATCACTCTTCTTCTGCATTGTAGTCAACTGTTCATGGGTTGGAGCTACGTCCAAATTAAATTTGTATTGATCCATGAACAAGTCGGCTAATTCTGTCCACCGTGAGATCTTAGAATGATCTAACTGAAGGTACCACTCTAGTGCGATTCCGGTCAAACTTTCATGGAAAAAAACCAATGAGGAACTTGTCATCCTTAGACCAGATGGCCATTTTGGTGGCATAGCTAATCAAATGGAATCGTGGGTTCCCACTTCCGTCATACTTGGAAAAATCAGGAATTTTGAAATCCTTTGGAATCATGACGTTTGTGGCAGGACAAAGTTCTTCAATCTTGAGAAGGCCATAAGCACTTGAGCCCTTGATCTCTTTTATTTGTTCTTCTACCTTCTCCATCCACTCTTCCTTCATCTTATCAGGCCCAAACTGGACTCCCCTGGATTGTTCGGGAATGGATACATGGGGTTTTTTCCCATGTGAGCCCTGCATAACCAGCAGGCTCATGATACATATTCTCGAGAGGGCGATATCCTTCCCCGATGGGGATTACTATGGGCTCTGTGTAACTTGACATTCCCTGAGTGAGACTATAGTTTATGCTTGAAAACATTGGTGTCGTTACCATAGAGAGGGCCGGTTGTATGCTTACGTGTGGGCCATCTTCATTTCCATAAATGGTTAAAGCTAACACTCGCTTGAAGATAACCCAATTCTTTTGTCGCGCCAATTCCTGGAGATGAACTTCAAGGAATCTTTGCCTCAGACCTCTGACATCTCCCTTTTCCATTTTGTCTGATGGCTTTGGTAGAACTCCCAACAACTCTGCTATCTTCCCATCACTAACATGTTGGCCATAATAGAAATAAACACGAGACTCCCTTGGAAGAGGTATCCTTAGCTGTAAGCATATTCTTCTACAGTCGGTGTCATATCCAAATTCGGCAACTCGAAACATCTCAAATTCAAGTTCCAATATTGGGCCAAAGCACTCAAGCCCAAAGCATCTACAGGTATGTGTAACAAGTCCAAAATCTTTCCATACTTGCTTGCAAACTCAGAACGTACTTCTTTTGGCATCAGATGGCTGATTTCTATTAAAGGCTTCACATCAATGATTTTCACATCAACTCTAATATTCTTCTTTAGGCCAATTGCATTGCTAGAGTTAGACATTTCCATTCCTTGCTACGCAGATAGTGTCTTTCCTCCACAAAAGAGAATTACCTAATACAAAAAAATGATATTATTTACAAAAAAGGAAAAAAAAATGTAAAAAGAGATGTCCTTGTAGGGTCATAAACCCAAAGGTCATGGGACGCATAAAAGCATTGCCCCCTCTTTTTATTTTATTTATTTATTGTTTGTTAAACACAAAAGGAAAAAAGTAAAGAAATAATTAAAAATAATAAAATAAAATAAGTAAATAGATAGAAAAACACAAGAGAGATATGGTATGCCTCCAATTGTCTTAAGAGGTAAGACCTAATCAAAGGTACCTATGATGGCAACTTCTAAGTCGAGCGGCCACTAAGTCAATCTAGGAGTGCAAACTTTAGGACGGGTCTAGACTTTCTAAAGGTCATGGTTCCCAGATTGCCCTTGTCAAGGACCTAGTTCATGAACCTAGTCACAAGTAGGGATAAACCCTCCAGGATGACTAGTCCATGACACTAGTAACAATCTGAGTGGTGAATCAACAAATATCAGATAGGCACTAGGCCTTCAATGACAATGCTGAGGCACCGCCTAATCCTTAAGCTCCCACAAGCTCGGGTATAGAGCTGAAAGTGTGTGAAAATGAGTGTCGGTGTTGTGTGTGCTGGAGGCATACAAACCTGTACAATCCTAAAACAAAACTACTTGAACCTGCAAGACACCCAACAAATATCATTGTCTTCTATCCTAATGCAAAAATTATTATTAAAGCAAAAAGGTATCAAATATATACCAAAAAAATAAAAAATAAAATAAAACAAGTAAAAGGGGTAAACAAATAAATACCAAAATGCGCAGCTCATTACTTAGGCTTGACTCTCGAAATGTCCCCAGTGGAGTCGCCATCTGTCGCAACCGAAAAAAAATCGCGACGAGGACAACCCTAAAAAGATTGATTAAGAAAAAGTAGAGTCGCCACCAATTTTATTTATTTAGGATAAAAAATTGGAAAAACCCTAAAAAACGGTCTTTGGAACCAAAATGAGTTCGGAAGTCGGTTACGAGTAGGGAAGGTGTTAAGCACCCTACATCGCTCATTCTAAGAATGATACCTTAAATAAATTGCGCAAAATTAAATTATTTATTTTTACCCCAAAAATATTTACAAGGAAGAAATTATTTATTGATGTATTTTATTTAATATTTTATGTTTCTTCAATTCTTTTTTTTAAAATTAAATAAATATTATTGGTAAATCTTAAATAAGGTTGAACATGGCACATAAGTCCATAGGGCAACCTCGAAGCTAAAAATTGAACATGACACTTGTCACAGAGCAACCCATAAACATTAAATAATTATTATCTAAATTAGCAAATTAAAAAGAATACAAAAATAAAGGATAAATTAATTTCGATTTGACGGGATGATTGACCACGCTCCTACGTATTCCCTACTGCAATGGAAAACTCAAAACCACGTAGTTCTTGTAGAAAATAATTGTTTGTTGGTTGTTTTTATTTTTTATGAAAAGGTTTTTTTTTAATTTATTTAAAATAGTTTTATATTTTTTTATTGCTTTCATTACCTAATTTTTAAATGTCAAAAACTCCTAAGCGAGATAGAACATGGCACGTATGTCCATAGAGTGATCTCGAATTTAAAGAATTGAGTGTGATACATCTCACAAAGCAATCCCAAAAATTATTTACAAGTGTTTCTTTTTATTTTTATCTTTTTTATTTACTTTAGATTTTCAATAAAATAAAAATACAAATGCCTTTTCTATTTATTCATCAGCCCAAACCCATTTGGTGAAACCTTAATTAATTTGGGCCAACCTGATACCCATTAGCAACCCACTTTAAACATACATAGATAAGTAAAATAAATAAAATAAAATAACAAATAAAAGGGTAAAATAAATCTACTATAACATCATCAGAGATAAAAAAAAATGATCAGATTATGAACAGAAACTAAACCTCCTTCTTCTTCTTCACCTTTTACACACGAGACCAGTAAGAGGGAGCTCGTGATGGGGACGGAAACGGCAGATTCGGGGCCGAACTCGTGAAGGGGACAGCGGCAGGAAGGAGATCCGGACGGTGGGGCACGATTGCAGTTGGCGGTCTGGTTCGCGACGTGGTGGAGGCGACAATCCGGGTTCGTGACACTGGGACGGCGGCACAGAACGGCGGCGGGCTGACGTCTTACGGTGGAGGTCGTGGTTGCGAGTTCGATATCGGAACCGTGCGGAAAAAGGGATGGTGACCCGCGGTTGACAGCGTCACGAAACGGTGATGCTGTTCTGGACGGAGTGGCGGCGCGCGCGGTGGTCCGGAGTGGACGGGCTGGCGGAGCACCAAGGAGAGGTATCTCTCTGTATTGGTTTGTATATTTTTTATTTTCTCTCTCTTTTCTCTATTGATTTTCTTTCTGCTCAGTATTGTTCATAAACAAAATTTTTCTTCTTCTCACTGCTCTCACCGTTGTTGCCTTTGTTATTCTTCTAATTCGTTCCTTTTATAATGCTAAATCACTATGATCTGATCCTAAAAATATGCCAAATCTTATCTGCAAAAATTAAGGATCAAGGGATTTCTATCTCTAAATCAAAATGTTGGAGGGAAAACAAACATGGCTGCTAGGGTTTGAGTAATAGGTTTAACTGGTTTGGCCCAATAACAAAAATAAACCCAAGTGTTTAACATAAAAATAAATTTTATCTTTTTTTTTTCTCTGCATTTTTTTTTTGAAATTTCTAATGAAAACTAAAAGACCCGGTCAAAATAGGGTGTTCACAATATCACTTCAAGAAAAAATGGTTTTAGCGAGGGCCAAAGGCCGTCGCAAAACTCAAAATCCATCGCAAAATTACTGTTTGAGACGGCTTTGCGACGGTCTAAAATCCGTCGCATATTGGGTCGTCGCAAAAGTTTTGCGACGGCTATTTGTTAATGGCCGTCGCTAAATTGTGCTGATTTGCGAAGGCTAGGCCGTCGCAAATGGCCGTCGCAAACGGCCGTCGCAAAAAAAAATAAGATTAGCGACGGCTAGGCCGTCTCAAAGAAAAAATATTTAGCGACAGCTGGACCGTCGCAAAACAGTGACATTAGCGACGGCCAGGCCGTCGCAAATCACCAGATTAAATAATTAATTTTTATTATTATAAATATTAATTATTTTTAATCATTTATTTAATATAAAATTCATAATTAATATAGATTTTTTTCTTAATTATAATTTTCTACTAATATAAATAAATAATAATTCTAAATGATAATAAATGAATAATAATTTAAACGATAAATGAAATCTAATCATAACGAAACTTAAAAATCCAAATTCTTTTAACAAAGTGTACGTACATTATAAAGAAACTAATAATTGTTTTGACAAAGTGCGTACATCATAGTGCGTACATCATACAAAATAACCATAAAGAATCTAATAATCCTCTCTATAACCCCTCAACAAGTCTGTAAAGGATCGACCCTCCTCATCATCGATCTGCTGATGACCCTCAGGCTGGGATGAAGGTGGTTGGGACGACGGCTGCTGCGGCTGAGGGGTGCTGTGAAGGTGCTGGTCCTGCTGCGGCTGTGGCTGATAGGTGTTGGCTCCAAAATGCATCATCAGCTCTCTCTGTGTAGCTGCCATCATATTTAGCTGTTCCATAATCTGTCGATTGATCGCCTCCTGAGTTGCCAGTCTTTGCCGCATCTCGACCATCTCCACAGACTCCTGAGACTGGCGGGTCCTACTAGACGATGCTCGACTCTGCTGAGTGAAGACGCTAGAGCACCCGCGTTGATAGTTGCTAGAGAGGTCTCCCATACCGTAAATGCGCCCCTTTTTCTTACCGCCAGCAACCTCGACCCATGTCTGCAACTCCACCTGGGCTTCCACCTCTAGGTCAAGTGTGGTAGGGGAAGATGAGGCTGTCTGAGACCGAACCTGGGATAACTTAGCTTGATACTCCTCCTGTCATTAAAATTAACGCACATCATCATACAAAATGACCAGAACTTTGTTAATTATAAAATAAAAATAAATACCAATAAAGAGATGTGTAAATCACCTGAGTGCGTCTAGAGCGCTCATCTACATAGTCGCCGGTATCCTTCCTAGTATGAGTACGAGCATGAAGCTCATTCAGCTTAGCGGGACGGCGTAAATCCCTGGCCTGCAGCAAAAAAACTTGTTAATATTTAAATTTAAACATTCTAAATATAAACGAAATTTAAATGAATTCACAAATATGATATTTGAAGTTACAAGGCGTCGAGCGTGCTCTGGATGACTAATGCTGCCGCCAGTGTGCAGGCTCCCACCCTTTTTCGAGGCCCTGTTGAGCTTGGCCTGGGCGGATAATTTCTTGAATGCAGGTGTAGCCCAATAAGCACACAGCTCCTCCCAAATGGGTGGGAAACACCAGTCTGGACGTTCTCCCTTTGACCGTTGTCTCTGCATCAACCTTGAAAGACATTTACTAGCTTTGTGATGAAAATTTTGCTCAACTTGATCATGATGTTCTACTCTCTAAGCAGCCTTCTCCTGTAAATTTCGAGAATATAATGTTTTTTATGATAATAATAAATTAAAGAAACATTAAAAATAACTATAAAATGGAACTAAATTCAAATGTACAAAATACCTTAAAAGCCGTAAAGAATCGAGCCCGATCTTCGTCCTGCAGCTCACCCCAATTTTTCCAGGCCCGATCAAATTGAGATGTGACCGCATATTTGACACAATCAGCGGATTTCCTCGATGGAAGGAACCTTATCAATAAAACATAGAGAACAATTAAATACAGATACATATAAACTCAACAATAAAATAAGATTATTTGAAAAGTTTCTTACCCTCTACCGATCGGGGTAATAATAAGTCGGCCGTCAGACATATACTCGACGATGTCCTCCTCATCATCTGATATAGGCGGTGTATATCCATGACTCTCCTCGTCGTCCATGGGCAAATCCACCCCTGGTGCATTTGGCTGTCCAGAACTCTCTCCATGGGTATGAGTCGGAAACCCTGGGGTAGGCATCATCGTGATGCCAATGGGGGTCTCCATGAACTGAGTAGATGGAGCATCAGGTCGGTAGGGAGGTGTCGGAACATAGTCAGGCATAAGTGTGGGTGGTGGACGTGGTGTAGGAGCAACAGGTGGGGGTGGGGGTGCCATATCATGTGTAGGCAAAGATGTTGGCGGAGGGCGTGGTGGAGCAGATGTAGATGGGAGGGACACGAATCCTTCATCGACCATCCGTGTCACAATACGGGGTCGACCACGACGGCGTGCCCCTCCAGTAGATGCCTTACCCTTTCCCTTATCAGCCATTTCTATAGTGAAAAATGATACTAATAAAATAAAAATAATCTTCATCGTCACCAAAACACAAATTTGCACATGATGGAGATTGATGCTAATAATAATTAACTTAAAGTAACCAAAAACACAAATTTGCAAATATTGAAACATGATGGTAATAATAATTAACTTAAAGTAACCAATAACACAAATTTGCAAATATTGAAACGTGATGCTAATAATAATTAACTTAAAAGTTATGATAACGACAATACAACTTAATACAAAATATATCACTAAAGTAAATAAGCTAATTATTATTCAGAATTTGAGCCAGTGTCATATTCAAAGTCATCTTCATCTTCTGCATCTTCTTCCTCTTCATCATCTTCCGTCGAGTCGGCTTCTTCAACATCTTCATTCGGAATGACTTGATTTGATGTGAAGATGGAGGCGTCCACTTCTTCCCCTACAACTTGTGTGTCTAGTAAACAAGGGATTGGTTCAACTTCAATTGCTTCATTTGCATGTGACATTTCATCCGTTTGATATGGCTCTTCCAACTCTGAAACATCCACTTCAATGCGACCCCTTGGTTTTGTCTTGATTGCAACACACCAACCTTGTTTGTCCCTGTGCGTTGCTGGATAAGGAACATAGTATACTTGCCTCACATTATGTGCCATGATAAACGGATCAAAGAAGTGATATTTTCTCCTCATTTGGATGTCCACAATATTATATTTTTTATCCACTTTAGTGCCTTGACTAGATGGATCGAACCACTTACAATAAAACAACACTATTTTCTTAGGATAATCTAAATAACGATACGACAACTCATATATGTGTTGTATCACACCATAAAAGTCGTCTGCACCTCCGCCTGACTCACCCTTTACGTAAACACCACTATTTATTGTTGTTTTGTCTTCTGTCCATGATTGAGTATGAAATTTGTATCCATTCACAAAGTAAGTGTGCCATTCTTTGACAATTGTTAGAGGACCATCAGCCATGTTTCGTAAGTGTTGATTAATGACTGTAGGTGCCTCACTGTAAACCTATTCACAGAGTTGACAATAAGTTTTTTATCTACATACATTTGAGTGAATAACATAATGATAGTTCGGTATAATACTTACTTGTTGCTTAAACCATATTGGAAAATCTGCATGAGTACGAGCAGATGCATCTCGGTTGCTTATGTTTTGAGATGACAAGAATGCACTGAACATATATGGATATAAGTTATGACAATTAACATATGATATCGCAGGAATAAAAATTATAAACATATACGTACTCATGATATGGTTTAACCTCAGCACAATTGATCAATACATGAACATGAGCCGAGTTCCACTCTTCCTCCGTTAAATAATGTGTCAACTCCTTTCCAGAATGACGACCGGGAAGGCAAAAAACTGATAAGGTTCTGGGTAGTCTTCCACTTTCGTTTTCCATTTCATTCCTTCTAATTGTTGGCGACAAAACCATGTGTTTGAAATAATGAGAGCAGAAATGAGTTGTCTCACGATGCAAGTAAGACGCACAGATCGAACCTTCAACCCTAGCCTTATTTTTCACCGAGCGTTTTGACTCGCCCATGAATCTATTGAAAAAATGATGATGTTATTATTAATTAACTAACATGCATGGAAAAGGCTAAATAGTATAGATACTTATATTACCTTTCAAATGGATACATCCACCTGTATTGAACTGGACCACCAAGTCTGGCTTCATATGCAAGATGAATTGGAAGATGCTCCATTGAATCAAAGAAGCCAGGGGGGAATATTCTCTCCAACTTGCACAGTATGAGTGGAATGTTTTGTTCCATCCTGATCAGATCGTCTTCCTTCAAAGTTGTAGAACACAAGTCCTTGAAGAATTGGCTTATTTCAGTGAGAGCATTGATTACATGGGGTGGAAGCGAACTGAAGGCGATGGGAAGTAAGCATTCCATAAACACATGACAATCATGGCTTTTCATCCCATGCAACTTGCATCTATTAACATCAGCACATCTTGCCAAGTTGGAAGAATAACCATCAGGCATCCTGAGCTCCTTTATCCATTGACAAACTAACCTTGCTTCCTGGATAGTCAAAGTATAATTGGCCTTTGGCTTGTACATCTTCCCATTAGCCTGATGTCTCAGCTCCAAATCCGGTCGCCTGCAGTACAACTTTAAGTCCATTCTAGCCTTATCGTTGTCTTTGGTCTTGCCACGCACGTTCATAACAGTGTTGAAAATGTTGTCAAAGAAGTTTTTTTCAATGTGCATTACATCAAGATTGTGCCTCAATAAATTATCTTTCCAATATGGAAGATCCCAAAAAATACTTCTCTTTGTCCAATTATGCCACTGCCCGTAACCATCTAATCGGGAAACCCCGGCTTCAGTGACTTTTGGCAAGTCCCTGACTCTACTCCAAATCTGTTCTGGTGTCAACCTCGGAGGCGGTCCATCTGTTTCAACAACCCCCTTCCTGAAGGCGTTCTTATTCCTTCGAAATTGATGATCGTTCGGTAAGAACCTCCGATGAGAGTCAAACCAAGACGACTTCCCCCCGTACTTTAAGGTAAATGCCTTTGTATGCTCCATACAATGCGGGCATGCAAACTTCCCATGCGTCCCCCAGCCAGACAACATGCCATATGCAGGGAAGTCATTAATTGTCCACATCAACGCTGCCCTCATTATAAAATTTTGTTTCCGAGAAATGTCGTACGTCAAAACACCATTCCACAACCTCTTCAGATCATCAATCAAAGGTTGTAAGTATACATCAATGCCAGCCTTTGGATTAGACGGACCCGGAATCAGACAAGTCAAGAACATATATGGCTTTGACATACACATTTCAGGAGGAAGATTGTAAGGGGTAACAATAACGGGCCAACATGAATAAGGCGAGGCTGAGGCTTGGATATATGGGGTAAAGCCATCCGAGCATAACCCCAGTCGTACACTGCGAGGATCCGCTGCAAAATCCGGATGCACCCGATCAAAGTGCTTCCATGCTTCACCATCAGAAGGATGGCGTAACACTCCGGCTTTCCTCCTATTCTCATGGTGCCAAGTCATTTTTCCAGCAGTCTGCATCGATGCAAACATCCTCTGTAATCTAGGAATGATTGACAAGTAGAACATAGACTTTACCGGAACTGGTTTCAGATTACTTCTACTTCCGGTGCGCTGACGATACCTTGGCGCGTGACAAAATCTGCACGATAACAATGCGCCATCATTTCTGTCGAAATCATTATCGTAAAAGATCATGCATCCATTCTCACAACAGTCAATCCTCTTGGACTCCAATCCCAATTTGGACACTAACCTCTTCGCATCATAATAATTGTTGGGTAATCCTCCTTTGAAAGGCGCCCCGGCCAAAACCATTTTGGCAATGAAATCCAAGCCCAACTCGGGTATGTTCCAATTGGACTTGGCAGACAACAGTTGAACACACATCGATAACCTCGAGTCGGGGGACCCGTCCCACAAAGGCTTATTTGTCTCTGTTAGGAGATTATAAAATTTTTGCGCTTCAGGATTAGGGGGCTCTTCTGTATTATTTGACTCAAACGAACCGGGCATCATGAGAGCGTCACACACCATCTCCTGCATGGAAACAAAATGATCTTCATATCCAACTTCTGCACCACTACCTGAACCACCAGTGCAGTTCTCGTCAATGCCAAAATTAAATTGCGGCATTTCTTCTCCATGGTTTGTCCAAATCCAATAATTAGACCTGAACCCAACTTTATACAGGTGGAGCCTCACATCGTCTAAACTCTTAATCCGTGTACAGTCACACTTCACACAAGGACATCTAATCACCCCCCCATTGTTATAGGTATCTTGCTGACTTACCTTGGTAATAAATTCCTCAACACCATCTAAAAAAGATTGTTTCAACCCCCCTCTGTGTGGATAAACCCTATCATACATCCAAGTACGATTCGAAGGAACAAATTCCATCCTCTGCATTTGACCCAAAAAAAGATAACTATATTGAAAAACATATATCCGAGATAAAAATAACTTATTATAGTGCGGATAATTACTTAGCTTTCATTTTATTACTTATTGTCACAACCCAAAAAAAGGATCCGTGACCATATTTCAATGTATACTAAAGAAATAATCCAAGGATGATCATATTTCTCAAGAATTGCTCATTTAGAATCATAACTTGTTTTACAATCCTTTCAACTTATGTCATATTCTCAATTTCATTTCAACAATGTTCTCATCCACATCTATACATGATTCAGTTTAGCACCCTGGCCATAGTTTATTCCATATTCAATTATGATCACTCATATTACAACACAAAGGCATTCATCATAGAGATAACCAACTCAAGCCACCAAGTCCTACTTAATAAAGCTAATCACAACAGAGCTATTGCATGTAACATCATGCCACACTCCAGACATACTCATCTGAATCACATATTACATATATCACCATGACTCATCACATCATCACGTTTTCACGATTTGTAAACATCATAAACAAAATTCATCATTAAGAGTTGTTACCTCACATTCTCTCTTTTTCATAGATTTATCTTGTTACTTACATTTCTGACAACATAACAAAAAAGAAAATCGATAACTTAATCGATGGTACCCATCTAAATACAATTCTGCCACTTAATTTCATAATACCAAATGGATGTTAATGAGTTTGAACACCTTGTCACCAATATTTGATTCTTCTATATACATTTGAACACTAACAGAACTAACTACAAATGAAATACGAAACAACAATTTACACAATAAACAAAAAACCAAAAATTATAACAATATGCATTGTTTATTAAATTGTTTTTTTTTTTACTGAATTTATTAAATTGTTTATTAATATAACAATTTACCCTCTTTTATGAATTGATAATTTACTGACAATTTTATTTATAATTTGAAATCATTCATATATTTGACTATGAGTTTTTTTTTTGCTTAAACTTTATAATAGTTTGTATAAAACTGTTTATGTTTAGAAGTTATTTTAAAGTTTGATTTTTATTAATAACGTAATTCTTTACATTGTGTGTCACAATTGGATCCTTTATAGTTCACTCCAATAATGAATTAAAGATGCAGTCAAAATGCTAATTAAAAACGCAAATTAGTGCCAATTATCAAAAATCATTTATGAATTTTAATAAACGCCAATATTGATCCAAACTTCAAAACCAAATAAGAATTAAGGCAATAAAAAATTGTTACCAAAACATACCTCAATTGTTGATTTGTATGCTATAACCTCTTTCATATTTTAATAGGCAGTGCAGAAGTTTCATTAGTAAATACCACTATTTTTTTTTCCTTTTTCATTCTTTAAAGCTTTTAAAAATATATTCATAATATGGGTAAAAATCTGCATAATTAACAAATTAAGTCCCGGCTCAATACTTATTTTTGTCGTTTATCTAACCATATAAACTCTACTTGAATTTAGCAAGTTACTGAGAAGAGATAAAGCCAGAGAATGGCAATAGCTGCAGCACTTAATTGAGTTTAGAAACAAAACATAGTACACATAACACATAATTTCCGTGGCTAATAATGTTGAATAGAAAATTTCTACCAAATAAATGATTTTTTCCCCTCAATATATTCAAGGGGAAATGGATGTCTTGGACTAAAAGAACCATAGTCAGCTTATCCCGGTGTGGATATTGTGAAAAGCGTTTTCAACAACATAACAAAACTTATTCATTTGCTTGACATTAGACATATTTTTTAATCCCTATGATGAAGGAACGAAAATGAAAGTAAAAAAATATGTGATATATACCAAATCAGTATTTATTTCAAAACATAGAACCCTGTATCACACAAGTTTCACACTCATTTTCATCACTATTTACAACAACTTTGACATACATGCATGGCATCTCCAAACAACATATAAATAGCAATTTCAACACAAATTCAATTAAGATAAAACAAAGACAACAAATTGAAACAAACCTGGGAGCAAAAGGGAACTGGGACGTGGTGGTGTGTGGTGGTCCGGTGGTGGTGCGAGGTTACTGAAATTTTTTTCAAACAATTAAAACGAATGAAAGTGAGAAACATAAGGACAAAGAAAGTGAGTGTAAAAAAGAGGGACTTACATTTGCCGGAAATGTGATAGTTTTTAGCCGGAATGGTCACCGGAAATGGAAGGGGCTGCTCACAAGGAAGGGGGAGGAGGCGCTGCGCATCCACAGAAACGGCGCTGCGTGTGTGAAGTGGGGGAAGGGGAAGGGGAGAGGGAGGGTTCGGGTAATAATATGATGGGCCTTTTGCGACGGCCCGAGCCGTCGCTAATGTCCGGTTCTCCCTTAGTGACGGCCTTAGCCGTCGCAAACGTTATTGACGGCTTTGGCCGTCGCAAATTTTTTCATTAATGACGGCCTCGGCCGTCGCAAATTTTAGAGACGGTCTTGGCCGTCGCAAATTGCGCGCCATTTTTTCAAACAATTTCACGTGAATATTAGCGACGGTTCTTTGCGAGGGTGTCCCAGAAAGCCGTCGCAAAACATTAAAATGCATCCAGCTCCGTTTTGAGACGGCTAAAGCCGTCACAAAAATCCATTTTAGCGACGGCAACAGAGCCGACGCAAATAATCCGCGGCAAATTTCAACTTTTCTTGTAGTGTATATATATATATATACTCTATCTTAAAATACTATATTCACCCACATTCATATCAATGTACGGTGTCTATAAGGGTGTCAAATTCAGGTGTGCAAATAACACAACTCTTATATATTAAAGCGTTTACCATCATGGCTTTTTATCAAACTGATGTTGTCTTAGAAACTTATTACCAGTTTAGGGTCTTTTTAAAACTATTTATTAATGAGGGTTCTTTTTGACACCGTGACATATTAAATAGTTTCAAAAGGACCCTAAACTGGTAATAAGTTTCTAAAACAACACCAGTTTTGGTCAAAAAGCCGCTTTTCTGCCATCAACTAGTAGTTTTATCAAACAGAGCCCATGAGAAACCAAATAAGTTACTGGCTTCCGCTCACCTAATGCAATGTAAATAAATAGTATATATTATTTGATTAGCTAGCTGATTCTGCAACTTTTGAAAATATATGACAGTTTATGTATATATATATATATATATATATACTATGTTAATAAACTATTAGGTGCCACACACTTTGTTCAAACTATATTTCTGAATGTAAACTAAACCAAAAGAACAACTATCACTTTTCTTTGCTTCCACAGGCCCATGCATGCATCGTGCATGGTAATTCAAGAAAGATATATGTAGAGCCTGTAAATTTAATTAAAATTAGCTATTTCCTAAATATTATAAAAGAAACTACATAATGAGCTGATCCAGTTTGTGGGGGCAACTGGAATTTTTCATGGGTTAATACAACATGTTATTCTTAGTACTTTAGTAGTAATTACAAGGCAATGAAAAAGATATTATCTGCAAAAATTGTACAGTTTCTCACTTTCTACATGTTCCTGACTCACTTATTGGTATAGTATATATAGTATATATATATGGACCCCAATTATTCAGTTTCCGCAAGCCGTCAAGCCCAGATAGTAGAAACCCGGGATGGAACAGGGCCCTGCAAAAATCCACAGAAGCTAAATACTATAGATGTACTAGTCAAACTATTAATTCAAATCCAGGACTGGATGGAATAGTTGCATTTGAAGGAGTTCACCCCACTGATATGGGCAAAGATATCTGAGGAATCAACCATATCATCTTCTTCTTTCACAACTATCTGTAAGTACAAATGCAAGGAATATAGGATTAAGGAATTATACCATCAAATAATTGAAAAGGTAAAAGTGATAGGGAATATCTTTTTATAAATAGATGAGTGCTGATATTTGGACAACCAATTGTTGTCGGACACCATATAAATGTACCTTATTTTACCAGGCCCCGTAACATGATTCACCCAAAAACATTGCGCGAGCTATAGTTCGCATACTTTTTATCGGAAATAGATGTCCAGATAACATTTTTCAAATAGACTATGGCAAATTGAACAAGAATATCCTATCATGGGTTAAATAATTGAATGTAACATGGGAATCTTACTTCTTCTTCATCATCTTCTTCATGATTGCTACTAGCTGGTCTCTGTGTCTCTCCAAAATCATCATTCTTTGCAAACCTTCCTCTAACACGGGGTCGGCTATCAGCCAGAGTTTTGCGGCAGGCATACTGCATATTTTCATGAATCATTAGTTGAGAACTTTGAAATATATGAAGGAGACATGGATGATAAGCAAGGAAATATATTGAATATCCATGCATAAGTATTACATTATAAGATTTCAAATTTGTTTGTTGATTTGGTTATTTTGTGGTAGGAGAGGAGCTTGAGAGAGTACCTTAATTTTCTTGCTGAAATTTCTTTCATTTCTTTTCTTCATGTATCTATGAATCTTCTCTTTCCTTTGCTCAACAGAAAGTTTTCCAACCTTTAAGTTAGAGTCCTCCAAGTTTGAGATTTCTGGTGCCAAAGTGCCAGAACTCCCAGGCCCAGCTACTAGTTGCTGATTCTCAGTACTAAGTGCCTGGTTGACAAATCACAATAAACAATTAACAAATACTTTCTTATTCAACACAAAGGGGGAACATGTTGGCAAACTCATTACAAAACTGTTATTAACTTTAATTAGACTGTAGAAAGGGATATATAAACAGAGCCACCCATTAAGTGGTTCTTTATAATGATCCTGTACCTGTTCATTATCTTTCTTTTTTATGCCATTTTTTTGGCTGAAAGTGCTGATTCCTTCCTGCTAGCCTAAATTTATGCTACTTTTTAATGCAGGTGACTTTATAAAGGGAAAAGTGATATGCTATATGGGCACCTATGGGACTTCAGCTTCTTAGAGATTTGTGGACCATGAGCTTTCACCAAAAGTCCAACTCTGATAAAGCCTCTTTAAAATTTTTAGAACTTAACTGATGCAATTTTTCAGACTTGCAAGTAGCTAGCTTTGCAGCATCAATGAATTTCTTTGGCCTTGGACTTTTTTTTTTTAAAAAATACTAATTTCCTCCTAATTTATGAAATATGAATACATTGAACATTCAAAATTTTAAACTTTATTAGCTATTGGTTTCTTGATTGTTGACTAAAAGCTATTAATGAAAACTTAACTATCTAATTTGAAAATTGCACATACCTGAAGGTCTGGTGGGTTAAACACCCTCTGAATTGAATCTGTACAATATATTCCACCATTGTCTCCCTGGTAGTCCAATTCTTGTGGCTGCAGTTCAGAAGCAAGAAGAATGTTCCCACCAAATAGCCCAGAAGTGTCAGCAGACAAGGCAGTACTAAGGGGCCCAGGAGGCATGTACACTCCCATGCCAGGACTGAGATAAGAGCAAGAAGGAGAAGAAGGGTTGAGAGGCATATAAGAAGGGATGGAAGATATGCAATCATCATCAAAAACAGATGGTAATGGACCCCCCATCAAAGGTGCAACAATAGGATCAGTGGGATACTGAGGGAGTCCCTTCAGAACTGAACCTGGTGCTAGTAATTGTGGCTGTAATGAAGAGAAATCAAATTGTTCCTGATGAGCTGTGACTGGGAGAAATGAGGGAACACAAAAAACTGGGGATGATGAGAAGTCTATGGAGGCAGATATGTCATTATCAATTTCTTCTTGGGAGTCAAATAAAATAGACAAGTTATTGCTGTTTGTTATGTTGTTGTTGTTGTTGTTGGTGGTGGTGGTGATGGTGCTGGTTGCAGTAGTACTAGTTGGGGTAGTGACTATATTGCTATTGCTATTGATCTTATTATCTACATCTAGTGTTGGAGATATATTTGTGGCATATGAGGAGTTCTCCTCATAGCAACAATTTGAGCTGGAGGTAACCTCAGAGTTCTGCAGTGTCTCAGAGAACAATTCAGGGTCACAAAGTTCATAAATTTGAGCACTGATTGGACTTGAAATTTCATCCTGCAGTGAGTGACATAAAAGAAATGTAAACAACATGATTACCAAAAAACTACTAGACACAAGCTGAGAATAATTTCAAGGAAGGCCCTTCTTTATAAAACAAACTAGAAACGTGATTCTTGATAGTTTTTTAATTACGGGTTTGAAATCTGAATCCAATTCCTCTTTTTGTTGATAGACATGAGACTGATCTGATCACTTAGAACAGAAAAGAAAACTCATAGTTTGAACTTTCAAAAGCTAATAATATTCTCTAATCAATTGAAACTTTGGCTTTGTAGATGTCTTCATCAATTAGTGCCCTTTCTAAAGTGAGTAACATGCCAGTTAATATAACAGTATCTGACACAACACTACTAGATCTCTGTCAAGAAGAAAACCAAATAAAATCAATGTACAAAGCCCCAATGTGGCATTCTACATATAACTAAGGTTGGTTGCATAGTCCAGTCAGTTTTTCTATATTTGTTAATAGACAAATAAGAAATACTTCAAAATGGTTGGCTTTTTTGGGTTACTTGTTGCAAAAAGACATGTGCATCTATACCTTTATGTGAAATGTGGGAACCAAGGTACCCAATGATAGTATGTAAAAAAAAAAACTGTAAACATTGAAGGAACCTCATGCTATGTTATTTTTGTTCACTATATGGAAATTAAGTCATTCAATGAGAATTGAAAGCCACTTAAAGGAACCCATAATGCTATGCTGTTCATGTGAAGTGAACTTATGTCATTAAGCCCCTTCTCCCCCCTATCTAGCTGAATAAGAATATCAAAATTGGCAAAGCTTACACATCAAGCACAACAAGATATATATTCCACAAGGAACCGAAAGCTACATTCAAATGACTATCACGGAAATGCTGCATCACTTTACAATGTTGCACTTAGAAAATGACATATTTTGGTGGAAGGATGTTGTCTTGAATTGGATAATATCAAAAAGAGCAAAGCTTAGTTCTCACGGAGTCTCTGATTCCTTCTTATTTCCAGTCAATAAAAATTATGCTCTCCAACTATATAAATAGAGGAAAGAAAACGTTCTGCCCTACAAATTTTGAGGGAAATCATGGAAAAGCATTTGAGGATTCATCATGGCTTCTGGCTTTTCTAGAATAGCTAATATAATACTAGCTTCAACTTAGCTCTGAGAATATCACCAATTAAGGGAAGTATTATTCAGACTTAATAGACATATTAATATGAAACATGTAACAAACAGAAACCATATCCATCCATGATTCATGCATGGAAAAGAATTGAAGTGCAGGAGAGGAGCAATTCCAGGTGAAATTATCAATATCAAATAATGAATTGCACCCCATAAACACAAAATTATCAAAGTTCCATAGTATCACATAATTCACAAGGATACCATTTCGGGTTATAGCTATATAGGTATATTGCATGAGACAAAGCTAGGTTAGCTATGACACATGCAATAACATTATATAAATAATAAACATATGAATGTGATTGAGATAACAAGCTTGAGGTCATTACAATAGGGAGTTGCTCAGCCTGTGGTGGCGGCAGCGGCGGTGGCGGGTGGATAACATCCTGCAACATGGTGATGCTCTTGCACAGAAAGGTGGCAATGAAGGCACCCCAAATTTAAGAAAACTATATCTATATATAAATATTATACTTAGAAGTTAGAACTGTAAAATGTTAGATTGTAAGGTGTTGTAATACACCTATGTTCCTCAACTTGAAAAACAAGTCTGGTGGTGACTAAAAACAATGCATAACAACACTCCATATATACAAAATAAAGGCAAAAGAGATAAAAACAGAAAAAACAGAACAACAAAGAGACAGAATGAAAGAGAAAATAGAGAGAGAGAGAGAGAAGTTGTATGAGTAGTTAGCTAAGAAGATGGAGAGTATGAAGGTGTCAAAGACTTAAAAAATTAGTTATGTGCATATATAGGGAATGGGGTTGTACGTAGAGGCGTCAAGCCTGGCACTCGCGGGCGTCAACGCGAGAGTTGCGGTGGGCCATCAATTTGTTGCTTTGGTGGGGTCAAGTGGCAATGTCCTGAGTTCAGTTTTTTCATTTTTGGACATATTAAGCCAATTGAAATGGCTAGGAGCAGAAATTGGGTTGACCAAGCTATTTTTTATCCTATATGCCATATTATTATTATGTTAGCATCATCCAAATCCGTTTTTGCATATTCAATTTTATATTTTTTTTGTAAAAAATGTAAGAAACTAAACAGTGTTCATATAGGATTTGTTCATAGTTTAGGTCATTGTATATGATGGGTGAACATTTATGGCATAAACTTATAATTTATGGTAATAACTCTTTAATATATTAAAAATAAAGTATTAAAATGTGGGAGCTGCTATGGGACTATTGAAAAACGGAGGGGTTTGAAACCCCCTTCATTATTTTCTCTCTCCTCTTTTTTTTTTTTTAAAAAATCTTTAGAATATTTCTCATTATTTTATCCATGATTCTATTTTAATAATTATTACTTTTATTAATTTATTTCTCTATCATATTCTTTACAATCATAATATTCATAATGATATTTCATATATCAATTACATATTTCTCTAGCTTCATCTTTTAATTCTTGTACTAAATCTCTTGAATAATTTTGATTAGTTAAATCTAACATACTTAATTTACATAAAAAAAATTTCTATACTATGATAGTTATTCATTATATTACTTTATTTACTTAGCTCTGATTCCAAATCGGTACCACCCTAATAATTTCAAATATTTTTAATTTATTCATTTTTTAGGGTAGTATTTTATTCATCAATAAAGACCAAATCATCATCATCACCATTAAAATCTACATAATAATCAGGATCACAGTAGAATTTAAAATCAAATAAATAATATTTAGGATCGTTATATATCTCAAGATAATATTCAAGATCGTTATTTAGGATCACTTTTTCCAACATTCGGATTAATGCTAGAGTTTCTTTTTCATATGTTGGATAATTAATTTCCCTAGAGTTTCTAAAAAAATTTCTAATTGTTCAAGAACTTTTCTAATTTTTTCAATATCTCTATTTTCATCTATTACTTTACCTTTACTTATATTATTTAGTGTATCTCTTATATTATTTATTTCACTTTGTCCTTTCTGAATCCTATTATAAGTGTAATTTGTAATTTTATTTTTAAGTTTCTATTAGTTGAATAATATTTTTATTAATCTCTTCCGTTATTTTTTCTATACCTTTGAATTTTATTATTATTTCTTCAGATAAACTCATTATTTTATCGTTTTATTATTATAATTTTATCTTATGTGGGAACCATAAGGTTTTGAAACCATATGATTTAAGAAGGCTTCTTAGAAATTCTCTTAAAATGTTTGCGAAAAATAAAAAATATTTTTACACTTCCATTCCTAATCTGCACTCTTACCTTGTCGTGCTCATAAGTAGGGTTAAGCATATTTGACTTGATTTGATATTTTCTTTGAATCAATTTTTAGACTCAATAATGGCTCGACTTTATCTAATAACTAAGTTGGAATTGGGCCAATTAATATGATATTTAGATAAAAATGTTTGAATTTAGACATTATATTAAGTTATAACCCATCGGAAATCCTCCTAGAGGTTGGTGGTTAGCTCTGGCCTTACACGGGATCGGTCCTTGCCCTAATCTAAATATTATGTAACAAAAATAAAATAAAATAAAAATATTAAGTTATAAAATTTAGAAGTATAAACTAAGATACTTTATGATATGTATGTTCATATAAATAAATTATAGGAACATGAAAGTATTATAATGTCATGTATAAGATATTACCTTTTTTTTTTTCCTTTGTTTCCCACCTTCTAGCCGATAGGTGAAAAACTAATCTCTTGAGGTACTATCAGGTGCCTAAGCGGGAACCCGCTTCCCAATAATGTTTTTTCATATACATGATTATTTTTTTAAATAAGATAAATGAACCCAAAACTAAGTAATATCTTGTTGCCTTTACGAATTTTCTTAATTGAATTTAATATAAATGAAATGAAATATTTATATGATTTTTTATAGAAATATTATTTTATAAGAGGTAAGGCAAAGCAAGAATTTCATTAAATTAATATGGTAGAAATAAGAGCAAAGTTAATAAATTATAATCTATCAATGATAAGTTAAATAAATTAGGCTTATAGAGAAAAGTTGTAATATAACGAGATAAACTTGTCTAGCAAAAACCTCTTTTAGTCAAATTTATAAGGTAGCCAAACAAAGCATAAGTACATTATATCAAATTTAAAAATATGTCAACTAAACTCGACTTTTTTTTTTCTTTTTGACGAAAAAAAGCTATTGTATTTCATTAAATATCAAAGAGCCAATATATATAGGAATATCATAAAAAAATGAGGACTAGCATAAGAGATAGTCACCCTAGCTAAACTATGAGCAATCATGTTTGATTGCCTCCTAAGGAACTCAACATGAGAGTTTTGACAAAACGACAGAAACACACCCTTACAAGAAGAAATGATAGCACCAAAATCAGTTAAATCAACAATAGAGGAGTTCATACTATCCACTACCAATTTAGAATCTAACTCAAAAAGAACTTTGTCAAGGTGTAGATCTTTCATATAATTGATAGCAAAATAAAGACAAGCTGCTTCTCCCATTTTCACCCATTTTGGACACACCCTCGGACCATTATTTTCCTGGCTCAAACTACCACCTTCACGAGCATGTCTCCATTCGTGCAGAACCTCGATGAACAATAGTTGCAGCATTCTCATCCACCCCATACCATGCAATTACGCGCTCTCCACAAAGGACTAGAAAGAACATATCCTCAAAGTTTGCTTCACCCAGTTTGCCGGAGATAATGCTCCATAAATTCAAACTTCTCCCGACAGATTCAGCCTTCACACAAGCAAACTATTCTCTAAATTTGACTTGCACCAAGGGCAGATAGAGGAGCATTGAACACCACGATCATTAAGTCTAGCTCTTGTAGGAAGACAATTACGGGCTTCCCTCCAAAGGAAAATTTTCACCTTTGGAGGAACATTGAGATCCCATAAAATCTTCCAATCACCAGCAACTTTAAGATGACTCAAATAAATGTTTCAAACACAACCAATACACAGATCTAACCGAATAAATACCTTTTCGATCCAGCCACCAGTACCTCCCATCATATCACGGACTGCATATAACATAGGAGTCCGAAACACTGCATTAGCATCATCTATGGACATCAAGGATTCAACCAAAGCAACATTCCATTCCTTTGTGCCTGCGCTTCACAACTCATTAACATGAAGTCTGACGAAAATGTACTTGGGTTCACTGGACTAAGAGGTTTAGAATCCTTATTCCAAATGTCATGCCAAACCCTTATTCCAGTACCATCACCTATCCTCCACTTAATACCTTCAACAAACTTCTAGCTTCACAAAGACTGCACCAAACATAGCTAGAGTTATTTCCAATACTAGCTTCCAAGAAATCACAATGTGGATAATATTTAGCTTTGAAAAGCTTGGCCACAAGGGAGTCCAGTTGAGATAATAACCTCCACCCTTTTTTGCCAAGAAGCGCCTCATTGAAAGCATATAAATTTCTGAAGCCCATGCCATCATCCATCTTGTGCATAGCAAAATATCCCATGAAAGCTACTTAATCCCTTTACCGCTCTCTCCACCACCACCCCACCAAAAAGAAATCATTAATTTTTGAATGTCATCACCTAAAGAGGAAGGAATGAGAAGCATGCTCCTAAAATATCTGGGGATGGATTGAAGGACAGCTTTAATCATAACTTCCTTCCCTGCCTTAGATAAAGACTACCCACTCCAAGAATTAATTTTTTTCCACACACGATCTTTAATAAAATTAAACAAAGACTTCTTTCTCCTGCTGGTTATAGGGGGAAGACTCGAATATTTACCAGTATCCAAAGTAACTTGAACACCAAGTAAATTAGCAATAAAATGACATACCTATTTATGGACATTTCTACTATAATAAATTTCTGACTTCTGAAAAATAATTTCCTGACAAAAGGCGCCTCATAGATGGAAAGCTTCAAGCAAACAACCTCCTTATTTTTGGCTTTGAAGAAAAAAAAGCATTAGTCAACAAACAGTAAATGAGAAATAATGGGAGCCCTTCTGCAGACCATGGATACTCTCAGCTTGATTGAGCAAAGCTGTAAGACTTTCCGAGCAAAGAATAAAGAGATAAGGAGGCAAAGGATCCCCTTGTCTTAGACCCCTCCAGACTGGATGGACCAACAGGATCCTGATTCACAAGAACTGAGTAATTCACCAACTCCACACAAAGCATAATCCAATCTTTCCATTTATCTGCAAAACCCATACGCTTCATCATGGCACGGAGGTAACCCCAATCAATTCGATCATACGCCTTGCTCATATCAATCTTCAGAGCTACATTCCCCACCTTACCTTTCGTCTTGCTTTTCATGTAATGGATAATTTATGTAGCTACCATAGCATTATCTAGGATAGAACGACCCCGAAACAAAAGCTGATTGAACAGAAGAAACACATTTATGCAGGACCATTTTCAACCGATTAGCCAGGACCTTGGAAAGAATTTTATAAATGACATTGCACATGGAAATAAGGTGCCAATCCTTCATAGATTCTGGGATATCCTTTTTGGGAATAAGAGCAATGTTGGTATCATTAACAACATTGGGGAAATAGCCCCTATCCAACTAAAAACAACAAGCATCATAAATATCATCACCACATAAATCCCAAGATTTTTTTTTATATAAAAAGTTGGGTTGAAACCATTTGGCCCCGGGGACTTATTTGATGCATTTGGCTAACAGCATAAGAAAACTCTAACCTAGAAAAAAGGCTTAATTAACCAACAATTCATTATCTTCATATGTAACACAAGGAACAAGAGCATTCAACATGGGATCATAAACACCATTTCGAGCTAAAAAGGGAATCTCAAAATAAGCCTTAGCAATAGACTTAATTTGAGACTGATCATCAGCCACAATAGCATCCTCACCTTGAATTTTCTGGATCCTATCCACCTTAGCTCTTGATATTGCTGAGGCATGAAAAAACCAGGTATTAAGATCACCATTCTGAAGCCAAAATACTTTAGCTCTCTGTCTCCAAAAACTTTCCTCTTGCAAAAGCAAGCGAATCGTTCGTCCTGGACTGCAAAAACTGGGCAACACCCACCTCGTCCCTTTTGTCCTGTAAGTCCTCGAATGAACTCCTACACTCAAAAATCTCCTTCTTAAAATCTGCCCGAAGCTAACCACTCCAAGCTTGAAGGGAATCGATGCAATTTTGGATCTTTGTCATAAAATCATTATCAACTCCATCAGACCAGCCACTGCACACCACATTCATAAAGTCATTTTCATCAATCCATGTATTTTCAAACCTAAACCACTTGCGTTGAATGGAAAGAGTAACAGGTTCATGTTGGAGAAGGATAGGAGTGTGATTGGAAATAGGGACAACCAAATTAAGTAAATGAGCATAAGGAAAAAAATCTAACCAATCAATATTAGCCATAGCACTATCAAGCCTTTCCTCAATTGAACGTGCTGTACCTTTGCTAACACTCCAAGTAAAACAGGCAACTGAATTATTTTTTTAAAGAATTGGGCATTAACTTCTATTCAGTGACTGAACTAGTAACCGATTACTTCGGTCGCTATTCGATCACTAATTCAAAAGTTTGAAAAGTCAGTGCTGATAACAATATTCACGACCGATTTAATAATGACTATATTTGAGCGATTGAAATCGGTCGCTGACCATATTTTTAATGAATATAGCAACATATTTTTCTCTAAACTGAAATCCCTAAAATTGCACAAACCCTTTCCCCTCTTTCACCTTGAACATTTCACTCAGTCTCTCCCTCTTTCTCACTCCCCCGCGACCCTCCCTCCTAAACCCATCTCTTTGTGATCAAACGACCACCCTGAGCCACACTTAAACCACCGTCCCCTCTATTTTCTTGTTCCCGTTCCTCTTTGCATTCCAAAACCCTCTTCGCATCTCCCAAATCGCCTTCTCTCTCTGTATCTTTTTCCCAAATCGCCTTCTCTCTCTCTCTCTCTCTCTGTATTGCTGTGGGGCTGATTTGGGGCTTAGGGTACATTAAGACAGAGGTAGGAAGAATTTGGGCAAAATGTTTGCTGAAAAAAAAAATGTCTTACCAAATTATGTTCATCATTACTAAATTATGTGTAATTGTCTAACTAGCACTCAGTTAGAACCACCGTTTCAAGGTTTTTAAGGGTCACTTTTGTATTAACTAGTTGTGACTAAATCAATTAAACTTCATTGAGGCATGTCTCTAGGTTTTATGCCATTTTAAGGACCTAGTTAACTGGTTTTATGTCTTTGAGGCATGTATTAATTGGTTGCATGTCTTCATTGTCCTCAAGTTTCTTAAGTTATAAATTTTTGTAATTGTATGAATCAAGTGAGTTGAGGACGATTCACTTTACTACTGGCAATACTGCATTAGATTAAGAAATAATATTCATTTCTTGGAAATAAAAATAGATATTAATATTAGAACTTGAATACATTTGTTCTTGTTTCAAAACTAATATGATAACTACATTTACTACATAAGTTGAGCTTGATCGTTTTCTTTGCTTATTTCTTGGTTATGTATTTGAGTTTTCTTTCCTTATTTCTTATTGGTATTTTATTAGAAGGAAATAATTTGGGCGTTGTGTTTGGGTTGTCACCATCATTTTTGTTCACACATTTGACTTCTGCGAGTTCCTCACTTTAGGTGTGCTTTCATGACCCTCTCTTAGACTTGGAATATGTTAAAAGTTTCTAATTGTGTTGTATCTATAATGTGTTATGTGGATTGATTTGTTATTTGTTAGTGGAGAGCAAAGCTCAATAAGTTGTTGGATGTGTGTTGATAAAATTAGTCAAATGCTTGCTATTTGTCTTGTTTATGTGTTCTTTGTTAGTGAAGAGTGAAGCTCAATAGGGTATGATATTTTATGAAATGCATGACTGGTTGTGTGCTGATAATTTAGAAACCATGCATGTGCATTTTTTTTCCAATTTGATTTGTTATTTTTAGTAGAGAGCGGAGCTCAATAGGGTGCAATCTTGTCTGAGATGCATGACTGGTTATGTGCTGATAATTTAGAAACCTTGAATGTGTTTTCCTATTTGATTTGTTGTTTGTTAGTAGAGAGCGGAGCTCAATAGGTTATTTGTCAATTTTATCGTTCCATACACTTTATGTTAAGTAATGGGACCACTACAGTTGTATTTGCCCTGTTAACTTGTCAAGTACAAAGGGTAAATGAGTTAGAGATAGATAAGGTTAAAGTTTATTTTCTCTTAATGTCAATAATTTAGCAAAGCCTTAGTTTCCCGTTTGAGGTTCAATATAAATGAGAATGTGTACCTTTTCAAGGTACCATTCATTGTATTGAATCTTGAAATGTCCAAGTTGGATAGTTTGGGAAAACGTCTTTCTTCATTTAGTTAACAGTTATTCTTTGGATTCTCATGTCTTATACGTGATTTAATTTCGGTTTGTTACATTTACTATTATTCTCCGGGTGCATATTTGATCATGGTGGATGTCATCACTGTGTTCAATTCGTGTATACCAGAGACCAATGGGAAATGCTGCCAAAATTTCATTAGGTATAAGGCTGAGAACATGGAACTACTGTTAACGGAGTGTTAAAAAGGTTTCTTCTTGAATGGGATACGAACACACCATATCATAAGAAGAAGATGAAGTTCCTCGACTAAGTATTGTTGTTCTAGTTCCCAGTCATGGAAGCTCCTGAGCACCAAAGGTGGATGGATAAAGGAAGGATCAAGGAGGACTGACGGATGATTTCATTAGTAAGTTATTTATTAACTATTGTTGTTTTTATCAATATAATTATAAATGTTTCTTAATTATGTTTGTTTATAAATTTATACGTTATTTGTTGCCAATAGCTTTTACCCTCCAGACGGGCCTCAGAAGCAGATCTCTGTGTGTATCAGGGGCAAGTATAATGAGCCTTTGCCCTCGTGGAAGAAGATTGATCAAGGTATTCGTGATATGTGGTTTAAGGACGACTTCAGGCTAAGTTTTAATTTTATTTTTCATTTACATATATGTCAAATAACTTATTATTTATTAATTTTGTTTCCTCATATTTACCCTTTCTTGTTAGGCACGCTATAAGTGGTTGAAAGCAGATGAAAACGTCGGATATTTGAGTCGAGAGGCTCAAAGCTGGTTAAAAATGAATTCAACAAGATTAGGGAGAGTTAAGATAATGGGAGTTGGCTTCGCCTTGATGTGCTGGAACGCCTGCATCACTATTGGGCCAATGATGAAAAGTTCTAGAAAAGGAGCGTAGTCGGCAAGAAGAATCGAGCTATGGATTCTGGCTTTCCTCTATACATCGGTGGCTCTGCATCCATTCCAAAGCATTTTTATAGGCTGGTAAGTAGAAGTCAACATGAAATTTAATTTGTTTTAGTTTACTGTGATATCTTTTATAAATAATCATTGTATTTTCTACTTTTATGTATGCAGAAGAAAGAGAAGCAGAGAGAGTCCACAATGTTTGAGGTCTTGGAGAAGACCAAGAAGACCAAGCGTGGGGAGTGGAACAACCCAAAGGTTCGGGACCTTGCTGTAAGTAATCTTTAATCATTAATTAGCATGTTCAATTTATTAATTTTTTTTTTTATCATTTTGAATATATAATTGCAAATGCTAATGTCTGACATATTATGCAGGACAATTTCCATCGCCTCCGAGACGATGCCAGTAGTCAGGGGTAGCAGCACTCTGCTACCTCTGAAAATACCATTTTCTTAGAGGTGGTTGGTGGGAAAAATAAGAAGAGGCATGTTTTTGGCCTTGGTCAACAGGGGATCAATTTTTGGCCTCAGTAGTGCCACATGGACAATTTGATCCTAGTCCTAACCCAGATTTTAGAGAGGTCAATATCCTGAACATTAACGTAGAACTTGCATCAAAGGATAACAAAATTCAGGAGTTGTAGCAGCACGCGCAGGAGCAGGATAGTCACATAGAGGAGCCACCGATGCATATGACGATGTCGCTACTACTAATGCCGCTGTGTTGATGCCGATGCCAAATTTTGATGATGCCGTGGATAATGATGACATTAGTCCACTCCCCTCACCCCCTCCTCACATAGATTATGTTTTCTATTGGGTGTAATACATTACTGTTGGATTATAGTTGTATTGGTTGGATTTGTAATTATATATTTTATTTTTATTTAATTTAATTTTAATTATATTCTTTAAATTGAATTTACTTAATTTAGTTTTAATTTAATTTTTGGTTTTAAAAATTTGGAAACAAATTTAATTTAATTCGGTCGCTAAATACCAATGGGACCACACAACAACCGAAAACAAATCAATCGCTAAAATATGACCGTTGGGAAATTTGCGACCGAATACAGTGGTCACTAAATTTGGAATTTTCATAGCTAAAATTGGTCCCTTTCTTAGCTTTAGGTGACCCTTTTAGCGATGGACTTTAGGTGACCCTTTTATTCTAAGAGAAATCACTCGCTATATTAATTAATTATCAAGGTTTTCGCAACCACTAACTAGTTGTCGCCACTTTGGTCACTAACATATTTAGGGACCGGAAATCAATAAATAGTGTCCGATGCCTTTTTTCTCTTAGTGAGTCTTTTCAAAAGCAAAATTACTTTCAATAATTGAATAAACACAAAACCTGTACATAGAAAGTTTTCAAATTAATCAAAATTTCTATATAGTTTTTCAACAAAGACTACTGTATAGTTTTTTCTATATAGTTTATCAACATTTGTTTATCTATGTTTATCTTTCAAAACAATTATGATATTAAAATTTATAATATATCATAAATTTAAATGATCTGCATTTATAAAAACTGAGACTTTTTAGTTCACATTTTAATGTTACTGAGCAGTGTTTTTCAAAACCAAAATACTTTATCAATTGAATATATACGTACGTATTAGAAATCCACTTTTTAGTAGCCAATTTTAGTATTTCGTCGTAGAAAGTTTTCAAAATCCAGAGTATATATAGGATTTCTTTTTCAACTAGTTCCAACTATATACTATGTAGCCCGGTTGCTCCCATAGGAACCCATGCTTTGGTAACTATTGAGTTTATGAACTCGTTTGGTGATCAGGATAAGAGAGACAGTATATGATAAGCTATCATATACTATCTGAAACTATTGTTTGGTGAGCCAGCAGGATAGGATAAATCAATCCTGTCACCTATCATATCCTGTCAATTTAGTTAAAATTCTATCCTGAGGGGAGTGCTAGGTTAGAACTCAATAGGATAGGATATAGTGATTTAAAGTATAATAAAATATAAAAATATTTTATATAAAATAATTAAATTATAATAAATTAAGACTTTGAATTTAAAGTATAATAAAATATAACATGTTACAAAAAAGGTATACTAAAATATAAATATTTAAAATTTAAAAGAATAAAATATTTATAATTATTTTTTTGTCACAAGGCTAATTTTGTTATTTTTTTTATTATTTTAGAAAACTGAAAAAATATAAAAAATTGTTCTAATAATTTAACTAGATGTAAAGTAAAAACTAAAATTGAATATTAAAAATTATAAAAAAATTAATTTAATTTAAACAATATTTCAAAAATTTAAAAATTATATATGTAATTTTATCATAAGGAAAATTTTGTGTTTTTATATAATTTTAAAAAAATGAAAATTATAAAAAAGTAAAAAAATCTAATAAAATATGAAATCATTTAGAGTAAAAACGAAAAATTTTAAAATTCATACTAAAATTATAATGCTATCCAGATGGTTATCTGGTGGATACCAAACGTCAGATAGGATAATAGTTTATTTTTCTGATATCATATCCTATCTGCCCCTATCCTATCCTGACCACCAAACGAGCCCTATAAGGTTGGATTGGTGGTTGGGGTGGGGGAGTTAATGACTGGAGTGATAAGGAGGTTGATGGTTCAAACCCCACCCACTAAATACTAACACTAACACTAACATTTGCCTATAAAAAATGTGTGTCGGTAACTATTAACCCTAGGGTTGTTTTAGATTTTTTCGAAAGCAAATGGAAAAATAGGGATTCCATTTAATACAATTTTCAATTTTCAATACATAGAAAATTTTCCATATAATCAACTCTGCCTTAATAGTTATTGTTAACACCAAAAAAAATAAATTAGTTGATAGTTGATTGCTGTAATCAGCTGATTTATTTATTTAGTTGATAACTGATTGCGATAATTAGATGATTTATTTATTGATACAAATTAGAAGTTAAATAGAAAAATTATCAACTTTTGTTATATGCCCTCACACTGGATCTGAGTTGTCTAAGAATATACTTGAATTTTTTTTTTTTTACTGATTAGGGTGTAGAGAAGAAGATTTTTTTCTCACTTTAGATAGTTCATATGTCAATGATGTTATTTAACAACATTTGAAAAGTCAATTTGTCTTGCAAAATTAGTAGTTATGTGACAGAGAATTCTTTCATTTGCGTTGTTCTGCACACATTTTAAATTAAATCTAATTGTTTGAAAGGGATTGAAAATAGTTAGTGATGTCGTGCACAAAATTTGAGAGTGTGTCAAATATGTGAAGATTTTTATAGGAATAGAGTAGGATTAGCTAATTACATGTTCAAATTATGTTTGCAAGGGTTTTGGTTTATGTCCCCCCTTGCCTTTTTGTATTTTTTATTTTTTATTTTTAACAAAATTTTTGGTGTGCTGCAAATGATTGCTGATGCTGGGGTGCTAGCCTGTAACACCCCGATTTTTACTGCTTTCTAATATCGGTAATAAATATATATATGATTATATTTTTATCCGAGACTTAGAAAATGATTTTGGATAAACCAACGTCATTTCCATGTTATGCTTTATATCATAATAAGCTTACGATAAAATTTTGGGTTGAAAATTCAGATGGAACCCGGTCTGCGTTTTCACTGACAGTAAAATTTTACTGCTCAGAAAACCTAATTTTAAGTCGTGAACGAGATGAAAAATATTTTTACCATATTTGCTTCGATATTGGAAGTTTTGAAATTTTTAGCAAAAAAATAAAATATTATATTTGTTGCGGGCGAGAACGTTGAAATGTCTCTAGGAAATCCGCGTCAGATGAACTAAAAGGGTCAGCAATGGAGCTCAGATGACTGATGTGACTGATGTGACGGGCATTTATGACGATCCTATTCGAGTCATAATGGCCATAAGCATTTATGACATTTAGATATTTTTGCATGGAAAAGACAATTTTGCCCCTAGCTTCACTCAATTTTTACAAGCTTTACCATTGCAATTTTGGACCAAATTGCCCCTAAACTCACGGCTCCACCTTCAATTAAGCACACTTAGGCAAATTTCATTTCATTTTCAAGTCTTCATTCTCTCCAAAGTTCATGTTTTTCACCAAGAACACCTTAAGAACATCAAAGAGATTTTGTGAAGAAAATCACCAAAATCATCAAGTTCTTTGATCATCAAGAGATAACATCTCTTCATATTACCTTTCTAAGCTTTTCTCTTCACAAATTTCAAGAGTTCATGCCATGAATCATCATGTTCTTCATTTTGCTTCAAGTTCATGATACTTTCTTCAAAAATTCATAAGTAATTGTAGAAAAATCCTTTTGACTTGAAACCAATTTCTATAATCTCATAATCATCTCTATATTCATCATCTAGAAGCATGTGATCATGAGAAACTTTATTCCCTATTTTCCTAAGCTAGGCCGAAACCCCTCAAAATGGGCGTTTAGGGATTTTGTTTAACAACTTGCTTGAATGACTCCATGATTCATCTTTTAATCCTTATGGTTAATGAATCTAAGTGATTAGAAGACCAAAACTCAAATCCCAACTCAAAATTTCTTCAAAGGGCCGAAACCCTAAATTTTGTTGTTGGATGAATTTTGATTCAAAAGTTGTCTTGTCACACTTAAATCCAACTCTATGTTATGTATGTTTGTTGAATCCAAGAGTTAAGAAAATTTTAAAATTTCTAGCCTATTGATCTTGTCAAGGCCGAAACCTAGTTCTTGGAACTAGAGGAGTTTCATTCAAAGTTCTTAGTTCATGATCTTGGATTAAGTGCTTAATCATGTTTAAGTTGGTTAAGGATCTTAAATCCATTAGTTAGAAAATTTTAATGATTCCTAACCTAGATTTTAAGAGGAGACCGAACCCTAACCCTCTTGAATGAGTGTGCTGTTGTTTGATTTTAATTTATTTTGGTTGCAATTCGTTATTAAGGAATCGATCGGGTTGATTTAACTTAAAGTCGACGGAGGAAAACCGGATCGAATCAGGAAATTTCTTGAAAACGTTAGTTTGATTCTCCAAGAGGTAAGGTGAGTAAGCCTGAGGAGTTTAAGATAACCACATGCTATATTGTTGGAGTCTTTCTGTAATTTACTGTGTTTTAAAATATCTACTGTTAATTGTTAGATTGATTATCTGCTGAGTATCTGTTACCTGAGTATTTGAGATATACTGTCTTACATGATTATAATTAAGTTGGTGTATTATAATTTTGATGCATGCCATGAAATTGGATGTATGTTATGCTATTATGTGATGAAATTATCTACTGTTGAGTGATAGACTGAGAAACCTGACATTGGTCAGTGTTCAATTTAATTTGAGGATAAAAGCTTAATAAGCTTGAATAATTAATTAGAGTGATTAATTTGTGTAATTTTGAGAAAAAGTGAAAAAAAATATTATTTTAATAATACTTTTGTGGAAAATGTGTCAATAAAGTGACAGTAAGGATGAAACTGTGAAAATTTTTACAGGCGCTAGTTTTTCCAAAATAAATTCAATTTTATTATAAAATGTTATTTAAAGTAATTAAGTTATGAAAATAACGTAATATAGCTGTCAGAATAATTACGCATAACAGAAAAGTTATTTAAGCTATAAAAAGATTTTTATGAAATTTTTTGAGAAAAAGGTTTATATTTTAGAATTATTAATTTTATTTCAATAAGATTTTTTTGAAAAAGTTGATGTTTATTGAGAACAAAATTTAGAGATGAATAATTTAAATAGAAAAGAATTTATCTATGATTTCACGTTTTATCAACGTTTTAAACAAAAGAATTTATGTAAGAGAATTTTTATTCAGTGAAATTATTCTGTTAAACTTGAATAAGTTTTTCAGAGGTTTGGTTTTTTTTTTTTTGTATTTGTTTTTCACTGAGCGAAATGTTTTAAAAAGGATAAACGAACCTAGGAACCGAGACGTCGGGGTTCTAGTGTTCTGTGGACACGTAGATCAGGGATCTATGTCATTGGACTGAGTGTCCTGAAAAGGTTTTGTGGACTGTGTCCTAAATCTGATGTGAAAAATGTGATTTCCATATCCGCGAGCCTAAGACTAGTGCATCAGTTTAGGGCTTTGCAATTGAGCACTCGGACTGTGTGTCCTGTGTTGAGTTTAAAACATTTGGACTGTGTGTCCTGTGTTTGTTTAAAGTGAAAAGTCTTAAATATAAAATTAAGCATGGTCGTAAGCTTTGGGCTTCGATAAGGGAAGATTATTACAACAAAGAAAACAAAACGAGAGTAAAAGTTTTCTCATGCATTTTTGGCAGACGTGTCAGGTGATATGATCATTGAGTCCCGAGGGGATCAATGAGCCTTTTATGGACTACGTTTCAAATATTATGCGATAACTATTGAGGTTCTGAGTGATGCAATAGGTTATGGATAATAAACTCCATTGTTCGCAGTGACCATTGGGTTCTGTGTGTGTGGACCAATGAGTTACATTTTTGAACAATAACATTGGTGTACTGAGTGTTACCAGTGTGTTATGTGTTCTCTTGGACATTGTTTTATTTCGTTTTTACAATGGGTCATGTGCGAGCTTGATCTGCTCAAAACGAAACAGAAAGTTGTGGGATCTCCGGAGATTAGGTATCAAAATAGAGCCTTAATATTGAAGTGTCATGCATTTTTATAAAATACGATGATTGTCGGCTATGAAACCCTTTGAATTATTCTACTGTTTAGATAACTTTGTATACTGTAATTATATGGTATGTGCTGTTTGTGTGTCGTGCATGGGGTTGTCTTATTAAAACTCATATATTGGTAACTCACCCTTGCATATTTGTTTTGTTGTTTCTATTCTATGTATGGGGAATCTATATATATATCTACGTTTAGATGGATCCGGACGGAGTGGATCTGAACTACTCGGGGGTCCGAGCCCTGATGTTTGACAACGCTGATCAAGGGAACGCCTGGGCGATCAACCCAGGAACTCAGAGTGCTACCTACACGGGTCCGATGCGGACACTCCGAGGGACCGTAGCCAATGGACCCCAACAGCTTATACATACCAGGGAGACGATCGAGGTTTCACTACCTCCCATTTGGATGATCTTACAGCATTTGGTGCGCCACGGGGATTTGGAGCATCAGCCACCTCCGCATGTACAGCCGTTACAACAGGTAGCCCCTGAGTCTCCTCCAGGGCCTATAGTATTAATTCCGGAGGATGCACCGCAGGAGATGGAAGAAGATCCTGATGAGGATCCGATAGCTGAACCGGACTATGTCCTTGAGGATGATGGAGTAGTCCTAGATGTTGGGGTGGGAGATGATGCATCCCCTCCTGATACACCTACTGGAGGTGGGGGAGTCTACACTGGACTCTCCAATGGGTTTCTGTAGTGGTGACCAGCTGTAGCATGTAGTCTGTTTGGGTAAAATGGGATTTTAGATAGTCTGACTGTTTGGCTACTGAGAGCCAACCTTTTTGCGTAGTGTTTTTCAGACTCCCACTGTGCTATAGTTATGTTTTTTTTTTTCAGTTGATGTGATATATGTGTGACAGTAGATGGTGACCTGGTAGGAAAAAGGTTTGATGTATAACTTTGATGCATATGTATATAATATATAGATGTATATTATATTACTGGTTTTTAGTTGTATGTACATTAAAGAAAAAGAAAAAAAATTTATCACCTTTTTTACAAGAATAAGTAATTAGTAAACTTAATTCATTTTCCGAAGGAAACCAGCAAATTTATAATTTTGTTAAGGTTGAGTTTTATAATATGTTACGTAAATGTGATAGCTTGGGAATGAGGTGTCTCACAGCCTAGCTAAGATGTCAGTTATCATAGTGATGCCTTTGCATGCCAATTCTTTTGCTTAAAAAAAAAAAAAGAATTGGTGATGTTGATACTTCAGTTGGCTAATGTCTAGATGTTTCTACAAGGTTGAATTTGACTTATTTGGTGCTTGAATGTGCTCCTAAATACCGGTGTATATTTGAAAATCTTCACTTTAATGATGATAATTAAAAGTATTGTCCTTGGAAAGAAAGAATGGAAAAGAGTACAAAAAATTTGTTTATTCTTGTTTCCTTCCTATGAAACCTGCACCAACTGGATTTTTGGCACATCCTATCCAATTTCAAACTTGTATTTTTTGCAAGTTTGTGAAATTCAGTGTGTTCTAATTGAGAGTATAAAAGATGAAGATGAACTTATAAAAAAAGTATGACTGAAAGGAAGATTGTGAAGTTTGAGAAATATAAGGATGAATATAGTATTGCACTGAGAGCAGTTCTTGACTCACGAATGAAGCTTTCTTCATTGAATTATTGTTACTCAAAAGTTGATGCATCTACACGTGAATTTAAGTTAGAAAAAGTAAAGAGGAAGTTGTACATGCTATTTGATAGGTAGTTTACTTCTTCCAAAGAGGGATGTACTATCCTAACCCCGGCGATGGCTAGCATGAAGCATTGAATTAGGTGCTTCACCATGGTTCACTGGTTTTAAAGTAATTTTACCAATTTTTAATTGTTTTTAAATAATTTATTTATTTTGCAAATTTCTTGTTTACCCTCACCATCAACACCCCTCTGTCACAGCATTCTCCCCAACCCACTAACCACTCCTGCCGGTGGCTACGGTGTCATCATTTCTCCACTACCCACTAACCCCTCTGTCACACCATTCTTCCTGTTTTACTTGTAGAATGGCATTCACATTAAGGTTGAAATTCAAAATCGAGGAACAGAGAAACCATATGGTCGACTAGTATGAGAATCTTCCATGAGTATGTTTTTGTTGTTGTTCATGCTCCATTCCCATTCAACCCAGTTCTTTAACTGAGCCGCGACGATATTTGAGGAAAAGGTGCTAAGGGAACTACGGAGGGAGATGTTGAAGGAGGTGAAGTTGGTGGAGACGGTGCCAGTGGCGGCAATCACGAGGGACCCTGTCTGCTGAAGAAGCCACTCCATGGTCTCGCACCGTCAGACTTGTGGCAAAGCTCCCGTATCAGCTAGAATACCTTGGTGGCACAGGCTACCGACATACAGATCCGACCGCTGTGGCCGTCGACCTTGGTGTGTCTGTCCTTGGTGGAGGTTCACTTCGAAGGCGGCTTCTTGGGTTGCTTCGGGAAGTGGAGCCTGTTGTTGTTGGCCTTGTTGCTGTTATTAACAGCCACGGCGGTGGTGGTGACGGCTCTGTCGTGTGCGGTGGTGGAACAAGGTTGTTCTGATGAAACATCATCATCATCATCATCATCTTTTTTTCACTAACATTTTAAGAGTGAACTTGGGTCTGCAACGGATCCCACATGGTGGAAACCGTGAAGAAATTGATGGGTTGAGGGATAAATACAAGATCGTCCTTTCAAATTATTATTTTTACATGTTTACTCATAACATAAATTTATACTCAGTGTACTTTTACCTATTTAGCCATTACCTACCAGTCACCGTCTATTATTTTATCAATAAATCTAATGGCAGCAAATAGTGCTTCATGGATGAAGCACCTAATTCACTGCTTAATGCTAGCCATCGCCTCCTGATCCTATCTACTTCTAGCATGTTGAAAGAATCCAATTATTTCTCTCACAACTTGTTTAATGTAAGTTTATATATATTGAAATAATAGTTTAATCACTTTCTTTATTGAATTTTATTAACCTTATCATGCTTTAAAACTTTCCTTTTCATGTGTTTCACTTGTGAAATATAATATAAATTGAAAATGCACAATCAACAGCATGCTTGTAAATTTGAGAAGTCTCAACTTTGTGTTTATTTGGATGAGCCAACTTTGGATTTGAGTTATTATGAAAAGTTAGATGTATTACAATAGTAGAAGGATAATAAGAGTCGATTTTCATATCTATTAATAATGGCTTGTAAGTTGTTGAGCATTCCTATTAAAAACTGTTCTTTTAAAAATTAAATTATTAATCAATCACAATTCTAAAAGTTATTTTCATCTTTAGCAATGCAAGAATCTCCAGACTTCACAATCATCTCGTTAAATCTGTGTATGTGTTATCACCCAAAATAAATTCTAAGAGTGTAGGCCGAGATAACGGCTAGCTGGGGGTGATTCACCGAAGAGAAGGGTAGCCGATGGACAAAGGAACACATTCGCCTAGAGATGGGTTGGGCCTTGTTAATGGGCCAAGATTGAAAGGGAGAATGGGCCAAATCATAAGGGATCACTAGCTGCTGGAAGGGGTCATAGGAACGTGCAAGGCCAAGGAAGGAAGCTGTTACCAATGGATGCCACAAAACGTGCTGAGAAAATAGGGGCTGAGCTATTGAGGGGTAGCCGTTGTGGTTATAGTGGTCAAGAGACATAGGAAGTTGAGCGGAGGATTGTTGCATGTATTTAGGATGTTTAGCCAATTAGAGAAGGGCTGTTAATTATTAGATTTAGCCTATAAATACCCATTGTACTTACTATTGAAGGGACACGACAAAAATCCAATATAACTTTTAAGCTTTGCTTATTTTCACTTTCCTTTACTTTCAGCTCTTTGTTAATTCTGCTTTTACTTAGTGCTATTTATTTTATCTTATTTCCTAGCCGATTAAGTTCTTATTCTTTAGTTCTTAGCCTTTTCTAGTTCACCCTGTTACCAAACGCTTTCTTTAGTGAGTTTCCCTTTGCTAGAAGTTGGATTTTACTTCTAGTTCAAATCGTCTAATCCTTATTAAAATCTGTACGTGATTCTCGGCTGATTTCTAGATCGGCTGATAACGTATTTTTCACGTAAACAAATTTGGCATGCTCGGTGGGACTCTCGAAGGTGAACTAATTGAGAAGTTTCCATCACACGGCTCAGATCATCATTGGCGTATGCACCTAAGGTCCGACAAGAACCTTAGCAGTATGGATACTAGTCAGCCAAGCAAGAAGAACGGGACTAAGAAGACATCAGAGGGGGCTCCACAGCCTACTTTGGAGATGCCAACCACTCCCCAACCAATGGGTACCTCGACATCTTCGATATTAACTGCTACTCCTGGGGTAGAAATTTCTGATCAGCCTCAGCCGATAATGATGACCACTTCATTTATTCGGGATCAGATTGATCACGGGATGAATGATTGGATGTACAAGATGTCAAGGCAACTGGCAGAAATCATGAAACCCATGGTGCATAATGAGCTACATTTTGTTATAGAAACTGAGAAAAAACAATCCAATACGGGTGAGGCTTCGACCCATTCGGCTGTAGCTGGCACTCCTGCTGGTGGACAAACTCAGGCAGGACCACAACCAATGGTCCAGCCGAATCTGGTCATGCCGCATGTGGTTCACATGTACCAGCCTCCACACCCTGACAGTAGTGTTTAGCCGAGCTTACAATTTGGGCAAGTACAAGTGCCCAGGAGGCCTCCTCGAGTATCAGGAACAACTGACTTTCCGTGTTTGGTGCCTAACACTTCTGTGGTAGGTGCTAGTGCACAGGTGACCATGACCGGGGGCACCATCTACTCGGCTGCTGCAGGCCCTAGTAGGTACATTGCCAATTACGTGGGAGAATTGCCCTGGTCCAATATCCCTCCTATTCCAGTAGGTATTCCTGAGGGGTTTCCTTATGGGCAGACTATTACTGTCAGAATGGATCAGCCATAGGCTAATGTACCCCAGGTGACCCCAATTCAGCCGATTCCTCAGCCATAGATGAATAATCATCCATACCTAGGTAATAACCAGGGGGCAATCCCCATTCAGGAGCAGCAATATCAGACGCTCTATCAGCCAGGGAGTGCACTGGTTAGGCCTATTAGGCCTGTCCAGCCACCAGCACCAAATTATCCAGGTGACAGAGTTCCTCAGCTGATAGACCCATAAATGATAGCCGAAACCATGATGCGACATTTTGGAATCCAGCTAAGATTGCTGGATAGGCCTGTGTACAAGAAGCCTTATCTTGAATGGGTGGATAGGATGATGCCTCTGCTTAGAGGATTCAAAACTCCTGACTTTACTTCCTTCTTAGGGGAAGATGGTAAGTCCACTATGGAACACATCGACAGTTTCACTGCCCAGTGCGGGGAAGCTATTCAAAATGAGTTCTATAAGCTCCAGTTATTCCTTTTGTCTTTGACTGGAGCATCATTTACTTGGTATTCTGCCCTAGCCCCTAAATCCATTCAAAACTAGACTGACATGGAGCGATGTTTCCATGATAGATTCTATATGCCTCAGCCAGATGTCACTGTAGCTGGCATAATGAGTTTGAGGCAGCTAGTGGATGAACCAGTGGCTGATTATTTGGAAAGGTTCAGGAAATTGAGGAGCAAGTGCGCTGTGCAGCTCCCTGAGGCTGAATTTTCTTCTATGGCCATTAGCAACATGCATCCTCAGCTCAGGGAGAAGTTAGTAGGACAGGATTGCACTGATCTAAGTCAGCTAGCTTCCAGGGCCTCCAAAATTGAGCAATACGTCCTGGAAAAGGAAAGAAGGAGGTCTAGCAGGAACAGAGGGCCTCACCTAATCAGTGTGATTGATGTTGAGTATTCAGATATCTATCAGATGACTCATCCGAGCAATCGGCAGACATCATGGCTGCTGAGATATTGAGAGGAAAACAATATTCCTACCCAACTTTAAGACCCCCCCAAAGGGAAGGAGATACAAACTTCTGAGAGCAGGGTGGAATACTCGTTTGACATTTCTAAGGCAGACCAAATATTTGATTATCTCCTGAAGGACCAACAGATTAAGCTGAACGAAGGACACCAAATTCCTCCAGCTGAGGAATTGAAAGGAAAAAAATATTGTAAGTGGAATAACTCTTACACCCATGCTACTGTCAACTGCACGGTGTTCAGAAAAGGCTATACAAAAAGCTATGAAAGAAGGAAGGTTTAAGCTAGCCGAAAAGGAGATGACTGTCATTACTGATCCATTCCCTTCAGTTGGGGTTAACATGGTTTCTTTTTTTGGGGAGACAGTATCTGGCTCACCATCCAAAAGATTGAAACAGTCGATACAGTGCCAATGGAGACAAAGGGGAGTGTTTGATGAGCCACATGGGGCTGGAAGAGCTCTAGTTGTGTCTGATCAGTCTAAAACAATATATCAGAAACCATCTGTGTTCGATAGACTAAAAAGGCCTCAGATAAATAGGAAGGAGGAAGTCAAGAAAGATGCACCAGCTGAATATAATAGGCCCACGGTGTTCAGCAGACTAGAAAGGACTCAGCCGATGAGACAAACTAGAGCCAAACAGCATTCGGTATACTGTGTGGTATATAGAGGCCCAAATGGGAAGACCATTTTGGTCCCAAAAGATAGGGCAGATGATGCTAAGCCCAGAGTATTTGGTAGGTTGGACTTCTCAGGCGTGAGAAAGGATTTTGAAAGGACAAGAAATCCTGCACTCAGGTTTGGGGAAGCAACAAAAAAGGCTCCAGGAAGGAACGTAGGAATAAATATAGCCGATAAGAATGATGATACTTCCGCTAAAGGAAGGCTACCTATAATGGACGAGACTCCTATACCAGATAAAGGTAAAAGATTAGCTCGTTTTGATGTGGAAAAGGGCATGACTACACTGAAGATTACTGTGAAGAATAAGGAAACTATCAGGTCCCAACGTATGGTTAAACCACCAGCCGAGGTGTTAAAGGAACACTGGTTCATCAACAAGTATGCAAAAGGGAAAGATCAAGTGGTAAAGGAACCATTGGTTATGACCAGAACTCAGAAAAGAAGGGCCCAAAGGAACAAGTCAGTACAACGAATGAAACAAACCTTGGCCATGTTAGCCGAGACAAAGAGAATTGATCGTGTTGAGATTAAATCTTCTAGGGTGGCTGAGATTCTAGGGGCTGCTTTTGGGCAACCGAAAGGAGAAACGACTGCCGAGGAGAGAAAGCAGGAAACAATGCAGTCAGGAAACCAAGATTGTTTGGGACAGGAAAAACAAGATTTCCAGCAAATGATTAATGAGTTGCAGACAGTCGAATTAGAAGAGGTGCCAGTCTTAACAACAGAAGAGCAAGTTCCCCTAACAGTTGAAGAAATGGAGGAGTAACTTGGGACATACCTGCTCCCATTCCAGAAAATCCCAAAATGGAGTTTCCTAAACCTACAGGGGAGATGACCAAGCATTTGAAGCCCCCGTACATAAGGACCCACGTTAATGGTAAGACTGTTAGCCAAATCCTGGTTGATGGAGGAGCAGTTTTGAACATAATGCCTTCAGCCACAATGAAGAAGTTGGGTAGAACTAAGCAAGATCTGATCCCCACTAATATGAAAATGACCAATTTCACAGGGGATGCCTCGACTGCCTTAGGAATTTTGGTAGCCGATATCACTGTGGGGAGCAAAACCTTGAGTTCTGCTTTCTTTGTGGTAGATTCTAAGTCCACTTACTCCATATTGCTGGGAAGGGATTGGATTTATTCTAATCAACGTGTAGCTTCCACTCTCCTTCAAATGCTGATGTTTTGGGATAGGAGACAAGGTAGAGTCAGTAGCAGCCGATAACAATCCTTTCACGGCTGACGTCAAAATGGCTTAGGCTATATTCTATTCGCCTCGGCTAGAACCTATAACCATCCCTGAGGAATATGAAGAAGGATCATGGGAATTTTGCAACCTGACAGCCGATGGGTTTGCTGTCAAAATTCAGGCTGACTTACGGCCTTCACAATTTTTCCTAAATGAGTAACAAGACCCAAGTGATTGAGGACCTAAGACATAGGTTGACATCACTGGAAGTTGAACAAAGGATTGATGCTGCCATGTCTATGGAGTTAGAAGAGGTCCAAGAAGAAGAGTACTCGGCTGATATGCCTAGGGGGCATGAACTTGAGGAAAGGTGAAGTCCCCAATCAGCAGAAAGATTCCTACCTTTTCAGCTGAAGACCCTTTGCTTGATGTTAACCAAGGAACTGAGCAGGAGCCGAGAATGACAAAAATAAGTGGTTTGCTGAGTGAGGAAGAAAGAAATCGGCTGATCGAGCTGGTAAAGAATTATAAAGACTGCTTCGCATGGGACTGCCATGAGATGCCAGGTCTTTCCAGGTAATTAGTAGAACATCGTTTGCTGATTAAAGAAGGATTTAGTCCTCATAAGCAAGCTGAAAGAAGATTCAGCCCAGAATTAATGCCAAAGAAGAGATGGAACGACTACTTAAAGCAGGGTTTATTCGTACGGCCAGATGTGTAGAATGGTTGTCGAACATTGTTCCTGTAATTAAGAAGAGTGGTAAAGTTAGAATTTGTACTGACCATAGGAATTCAAATCTTGCTACTCCCAAAGATGAGCATGTAATGCCTATAGCTGACATGCTTGTTGATTCTATAGCCAAAAATGGCATTTTGACATTCATGGATGGATATTCTGGATATAATCAAACATTTATAGCCGAGGAAGATGTCCATAAAACAGCTTTAAGGTGTCCTGGCTCCATTGGGATATTCGAATGGCTAGTCATGCCATATGGGTTGAAAAATGTTGTCGCCACGTACCAAAGAGCCATGAATGCTATCTTTCATGAGTTGATAGGGAAAAACGTGGAAGTGTATATTGATGATATCATAGTGAAGTCCCATGATTTTAGCTAACACTTAGCCGATTTAGAACAAGCCTTGAAGAGGATGATAAGTCATAATTTAAAAATGAATCCTGCCAAGTGCTCTTTTGGTGTATCGGCTAGAAACGTTTTAGGTTTTCTAGTGCATAAACATAGGATTGAAGTGGAAAAAAACAAGGCCAAAGCTATTCTGGACGCAAGGCCTCCTCAGAATAAAAAAGAATTGCAGAGCCTAATTGGTAAAATCAATTTTCTAAGAAGGTTCATTTCAAACTCAGCTGGTAAGGTGAAAGCTTTCTCTGCACTGTTAAAGTTAAAAGATGTTGATGAAATGGTGTAGGGAGAAGAACAACATTTTCTTTTGAGCAAATAAAACAATGTTTAGCTAGCCCTCCAGTGCTAGTTCCACCAGGATCAGCGAGGCCGTTAAAATAATATATATATCAGCTGCCCCAGAGTGGATCGGCTGCCTGTTAGCACAGGACGATGAGGATGGGAATGAAAGATCCATCTATTATCTTAGCCGATTGCTCAATAATCCCGAAACAAGATATACTCCCATAGAAAAGCTATGCTTCTGTCTTTTTCATGCGTGTACCAAGCTAGAATACTACCTCTTGCCGAGAGAAGTCCAAGTAGTATGCAAGATTGACATTGTGAAGTACTTGCTGCATAGGCCCGTCTTGCAAGGACGATTGATGAAGTGAGCTATCAAGCTAAGTGCTTATGCAATGAAATACGTACCTCTCCGAGCAGTAAAAGGACAAGCTCTAGCAGATTTCCTGGTCCATCATTCTTGTGTAGATGTAACTGACCCCTTAGCCAAGGTGAGCCATTGTGTTAACCTAAAGCCTTGGATCTTGACTTTTGATGGATCCAGAACTGATAAAGGAGATAGGGCTGGGATTGCAATCACAAGCCCTACAGGAGAAAATTGCAAATTCATGCATTAGCTGAAGGTAGGATGCTCAAACAAACAAGCTGAATATGAAGCTCTCATCATAGGGTCAAAAATCTTATGGTCTATGGGAGCCAAGTATATCCAGGTTATGGGAGATTCCCAGTAATTTATAAAACAACTATCTGGGGAGTACAAGTGCACGAACCTAAACTTGGCAGAATGTTATGAAACGGCTAACAGTTTGTTAAAACAGTTTGCCGATGTTGTGATAATGCATATACCCAGAGGAGATAATGGAGAAGCAAATGATTTGGCACAATATGCTTCTGGGTATAGGGAAACCTTTGAATATATTCAGCCTTTGGATAATCGGCTCAAGGAGCTCCTTATTGGAGAAGTAGATATAGCCGATGACTGAAGAGTTGAACTAACAAAGTATTTGCAAGACCCTTCCTCCTTTTCAACTTTCCAACTAGGGCAAAAGGACTTGAAATATACCTTGGTAGATGAAGAATTATATAAGAGAGGATTGGAGGGTGTAACACCCCCTTGGGCATTACCTAGTGAACACGTGCGGAAATAAATTAAAAAGAAATTTGCTGGTTGCTTTCGGAAATTTATTTACTTTAGGAAAAATTGTACTTTTGGTCCCTTAAGTTATTTGTTTTGTTCAAATTGGTCCCTTAAGTTTATTTTGTGACAAATAGGTCCCATAAGTTAGGTTTGGATTTCAAATTGGTCCCTTAAGTTTTTTTTTGACAAACTAGATCCTTAAGTTGTGTTCGAGTGACAAATTGGTCCATTAAGACAATAAAAATAATACATTAAGGGTCTAATTTATTGGTCCCTTTGACAAATTAAGGGACCAATTTGTCACCCGAACATAACTTAAAGGTCTAGTTTGTCAAAAAAAAAAAACTTAAGGGACCAATTTTTCACCCAAACCTAACTTAAGGGTCTAGTTTGTCACAAAAAAAACTTAAGGGACCAATTTGAACAAAACAAATAACTTAAGGGACCAAAAGTGCAATTTTGCCTTTACTTTACGTCAGAAAAATCTGGGTGTAAAAATTTCTCTTCTTAATACTTCGAAAAGTGGTATACACATCACAATAGTAAAACTATATTATACTCACCAACATACAAAGATTGATTTTATTCAAAAACAAAATCTTCTACAACGTACGGATTTCTCCTGAAAAATACTCCATTATTCACAACAGAATTTTAAACCATATAAAGATTTTCAAACCACAAACACCGACTTTCTCAGAAACACATCACCCAAAGAAAATATCATAAGCTGGTCACTCTAATAGACATCTACTGGAAAGACCTCCATAATTCTCACCATTATCACTAACTTCTCCAAGGATCAGGAGTAGTATCCTCAAGTGAAGCTAGGAACTCCTCTGCATCATCTGTACTCATGTACCAAGATATAACCGCAAAACCAGAAGCACAGATATATGCAAGGGTGAGATCCAATATATGGATTTTAAAATGATAACTACATGCGCGACACACAAAACTACATATAACATATAAAGTTATAACAGCATAATTATTCAGAAATAAACAGGTAGTTTATCCATGGGTTTCATACCCACAATCACCATCATAAAAAAAAATGCATGACACTTCAATAGTCATTATCTAAAATTTTGTATTTAATCACCGGAGATCCCAACACCGTATAAATGAGCTGGTCAAGCTCTATTTGCCAAATAAGGCACACCAGATTTAACCATAGCACTGTCCAAAACTAGGCATAGTGGTCACCATCTATGGTTTCATTGTCCATCAAGGCACAATGATACAATGTCTTGCATACCTTGCCATCAAGATATCCAGATTAACCTCATAGGCACGTCTGCCATAAAAAATGCATGTAAAACATTTTGTTTCTCGTCACTTTTCTTTTTGTTCATTCTTTCCTTGTTGAAGCTCAAAGGCTCACGACCATCTCAACTTTTAAACATTTAAGTTTGTCTTTCATTTTCAACAATAGGACTCAAAATCCGAATGTACAAATCACGAAGGTCTAGACCGATGCACCAGTCTTAGGTTCGTAGATTTTAGCCCACAAAAATCAACATAACTTTTATAGGACACACAGTCCACAACTTCAACATTAGGACACACAGTCCACAACTTCATCCTAAGGACACACAGTCCATAATTTCATCTTTAGGACACACAGTCCACACCATTGAACACTAGAATCCCGACGTCTCGGCTACTAGGTTCGCTTTTCAACTTTAAAATTATTTTCGTTCTGTGAAACACAAATCAAAAACAAGATCTCCTCAACTTATCCAAGTTGTCGGAAATAACACCGTTGAGTGAAACTCATTTATAGAAAATCTTTTCTGTTTGAAATTCATTTATAAAATGTCAAATCATAGAGAAATCCATTTTCTCTTGGAAACTCCTTTTTCTGAAACAACGTCAAATCCTCGTAAAATCATTTCCAACCCATTTCTATCTGAAATAATAAAATTGCTCCTCATAATTTTCATCGTCAAATACTTTTCTAAAGTATTTTTTGTTGGAAATAAAGTCATTTATAAATCAAATGATTTTCTCTTTTACAAAAAGTTCTTCATAATCAATGTTAAAATATCTTTGGCACTTAAATTTCTTGGAATAACTTTTCATCTTATTTTTTAATTCACTTTGAAAAGATAACGTAACTGAAACATCATCCATACATCATATATATAGTCATGCTTTCCCAGAAAACATTATAACCACATAACAATCATATAACAACTTAATTTTAACACCACACATCACAACAAATAAAACCACATATGACACACAGGTAGCATGTAGCTATCGAAAACCCCTAAGGTAACCTTCCCTTACCTTTGAAGACAAGAGAAAGATCATTCGTTCCGGGTTCCATAGTTCACTCATTGCTCAACAAAATTTCGCAAGATTGAACACCCACTGACGACTTGACTTGACATTCCGGGTTCCTCTAACACTTTGCCACACACTTAGGAAACTCCGAGACAGCTCCAACAATGTACACTCTGCTCTTCCAACCATGACAGTCACATCCATATAGATGAAAATTGGCCATCAACATAACCAATAGCAAGCACAGTTCAAATCAGAACTTATCATCACAAAACATAAGTTTGTGCAACTTAGCTAATTGATTTAACTAAGAAATCAACATAATTTGATATTAGGTTTCAAATATGGAAATTAAGGTTTTAAACAAACTTGGGGAAAATCTGATTTGATTGGAGGATCACGAGATTAAACTTAGAAATCATCAATTAAAAATCTCAATTGCACTAAAATAGAAACAATTTCATAGTTGAATGTTAAGATGAGAATTTGGGGTTTTTTCTGTGAAATTGGGGAACATGAGATTTTCTCATAGAAATACAAAATTGATTTGTCAGAACATCAATTAATAGTCCCAATTTCATAGATACATAGTTAATTTTACAAAACCAATTTCAATTAAAAATCAAATTGGGCTTTAGGGTTCCTAATCACAATTTGGGGAAAATTTGTTTTGGTCATAAAAACATGAAATTGACATTGGAAATCATCATTAAACAACTTCAATTGCACCAAAATAGAATCAATTTCATGATTAGAGTATGATGAAAAAAAATGGAGGTTTAAGGAACAAAGAAGGTGGAGACGCGATTCACGCGACTGAGATGGCGGAGGAACACGTGCAGGCAGCGGTGGTCGTGGCTTCTCGACTGCGTCGATGAGCGGCGGCTCCGACTGGGCTGTGCGGTGGTGGCCGTCGAGGTTCGTGGCTGTGCAGGAGTGGAGGAGGCAGTCTGGACAAGCAAGGTGGAAGGAGGAGAAAATGAAGACCAAGAGGAAAAAGAAAGTGAGATAGAAGAGAAATAAATGTGTCTGAAGAAGAAAATAGAAACGTAAAGAAAGAAAAAGAAATGAGTGGGTGAGAGAGAGAAACGTGGCTAGGTGCACAGCCAAGTAAAAGAAAAGCTTTAAAAAATGCTCCTTTTATTTTTTTTGATGCTAAAAATTTCTTTTAGGGACTATTAAAATAATTTTTTTTAACCAAAATAATTTTAGATTGTATTTTTCTAAACAAAGAATAGTAGCGTAATGTTACTGTGTAGCAAGCATGTACATCCTGTAACAATGCAGTGCTAACATACTCAGTCAAGCAACATTAAAATAAACATCAATAAACATTTAGAAAATTAATCCGTCCAAATAAAATAATCTAAACATATACACATATTTACTGTTATTGAAAAACAGTAAAAACCGGGGTGTTACAGAGGGAATTTTGTTAAAGTGTCCTAGCAAATCCGAGACCATGAAAATTATGGGGGAAGCGCACCAAGGGATATGTGGTTCGCATAGGTCAGGATCTGTGATGCGCTGGCTAATACATAGGTATGGATATTATTGGCCAACCATTAATGTAGATTACCATGCTTATGCCAAAGATTGTGAAGAATGTCAAAAGCATGGGCCAATCCAGAGGATCCCAGCCGAGGAAGTGCATTCTGTTGTTAAGCCTTGGCCATTTCGAGGTTGGGCAATGGATCTAATTGGAAAAATATACCCTTCATCTTCCAAAAGACACTCATTCATTATTGTTGCCACTGACTATTTTATTAAGTGGGTGGAAGCCCAATCGATGGTCAATGTTACCTAAGTCGATGTTATCAGGTTTATTAAAAATCAAATTATCTATCGATATGGCATTCCAGAAACCATTACAACAGATCAGGGCACAATGTTCACGAGAGAAAAGATGGTTCCTTTTGGACAAGAATACGGGATCAAGTTGATCCAGTCTTCACCATATTATGCACAAGCAAATGGGCAAGCCGAGGCTACAAACAAAATACTAATCAGCTTAATTAGGAAGACCATAGAAGACAAACCTAAAAGGTGGCATGAGGCTTTAGCCAAAGTCCTTTAGGCATACAGAAACTCTAAGTCTACCGCAATAGGGTTTACCCCTTATCGGCTGACTTATGGTCAGGATGCTGTGTTACCATCAGAAATTAATGTAAAATCACTAAGGGTAGCCAAACAACATTGCTTGACTATAGGTGAGTACCAGCAAGCTGTGTTCATGGAGCTAGAATCGGCTGATGAGGACAAGTTAATGGCCTTAGAAAACATTTGGAGGAATAAAGAAAAAGTGGCCAGAGCATACAATAAACATGTTAAAGTCAAAAGGTTTGTTGAAGGGGACTTAGTTTGGAAAGTCATTTTACCATTATAAGCTAAAGATCCTAAGTTAGGGAAATGGTTACCAAATTAGGAAGGACCTTATATAGTTAGTCAGGTGATGATTAATGGAGCCTATTGGTTAGTCAATATGCATAATGAAGAAATGGCGAGAAGCATTAATGGCAAACATTTGAAAAAATACTATCCTTCAATATGGGACAATTAAAAAGTTGAGTCAAAATATCGGCTACAGGCCAGCTGATTAGCTTTTTCAATACAGGAAAACAAAATTAAAACTTCAGCATTATTGAAAAGAGAAAACAAGTTCATGAATCGGCAGGAGTGGAAGTCGAATGACCAGGAGTAGATGCTGGAGCTGGATCAATAGTAAGAGAAATAGCCGAGGAAGTTGGTTTAGCAGCAGAAGGAGTGATCTGATCAACTGCAGTCTCGGGGGCAGAAATGACTTCCACTTCTGGCTGATTAATTATTGTATCAGCCGAGGATGGTGCTGTTAATCAATATGGCACCTCAAGAAGGGGGGGGGGGGGGTGAATTGAGATTTAATCACTTTCTTGGAAACTTTGGTTTCTTTAAAAAATTGTTCAAGAAACACTATGTATGATGCAAAGAATTGAGTAGAAGAAGATAGTGATTATGTATGAATGCACTCAATTAAAAATCATAGAATTAAATCCACCACAATTAACCAAATATAATCAAGAACAACAATTATACAATAATTGCAAGAACTAGATGAGTGAGGGAAAGAGAAGATCACACAAGCGGTTTTACTGGTTCGATCACAACCTGAGTGATCTACATCCAGCTCTCAAGAACCCTTGAGAGATTCCACTATTTGAAAATTGCTTACAAGATTACAATTATCAAATCAAAAGGATACCCCACCTTTTACCTTTGATTATTTTGAGATGCCCCACTCAAAATAATCCTTACCTCCTAAGGATGCCTCACCTTAGATTCAATGATTCCCCACCTTGAATATGATTTGGATGCCTCACCAAATCAGAGAAACAGCAATTACAATTGATTTGTACACAGAAAATTGTAACACTAAAGAAGTGTACTTTTTCTAAGAAAGCTCAATGATTTCTATCAAAATAATAGCAAATGACTCAAGAATGTTTTTGGAGTGATTTTGACAGAATAACAATAGATGAAAAGAGTTCTTAATTTTTGTGTCAAAATCCCTCTTATTTATAGAAGAAAAAGTGTGAGAAAAGTGAGTTTTAAATTTGAATTTCTGTTTTGAAAAACTAAAGGTAGTCGATTACTTTGATCAAGATAGCAACCGATTGTGCCTAACTACCAAAGTAGTCGATTACTTTACCAAGTAGTCGATTACTTACACTGGTAGTCGATTACTTTGCTCGATAGAAGCCAAGATCTCAAGTTTCAAACAAAGTAGTCGATTACTAAACTAAGTAGTCGATTACTTTGATTCTAAGAAGGTTTCTGGAATTTATAAGAACAAAGTAGTAGATTACTTTTTCAAGGTAGTAGACTACTTTTCTTAAAAACTTTAAAGTGATTATTTTCTTCACAAAACTTGTTCCAGAAACACTTTTCAAACTTGTCAAATCTTGGATTGTTTTTCAAAACATATTTCTTACTTTTTCTTTTTAGGAAAAACTTATTTTATCGTTTTAAAAACATTTGAGTCATTTAAGCTAAATTTAGAGAGAAACCTTTACAAATATTCCTATACTATTTATTACATAGGAGTGCCATATGTGTTTGGCTCTTCATCATCAAAATACTTTGAATGTCGCATCTTTGAAGCATATGCATTTTCATCTTGCATCTTCAGTCTCCCCCTTTTTGATGATGACAAACACTTTGAATTCTTTTCGTGTTTAAACTCCTGTTTGTTGGAATATTTGAAATGTACAGTGTGCTTGGAGGTTTGAAAACTCCCCCTCAATTTATGCGCTATAAAAATAATGGAAAACACACCTTTCTCCCCCTTTTGTCATGATCAAAAAAATATAACATTGCAACATTGATAGGATCATGATATATAAATAGAACAGAGGAGTAATAACAATGAACTATGATACAAAATAGACAAAATAGAGTTCGTAACTGCAAATAACGTCATAACATAAGAGAACATGGTCCATTTGCAATAAAGTCCATAAAGCATACATCAATACTGATAATAATCCAGAAGCAATAATCCACATCATCACAAACAGTCCATGATATGCATAATAGAAATAGTCCAGAATAATCATTATCATCATAAATAGTCCATAATAACAACAAAAACTAGGACTAATCAAAATTGTCTCAACAAAAGAGTCCTAGTTTCCCTATTCCTCGCCATCATCATCGGTTTCCTCAGGCATTTGATGAATCACCAAAGATCGGAGCATGTTCTCCATGTTGTGAACCCGAATGTTCAGATTTTGAAACTGCTGTACCACAAACATCTGGAATGGATCTGTGAACTGAGGAGCGGTAGATGTACTAGAGGATGCACCAGCTGAAGGAGAAGCCGAGGATGCATGAAGTTGTTGCACAACAGCAGCCATTGAAGCATAATCCATCGGAACAGGAGAGGGTGGTGTAACAGACCTATAGCACCAAGCGCCCTTGACCTTTTGTATGCCCATTTGTGCCATAATCTCTTTTCTAACTACATGATTATGATCTAAAGGGGTGGTAATAATATGCTCAGGAAAATCAAAGTAGGTGAAGAAACGAGTGATCACTATGGCATAGGGTATGGGTTCATTTTTCTTTCTCTTGCAATGTAAGAGCCGCTCGGTAAGGAACCAAGGCCAGTTTACACGCACCCTATTGTGCAGCACCCACATCAGAATTATATCAGATTCAAGGATAGTTGCATAGTTACGTCCGCGGACATTAAGTATGCGCACTATGACATAGTGTAGCAACCGTCCCTCCATGTTGAGCAAGCTGATTTTGGCTTTGGAGCCAGGGATCACATCAGGGTTTTTCAGATATGAACGGAGTGTATCAGCCCTGTTAAAGTCAGAAATGCAATCAGGATCATTGAATTTCAGCTGACGACCCCGATGCTGAAGTCCAGTGACCGCAAGCCAAGCATCAGGTGTGAAGGTGAGCACGCGATTGGCCAAGGTGCTCTGCAGTCATCCATCAGTGTTAACCTTCATGTTACAGAGATATGCTCGGGCTAAGTCAGGACTGAAACTGTTATTCAGCTCCACAAATTGTCTTAGGCCTTGAGCTTCAAGTAGCTCATGAAAGTGGAAACCTTCGTTGGTGAAGAATTGACAGTCCAACCAACGGGGTTGACGACTCTGCGCAATCCAAACTCATTCGTAAAAGCTCTATGCTCATTCACATCAGAAAACCAATGTGAGACGTCGAACGGAGCAACATTAGGTGCTTGGGCAGCAGCATCTGCAGCAGACTGATGAGGCACAACTTGTGGGTCAACATCAGGTGCACCAGCAGCAGAAGGAGCAATAGGAGCAGGAGCACCACGTCTCTGTCTCTTGGGAGGCATGGTTGTGTCTAGAACCAAAAATCCAGAATAGAGAACCAGATGAATACTAACCCAAAACAACCACTATTCAGAAGCAGATGAACAAGGAACCACGAACTGAAGCAGAATCAAGGAACCACCAACTGGATTGAAGAGCCACGAACAGATGAACAGTGGCAGAGAAATCGTGAATGAATAGTGGCAGATTTCGCAGCCTTGGATTCGCACGGATTTCGTGAAAAAAATGGAATAATGATGCTGGATCCGTGATGTAGATGAAGGATTTGGAAGGATTGATCCGAAAATCACACAGAAATCAACCAAAATAAGATAAAATCAAGTTAGGGTTCATGGAGGTTTGAAAAGGGGTTTTCGGATTTGGGATTGATTCTGAGGGAGATCATAGTTGTGCTGGAAGGAAATGAAGTGGTGGGGTTGGAAATGTGGTTTGGAGGGCCAAAAATGGCGTTAGAAGAGGATGGGAATGGCTGGTATGGTGGCGCCGTCGTGAGGTTGAAGAAGAAGGGTTAAATTCAAATGTGTTTTTGTGCGTGGATTAAGAGGCAGAACACGAAAAGTAGTCGACTACTTAGTGTAGTAGTCGATTACTTGACGAGTTAAAGAGCTAATGCTTCTGCCAACAAAGGTAGTCAACTACCTATGTAAGTAGTCGATTACTACTTGGTAAGTAGTCGACTACTGTACTAAACAGGGAGATAAAATTAAAAGAAAACATGCATTTTTCACCTATAAAATACATACAAATCAGGTATATTTCATATTTAAATAATAATAAAGGAACAAAGAATTTAATGAAGACTGGGATCATCAATTATACTAAGAACATTTTCCAACAAATTTAATTTCATTGTCATGCAAACTTTCAACCATGCAACATTTATTATCAAACACAACCCTATAACCTTTATCACAAAGTTGGCTTATGCTAAGTAAATTATGCTTTAAACCATCTATTAAAAGAGCATTTTCAATAGTAGTATACTCATTTCCTATTTACCAATACCAAGAGTTTTACCTCTATTGTTGTCACCATGGGTTACATGACCACTTTGCTTTGGGGAGAGATGAATGAACTTTGATATATTTCCCGTCATATGCTTGGAGCACCCGCTATCAAGATACCATTCCTTTCCATGGGTCCTCAAGCAATCCTACAAAGCAAGTTTAGGTTTTTGGTACCCAATCTATTTTGGTCCTTGATTATTAGTCTTAGGTACCATAATTTTGGGAAACCACATCATCTTGGCCTTTTCAAGACCAATTCTCTTAATATAGCATCTAGGAGAAATATGACCATGTTTACAACAATAATGACATGTTACTTTATTTCTAGCAATTTTACTAGATGGAACAAATATTGTTGAATATGTTTCCTTCTTATCATAAGAATTATACCCTAAGCCGGTTTTTACAAAAGGAAATTGTTGATTACCAAGCAAATTATTCAAATTCCTTCTACCATTTGTAAACTTAGCAAGAGTATTCTTTAAGTCCTTATTCTCTTTTTCAAGATACATGCATTGATCACATTTTGAGGAACTAGGTATATAATTTCTAGAACTAGCATGCTTCAAGGTCATAGAATTAATTTCTAATTTCAAGTCATTTATCTCCTTAGATAATATTATTTTATCATTTTCATGCATAGAGATTATTGACTTTTGTTTGGTTACCTTTCTAGCAAGTTCTATAGATTCCTCATGCAATTCTTCAAAGGCTAATTGTAATTCATCAAAATTGAAAGATAATGCATATTCATCATCACTTACCTCTTGGTCATCTTTTTGACTTGCCATGAAGCAAATATTGGAGACTTCATCATCCGTGCTATCACCACTTGATGAACTTAGATCGTTGTCCTCCCATGCTATGTATGCCCTTCTCCCATTCTTTTCCTTCTTAGGCCTCTTGTAACCCTTATCTTTCTTTTGAAGAGTAGGACATTCGAATTTGATGTGTCTGGGCTTTCCACATTCGTAGCATAGAGGTGTTGATGACGGTGCATCTTTCTTGGTAGGTTTCTTGGCATTGTTGAATTTTTGCCACTTACTTTTATTCTTGAGAAACTTCCCAAATCTTCTTACTAGTAGATTGATTTGCTCATCTTCCTTTTCATCTTCACTAGAATCATTGCTTTCTTTGTCACCTTCAACTTTCTTGGAAGAAGAAGCCATAAGAGATATTCCTTTGACCTTTTTATCCACTTCTTCATTCTCCTTGAGTCTTGTCAACTCCAACTCATGCTCCTTGAGCTTTCCAAACAAAGTTGCTAGAGACATTGTTGTAAGATCCCTAGACTCCATGATGGCCGTTACCTTGGGTTGCCATTCCCTACTAAGACACCTAAGTACCTTAGTCACAAGATCTTCATTAGTGAAAGTTTTCTCAAAAGAAAGCAATTGATTAACAATAAGTTGAAAACGATTTTGCACATCATTTATGGATTGATCATGTTTCATTCTAAACAACTCGTATTGATGCATCAAGGTGTCAATTTTCGATCTTTTAACCTCACTTGTTCCTTCATGGGTCACTTGTAAAGTGTCACTTGTAAAGTGTCCCAAATCTCTTTTGCATTCTTGCAATTTGAGATTCGAAAGAATTCATCAATTGACAAAGCGGTGGTGAGGATATTCTTAGCTTCAAACTCAAGTTGAACATTTTGCTTTTTTTCTTTAGTCCATAGACTTTTGGGTTTGTTTCTCTCTTCATCTCCAACACCATGTTTGGGGATGAAGGGGCCATTTTCAATAGTTTCCTCTATTCCTTCAATAAAAATTTTCATCCTTGCCTTCCAATAAGGATATCCTTCACCATCAAAGATTGGAGGAGAAGTGGTAGAAATGTGTTTATGCTTTCTACTTGATTCAAGTGCCATTTTCAAAAAATCTTGAAAGCTATTAAGCCTAATTCAAGACCCTAGCTCTGATACCAATTGTTAATCAATATGGCACCTCAAGAGGGGGGGTGGTGAATTGAGATTTAATCACTTTCTTGGAAACTTTGGTTTCTTTAAAAAATTGTTCAAGAAACACTATGTATGATGCAAAGAATTGGGTAGAAGAAGATAGTGATTATGTATGAATGCACTCAATTAAAAATCAGAGAATTAAATCCACCACAATTAACCAAATATAATCAAGAACAACAATTATACAATAATTACAAGAACTAGATGAGTGAGGGAAAGAGAAGATCACACAAGCAATTTTACTGGCTCAATCACAACCTGAGTGATCTACATCCAGCTCTCAAGAACCCTTGAGAGATGCTCTCAAGAACCCTTGAGAGATTCCACTATTTGAAAATTGTTTACAAGATTACAATTATCAAATCAAAAGGATACCCCACCTTTTACCTTTGATTATTTTGAGATGCCCCACTCAAAATAATCCTTACCTCCTAAGGATGCCTCACCTTAGATTCAATGATTCCCCACCTTGAATATGATTTGGATGCCTCACCAAATCAAAGAAACAACAATTACAATTGATTTGTACACAGAAAATTGTAATACTAAAGAAGTGTACTTTTTCTAAGAAAGCTGAATGATTTCTATCAAAATAATAGCAAATGACTCAAGAATGTTTTTGGAGTGATTTTGACAGAATAACAATAGATGAAAAGAGTTCTTAATTTTCGTGTCAAAATCCCTCTTATTTATAGAAGAAAAAGTGTGAGAAAAGTGAGTTTTAAATTTGAATTTCTGTTTTGAAAAACTGAAGGTAGTCGATTACTTTTATGGTAGTCGACTACTTTGATCAAGATAGCAACGGATTGTGCCTAACTACCAAAGTAGTCGATTACATACACTGGTAGTCGATTACTTTGCTCGACAGAAGCCAAGATCTCAAGTTTCAAACAAAGTAGTCGATTACTAAACTAAGTAGTCGATTACTTTGATTCTAAGAAGGTTTCTGGAATTTATAAGAACAAAGTAGTAGATTACTTTTTCAAGGTAGTAGACTACTTTTCTTAAAAACTTTAAAGTGATTATTTTCTTCACAAAACTTGTTCCAGAAACACTTTTCAAACTTGTCAAATCTTGGATTGTTTTTCAAAACATATTTCTTACTTTTTATTTTTAGGAAAAAATTATTTTATCCTTTTAAAAACATTTGAGTCATTTAAGCTAAATTTAGAGAGAAACCTTTACAAATATTCCTATAACTATTTATTACATAGGAGTCCCATATGTGTTTGGCTCTTCATCATCAAAATACTTTGAATGTCGCATCTTTGAAGCATATGCATTTTCATCTTGCATCTTCAGGTGCCACTTTCTTCTTCGCTTCAGCCAGGAGCTTCTTCAAACTTGCCCAAGCCTCCTTGGTGAAGGAAAGTCTGCGATCTCCAGCAGTTAAGTCCTCTTCAAGTGCATCCGTCTACTACAATAAATGAATCATCTCGCATCCAGCACCGTTGATTGATGGTACAGCTGTAGTTTGAAATTAGCACTGGAGGTCAGCTTCTGAGTAAGGGCTGACAGTTTGGGTTCTGTCTCGGCAATCTCCTTGTTGATTCTCTCTCTCAGCAATGAGTTCGGCTAGGCGGCTGGACATTTTCTCCTTCTCACTGAGGTCAACTTTCCTTTCAGCTTCTGCTTGTTGGAAGGAGGATTGGAAGTGCAGTTTTTGATCCTGATGGTCTGCCAGCCGAGGAAGATCCTTAGGAGCTTGGTCATGACGACTTTGAAAATTTGGAAATTGCAAGATACCTTGCCAATCTGAGCAGCCATATGAATGAAGATGGCTCTTTGATTTTCGTCAATGTTGGGAGACTTGGCGAGCTTCAATAATGCAATCCGAAGTTCAGTAATTGTATGCTGCTCCGTAGGAATGTCTTGATCAAGCAGGGTCTCCACCAAGGATAGATGTTGATCCGAAGGAGAGCTTGGAACTGCAACAGCTTTGGGAACAGTAGAGGAAAAGTATTGGGCCAAATCTTCCTCAGAAACATGCACTTCAGATGGCTGAGCAGTAGGAGCTTGAGGAATAGGAGCAGAAGGAGTTGTGTGAGGGTTAGATTCATGTTCCTGATAAAAAACAAAGTAAGCTTAGTTGAGAATGAAGGAGAAAGGTTAGATCGTGTTAATCTGCTAAGAGATTGAAGGATTACTGGTGTTAGAAGGTGCCTTGCAGGGGAAAGGCTTGGAGAGGCAGCCTCGGGACGGGTCTATGGAGACTGTTGATAGGTCTGAGAAGATAAGAAAAATGTTAGAGCCAAAGATCTCAAAATCATTGGAAGCAGATTGGAAAGACATATAACTTTCTCAGTTTCTTCTTCTTTGGAGCCGAGTGTTGAGCAACCGCTTTGGAAGCTGTTTGTTGAGTAGCAAGAGCTGGGTGTTCAACAGCCGATGGGGATTCTCGAATAACAACCCCTCTTTGCCTAGTTTAATATCTAGTAGGTCTGGGACGGATAGTCTTTAAAGCAGGGGTATCTTCAAGTGCTTCAAGATCTATGGCCATTGGTTGAGAAGTCCCTGAGGAAAAAAATGAAAGCATTAGAATAGTACAAAAGGTAGCCAATGTTTAAAGAAACAGACTTAAAAAATACCTGTAGCATTGGCTGCAGTTCTGCTCCTTGTGGATTTAGGCTTCCTGACCGATATGGCTTGAGCATTGATAGCAGGCTGATCCATGCCTCCTGTGATTAGTTTTGAGAGATAGCTGGAGATAGTGGCAGAAAAAATCTTGTTGTTCACTGAAGGCCACCAGTTGATGAAGGCTGATGATTCTCCAGGAAGCTGCCTGAAGATCTTAAATTCAAAAGCATTTAGCTTCTGTAAATTTAGGCGGGACAGAGATACCACATTCTGGTTAGCTAATGTGGGCCTTTCGAAAGCTGTTTCTATTGACTGAAATGGCAAAGGTATGTGCTGAAGGAGTCCAAATTGCCGAGCTAGGAGGTTGGGGTAATAAAATTCAGTCGATGTCTTGTTATAACGGCTGGATGGTTTCACTCCACACATTAAGTCTCTGGCCGTAAGTACACTACCCCAGCAAAGTGAAATGTAGTTGGCCAGTTGAGGATCCGGGGAGCTCACATGGGTACTCATCCAGAGAAGATTGTGAGGCTTGTCGGCTAAAGGAAAGAATTCTTTGGCGTGCCGAGTAGAGGTGAGCAATTCAATTGCAAAATCAAAGGCTGAATGTTTGACAATGGGGATGGTTTACAATGATCGGCCGAGAGAAATTGGAGCTGAGGAGGAAGAGGTAAAGCTCTTATGGGTCAAAGGAATGAATTCTGGAAAGTAAAGAATTATCCAGAGCTGAAGAAACCATAGAGGTCCTGCTACATTATCTAGTTTCTCATTGTTTTGGAGTCTGGTTACCATAGTGAAAAGGGTCTTGTACAAAAAGGAAAGGACAAGATCGTCCTTTCAAATTATTATTTTTAAATATTTACTTATAACATAAATTTATATTCAGTGTACTTTTACCTATTTAGCCATTACCTACCAGTCAATCTAGACCGTTTATTATTTTATCAATAAATATAATGGCAGCAAATAGTGCTTCCACTACAAAAAAAAAAACCATGTTTAGCGACTGATTCGGTTGCTATCTTGTTTAGCGACCGAAATAGTGACCGAATAAATGGGGTGGCAGAACCTTAGCTACCAAATTTATGTTTCGGTCGCCAAATAGAGACCGAATTGTCGGTCGCTTAATTATATAATTCGATCGCAGCCTAGTTGGTCGCATGATCAGGGTAACCAAAATTGGTGACTAATAATCGGTCGCTAATATTGGTTACATTAACCAATAATAATGACCAATACTTTGGTCGCTAAAAATGATATAATTTAATGTATTGATTTATTTTTCCTAATTTAATCTTAGCGATCGATGTTGGGGTTGCCATTTTGGCTGCTATTATTTAATTTTAAAAAAAAAATTGGTTTTTTATTTTATATTTTATTTTAAAAATTAAAAATTAAAATTTTTTTACTTTAATATTCTTCAATATACTACTGCAACTCACCAATATATATTAAAAAAAAAACCAAGTATCATATAAATAAATAAAAAATATCATACAATAAAGTGAATGTAAATCCATAAAATGAAAGAAATACAACTAAAAATCATCAGTCCTGGGGAGGCGGACGCGGAGAGGACCAACCATGCTCACCGTGTGTGCCGCCGTCGTCTGGCATCTCCTCGTCCTCCGGATCAGCATCATCAGTAGGAGGAGGTGGCGGAACTGGAGGAGCGACAACAGGCGGTACAACTGCCGGAGCATCAACCTGAGCAACTGGAGCCTGGATCCTCATCTGCTCTAACACCAATCGCAGTGTCTGGCCCTGCTCCATCGTCGTCTGAAGTAGGTGCTGGTGTGCCTGAGTGAAATGTGTAATCTGCTCTTGCATCTGTCGCTCTCTCCCTATTCTTCCGAAGCTCCGTGTTCAGCTACGTGATGGTGTCCTGCATCTGGTTGAACTGCTTCGGAAGGACGGTATCCGCGTACGAAGGAGCAGGCATGCCAGACGATGATGCGATAAACTCGCTGCCCAAGTGTCCGAGGCCATACACGTGCCCCTTCTTGTTCCTGCCCCCGACGACCTCCAAATATATGGCGTTGTTGTCGACGGAGACAGGAGAGCGGGGCCCCTCACCAGTCAAGGCCTCATCCTGTGACTGTGAGGCACGTGATATGGCATCGTCCTTCTTATGGTTAAATCCAACCTGCAAAGTATAATTGAAGAGATAATTAGTTACAGTTTAATCAATATTAACAAATTAATAATAATAAATTACTAGTATATACTAATTGAAATGTTTTTTACTTACAGCATAGTTACGGGTCTTGTCGTTGACCATTCCCCCGACTTCAACTTCTTTGTCCTCTCCACCAACTCCATAGCAGTGGGGTTACGTTGTTTTTGTGCTTTCTGCACAGAAAAAATAATATTAAATTCATAAAAAAATTTAAAAATGAAAACTAATTAAAAAAGTATGCTAAGTTAATAAAGTTTTGAGTATTACCAGATCGTCAAAGTGGGCGGCGGCTGATTTAGAGCCGCCAGTATAGGCACATGCACCACTTACAGACAGCTACTTTCTGTGGTTTGCTTAGTGTATAACTTGCCTTCGATTTGATAAGTCTGCCACGACCACTGTCTTGCAACTCAAGCTCCTTCCGATTACAAATTTCGGTTAATCCCTTGATGTCGATCACAGTGTTAAACACATTCAAAACACATTCCTCTCAGTATGCATGACATCAATGTTGTGACGGAGTAGGTGCGTTCTCCAGTACGACAACCTCCAAAATATACTTTGTTTTGTCCAATTATGCTTGACGCCATAATTAGGAATATGTTCTCTGTGGGATTCATGGCCAAGCAGTAAATTCTCTACTCTCTGCCATAAATTAGGACCAGACAAACGCGGGGGAGGGGGTGTGGTCTCCGCACAACACTTCTTGAATGCATTCTTGTTCCTCCTATAAGGATGATCTTATGGAAGAAATTGACGATGACAATCAAAATATGAGATCTTTCGAATGTTTTTAAGCGTGAATGCCTTCGATCACTCCATACATATTGGGCAACTAAGCTTCTCTGCGGTCATCCAACCCGACATCATCCCATAGGCGGGGAAGTCATTGATCGTCCACATCAAAGCTGCTTTCATCATGAAATTCTGCCTCAAAGATACGTCATAAGTCAACACACGGATGACACAAGACGTCTTGCTCCCTATGATGCTCACTATGCCACCTTATGTGAGATGCAGTGGCTATTGAAGAGTACAATCTTGAAAGTCTTGGGATGAGCTAAAAGTACCACATCTTTTTTAAAGAGGTCTTCTTCTCAATGCCCCTCCTAGTGGTTGTCTCGTACCGATCCGCACCACAAATTATCGACAACATGTTATGCTATCCACTGAATCATCCTTGTAGTACAACATACATCCATTCGGGCAACAATCAAGTTTCAAACACCCCAGACCCAAATTCTCCACGGACTTCTTAGCATGATAAAAACTAATAGGCATCCGATTGTCTTCCGGCAATGCCTTGGACATTGACATGGCGAGGCGATTAAAACATCCTTCTTGCATATTGTAATCAGATTTGATACTCAACCATTCCATACACATCGACAACTTCGTGTATCCGACATCCTTCCCACAACGAAGATCTTGCAGCACTCAGCATCTCATAGAATCTTTGAGCTTCGGGATTCAGATTATCCTCTATGTATTGGGAACCCATTCCACCATCTTATCCCCCATCTTCTTCTAATGCAACACCAATCGAGGGTCTAGCATGATCCATTATCATTTGCTCGTATGGATTCAATTCTTCCCTCTGCTCACCACTTCCATTGTACGAACCTTCAAACACAGCCGGGTTAAAATCTGGCAACGTCTCACCATGGTTACTCCACCAATAGTAATCAAGCATGAAGCCCTTCTCATAAAGATTGGCCACAACTCCATCCATGCTTTTGAAAGATTTACACTTGCATCTTTTGCAAGGACACCTCAAATGATCATCGCCCCACCTTATAAATCTCTCCTGGCTAACAAGAAACTCTATAAACTCATCCACTCCTACTCTAAACTCTTCCCTAAGACGTTTATTCCGATCCAACCTACGATACATCCATTTCCGATTCTCCAGAATCTCCATTGCTGTCAATTAAATAGCCTGAGCAACCCTACAACGACACTTATATATTACGGTGCTTTCTAATAACTCCATCAATCTCCTTCTTATGACAAGGTATGCACCTATCCCATTCGAGAAGAAACCTTTACCACACTCGGTTAATAATAGTTATTCCCTTATTCAAATGCCTTATACTTAACAAAATTTCGGCAGCATTTCCCATTGGTCTCCAAATACACGACTCGAGCACGGTGGGATCCACCACGATCAAGTATGCACCCGGAGAACAAAAGGAAATGCATCAGACCGAGATTTCGTCAAGTATATAAGGCATTTGAACATGGAAATGACTATTATACGAGTGTGTAAAAGGTTTTTTCCCAAACTGTACTACTTGGACAATTCAAGATTCAATACAATGAGCATGCGTACCTTGATTAATATTAAATCTCAAACAGGAAACTAAGGCTTTCGTAAATTAATAATTAACTCTAACAGAAAATAAAACCATTAAACTATAAATATTGCAGCATAGACCATGTATCACACATCCTATTAAGCTCTGCTCTCCACTAACAAACAACACATAATTGGCAAACACATGCATCATTTCTAAATTATCAGCACACAACCAGCATCCAACCTTTCGGACAGGAACACATCCTATTTAGCTCCGCTCTCCACTCACAAACAACACATAATTCTCAAACACATGCAAAATTTCTAAATTATCAGCACACAACCAGCATCCCACCTTTTGGATAGGATCACATCCTATTGAGCTCAGCTCTCCACTAACAAACAACACAGTAATTCACATAACACATTACATGGACCACACAATCAGAAGCTATTGGACAATGCACAAGCAACTTAATAGAGTTTTGAGACAACATACCTGAGAGAGAAGACAATGAACCGATTAAGGATAAGGGGATGAGCTGGAGAAAATAGAGTGTAGAAGAATATGACAACAAGGATCTATTGTGCATAAATGATATTAATACTTTCAAATCAAATCATTTTTCTATATATACAGAATACAATACAACTATATATAAGAGTAGAAACAGATAACTTAATACAAAACAGAAGCAACAACATACATGGACAAATTTAGAACAACTTGCATCTTGGTACGAGTGTTATAAGGCTCACCCAGGAGACCAAACTGAAGATTCAAAACAAATATTTTAGTGATTAAGAGTTATAACGGCCACCCAAGAGACCAAATTAGGCTCATGCTTACTAGTAACAGACAAGCTTCAAATTCAATAATTAGGGATCCACAGTACTCACTGCATTTCCTTCCACCAATTTGTTTCTAAAAATAGATCAATTTAGATGATAAATCATAAAACCCATCAACATATTATGAGGTTCAACTCATGATCCCTTTCAATTTCCATCAATATATATAGTACCCACTAGCAATTAGAGGATCCAATTCCAACAGACAGAAAAAAGAATACATAATCCAAGCCAAATATATCAAATTCAAGAAACCTAACTCAGATATAATATCAATAATTTTCAAATGCTATAACATGCTACTAATTTGAAAATTGTAAATCAATAACAATGCTAACTGGATAATTAAAAGGTTTTAAACCTTTCAAACACAAAAAAAAAAAAAAAAAAAAATCAAAAACTCAAGAGGGCCATCAGAATCACTGACCCTGTTGAGCAACTGTAAGATTAGGGCAATCCAAGAAACAACACCATGGTGGCTGTGGTGTCACTGGAGGCGGCTCAATGGTGGCTCACCGGAGGCACACTGCTGGGACAGAGAGAGAGAAATCAGAGAGAGAGGGAGAGAGAGAGAGAGAGAGAGAGGAAGAGGGGAAGAGGAAGTGACGAAGAGAAATCGCTAACTTGCTGGATGTTGGTGTGGTGTTGGTGGCGCGGTCGGAGCAAGGCTTAGCAGAGGCGCGCTGCAGGGACAGAGAGAGAGAACTCAGAGAGAGAAAAAGATAGGAAGAGAGAAATAGGAACAGAGAACTTACTGGATGTTGTGGTGGTGTTCGTTGTGGCGCGGCCGGACCAAGGAGGCTGTGTGGTGGCCGGAGAATAGGCGGCTGTGTGTGGGGGGGAGCTGAGCATGAGAGATAATAGAGAAAAGAGAGAAATGGGGGAAGAGAGGGAAATGACACGTATTAGGGATTGTAAATTTAGCATCGTAAATGAAAATTTAAAGTCGGCCGCTAAGTCGGTCGCTGGGTGGTTTCCTATTAAATTTTCATTAACACGCTTTAGCTATCGATTTTAAATCGGTCGCTCTATGGCTCTATAATAATTTTTTTCTAATTTGTGTAGCGATCGAATAGGAATTCGGTCGCTAAGTTATCAAATATTACCGTTATAATAAAATCGGTCGCTAATAAGTCAACAAACATTGCCTTATAGATCAGTTGGTTTAGCGACCGATTTAGAGACCGAATTGGTTGCCACTGACATTTTCGATCACAAAATCAGTCGCAAATTACATGATTTTAGACTTTGTCTGAGATGCCCCATTCTGTCCAATTTCCAACTACATCGGTTGCTAAAATTCGGTCGCTATTTTGACTTTTTTTGGTAGTGTTCATGGATGAAGCACCTAATTCACTGCTTCATGCTAGCCATCGCCTCCTGATCCCATCCACTTCTTGCATGTTGAAAGAATCCAAGTATTTCTCTTACAACTTGTTTAATGTAAGTTTATATATATTGAAATAATAGTTTAATCACTTTCTTTATTGAATTTTATTAACCTTATCATGCTTTAAAACTTTCCTTTTCATGTGTTTCACTTGTGAAATATAATATAAATTGAAAATGCACAATCAACAGCATGCTTGTAAATTTGAGAAGTCTCAACTTTGTGTTTATTTGGATGAGCCAACTTTGGATTTGAGTTATTATGAAAAGTTAGATGTATTACAATAGTAGAAGGATAATAAGAGTCAATTTTCATATCTATAAATAATGGCTTGTAAGTTGTTGAGCATTCCTATTAAAAACTGTTCTTTTAAAAATTAAATTATTAATCAATCAGAATTCTAAAAGTTATTTTCATCTTTAGCATTGCAAGAATCTCCAGACTTCACAATCATCTCATTAAATCTGCGTATGTGTTATCGCCCAAAATAAATTCTAAGAGTGCAGGTCGAGATAATGGCTAGCGGGTGGTGATTAGGTGAAGAGAAGGGTTGTCGATGGACAGAGGAACACATTCGACTAGAGATGGGCCGGGCCTTGTTAATGGGCCAGGATTGAAAGGGAGAATGGGCTAAAGCATAAGGGGTCACGAGCTGCTGGAAGGGGTCATAGGAACGTGCAAGGCCAAGGAAGGAAGCTGTTACCAAGGGATGCCACAAAACGTGCCGAGAAAATAGGGGTTGAGCTGTTGAGGGGTGGCCGTTGTGGTTATAGTGGTCAAAAGACGTGGGAAGTTGAGGGGAGGATTGTTGCATGTATTTAGGATGTTTAGCCAATTAGAGAAGGGCTGTTAATTTGTTAGATTTATCCTATAAATACCCATTATACTTACTATTGAAGGGACACGAAAAAAATCCAATACAACTTTTAAGCTTTGCTTATTTTCACTTGCCTTTACTTTCGTCTCTTTGTTAATTCTGCTTTTACTTAGTGCTATTTATTTTATGCAAGCTTATTTCCTAGCCGATTAAGTTCTTATTCTTTAGATCTTAATCTTTTCTTGTTCACCTTGTTACCAAACGCTTTCTTTAGTGAGTTTGTCATTTCTTGTTCACCTTGTTACCAAACGCTTTCTTTCGTGGTGATTCTCGGCAGATTTCTAGATCGGCTGATAACTTATTTTTCACGTAAACAGCATGAATTAGTACATGCTTGTTTTAGGGGAAAAAAAATTCTTAATTGCATATTATCCTTTGTTTCCCATGTGCGGCTACCCAGGTCAGTACAAATTCCTGCAACCTTGCTGGCGTCCACTGCCAATTCTCATATATGTATGCGTGTGACAGTTAGAAGAAACACTGCTACAAAAATAAGGTTGGTTTGCTTTGTTTTTAGTTTTTTATTTTTATTAACATTTGTAAAAGTAGCATCTTAATTTTTTCCCTATTTTTTTTTAAATAGTAAAAAAGTAAATATATTTTTAAAGTAGATAATGTAAAAAATATTATTTTGAGGGAAGTTTGATTTTATGTGTTTGACAGTTTGAGTAAATATTTTACAAATTAATTTATATTATATTTGATATCCAACTTTCATATAAAAAACGAAGGTGGCAAGCAAGGATCAAACGTTGATTTTAAGTTATAAAACTTTGATAACTGCAAAAAAAAATTATATCGATAATTGATAATTAGTTGTATAATTGATTATTGTGATAATCGATTATAATTAAAATATATATGATTTTGTTTAGTTATGTTTGCTGAAAAACGATTTTAAGATAATCTTATTTGGATTATGTATAAAAAAAACACTTTTATATAGTAAATTATAAAAAATGGTTAGAAGTTGTTTGTATAAAATATTTGTATAATAGTTAATTAGATAGGGATAAAATGAGAAAATGTGATTGGTTTCAAACTAATCAAAAGCTTTTTTCAAATAAGCTGTAAGGTATAAAGAATTATACCTAACAGGGAATAGCTAAAGCAGTAATGAAAATAAAAACACTCCTTCGAGGGGAGCAATCTCCTTAAGCAAATGCTTCCTTCAGTATTTTTCTTGTCATTCATTCCATATTTGGTTACATATATAGCACCCTTGAATAACAAATCTAACAAACCTAGCAATGACTCATCATTATTCTAGATCCTTCCTAAATGATGTGACTCATCATTATTCTAGATGATTCTAGCATATGCATAAAAGATTCCTAAGGCACTTCATAGTCCATTAGTCATTTGGGTTGGGCCTTGTTGTGGGATGGGATCTCTTGACTTGGGTCCAAAATGTGTATTTCTTGGGCCATAACATCCCTTTGGCCTTCCAAACACACGTTGTCCTCAAGGTGTAACAATCTCAAAACCCATTTTGCTGCAACCCAAAAAAAAAAAAAAATGATCCAAATAAAAAGAAAGCTGGCAGTGTATTGGCCCAAAGAGGAATGTAGCAAGGTCCCAAAAAAAAAAAAAATAGAGCCATTTAACACTATGGTGAGACCCAACAGAAGCCCAATACGAAATTTCAGAGACTCCCAAAAATTGAATTTGCAGATGCCAAGATGATAATTTTGCAAAGCCCAGTAGCAGAAGTCTAGTATCAATGAACAAGATAGCTCCCAAACCCTAATGGTCCCATCTGTTACAAAACTCCATGGCACCCATGGCCAGCCAGAAGCAGGGCCGGTGACAGCGCCGCCGCGGGAAGGAGAGCCACTGTCGAGGGCGAGCCTGACAAAGTCAAAGGGGACGCTTCTGAAGTTGACACAGGCAAACACAAGAAAGGGGGGTTGAATTGTGTTTGTTAATTATTTTCGAAAACAACATTTTCAAAACAGTTTTCTCACACAAGGATTAATAGGTAGAAGCAAACACACAGAAAAACAAACTTTAGAAAAGCTTAACAAAATCAAGTTCAAATCCCCACTTTAGTATAAATAAAAAATACTAAAGTGATAAGGGATTAGAAGATTCACGCAAGTCGTTTTATCCTGGTTCACTCTCTTCCAACCAAGAGCTACGTCCAGTCCCTTCTACTTGAAGGTTTTTCTCCACTATTTTCCAAATAGATTACAACAAGTATTCAACACCTCTCCAGGCTACAAGTATTCCTTTCTTACCAAGCCTCTTCAGGCTCTACCTCTAACAAAGAGATTTGGTTTCTTTTGATCTTCTAACTCACTATGTATGGGGATATGAAAGTTTAAGATCAGTTGAATATTATAGCAATATTCAAGCTAAGGTATTACAGACTTTTGCTTTTGAAAGAATAAAAGAATGTTGGCTCGTAAGAGTTTTCTTGAGAATTCTGTATATGCACAAAAGTGCTTTCTTCAAAAGACTAGGTCTTCTATTTATAGTGACCTTGCTCTTCTCTTCAAATTCTTCAATGGTTGTTTTTGAATTTTCCCGTTTAGGGATAGAATCAAATGAGTAATATCCATTGTGACTCAGCTTGCTTGTGGCCATTGTACTATATGTCAACATTCTTGCACGAAACGGGCACACCTCTGAGTAAATGCAACTTAAAAAAACCGTCTTGCCTTCCTTGTACAAATTCCAGCTATTCCAGCGTTAAAGGTGACAGGGTACAAGTCGTTTTCCATTGTACTATTTTGCTTTTGCAATTCCTTATTTGTACTATGTCTCTCTCAAAGAAACAAGGCAATAAAACCGTTAATAACAAATAAGAATGACCAACATATACTTGAAATAAATATCAATCATTTGAAATAAATACTTCTATGTGGTCGAGATAGTTATTCTGATTATATCAAGCATTCATAGTAAAGAAGAGCTCGTCTACTTAGTGTAGTGCGTCTATATGTTCATAACTAAAATTCTTTTTAGCTCGTCCAGTGACGTGGCAAAAATTTGCTCGTCTATTATCAAGTCTTTGGACTTGCTATATATTGGTGAGTAGCTTAGATCTGCGTCTGCTGACGTGGCACTCAAGCTCGTCTAATCATATTAGTTAAGAGCTCGTCTATTCATATTAGATAAAAGCTCGTCTACTAAAGCATATTCTCATAATTAAATATACCATTTATTTTGAACAGCTCGTCTACCCGGTTGGACGCGTATAGAAACTCTATAGAGATTTCCTTAACTCATAAAATTTCGAATACCCTGTAAGACTAGAGAAAACGTGTTAGATCTTAACTAACACTTTGCCATACAAATTTAATCCTTTTTGTTAACATCAAAACTTAGAGATTATTTAATCCAAAAAATACTTTGGTTCCAACAGCTTCCCTTCCTCTTGACATAGATGGTTGTGACGGAGATGGGGAAGAGGAAACCGGAATCGATAGACCGGAAGCATCTCAAATTCCCAAGTAGGCGATGCACGATGGAAGGGAAAGCAGATGTGAGGTTACTGCCGGGATCGAAAACGACAATGCGCCCGCCAAGATGAGTTGAAGACCCGACGACGCTCTTGACGACAAACACGCCGTTCATGTCTTGGCGTTCTGCTTTCGCGACAACAACGTCAGTGTTGTGTCCAGGCTCGCCGGGAAACGAGGGCGCAGGTGGTGATGGCAGAGCCATGGTGGTGGGATGGATTTTTGCCCAAACTGAAACTAACGGAGCCCAACTCCGAGCCACATCCAAAGTGTCAATTCCAAAATCGCAAACGGGATTGATGGAGAAAGCAGCTATGTGATCTGAAATGCAGGGAGAAACATGGTACTGTGAAAGTAACGGAGGAATTGGTGGAGGGTTTTGATGAGGTGTAGCATCTTGAACCTTCTCGCCGTCGCCGAGATCCGTCAATCTCTTGTTGGTTGTGGGAACCGAGAATTCATTCATATGGACGGTGGTGGAAGTGCTCTGGTCTGCTACGGGCTCCTGGTTTTTCACGGTTGTTCCTTCACCCTGCACTGTTGGAGTAAAAAATAGGGATTCAGAAACAGTGTTGAGGGGGAGCACTGGCGGTGATGGAGGAATGAGGTCCTGGATTGTTGGTTGTCAGGTAAAGATTTTGGCTTCAATTTGCAGTGCTAACTCAAAGGCCTGAGAAATGAAGTAGGGGCGGGGGCGTAGTAAGCGCAGCTCATTGCGTATGTCATCCTGGAGGCCGGAAATATAGCATTCGACGTGATCGGCGGCGGACATGCATAGAACACGCTGAGAAACAGTGTCAAATTGTAAGTAATAATCTGATACAGTCCCTGTTTGTCTCAACTGGCTTAGAGCATATCGGTGAGTAGGGTCCAAAAATGGTGTGTAACCATGGTTGAAATGGAGGTTCGATGATGGGCTGTAATTGGTGGTGGAGTTTGTAGTGAAGGTGGAAAAAATGGAGGCATGAGAGGGTCAACAAAAGCACCAATGTAAGGTATAAAGAATTATACCTAACAGGGAATAGCTAAAACAGTAAAGAAAATAAAAACACTCCTTCGAGGGGAGCAACCTCCTTAAGCTAATGCTTCCTTCAATATTCTTCTTGTCATTCATTCCATAATTGGTTACATATATAGCACTCTTGAATAACAAATCTAACAAACCTAGCAATGACTCATCATAATGACTCATCATTATTCTAGATCCTTTCTTAATGATGTGACTTATCACTATTCTAGATTATTCTAGCTTATGCATAAAAGATTCTTAAGATACTTCATAGTCCATTAGTCATTTAGGTTGGGCCTTGTTGTGGGATGGGATCTCTTGACTTGGGTCCAAAATGTGTATTTCTTGGGCCATAACATAAGCTTTAGACTTTAGCTTGTCTAAAACCCACTTTTCTCTCTCTCTCTCTCTCTCTCTCTCTCTCTCTCTATATATATATATATATATATATATATATATATATACTTTTTTATGCTTTAAGTTAATTTGCCAATTAATTTCAAAACAGTTTTTTTTATTTAAAAAAATATACTTTTATCCCCCTATAATCCATCTTTCCGAAACACCTACTAAAGTTGTAGAAAACTAGCTAGAAATACCTTATCGTGATTTATGACAAGTCTCTGTTAATTTGTCAATAGATACCAAGCACACACAAAAAACAAAAGGTAAATTTTAAATGAATACTCGATCGGGATTGATTTTATACTTAACATAATACTGATCTAATATAAATACACTTTTTAACTATCATTGCAATTGCTTTAAGATTTTTTGATAATCCTCCAGAATATATATATTTTTTTATTTTGTTTATTAGGTATCCCAGCTGGCATAGTTGCAAGATTAATTTTCAGGCCCTTTTGGATGGTCTGGATTCTTTATGCACACCAGTTATTTTAGTAACACTTTTTAAAAAACATAAATAAAAAAAAACTGTTCAACCTAATTAATTAGGAATCTTACAATTCAATTCAAAAATAAAATTTGTAAAACTCAAATCCTATCAAAATCGAATAAGTTTGAATTATTTGTTTAACATTTTAAAAAACAATTAGATTAATTTTTTGATTTTCAAACTGATCCAGTCTAATCCAAAATAATCAATTATATATTTTTTGTTATTTAATTTATGTTTATACTTACAATAAGTTTATTTTTTAGATTTATCATTATGATGCACTGTTAATATATTTTAAAAAAATTATATTGTCAATCAATCATGCATTATCACATCATTAAAAATATTTGACTTTTTTAATAAATACATTAAAAGTCATAAATATGGTGATCTCTAATTAATTGATAGTGTAAAAAAATCTAAGTTAACAATGTATCAAAATCAATCTTTTAAAAGTTTATATTTATAATTCTTTCATTTACATGAATCAAAATTATTTTAAACATATGAATTGAGTTTTTTTTAAATCGATAAAATTGCTTTTAAATCACGTGATTTTAATTTGTTTTGTTAAAAACCAATTTAATCTATTCAATTTCATACTAATTTAAATTGATTAATCAATTTTTATATATAATATAATATAATATTCATTTACATCGGTGTAAGTTTTTTCACTTACACTCAAACCTAATCATTAATTTTATTTTATTTTTATCACAATTACCGTTGAAAATAAAATTAACAATTGAGATTGGATGTTAGTAAAAAACGACTTACACTGATGTATACGGATCCTTCTCATATAATAATGTTTGAATCCGTTGATTTTTTTTTTTTTACTCAAAATCCAATTTAATTAAATAAAGCACAATTACAACCCTCCATATCTCAAATATATTCCAAATCCGTCTACACAACCATGACAGGAAACAAATTAAAAGTCTTCATTGTTCAATATTAAAGATTCCAACACGTAGAATGTTTGACATATGGACTAAATTAATGAAACATAAAATATAATAACTGTTTAATATATGACACCTGAAGTTTATAAATTTCTAGTTTAAAATTGAATATTAACATTTAAATTTATAAATTCAAGAGTTTTATTGATTGAAGTTATAATTGGTCAAATTATTTATTTGATTTATTTTCTATGAAAATAAAAGCATAAATGCATCTATCATAGTCATATAATTATGGATTAAAGTAGTATGCGCCGTCAACGTAAAAAGTTTTAAATTGACATTCACTAACATTTTGACATGTGTGCTTTTATTTTAATAACTAAGAGAGAAACAACAGTTATGATGATTTGTCACGATATTATTGGATGTCTGTGTGAAAATCCTTTACACTGATAGTGTGTGTATATATATATATATATATATATATATATATATATAGAGAGAGAGAGAGAGAGAGAGAGAGATTTTACAAATTATTTCTACAAAATGATTGTATTAAGTAACAAAAAAGTATTTCCACAAATCGATAGTATGACAAACATTTCATAAATTTCATCTCCAGATCGTAAAAATTGTTACATTTTGTGGAAAGGTAAACCAGTGCCCTAAGGAAATCACAGGTTTTCAAATGTAAATATATATATATATTTTTTAAGCAAAAGGTTATGCAAGAGCATCACTATAAGGTAAGGAATCCTAACTAGGTTAGCACCCCATACCTTATCAATCATTTGCTAGCATACCTTACATTTAGGCTAAAATACCATTTTGGTCCCTTAGCTTATTTTTAGATTCAATTTGGTCCCTTAACTTTTAAAATGTTCAATTTGGTCCCTAAACTTATTTTTTAGATTCAGTTTGGTCCCTTAACTTTTAAAAGGTTCAATTTGGTTCCTTAATTTGTCTATGTTGACTCAAGTTAGTCATCTCCTATCAATAATGTCAGTAACAGTGTTAAATGAGTTTCAAATCTGTCCTTTAAATTATTAACTTGTTTCAAATTGGTCATTTAAATTGCTAACGAGATTCAAACTGGTCCTTTAAATTGTTAGCGAATTTCAACCGGATCCTCAAAAATTAACATTGTTAATGACACGTTGACAGAGATGATCAACTTAAGTCAACAGAGATAAATTAAGAAACCAAATTGAACTTTTTAAAAGTGAAGGGACCAAACTGAATCTAAAAAATAAGTTAAGGGACCAAATTGAACATTTTAAAAGTTAAGGGACCAAACTGAATCTAAAAAATAAGTTAAGGGACCAAAATGGTATTTTAGCCTTACATTTATTAAAAAAGGAAAAACAAAACAAAAATACAAAAACATGGGGGGGCCAAACCAAACCCATGAAAGAGAACAAATACTGCTTAAAACTAATTTGGCCTAGGAGAGGCCTTATATTGCCCAGCATTTACAGCCTTAGTGAACTCATTTTCATCATTGGCCATACCAACTTTTATATTAACCAGATTTTCCTCATTCAAATCAATCTTAGCCAAATCATTCTAAAATTTGGAGGGATCTTGGAGATCATTCTGAACTCGAGGATGGAAATTGGAATTAGATCCAGGAGAGGGCACTTCCTTACCAGGATTATCAGGATTATCAGCAATTGAAGGGCTTAAGGAGTTTGGCACCCGAGATGGAATTTGGGAATCATCCTCCAAACTAGGCATAGAGTCATGAGGAGAGTCTGGATGAAGAGACTGAAGTGCAACCTGCTTGTTCACACTTGGAGCAGCTGGAGCTGAGCTAGTAGCGTTACCATCCAAAGGGTCAGGAACAATCACATTTTGGGAATCATCAACTAGAGAAGGCATATCACCATAATTTGAATTTTCATGCAGATTGGTTTGAGACTCATCATAAAATGTCTCTATTGATTCATTATCTTCATCATTTGGCTGCTCTGTATGCACAACATGAACATTATTAACATCCAGAGCATCATCAAAGTCATCCCTTGGAATTTCAAACTCCTTATCACCCCTGTCAGGCACAATCTCAATGTGAGGCATTCTCATAACCTCCTTCACCTCCTTTGCATTCTGATCCATTTGCATCATTGATTAATCTTCAAGATTTTTCTCATTGGGATCCTCTTGATTATCTGTCTCAAGATTCTCAATTATCTTGACCTCATTTGATTGCTTCTCCAATTTCTTGGGGACAAACACCTTAACACTGCCTTTAACAGGCTTTTGAGGCTGCTGACCTTGAGGATCTTTAGGATACTAAGGAGCTTCTCCCTTTTTCCGGTTACAAGTAGCCATTTCATGTCCAATCATTTGACAATAATCACAGAAGAATGGTAGCTTTTCATAATCAGTGGTAACAAAAAAGGTAAAATCACTCCTTTCCACCATAATTGCATCCGGAATTCTCTAGCTCAAATCAATTTCTACCAAGATTCTTGCAAAATGCCCCAAAGACCATGATCTTGTTGCTTCATCTAATGCAATCGGAGTGCCAATTCCATTAGCAATTTCAAACAAAATTTTAGGACACCAATATTCTTGTGGAAGATCATATAGTCTAACACAACATTGCACATAGGTTTGCTTTTGAGTATTGGGATTGAAATCAGCAATCCATTGCATCAAACGCAAGGCTCCAGGGATTAAATTCCAAGAACCTACAGACCATATTCTTCGCAAATTATCTTGAGAAGAAAAGTAGAATTCAAAGAAGCCTTTACCTAAAGGGGTCACTTGCCATTGAGCCACTGGTTTCCACAGAACAGCTAGCTTAGCACGCAATTCATTGGCTCTAAGAGGTTGGTTGCCTTTGAACAGCAATAATCAACCATGAAGGCAATTCTTGGTATGCTCCAGACCAATCTTGTAATCCTCCTCAGAAATTCGAATGGCAATTGCATCACCTTTAAGACAAGGCTTTGGCAACTGCGACAAATGAATATCCATAGAGCCACTCACTGCTTGCGCAAAAGACTTAGTCTTAGCAGGGAGATCACGATTCAATTTGTTTGCTAACATTCTGAAGATAATTCATAGTTGTTGAATGAGAGGGAATAGGGGGAAAAAGATCAGGAAACAAAAATTCCCATGGACAATCCGAGGAGATTGCCATGAAGGAAGACGTGAGAAGCCCTAGATCACCACCAAAAATCTTTTCAGTTCAGCGACCTATTCTCGCTTCAGGTGAGCCTCAAATCGCCAACGCAGAACTCGAGTTCCGAATAGAGGGAAGCCAACCAAAAGTTGTGACCACCAGGAGATGGCGGTGGGAGCAGGAGTCGTGCGCGGCTGTGCAGAGGGACCAGAACAGAGGACGACACCAAAGGGGTGCAGCGGCCTTCAAATGTAAATGTAAATTCATTTCCACTAAAATGTTTCTATCTTTGATTCCTTAACCAATACCATTAGAGCACTGATTGATATTCTCCTTTGTGTAATAGTTATATTTTCTTGTATTTAAACAATTAAAATTATTTTATTATATTTATTTAAAATTTAAAAATTTCACTATATAAATAGAAAATGATTTAACGAACGTGCATGTCAAAATGATCATATACATTATCGGGAAGAATCACTTAAGATTTTGCTTACAAATAAAAAACTCAGAATCACGTCAAGCTCTCTCCAACCAAATTTGTTTCGAATTAGGTTGGTAAAGAAGACAAGCCAACCAAACAAGCACCATGTGAAAAAACAAAGCCTATCCGATAGGTATATGTAGTTGCTTTGCATCAACATCGCTTAATTCCCTATTCTGATTGTCCTCTACGCCTCTTCTACAGACACGTGCCACTGGCTTATTGTGCATTTGTCTGGCTAAAGATGTTACATTAATTTGTGACACTGCTTGCGCTATATCATGTTTTGTTCTCCAACTTGTTATCAGTCATTTATGCCTTGCTTAAATTTGTCCACGTAAATTCCCTTCTAGAGAGCTTCCAAATTGCCCCTTTTAGCAAAAAGTTTTAGAGAATGAAGTGGTTCCCTTGCTAATTGGAAATTCCTTAGATTGATCATTTGGATTCTCAAGCTGTGGGTTCTAATCTGATCAGTATTATTAATTATGCTTTTGACTCCTGGCTCCACTGGTGAATGATATAGATTCCAGGCATTGAAGGGACCAAAGGTATATAAAAGCTTGTACTTGTGCACCACCAACCAATACTCACATTGTAGCATTTGTGCCAAGGTTCTTGACTAGAAAGCTGCAGTACATCAGTCTGTGCTCGCTGCTCACTAGCTATTAGCTTAGATACCACGTTTCTTTGATCAGATAATTTCGTAAATGGGTTGGGTACCCTTTTTATCCTTTTATAATTATTTGTCTTATTATAAAAATAAAAAAATAAAACACCTTAGACACCACATTTAAAATTGAAATATTCACAATGAAATACATAAATTAACTTTCTCATTAGCTACTGCATAATCTAACTTTTAGTCGTTAAATGATATAACCAACAATAGTCAATTTTGAAAAACAGATTGGTGGTCGTTAAGGTGGTTGTTATTAGCGACGGATTTTATTCGATCGCTAAATTCGCTATTTGACATTTTTCATGTAGTAATACTAGTGTTGAACATGTCTTCTACTTTACTCAGAAATTAATTGAGTTTATGATTGTGAAGACTTTCATTAAATAAAAGAAAAGGCAGACACTGAATAGATGCGTATTATATTTCCTTTTTTTTCAGAACAAAAAGGTTTGATTATTAATTTAATGCTTTTTCCTTACACATATTTCTCCCATTTTCACCCAAGCTAAATCTATCATTTACATAATTAAACATGTAGTTAAGTTCGATCCATTGTTTTAATTTTTTTTTTATGTTGTCAATTCAGTTATGTATTAATACATCATTTAAAAAAAATTACTATGATCTATGATAATGATTATCTAAAAGATCAAACTTCTTACGAAACACACTTTAGCATATGTGGATGCATTTTAAATTCATTCAATAATGATATCTGCACACGGCACACCTGGTTTTGACACCAGGGTGCGACACCTGCTACTGTAGCACTCTTGTAGCTTACTGTAGCACTTTTTTTTTTTTTCCTTCAAATTTTGACTTTTTTAAAAAAACATAAAAATTTAGCTTTTTTGAATACTAACATTTTTGGTTAATTACGTGCATATATCTGGTTAATTCAATTTATTATATGGTTAATGGGTCTTTTTTTTTGGGACAAATTTCGATTTTTTTTTAAAACAAAAACACGTGGTTAATCCTTTGAAAATGGTTGGTTAATTCAGTGTATTTAGGGATGGCAATTTTACCCGCACCCACGGGTACCCGCGGGTAAAACCCGCGACGGGCACGGGTCGGGTAGTTAAACGGGTACCCGTGGGTTGAATAAACAGATTTTTGTTATTACCCGTTACTAAACGGGCGGGGGCGGGTATCTTAGTACCCGTGCCCGCGGATACCCGTGCTCGCCAACCCCTGTTACCAAAATACCCTTCCCATTAACCCTAGGACACAAACATATCAGAAGTTAGAACACAAACTACATAGCTGCGCTGCGCTGCGCCTCTCCTCAACCCCAACCCTTACCCACCTGTCATCAACCCTAACCCTTACGCTGCCATTCTGCTCTAGTAGCCGCCGGTCGCGACGTCGTTCTGCTCCAGTGAAGCGTCGCCGTTCTGCGGTTCTCGCCATCACCTCTCATCAACCCTTTCCGGTTTGAAGCGTCATCGTTCTGCTTCCCTGCTTTGCGGTTCTCGCCGTTCTGCTCCAGTGGCGTCACGTCCTCCATTCCGACTGCACGCAAGTTCCCGTCGTCGGCACAACCCAACCCAGCATCGCGAGCTCCATCTCCGGCGGTCCCTATCGTCGTCGCGCCGTCACCAACAACCGCTCCCTGTGTAAGTTCTGTTTCTGCAATCTTATGTGTTCTCCAAACTTGAAAATCCCAAATTCTTCTTTGTTTATTTTCTCCCTAAATCTTGATTTTTGTTTTATGGATTTATGAGAAGTTCAGATTGAGTTTTATTTTCTACCTCTCTTCCTACTTTTTATTGTTATCTGGTTAGAGATCCCCAAATCAAATATGTTCTTATTTCAGTTTCTAAAATGTACATAACTTGCTTGATAAAATGCTTCTTGACATTTTCCATTTGGTTGTGAAGTTTGACGGGTCACTGTATTTGTAAATGCTAAATGGTGAATTTTGTTATCTTATTTTTAGTTCTAGTTATAAGAATAAAGCACTATGATGATTTGTTGTTATGTTTGTTGATGGCTATTGAACTTGGTTTATTGAAAGACAGTGGCATCTCCATTTGGTATGAACTAGTTTTAACATAATTCGTTTGTCACCCATGTTTTCTAGTGAATGAGTTATAATCCAGCCTACATGTAATGTTGTAAACAAATTTCACCTAGATTCTTAGGCCAACTTCTTTTGGAGTACAATTCTTTAAACATTGACTTAAAACTTCATGTGATTAGAGTTTGTTTTTTTAAAAAATAATACAAATAGTCACTACCATGTTCTTATATTAGCAAAAGAGTTAGATCTGTGCTAGGAAGTAGGACTAGTTATGCAGTAATGGTTGCATTTTAGATGCAGATGCTTGTGTTAGGATTTATTCTATCTTACATACATCCTTAGGATTTGAGTTTTTAATGTTAATCTTATATCAATTGTGTTATATTCTACAAGTAAATGTGTTTGTAGATCTTGTGGTGTTTTTCTTTTTTATTCTCTGGATTAACATGTAGCTAGGGTTCCCTCATTCTGTTATTATCATTATTATTCAATAATATAGGATTTTGAAGTTACATTATGATTTATGTTGCTTTGGTATTAGGTTTTTTGGGATGGACAAGAGATACTGGTTCATCCCTTCTTATTCAGAAGAAGATATACGTAGGATGCCAGCTCTACAAGGTCTTGAATATCCATCAAACCAGACTTCCATTCCCAATAGTTCTAAAAGCTAATATATTTCCCACCATGTAACAAAAGACATGGAGACTCCAAGAACCCTATACTTTCAGTCTCTAACAGAATGTAACGTGATGGTTTTTGTAACTGATTTATGGTTGGTTAATTGTAATAGAGGGACGAGGGTGATGATGCGTGATGGTTGTGTGCTTGTGTTTTTTTGTAACTTGTTTTGGTTAAATTGTAATATGGGTTGATGATTCTCGTTTATTATTTGAGTGTGGTTTGATTTTTATAGTTTGTTGGATATTGATGTATCTTGAGTATGTTAATCTTTATTTTATTTGACATTTTGCAATTTTTATAATTTTTTTAAATAATTTTTTAAGGAATTAATGTATTTTTCCAAAAAAACATAGTTGCTGATAGTACCCATGGGTACCCGCGAAACCCGCAGGTACCCGCGAAACCCGTCAAATACCCGCCCGCCAAATACCCGCGGGGGTGGCGGGCGGGGATGGGCTCGGATTTGCCCCCCGCGGGTGGGGGCGGGTAAGATGCTATCCGTGCCCGCCCGTGCCCGTTGCCATTCCTAAGTGTATTCTGTGGTTAATGGGAAACTCTGATGCTTCAACCATTCTATATGGTTAATCACGTGCAAATATTTGGTTAATTCAGTTCATTATATGGTTAATGGGTTATCCTAAAGCTTACAATCATTTTTCACAACCATGTAAATATTTGGTTAATCACATGCAAATTTCTGGTTAATTCAGTTCATTATATGGTTAATTTGTGTGGAAAATTATCGTAAGTTTCAAGATGACCCATTAACCATATAATGAATTGAATTAACCAAATATTTGCACTGGATTAACAAAAATTGTTAGTATTCAAAAAAATAATTTTTTTTAATAAAAAAAGTCAAAATTTGTTAAAAGAAAAAAGAAAAAAAAAGAAACGATACTATAGCGCTACAGTACCCGGGTGTGCTGATATCACTACTCAAATTCATTTGGCCGGTTAACGAAATTCATCAACTAATAATTAATGCTCCTTAAGAAAAAATTAAATTCAGTTATCCTTTCCTATTTCGAAATTTTATTCATTTAGCTTTATAATATTTCTTGAGTAATTTTTTTTTTTTTTTTAGTGATTGAATTTTAGTAAGTTTAGATTCTAAGGACTCATCCAAAAACAAATATTTAGATACTAAAGAAAGTTTTCTAATAATTCTTTATCCAAAACAAATTTTGCCACATTTGTGCCAAACATATCTTGTTTATTCTTTTAGAGGTCACAACACCAACAAAACTAATTAGCTACATTCAATTCATCTTTTTTCCTCTAATACTACAAAACTAATAGCAAAAGTTTTACCTTGGAAAATTTAGTACATGATTAATCAAGGGATTCTCATGAATTAGACTAACTCTGCCTTACCCTTATTCCCTTCTTTTCAAAGATAGAAAAAGTTACCTTTATGATCCTCACAAGCTATGTTGAACTTATACTAAGTTATTCCAATTAATAGAGTCTAATCAATAAATGGATTAATTAGTACTCTTCCTGTAAGTAAATCACATTTTGGTATATGGCACCTATCTTTTACTACTTTGTGGATGTGCATCTGATACAGCTTTTAAATCAAGCTTTATTTTCGCCCAAGATATTAGGCATGCAGAATAAGCATAAGCAAAGTGTTTAGATTTCCTTGCCTTCCCCCGTTTTCTAATTCTTTTAAGGGATTTTAAGCACAAGATAGTGTGTTTTAGCCGAACAGGATAGAAGGTATCTCAACTTAATCATATGCTATTAAATTATTTAGAGTAAACTCTACCCCCAACATCTTTAATTAAGGAAGAAGGCTAAGGTTATTGAGAAAAAACATATGGAAGAAGAGGTCGATATTCTTTGATCTTCTATACTGGTGCAAGCTTGATGTCAGACACTGTATTGATGTGTGCATGTGGAGAAAAATGTGTGAGATAGTGTAATCGGAATGCTTCTCAACATTCAGGACAAGGCAAAGGACGGCGTGAGTGCTCGTCTTGATCTAGTTGCGATGGGTATACGAGAGCAGTTAGCTCCAATTATTGAGGATGGTAAGCAGACATATCTGCCTCCAGCATGTCATACTTTGTCAAAAAAAGAGAGACGAAGTTTTTGTGGGTATCTTCAGGGCATCAAAGTTCCACATGGTTACTCTTCAAATGTCAAGAGGCTTGTCTCAAGTGATCTCAAATTAGTTAGCTTAAAATCTGATGATTGACATGTCTTGATGCAAGAACTACTGCCCTTGGCTATTCGTGGTATTGCTCCTAAAAATGTTAGACATGTCATAACTAGGTTGTGCTCATTCTTCAATGCTATATGTAGCAAAGTCATTGACCCCCATAAGTTGGATGACTTAGAAGTTGAGGTTGCTATAATCCTGTGCCAATTGGAGATGTATTTTCCTCCTTCATTTTTCGACATCATGGTTCACTTAATTGTTCATTTAGTGAGGGAGATTAGATTATGTGGCCCCATTTTTTTGAGGTAGATGTACCCAGTCGAGCGATACATGAAGATCTTGAAAGGGTATATGAAGAATCCACACCGTCTCGAAGCATCTATTGTTCAAAGGTACGTTGCAGAAGAAGTTATTGAGTTTTGTTCATACTACCTTCCTAAAAGTGATCCTATAGGGGTTCCTAAGCCTCATCATGATGAGAGAAGATGTGAAGGTAAGAGTACACATGCTGTAATGATTAAGAGCAAGGGTTAGGAGGAAGTGCTTCAAGCACATTTGTATATATTGAATAACATTGATGAAGTTCAACCTTACTTCTGTGATCACAAAAGAAAAGTCAAGGAAGAAAACCCTCGAATGAACGAAAGTGGTTGTTGAACAAACATAACAAGACATTTTTTACAATGGTTTAAAGAAGAAATTCTGAAGGATGGTAGTACTGCTTCTGATATATTAAAATGGCTAGCACGTGGGCCTAGCTTTAATGTCATATGTTGGAGTGGATATGACATTAATAACTTTTCCTTTTATAAAAAGAACAAGATAGCAAGAGCACCATGCAGAATAGTGGGGTTATGATCGTGGCTGAATCCATGCACTTCTCTAGTTCAAAAGATACAAACCCCATTATTGCACCGATACCTTACTTTGGAGTCATTGAAGAGATTTGGGTGGTCGATTACACTAAGCTTACGGCCTCGATTTTTAAATGTAAGTGGGTTGATAGTAAAAGCGGTGTACAAACCGACGAATGGGGATTTACATTGGTAGGCCTTAGCAAGGTAGGTCATACGGAAGAGCCTTTCATCATGGCTTCCCAAGCAAAACAAGTGTTTTGCATCAATAATCCTTCTAACAAAAAGTTGTCTGTGGTTCTCCAAGGAAAAGGCATGCATAATGGTAGTGATAAAAATCAAGATTCAACTCTTGATATTACTGAGACTCCTTCTTTCTCAACAAACATGCTTACTATTATTGAGGAAAATGAGGTGGACGATGTACATGCCACTCGTGATAATCATCACGAAGGGATATTGATCTAGCTAAGTTATGTTTATCACTAGTGGAAAATATGTTTTATACATCACAGATTCTATATCGGTTGCAGTAAAACCGTTGTAGAAAGTAGCACGGTGGCATTTTTGTAATAAAATGGATTCTGGGAATGACTTTCTACATCGGTTGCAAATAGAACCATTGTAGAAAGTAGCATGGTGGCATTTTTGTAATAAAATGGACTCATTCTACAATAGTTAATCTTGCAACTGATGTAGAAAGACTACTTTCTACAATGTTTACTCTTTCAACCGAGGTAGAAAGTCTTCTTTCAAATAACTCCTTGCCCCGTTATTGAACCCTAGTGTTCAGTGTTCACTCATTCCCTTTTGTTTTAGAGAGAGACCTGTACAAGCTCCTTCTCCGTCCACGCTCCTCCGCCGGTCGCACGCCCTCCGCCCAAACTATGTTCGACCGTTGTTCGCGCGCTGTCTCCGCCCTTCTCCATTGTTCGTGCGCCGCATTCTCCGCCGTTCTCCACCGTTCGAGCTGTCATCGTCAATTTTGCTTCTTCCCTTTCCATTTCTTCTCATAACCCTCACTCACCTCACTGTTTGTCTCTGTTCCCTGCCATACTAATTTGAGGCACTACCATCTCCTTCAACGTCGACCGCTCCATCTCCTTCAATGTCGGCCGTTCCATCTCTGCCATTGATGACTGCTCCATCTCCTTCACTGTTTTGGTCTGTTCTCCTCCTTCTCCCTCTTCTCTAACCTTTTATTTTTTAATCTATTTTTTACTTGATTTTGGGTATTTCATTGAAAATCTTGAAATTATTGTAGGTGTAAACTTGATTTTGGGTATTTCTCTCCTTTGTCCCTGTCTCTCTGTCCTTCTCACTTGGTATTCATCATCAGAGGTAATTTTTTTATTTAACAGTAGAGAATAAACATATTGGTTGGTTGGTTCTCAATCAATGTGTGTGTGTGATTTTATAAGCATCAATGAATATGTGTTGAAAGCAAGAGGGAAACAAATTTTGCTGTTTTGCTCTCTCTAGGTCATGTGGAAACAAGTTTGAATGCATCTAATTCTATTTGTTATGTTTTTTTGAAAAGTTTTCAGTGAATGTGTTGATTGGATATGATATATCTTTGTTCTGTTTGATGAATTACCAGAGAAGAATGTGGCTGAATCAGATTATGTCCCAGTGTGAAAATTTCTTGATTTCTGTGGTTAATAATGTCATATTACTGTAAGTTTTATGTCTGAGTAAATGGTTAAACATGTGCTGCTTACTACAATGGCTTGTTCACCAATACAATTTTAAAAAAAATAAAAGATATTGCTTTGCTCATGTGGTGTTCTGCTTCCCAACCATAATGACAAAATCTAGTTAGCAAGAGAGGGAGACAACAAAATGGCTTGGGGTTTTGTTTCCCTCTTATGATCCCTAAGCCTATGTGTGCCAGTCACTATTTGTTTTCGGGGTCAACTTGAGAGTTTTTCTTTGTCTGTATCCTTCATGGTCTCTAATGGAAATAGTGGCATAATTGTTCTTAATCATTGTCACATAGTGTTCTTACCATCAGTTTTTGCAATGCAAATGCTGTCCATTTCCTGTTGTGGAAGTTGATGCAGTTCTAGTTCTTTGTTCTAATTACAGCAAGCAGAAGTAATTCATGAGTGGACTGGTTACCAAGTGGGCCACTATTGCGGAGAAATGAGGCAGGATTTCTGGGATGCTCGAAGGTGGCAGCGTGAATTTGACACCAAACATGTATGTTCTGAAATTTCTATTGAAGATTTGCTGGCTTGTGCTTTCTTTTACTTTGTTTTTTCTTTAATTTTTTGTGTTTGAGAGCAATGTGTACTTCCTCAAAGCCATTTCAATTTGTAAATAACTGGTTTGATCTAGAAAATATTGCTCATCAATTATAACTAGCGAATTGGTCATGATCATGCTCTAAAGGTCTGATTTTATTCCCAATGTGCAGCCAGCATAGATCCTTATGTGATTCTCTCTTACCGGACACAAGAGCACAAAAGCACTGTGGTAGAAGGTGCATTTCTGGCCAACTTCACTATTGCTTCTTTACCATTTTCTCTACTTGATTACTGTATTATGAATATCAGGTGGTGCATCAAAGCCACAATGGAATGATAAAAAAGAAGTGTGTCAGGGTGCTATTTTACTTGATTTGCTAGAATATCAACAATACAGAAAGATTATCTGATGATGAAATTGAGGACATCAAGGAGCGTTGGGCAAGCTTCTTTCTTGACTATAGTAAACCATTTGTATCTTAGATGTATTTAGTTTGACATTCATATGGGTTTAGTTTTTGTGTGGATATAACTTAGTACTGGTTAATTATATGTATATTGAATTATATATATGGATGTTAATGTTGATTATTGAGTTTTTGGTGATTTTGTGCTGTTGTCGATGTTGTTGATGCGTACTGGAAGCTGAATGAAAACTGGGAAAGGAAGTGAGGGAAGAAACAGATGAGTTTTTTTTTTTTTTTTTAAATAAGACTTTCTACATAGGTTGGTCACATAACCGATGCAGAAGGTTATCTTTCTATATCGGTTGGTCAACACAACTGTTGTAGAAAGTCCAACAGATTCTAATAAATAGACGTAGAAAGCACACTTTCTACAACGGTTGTGTCTTCCAACCGATGTAGAAATGTACTTTCTACAACGGTTGGACAACTGTTGTAGAAAGTCCCTACTTTCTACATCGAGCGTATTTACAACGGTTGGTCAACCGATGTAGAAAGCCTTTTTCAACCGTTGTAGAAAGGCTCTTTTGCACTAGTGTATCCATAGTGTGAGTTTTGTTTATCCAAAGTGTGACTCATGTTTATCCATGGTGTAAGTTATGTTTATCCATAGTCTAAGTTATATTAAGGGATATTGATCTAGCTAAACTTGACCATATTGTAAGTTATGTTTATCCATAGTGTGAATTTTGTTCTTTTAGGGCAAGTGTTTTACTTATCCATGTTAGTTTAGATTTATTTTTATTTATCCATGTTTATTTAGATTTATTTTTATTTATCCATGTTAAACTAACCTAATTTATTATTATTTTTTTATCTAAACATGCATACACATGGCCTATTCAGTAGACACCCCTCATGCACAGGACGGGTCGGTGGCGGCTACGCCAGCTGATAGTGTAAGTTTTATTTATACATATAATGTTAATTAATTAGTCTTATATTTTTATTTATCCATGTTATACCTAACCTAATTTATAATTTGTTTGTCCAAACAGGCATCATAGAGGGCTAGTTCAGCAGGGTCGGCTAGCATTTCATCCAAAAAAAAGGGTAGAACAGCTACTACTTTGAAAAGTATAAACAAGTCTATGCTCAGTGGTCAGAGGCTTGAGGTCTGGTTTAATGATAAACTGACTCCCCAGGGACCCCATGCTAAGAAATGCACCACTTGGGTGGCTGTGGAAGCTAAAGAGCATACTAGCATTCTATATGATGAATGGGTTGACGTATCGCAGAATGCGAAGGAATCAGATTTGGGAGTCAATCACGGTACTTTACTTTTACACTCTTTTGATGTACATTATTAAAGAAAATTGTGATTGAGTTCTAATTCAACCTTTTTATTATGTAATTAATGCAGATCACGTGTACCGAGCCGAATACTGATGAACATAGGCAGAAATGGCTCTCACTAGCGACTAAGCGTTGGACGAGGTTTAAGCACGATCTGACTAAGCATTACATATTTGTAGATAAGAGCTCTGAATGTCCTCTTGTTTGCTACCTATTCCTTGATAAGGATATGTGGGATACCTTTGTTAGGAGCCGAGGCACACTTCAGTTTCTGGTTATTTGAAGTTAATTTACTTATCCATGTTAAAGTACATTTAAGTAAAAAAAAAATATTTAACTAAATTTAGTACGTATTATTTGTAACAGGCTAAAAGGGAAAGGGGTAAGAGGAATCAAGCAAAGAATGTCCACCACCACACCATGTCTCTGAAATAGACAACTATAAACACGAGAAGGGGGGCTGAATTGTGTGTATCAGAACTTAAAATAAAGTTGAAAACTTTTCGTACACAGAAGCTAGGTTCAGACAAGTGTGAAAGAACTACACAGACATGTGACCCGTCTGGTGTATTTTAATAGAAAATCACACAAGCATACAAAGAGAAAACAAGCTTGATATTCACACTTTTAACCCCTTAGTTAGAAAGCAGATAGTATGATCAAAACAACTAAAGAGTTTAAGGGAAGAGAGATTAACACAGTTATTTATCCTGGTTCACTCTTTAACACAAAGAGCTACGTCCAGTCCTTGGCAGCACCAAGTTTTATCCACTATAACTGATCAGGTTACAGACTCCAAGTATTGTTTGCACACCTAGCCTCTTCAGGCTCCAAGACAAGTATTCTTTGCTCACTTAGCCTCTTCAGGCTCACACAGGTTTGTTTTGAGAAGTTTGTTTATAATAAATACAATCAGACAAACAGTTCTTTCCACTAACACTCAGAGAGTGGATTAAATGTAGGCTTAGGAAAGACTGCGTAATAACTTCAAATGATTGAAGAATACAGATTGAAAGAATGAAGAATTAAATGAACAGAGTAATGGCTCTTTAATGCTTTGTATTCTTTGATGTCTTCATCTTCAATGACTTATGTATTTATAGCCTTTAAGCATTTAAGATCCGTTAGAGACATTCCTTCCAATAATGGCTTCAAGTAGAGCTTTATTAAATGCAATAGAGTCGTTCTGGGAAACCAATGCAATAGGGACGTTGGTTGTACTATAACATGAAGGATCATGGCTTTATGCATCGTGTAGTAGGCAAATCAGAGTTGTGCATAATGCTTTTGTACTTTGCAGAGCATATATCCTTTTTTGTTTAATAACCAAGAGTACTAGGGAATAAAGCATGTTGGAAACATTCTTTAACTGGATGTTATCTCTGATTTCCTAGGTTGCTTGAGAGAATCACCTTCTGAATTTATTGATAAGCGTGAGAGAGAGTTTCAGAGTCTTCTGCATGAGGAGACAGCTTCCAAAAGCTTTTTGTACTCGAGTTCCCATTGAAGAACCTTAGACGAGTATGAGAACATAGCAGAGATAGGTTGAAACTAAATTGTAGCAAGTCAATAATCCTAGTCAGCAGACAGGTTGACTTTTGCTTATCCAGACATGTTGTCATTTATGTGGGCAGACAGGTGAGTCTTACTATTTTGATCTGTACACTAAGTAGACAGGTTAGCAACCAATATGAATGTTAATTAAATCATTATCCAATGTTTAGTTTTCATCAAAACTTAGGGAAATGCACATCAGACATTTAGAGACTTAACAATCTCCCCTTTTTTGATGATGACAAACATTCAGATGATTTAATGAACCTTAGAAAATATCAACAGAAGAGATAACAGAATTCAGACAAGTTGAAATTTTCTAAACCAGAAGGATTGTGCAGACAGGTGCACTTAGGTTCAATTCTAAATTTCAAACAGCATAGTATCAGAGTCAATATCATTTTAGAGATAGAATACAACTCAAGTTCAATTTTAACTTTACTCAATCATCTTAACTATACTTTAATTTCTCCCCCTTTTGTCAACAACAAAAAGGAAAGCACAGAAATAATAAAGAACAAGATACATGATAAAAGAACAATGATTTTCATTCATCATAAGCTTTTTCAAGTACAAGGCAGAGTTTTACAGCATAAACTACCTAGGCTGACTAAAAAGCAAAAACAGAGAGTTAACTCTCTTTTCCAAAAGCAGCCTAGCATGCCTTTCTTCATCCAGTTGTCTTCTGATTTCTTCTAGCTCAGCTTTAAGCAGATTGAAGCTGTGTAAGTTCATCATCTGAGAAGTTAGGGCTCTTGTAGACAGGCTAGTTGAAACAGCAGACATGTCTGGATACCAGGGCAGAGCTAAAACAGGGGGTGCCTTGGGTACAGAGAAGGGCGAGGTAACGTGAGGAAAGATGAGTTGATGAAGGGTTCGATAAAAAAGAATGGAAGAAAAGCTAACTTAAACAAGGGATTGATTCTGACTAAGTCAGTATCAGGAGAAGAAAAGACACAGAAAGTCTCTCCGACAAAGACATACGGGTGACTTTAATCTGGATAGGAGGGGGAAGAGGTTGATTAGCTAATATAGATGGAGGTATAGGTAACAAGGAATCTATATGACAGAAAAAGGAATTTGATCCTGTTACTAAAAGAAAGAAATACCTAGACCTATTAGGTATCATTACAATAGAGGCAGGATAGTGAGTTCTAGCCAATGTTCTAATGAACACAGCAATAGGGGGATAAAAGAATATCTCCCTACAAGGGTTAAGGATATAAGATGGAGGAGAATGAATGACAGTTATATGAGAAACACTTGCAATCATCAGAGATTGCAGATCACACACAAACAGTTTTGATGATATGCCAGTTGGTTCTTTGGGAGTTGAGTCCCTGTGAACAACTATGTACCAACATATATCAGACACAACATCATATGATGATGTTTGGGATTGGTGAGAGGAGACAGGTGAGGGAAAATGAGAGGCAACTGATAAAGGTTGAACAAATAGAGCAGATGGAGAAGAAACAGAAGAGTTGTGGATACCTTGCTCAGAGGGAGAAGATGGTGCAGAGGGGATAGAAGAAAAATTATCTGATCCTCAGATAGCTTCAGCTTCTTCTTAGAAGGAGACATAATGTCAACTTCAGGGTGAACAACTGTCTAAGTTCCACCAGACAGGTCAGCAGCAGTTGCAGCAGCAACTTCATCTTCTACAGAGGGTCTTTCTGTAGGAATTTCTTCCCTTTCAGCACAAGCCACTATTGGCAATGGGTAGCCTATCCTTCTTTTTCTGGGAATGATTCCCAAATCAAGAGGCTTCTTCTCCTCGGGTTCCTCCAAGGGTGGAGTTGTCTGCTCCCCCTGAGCAGATACTTCATCTTTGCTAGGTTCAGACTCCAGTTGTATGACCTTGGCAGAGGTCTTCACTAACTTTCTTCTTTTGCTGGGTTGTGCAGATGCAGCAACTGATTCCTCAGCTTCACTTGTCTTCCTCTTGGGAGAGGGTTTCTTCAGCTTGAGCTTTAGAGGCTCAACTGTTTCAGCAGTTTTTTCAGAGACTGAGGGTTTCTCTAACTCAGGTCTCTAGTCTTGTCTGGCCACCTTTCCAGAGGGCTTCCAGATCCTTTCAGAGATAGGAACCTCTGATTCATCAGTGGAAACCACTGGTTCCTCCTTTTCCTCCTTCTGCTTCTGCTCAGCAGCAGGCTTCTTCTTCTTTTTCTTCTTATCTTCCTTCTCATCCTTCAGAGGGTTACCTTCAATGTCCATCATAGACAAGACCTTCCTGTCAATGGGAAGTGACATGTCTACAAAATGAACATCACTGGGAACAAACAGCTTGTTCCTGAAGACCCTTGTCAATAGCATCCCATAGCGATAGGTCTGCATGTTGGTCCTCTTGATCAGAATTTCAAGGTACATGTAGATGAGATCATTGATGTCCACCTTGATTTTGTGAATCAAGTGGTACAGAGCAAATCTGTCCATCTTGGTCACACTATCTCGTGAGCTTTTCCTAGGCATCACACACTCCAGCAACAGTTTGTGCAAGAATCTGTACTTTGTCACCATGCTTGTAGACTTCTTGTTCTCAGGGTTGGGAACACCATAGATAACTATGTTGACATTCTCAGCTCCCACCTGATCTTCCCAATCAGGTTTGAAAGCAGCTCCAATCCTTGGGCATTTTGTAACCAGCACCAGAGAATTGATGGGGAATAGAAGGTTTTATTCATCATTCGAGCCTTAAAGCTTTTGGTTCTATCAATCTTGCTAGTGACGACCACAACATTTGACCAGAATTCTTTGACAAGCTTGGGATGAACAAGCTCCTTGATGTCAAAGAAAGAAGTCCACTTGGAGTATTCCAACTCTTCAGTGACATCCATACCCCATTTCTTCAACTGTTGAAGATCAGCAATCTTGCCAGGTAGGATTTTTTGCACATCTGCAACCTTCAGGTTGTATTTCTCAGCAATTTCTTCCGTAGAGAGACGCTTTGATGGTGCCATTTCTCAGAGAAAGGGTTTCTAGGGTTTTAGAAGAGAAGAGGGTTTGAAAGAGGAGAAGACGAAGACGAAACAATTTTAGGGATTTGAAAACGTAAGGTTAAACCTTTCTGAGTCTTTGCCTTTTATAGCAATAACGGCAGGAGAGAGAAAGAAAACATCTTTAATTTCAAAAAGGCACGATTTTTGTGGGGAACTGCAACGCCTACTTAAGACATAATGAAAACATGGTTTCAAGATTAAAAACTGTCTTGCACATGAATAGCTTCAGATTAATAAATGGTATTAAATAATTAATAACCATTTTATAAAAAATTGCTAAGTTCTAGCAAAGTGACTCAGCAAAGTCAGACATGTAACATAGACAAGTAATATAAAACCATAAGATAGGTAGCATAGACAGGTTAACACTCAGACATGTCATTCAGCAATGCATTGCATGTTTAGATTATCTCTAATAAATAAGAACCTTTCTTCTGCTAATGCTTTAGTGAAAATATCAGCCCATTGATTTTTAGTTTTAACAAACTTAATATCAAAGATACCTTTCTGAACATAATCCCTTATAAAGTGATGTTTGATTTCTATATGCTTAGCCTTAGAATGCTGAATTGGATTTTTAGTTAAGCAAATGGCACTAGAATTATCACACCACACAGATATATTATGCTCATAAATAGAGTAATCTTCAAGTTGATGTTTTACCCATAAAAGTTGAGAACAACAACTAGCAACTAAGATGTATTCTGCCTCAGTAGTAGATAAGGCAATAATTATCTGCCTTTTGCTTGACCAAGAGACTAAACTTGCTCCAATGAAGTGACGTCCTCCACTGGTGCTTTTCCTTTCTATTTTGTCTCCAGCAAAGTTAGCATCACAGAATCCCACTAATCTGTGTTCTTTAGTTCTTAAATATAGCAAACCAAGATTAGTAGTCCTAAGCAAATATCTAAATATTCTTTTAACAGCTTTAAGATGAGATTCTCTTGGGTCAGATTGAAATCTAGCACACATACAGACACTAAATTGAATATCAGGTCTGCTTGAAGTTAAGTATAATAGAGATCCAATCATACCTCTATAGACAGTTTGGTCTACCTTTTTACCTTCATCATCTTTACTTAGTTTTGCATTGGGTTGCATGGGAGTTTTCATAAGTTTAGCACTTTCCATCTTGTACTTCTTAAGTATCTCCTTGATATACTTTTGTTGATGGATGTAGATTCCATCACTTGTCTGTTTGATTTGTAATCCAAGGAAGAACTTTAATTCTCCCATTATGCTCATCTCAAATTCTGCTTGCATTAGCTTGGAAAATTCCTTGCATAACTTTTCAATAGTTGCTCCAAAAATAATATCATCAACATATATTTGGACTATGATGAAGTTCTCTTTAGAACTTTTCTTAAACAAGGTAGTATGTACTTGTCCTCTAGTAAAGCCATTATGCATGAGAAAAGAGCTTAATCTATCATACCATGCTCTAGGTGCTTGTTTTAAACCATATAATGCCTTTTTAAGTTTGGAAAACATGATCTGGTTTATTAGTATCTTCGAAACCAGGGGTTGCTTAACATATACTTCTTCTTCAATTATACCATTAAGAAAAGCACTTTTTACATCCATTTGAAAAAGAGTGATTTGGTGTTGTGCAGTATATGACATCAAAATGTGAATAGCTTCTATTCTAGCTACAGGTGCAAAGGTTTCAGTATAGTCAATACCTTCTTCTTGGTTATAGCCTTGAGCTACTAACCTTGCCTTATTTCTGACAACTTTGCCATCCTGATCCAATTTGTTTCTGAAGACCCATCTTGTTCCAATGACAGACTTGTTTTTGGGCTTGGAGACAAGTGTCCAGACATCATTTTTGGTGAACTGGTTGAGTTCTTCTTGTATCGCAAGAATCCAGTTTTCATCATCAAGAGCTTCTTCAATGTGCTTTGGCTCTATTTCTGACATGAAGGCCACATTGCTTGATTCTTTTAAAGTGGATCTGGTTCTCACTCCTTCTGAGGGATTTCTAATAATAAGATCCTTAAGATGATGAGTTTTGAATTACCAGTCCCTTTTTAGATCATCATGAAGATCTTGACTTGGCTGTTGACTTGTCTGATCCACTTGTCTGTCTGGTTCATTTTCAGGTTCTGTTTTGGTCAGGTCAGGTTGTTGATTTTCTGGCTTATTTATGTCAAGACCTGCAAGATCATTTTCTAGATCTAATAATTCCTTATTAGTCTTTAACCCATCATTGAATTTAACATGAACAGATTCTTCAATAACAGAAGTTCTAGAATTATAAATTCTAAAGGCTTTAGACATTTCAGAATAGCCTACAAAGATACCTTTATCTACTTTGGAATCAAACTTTCCAAGTTGATCCTTAGTATTTAGAATGAAACATTCACAACCAAATGCATGAAAATAAGAAATGTTGGGGCTTTTTCCTTTCCACAATTCATAAGGTGTCTTCTTTAGAAAAGGCCTAATGAGTATTTTGTTTTGTACATAACATGCAGTGTTTACTGCTTCTGCCCAGAAGTACTTAGGGAGATTATTCTCATTGAGCATAGATCTAGCCATATCTTGCAGACATCTGTTCTTTCTCTCAACTACCCCATTTTGTTGTGGAGTTCTAGGTGTAGAGAAATTGTGAGAGATTCCATTCTCCTCACAGAACTGTCTAAACTGCTCATTTTCAAATTCTCCCCCATGGTCACTTCTAAGGGTAGAAATACAGAAACCCTGCTCATTTTGTACTCTTTTACAAAATAATGAGAAAGCCTTAAGAGACTCATCCTTGTGGGTTAAGAAAAGTACCCATGTATATCTAGAATAGTCATCAACTATGACAAATCCGTATTTTCTTCCAGCCAAGTTAGCAACACTAACTGGTCCAAACAGATCCATGTGTAACAATTGAAGAGGTCTAGAGGTTGATACTTGGTTTCTAGATTTGAAACTTGATTTTACTTGTTTACCTCTCTGACATACATCACACAGAACATCTTTCTTAAAACTAATATCAGGCAATCCTCTCACAAGGTTATCCTTTTTCAGTTTTGAAATTAGTTTCATACTAGCATTTCCTAGTTTCTTATGCCATAACCATCTTTCATCCTTTTTAAATATCAGACAGGTTACACTTTGATATGAGAGATCAGTCAGTTCAATCTTATACAGATTTTGTTGCCTTTTAGCTGAAAAGAGGGTTTTGCCACTAAGGTCTTTAACTATGCATAAATCCTTGGTAAAGGAGCCATCAAATCCACTGTCACATAATTGACTTATGCTAAACAAATTGTGTTTTAAACCTTTAACCATAAGAACATTAGATATAGAGGGAAGAGGAGGTTTACCACCAATAGTACCAATGCCTATAACCTTCCCTTTCTTATTTCCTCCAAATGCAACATGTCCTCCTATCATGTGTCACGAGCAACCACTGTCCAGGTACCAGTAGTGGTGTTTTCTTTGTCCAATTGAGGACATCTGCAATAGAGATTATTTGTTCTTTAGGTACCCATAATTTTCTGGGTCTTTTTCTATTAGTTCTAGGAGTCTGTGAAGACTTCCTTCTTTTCTTATGAATACACCTAGACATAACATGTCCAGTTTTTCCACAGAAGTTACAGACAGGTATGGATTTAGTGAAAGTTGATTTAGCAGACACTTTAGAGTCTTTAGTTGATACTTAATGATGTGTCTGATGGACATATCCAATACCTTCTTTGTTAAGGGAGTGCCTCTGACAGCCAAGCAGCTTAATCAGATTATCTCTACCATTAACAAGTTTGGCAAGATCATAAGTGAGCTCTTCCACTTTCTATTGAAGTTTTTCAACTTCTTCAGATTGTGATGTTTCACTAGAGATCTTAGCTTCATCAGACTTTTCAGTCTTCAGTTCACTGTTCTTTTTGGCCAGCTTCTCACACTCTTGAGATTTCTTTTTTATGTTCACTGAGAAGCTTTACATATTCTCTCTTGAGGGATTTGAAAGCCTTAGATAAGTAGTTGGATTCCTTCAGCAATTCCTCTTAGGCAACAAGTAATTCCTCATAGTCAGGATGTACTTCATTATCTGAATCTGAGTCAGTGTTGGTCATCAGACAAAGATTAGGTTCTTCCTCTATCTCTTCATCAGAAGATGTTGACTCCAGATCTTCCTAAATAGCCATCATCCGTTTCTTCTTCTTTTTGAAGAACTTCTTAAAAGGGGCTTTCTTGAGTTGAGGACATTCAGCTTTGATGTGACCAGGCTTCTTGCACTTATAGCAGACAATTGAACTCTTGTCTGTTGAAGTGGATTCTTTGAAGTTCTTGTCCTTGTTGACCCTTCTGAATGGCTTATCCTTTCTGAACTTGTTTTTCTGTAAGAGAAGCTTTATCTTTCTGGTTAGGAGAGATAACTCTTCATCACTCTTAGAATCCTCGGGTTCAGACAGGTCAGCATCACTGGATGACTCGTCTGCCTTCAGAGCTCTTGAAGTCTTTGATGACTTTTGATCAGCCTTTGGAGCAATTTGACTTGCTCTTCTTTGTTGTAATTTCATCTCCAAGTTCTTGCTCATGAACAGTGAGTGTACCAAGAAGTTCATCCATAGTCAAGGAAGTGAGATCCTTGGCTTGAGAGATAGCAGTGACTAAAGGTCTCCATTGCTTAGGTAGACTTCTTAGTATCTTTTCAATATTCTCAGCATAAGAATAAACTTTGCCAAGAGACTTTAGGCCATTGATGATAGTTTGGAATCTTCCTATCATCTGAGCAACAGATTCTCCTTCCTCCATGAGAAACAATTCATACTTTCTGACAAGTATGGCAATCTTTGATTCTTTAACTTTGGCTGTTCCTTCACGTGTAATAGCTAAAGTGTCCCATATTTCTTTAACAGAATCACAGGCACAAACATTTTCAAATTCTTCAGGACTGAGAGCACAAATGATGTTGTATCTGGCTTTATGATTCAGCTCCCATTTTGTCTTTTCTGCAGGGGTCCACTGAACTCTTGGCTTGCCAGTGTTGTCATCATTTTTAGGAATGAATGGACCATCTGTGATGACATCCCAGAGATCAGAGTTTGTAGATAGAATGAACCATTGAAATCTATCTTTCCAATAGTTGTAATTTTCTCCATTGAAGAATGGACGTCTGGTTAAGGAAGCTCCTTCAGTCTGGTGGCTCCCACTAGCTCCAGTAGTCATGTCTATTCTTCGGGACCTTTACCTCTACACTGTTAGATGCTTAACCCAGAGGTTGAGCTCTGATACCAACTGAAATAGACAACTATAAAACGGGAAGGGGGGTTGAATTGTGTTTATCAAAAATTAAAATAAAGTTGAAACCTTTTCGCACACAGAAGCTAGGTTCAGACAAGTGTGAAAGCACTACCCAGACAGGTGACCCGTCTGGTGTATTTTAATAGAAAATCACACAAGCAGACAAAGAGAAAACAAGCTTGATATTCACACTCTTAACCCCTTAGTTAGAAAGCAGATAATATAATCAAAACAATTAAAGAGTTTAAGGGAAGAGAGATTAACACAGTTATTTATCCTGGTTCACTCTTTAACACAAAGAGCTACGCCTAGTCCTTGGCAGCACCAAGTTTTATCCACTATAACTGATCAGGTTACAGACTCCAAGTATTGTTTGCACACCTAGCCTCTTCAGGCTCCAAGACAAGTATTCTTTGCTCACTTAGCCTCTTCAGGCTCACACAGGTTTGTTTTGAGAAGTTTGTTTGTAATAAATACAATCAGACAAACAGTTCTTTCACTAACACTCAGAGAGTGGATTAAATGTAGGATTAGGAAAGACTGCGTAATAACTTTAAATGATTGAAGAATACAGATTGAAAGAATGAAGAATTAAATGAACAGAGTAATGGCACTTTAATGCTTTGTATTCTATGATGTCTTCATCTTCAATGACTTCTGTATTTATAGCCTTCAAGCATTTAATATCTGTTAGAGACATTCCTTCCAACGATGGCTTCAAGCAGAGATTCATTAAATGCAATAGAGTCGTTCTGGGCAGCCATTAATGCAATAGGGACGTTGGTTGTACTCTAACATGAAGGATTATGGCTTTATGCATGGTGCAGTAGCCAAATCAGAGTTGTGTAGAATGCTTTTGTACTTTGCTGAGCATATTTCCCTTTTCGTGTAATAACCAAGAGTACTAGGGAATAAAGCATGTTGGAAACATTCTTTAAATAGATGTTATCGCTGATTTCCTAGGTTGCTTGTGATAATGACCTTCTGAATTTCTTGATAAGCGTGAGAGAGAGTTTCAGAGTCTTCTGCATGAGGAGACAGCTTCCAAAAATTTTTTGTACTCGAGTTCCCATTGAAGAACCTTAGACGAGTATGAGAACATAGCAGAGACAGGTTGAAACTAAATTATAGCAAGTCAATAATCCTAGTCAGTAGACAGGTTGACTTTTGCTTATCCAGACAGGTTGTCATTTATGTGGGCATACAGGTGAGTCTTACTGTTTTGATCTGCTCACTAAGTAGACAGGTTAGCAACCAATATGTAGGTTAATTAAATCATTATCCAATGTTTAGTTTTCATCAAAACTTAGGGAAATGCACATTAGACATTTAGAGACTTCACTGTCTCAAGGTGGGTATATCACTTTGGAGAAGAATTTGATGGAGAAGAAGTTCTAGGAGTGGAAGGAGAAGTTGAAACAGATGATAGCAAGAGGAGAGGTACCTGAGGACAGAGTTGTTGATCCTCCGTCTCCACCCCAAAGTGAGGAGTGTTGGGTGGAGGGCCGAAAGACAAAGAAAGGAGATTTTAAAGTTGAAGCCACACGCATTGTGGCAAAAAAGATTATAAGTAACAAACTAACTGTCTTTCTAGTTGATATTTGTAATACATTGTCTTGCACGTTTATAATTTCGTCTTTGTAGGAGGAGCTGAAGGAAAAAAGCTCGCAAGGATCATTCGTTCCACATGGACGTCAGAAAAAAGATCGCAAGGAACACGATGGATGGAAGGCACATCCAAACCCAGCTCCTTTTCACTTCGTCGGTGACGATATTGGTTAACTTTGCACAGATGGTCAGTGGATAGCCAACGCAGTTCCAAGTATTTGGTGCACGTAAGTACATTTTAATTTTATAATTTATTTCAGTTTTATATTTTATTTCAATTTTATAATTTGTTTCAATATATTACGTAATTAATATCCACTTATTTCATATCTTAGGCATCTACATCGCCTTTAAATTGATAGGGGCTGCAACGTTTACGGATTCTTAGAACCCATCGTCATGCTACTTGATTTCTTGGCCGATCACAGTAAAGTCGGTGCATACATGCAGAACTTAATGGGAGGAAGTGATCGGAAAGAGATATATATGGCACCCTACGTATGGAAAAGGCATTGGCAGTTGGTCCTACTTCATCCTACTAGGCATACTATCATCTTTATATGCTCGCTGCACCAAGACCTGCCGAAGGAGATGGTGGCCTCATTCAATACGTACGTAAACTTCTATTTAATTTAATTTGTAACATTTGCTTTTATTTTATTACACATGAACATATAATTGACATGAATATTTTGTTTATGATAGCGCTATGAAGGCATGTAGCATATCTTGTGCCAGTGGGAATAGTAGGACTTCAAAGTCAAAAACAAATCCTGAATGGATTATTCTCAAGGTAAGTAGTTTATTAAATAGTAATTAATATTATAATTACTATATATATATATATATATATATATATATATATATATATATATATATATATATATATATATATATATATATATATATATATATATGATGTGATCTAGGATATAGATCACTAACATTTTAGGATCTTTCTTTGATTTCAATTGCTAAAGATTCAAGATGAAACACAAATAAGAACAATAGAATAAACTTGATCTTCAAGTGAAGAATCAAGAGAAACAAAAGGAGTAGGAGAGAATAACAATTGATATATGAACTAGAAAGTAAATTGCAAGAAGTAAACAACATGAATTAAAGAGTAAGAATTAAAGAACAAAATAGAAAATGGGAGAGGTAGAGAAGAAGGAGAATGGCGCCACAAAGTTTCTTGGAGAAGAAGATTGAATTTGATAAGCCAAGGAAGATTCACCATTTGAATATGGAAATTCAAGATAAGAATCAATGGTTCAACTCATGAATCAAGAAGAGGAGACTCTCAACTCTCTCTAGCAATCTCAAGTGTGAGAAAACTCAAATGTATTCAAAACTTCCAAAATGATTTACATGATACCTATTTATAGGCTCATCTTACTTAAGGTGCAAGTTAGACTAACTTGAAGTGCATACTACTCTAACTTGAGCCACAAGTAGCGCCCCTAGCTCCTTCCACCCAAGTGTGGGCTTTGTTTTGGGCCTAATGCCTTCTACTATTATGCTATGGCCCAATAGGTCCAAACCCTAAACTAATCCTAAGTGCTTTTTGAGTAAACACTTTTCATTATATAAACTCTACTCTATACAAGGTTCATAGTCCCTACCTTTATTACATGAAGTCTAAGCTAAACAAGGGTCCTAGGTCCTGTCCCTAACTAGGTGGTCAATGGCTCAAAGCATAAGAGGTTCAAAGTGATGCCCTCTTCATGAAGTTGCCTATGAGACAAGTGATTGACCACCATCTTCTTGAGTGTGTCTTGGACTCTTCTAAGCCTTGCCCTTGTCATAGGTCCATGCAAGTCTTCAATGCTAGGTCCTTGGCTTTGTGTTTCCATGCCCACATCATCCCCTCCATCTTGAGGCAGATTCGTCCACGAATTGTGTTGATCATCATCTGTGTCATTTTCAAAAAGACTTAGATCAGACACATTAAACGTGGCACTCACATTATAATCACCAGGGAGATCTATTTTATATGCATTGTCATTTATTTTCTCCAATACTTGGAAAGGTCCATCACCCCTTAGTAGGAGTTTGGACTACATTTGTAGAGGAAATATTTCTTTTCTTAAGTGCACCCATACCCAATCACCCGGTTTGAGTAACACTTGTTTTCTTCCTTTATTTACCTGCCTTGCATTATGCTCCCCTTGTTTTTCAATATTTAATTTTACTTGTTCATGGAGCTTTTTAGCAAATTCGGCCTTGGCAAGCCCATCTTGATGCAACAATGTTTGTTCAATGGGTATTGGAAGCAAATCAAGTGGGGTTTGAGGATTAAAACCATAGACTATTTCAAAAGGGGAGTGCTTAGTAGTAGAATGTTGCACACTGTTGTATGCAAACTCAATGAAAGGTAAGCACTCTTCCCAAGACTTTAGGTTTTTCTTGAGGATGGTTCTTAAAAGAGTAGAAAGAGTTCGATTAACCACCTCAGTTTGCTCATCCGTTTGTGGGTGGCAAGTAGTTGAAAAGAGTAATTTAGTTCCAAGTTTGCTCCACAAAGTTCTCCAAAAGTGACTTAGAAACTTTGTATCTCAATCGGAAACAATGCTTCGAGGAATCCCATGTAGTCTAACTATTTCCCTAAAGAAAAGGTTTGCTACATGGCAAGCATCATCACTTTTGAGAAATGGTAAAAAATGAGCCATCTTGGAAAATCTATCCACAAACACAAAGATTGAATCATTGCCTCGCCTAGTCCTTGGCAACCCCAATACAAAATCCATAGAGATCGATATCAATCCAAGGAGAAGAAGGACTAGGTAAGGGAGTGTACAACCCATGTGGCTTACTCTTTGACTTTGCCTTCAAACATTCAATGCATTTTTCACATAACTTTTGGACTTGGATCTTCATTTTTGGCCAAAATAAATGTTCATACAAAACCTCTAAAGTCTTGTGAACACCGAAGTGCCCCATTAATCCCCCTTGATGTGCTTCTCTTACCAACAACTCACTTATAGAATGCCTTGGCACACAAAGTCTTTTGTCTCTAAAAAGAAATCCTTCATTGATGAAATATCCTTTATGTGCCATGGAACCTATTTGAGTGTAAATTGTAGAGAAGTCCGGATCATTTGCATACAATTCCTTTATGCGATCAAACCTTAGAAGTTTAGTTTCAAGTGTTGAAAGTAAGGTATGTCTATGTGAAAGCGCATCGGCCACAACATTGCTTTTACCTTGTTAATGTTTAATCACATAAGGAAATTGTTCTATGAATTCTATCCATTTGGCATGTCTCTTGTTTAAGTTTTCCTTGCCCCTTTAAGTGTTTTAATGATTCATGATCACTATGAATTACAAATTCCTTGGGCAAGAGATAGTGTTGCCAAACTTTGAGACTCCTTACTAGGGCATAGAGTTCTTTATCATAAGTTGAATAGTTCAAATTTGCCCCGGCAAGTTTCTCACTAAAGTAAGCAAGGGGTGTCCTTCTTGAAGCAAAACGGCCACAATGCCCACATTAGAAGCATCACACTCTATCTCAAAAGATTTGACAAAATTTGGAAGCGCTAGAATTGGTGCATTAGTCAATTTTTCCTTTAAGATGTTGAAGGAATTTTCTTGGTCTTGACCCCAATGAAATGGCACATTTTTCTTTAAAACCTCATTTAGAGGACTTGCCAAAGTGCTAAAGTCTTTGACAAATCTCCTATAAAAACTAGCCAATCCATGGAAACTCCTAACATCTCCAACATTTTTAGGTGTTGGCCAACTTTGGATGGCCTTTATTTTTTCTTCATCTACTTGCACACCTTGTGCACTAACAACATAGCCCAAAAATACCACTTTGGTGGTGCAAAAAGTGCATTTCTCAAGGTTGTCAAATAGTTTTTGTTTTCTTAGAGCTAACAAAACACTTTTCAAATGTTCAAGATGGTCACTTAGTTTGTTGCTATATATCAAAATGTCATCAAAATAGACAACCATGTACTTTCCTAAGAATTCTCGAAGGACATGATTCATGAGCCTCATGAATGTGCTTGGTGCATTGGTGAGACCAAAAGGCATCACAAGCCATTCATAAAGCCCATACTTAGTTTTGAAAGCGGTTTTCCACTCATCTCCTTCTCTAATTCTTATTTGATGGTAGCCACTTGTTAGGTCAATTTTGGAAAAGATTTGGGACCCATGTAGCTCATCTAACAAATCATCTAATCGTGGCATTGGATGACTATATTTGATGGTTATGTTATTGATGGATTTACAATCCGTGCACATTCTCGAAGTACCATTTTTCTTTGGTACTAAAATAACGAGCATTGCACATGGAGAAAGTGATTTTCTTATCCATTCTTTTTCTAACAATCCTTCAACTTGCCTTTGAATTTTTTTTGTTTCTTCAGGATTGCTCCTATAGGCCGGCCTATTAGGAAGAGATGCACTAGGAATTAAGTCCATTTGGTGCTCAATCCCCCTCATAGGTGGCAAACTTTTAGGAAGCTCTTTCGGAAAAACATCTTTAAACTCATCCAAAAGAAACTCAAAGGGTTTTGGTAAAGAAAGAGATGGTTTAGAATTTTCACATTCATTTTTTGTGTAAAGTAAAAACACTGGTTGATGTGCCAATAATAATTTCTTTACTTCCTTTTGTTTTAGAAATAAGCATTCTTTACCATCTTTTTCTTTACTTTTTTGGTTTTCAAAAACATTTTGCCCACTTGTGCCATTTGCCTTTTTTATATTTTTTTGTGACACACTATTTTCTTTATTTATTTCTTTTTCACTCTTGGCTTTTCTCTCAAGCTCCCTTTTTTCTCTCATTTTCTTTTGGTCCTCACCAATTTCTTTAGGAGATAGAGGTACAAGAGTAATTTTTTTGTTGTGGTGCATGAAAGTAAATCTATTGGAAAGGCCATCATGAATCACTTTTCTATCATATTGCCATGGCCTTCCTAGCAAAACATGTCCCGCTTTCATAGGCACCACATCACACATCACTTCGTCATGATAAGAGCCAATAGCAAAACTCAACAACACTTGTTGGTTCACGAAGATTTCACTCCTCTCACCATCAAAAGTTCTCCTTCAAGTGGAAAGACTTCATCTTCATCACTCTCATTAGAAGACTCACAAGAAGAGGCACTAGTGACCTCAATATCATCATTACATCTGGAGATCCTTTTTCTCTTGTTAGGATATTATGATGCAATATGTCCTTTTCCTAAGTATTTAAAACATTTAATGTCTCTAGCTCTAGAAGAAGTGGGGATAGAAGTAGAATGTTTAGAGTTAGTAGATGTGGCCTTGGATCCACTTTTACCATAACCCTCTAATTGTTTGAATGAGTCACCCTCCTTCTTGGCATTGTCTTTCCAAGATGAATTGTTGTTGTTGAAGAAAGGTTTCTTGAAAGACTTCTTCCTCATCACTTGAGCTTCAACCTTGATTGCATGATGCACCAAATCTTCTAATTCAACATAGTTGTAAAGTTCAACCACATCTTGGATGTCTTGGTTGAGTCCACCCAAGAACCTAGACATAGTTGTTTCTCTATCTTCTTCTATGTTTGCTCTAATCAATATGACTTCCAACTCTTTGTAATATTCTTCTACACTCATGCTTCCTTGCCTAAATCTTTGTAGCCTATAGTGTAGGTCTCTAGTATAGCTTGAAGGAACATATCTCTTTCTCATGACTTTCTTCATCTCTCTCCAAGTACTAATGGATTCCTCATCATACTTTTTCCTCTCTTTACATAATTGATCCCACCAAATTAAAGCATAATCTTGAAATTCTAAACTTGCTACTTTTACTTTTTTTTTCTTCACTATAATTGTAACAAGAAAATATATGTTCTAATTTGGTCTCCGATTCCAAATAAGCATCGGGATCACTCTTCCCATGGAAGCTAGGGATCTTCACCTTCATATTATACAAATTGTCATCCTTGTCATGCCTTCTTCCTCTATGCTCATGTCTAGGTCTCCATCTATCAAATCTAGGTCTTTCCTCATGGTTGTCTTCGAAATGTGATGAACCTCTATGAGAGTTGGTATGCCTTGATCCTTCTTTGTTCTCAAGTATTTCCAATCTTTCAAACATTCTTTCTATGTGGTTTGTCATTCTATCCAACTTTTGATTCAATTTCCTTGTTCTTGGTGATGATGTAGGAGAATCTTCAATGTCTTCTTCATGTATGGAAGTCATGGTGCACTTACAAATTCAAAAATTACATACAAATCCAGCAAATGAAAAATTACACAAAACAAATGAAGATTACACCAATAAGAACAATTACAACACCAAAAATCATAAGAATTAAGTACAAACCAAACTAGTGACAATTACAATTAAAGAACAAAGAATTACAAGAAAATGAAAGTACAAGGACCTCACAACTTACTCACCATTCACTCAAAGATGGTCACTCGTGTATATCACTCAAGTAGACTTTTACAATATGATTTCACTCTTGTCTCTTTCCACTCAAGAGTTTCCTCCTCAAGGGATCTACAAATTGAAACAAGATTCTCAACTATTAGCCCACAAACAAGTGATAAAGCAACCAATAAGCAAATCAATTTCATGAGGTGAAGAAAGTGGAAAACAACTGATACAAAACTAATAGAATTTAGAAGACCAGCAAGAAAAGGTTCAAGAAGAATTGCACACTCAAATTGATGTAAAGAAGACAATTCAACAAAGTGTAATTCAATTTTAATCAAAGTGTTTGTGAACAAGTAATGATTAAAGTGAATTATGCTACACCAATATATGAAGGATCAATACAAATATAAGCATGTGGAATGGTGGCAAGTCTTTTACCTTTGCTGAATTTTTTTTCAGATTTTACACTTTTGCCCCAAAACTTTGTATATTTACGGCTTTGCCACACTTTTTCTTTTTACACAATTTTTTAAAAAAAAAAATTGCAGCCACTTGACTTTTCCTAATGACACTTCCACAACAAATACAATGAAAATTTCGAACTACAAAAGAAATCCTTCAAGCATTAACAAATTTGAACAATATTGGTGTAATACTTGGAAATATGAACAATTGGAGTGGTATAAAATAATTTCCAAGTGAATGAGCACAAATCAAATAATTAGAGACCTAGATCTTTCCATCAAGTGGATGAGAAACACATAATTTCCACAATTTGAATTTCATGAAGATCTATTTTGTTCTAAAAATTTGAAATCATTGAAGCATTTTTTATTAAAATTTGAATCAATCTTACTATTATGAATTTAAATTTGAGTTTGAATTTTCAATTTGTTCAAAATCACAAAGTAAGGTAAAGAGATTTATGCTTGAATTTTCAAGAAGCAACCAAAATTCAAATGTAATCTATGAAAACATTCAAAAAATGGTGCCTAAAATGCTATGTGAAAAGTGGAGGGAAAAAAATTCACCAAAATTCAAGCAAGATCAATTCAAACACATTTTAAATTCTAGATTCATGATCACAATTGGATTCAATTTGAATTTCATCTTCCAATTTCAAGTGATTAATGGCGCCAAAACTCAAATGAGTTCATCATGAAAATGGCTCCAACTCAAAAATCATCATAGAATTTGAAAATTTTGATCAAAAATTCAAAACAATTTAAGATTCAAAGAACTAGCTCTGATACCACTTGATGTGATCTAGGATATGGATCACTAACATTTTAGGATCTTTCTTTGATTTCAATTGCTAAAAATTCAAGATCAAACACAAACAAGAACAATAGAATAAACTTGATCTTCAAGTGAAGAATCAAGAGAAACAAAAGGAGTAGGAGAGAATAACAATTGATATATGAACTACAAAGTAAATTGCAAGAAGTAATGACATAAATTAAAGAATAAGAATTAAAGAACAAAATAGAAAATGGCAAAGGTAAAGAAGAAGGTGAATTGCGCCACAAAGTCATTCTTCTTGGAGAAGAAGATTGAATTTGATAAGCCAAGGAAGATTCACCACTTGAATATGGAAATTCAAGATAAGAATCAAGGGTTCAACTCATGAACCAAGAAGAGGAGACTCTCAACTCTCTCTAGCAATCTCAAGTGTTAGAAAACTCAAATGTATTCAAAACTTCCAAAATAATTTACATGATACCTATTTATAGGCTCAACTTACTTAAGGTGCAAGCAAGACTAACTTGAAGTGCAAGCTTCTCTAACTTGAGCCACAAGTAGCGCCCCTAGCTCCTTCCACCCAAGTGTGGGCTTTGTTTTGGGCCTAATGCCTTCTACTATTATGCTATGGCCCAATAGGCCCAAACCCTAAACTAATCCTAAGTGCTTTTTGAATAAGCACTTTTCATTACATAAACTCTACTCTATACAAGGTTCCTAGTCCCTACCTTTATTACATGAAGTCTAAGCTAAACAAGGGTCCTAGGTCCTATCCCTAACTAGGTGGTTAATGGCTCAATGCATAAAAGGTTCAAAGTGATGCCCTCTTCATGAAGTTGCCTATGAGACAAGTGATTGACCACCATCTTCTTGAGTGTGTCTTGGACTCTTCTAAGCCTTGCCCTTGTCATAGGTCCATGCAAGTCTTCAATGCTAGGTCCTTGGCTTTGCGTGTCCATGCCCACATCAATATATATATATATATATATATATATATATATATATATATATATATATATATACACACACACACACATTTAATTAACATTAAATTTCATTTCTTTTGTAGTCTCATTATCAATCAGATAGTTGGTCGTGTGCGTGTTATGTGATGTTTCATATGTTGAACATCGCCTCCGCATCTATTACCGAGGGATGGAAGAAAGTAATTAATTAAACAAGTTATTTAATTATATTTTATTTTTGGTGATGACTTAATTTAATGTTGATTTTATTTGAACTTGTGCAAGCTTTCAGCGATCAATCTCCTCTTCAGAAAGAAGATTTTAAAGACTTGAGGATGCGATTTGCAGACTTCTTTTTTAAATATGCTGCAGAAATAAGAGTAGAAAAGATACCTCCTGCATACTTAGAAGATAATGTGTAATTGTATGAATTTACATGTATATATTTATATATTGAACTTGTGTTAGCTAATATAGAATATATTATGAATTTTTCATGTATAGTGGCCTAGCATAGTATAGAATATAATCTGAATTGTGTTAAGGAAAATTATGCATAATTGTGACTAGCTAGTTCTGAATATATTGGAATGCAAATACATGAGTTAATTTATGTGCAAACTCCATGGACTTGTTAGTGAGTGTGTGCAAATTCTGTTGAATTCTGTATTCTGGACTGTTAGTGTATGCAGAGAGCTGGGAAAGGGATATTGCATAAATTTAAAAAAAAAATTACTTTTAACATCTGTTGTAAACAACAGAACAGACATTAAAATTAAACTTTTAACGTCTGTTTAGTAAACAACAGATGTTAAAAGTGTTACTTTTAACATCTGTTAGAGAAGTAAACAGACGTTAAAAGTAAACTTTTAGGGTTTAGGGTTTAGGTCCTAGTAGCCCTACGAAATGGTGATTCAACATAGATTCTGCATCTTGGAACCAAGCCAATTTTGGAGCAGCTTTGTGATAATGAAACCAACCAGCAAAAAGCATTAAAGCTGCAAAGACCAACATAAACAACAGACATTAAAAGTAAACATTTACGTCGATTCACAACGGACGTTAAAAGTGTGACTTTTAATGTCGGCTGTATGATCGTCTGGTAGTTTTTTGACGTTAAAAGTCACTTTTATCATGCGTTAAAAGTGTTTCATGCACTAATGTCATGTAAATACCTAAAATCCTCATGCTATACTCCCTCCGGCCCATATTATAAGCAAAAAATTAATGCAACACACATATTAAGGTGTTTAGTTAATCTCATTTAATTTGGTTAAAAAATTAGGTTTTTACCTAAATTACCCTTTATGATAATGAGAAGTTGCTTATGTTGTTGGGAATAGAAAGAGTCATTGGAAAACAAAATTTGTATTAAATGAAGGATATTTTAGGAATAATGTCATTAAATGAGTTATTGGAAAATAAAATTTACTTATTTGTTAGACCAAAAGATTTTGGATTTTTTTGCTTATAATATGGACTCAAGGGAGTATTGTTTATGGATGCTGGTAAGTGAAAGAAATATGGATTTACGAGGTCTGAAGCACATACTACTCCGGTCACTATTATAAGCAAAAATTAAATAAAACACACATATTAAGGAAGTCAATAAATCTCATTTAATTTTATTAAAAAAATTGGCTTATTACCTAAATTACCCTTCATCTAAAATTTCAATTTTCATCGTTAAAATATATCTGCATTAAATAGATGTCACTTTCAATAAGGATGAGAAGGAAGATAACCTTTTATATGTCAAGGAGTATTGGGAAATAATGTCAGCATTAAATTGGAAGATGACCCTTTATATTCAGCATTAAATTTGAAATAATATCAAGGAGTATTGGAAAACATAATTTATATTAAGTGGGGGATATTTTGGGAATAATAGTATTAAATGGGAGGGAAGTACTAAAAATTTACTTATATTTTAAACCAAAAAATTTAGGATTTTTTGCTTATAATATTGACCGGAGGGAGTATTGGCTTTCGAGTGAAAGAGATAGTCATCAATCTACGGATATTTTTACGAGGAATGAAGTCAATATTGTTATGACGACTGAATACAATTGGAGGCCATTTCTCATTTTCTATGAGGTCTTGGACTTAGGCGGCGGTTAGAGAAAGTATGAGAGAGTAGGGGAGTCTCTTGGGTTTGTGTGGAATTTTGGAAAGGGTTTCATATTTATATCTTTCACAAAAAAGTTGTACAAATGTCATCTTAAAAAACAATCCATCAAAATTAGGAGATTTTTTAATACCACAAAAGCTTTTGTTATTTGTAGAAAGTCTTGATTGAATATCACTATATTTTAATTCTCTTTTAAAAATCTTAATAATCTTGGTTGAATACCACAAGATTTATTTAAATTACTTAAAAATATTGATTGAATATCACATCACTTTCTTATCACAAAATAATCTTTTAAAATCCTTTGAAATCACAATCCAATACACCGGTCTAAAAACAACCTATTTTATGTTTCCACTATTTACTATATAAATCTTTCGAATCAGGAAACAAAATAAAAATAAAATGACAGATTTGTAATTATTTTTAAAAACATAAAATAAAAATAGGAAACTAAAAATAAATCAAACAACATCTTAGGATTTTACCTGTATCCTCTATAACTCTATTCAGCGCTCCAACAATATGCCTCATTGTCACCAGCATAATTTCAATTCCCATTGCACCCACTAAACTGGAAATATGTGTTGGAAAATGGAGTAATAAACTGGACTTGATTCATTTTATCATGGGTTTATCATTTATATTTAGGGTCCTGCAAAGTTTTTATTGGAAATATAACTATATAACCTGCCCCATCAGTAAATCTTTTATATTATTATCTTAACTACCTTTAAAGTCATTTATGACATGATTGCTGATTGGTTGAGAGTATAAAAATTTACACTGTCAATATATAGCAATTAAACTCTTTTAAGTTTACGTCATTTTAGGTTCATATTATTTTTTTCATTCATGATTTTCTATATTAAATATTTTTAGTTTTTAGGAGTTGTAATTTCAAAAATTTAAAAGTTTCAATATATGTATTTAAGTTCATTGTATATAGGGGTGAGAATAGGTCAGGCTGCTCGTCGGGGACCTATGGCCTACCATGTTTAAGGCCTATCAGGCTAAGGCCATATCAGAGGTTAGGCTAAGGCTTCAAAAAAAAAAAAAAATTGTCTACTAGGCTTATTAGGACTGACCTATTTAAATGTATAGGCCTATTTGTCTATTCATTTATTTGTGAAAACCTAATAGTCTATTTATCAGTATATGCTTACTGCTCTATTTATCATTGGAGGCTTGCAAACTTCATGAAGGGGTCTATGACCCATTTATTGGTGAAGGCATATTTAAAGACCTTGTTGCAAAATAGACCTTTAAATAGGCTCTCAGGCCAGACCGGACTTTGAAGTAGGTCATGCTCATATCTTAAAATTGAATTATTCAAGTTCATTTGAAAAAGTTACCGCATAATCTCAATCCAACTAGGACTTGTGAAATATTGGATTACTGTAGGAACACGCTTGTTATTTTCAAGATGTCAGCCTATTAGTATTCCGCATTAAGAAGAAATAATAATTTAGAAAACCACAAGTATTTTGGAAAAATTTGGAAAAATATTTTAGGAAAATTTTGGAAAAATAATTAAGGAAAATTTTGGAAAACTATTTTCAAAAATCCATTTTCAAAAACCAAACGAAAAAACAGAGAGAGATAGTTGAAGATTCTGGTTATATACTTGCTTCGCTTTCAGAAAATCTTGTAATGAAATTATTTTAAACAAGTTTTGAATGAATATTTTAGTTACAAAAGAAATTAGTTTCAGACAAAGTTATTACCAATTGGCTTCAATCTTAAGAGGGGAGTGAATTGAGATATTAATATTTTGTCCCCCCTTTTATGACCTAGACTAATTTTTAAGAAATTGTAAAAAGATAAAGGAAGAGGAAGTTACACAGTCGATTTATACTGGTTCAATCACTCCCTTGAATGACCTATATATAGTCCCCACAATATGTTTGTGGGTATTTTCCACTAAAACCAATTCAAACTTTACAATATTTAAGCACTCTCCACTTGGGATCCCCATCCTTGTGCAAGAGCCTAAATCAAACCAAGGGATACCTGACCCTTGTTACAACCACAAACTAGAGGGACACCTCACCCTCTATTAACCAACAAAAACCAAGCAATAAAGATTACAAAGGCGAATACCTCAAAAGGTTGAACAATACAAGTTGAAGCACTATTGACTCTTGTGTAGGATTTGCTCAAATCTAAATCTCAAGAGTGAAAGAGTGATTGATGAAGTTAGAGTTGATGGGCAAGTGTTTTGTGTGTTGTTAATTAGGGTTTTTCGAGCTATAGGTACGTATTTATAGGTGAAGGACCAAATATGGCCGTTTTGCACAACTGTCATGCATTTAATGCACCAGAAAACATTTTTTCATGAATTGTAATTGATTATATGTTTGCCCTTAATCGATTATATTGGCTAAAAATAATCCCTTATGTCCTGAAATTTAATCGGTTAAGTGTCTTAGTCAAAGCACAAAAATTCAAAATATAATCAATTATTGGTCACAGCATAATTGATTAAATGCTGTCTATGAGGAATTCTGAGTTTCAAAGAAACATTCTAATCGATAATGGCAAGGAGTATAATCGACTAAACCTATTCTGCCATCAATCCTATATTTTCCTCCAAACACTATAATCGATTATATGCTACAAAATAATAAATTAAATCACTTCTTTTATCAGGGAAATGATCATGTCTTTCAAACTTAAGAGTATTCTATCATACATGAAACATTTTTGATATTTAGTTCATTTCTCAAATATTTGAAAAGATTTTTCTAAGACTTTGCAAAATCTTTAAGCCCGTTTTCAATTTTAAGTCTAATTTTAGTTAATTCAATTTTAATGTTCAATCATATACTTGAATCTTACAAATAATCCTAAGACCGTACTCAAGCATATATATACCCTTGAATTTATGCTCTTGGTCTTGGATAATCTTTCTTTTATCTTGTACTTTCCTTTTCTCAATCCATTGTTTTGCTTTTATTGCTCATCATCAACATTAATTTCCTGAAAGTACATAGCATCCACAAAACTTCTGCTCTTTAAATGTAACATGGTGATTTATATTCAAGATTTGAGAATTATATGGCTCAATTTGATTTTTTTTAAATTTGTGACAATACTAGTATAGTGACCTGTGCCATGCACATGGCAAATATTATTTCAGAACATTTCTATAAGATTTTTTTTATTTTAAATATGTAAGAATTTTCTAATGTTGTGTATTAGGAATCATCTACCAATAATTATAAAAAATTTGATTTATTTCCCATATTAATTAAGATGAGGTTAAAATCACCTTGTATTAGACTATATAAATGAGACGTGACATCACCTAACATGTTTCACAAATCGCAGCAATCATTTTTAATCATTATAATAATAAGGAAAGAATTGTCACGTTAATGTCATATTTTAACATCAATTAATACAAATTGTTTAAATCAATTAACATCAATTAAGCTAAGTGGGAAAAAATACCTTGAGGAATTGCTCAAGAGATTACATTTGGAGGTTTCCAATTTGAAATTATTCTCAACCCTATATAATATAGAATAGAATATAGATATAGATTAATTTTATAAATAGATTAAATTTAAAATTTAAGATTATCATTTTAATTTATTTTAACATGTTAAGTGACTGTTCTATGTGAGATAACATATTTAATTTTTTTTTTTATCTTCTATTTATAAATCATTTTTATGTGGCTTTAAAGGTAGTTTATGTTAGAGTCAAATATTTTTAATGATGTGACAATATATATTAAATAAATCCATATGATATATAGATATGTTGATTTTTTTTTATTTTTTATTTTTATAAACCAAGGTATGCAAAAGCATTACTGTAAAGAAAGGCATCCCAACTAGGTTGGCACCCCTAACCCTACCAATCATTTGCAGCACACCCAAAATTATTAAATGAACAAAAAGAATACAAAAAGACATGGGAGGACCAAAGCCAATGGAAAAGGTTATCTAAATCTATAATTAGGAAGACCATATCTGTTTCGATTATAGTCTTCCCAAATAAAATCAAGTATCCTATCTCACCAAGTGAAACAATGGGAGGCAGCACCAAAAGCAGCTAACTTATCTGCACAAACATTCCCCTCCCTATATATGTGAGTAACAATAAAGGACATACCCCTAGAAGGATTAATACAGTTTATCCAACGAGTTCTAAGAGACCAAGGAACTAACTCAAAATTAGTAAAAGCTTGAACTACTAATGTAGAGTCACACCGAAGCTTCTTCCAGTTATTATTATAGGCCCTCTCCATAGCAACAATTGCAGCTAAAATCTCTGAATGCAAAGCAGTGGAAATACCAAAGTGTGAAGCAAAACATCCCACCAAAAATGCATTACTATCCCGAAAAATCCCACCACCACCAGCTAAACCAGGAGAACCCCTAGTTGAGCCATCAGTGTTGCATTTTATCCAACCACATCTAGGAGGCAGCCACTTAACTTCAACAATTTTTGGAGGTTTAAGAGGATGACCTGACACATTCAGGTGCTTGAAAGCAACAAACTCATCAATATCATTAGACATGAATCCTTTTGATAAATTTCCAGTGCAAGAGGTATATGCTTTCACCAAACTGATTGTACACTGAAAACTAATCCTTTTATTATCAAATCTCAATTTGTTCCTACAAGACCAGATTATCCACGGAATGTTGATGATGGCATCTAGCTGCACATCTTTCAATTGAGTGCTTGAAGTACTCTTAATTGAGAGAAAGACTGAGTTGATAGATGACAGGCCCAGGGTGCACTTAAAAGTGTAAGAAAACCAAATCCACAATGCTTTAGCAAAAGAACAATCCAGGAAGATGTGATCAGAGGTTTCACCATCACAACCAAAAGGTTTAAATAAGTTTTTGGTCCCTATAAATATGACAAGATTTAATTTTAGTCCCTCCAAAATTTTTTCTTAGGAAATGGTCCCTTAACATTTTAAAACTTTGAAAATGGTCACTGCCGTTAACTCAACTGTGCTAAGCGATGACGTGGCAAATAGGCCGCCATGTCATCAATGCCATATGTGCCAAAATAATATTATTTAATTCTATGTTGGATTTTTAATTATTTAAATAATCTTAAATAATTAAATATAATTAATTTTTAATAATTATAATTATTTTAGGATATCAAAAATCATTAAATTAATTAAAAATTTATAATTATTGAAAAGTAACTAATTAAAAGTTACATATTAATTTTTTTTAAATTATTTTTAAAAAAACTTTTTAAAAATTTTAAATTTTATTTAATTATTTAAAAAATTACAATTATTATATTTTTCAAAAATTAAAATTATTTTAAAAATTATGATAATTTAACTATTTAAAAATTATAGCATTAAAATATAATAATTATTTTAAAATATAATTATTAAATTAACTAATTAAAAAATTTATTAATTAATAATTATTTTTAAATTAGTTAACTTTAAATAATTATAATTATTTCATGATATTAAAAATTTATTTAACTAATTAAGATTATTTAAATAATTAAAAATCTAACATGGAATTAAATAATATTATTCTGGTACATGTGGCATTGATGACGTGACAGTCCATTTGCCACATCAGCACTTAATAGAGTTGACTTAAGGGCATGGACCTTTTTCAAAATTTTAAAACCCTAAGGGACCAAATCCTAAGAAAAAAAATTGGAGGGACTAAAACCAAATCTTGCCATATTTATAGGGACCAAAAACTTATTTAAACACTACAAACAGAAACAACAATGCAGCCTCTCTTGATTAAGTTTTCATCGGTTGGAACCTTTTTGTAAATCAATCTCCAAGCCAAAAAAGATCTAGAAGGAGGGATTGCTTTATTCCAGATCAGTTTGCTCTAAGAAGCTGCATGGTTTACTACATTTAGATGGAGAAATGCTTTTTTAAAAGTCAATTGACCCGAAACAGAATCAGTCCAGACAAGGTGATCTTGAGTTTTAAAAAAAGGGCAAATGAACATTTCTAATCATCTCGGCCAGCTCAAGTAATTTGTTGACAAAAGCATCTGGGAGATTCCATTTATGATCCTCAATGAAATCAGCAATGGAACAGTTGATACTGCTGTGGTATTGAGCTGGGATCTGCAGCATATCTACTATTGACTGATCGAGCCAGCAATCAATCCAGAAATTAATCCCTAAAACAGATCCAATCTGTCAAGGATTGTGTAGAAGAACCTGCTGCATATTAGCCTTAATAGCTGGCCAAATAGAGGATTTAACATAGTGACAAATCTGAAACTTGTTCCTCAAGAATCTAGCCTTGATAATACAGGACCAATCTGAGTTAGAAGATAAGAAATCCCAGGATAGCTTCAACATAGCAGCATTATTGATAGATTTCAGATGTTTCAGTCCAAGACCCCCTTCCTCAACTCACGACTATTCTTACTTAGACATCAAGCCCACACACTTAAGACAGGGCACGAAGTTCGAGTGCTCAATCACGAAAACCGATGCACCAGTCCTAGGTTCGCAGATATGGGACACAAAGTCCTCCACATCACATCAACATACTCAAGTCCATCATAGACAACACGGATCAATGATCTACGTGTTTTTCTTACAGAACACTAAAATTCCGACTTCTCGACTACTAGGTTCACTTTTCTTTCTCAACATCGTTTTCGGTCTGTGAAACAACAAATACTGAAACAAAACTCTGAAAACTTATCCAAGTTTATCGGAAATCCTTTCGGTGATTTAAAACTCTTTTGCAGAAAATCTTTTCCACTGAAATTCGTTTATAAAACGTTAAATCACCCCAAAATACAATTTTTCTCGAATTCCTTTTCTTTTGAAATTTCTTTCCGACAACATATCAAATCTTTAAAAATCATTTCTAACACGTTTTTGTTCCATATAATAATATTTCTCATGGTTTCACTATAAATCACTTTTCTAAAATTAATTTTCGTTTTGTAATAAGTTCATTTGTAAATCAAATGACTTTATTCTTTTCCAATAAATTCTTCAACATCAATACTTAAAATTATTTTAGAGTTTTTCTTTCTCTTTTCTTCATTTGAAATTATTTCTATTTTTGAAAATAAATGTGATACAACTTTTCACAATTTGCCCTCACTAACACTCAGTTCTTAAGTGTTATTCTCAAATCACTTTGGACTTTTCTCAAAATTATAACTCTTTAATCCGAAATATATTTAATTATTCTTATCTTAAAAAAATGTTCTTCCACTTCCATAAATCAAAACTTCAAAATTTTATTCTCAAGCTTTTAAAGCATTATTCTTATTCATCATTGAGCTCTGACCACTGTCAGGCTTTTAGTCAATCCAACAATCAACAGTTCAATCTATACATATAGATATACTTATATCACAATCATAACATAACTCTTTAATCCGAAATATATTTAATTATTCTTATCTTAAAAAAATGTTCTTCCACTTCCGTAAATCAAAACTTCAAAATTTTATTCTCAAGATTTTAAAGCATTATTCTTATTCATCATTGAGCTCTGACCACTGTCAGGCTTTTAGTCAATCCAACAATCAACAGTTCAATCCATACATATAGATATACTTATATCACAATCATAACATACATTACAGTTACAACATGCTTTCACGGATGACAATAAATCACATCAACAAATACACGATAAACAATTAAACACCACAAAAACACTACGAATAATATACAGACAACTCACAGATAGCATGTAGCTATCAAAATCCCCTCAGGTAAACTCCCCTTGCCTTTGGAATTCGGTTTTCCTCTTTAGAAGTGGCCTCCTTGATTTTGTTTCCTCCTCACAACTCCACACAACAACCGACGACTTATTCTTCACAACAAATCATACAAAACAAGTTAGAAAAAGAAACAAAATCCATCAATCCTCTAGAGTTAGGGTTCGGCCAACATAATTAAAATTGGCTAGGGATCTTTAAAATTTTCAAGCTTTTGGATCTATGATCCTAGAGTATTAGAAAGACAAGATCAAGTGCCATATGTCAAAAATTGAAACAAAAACCCATCTAGCCCATATGGTTAGGGTTTCGGCCTTGATTAGAAAAATTGGGAGAAAATTTTCTTTGCTCTCATGCTTTTGGATAATCAATCCAAAAGCCTTAGAGAGTTCATAGAAATTGCTACCACATCAAAATGATTTTTCTAGAATTAAAAGAAGAAAATCCATGAAAATAGCAAATAGAGTATTCTTGGCAAGAATCAAATGGAATGAATGAAGAGGAAGACAATAATGATCATAAGAGATGAGGGTTTACCTCTTGGATGATGAATAAATGAAGAAATGATCAAGGTTTTGCAAGAACAACAATGGAGTTTTTTTGTGTTTTTGTGAGAGAAATGAAGTTTTCAAGTGATGAAGGGAGAATGAAACATTGCCTATGTGTTGTAGGGGTGTATGGCCGTGTATGGGTGGGGGCAAAGTTGTCCAAATTTTGTTGGGACAAGCTTGTAAATTCACGAAAATTTCAAGGGTAAAATGGTCTTTTCACTTAAATAAATATCTAGATATTATTTTGTGTCATCATGACTTTGATGAGTCATGATGTCACATCTATCACGTGTCCCATCAATCACTTCCATCACCTCAGCTCCGTATCCAGCTTCGACGTTTACCCGATTTAGGTTTTACGCACGTTTCCTTTGAAGATTTCTCCAGAATAAAATATAGTATTTTATTTTTATGCGAAAATTTTCAAAAAAACCAATATTATTGGAAATACTATATAAGCCTAAACCGTTTCGTTCATGAGTCAAAATTAGGTTTTCTGATCAGTAAAATCTTACAGTCATTGAAAATGCAGACCGGGTTTCGTCTAAATTTTCAACCCAAAATTTAATCGTAACCTTCTACTATCAAGTAGAGTCTAAATATGATTTTTTTTTAACCAAAATCATTTTCTAGGTCTCGGATAAAAATATAAACCTTTATATATCTTACCAATTTTTTAAAAGCAGTAAAAATCGGGGTGTTACAGTGAATTTATGATGTCTGTAAACGTGTTGTATTGTGCCCCGACCCTGTTTATGGTGCAGTATAGTTGCTTATCTCCCTTCTCCATCTCTATTTCTTTGTATGTACCGATTGATATATGAGTAGCAGCAGTCGTACTACGACGGCGATTGAACCGGAGGAGGAGGAGCGTGCAGACAATGTACCACTTCTATCGCCAGAGAGTCGTGATGAGCAGCGATGAGTCTGTGAGGACCAATTTATAAGCGTCGTTACGGCGAGTGTGAGGGTAGCTCCAGATGCCCATATCGCCTGTGATATAGATTGTCGATTCGTCTGCTAGGAGAGAGCATCTGTGAGCTTATTTTTGTGTTTTGATGTATATGGAGAAGTGGGCGGGTGGATGCAGGTGTTTACGTTTTCTTTTTCTGAGACCAGTGAATGTGTATGTTTTCTTTTATTTAATTTTACATGTCTATATAGTTTCTATAGGCTTAGGTTCCCTCTGTTGGGATCTGTAATACTATAATGACCCTTCTCTCTCTCTCTCTCTCTCTCTCTCTATATATATATATATATATATATATATAGTGTGTGTGTTTTATGTTTTTCGTTGTTCATGTTTTTAAAGAAGTTTTTATTTTCCGCTTCCATAACATATATTTTCGCATGTAATTAACGCGCTAACGCTAATAAAACGTATTAAGGCTTAGTTAATTATGGTTGTTCGTTAATGGGCCATCGGGGTGTCTCAACACCCACTAAAGAACCAGATTATCCAAGAAATGTGTGTTTGAAAATGGAGTAGTAAAGTAAACTTGACTCATTTTATTATGGGTTTTTCTATCCTGGTTAAGAAATCCAAAAATAATAACTATTTATTGAAAAACTAAACATTTTTTTTTTTTGAGAATATGAAATATACAAGTTTCCATATGAATTTACTCTTTTGGGTTCTTTAACCTGTGTAAAATTGTATAGGATAGAAAATACTTTATTAAATAATGTTAATTAATTTATACTAATTTTAGGTTCGTAGTATTTTTCATTCATGATTTTCTACATTAAAAAATTCATAGTTTTTAAGAGTTGTAATTTCAAAAAGTTAAAGTTTCAATATAAGTATTTAAACTTACTGTATCACATACAGTTGTAAAAATAATAAATGAAATTGATAAATAAAAAAATGAACATCAACAAATTGTTTATAAAATGAGACGTGAAAAATCACACTGTCCCTAAAGATTATTTCATCACAATGGTAATATTAATATAAACATCCACTAGGATTTAACAGATTCCTCTAGAAATAAGAGTATTATTCTGGGTATACAGAACAAGAAATGATATCAGCTGCTAGAAACACAATAAAAGAGAAGTGAAATATTTTCTTTTTAAGCTATACAGCCGAAACCTTTTGAAACTGTATGTTTTCTCTCCCTGCAAAAGCTGAAAGTAGAAAGTAGAGTTTATATGAAATGCATAAAATAAATGTAAAGCATCAAATAAAAACTTGTTCCAAATCACTTGCTGCACAGTGAGTGTATAAGAGCAATAAATCAGATAATGATAAAATGAAATCAAAGATAATAAAACATAGGCAAATACTGACGCGTGCCCTAAGAGTATTGTTTGAAAAATCTAAACAAAGTAAGTTTTTATAGGTAGATGTAATCAATGCATTGGAGATATATTTATTTTACAATGAATACTTACCTTGTTTGAATTCCTTAAACAATACCCTTAGAAACAATACCCTTAGAACAATCGTTAACAAGACCCATAAAAAAAAATCAAAACCTTAATAGGAATATCAATGGTAATAATAATAAATAGTAAAAAAGAAGGCATTTAAAATATTTAAATGGGTTAAATATGTTTTTAGTCCCTCATTTTTGACAAAAATTCGATTTTAGTCCCCTGTTTGAAAAACATACGTTTTAAGTCCCTCATTTTTAAATTATGTCAGAAGTGGTCCATACACCACATATTTTTAGTCCCTCGTTTTTTACAACCACACATTTTTAGTCCCTCATTTTTTTACAAAAATTCGGTTTTAGTCACCTATTTTTCAAACGGAAGTGTGGTGTAGGGACCGTTTCTGACACATTTTATAAAATGGAGGACTAAAAAAGTACTTTTTTCAAACGAGAGGCTAAAACTGAATATTTGTCAAAAAATGAGGGACTAAAAACATATTTAACCCTATTTAAATTTTAAAATAAAATGAACTATCCAACACATGCAACCAGTGTTATCAAACTCAGCTCAGACCGGTCAGATCGGCAACCAACGACATGACCGACCCGAGCACCTCATCAAATCGGTTACGCACATAACTCGGAATGGACTGTATGACTCGGTCAGTTTTTTTTCTGGAAAAACCAGTGACCCGGACGGATCATAAGGAACCGAACGGGTCATTCTTATATTTCTTTTTGAAAAAATGAATAGAGAAGAAGCAAACCTGCCAGATCTGATAACCGCAAGAGGACGCAAACACTCACCTGCTTCTAAGTTGCTAGAGATGAAAAATTATTGAAAGCAAAACATGCAGAAACAACATTGATAAGTGAAAGAGCAACTATGTGTTTCTAGGGTTTTCTTTTGGAGGAAGTGGGCCTTGGGTATTTTTTTTCGGAACCCACGCGAATTAGCCCTCTGGGCCGAGTGGAACCATAAGGGTATCCCCTCGATATAGGCCCTTCGAGCCCGCTATAGCTCTAATATCTGGTTTGACTGATTGAGCAGGGTTTTACCCCTTGGTTCTCAGCCTCCCAATAGGGTGACTCCACAAGAATTCAGATCCAGGTTCCCTAGGTCCTCCTTTTTATGGGTGCAAATTGTTTTCACTTGACCAACACCCCTTTGGTGTGGGCCTTTGGTCTTTATTCTAAAAAAAGTTCGTTTTTTTACACTCTATCCCAACTCCAAGGCAAACGTTAGGCTAATGCCAAAGCATCCCTGATGCTCTGTAATTTAGGAATAGTGTATTGCATTATTTTATTTTTTTTGGTAAGCAATTTTTTTTTTTTTTTGATAAGCAAAAATATATATTGAATGAGTATAAGGGGTACTCAAAACTCATATACATATTGATTAAGAGTACTTGGGGTAGTCTAATCTAACCTGTATACAAAGAGATCCAAGAAAACCTGTATCTTATGAACAAGCGAATAAAACCCCAACCGAAAGATTAAAAACCAAACCCTATGTAACTTTGATCCTGCATCTAAACCAGAACACATTATCAAGTTTATAGAGGTTCCAAAAAATTACCCAAGTCCATGTTAGCATTTAATTTAACCAATAAATTATTGTTTAATTTTATTTTTTTTGAATTTATTGCTTAATTTTTAAATAGTTAAAATTATTCTACAAATATTAAAATGTATAAGTTTCATTATTTTGAGAATGACCAAAACTTATGGGAAAATAGTAAATGGATTTATTTCTTCCATAAATATGAATTTAATATTATATGAATTTAATTATTTCTTTAATTATATTATGAATTTTTAGAAATTTTTAATATATATCGAGTCAACCGATGCAACCAGTAACTCATTAACCCATTACCCTGGCCAAGTCAATGACCGTTTCGGTCATACTACGCCTAATACATCTATAAATACTCGTGTGCTTTTATGTTTACAAGCAAGCCAAGTAACCAAACCAAGATCATTTCTAAAGTTTGAATATTTCCCTTTCTCTTTGTCTCTTCTTTATTTCCTTCAATATGAACTCCATGAAAAGCACCAAGATCTTTGTAACCCTCGTGCTTCTTTTCGTCACTGCTGGTAAGAGATGTGGATTAGTTTTTAGATTCTGTATTTATTAAATTGCACATAAGGTGCTGAAATATGAAAGAAAGAATAGAGATTTTTTTTTTTCCCAACATTGATGTACAATATGTGCAGCCTAGCTATACGTATACTTACTGGAAATAAAATGACTGAAACTGTTTGAATGTGCAGGTAGCGAGGTACAGGCAGGTAGTGTCATTGTCTGCCACAAGGAATATCCCCAACCGTGCACAGCACAAAGTTGTGGTCAGTTCTGTTACATTAATTACGAAGACAAGAGTCAAGTTACTGGAAAAACAAGAGGAGATTGCAGGGATAACAATCATTGTGAATGTTCATGGATTTGTGGCATATTGAATGATTAAGGAATAAGGATATATGATTTGTTTGTTTACCATATATATGCTCCAATAATTTGAGATGTAATCTCACTCCTTAATTATAATAATATATCTCTTTTTTATAGCCTTTTTCTAAAGAGTCAGTAGACACTATAAATTGACTTGGAATGATAAAATAATTTTAACCCTCAATTATTAAATATATATATATATATATATATAATTTTTAGGAGTTGTAATTTCAAAAAGTTAAAGTTTCAAAATATGTATTTAAGTTCATTGTATCACAAACTTACTTAATTACTGCACAATTTCAATCCAACTAGGACTTGTGAAATATTGAAATACTGCAGGAACACGCTTGTTATGACTTATGATCCAGATATCAACGTATTAGTATTCGAAATTAAGAAGAAGTAATAATTTAGAAAACCATTTGTCAAAAAAACAAAAATTTAGAAAACCTCATTAATTTAGGAAACTTTTGGAAAGTTATTTCAAAAAGTTCAACTTCAAAAACAAAACAAAGAAAATAGGGCTTGTTTGATTATGTTTTAGTAAAAAAAAAAATTTTAAACTGTTTTGTAAAACAATTTTTAAGAACTATTTTATAAAACAAAAGAAAAAAAAAATCTATTTGATAACACTATTCTTGAAAGAGTTTTAAAAGTTAAAGAACAAAAAAATCTCCTTGATAATTTTGTCCCGAAAGTTTGCTTTTAAAACAAAAAACAAATAGAAAACTTGTTTGAGTAGTAAGAATTTTTTTGATTTTTATGATTTGTTTTAAAATGTGTTAAATATCGGTATACTGCCTTACATACTAAATATCGGTACGGGAGGGATGTACATTGTTGGTATGTTATTCAATATGCTACCAATAATTTTTTTTTCATCTAGTTAAAAAGTTATAAATTACATACTATAAACTATAAAATATCATAAATAAAATTTCCCATCTAGTTTTTTTTATAAATATTATATGGGACCTTAATTAACAAAAATATATTATAATTATATTGGTACAAATATTAAGCCACTTATATATAAATATAAGTCCACTATTTTAAAAATAAATGTCTTATTTTATTAAAATTAAACAAGTATAATATAACCCCTCAACAAGACTGGCGAACAGTTGTTAATACATTTCTAAACATAATTGTTTTTTTTTTTTGGAAAGCCAAAAAGTATACAGATTAGGAGGAACAAAGGGTACCCCAACCCATATACAAGAACAATATAAAGAAGCTAATAGGAAGAGAGGAAGGAGCAATGTAATCACAATATGATAGGATATATGGCCCAATAAATGACACAACTGGAGCAAATGGGATCACAACAAACTATAGGCCCAATCAAATCAAAACAAAGACCAAAGCATTTAAGGGTTTCATCTTAATATGGTAGCTAGGAATATTCTAGATCCAGCCACCTATTATCTTTTATTTGTTATTTATATTTCCTTTTTAATATTTTGGGTGTAAGAAATTAGTATAAATAGAGTAGTAAATGCATGTGTAACACCCCAATTTTTATCGTTTTCTTATATCTGTTGATATATTTAAATGTGGGTATTTTATGCGAAACCTAGAAAATGATTTTGGCTAAAACAAAAGCATTTCTGAATTCTATCTAATAGAACGAAGTTCCAGTTAAATTTTTATGTTGAAACTCAGACGAAAATCGGTCTATGTTTTCCTTGTCAGTAAGAATTTACTGGTCAGAGAACCTAATTTTGACTTATGAACGAAAAATGACTTTTACTCTGATCTCGAGTGATAGGAGTTATTTCGAAATTTTTCGAAATAGTTTATGAAAGAGCACAAAGGAAATTTGAGGCGGGTAAATAACAAAACGAGATGTAGTGCAAAAAGAATGTGGAGCAGAGATGATAAAAGTGATTGTTGGGACTCATGAAAATTGATCACATCATAACTTTAATCTATGATTACACTTAAATATATTATTATACTACCTAAAAACCCATTAATCCTAATTATTTTACCCCGCCCCCCCCCCCCCCCCCCCCCCCAAAAAAAAAAAAACTCTCAACTATCTCATTTTCTATCTTTATAAACTTAGCAACTAAGTTATTAATTGATCTCCATCAAGCTCTTTCCATCGTCATCATCAAAAGGTAATCTCACAACCTTTCTCTTCTCTTCTTTATTTCTTTGATCATACCCATTTTTTAGATTTTTAAGCTTGAAACCCATTTCTTCCTTACATGAGTTAGAGCTATCCTTTGTTGTATGATCAAAGTTTAGAGAGTTAAATTCACGTCTTTATCTTCATGAGCTTCCTCGTAGTGTGTTATAGTTGTTGTTGGAAGAGAAAAATGGAACCCAAACCCTTATCCCCATGAGACCGAAACTGAGATTGAGAGGGGATGAGTGATTTTGTTTCATTTTCGAATTTTAACACTTGTTTTGAGCTCCCTAGGACCTATATGATCAAGCTCTAAGAGCTTAAGTTCAACAAAATTCCCTAGCTATTTTTCTAGTTACAGCCGAAAATCACTCCTATGTGAGCTAGAAGGAATTTTTCAAAAATTCACATGTATGATGATGATTTGTGAAGGAAACGTGGTATAATTGTATTTCATGGACTCGATGGAGGAAGCTGAGGACTACACGATTAATTTCAAGTCGAGAAAACTAAGTTTCAGAGGTAAAGGGAGTCACCCTGAGGAGTTCCTAGTAGTTATATATTTAATGTTATGAACTTTCTATGATGTTTCATAAATATGTTGATTATCTGTGGAATATATATATATATTTCATGATGCTAAGTTATTAGAATTTCTAATATTTGATGAATATATATATGTGGTTGCCTGTATTGTTGAATTGTGAGACTGGTTGAAGCGTGACGTGAGTCATGGCTTATATATGAGAAACTACTTTTAAAAATATCTATATATATATATATATAAGGATACGGAAGAATGGAAATATGATTTTTAGCTTTCTTTGGAAAGTGGAAAGGAAACAGAAAAGGACCAGATTTCCGTGCTGAGATTTCAGACTAGATTCTGATTACTGTGAAGCCGGACTAGCCTTCCTACTGTTAAGGACCTAGAGTTCAGAGACGTCGGACTAGAGTCTGTTGATAAAAAGATTTTGAAAAATCTTCAATGAAAGTTTAAAACTCATTTGATATTAAAGTTTGATTAATATCTGAAAAGATGATCTGGAAGACGTGCTGTTGTTATCGAGTTACAGTTTTCACATAAGGTGGACTGATAAATTTGATAGTTATGGACCAAAGGCATATTCTTGGGCTTTTAGGCCTATTGGGACATTCAGGTTCGAACTCCACATAATGCTTGGGGCTTTGCAACCTCTTGTCGTGGAAATTGACTACCCTGCACGAATGTACTCAATAGGGGACTATCAAATATTATATAGGTGATACGTGAAATCCTAGAACAATTGGGGAAAGGACCCATGGAGAGGCCACCCAACGCGAAACAATTGTGTTATGCGAATTATCGCGGCCTATCATACTCTAGGAAGGGAAGTTAGGATCTCCGGAGATTGTGTTAGAAAGTGGGTATTGAAGTGTTAACAGAAAATTTACGAATAAAGTCTTAAATCTGAACAATCTTATGATGTGAATATTTTTATATTTATATGAGTTGTTACTTGGGTATTTTAATGTTGTTTATGATGTTAAATATATGACTGTTGTGTTTAAACTCATATATTGGTAACTCACATTTATATTGTTTTTCTTTGTTGTGGAAAAATTTATATTATGTGTTTAGATAGACCCTCTTCACCACATGGCTCATACGGGCTTCCTAGCCCACACCTTTGAGTTTAGAGATGAAGCTGGCGCTTGGGTGATCTACCACGGAGCCCGAAGCGCTACTTATATGGGGCCATTATTAATCACTAAGGGAGTAGAGGATAGAATTAATTCATGCACTCATAGCGTGAAGACTGTGGAGGTATCACTACTGCCCATCTGGCAGTTGCTGCGACATCTGGTCGAGATAGGGAATACATATCACCAACCACCACCACTGCAGGTTATTCCTGGAGGAGCACCCGCATCACCACCACCTGTTCCTGTAGTTATCTATGGAGGAGAGGAGGACGATGAAGATATTATGGTTGCTGATCAACTTCCCAAGGCTGATCCCATAGAGGATGATCCCATTGAGGAGGATTCTACTGAGGCCGAGGGAGAGGTGCCTGATTATCATCCTCTAGACGAGGAGACGGATCCAGTGGTGGTTGAGGCTGTAGGTGTAGTGTCTCCTGACCCATCAGATCCTAGGGATGACCATGGAGGTCTCCCTATTGGACACCTTTAGATGTTTAGCATAAGTTTGTTGATAGTTTTCTTTTTGGGTAGTGTTAACTTCACAGGGTTTGCATATTCGGCTGTTGAGAGCCAAGTTTTTTTTGTATTAGTGGTATTCTCTGCCGAACCCTTGTTTTGTATATCATATATCTGTATGTATGACTGATATCTGTATATGTTCCTAACCTACTGTAGATTCTACTCTGATACGATGACTCCTGGTTATATGGGACTGGATAGAAATGATGCATAGTTATGTATATATATATATATATATACATATATATATGTTATGGCTCGGAGAACCTTTCTTTCAAATGAAAAATATAAATGTCTAGCAGGTGTTATCGTTGGGAATGTTGAAATTACAAAGGAGACTCTGTCAATTTTTTTTTATGCCCAATGTTTTGAAGTAATTTCCGAAAGTAACCAGCAATAAAGAAAAATAAGAGAGAAAATCATGTAATGCCGAGGAAGGTGTTACATCAGTGGTATTAGAGCTGGTCGAGTCTTTCGGGAATCCTTGGGAATAGGTGTGTTATGTCTAAGTTGTGTAATCTCTGACTAAGACCTGTTTGAAATTACTTCTTGGAGTAATGGGTTTTGTTACGTGAGAGTATATCTCAATTTTGAGTTGATATTTAACCGATTGCATCTTGTAGGTCAGTATGCAAATCGAAGGTGGAGGTAGACGTGGTCGAGGACGTGGTCGTGGCTGTGGGAGAGGTCATAAAGGTGGCCGGATAGTTGGACAAGTTGATTTTGAGGAACATTACGAGGATGTTGATGGACCTGACTATGCGGCTCAAGCAATGGCAGGTATTGCTGCTGCTATTGCCCTTCAAACTACTGCAATGAATGCTTAGACTCAACCTGCTATTGAAAGAAAGGGACCGACGGCTTTCAGACGTCAGAATCCACCCCAATTTCATGGAGATATTGATCCTGACAAGGCGGATCTATGGATAGAAGAATTAGAGAAAAATTTGAACTAATTCATACTCAGGAAGACGTCAAGGTCCCGTATGCTACTTTCTTGTTGTTGGGTGATGCTGAATACTGGTGGAAGGGAACCAGATAGCTGTTAGTTGCGGATCATCAGGAAATCACCTGGAATGTCTTTAGCGAGGCCTTTCTGGAAAAATATTTTCCTCAAAGTGCCAGAATTGAGAAGGAACAAGAGTTCCTAAGCCTGAAACAGATGTCTCAAGCTGTTGGGGAGTATGCTGCAAGGTTCGAGTCGCTTGCCAAATACTTCCGATTCTTTCAAGCCCAACCCAATGAAAGCTGGAAATGTGAACGATTTGAAGTAGGGCCGAGGTTTGAAATCAAGGAGTCTGTTTTGCCATTACAAATAAGGAATTTTCAAGCTTTGGTGGAGATGAGTCGGAAGATTGAACAAATGAGGAAGGGGAAGGATTGCCAAGGGAATGTCGGAGGACCAACAAGATCTAAGAATCAATTCCAAGATCAACGTGGGAAGCAAGCTCAGAGGAAGCCATATTACAGACCACCCCTGAACAACCAAAACCAACAGTCGTACCATCCAGTTGCTGCCGCATCTGGAAATGAGAACCAAAGAAATCAGAACCAAGGCTTTTCTCAAAAATGTCACAAGTGCGGAAATACCAACCATGTTACAAGTGATTGTCGTTTGACAGGAATGCAATGCTTCAGATGCGGGAAGATTGGACATATAGCTAAAGACTGCTATGCACAGAAATCTGCACCAATTTCCAACAACTCTCAGACCAACAAACCACAGGCTAAGGGAAGAGTTTATACCACGAGTGGAGCTGAGGCTTCACAATTTGATGATATGATACAAGGTAATTGTGACATAGCGGGTAATCTTTCAACTGTACTGTTTGATTCGGGTGCAATGTAACAGCCTGATTTTTAATTACGCTGTTTAACCGGTTAAAATATAATTAATTATATTTTAATCTGAGAGTTAGAGAGTGATTTTTAATAAAATAAAATCATATTCATAGTATCTCTTATAGTAGAAGGTTACAGTAAAAATTTGGGTTGAAAATTCAGACGGAGCCCGGTCTGCGTTTTTACTGACAGTATAATTTTATACCAGCAGAAAACCCTAATTTGACTCGAAACTTAAAATTTGTAGATTTTTTTATATTATGTCCGTGAGGAATCCTACTTTCCAAATTTCTGATCAGAAATAAAATATTATGTTTATTCGGATGAATTTTGGTGAGAGGTCGAACGGAAAACAGTCGGTGTTTTCACTGACAGTAAGATTTTAATCATCAGAAAACCTAATTTTGACTCGTGAACGAAATGGTTTATGATTAAATCATATTTCCAATGAGTCTGGTTAGTTTGAAAATTTTCGATCGAAAAACAGACAAAAACCCTAATCGGGAAACTGACGGAGTCGGAAACGAAACTGCAGAGACCCGTCAAGAGATCGGGACAATGAGTCACACATGATGACTCATGGAGGATGAGTCACCAAGCATTTATGAGCATTAAATGCTAGTAATCATGACATTTAGGTAAAATGACCAAAATACCCCCAAGCTTTCGCGGTTATTAACAAGACACATCTACGTACTCTTAACCACTCATTTTACGTGGTTGTAAACCTCCCACATCTCCCCAATTTCGTGCAGCCATATATACTAAACTAGGGGTGTTCGCGGTTCGGTTTGGATCGGTTTTGAGGCAAAAAACCATCTGATCCAAAGATAAAAAGAGCATGCGGTTCGGTTCGGTTTGGATGACTTCCTAAAAGAAATCCGATCCGATTAAATGCGGTTAGGATCGATTCGGTTGATTCGATTTTTAACATATATAGAAAATTAATTTCCAGCAATACTGAACAATATATAGAGAAGTAATTTCCACTATTTTTCATTCAAAGAATAACTCATAGCAAAAAGAAATCAAACTGACAGTCCAGTATATTCATAGGAAAGGCTAATCAGTATCACAATAAAGAAGTTAATTGTGTCATTATAATACACCAATCTGAAACCTCAACAAAAGATGATCACATCAATTTATATCAATTTCTATATTTTGTTACAAAACAGAGTCAACCTGGTCATGGACACAAATGCTTCCATACCTATGTAAGATGCTAGCAACCAGTGCAGCTGAAAGAAACTTTGCATGGGACAAATAACTAGCAAGATAAGCAACAACACTCATCCTAGAAAAAAAGAAGAAATTACCACTGTGATAAGTTACATTTGAACTACAAACATCATATGCCCCATGTTACAGCTTCCATGGAAGTCTAGTTTTATTAACATCAAAAAGCATTTCAAGACAAGGAGAAGAGCCCATTTTTGTAATGGAATTAGGTTACAACTGGCAAGACCACCATTTTGAAACAGCATCCTTATCAAGCCGTATCACAGGATAACTGAAGATTACTAATAGTGGCTTATTATGTTAGTAGCTAATTAAGTAAGGATAAATGGTTCATCATGGCTACTGAACTATTAATTGTCAACTTATAAACTTGATCAAATTAAAACAAGTATTAATGCTGTGAAATCATTTCTGCCAAACTCCCTAATGTAGAAGCATAAAATTAAAGCAATTAAAGCAGGTTTTTATTTCTTGATTATCAAGATTCTTTTTTTCCCTTTGGTTTCATGACCTGTTTATATTCTTTGAGTAATAGCTAGGTTACTAGCTAACCAAGTAACAAATGCAGAAAAGATATAACTACTAATTCACAGTGACAGTGATGTAAATACTCCAACAATGTCTCATATCAGAACCAGATCTAACATTCACCACATGAGCAATTTGAGAAAAGAAAAGAAAAGACAAGAAATTACCAAAATCAAGCTTAAATTTCAGTTTTTGAAGACCTAACCTTTAACAAAAAAACGCAGTAGATAGCTTTAGATAACACAGATTCAGTTTGTTTGAGAGAGAAAGAGAAATTCATACCTACAATTGATAGGAACACATATAGCTTGAGAGAAAGCAGCAGATTCGTTACGATTGAGAAGAAGCAAATCGAAATCGCAATATATTCGAAGGGACCGAGGGAGAAGAAGCAAATCAAAGACGAAGAGGGAGAGGGAGAGGAGGGCGGCGGAGAGGGAGACGCTACGAGAGGGAGACGACATAGAGGGAGTGGTGGGCGGCGACCATAGGTGGAGATGAGAGTCTGACGAGTATGTGGTGCGGTTGTGTGCTAGGGCTACTGAAGGAAAGTGTCGAAGGGAAAAATGAGACTGTAAATACCAAATGGCAAAACGTAGGAGGTGTCAGACAAAACGCAGGAGCATAAGTTTTAATATAAGTTATCGGTTCGGTTTAGTTAGATTCGGTTCGGTTCGATTCGGTTTCAGACAATACATCCAATAACCAAACCGAATCGACCGGTTCACATAAAAATTGATCCAAAAAAATCCAATTGATTTCAGTTTTCGGTTTTTTTTTTGGATCTGTTTAGCCATTTTTTTTGGATCGGTTTGGATCTGAACACTCCTATACCAAACCATACCTATTTCATTTTGCTTTCATTTCATCATTTTCCTCTCAAAAAACCGAAATCGGGTAAATGACAGAGCTGCGTACGGGATTTCTGGGAACCGCTAATGGATTGGATCGATGAGTCATGGATGACTCATTAGATGTGGACTAAAATCAGCCACACCTACACTAATTATGAGCCACATGAATTTTAACCCTAGTTAGTAACATAACCCTAGTTAAGTTAACTATTAACTATGGTTAAGCTTATATTAATTAAATATTTACAAAACCCATTAATTCTATTCCTAAAAACCAAACAAAGCCTAAAATCTACCCTATAAATACCCCCCCCCCCCCAAACTGCAGCACCTCCCATTTCACTCGCTTCTTCTTAATTTTCATTCTAAGACTTTTCTTCACAAAAACCACAAAAACTCCATTGTTGTTCTTGAAGGAAACTTCCAAGCTTGATCATTTCTCTTCATTCCAAGGTGAGGAATCTCTTCCTAATCATTTTAGCTTCATTAAATCATCCATCAATCTTCATTTTCTTCCTATTTCATGAGTTTTCCATTTCTAGATCTAGAACTTTAAATAATTCTAGAAAATTGTAGAAAAATCATAAAATGTGAAACCAATGTTTATGATCTAGTTATGATCTCTACTTTCATTATCCAAGAGCATGTAATCAAAAAAATTTCCTTCCCTATTTTCTTGTTGAGGCCGAAACTAGGTATTTTTTGGGTAAAGGAAGTTTTGTTCAATTTTTAAGATATGATACTTGATCTTAACTCCTTGAAACCTATAGTTGTTATATCTAGAAGCTTGAAAGCAAAACATTTTCCTTCCCTATTTTCTATGCTTGGCCGAATTGATGTTCATGTGGACAAAATAAGTTTTCTTCAATATTTAATTAAGTCATGATTTATATCAACTATCTAAAATGTGTAGGTTCTAAATCCAAGAGCTTGAATCAAAAGAAATTTTCTAACCTGCTATTTTTATATTTGAGGCTGAAACCCTACCCTAAGTGGTTGGATGATTTTTATTCCATATTTTCAACTTATAGCAATTTATCCTAACTATCTAAGACCTAAGTAGTTAGTACCCAAAAGATTAGAATGAGAAAATGATCCTAGCCCTAAGTTGAATTGAATGGCCGAATCTAGCATAAAGTGGGTGTAGTTAGGTTTGTTTGATTAATTATAGTTATGTTGTTTGGTTTAAGGTGAAACTGTTAAGCTGTGGTGTGATAGCGAGGAACGTCGAGTTCAGGATTTCAGTGCTAACTCAGGTAGGGGGAAAGAACCAATCTACTGTCGGAAGTCGATAAGTAGTATATTCTATAATAATTGTGTAGGGCGACCTAAACCCTACTAGTAGTTGAGTAATCGACAAGACCAAAATCACATTGAAAACCTTTTCTATAAAACCAATGGTAATTCGGGGATTGTAGGTTTTATCGACGTTAGGAGGATTTTATCTTATCTGAGGTTGATTGAATTTATTATTATTATTGAATTGCTTTATGTGATATTTTGTGGTATGAGTATTTCTGATATTGTGTTTTGATTGATCTGCCTGGTTTTTAATATTGTGCATAGTGGACTTTAAGCAAAGATATATGTTGTTTGAGAGATAATTGTTGGTTTTTGTGACACCCTACTCCCGGGTCATCACATGGTTACCCGTTTGCGGAAAAATAAGATTTTATTTGCTGGTTGCTTTCGGAAAATATTAATTTCTCAACGTGAATCTCTTTAAAATATGGTGATAAAATTTTTTCCTTTTAACTCCCTAACAACGACAAAATCATAACCATACTTAGATATATAAGCATATACAGAAGTCATACAACTATACTACCTCGTAAGTTTCACACTTAGATCTTTATCAACTTCGTTTATTTCAACACATGACATCACATAAAAAGAACCTAAGCTGGTCTTAACTAACAGACAGTTATTGAGAATACCCTTATGGTCATTCCCACTAACAGATACTTCTCCAAGCATCTAGGAGTTAAGTCCTCGAGCGACTTAGTGAATCCCTCCGCTTCGTCCATACTAGTATACCAAAGGAATACTATAGACTAGAGTAACCTATTATATTGTAAGGGTGAGACGCCAATATATGGATTTAACACAATAACTAAAAGCGCGACTCACAAAACAGCATATACACACATACAATTGTAGCAGCATACATTCTCATAACTAAACAAGTACTTTATCAATGGGTTTCATACCCCAAACATCAACGTTTGAAAACTATGCATGAACACTTCAATATATAGTCTCTACATTTCGCTAAAATCTCCAGAGATCCCCAACAACGTGTAAATGAGCTGATCAGGCTCGATTGCCAGGTATATTAGGCACAACGTAGCCAGGTATATTAGGCACAACGTATTTACCATAGCACACTGTCCACACAAGGCACAGTGATCAACGTATATGGTATTGCCAGGTATATTAGGCACAACGTGTTTACCATAGCACACTGTCCAACACAAGGCACAGTGATCAACGTATATGGTTTTTCATTGTCCATCAAGGCACAATGAATCAACGTAGCATGAAATACCTCACACCCAAGGCATTCACACAAAACAACGTGGCATGGAATACCTTACTCATTAAGGTACCACACTTCACAACGTGGGCACGTCTGCCAATGAATGCATGTAAGTTCTCATCATTTTTCTTTGTGTTCAGTCTTTATTTGCCGAAGCTCAAAATGGCTTACGACTACTCATGATTTTCAACGTATTAACTTAACAACGTGTTTAAATCTTTCAACGTCAACACAGGACACGAAGTCCGAGTGCTCAATCACAAAACCTTAGACCTTGCAATCAGCCTTGGGGTTTGTGGTCGTAGAAAACAACATTTACCTTTTACAACGTAACCCACCATGTGGATATACAACGTGAAAAGGACACCAAGTCCATAACAACGTAATCTCATAACATGGATACTCAACGTAACACGGATCAAAGATCTTCGTGCTTAAATTAAAGAACACTAGTATCGCGACGTCTCTGATACTAGGCTCACGTTTCAACGTAAACACCATTTTCGTTCTGTGAAAAACAAATCCAAAACAAAGTCTCCGCAACTTATCCAAGTTGACGGAAAATAACACGGTTAGAAAAACTCCTTTACAAAAACTCCTTTATAAAAACTCCTTTATAAAATCATCGATTACTTGAAATTCTTTTCTATAACGTTTATGTTCCAAAAAGAGAATCATGTGAGGCTCAAGTTTATCTAAAACACGTACTGCCGCTTTAAAAATACTTGTCGTCAACACTTTCCAATTTGCTGTCAAATTACATCTTTTAGCTTTTTCCACTTAAACTTTTTCCACTTAAACAATTTTCTAAAATCATACTTAAGTTATTTTTGAAGATTAATTTCATAAAATACCTTTTTATAATATTACGGAATTTCTCACGTAAAAATTAGCAGTACTAAAATATTTTCACGGTTACGTCCTCACTGTGACTCATAGTTGACTTTTTATCAATAAATCATTAAAATAATAATATTTCTCAATACTCATTATTTTTCCCAAATAATATTTTCCACTACTATTATATCCAACATTTCCCATAAAACATTGAATATAATGTTTATAGCTTATTAAAGCTTTTATCTGATTAAATCGGTTGTGCACTGACCACTGTCAGGCTTCACAAACAACACTCAACAACATCATCAGAATTATATCACCAGGCAGATCATGCATCATAGCAATATAATAAAACAACTGCAGATAATTAAATAAATTAAAAGCAGATAAATCATCTAACACAGATAAACAACACAACGTAAACAGCAAAATCAAAGCACCACAGCCACATATCAAGTATACAGACCACACTAAAGCTAATAGTTATTGGGAAAAATCCCTCAGGTAAGCTCCCCTTACCTCTTGAAGAACTTAGCCTCGACTAAGAAAGTTGACACGGCTCCGAATAACTTTGACACGGCTCCGAATAATCGGTGACACACGCACGTGTCACGAAACACTAACCTTCAACAACACATCCAAACAACCAATCAAAACAAGCAAAACAAACACCTAATCCTCTTTAATAGGTCACGGCCTCCTTAGGGTTTTGTGGCTCAAAATCACTAAACTTGCTTAAGTCATGGATTAATGATTCTAATATACTTAAGGAAATGGATTAGGGCTAAACAACAAAGTTAAGAATCAAAAACCATCCTAACCCTCTAAATGGTAGATTCGGACAAGACAAGTTCATGAGGCTATGGTTTTTTTTAGTTTAATGAACAGACTAGGATTCAACAAGTATACATGATTATAAGAACTTAGGAAGTGGTTTCAACATCATAGGATTTTTCTAGAATTTGTTATGGATTTTCAAAGTTCTAGATCTAGAAATGGGAAAATATGATTCATGGCATAAACATGAGAAACAATTGAATATGAAAGCTTAGATGATCAAGGAGTTGAGCTTTTACCTATTGAAGATTGAAGAAATGAAAAAAATGATCAACCAACACTTATATAAAATCTGGACAGTTTGAGGGTGTGTTGGTTTTGTGAGTATATCTCATGATCTACTCATCCAAAAATTACAAAATTTGGCTTATTGGAAAGATAAGAAGAAAAGGAACAACTTTGATGTTGAAGGTTTTATTTGTTTCGGATCATAACATGGGTGAAAAGGGCCTTCTTTCTGCTGTCTCGCATGGATCTGAGGATTCTGGGCAGTTTCTGTATTTTGGTCATAACTCTCAATATACTCATCCGTTTTTTTATGATCTTTAGCTCGTTGGAAAGAAGAGAGAAATAGGAACAACTTTCATGTTGAGAGTTTTTTCGAGTTTCATAACATAAAAGGGTCAGAATTTCGGTGGAATTTCTGCTATCATGAACACCAAAGTGTGTTCTTAGAGGAAGAAGATGAAGTTGGAGAAGATGAAGAAGATTGTGGAAGAATGGAGAAGGATGTGGAGACTTCTTGCACTTATGGCAGCCAAGGAAAGGCTTGGGCCTTGTGCAAATGGGCTTGATGAAAATTGGATCCATTCAATCTTGGTCCATTAAAGCTTAAGGCATAAAACTATACCTAGGAAACTTATAAGTGTTTTATGAACAAAAGGCAATAGGAATGAAATGAAGTGTGATGGAGGGTATTTATAGGAGTGTGGGCTGCGAAAATAGGGACCAAAGAGCAAGGAATTCTAGTTTCATAAGGACCAAAGTGCAAATACTTTGAAGGACCAAATTGCAAAATAGAAAAAGTCTAAGGACCTAAATGCAATTTCCTTAGAAATTGTAATAATGAAGCCATGTGCACCATAAATGCATTCACATGGGTGAGTCATCTCATATGACTCATTAGAATTATCCAATAGCGGCTCCCGGAAATCCCGTATTCTGCTCTACCGTTTACCCGATTAAATACGACGCCCGAATAAAATATAATATTTCACTTTTTAGTGAAATATTTCAAAATAACCAAAATCGTAGGAAATTAAATAAAAATCTTAAATGTTTCGTTCACGAGTTAAAATTAGGTCTTCTGAGCAGTATAAATATACTGTCAGTGAAATTCGCAGACCGGGTTTCGCCTGACTTTTCAACCTAAATTTTTATCGTAACTCTCTACGGTCAAGTAGAGTGTAACTATGGTTTTAGATTAATTAAAATAATTTTTTAAGTCTCAGATAAATATATAAACGTCTTTATATAAATTTCCGATATTAGAAAACAGCGAAAAGTCGGGGTGTTACAGTTTTGGTGTGAGGATAATGGTGACTTAGATGTGCCTAACCTAAATGAGTTATTTTAAATAGGAAGGGTGACATAGAATATGTGTTAAGGCTTTGATGGAAGGTTAAGACACTAGGTTGTTATCAATGTGGGTTGGTGAGGTTCATGTGTTTGTATTGTTATTCACAGCAGTGTGAGTGGAACACACGAGGTCAGGATATTCTATTTTTGGATATCGGATATTGTGGGTGAGTACCCTACAGATGTGGATGCCGAGGTAGACTACCGTAATACTCTTTTAGTTCTTGACGCGTTCGAATGTTCTTGGCGCTAGACCGTTCTGGACTAATACTTCTTGATGCGTTCGTATATTCTCGGCACTGGACCATTTTAGACTAGTACTTGTTTAGTCTTTGATGCGTTCGAAAGTTATTGGTATTGGACCGTTCTGGACTACTAACTAACGTGATAGGAATAGAGATGGCCACATCAGTATAAAAGTTTAGTTGTATGAGATTGGGGTAGAGGATGATACATTAATTTGAGGATGATTTGTTAGTTATGTATGTTGATTGTTTGTGGCATTTATTGTATGATATGCTATGACTCTTTTCTGCTTTTGATGATAGAATTGTTTCTTGTCCCCTATATGTTTGTCAACTGTATTTTGCTTTCTGATGTGATCGTTGGAAAAGACCCTGTGGAGAAGCTTGACGCTGAGGAGTTGGATGGAACTCCCTATGAACCAGACGCAAGAGGACGAGCTGTAACCCATGGTGATTAGAGTATAGATAGTATGGCCAGTGTGTCTAAGAAATATTTTTATATGTTTCCTGATGTAACCAAGGATTGATCATTAAGCATTTTAGGATCTTCCTTGATCTAATTGTTTCAAAGTTTGAGATCAAACACAATTCAAGCACAATTGATATAAAACTTGTTCTTCAAGTGAAGAATCAAGAGAAAAACAAAAGGAGTAGAAGAGAAAAGCAATTAATATATGACTAGAAATTAAACTGCAAGAAGTAAATTGCAAGAATTAAAGTGCAAGAATTAAAGAACAAAGTAGAAAATGGAATAGGAAGAAGACGAAGGGGAAAGGCACCACAAATGCATTCTTCTTGGAGAAGAAGATTGAATTTGATAAGCCAAAGGAGGATTTACCACTTGAATATGGAAATTCAAGATAAGAATCAATGGTTCAACTCTTGAACCAAGAAGAGGAGAACTCTCTCTCGCTCTAGAAATCTCAAGTATGAGAAACATTCCAAATGAATTCCAACTTGTAAAATGATTTACATGAAGCCTATTCATAGGCTCATCCTACTTAAGGTGTAAGCTATTCTTACTTAAGGTGCAAGTAGCTTTGTTTTGGTCCTTTGCTTTGTGAATCCATGTCCATATCATTTCCACTAAGTATGACTTTTATTTAAGTATATGCCTGTGAGGGATCCTACTGAGAGGATACCCTCAACAGTGTTTTGTATTATGTGTAAAAACATATATGTGTATTCGCATTATAAATAAGGTGTGTTGTTTTTTAATTATCCAAAGTTATATACTTATTAACTTAAGGTTTTAATTTTTACATATTTTTACGTTAAGCGCGCGACTAAGTAATTAAATAATGAGGTTTTAATCTAATAACACAACGGGGCACAACGGGGTGTCTCATTTGGTATCAGAGCAGTTTGATTCTGATCGGACTGCAAGGTTTAGGATGTTGTTACTGGCCGTATCTAGTTGAATCCACATCCGATTTTGACTATGCTTAGAAGTTGGGTAGTGTGTCCGAACTTGATGCGAAAATTAATATTGGTATGACATACGGTATTTATATACTGGTCTATGTAGTATTATATGTCATACTGATGAGAGCGGATGATTTCTTTTACAGAATCATGGCTCGAGGAAGAGGACGTCCAACCAACAGTGGTGACAGAACTCCGGAAAGAATCATAGGAGCTGTCAACAATGACACCAATGGAGGAGAGTCATCTGCGACTCCTAATACCATGGAAACGATAGCTACTTCTATGTTATTACAAACACAGCAGAATGCTGAAATGCTACAGATGAATAGAGAGCAGCTAGAACTAAAGAATCAGAGGAGGGCTGCAGCAGCTGAAGATGTAGGATTGGCTATTTTTCTGAAAGGGAAGCCACCTCAATTCCAAGGAGATTATGAACCAGAGAAGGCAGAATGGTGGGTACAAGAGATAGAGAGATATTCGATACTATGCACTGCAGAGAGGATAGGAAAGTGACGTATGCTGCCTTCATGTTAACTGGAGGAGCAGAATCCTGGTGGAGAGGCAAGCAAAGATTGTTGGAGGCCGAGGGCAGATTTATCAACTGGCAACTGTTTAGTGACTGCTTCTTTGAAAAATATTTTCCATGTCTAGTTCGACGTGAGAAGGAAAGGGAATTCATGATTCTTAAACAAGGCAACATGACAGTTGGTGATTTTACATCGCGTTTTGAGGCTCTGATTAAGTATTCAGAATTTTATCAGAGATTTCCAGATGAAGATTGGCGATGCAGAAGGTTTGAGGAAGGACTCCGACATGAACTCCAAAGCTGGTGGAGAGAGGCAGTGCCATAGAAAGCATAGATCTGAGGCAAGCTGCTGAGCAGAGACATCAGAGGAGTGGAGGTCCTATTCGATCAGGTCTCCAAAGGAGAGAAGGTAGTGGTTCTCAAGAGAGACAAGGGCCATATGCCAGACAATTGCAGACAGTGGCACCAGCACCAGTAGCTACCACACAAGTGGTCGGAACGGGCCAGCAACAACAAGGCTTAGTTTGCTTCAGATGCGGAGGACCGCATCATGTTAGAAATTGTAGGGAGGGATCTAGTTGTTTCAAATGTGGGAAACCAGGTCATTATGCTCGTGATTGTAGATAGAGAGGTATGCAGCAGCCGATAGCTGGGGATAGAGAAGCTGGAGGTTATAGAGGGGGAACTGGGAGAGGAGTTCCAGCAACAGGTCAGCAAATGGCTAGACCTCAAGCTGCTGGGAGAGTATTTACCATAAGGGGAGCTGAATCCTCTCACCTTGCAGAACTCATAGAAGGTATGTGTAATTTGGATATAATATGCAATAATGGAATATACTCAAAGGAACTAAGTACATTGTGGGAGTTAGATGCTGAAATAGGATTTTCTAGTTAATTAGTATTAAGAAAGAAAATGACTAAGTTTTAATTATGTCCTTCAAGGGTGATAGATTAAGTTGAAAAGTTAAGGGCAATGAACAGAATGTAGGGATGGATAAGTTCGAGGATAACAGAATTATATAATGATGAATTCTGTTACGAAGTTACCGCTGTCACTTAAGGGAAGACATCGATGAGAAATACGATGTAGGACCTTTAGATTAAGATACGAATGCAAGATTCTACCCAGATTTAAGTCAAGAAATTCCGAGGACGGAATTTTTTTCCAAGAGGGGTAGTAATGTAACAGCCTGATTTTTAATTATGCTGTTTAAACCAGTTAAAATATAATTAATTATATTTTAATCTGAGAGTTAGAAAGTGATTTTTAATAAAATAAAATCATATTCATAGTCTCTCTTGAAATTGAAAATCAACTTTTAAATTTCTGTTTTAAGTCTTTTGGTGACTTAATCCTTATTTAACAAGCAATGACCAATGTCATGCCCTCAGCCAATCACAATCATCAAATCAAATTCCAAACATATACTCAACATTATTTCTAAAGAACATCAACATATATATATCCAACAATTTCCAAAAACATCAACACATATATTAAACATTTCTAAAGAACATCAACACATATATATTCAACAATTTCCAAGCAACCTCAACACACACATTAACCCAAACATATAACCAAATCATACAAACAGGGTACATGACTAGCCAATTAGCTTCTCAGGCAAACTCCCTTTACCTTTGGAGACCATAAAGATTCTCTCTTTGGTTTCTCAACCGTCAGCTTCCTTCTGAGTGGAGCTGCACAAAGCCAAACTCCAACTAATAACCCGATTGGACTTTCCAGTTTTCTCTAAACAACTTCTATCAACTCCCGAAAAATGTAAAACATATTTCCCCAAACAAACACAACCCCGACAACATCCTGGAGATGGAGTCAAAACATTTTCAACCATTAGACAAATATAACATTCAATCATTCTTCATCAAACACTTACTCTAAGTTGATTTTAAACACTTGATTTCACAAAAACATAACCAATTTCAAGTAAAATTGGATTGGGACTCTAGGGTTCATAAATCAATTTGGGGAAAACTCATTCTAACTAAAGAATAACGAAATTAGTTTAGGAAAACACTAATCCACAGTCCCAATTGCATAAAAATAGTGTTAATTTCACATTTTGAAACTGAATCAAAATCTTAGGGTCAGGGTTTTGTAAATCAATTTGAGGCTTTTTGAATCTAGAAGAAATTAGGGGTAAGCACTTACCCAAGGAAGAAGAAGAAGTTGTGGTGGTACTGTGGTGGCTGACGCGACGGTGGTCGTGGCTGACAGTGGTGGTTCGTGCGGGTTCTGTTCCAACAAGGGAGAGATAGAGTAAGACCAAGGAAAAGAAGAAGGAAGAGCTTAAGATGACTCACATGGTGGAAACCACCATGGAAGGCGGCGGAGCGCGATGCTTACCGCGGTGGTGCGACGGCGGTTCGACGACCGGACGCGAGCTTCGCCCTCACGTCGATGAGCGGTGGTCGACAGCTGCTGCAGGGTGGTGGCGCGCGACACTGCTTCTAGAGGGAGAATTGGGGGGGGGGGGGGGGTGGGGATATGTCGCGCACGGTACAGGAAAGGGAGGGGATTTTGGGGTTTTCTTTTATTTATTTTTCATGTACTTAATAGGTAGGTACAAAATGAGTGGTTGAGATCGAGTCTAGAAAAATAAATGATATGGGTCCTTGGATCTAAAAATAATAAGTGACAAATATATACTTTCAAAATTGGAAATAAAGTAGAGATTGATAGTTGAATTGATCAATTAAGAAAATCCACGGTCCAACATTTAATCTCTGATTAATGTCAAACCAATTTATTTTCAAATCTAAAAATAAATAGCGTGAAATATGAAAATAATTTTCTTTCAATCATATCATTTAAAATATTTTTCTAAACAAATACTAATATTCACAATAACATAACATTATTGTCTAGTAAATGTACTTATACTGGAATAGGGTAGTGCTGACGCACTTAATAAAATAATTTTAAAATGAGTAATTAAAATTACTCAAAGTAACCCCTTAAAATAAACAAAGTTAAACATCCATAAAATTAATCTTTCCAATTAAAATAATATAAACATATATATTTACTGTTATTGAAGAACAGTAAAAACCGGCGTTTTACAATTTGCCTAGGTACGTCAATTGCATGTATACTGCTAACCTACTATACACATGATTGCTTAAATGATTTAAAGTATATGCCCAATTATTCTAATAATTATTGATAATTGATTGTAACTTTAAGAAACAAATCTTAAATGGATTTGTCAGCAAATAAAAAGAATGATGATTCTTACCCCAAAAAAAATATAATAATAATAAATAAAGAAAGAATGAATGATGATTGAGTTTTCAACGTGAAAATAGAGATGCTCTAATAGTGGCTGATTTGCGAGCGTCTTAATTCTTAGTTGGAGACAATAAATTTAAATTGGTTCATAAAATAAAATAAAAAAATATATTTTGCATTTAATTGATAAAATAAAATTAAAAAATAAAAATAAAATTTTCAGCTTCTTAATTTAAAATAATTAATACATTTAATTGATAAAATAAAATTATAAATAGCTTTAGAGTTGAGTGAATAGTGATGCCCAATTATTCTAAAATATTGATAATTGATTGTAATTTTAATAAAAAATTTCTTAATTAATTTGCCAGAAAATAAAAAGAATGATGATTGATTTTTCAAAAGGAAAATAGAGATCTCTAATAATGGCTGATTTTTCAACGTCTTAATTCTTTGGAGATCTTTGGAGATCGAGAAATAGAAAATTGATTATAAATAAATATTAATTAATAAAATATTATATAGTAATTATAATCAGTGAATAGAAGATCAATAAATCAGATAATGATATTAAAATGCAATCAAAGATAATAAAAATAAATTCAAAACATTAATAGAAATGTTAATTATAATAGATAGTAATAAAGGAGGCATTTAAAATACTTCAATTTGAAAACAAATTATTCGACAGAATACATCTATAAATACTCATATGCTTATGCTTATATGTTTACAAGCAAGCCAACAAACCAAACCAAGATTATTTCTAACACGAAGTTTGAATATTGCCGTTTCTCTTCGTTTCTTCTTTATTTCCTTCAATATGAACTTCATGAAGAGCATCAAGATCTTTGTAACCCTCGTGCTTCTGTTCCTCACTGCAGGTAAAGAGATGAGGACTAATTAGTCTTTAGATTCTCTATTTATTTATTAAATTGGGCATAAAGTGCTGAAGAATGAAAGAAAGAATAGGGATTTTTTTTTCCCTAACATTTTTGTATAATATGTGCAGCCTAGCTATACGTATACTTGCAGGAAAATGACTGAAACTTTTTGAATGTGCAGGTAGCGAGGTACATGCAGGCAGTGTCATTGTCTGCCACACTGAATTACCCGATGCTTCGTGCACAGTTCAAGATTGTGATAAAAAGTGTTATGATACTTTCAATGAGCGGAGTAGTAAATTTCAGGGGAAAACAAAAGGAGATTGCAGCGCCGATAAGAAACATTGTGAATGTTCATGGGTTTGTGGCATTGAATGATTAAGGAATAAGGATATATGATTTGTTTGTTTACCATATAAATGCTCCAATAATTTGAGATGTAATCCCACTCCTTAATTATAATAATATATCTCTTTTTTATAGCCTTTTTCTAAAGAGTCAGTAGACACTACAAATTGGCTTGGAATGATAAATAATTTTCACCCGCAATTATAATATATATATATATATATATATATATATATATATATATATATATATATATATAATTTTAGGAGTTGTAATTTCAAAAGTTAAATTTCAATATATGTATTTAAGTTCATTGTATCACAAACTTGCTCCATTAATGAGTAATTCCGATCCAACTAGGACTTATGAAATACTAGAATTTGATCCCGTGCCCGGCACGGGGATATAAGTTTGTTTAATTTGTATCCTGAAAATAAAAAAATGATAAATTGACAAATATAAATAATTACTAATAAAAATGTTGTTCATAATCATTTATAAATGTTCAATCTAAAAAACTTAAGACTACATCGTCGATATCACAAAGTTTCCACCCTCTTTAATAATAGAGATTTGTCAATGAACTTAGTAATCACACATATCATAATTTCTTCATTTTTTTAAGACATTTGGTTCCCCCACCACCTTTTATCTATCATATTTTCTTCATTGGCTCCCCCTTTATGCATGATATATTTTAAAACGTGTCTCATTTTTAAAGCTGCACTTAATAGCATACCCAAGTTTCCATCACCTTTAATAATATCAAATTGTGAATGATCTTAGTAATCATATATTTTTATAAACATTTGTATCACCCAACCCTTTATCTATCATATATATTTTTTTTTAAAATATGTCATTTCTTTTTATTTATTTAAATATGTCTCATTTCTAAATCTGCACATAGTAACATCACCCAAGTTTCCACCCCTTTAATGTCTTCATTGAATATTTTGATTTTCAAAAATTCATTTAAGAAGATTGTTGTAAAATGATTGAACCTCAACCTTTTTATCCTAACTGTTAAAAATCTGTTTGATTTATTTCATCACTTAATGATTTCTAAATCAAGATTTGTATCATTTCCAATGTATCGGAACAATGTTCTATTCATTATCTCGATCTTTATACCTTTCATTTGATGCCTTCATTGAATATTTTCTCTTTTGAAAATTTATTTAAGATTGTTATAAAATAATGGAACCTGGACCTATTTTTTCTTGTCTCTTGAAAATCTGTTTGATTTATTTCACCTCATTTCCTATGCTAATTAACCATTTTTAGAAAGTATATTTATCAATAATATTATAATTTTTCTTCTCTCATGAAAATTCATTCATTGATTTATTTATCCTCTTTTCCAAGGCAAGTTAACCATTTTTATAAAATGCATATGTCAATGATATTATTTTTTTTATTAAAAAAATTATTTATCTAACATAAATTTTTTTTTTTGTTCTCACTAAAAAATCCATTTGATTTGTGTCTCCACTTTTCACGTGCAACTTAAGTATATATCGAAAATATATATTTATCCATGATATACTTATTTGTTTCTCCTCTTTTTCCTATACATTATATTTTATATTCTTATATTACATTACTATTCTATGAAAGAAACAATTGATTCAATTATTATAATACCTTGAATACGGCTGAAAATCCATATTCTCACTTTTGTTTAGTACTTGAAAACTTTTCAGTGGCTTAAGCAATGATAGGCAAGCCAAATGTTGGCATATCAATGTCTTCATTCCCCAATATTTTTTTCGATAAGTAGATCAAGTATTAAATAAAACGATCCAACTTTATTAGCATCAAAGTGGTTACTCTCCCGGTTTCTAGTAAGGGTTGGAAAACAGACACTCTATCATGTGCACAAAGCTAGATAACCAAAAATAGATTACATGAAAAGTCCAAACATAAAACATTTATAGACACCCATAACCTCCCACTATATTAGGGATGTAACACCCTGCAGAAAAAAGTTCTCCAGTATCTATTAGTTCTTAAATCTTCACCAATAGAGTATTACATGTCAAAATTTCATCAGAAATAAATTATTTAAAAGCACAAAATAAACTCCTATTAACACCTGGAATAGCTAAAAGTATCTGAACTTTCGTATAGCAAGAGGCAGCCAGGGTAATATAATTTGTGCACATCATTCATCTTCCAATTTAGTAAGCACTTGTTGTCACCCTTTATTCATCACAACTTCATTATATATGGCAACATTTTGCTATAACAACAGCTTCTCCTTATTTGCTAGAATAGTTGCTCCTTTCTTACATGGTGTGCAAAACACTATATGACACCACTTTCAAATAAAAGAACTGATAATTCCATATCATCACCAATCATATGTGCAAACAATATAAATATTAAATATACATTATAAATTGTTCCATAGATTTAGTTTCAACTTTTGGCTCCTTGAATCACTCCAAGGACCAAGATGGAGAAGTTTTCAAAGACTAATGAACACACAAAAAAAAAAAATCAAACCAAAAAAAATCTCATTGCATCCATAAAGCCATCACTTTATATGCTATCAAATAACCTTAAATACCATCTCTATATGGATAATTAATTAAATGTATTAATTGTATACAATACAATAGGAACAGAGGACTAAAGAATAGTATGGAAGATACATAGAGCTTAAATATTTATTAGTTTTCAAGCTTTGGTCCAAACTGTTACAAAAAAATATGAAATAGTTACTTGATGTTTTGAGTTCATAGACAGCAATAAAATAGTCAGGAACTATATCTCAACATAATAGTCACCAATCTATCAAATTGCAAGATATCAAAATACTTATGGGTTGAGAATTGGCCAAGAGGTGGCATGAAAAAATTACACTACCTGCTAGTAGATCTGCTACAATTTACTAATATGGATACCAAACTATGAAATGATGGATGTCCCAACTATTTTGGCAATTTTCTGTATATAACAGTGGAGTGAGATTCTTCAAGTTTGCTTTAGATTGTCAAGTAGATTGATGTCATGTTGAAGAACGTTGACCCAACTGTACCAAGTACCAACCCAATCCAGCTTCAAGTCTTTCAAGATCAAACATATTATTTTGCCTCTCTTTAGTAATATTTGCATCTGCAACACCAATAATTTTTTGTAACATGAACTGAAAGTGAGCCTTTTGTCCAACTTTCCTTTCAAAATAAAATAAGCTCTATCCAGTTTATGCTTTAATTGAAGCTCAAGGAGAAAATTATGTATTTGTAGCAGAGACAGATGAAGAGTTCTAAGATTACCAATTTCCAATTTATTGGCTTGAGTAGTGAAAACATATAGCTAGAGGCGTCGAGCAAGATGTATACCTTGCTGCAAAAGGAAAAATTTTGGTTGTTAATAGCATGAAGAAAATAAAAATCAACCAGCATAAGTATATAATTACAGATAAATAAATTTGTTCCTCCATAAGCATCTAGGTACATTTAATATGGTTAAAAATCAATTTATTTCAAGAAACTAAGTAAGCAAGCATCCATAATTTGCAATACTAATAGTTAATAAGAAGGAATAAGAGTTAAAAAGGAATCAACATCAAAGGTATTCCATATGCTTGGGGTTCTTCCATCTTCTGTAGCAACTACTTCCACCTGTTCATAAAGATCTTTTAAACAAAAATAAGCTGATTCATTTCTAATCCATCCACTGAAGTAGAAGGAGGCGATCCTGATACCACAACTACAATAAGAAGAAAAAGGGTCAACAACATTCTCTTTTCAGGTAAAAGTAATACAAAAATGAAAAATTGCAAAATAAAACAAAAAGAGAGGAAAAACCTACTCCATGAAGCATTGGGAGTGGCTAAATATGTCTCAATGAACCAACCAAGGAGAGTTCAGACGTCAATCTTCTTCTACCTTAATACCGAAAATTTAAAAGCAAACATAATGTTTGTATATACTTCCTTGGCTAATAACTAAATACAATGTCCACTTGGCCAATAAACTAAATACCTGTTAAACTAATAGCAATAGTTTCCGATAAATATACAACTAAACCATCTAAATTGGTAGGAAAGTTGGAAAGATTTGGGTTTACCTTCTAAATCAAAATTATTCCAAAGATCTAAGCTCTTAGAGTTGCCATAGCTTTCTTCCAGCTGCAATAGCTAGTCCATGGTTTATTGATTTATAGTCATAAGAAACTGCATATAGAGGACAAATAATCTTACACCATCTACCTGCAACATATTATTTGAAAAATGACAACTATTTTTAAATGCCTTGAGGTTGACATTGTGTAACAAAATGTATTTGATTTTTACAAACACATGACATGAGATTAAGATGAAACGGACAATGACAGCAAAGAGAACTTACTAAACATATATAGCGTGTACAGCCACCAATATCTGATTCTCATAATTTTGACTTTTGCCACTAATCAAAGTCAGCCTAAGAATAAAAATTTATAGTTACTCTATTAAATGTTGGTGAATAGGTAACACAACATCACAGGAACTTGAGTGGCAAAAGATCAGGGATTAAGTTAAAGCAAGAAACAATTAGCAAGATTCACAAATAAATGTCAAGTTTTTTCAAAAATAAGTTGGATACATAATACCTTTAATCTACATACCTTAAATAAATTGCACGGAGAAAAGAAGAGCTTAAAGAGCAAGCCATAAATGTGTGTTTCATATGCATCATCTTGTAATGCATTATTGGTTACATTTAATCAACCAAAGACAAAAATTTAGAAGAAACACAAAGGTTAGAATTCAAAACTTCTTCAAAGATTGAGAAACAAAAGAATAACAAAAATAGATTAAAATAGAAGAATCACAACTGGAAAGAAGGAATCATACCTTCACAACTGGAAAGAAGGATCATACCTTCGCAAGTACCTACTGAAATACTGCAAGATTCATCTTCATAGGATGAAGAAAATAAAATTTTTAAGAAAAGCAAAACATACATATTGAAAGCAAATAATTACATGTACCATTTGACTGAATCATAAAAGAAAATGAAGAGAAAAGTAAAGTGATTGAGGACAAACATCAATAACAATATTTTGCGCTTCTCACAAAACTTGTCAGCAAGGTTACCGAGCACAGATGCCGGAACCACCGAGAGAGCCTCGGTCATGGAAACAACCACCACCGAGAAACGATGCCGACAGCCATAATAGCAAAACAGAGGGCTTTTTCTATCGCCGGCAAGCTCCAAAAGCTTAAAATTCGTTGAAATGTTGAATGGGAGAGGAAAAGATAAGAGAGGAGAGAGAGAGGGAGAAAGATGAGATTGAAATGGGGTTTTTGAAATTATGTTTAATGCAGAGAGAGAGATACGGGAGAAAGATTGGATGGAAATGGTGTTTTTACAATGCATTTTCCAATTTCCAAGCATATTAGTTGTATTGTAATTATTGTTACATTTGAATTTCAAAATGTGGTTGGCAATTTTCAATATAAGTGGACGGCACCCTTCCAAATTCTAACCATTAACATACAGAGAATGAAAATTTTTGGGAAGCTAAACTGCTAGCTGTATTGGAAGTCGGAACTCATTTAAATAGAAATATTAATTATTAGTAGATGAATATTTATGTTTTTAATATTCTAAATTTCGAATTCAAATTAACAAAAATTTTCATTCAAAAAGTTTCTAAAAAAAGAAAGTTTAGCAGAAGCTTCTTGTAGAAGGGATCTCTATAAGGTTGACACTTGGCAGACTTTCCTATCAATGGGGCTAGATATATTGAATATATAGATTACCTCCAGACTCAATTATAAGCAAAAATAACTAATTTTACACTTATTAAGGAAGTTAGTTAATTTAGTTTTGTAAAAAAAATAAGTTATAAGTACTAAACTATCCTTTAATTATCTCGGGAATATGCAATATTCTTGTAAAAGTAAAGAGAGAATTGATTTGATTGATTAATTTTCGTGATTTTTGGAATATTTGGAAAAATATAGTTTTTTTTGTTATAATTGAGTCCAGAAGGAGTATTGAATAACAGCAGCAACACGCTTATTATGATCAAGATGTCACTGTATTAGTATTCTAAATTAAGAAGAAATAAATTTAGAAAACCACAAACTTAATTAATTTGGGAATTAAATTTTGAAAATAATAATTTCAAAAAGTTTTTTTAGTCAAATTTCAAAATGTTAAAGTTTTAATATATGTATTTAAGTTGATTGTATAAAAAACTTCCTTAATTACTGAATAATTTCAATCCAACTACGACTTGTGAAATCTTGAATTACTGTAGGAACCGCGCTTGTTACGATCAAGACGTCAACGTGTTAGTATTCGTAATTAGGAAGTAATAATTTAGAAAACCACAAACTTATTAATTAATTTAGGAAAATTTTGGAAAATTATTTTCAAAAAGCCCTTCTTCAAAAACAAAACCAAAATAAGAGGGACAAAAGAAATTAGTTTCAGACAAACTTCCGTTCATATTCAAGGTTTGAGAATTATATGACTCAATTTCATTTTTCAAATTTGTGATAATATATTTAATTTTATAAATAGATAAAATTTCAAATTAAAAAACTGTCATTTTAATTCATTTTTACATGTTAATTGACTCTTATGTGAGATAATAATAATAATAATAATATATACAAAGTAGAATAAATGTAAGAATCTGTTTTCCATGTTTTGATCTCTCAGCATGTACATCAATCTATGTCAGTTTTTTTCCTATGTGTCATCCATACCATGAAACATGTGAGGGATGATGGGATGGCATTAGAAAATCAAATGAAAAAGCAAATCAGTTATATAAGAAAAAAATTCAATGCATAAATTTCAAATTCAAATTTTAAATTGAAAAAATCAAATAAATGCAAAATCAGATATTAAAGCAAATCAAAAGAGGGTCTGAAATTTCAAATGACAACAAATTGAAAGCAAATAAATCAAATCAAATGAATAACCTAAGGAAACAATCGTTCACCAAAAAAAAAAAAAACAAAAGGAAATAATTGAAATGCATTAAAACACGCATAAAATTATCCTTTTACTTCAAATTTAGTATTTAAATTTAATTATTTGTTGGAGTTGGTATCTAAATTTATAAACTAATTTTAATTTTTTATTAACTATTTTTATTAATTTTTTAAGTTAATTATTAAGTAAAAATCATTAAATGCGTTGATACATTAAATATATTTACATTTTAAATTAATTTTTTTATTCAATATTATATAAAATGTTAAGAATATATTTATCAATAATCTATTATATATATATATATATAATATATTCATCATTGTGCACGTGCCACCTAATGACAAACTCTCATAGGCAAAAGGACACATGCCAGCTTCTGAAGAATCTGCAATCAGCCTACCATTTTTTAGGGCGAAATTAATTTTGGGTTGTTTATTGCATTTATAGAATTTATGGAATATTTTAATTATCTGATGGGAATAACCAATGTAATATATATGAAACAAGCAATGAACATGTATGCTTAAGGAAATGTGGAATATTTGTAACACTCCGTTTTCTCGTCTCTTGACCGGTAATTATATTTTATATTATTACCGAGGATCCAGAAAATGATTTTGAGAAAAACAAAATCATAGTTGGGACCTATCATATCGTGGGAAGTTACGGTGAAATTTTGGGTTTAAAACTCAGACGGAAACCGGTTTGCATCAGAATATCCCTCGGCCTTCCATGGCCACAACTCCTACATGTTATCAATGATTGAGTTCAATGACTTTAACATCCTTTGTTGGAATATTAGAGGAGCCATGAATATGGCTGGTAGACGTCATGTGAGAGACCTAATGAAGAGGTATAAACCATCTCTGGTTATAATGATAGAAACCCACTGGCCTTTCAAAAAAGCTGAGCCCTTTTGGCACAAGCCAGGTTATGAAGCAGTGGCTGTCCATGAAGCCCAAGGACATGCAGGCGGTATCTGGGTAATGGCTGAGAAGAATAGAAATTTTTCTGTTTCAGTGATTGACTCTTTCCACCAAGTCATTACGGTTACAATTAGCAAAGGTCAGAAGAGTTGGTGTTGTTCTGCTGTGTATGGTAGCCCCACACCGGTTGTGAGAGAAAACCTATGGAACTGTTTGAACCTTATTAGAACCAAAGTCAACAACCCCTGGCTTCTGATTGGTGATTTTAACGAAGTGATGCATCCCTCTGAGGTCCGTGGTGGCCAGTTTCATGGAAATAGAGCTTTGAAATTTGCGCAAGTCCTGGATCAGTGTAACCTGATTGACCTCGGTGCCAAGGGCCATCAGTTTACTTGGTATAGGAAGAATGAGGGTTCACCTAGTCTAAGTAAGAGGCTGGACCGTGCTTTGGGAGACTGCGAGTGGAGAATTAAGTTCTCAGATGCATTTGTTGAAAATATGTTCAAACACACCTCGGATCATTGCCCCTTATTGTTACGTTGCACGAGTGAAGCCCCAGCGAAAAATGCTCGTCCCTTTAGATGTCAAGCAGCCTGGCTTACCCATAATGACTTTCCTTCTCTACTCAAAACAGCATGGATGAAAGGTGATCACAGAATCTCACAAAGCTTGGAGTGGGTTAAAAAAGACGCCCTAGATTTCAACACTACAACTTTCGGGAACATTTTCAGAAACAAAGAACATTGGAGGCAAGAATTAGTGGCATACAGAGGACTCTCGAAAGAACAGATATCCTAAGGCTCACGGTTCTGGAAAAAGATCTCCAAAAAGAATACCAGGAAATTCTAAAACAAGAGGAGCTATATTGGTATCAGAAGTCCCGTGAGAAATAGGTGAAGTTTGGGGACCGAAACACCAAATTCTTCCACACACAAACTATAGTCAGAAGGCGTAGAAATAAAATTCCTGGAGCACTGATCCCACCATCATGAAAGATGAAGCCTTGAAGTTCTATAAAGACTTGTTCTCATCTCCTATATCCATCAATCCAGTGGATCTCCACTCTCCCACTCGTACCTTGCCTTCATAAAAATGGGATTAGTTCTCTTACAGCTCCTGTGTGCAAGGAAGAGGTTTGGAAAGCTGTGTTTAGCATGAAGTCTTACAAGGCCCCGGGACCGGATGGGTTCCAACCCCTCTTCTTTAAACACTTCTGGGACACTGTTGTGAAGACATATGGAAGTTAGTTAATGAAGCAGTGATGAGGGGTTACTCAGATGAAAATATTGCTGAGATTCTTATCCTTATTCCCAAAGTGGATCACCCGAGAGCTTTCAAGGAATTTCGGCCCATAAGCCTGTGAATGTTGCATACAAAGTCATCACCAAGGTCCTAGTCCAGCGCATCCGTCCCTACCTTGATGAACTCATTGGCCCTTTACAGAGTAGCTTCATTCCGGGCAGGAGCACTACAGATAATGTGATTTTAGCTCAAGAGGTTATACATTTTATGCACCATTCCAAATCCAAATCCGATATGATTGCTTATAAGACAGACCTGGAGAAGGCCTATGACCGTGTTAGTTGGACTTTCCTTGAGGAGACTTTGAGGGATTTTGGCTTTCCAGAAATGACTATTAATCTGATCATGTGGTGTGTTAAGGCTGCTAACCTCTCCTTACTTTGGAATAATGAAAAACTTGAAAGCTTTACGCCTTCTCGCGGTCTTAGACAAGGAGATCCGTTATCATCGTACCTTTTTGTTCTATGCATGGAAAGACTAGCCCTAAGCATCCAGGATAAGGTGGATAATGTAACATCCCAAAAATTGACTACTAGTTAATTTGATAGGAATTAAATTATTAGAATTATTATATTTCAATTTTGAAGTGCTTAAAATCTCGTAAGTAGCTCAAAAAAGTTTAAATAGATAGTTTGAGTGTTTTAGGCCCAATTTCGCATAATAGACTTCCTATGACTTGATACCTAACTTCAGATGGATATTTCGTAACCAAAGAGAACTTTTTTGAATTCGAGGTCTTCATAAGAAATGTAGCTCTATCTTTTAGCTTTCCATAGACACCAAATTCGTCCAAATTGGATTCTTGTAGCTAAAGTTATGACCAAATTCGTACACACTATTCATGTTTCAGCATCAGAACCGTTTTTAAAACTTCTATCCCAGTTTTGATCATCTAAACATCCGTTTCAGGTTTTGTGGTCTTCATAAAAGTTGTAGATAATTCTTTTATAACTCAAGATATACACGAAATACAGCACCATATGCACAGTAAGCGGGCTTAGCGCGTTTTTACACGTTTTGGGCTATTGGGGGACTCTATAAATAGAATCTTAACACTCTTAGGGTGCGTTTTTGAACCCTAATTACACCTAGAAACTCAGAAACGGCTAAGAAGAGAAGGAATTCAAGGATTAAGAAGAGAGTTGTGGAAGAGGGAATCTAGGAAGAGGAAGATGAGGAGAACTCTTGGCAAACGTTAGGATTCGTCGTAGGAAACGCTTAGAGCTATTTGGAGGTCTTCAAGAGGTGAGTAAAAACAACTTTTTCTCAACCTTCCATGGTGCAAATGATTTGGGGAAACTGAGTTTTTAATTTAAATTATGATTTTGGAGAGTTTTGAATGCAAGAACCAATAGTTGATCAAATCCTATTTTCTAAATTGGGGGTTTTGTATAAAAACGAAATTAATATTAAATTAAGTGATTATTACTATGAGTTATGTGATTATATATGAAATTGGTACGAGTTTATGGTTGATTGATACGTCTTTATATGTTATATGACATTATATCACTGTTAGTGATACATGGAGTTTGAGAACCCATTTAGTAGTCATCTGGGATGACATATTGCATTATGCATGAGTTGGTCATTACCTTCCGGGAAGGGATGACGGTATACATTCTATTCCGGGAATAGGATGAGAGATATCACCATCTGGGATGGGATATCAAATCATTGAAAATATCTACATCTGGGATGGGATATCAACTTATTAAAATATTCACATCTGGGATGGAATATTAGATACCTCCATCTGGGATGGGGAAGGCAGTGGGATGCCATTGCATGGATATGAGCTCATAGACCTTAGTGGATCTGGGATTCACACCGGTTCTGGGAACCAAAGAGTCAAGTCAAGTGATTCTGGGAATCACCGAGTCGTGTTCATGGAGTTGTATTGCATATAGTATGCATGATTGATATGATTAAAAGCTTGAGATGTGAATGTTTTGACTGCTGAGTTATCCTTTTAATTATATGTGATTTGGAACAATTTTTGCTTATTTTAAAGGGGTTATTATGTATATAATTTTGCGGGTACCATGGTTGATTTTCCGGTTACCGCGCCGGCTGAGAACAACACTATTTTGCGAACCTTTTTATTAAATTGTTTTTATTCACTGAGATTATAAATCTCATTAAAAGTGTTTGTTTTCAGAGCACGATGACATCGTCAGTGAGATCAAGGAGACTTGAAGACTTAATACTTGAGTTTAGCTATTTATTATATTTGGTTAGTACTATGTTCAATAAGGAGCCTTTTGTGGCTGAAACTATATTGTTTTATTTTATGGTTTGGTTATTATTAGTAGACGCCCGGGTTTTGAGACAATTAAAATTATTTATGTAAGGATTATCTTACCAATGTTTATTTTTAAATTATTGAGGTATTTTCTGACATATATAATTTGTGAAAATTTTATTGGAGTATTTATGCCTTATTGAATGTTTTAAAGGATTTTATTACATTTTTTTGTTGGGTCACTAATGTAACGAAGGGCGTTACATAAATGGTATCAGAGCGGTACCTCTCCCAGTACGGTGTGGTTCGGGGACGAACCAAGCGGAAGCTGGTGGGCATGTAACACCCGGGTGCCGACGAGGGCGGGGAGTGGTCGCGGGTGCAAGAAGGCACGTTACAAGGAGCGGCTCCTGGCAGGCTTCTAGGCGGAGGGACACATGAATGAACCGACTACACACCCGAATGAGAGGGATCCTGAGACTGTGTAGGTATGGGACTATACAGTTGAGGATGGCTTATATGAATTGATTGGTACTACCTATACCAACAAGATGCATCTTCTTTTCGGGGTTCCATCACTTAAGAACTCCACAGTTAAGCGTGCTTGACTTGGAGCAATTCTGGGATGGGTGACCTCCTGGGAAGTTTTCTCAGGAAGTGTGTGAGTGAGGACAAAGCACGTTGAAAAGACCCGTGTTGGTCTGTGGGGACATTCCGTCAATCCATAGAGCAGCCAGGGATGTTACAAATGGTATCAGAGCAGTTCGATTCTAAATCGGACTGTGGTATGGGGCTTTTTCTAAGATTAAGACATGGGCGCATAGGACTGCTGTTAGAGTTATAAAAACTGCATGCTATTCTTTTGGATGTTGGGCTTGGCCAAACCCAATATTTGATTGATGGTGTACAGATTTATGGCGACTAAAGGCAGGTGTGGTTTTTATTATAGACAAAAAGATTTTAAATTTGGTTTGTGTGAGAAACTTTGGAGTTGACTGTGCTTGAATGTTTGTTTGTTGTTGTTGTTGTTTTTGTTGTTGTTGTTCTTGCAAAGGATAACCAATTGCTCCACTTTCTATTTAAATTGTTCTCTACTTATAAGACTTGTCATATGTTGTTGATTTTGATTAATTATTGATTGTGATTGAAAACTTAATTGTTTATTATTCTGAAAATTTATTTGTTGTCCATAAATCATGTCTCTCTAATACATGTAAATCAAAATGGGATTAGTATAATTTTCTATTTAGCAAACAAGTTAACTTCATATGTATGTGAGATATTGTGTACATTTGTTTTATTAATAAATGCGTAATAAATTCTTCTGTGCTTGATTGTAACTTACTACACTTGTCTTGAGTGTTTAGTTGAAGGGCACGAGGATATTTGATCTTATTGCTGGTTAATAGAGGATTGATATTTTGACAGTAGGACCTCTAGAGCTTAGTGGACTTAAGGGACAATTAGATGAGCATAGAATATGAACAACATGTGTTTCTTGTTGCTTTAGGCTTTGAATTGGACGAGTTAAAATTGATGATAAATTCTTTTGAGACTGTTTAAGAGAGGGTAAATTTGTATCAAGAGTTTCAATCTTTGGGTTAAGAGAATTATACACTATCTGCTGGCAGTCTAGCGTTGTTAAGAATATGACCATTGTTCTTGTTCCTAAGGAGGGGAGTCTTAGAGAAAAGACTTTAAGAGAGCAGATAATGACAGGATTATCGTATAACTAGGGGTAACTAAGATGTATCAGGTTCATAATTAACCTTTATGCTTTTGGTATTAGATCCAGTGACTAGTTAGTTATGTGTTCGTACTTGTACCTGTCTTTTTGTGCTTCTTTGACTTTTTGGTGGTGGTAACATGATATTGTGATGTGTGTTACATGTTATTCCATGACTATTTGACTTCTTGATGAGTAGCTTGACTTGTTGTGCCTTATGTTTCGTCCAATAATCATTGTTAAGTGTTTATAATCGATTATAAGTGTTTATTTATGTATGCAAAGTATGAACCTCTTGAGCTTGATGTGTGATTCTAGATTTCTATGACTGGTTGTAAGTTAGTTTTGAATATATTCTAAGTTCCTCATTAGGGAAAACATACAAACAATGAAACATTTAAAATTATAGCGTAATGGGGTGATTTTGAAGCATGCACTTTGAGAAGAAGCTCGATAACAATATCATATTTTTTGTGGTTGTGCTGAAATCGAATCTGCTTGAACTTTTAAAATAAAAATAAAAATAAAAATACCAACATGAGCTTTTAACATGACGCCCCTTTGGAATTGTTCATATATGTGTTGGGATCATAGATAACAAATATCAACATATTTCAATGAGTTTTGAGCTTTATAAGTCACTAATTACAATAAGTATTGCATGCTAAAATTTTATGAGCTGAGTTCAAAACTTACATGAATTTTCTATACTAATTGACAATGATTGTTTTTTTTATTAAAATAAAATATGGCTATACACTTATATGTGTAGCTGTTATGCCCATTTAATTTTGTAACAGTCTGAATTCATTTGTATTGTTAGAAAAATCAAAACTTTACATAGCAAAAAAAAACAAAAGGAAGAAAAAAAGACAATTTGTAAACTTTCTACAACTTCTTCAATTTTGATTATATATGAAAAAAAAATGTTTTTGAATTTTTTTTTGATGTATTGATATGTAGATTGGTACTCTAAAATGTTTTCGGGGCTTCCTAAAAAAATAAAAGTATAAAAAATGAGGGAAGTTCACCTTGTTTAAGCTTTATTCATGTTGTTAATATTTTTTCTTTAAAAAAAACTTGTTAAAAATGATCGCTGATCCTTGATGTGAGAAAATTTCCCTTAAATGACATCGACAATTTGTTTGCTTTCTGATTTTGAAATTTTAAATGATTTATGTAGTCGTTTGGTTTTGAATGATTGTTTTGGTATTTACATGTCATGATGACTTAATTGTTGATGCATCTAAAGAAATTCTAAGAGTTTCATTTTACTAGTTGCATTGTGTGAATAATAGTTTGTGATTCAATTTTATGAGAACTAAATCATAATTGTAATCCTTCCAATGTTACACCTTACTCATTCTGGCACCTTTTGATGTGATTGCATTGGGTTTGATTTCGAGAAAAAAAAAATTGTTACCAAAATGTGTTTTGCAATAATCCTCGAGAATGAACGTTATTTTTTTTATTGAATGATATGATTTTGATTGTGTATAAAAAAAAATGCTATTTTCTTAGAGATTGAACATCTTTAGTTAGCAAGAATATGCACAAAATATACTAGGAAATAATATTAAAAGTCAAATCAAAGGAATATGTTTGCTATATTGTGTTCACCATTACTGTATATGTAAAATTTCTCTATTTTATTGTGGTTGTACAGATTTTAAATGTTGCCCAGAATCTTATATTTCGTGTTGTAATTGAATTATTTGCATGTCATATTTTACTTATTTGACTTTTATCTGCTATCATATTTTTGACTCTTGACTTGTGCATACCTGTTTAAATCCATTATCATTATATATATGTTATCTTAGAGGTTGCGCTAGATAATTCCAGTGTGGTTTGGGCATCACGTCACCAGTCAGGTCTATTGTTTTTTTTTTTTTTTTTTTTTTAACAAGAAAATGTGTAAGCAAATTTCGAGGACGAAATTTCTTGAAGGAGGGGAGAAATGTAACATCCCAAAAATTGACTACTAGTTAATTTGATAGGAATTAAATTATTAGAATTATTATATTTCAATTTTGAAGTGCTTAAAATCTCGTAAGTAGCTCAAAAAAGTTTAAATAGATAGTTTGAGTGTTTTAGGCCCAATTTCGCATAATAGACTTCCTATGACTTGATACCTAACTTCAGATGGATATTTCGTAACCAAAGAGAACTTTTTTGAATTCGAGGTCTTCATAAGAAATGTAGCTCTATCTTTTAGCTTTCCATAGACACCAAATTCGTCCAAATTGGATTCTTGTAGCTAAAGTTATGACCAAATTCGTACACACTATTCATGTTTCAGCATCAGAACCGTTTTTAAAACTTCTATCCCAGTTTTGATCATCTAAACGTCCGTTTCAGGTTTTGTGGTCTTCATAAAAGTTGTAGATAATTCTTTTATAACTCAAGATATACACGAAATACAGCACCATATGCACAGTAAGCGGGCTTAGCGCGTTTTTACACGTTTTGGGCTATTGGGGGACTCTATAAATAGAATCTTAACACTCTTAGGGTGCGTTTTTGAACCCTAATTACACCTAGAAACTCAGAAACGGCTAAGAAGAGAAGGAATTCAAGGATTAAGAAGAGAGTTGTGGAAGAGGGAATCTAGGAAGAGGAAGATGAGGAGAACTCTTGGCAAACGTTAGGATTCGTCGTAGGAAACGCTTAGAGCTATTTGGAGGTCTTCAAGAGGTGAGTAAAAACAACTTTTTCTCAACCTTCCATGGTGCAAATGATTTGGGGAAACTGAGTTTTTAATTTAAATTATGATTTTGGAGAGTTTTGAATGCAAGAACCAATAGTTGATCAAATCCTATTTTCTAAATTGGGGGTTTTGTATAAAAAACAAAATTAATATTAAATTAAGTGATTATTACTATGAGTTATGTGATTATATATGAAATTGGTACGAGTTTATGGTTGATTGATACGTCTTTATATGTTATATGATATTATAGTGTTGTCGTGACATGTTTTATTATGTTATATGATGTGATAGTGTTGTCGTGACATGTTCTGGTATGTTATATGATGTTATCATGCTATTGTGACATGCTCTGTTGTGTTATATGATTATATGATGTTATAGTGTTGCCGTGACATGCTCTTTTACAATATATAATGTTTTAATGTTGTCGTGACATGCTCTATTATGTTATAAGATGTTACAGTGTTGTCTTGGCATGACATTATATCACTGTTAGTGATACATGGAGTTTGAGAACCCATTTAGTAGTCATCTGGGATGACATATTGCATTATGCATGAGTTGGTCATTACCTTCCGGGAAGGGATGACGGTATACATTCTATTCCGGGAATAGGATGAGAGATATCACCATCTGGGATGGGATATCAAATCATTGAAAATATCTACATCTGGGATGGGATATCAACTTATTAAAATATTCACATCTGGGATGGAATATTAGATACCTCCATCTGGGATGGGGAAGGCAGTGGGACGCCATTGCATGGATATGAGCTCATAGACCTTAGTGGATCTGGGATTCACACCGGTTCTGGGAACCAAAGAGTCAAGTCAAGTGATTCTGGGAATCACCGAGTCGTGTTCATGGAGTTGTATTGCATATAGTATGCATGATTGATATGATTAAAAGCTTGAGATGTGAATGTTTTGACTGCTGAGTTATCCTTTTAATTATATGTGATTTGGAACAATTTTTGCTTATTTTAAAGGGGTTATTATGTATATAATTTTGCGGGTACCATGGTTGATTTTCCGGTTACCGCGCCGGCTGAGAACAACACTATTTTGCGAACCTTTTTATTAAATTGTTTTTATTCACTGAGATTATAAATCTCATTAAAAGTGTTGTTTTCAGAGCACGATGACATCGTCAGTGAGATCAAGGAGACTTGAAGACTTAATACTTGAGTTTAGCTATTTATTATATTTGGTTAGTACTATGTTCAATAAGGAGCCTTTTGTGGCTGAAACTATATTGTTTTATTTTATGGTTTGGTTATTATTAGTAGACGCCCGGGTTTTGAGACAATTAAAATTATTTATGTAAGGATTATCTTACCAATGTTTATTTTTAAATTATTGAGGTATTTTCTGACATATATAATTTGTGAAAATTTTATTGGAGTATTTATGCCTTATTGAATGTTTTAAAGGAATTTATTACATTTTTTTGTTGGGTCACTAATGTAACGAAGGGCGTTACAGATAATGGTCTTTGGAAACCAATTCAAGTATCTCGGGGAGGACCAAAAATCACCCATCTCTTCTTTGCAGATGATATGATGCTTTTTTGCCAAGCCAACCACTCTCAAATTTGTCTGGTCATGAACACGATTGGTACCTTCTGTGAAGCTAGTGGCTTAAAAGTGAACATACACAAGTCTAAAGGTATGTGCTCCTCTGGTATTAACAGACAGAGACGAATGGATCTAGCGAACATGTCCAATATTAGCTTAGTGTCTGATCTTGGCTCCTACTTGGGTTTCCCTCTTATTCAAGGTAGAGCTAACAAGAAACACTATAACTATGTTGTAGAGAAAATAGAGAGAAGAATGGCTAGTTGGAAGGGCAAGCTATTGAATAAAGCAGGTAAGATTTGTTTAGCTAGATCTGTTACATCATCCATTCCTACCTACCCCATGCAAACTCATTTTCTCCCGAAAAGTGTGTGCTCCAAAATTGATTCATTAACTCGCGGGTTTATATGGGGTAAGGATGGTAATTCTAAAGGTTGGAGCCTTGTTAATTGGGATATGGTGACAGCTCCAAAAATTCACGGTGGTCTTGGTATTCGAGATACTAGAAAAAACAATTTAGCTATCCTGGGTAAATTGGTCTGGAACATTCTCACAGATGAAGACAAATTATGGGTGAAGGTTCTGAAACATAAATATATAGGGTTGCAATCCCTATGGACAGAAACCAACCATAAAAAACCTTCAGTTACGTGGAAAAGTATAACTAGGGCTGCTACGGCGCTTCAGGAGGGCTTCGAAAAGAAGATTAACTCAGGAAACTAGTCATTATGGTACGAAGACTGGACTGGTAAAGGGCTCATGTGTAACTTGGTGGACTACGTCCACATCTCTGATCTCAACATGTGTGTCAAGGATATTTGTGTGAATGGTATCTGGAAGTTGCAGAACTTAGCAACTCCTCTGAATGTTAATGTCTCAAATATCATCATGAATGTGCATGCGCCTCCTTCTCTTCATGCTGACCTTGAGGATTGCTGGGTTTGGAAGAACCAAGTGGATGGCATCTACAAACCCTCCTTGGGCTATGGTTGGCTCACTAACCAGCAGAACAACAGGGATGTGAATGATAATTAGACATGGATTTGGAAATTGGGAGCTCCTGCTAAAGTGCAATTCTTCATTTGGCTGATATGTCATAAGGGAGTCCCAACCAATGCTCTCAGATCCAACAGAGGCCTCGCGGATTCCCCTCATTGCAGGCACTGCTCTAACAGCTTAGAGGACATTATACATTGTGTTAGAGATTGTCCCCACTCGCATGAAATTTGGTCTAGACTTGGGTTCTCTCAAAATGCTAAATTCTTTACGGAGAATGATGCTAGCAAGTGGATCAAAGTGCATATCCATGGGAATAAGAGCAGTCTCTTCCTAGCTGGTTTATGGTGGGTCTGGCGCTGGAGGAATCAAACCCTAATGGGGGAGGACAGTTGGAACATTGATCTAGTTTTAAGGAAAATCATGGTTTCGCATGAAGAATTTCGCTTCTTCCTTAAACCCAACCGGAAAGATGACACTCAAAGTTTTATTTTGCACTGGACCCCCCTCCCCAGGACTCAGTAAAACTCAATGTGGATGGTAGTTATGTGCCCAACTTGAATTGCATGGGCACCGGAGATCTTATCCGTACTCACTTGGGTGATTGGAAAGTGGGTTTCTCGTCCAAAGAGGGTCCTGGTGATGCTCTTCTTGCAGAGCTTATAGCAGTCAAGAAGGGCCTCTCTCTTGCCTGGGATGAAGGCTACCGGAAGGTGTGGTGTGAATCTGACTCTCTCGATGTAGTTTGCGCCATCCAGCACTCTTGTAGTAGACACTTCCACCAATATGCAACAGTTCTTGATGACATTCATAGCCTCCTACAGAGACAGTGGTATGTGAAGCTTAATCATATTTTTCGGGAATCAAATGCTTGCGCGGACTTCTTAGCCAAGAATGGAACCTCTCTTCCACATGATTGGATGATCTGGAGACACCCCCGGCTAGCTTGGGAGCCTTGATTTTAAAATACTCTTTAGGCTTAGTTTTTATTGCTTAGCTTTTGTTATTTCTCTTCCTCACCAAAAAAAAAAAACAATGAACGTGTATGCTTAAGGAAACGTGGAATATTGACATATTAATGCAAATATTACTGATTCTGAAATAAACATGGAATATTATTCCAAATATTTTTTTGAATCAAAACATTACAAAATGCTAACAATTGAATCATATAAATTATTTCCAAAAATACCCCATGAGAAAATTTTGAAGGTAATATACATTTGAGACTCCAAACTACAGAAAATTTGTGCATGTGCCACCTAATGACAAACCCTCAAAGGCAAAACGACACGTGTTAGCTTCTGAAGAATTTGCAATCAGCCTACCATTTTTTTAGGGAGAAAGTAATGTTGGGTTGTTTATTGCATCTATCGAATTTATGGAATATTTTAATTTACTGGTAGGAATAATCAATGTAATATTTATGAAACAAGCAATGAACCTGTATGCTTAAGGAAATGTGGAATATTGACATATTAATGCAAATATTACTTATTCGGAAATAAACGTGGAATATTACTGTAAATATTTTTTTTGAATCAAAACATTACAAAATGCTAACAATTGAATCATATAAATTATTTCCAAAATTCACCGCTTGTGAAAGTTTTAAAGGTAATATACATTTGAAACTCCAAACTACATAAAATTTGTGCATGTGTGACCTAATGACAAACTCTCGAAGGCAAAAGGACACGTGTCAGCTTCTGAAGAATTTGCAATCAGCCTACCATTTTTTACGGGGGAAGAATTTTGTGTTGTGATAAAAACATGGATGGCTTGAGCGTGTAGAAAAAAGCATATTCGGATTCGATTCAAGTTCCCTTTGATCTAGTAACAAAAGCTCGCTTGAAGGATAACCAATGGGTTACTTTCCTTCAATTTGATGAAGTGCTTTGAGGCCAACGCCCAATTCACATGACAAGAAGCATTCATGGGCTGATTAATGGACTACTATTAGTGGACTGATTAGATAATAATTAAGTCCAATTTTTATCATTTTATTTTTTAATTTTCGTACTATTTTTAGGCTGAATTTTATGATGACCTTTTGTATTCTCCTAGCCTCACTAAATGTAGTAGTGCTCTAAGTCATTATAGTGGATAGTGGGAATTTATTGTCATGTTTATGCTTACTTTCTAGGTAATGTACATGTACTTATCAATGTCCTTGGTAAATGCATGGTAATGGGAATTTAATGCACTTATTGATGTATTTCGTAAATGCATGGCAGTGGGAAATTATTTCTTATTTTTCAAGGTTAGCCTATAAATAGGGAACTCATGTATTACACAAATCAGTTTTGGAATATTAATGAAATTTGAAGAGTTTTCTCTATTGTAAGAGCTTCCCTTGGGTTCTTGGGTAAAAGAACTAAATATGATCTTATCAAGGCAACTTGTGGCGATCAAACACATGACTTATCACTCACCTTCTCACCTATATCTTAAGTGTGGCATCAATATCCATTCCTTTGCGTGAAACTTCAAGGCGGTCCGGATCTAGGACATATCATTTGCTATTAGAGCTTAGGCTCCTTGAATTTTAGGTGTTATCTTCCTTTGTTCTTTTCTGTTCTATGAGGAAAAAAATACGATTTTTTTTAAGATTTCCAAATTTTATTCATCTTTGTATGCTGTAACACCCCGTTTTTCGTATAAGTCTTTAAAAGGCTTCTGTATGCTTTGTATGCTATATATGTTTGTATGATGGGTAGTTGCTAGGAATATGCCTAAGAAATGTTAATAAGGGGCTAAGTGTGATTTTTCAGTTGACAATCCTTTTCTGATGCATGAGCACGGCCGTGATCATCTATCAGTACGCACGTGATCAAGGCGAGCGCCTTCTTGGAGTTCTTAAGACGTTTGGGAGAGAATCGCTTGTCTGTGCCAATTAAAGGTAACGTAGTCTTCCCTCTTTAATCTCCTTTTTCTCTTTAGGTTAATTGGAGAATAATTGGTTAATTGTTTATGTTGGCCAAGGCTTGAGGAACTCGTCAAGCCGCTTGAGGGAATGTGTTTCGTTTGCCCACACCGTCATAGTTGGGATCTTCATACCAGGTATGGGGAGAAGGGCTAGTATGAACATGTAGGCATGGGGTAGCGTAAGATGAGGTTTAACCCATGACCCTGTTGCATGCTAATTTCTTAATTGATGTTATATGCTATATGTATGATATGATTTCATTGTATTGGCATGCCTTGAATATTGTATTGTTAATGTTGATGATGATGTTGCCATGCTAAACATGAATGTAGGTTGTTGTTGTGGTTAATCCCCATGTTAATGATGACAAGACTTTAAAGAATGTTGATGATAACGTTATAAGGATTAAGGGATAATTTCCTAATGTTCATAAGACTTGAATCATAGTAATGAGAGGAAAGGTTAATGCCTATTGGTATAGTTAAGACCCTAGGCTTGATTATGAGTGTTTTAGGGACATTAATAAAGAAACATGAATTAAAGGTTTAATTCCCAATAAATCGTAAGGCGTGGTGATAATTAAAAGGAACAAGATTAATGCTTGATGGTTTAGTAAAAGCCAATAGGATTGATCCATGAATTGCCCTAGGGAGTTTGGCAAGGGTTTATAACCCTTTCTGCCTAGACTAATACGACCATGCTCCAGTAAGCACAGTCGTGCTTAAAAGGGAGCACGCTCGTGCTCCAGTTTCAAATTCAAAAAGGTCGTGCTCAACAAACAACACGACCATGCTGAACTTTAAGTCTAGCACGCTCGTGCTTCCCCAACCAGAACAGATGTTAAGTTAAAGAATAAAAGGGGTGTTTCATCCCAATTGCTCCCAATAATGAGATAAGATACCAATCTAAATAACGATGAGTTATATAATCTTAAGAAGACTTAATGAAGATGATTACTTGACAAGCGTTAAGTTGTTAATGTTGTACCTTGGTGCTTAATGGCCAAGGAGGCCTTAATGCTTATTGGTCAAGGTGTTAAGCTCTGGTACTCATTGGCCAGAGTGTTAAATGATGTTGTACCTTAGTGCTTATTGGCCAAGAGGTCCTTGATGCTTATTGGTCAAGGTGTTGATCTGGTGCTTATTGGCCAGAGAGTTAAATCAAGATTAAAGACTAAAGATTAAGGATAATGTTAAACCTTAGAGCCCATTGGGCAAAGACATTAAACCATAATTGTTGGCCGTGGCAACCATATCCAAGAAGGGGGGTGAATTTGGTTTTAAATAAAAATGAAATCTTTTTCGATAAATCAAAAACCCTTTTTAAAGTTAAAACAGAATTCGCAGCGGATAAAAGATTTTGTCGAATTGAAGCGCTTGATAAAAATAAACGGTTTGAAACTAAAGCGCTATAAAGTAAAATACAATAAAGTAAAGAGGATAGGGAAAGAAGATGAACACCACAATATATCCTGGTTCGGCCACAGACTACCCACATGGCTTACATCCAGTGCCTTGGGCAATACCACCAAGGGTTTTCAATCAACTCTAGTTTTTAACAGGATCAACTAGAACCTTTACAAAATAGAGAACCCTTAACACAAATCTCAAGACATACTATCCCTTGTGTAAGAGCCTCAAACACTAGCTTTTAAACAGGCATAGCTAGAACCTTTACAATTCAGAGAACCCTTAACACAAATCACAGGACATACAATCCCTTGTGTAAGAGCCTCAAAAATATCCCAAGAGATATACCCTCCCTTGTTTGGTAACCAAAAATGTGGTTTGAGTCAATCCGACTCTTATCAAGATAAAGCACTCTTAATAGTGCAGATAAAAACAAATTGAAGCACAAGATAACAACACCTATATGGTATGTAGAATTCTCAAAATAATATGGTCAAGTGATAGTGTAAGAGAGTAGTATAGAAAATGATTATCAGAGTTTTAGCACAGAGAGAAAATAGTAGAGTTGTAACAAGTGATGGCTCAAAGTGATTTCCAAATTTTTGCAAAAGCTTTTTGAATCAGAGAGTAAAAATGTTCAGTTTTTCTTTCTCTCAGCTTTCGTCTATTTTTCTTTGTTCAACCATATATCCCTTTTAATAGCAATAAGAAATTTGAACGTTACAAGGCTGGGCACTTTAATTCAAATGATTTAATCTCCCAAAGAATTAATTGCCATGAAAGTAATACTATAAAACTCAGCAAATTTTTACTATTAAAGAAAATATGAACGTTGCAGAGCAAAAACATCAATGCACAAAATATGGCCGAGAGAGAGAACAAAAAGTTTAATGCGTAAGATATGGCCAAGAGAGAGAAATGTGCAAGATCTCATATGGCAATAATGTTTCAAATATTTTGCTAACAAAAATCAATTCCCATTAAATAAAACGTGTAACACTAAGGCTTAGTAAGAAATGTTATTTTCATAAAAAAATATTATGAATAAAAACTTGAGTGAAATTTTTTTTGATTGCATTAAAAATTTCAGAAATTATTTTGATAAAAAAAATTCTTTTCATCATTAAAAACTTTAAGATTTATTTTGAAAATACATTAAGACTAGTTTTGAAAATATTTTTATTTTCATCATTAAAAACCTTGAGCCAAATTTGTAGATTTTAACACATGTAATAATCCTTTTAAGCACATGTTAAACGTGTGTGTGTGAGACCAATATTAAATTGAGAACTCTACTTACCATTTACACACATCTTCTGAAACAAGCAATACAAATACTGAAATTCCCATTTTGCCCCATCTTGACTGCTTGTTTGACTTTTTGCCGCTTTTTGAACTTAAGTCCTTTTCACGGTTTTTGTAATTTGGTCCTTTAGACTTGAATTTGCATGTTGGTCCTTGGACTTGAAATTTTCCTTTTGCTCATGATCAAAACAAAAATACCTGTCAAGGCATATATCCACAAACTCCCCGTTTTTGATGATGACAAACATCTCATGAGGGAATTTCTAAAAGATATAGTTAGAGCAATAAGATATATCACAATTTCACAAGTTTTAGTTTTGCCCTACTCCCCCTTACTTTATGCAATTTGAGCAAGCAATATATATCTCATTTCATAATTTTGCTCTACTCCCCCTTAAGCATGCAATCAATAGAAGATCTGCCAATTTAATTTTCTCTACTCCTTATGCATGCATTTATTAAAATCATATATCAATTTGACTTAGCTTATCTCCCCCTTAAGCATGCATTCATGTAATTCTCCCCCTTTTGTCATTATCAAAAAGCGGGAAAAGTATTATAACCTTAATATGGCATATATCCACTAAAGTAATAATCATTTTTAAGTTTGAGATATATAGATTATGGCATGCATAAGTAGAATTATCAAAGAGATATAAAAATGAAGTACGTGTGGAAGCAAAAGTGCCAGGAAAGTTAACACAGCACAAAGGTTACTCATTTTTTTTATATTCCATATGAAGCTCTTATTTATCTCAAAATAGAGTTAATCCCAATTAAATTAACTCATAGAATCATCTCCCCTATTTGATATTTCAATTTATTTAGGCATCAAGAGATGAGACATTCATACTTTCAATAAGGGAATTTTATAGTTATAACACAGATTAAAAAAGATTCTCCCCCTTTGACAAGTATATATTCTTGTATTTTATGCTTCCCTTAAACATGTAAATATTTCTCCCCCTTTCGAAAATAATTTTTCAAAAATAACGTTTCATTTATGGGAGAAAGAATAGAAGCCACATTTAAAATCAACAAGCATTAAACAATCCATTCAATAGAATATCATAAAAGATTAGGATTGAGAAACTTGTTGAATTAAATACTGTGTGGCGCTTTCTGGGCTTCTTTGTATAATCGATTATTGTAATCGATTACAAGTCCTCTGACTTGAGTGGTTTCTCCCCATTTCACATGTAATCGATTATCTTAATCGATTTGTGGCTTACTGACTTTTGTGTAATCGATTATTGCTTCGAAAATTCCAGAACTTAACCCGATTCTTTGAGAGACAACTTGTAGCCTATTTTCACACTTCAACACACACATTAGAAGTAACAAGGTGAAAATAAATGTGCATTCACAAGCATCCATGCAATCCGTGATTGATTTAAAATATTTCCTTATTAAACACAAGCACAATAAATTTTAATTGCTTGTGGAATAGTTAAATCATTCCATAAATTGAAGTATGATTAATTTCATTTAATCATCTAAATTCCAAATTCAAAACCTTTTGAACTTAAACATAGAAAAGAATATGAATTTTGAATTTGAATTTTTGAATAATTTTGGTAATAATAAATATTCAAATAAAATATGTGCCAAACTCATTAACCACACTCACTAACAATATCTATTTAGTTATTTGTGGTATCGTAAAAAGCTTTCCATAACATCAGAAAATTTCAGTTTAATTATCTAGATTTCAAATTTAATGAGATTTTCGAAATTAAAAATTTTGATTTGAAATCTTTGACAATTTTGGCAATCAGAAATATTCAAATGAAAGATATGCCAAACTCATTTAAAAACATTCTTTATTTACCACAATCTTTAATGAATTTCCATTTATGTATTTGTGGTGTAATAAAAGATTTCCATAACTTGAAAACTTCTGATTTTAAAACAATTTTCAAATCAATTATTAATAAATATTGATTCAATCATCATAAATAATTTCTCATCATAAATTTTCGAAATTAGCCAAAGACAATTTGAACTTTGAAATTGAGATTTGAAATCTTGAAAAATTTTGGCGAGAATAAATGTTGAATTTTAGAATACGCCAATCTCTTCAATTTTCTCATTTTTAACCACAATTTCAATAGTTGTCTATTTAATTTCTTGTGGTATAATTGAAGCTTTTCCATAAGAATATTTAAATTTCAAATAATCAAATGAATTTTCGAAATAGCACCAAAAAGAAATTTCATATTTGAATTTTAAAAACTTGAATGATTTTTGGAAGGAAGAGATATCTTAATAAAAGATGTGTCAAACTCATTTGAATTCTTTCCTTCTTAACTACAATAGAAATAAATTTTATCAAACCATTTATGGTGTAATTAAGGATTTCCATAATTTTGACAATTTTAAATTTCAAATTTTATCACCATAAATTTTTCGAAAATAGCCAAACATTTGAATTTTGAATTTGAAACAAGAATCATAAAAATTTGTTGATCATTTAAATTTCCAAAAACGATTGTTAATAAATTTTACAATCAGATTTTAATTTTATGATTAATGAGGAAATAATGATTTTTCAATTTCAAAATATATCACCATAATATAAAATTTCGAAAAACACCAAAAAAAAATTGATTACTTGAATTTTGAATTTAAGACACGTATCATCAAAATATTCGTTGATCATTTGATTTTTAAAGATCAATCCTCCATCAATTTTTCAAATCAATCATCATTAATAATTTATTACCACAATCTTAATGATTTAAATTTGAAAATGTGTGGTATATTAATTCGTGATAAGAAGTAAATTTTCCAATAAAGTGCAATCATGAATTAGTTAATAATTTTTGGACCATATTTGATTTTATGATGAAGTGATGATTTTTTTGAATTTCAAAATATATTTTCATAAAATGAATTTTCGAAAATAAAAAAAATTATTTTGAATTTTGAATTTAAAATCTCAAAACTGAATTTCCTTTTTATTATGATATTCAAAAGATATTAAAGTGATATCATAATTTATTTATCATTTACATTTCAAAAATTGATCCTCAATTAATTTTTCAATCAATCAATATCAAGGATGTATTACTCCCACAATCTTATGATTTTCAAATTGAAAATATGTGGCCAATTAATTCATGACTATAAAATAGATTTTCAATAAAGTAAGTTCATGAATTAAATAATAAATCAATTTTTGAATCAGATTTTGAAAATAGTGAAGAATAATAATTTTTCAATAAGAGAAATTAATGTCAAATCAAATTTGAATTTGATATCTTGAAAATGATTATAAAATTAAGTAAGATATCATATCAAAATGAAACATTTATTAAAAAAATTAGGATTTGATTTAAAACAAAACATTTTCAAAAAAAGCCAAATTTCATATCATAATCGATTATGTGTCTACGGTTTTCTGCGAAAATTTTTAAGCTCATATGATAATCGATTATCTTAATCGATTACAGTGTTTCTGACTTTCTTCCCTGTTTTATCGAGAAAGCATAATCGATTATCCCATTTGATTTTCAAATTTTATAACAAGAGAATTTTATAACTTATTCAAATTAATATTGCCATGCTTCAAATAATAATCAATTAACATACAAGCATAAACATGGCATCCAGCACAAATTTCATAATCAAGCAATCATACAAGTATATGCATGACATTTATCACAAAGTTAATACACCAACTTGAAAAGAAATTTCACGAACAAGTAATCATATTCAAGTTGGGATTATTGCATGGAACATATCTTGATTTCATGTAAACATTTTTATCAGCATACCTCCAATTAACAAATTTCACTTTTGAACATGTATTGAAGGTAGGGAATAAAGTTACCTCTTTCCTAGAATTCACAAGATTATTCTTTATTACCCATTTTTGCTTAATCTTGGATCTAGCTCTTACATTGTCTACCTTGTTTGAATTGCTTACCAAGATAACTTTGCTTCTTTTGGTAGCAATTGCATTTTTGGATTTGCGAAGCATCGTTCTTGATGTCAATTCCTTTTCCAAGATAACTGGTTTCTCAACTTTTAACTTTTCCTGTAAATTTGAAACACTAGAGAAACCTTTTGGTACCCATTTCATTTTGGGTCCTTGTGGGTTAGTGGACATGCAATTTTTACCTTTAGGCACCCAAGCAATTTTATTTCTCATAAGATGGTTTTTCCTATAATTGCACATATGAGAAATATATCCTAACTTTCCACAATAATTACATGTTACATCCCTTTTATTTTTCATCAAACAATTTTCATATGAAGGTTGTACACATGTAGAACTTTTTAGTCCTTCAATTTCATGAAATAATTCCTCGACTTGATTATCAATAAATATGCAATTTTTATAATATGAAGAGGATTCGAATTTTATAAAATTTTCTTCACCAGGAAAAGTATATTTATTTTTCAATTTTTCCAAATCATTTTCAATTGATGAAATACTTTACAAGCATCCATGGCAATCCGTGATTGATTTATTAAAAATATTCCTTATTAAACACAAGCACAATAAATTTTAATTGCTTGTGGAATAGTTAAATCATTCCATAAATTGAAGTATGATTAATTTCATTTAAATCATCTAAAATTCACAATTTCAAAACCTTTTGAACTTAAACATAGAGAAAAGAATAGGAATTCTGAATTTGAATTTTTGAATAATTTGTGGTAATCAATAAATATTCAAAGCAAATATGTGCCAAACTCATTAACCAACACTCACTAACAATATCTATTTAGATTATTTGTGGTATCGTAAAAAGCTTTCCATAACATCAGAAAATTGTCAGTTTAGTTATCTAGATTTCAAATTTAATGAGATTTTCGAAATTAAAAATTTTGATTTGAAATCTTTGACAATTTTGGCAATCAGATAATATTCAAATGAAAGATATGCCAAAAACTCATTTAAAAAGATTCTTTATTTACCACAATCTTTAATGAATTTCCATTTATGTATTTGTGGTGTAATAAAAGATTTCCATAACTTGAAAACTTCTGATTTTAAAAACAATTTTCAAATCAATTACTAATAAATAATGATTCAATCATCATAAATAATTTCTAATCATAAATTTTCGAAATTAGCCAAAGAACAATTTGAACTTTGAAATTGAGATCTTGAAATCTTGAAAAATTTTGGCGGAGAATAAATGTTGAATTTTAGAATACGCCAATCTCTTCAATTTTCTCATTTTTAACCACAATTTCAATCGTTTGTCTATTTAATTTCTTGTGGTATAATTGAAGCTTTTCCATACAGAATATTTCAAAATTTCAGAAATAATCAAATGAATTTTCGAAATAGCACCAAAAACGAATTTCATATTTGAATTTTGAAAAACTTGAATGAGTTTTGGAAGGAAGAGATATCTTAATAAAAGATGTGTCAAACTCATTTGAATTCTTTCCTTCTTAACTACAATAGAAAATAAATTTTATCAAACCAGTTATGGTGTAATTTAAGGATTTCCATAATTTTGACAATTTTAAATTTCAAATTTTATCACCATAAATTTTTCGAAAATAGACAAACATTTGAATTTTGAATTTGAAACACGAACAATAAAAATTTGTTGATCATTTAAATTTCCAAAAAAGAATTGTTAATAAATTTTACAATCAGAGTTTTAATTTTATGATTAATGAGGAACACTGATTTTTGAATTTCAAAATATATCACCATAATATAAAATTTCGAAAAAACACACAAAAAAAAATTGATTACTTTGAATTTTGAATTTAAGACACGTATCATCAAAAATATTCGTTGATCATTTGATTTTTAAAGATCAATCCTCCATTCAAATTTTTCAAATCAATCATCATTAATAATTTATTACCACAATCTTAATGATTTAAATTTGAAAATGTGTGGTATATTAATTCGTGATAAGAAGTAAATTTTCCAATAAAGTGCAATCATGAATTAGTTAATAATTTTTGGATCATATTTGATTTTATGATGAAGTGATGATTTTTTTGAATTTCAAAATATATTTTCATAAAATGAATTTTCGAAAATAAAAAAAAATTATTTTGAATTTGAATTTAAAATCTCAAAACTGAATTTCCTTTTTATTATGATATTCAAAAGATATTAAAGTGATATCATAATTTATTTATCATTTACATTTCAAAAATTGATCCTCAATTAATTTTTCAATCAATCAATATCAAGGATGTATTACTCCCACAATCTTATGATTTTCAAATTGAAAATATGTGGCCAATTAATTCATGACTATAAAATAGATTTTCAATAAAGTAAGTTCATGAATTAAATAATAAATCAATTTTTGAATCAGATTTTGAAAATAGTGAAGAATAATAATTTTTCAATAAGAGAAATTAATGTCAAATCAAATTTGAATTTGATATCTTGAAAATGATTATAAAATTAAGTAAGATATCATATCAAAATGAAACATTTATTAAAAAAATTAGGATTTGATTTAAAACAAAAACATTTTCAAAAAAAGCCAAATTTCGTATCATAATCGATTATGTGTCTACGGTTTTTCTGCGAAAATTTTTAAGCTCATATGATAATCGATTATCTTAATCGATTACAGTGTTCTGACTTTCTTCCCTGTTTTATCGAGAAAGCATAATCGATTATCCCATTTGATTTTCAAATTTTATAACAAGAGAATTTTATAACTTATTCAAATTAATATTGCCATGCTTCAAATAATAATCAATTAACATACAAGCATAAACATGGCATCCAGCACAAATTTCATAATCAAGCAATCATACAAGTATATGCATGACATTTATCACAAAGTTAATACACCAACTTGAAAAGAAATTTCACGAACAAGTAATCATATTCAAGTTGGGATTATTGCATGGAACATATCTTGATTTCATGTAGACATTTTTATCAGCATACCTCCAATTAACAAATTTCACTTTTGAACATGTATTGAAGGTAGGGAATAAAGTTATCTCTTTCCTAGAATTCACAAGATTATTCTTTATTACCCATTTTTGCTTAATCTTGGATCTAGCTCTTACATTGTCTACCTTGTTTGAATTGCTTACCAAGATAACTTTGCTTCTTTTGGTAGCAATTGCATTTTTGGATTTGCGAAGCATCGTTCTTGATGTCAATTCCTTTTCCAAGATAACTGGTTTCTCAACTTTTAACTTTTCCTGTAAATTTGAAACACTAGAGAAACCTTTTGGTACCCATTTCATTTTGGGTCCTTGTGGGTTAGTGGACATGCAATTTTTACCTTTAGGCACCCAAGCAATTTTATTTCTCATAAGATGGTTTTTCCTATAATTGCACATATGAGAAATATATCCTAACTTTCCACAATAATTACATGTTACATCCCTTTTATTTTTCATCAAACAATTTTCATATGAAGGTTGTACACATGTAGAACTTTTTAGTCCTTCAATTTCATGAAATAATTCCTCGACTTGATTATCAATAAATATGCAATTTTTATAATATGAAGAGGATTCGAATTTTATAAAATTTTCTTCACCAGGAAAAGTATATTTATTTTTCAATTTTTCCAAATCATTTTCAATTGATGAAATACTTTTCAAGGAATTTAAATTCTTATTTTCTAAACTCAACAATTCAATCATACAAATTATTGTATGCATGTAACCATTCTTCATTTGATGATTTGAGTTCAAAAATCGTTTACCTCCAAATTCCTTTGAGTCACTTTGAGAATATTTTCTATTTTCTGCACATATGACTCTTTGCTTTTGTGACACCTTTTCTTGGCATGTTCTTGAGGATATCTTTCCTCCAATGAATTTTGCCCTTTCCTGAAACTTCTTTCACTGTCACAATTGTTAGTGACAAGGTAATTATAATCAAGCATATTTAAAATATCCTTGGCACAATCACAATTCTTAATTTTCTCATAAGCATCATCGCGTAGACAATTTCGGAGAATTTGCATAGCTTTGAGATTCAGATAAAAACAATTTTTATCAAACTCAGTCTGATGCTCTTTGGGTTTGAGAATGAGTCCATTGACTCCAATATCCCATAAGTCGACTTCAATTGACTGCATAAAAATTTCAATTCTCATTTTCCAATACATGTAATTCTCACCATCAAAGAATGGTGGTTTGTCAATTTCAAAACCAAACATTTTTGGAAAACTTTTTAAAAGGTTGCCAAAACAGGATCTTAACTCTAAGCTGTTAAGCTAATAACCAGAGCCGAAGCTCTGATACTACTTGTTGGCCGTGGCAACCATATCCAAGAGGGGGGGGGGGGGGGTGAATTGGGTTTTAACTAAAAATGAAATCTTTTTCGATAAATTAAAAACCCTTTTTAAAGTTAAAACATAATTCACAGCGGATAAAAGATTATTGTCGAATTGAAGCGCTTGATAAAAATAAACGGTTTGAAACTAAAGCGCTATAAAGTAAAGAGGATAGGGAAAGAAGATGAATACCACAATATATCCTGGTTCGGCCACAGACTACCCACGTGGCCTACGTCCAGTCCCTTGGGCAATACCACCAAGTGTTTTCAATAAACTCTAGTTTTTAACAGGATCAACTAGAACCTTTACAAAATAGAGAACTCTTAACACAAATCTCAGTACATCCTATCCCTTGTGTAAGAGCCTCAAACACTAGCTTTTAAACAGGCACAGCTAGAACCTTTACAATTCAGAGAACCCTTAACACAAATCACAGGACATACAATCCCTTGTGTAAGAGCCTCAAAAATATCCCAAGAGATATACCCTCCCTTGTTTGGTAACCAAAAATGTGGTTTGAGTCAATCCGATTCTTATCAAGATAAAGCACTCTTAATAGTGGCAGATAAAAACAAATTGAAGCACAAGATAACAACACCTATATGGTGTGTAGAACTCTCAAAATAATATGGTCAAGTGATAGTGTAAGAGAGTAGTATAGAAAATGATTATCAGAGTTTTAGCACAGAGAGAAAATAGTAGAGTTGTAACAAGTAATGGCTCAAAGTGAATTCCAAATTTTTACAAAAGCTTTTTGAATCAGAGAGTAAAAATGTTCAGTTTTTCTTTCTCTCAGTTTTCGTCTATTTTTCTTTGTTCAACCATATATCCCTTTTAATAGCAATAAGAAATTTGAACGTTACAAGGCTGGGCACTTTAATTCAAATGATTTAATCTCCAAAAGAATTAATTGCCATGAAAGTAATACTATAAAACTCAGCAAATTTTTACTATTAAAGAAAATATGAACGTTTGCAGAGCAAAAACATCAATTAATGCACAAAATATGGCCAAGAGAGAGAACAAAAAGTTTAATGCGTAAGATATGGCCAAGAGAGAGAAATGTGCAAGATCTCATATGGCAATAATGTTTCAAATATTTTGCTAACAAAAATCAATTCCCATTAAATAAAAACGTGTAACACTAAGGCTTAGTAAGAAATGTTATTTTCATAAAAAATATTATGAATAAAAACTTGAGTGAAATTTTTTTTGATTGCATTAAAAATTTTAGAAATTATTTTGATAAAAAAAATTCTTTTCATCATTAAAAACTTTAAGATTTATTTTGAAAATACATTAAGACTAGTTTTGAAAATATTTTTATTTTCATCATTAAAAACCTTGAGCCAAATTTGTAGATTTTAACACATGTAATAATCCTTTTAAGCACATGTTAAACGTGTGTGTGTGAGACCAATATTAAATTGAGAACTCTACTTACCATTTACACACATCTTCTGAAACAAGCAATACAAATACTGAAATTCCCATTTTGCCCCATCTTGACTGTTTGTTTGACTTTTTGCCGCTTTTTGCAATTAAGTCCTTTTCACGGTTTTTGTAATTTGGTCCTTTAGACTTGAATTTGCATGTTGGTCCTTGGACTTGAAATTTTCCTTTTGCTCATTATATCCACAATAATAAATGGTGTTAATGGAGGTGGTGATTAAGGGTTGAATTTTTGTGAATATGCATGCATTCACGCACAAAGTATAACACCCTGTTTTTCATATAAGTGCTTTTGTGTGTACCTTGTTTGTTTGGTTAAGCCTTAGGGCCTAGCTTAGAGTTGTTGTTGAGGGCTAAGTGGGATTTCTATGCTTAAAATCCTTTTCTGGTACATGAGCACAACGATGCTCATGTCCAGTACGCCCATGCTTGTTAGGCACGTCTTGTGACTGTCTGAGTCACAAGCACGGCCGTGCTTCATTAGGGAGCACAACCGTGCTCAGCGCATGACCACATCTCGCTGACGCTAAATTGAGCACGACCGTGCTCAAGTACGAACGCGTCTCGGTGATGCTGATGTCAGCACGACCATGCTTAAGGGGGTGCATGGCCATGCTCGGTGCAGAGTTTATAAATAGAAGTCAGTAGCACGAGGGTTACCGTGTTAAACCCTATTTTGGCACATTGGGCAATCCTAGTGTGGCAGAAACTTCTTCTCTCTTCCTTCCCTTGAACCCCTTGAAGTTCTTGGTGTTCTTGCTCTAGTTTTAGGAGAGGAACGTGCACGTTAGTGTCTTGTAAGATAAGCAGGTTACCCCTCTTCTGTTTACTTTTCCTTTTGTTGAATTGGGAACTAATTGGTTAACCTTTTGTTGGCCAAGGCTTGATTTGTTTGTCGAGCCGCTTGAGGGAACGCGACCAGTTTGCTATCAGGAGTCTGATCTTCATACCAGGTATGTGGAGAAGAAATAATATGAGTATGTAGGCTTGGGGGTAGCGTAAGACGAAGGGTTACCCATGACCCTTTCCCTTGTTAACATGTTTATATGTTTATATGATTAATTGTTATTTGATGATTATCTGTTGTGATGATAATATTGGTATGAATGTTCTTATTATTTGATATTGTCTGTTATGAATATGTTAATACTATGATGCCATGATTATGATGAGTATGATGTTATTTACTGTTGTTGATGTTGTGCTCTTAATGAATGTTGATTGTTGAGGATGTTAATACCAACATAATGATAAGACATTAAAATGCGTTAATGATATTAATGAGAATTAAGGAATGTTTCTCCCAGTTATTCATAAGACATGAATATAGTGTGAGAGGTAAGGTTATATATATTCATAGGACTTAGTTAAATACCGTGGGATTGATTAGTGAGTGTCCTAGGGACATTAATAATGAAACTATGATTAAAGGATTAATTCCCCTTGATGGTAAGACATGAACAGTAATGAAGAACAGTTAAGATTAATTAAGTTGATGATCAATGTATTAGTAAAAGCCAATAGGTTGGATCTGTGAAATGTCCCAAGGATTTGGGAAAGGGTTTCTGACCCTTTCTGCCCAGATCAGTACGGCCACGCTCCATTGAGCACGGCCGTGCTTAATAAGGAGCACGCCCGTGCTCCAGTTTTTAAACCCAGAGCAGGGCGCGCATTTAAGCACGGTCGTGCTTGCCTGCAAGTCCAGCACACCCGTGCTGAGGGTGAGCACACCCGTGCTGAGGGTGAGCACGCCAGAACCAGATTGCTGAAGTAAGGGGTTTTCACCCCAAATGCTTAAAAGACTTAATAAAATACCAACGAAACATGAAGACCAAAGACAAGTGAAAATATGATGTTGAGCCTTGATGCTTAATGGTCAAGGTGTTGATGATGATGTACCTTGGTAGCCTAGTGGCCAAGGGGACCTTGATGCTTGATGGTCAAGGTTGTAATCTCTAGTGAAGAACGACTAGAGTGTTTAATAACGAATACGAAACGATAACGATAATCCTCGATAGTCAATTGGTCGAGGTGTTGATGGAGATAAATTTGGGTAGCCTAGTGGCCCAAGCGGAGGTGGTGGATGTTGTTGTGTGTTTGTGTTGAGCATGCATTCACGCATCAGAGATGTTAGTGAAGGTTGTGCAACATAGGAGAGGTCGTCCGCGTGTAAGATGATCTAGTCATCCGCGGTGATTCATCTGAGACTAAGGGGATCAGGTACCCCCGCGGTGGCGCACCCGTGAACAAGGTGCGTAGGCTATCCTAGGGGACCACCCATGGTTGGTGGTCTGGGCAGGCGTAGGTGTTTTTTGGCCAATGTGGAGATGTAACTCTAAAGTTGGCTTCCCGAGATAGTTTGGATCCACATGCATAACAGAGTAGTGGAGTAGAGTTGCATTACATAGCATACACGTTTTTTATGATGATAATTGTATATGTTATGATATTGTTGTTTGTTATCACATGCTTGTTTGATGTATGCTTGTCTTGCTAATTGTTCCCTTGCCGTTATATTCATATATATGTTTCTTACTCCCTATCTCTATGTTTCTTGTTGTGGCATGTATCGTTTATGCAGAGGTCGATGTGCAGCCATTTGAGGAGTGACTCTTGAGGAGCCACGTCTTGTATATAGGATTTCCGTTTCTGTAGTTGTTTAGTTTGTTTCCAGTTGTATCCGAGTTGTTTTATCGGATTGGTTATACCAGCTCTGTAGTGTGACATCGGGGTTGGGTTCGTTTATGGTTTTGTTTTATGTTATGTTTTCTTTATAAACAAGTTTTGGTTATTTCCGCGTTACGTTACAGTGCGACAGTCTTTGCCCTATTTTTAATATTATATATATTTGCATGTGTTCTCTCTTTTTTATATCTGTGTTATCGCTTTTGAATGCATACGGGGTAGAGGGTGTCACATTTAGTGGTATAAGAGCAGTTCGTCCCTATCCGGACTTGGTATGAGTCTGTTGTGAGTCTTCTGTGTGCTTTTGTTTGAATTATCTATACTTGTTATAGATAAAGATGCCTTAGTATTAAGAACCGTTAGTCCTTCCTGCTTGGATTCCTGTATTTAACAGTTGTCTTGGGTAAATGCAGGAACCAATGGCAGGAAGAGTAGGAACGACCAAGCGATCGTCGATGCTTTGGCACTGCTTGCCAATGTCATAGGTCAAAACCAAAACAACAACAACGATGGACCAACTGAGTTTCAAGGATTGGACAAGTTCCAGCGAAACAACCCGCCTTCTTTCAGGGCAGCTTACGACCCAGAGGGAGCTTTGTTGTGGATGAGGGACACTGAAAAGATCTTCCAAGCTATGGGATGCAACGAGCAACATAAGGTCATCTTTGGGACCTTTATGCTGACTGAGGAGGCTGAGCATTGGTGGGAGAACTGTCGCCTGCGTATCCAGGTCGAGGGTACTATGATCACATGGACTGTGTTCAAGGACAGATTCTTTGATAAGTACTTTCCGGCGGACATTAAGGACAAGAAGGAGATGGAGTTTCTTACGCTGAAGCAGGGCAACATGTTAGTAGGAGAGTATGCGGCTAAGTTTGAAGAGCTTGCCCGTTACTATACGCTGTATCAGTATGTGGCGGACGACTGCTCCAAGTGCGTAAAGTTTGAGGTAGGTCTGCGTCCAGAAATCAAGCAGCCTATCAGCTACCAGGAGATCTGAGTCTCCCCAATTTTAGTGAATAAGTGAAGGATCTATGAAGACACCTACAAGTCAAGGGCGGCAAGCCACAAGAGCTCAGATCTGAAAGAAAGTGAGAAGAATGATCAAAAGGACAAAGAAAGGCAGCGCCTGGCTTCAATCGGTCGGGACTTCAAGAAGAGTGGAAAGGAGCAGCAATTCTCAACAGGTAAGCCTAAGGACTAGGATTCCTCTAGGTCTATCAGATATGGTAAATGTGGAGAAGGTCACTATACCCATCAATGCAAGGAGCTGGAAATCATCTGTTTCAAGTGTGGCAAGTATGGCCACTTTCGTTGGAACTGCGAAGAAGCGGAGTCAGAACCACAGAGTGCTAGCAGGAGCCAGAAGCATCATGTCAATCGGTTGAAGACCACTGGGAAGGTCTATTCTCTTAGTGGAGCTGGAGTCTCCGAGTCCAAGGACTCAGCCCAAGGTACGTGCCTAGATGGTAAAAGTGTGACCGATTAAGGTGATAGAAATTTCGAGGATGAAATTTTTATAAGAGGGTGGAATTGTAACATCCCGTTTTTCATATAAGTGCTTTTGTGTGTACCTTGTTTGTTTGGTTAAGCCTTAGGGCCTAGCTTAGAGTTGTTGTTGAGGGCTAAGTGCGATTTCTAGGCTTAAAATCCCTTTCGGTACATGAGCACGACCATGCTCATGTCCAGCACGCTCGTGCTTGTTAGGCGCATCTTATGACTGTTTGAGTCAAAAGCACGGCCGTGCTCATTAGGGAGCACGACCGTGCTCAGCGCATGACCACCACTCACTGACGCTAAGTTGAGCACGCCCGTGCTCAACAAGGAGCACGACCGTGCTCAAGCGTGAACGTGTCTCGGTGATGTTGATGTAAGCACGATCATGCTTAAGGGGGTGCATGGTTGCTCGATGAAAGGTTTATAAATAGAAGTCAGTATCACGAGGGTTACCGTGTTAAACCCTATTTTGGCACATTGGGCAATCCTAGTGTGGCAGAAACTTCTTCTCTCTTCCTTCCCTTGAACCCCTTGAAGTTCTTGGTGTTCTTGCTCTAGTTTTGGGAGAGGAACGTGCACGTTAGTGTCTTATAAGGTAAGCCCGTGATCCCTCTTCTGTTTCCTTTTCCTTTTGTTGAATTGGGAACTAATTGGTAAACCTTTTTGTTGGCCAAGGCTTGATTCGTTCGTCGAGCCGCTTGAGGGAACGCGACCAGTTTACTATCAGGAGTCTGATCTTCATACCAAGTATGGGAAGAAGAAATAGTACAAGTATGTAGGCTTGGGGGTAGCGCAAGCCGAAGGGTTACCCATGACCCTTTCCCTTGTTAACATGTTTATATGTTTATGTGATTAATTGTTATTTGATGATTATCTGTTGTGATGATAATATTGGTATGAATGTTCTTATTTTTTGATATTGTCGTTATGAATATGTTAATATTATGATGCTATAATTATGATGAGTATGATGTTATTTACTGTTGTTGACGTTGTGCTCTTAATGAATGTTGATTGTTGAGGATGTTAATAGCAACATAATGATAAGATATTAAAATGCATTAATGATATTAATGAGAATTAGGGGATGTTTCTCCCAGTTGTTCATAAGACATGAATATAGTGTGAGAGGTAAGGTTATGTTCATAGGGCTTAGTTAAAGACCCTAGGATTGATTAGTCAGTGCTCTAGGGACATTAATAATGAAGCTATGATTAAAGGATTAATTCCCCTTGATGGTAAGACATGAACAGTAATGAAGAACAGTTAAGATTAATGAAGTTGATGATCAATGGATTAGTAAAAGCCAATAGGTTGGATCTGTGAACTGTCCCAAGGATTCGGGAAAGGGTTTATGACCCTTTCTGCCCAGATCAGTACGGCTACACTCCATTGAGCACGGCCGTGCTTAACAAGGAGCACGCCCGTGCTTAACAAGGAGCACGCCCGTGCTCCAATTTGAAACCCAGAGCAGGGCGCGCATTTAAGCACAGTCGTGCTTGCCTGTAAGTCCAGCACGCCCGTGCTCACCTGACCAGAACAGAACCAGAATGCTGAAGTAAGGGGTTTTCACCCCAAACGTTTAAAAGACTTAATAAAATAGAAACGAAACATGAAGACCAAAGACAAGTGAAAAGATGATGTTGAGCCCTGATGCTTAATGGTCAAGGTGTTGATGATGATGTGCCTTGGTAGCCTAGTGGCCAAGGGGGCCTTGACGCTTGATGGTCAAGGTGGTAATCTCTAATGAAGAATGACTAGAGTGTTTAATAATGAATACGAAACGATAACGATAATCCTCGATAGCCGAGTGGTTGAGGTGTTGATGGTGATAAACTTGGGTAGCCTAGTGGCCCAAGCGGAGATGGTGGATGCTGTTGTGCTTGTGTTGAGCATGAATTCACGCATCGGAGATGTTAGTGGAGGTTGTGCAACATAGGGGAGGTCGTCCGCGTGTAAGATGATCTGGCCATCCGCGGTGATTCATCCGAGACTAAGGGGATCAGGTACCCCCGCAATGGCTCACCCATGAACAAGGTGTGTCGGCTATCCCAGGAGACCACCCATAGTTGGTGGTCTGGCCCGGCGTTGGTGCTTTTTGGCCAATGTGGAGATGTAACTCTAAAGTTGGCTTCCTGAGATAGTTTGGATCCATATGCATAACAGAGTAGTGGAGTAGAGTTGCACTGCATAGCATACACGTTTTAATGATGATAATTGTATATGTTATGATATTGTTGTTTGTTATCACATGCTTGTTTGATGTATGCTCGTCTTGCTAACTGCTTCCTTGCCGTTATATTAATATATATGTTTCTTACTCCATATCTCTATGTTTCTTATTGTGGCATGTATCGTTTATGCAGAGGTCGATGTGCAGCCAATTGAGGAGTGACTCTGAGGAGCCGCGACTCGTAGATAGAATTTCCGTTTCTGTAGTTGTTTAGTTTGTTTCCAGTTGTATCCGAGTTGTTTTATAGGATTGGTTATAACAGCTCTGTATTGTGACATCGGGGTTGGGTTCGTTTATGGTTTTTTTTATGTTATGTTTGCTTTATAAACATGTTTTGGTTATTTCCGCGTTACGTTACAATGCGGCAGTCTCTGCCCGGTTTTTAATATTATATATATTTTCATGTGTTCTCTCTTTTTTATATCTGTGTTAGCGCTTTTGAATGCATGCGGGGTAGAGGGTGCCACACAAAGTTGTTAGGGGAGATATGATCACCCGGGAGGTCGTCCGAGAGTAAGGTGATCTGGCCGCCCGCGGTGATTCTTCCGAGAGTTAGGGAATCGTGTACACCCACGGTGGTGGATCCGAGAGTAAGGTGCGTCAGCTATCCAGGGGGTTCACCCATGGTTTGGTGGACTGCTGGCGTTGGTGCTTAATGGCCAATGTGAATATGTAACTCTAAAGTCGTATTCTCGGTATAGATGGATCCACATGCATCTAGAGCAGTGAGTCACATTGCATTATATATATATGTGATATGCTTTGTGATGTTTGGTATGATGTACCATGTTATAATTGCTTTTTTTTGTTGTTGTATGGTCATCTTGCCAACTATCCTGTTGCAGTTATGTTCATAGTATGGTTTCTTACTCCTCGTCTCTTCTGTTGCTTTGTTTGGCATGTACCTTTTATGCAAAGGACGGTGAGCAGGTTGTTGAGGAGTGACTCTGAGGAGATCGCTTACTCTTAGTTTAGGATTTGTTTCAGTTTTTGTTTGTTTATCCGAGTTGTTTTATCGGATTTTGGTTATACCAGCTCTATATTGTGACATTGGGGTTGGGTTTGTTTTTATGGTTATGTTTTCTTTTTAAGACTTGTTTTATTTTTCCGCGTTGACAACATTTTGGATAATGTGGTACCTTTACTTGGTTTTTATTATTATTAAATAATATGCATTTTTTAATTTTTAAGTTATTATATTTCCTTTATATTATGCTTATAAATACATGCGAGGTAGAGGGTGTCATATTTAGTGGTATCAGAGTAGGTCTGTCCTACCAGGCCGTGGTATGAGTCTGTTATAAGTCTTCTGTGTGTTCTTGTTTGAATTGTCTGTATTTATTATAGGCAATGATGCTTAGTGTTAGGAGCCGGAAGCTTTTCCTGCTTTAAGTTCTCTATATTTAATAGTTGTCTTGGACCCTACAGGAACCTAGGAGAGTGATGAGAGAGAAGAAGAGGAAAAGGAAAACTAAGAGACAAAAGTTGATGAAAAGAGAACAATGAGGGATATCTCGTGAAAAATGAGAGCTTTAAGAGAAAATGGGATGGAAGTGCCAATTTTCAAGCAAAAGGTGGAAAGCACAAAAGAAAGATGTTATTAGATAATCCACTAACTTTTGATGCAGGTTTGGATTTGAGAACAAATCACTTTCAAGAGGAGGGGAATGATAGAAACATGGATTGCTTAAGCATGTGGAAAGAAGCATATTCGGATCCAGTTCAAGTTCCCTTTGATCTAGTAACAAAAGCTCGCTTGAAGGATAACCAATCGGTTACTTTCCTTCAATTTGATGAAGATGCTTTGAGGCCAACTTGAAGACAACATATTGGAAAGCCCAATTCACATGACAAGAAGCATTCATGGACTAATTACTGGACTATTATTAGTGGGCTGATTAGATAATAATTAAGTCCAATTTTTATCATTTTATTTTTTTAATTTTCATACTATTTTTAGGCTGAATTTTCTAATGACCTTTTGTATTCTCCTAGCCTCACTAAATGCTTCCTAGTAGTGCTCTAAGTCATTATAGTGCCTAGTGGGGATTTATTATCATGTTTATGCTTACTTTCTAGGTAATGTACATACACTTATCAATGTACTTGGTAAATGCATGATAGTGGGAATTTAATGCACTTGTTAATGTATTTGGTAAATGCATGGTAGTGGGAATTTATTTCTTATATTTCAAGGTTAGCCTATAAATAGGGAACTCATGTACTACACAAATCAGTTTTGGAATATTAATGAAATTTGAAGAGTTTTCTCTATTGTGAGAGCTTCCCTTGGGTTCTTAGGTATCAAGGCAACTTGTGGCAATCAAACATATGACCTATTACTCACCTGCTCACCTATGTCTTGAGCATGGCATCAATATACATTCCTTTGCGTGAAACTTCAAGGCATTCTGGATCTGGATCATATCAGGTTGTTTATTGCATTAATAGAATTTATGGAATATTTTAATTTACTGGTGGCAATAATCAATGTAATATATATGAAACAAGCAATGAACATGTATGCTTAAGGAAATGTGGAATATTTGTAACACCCCGTTTTCTCGTCTCTTGACCGGTAATTATATTTTATATTATTACCGAGGATCCAGAAAATGATTTTGAGAAAAACAAAATCATAGTTGGGACCTATCATATCGTGGGAAGTTACGGTGAAATTTTGGGTTTAAAACTCAGACGGAAACCGGTCTGCATTTTCGCTGACAGTATAATTTTATACCAGTAGAAAACCCTAATTTGACCCAAAACAGAAAATTTTAGATTTTATCATTATTTTAGTGATAAAGTATATTTCTATAATTTTAGATCAAAAATAAAGTATTTTATTTTATTCGGCCGAATTTTGGTGAAAAACTAGCGGAAACCCTAATTGGGTAAACAACTGAGCTGGAAACGGATCTGCAGAGGTATGCCAGAGGATAGGGGTGATGAGTAAGCATGGATGACTCACCCCATGAGTCACATGGTGATTCACCAAATGTGATGATGGGTTTTTGAGAAATATCTTAAAATATCCATAAATATCTAGATATTGATGCAAGCAAAAGACCAAATTACCCTTGATCCTTTTTGTTAATTCCTTTCAAGACCAACCATGGTTAAGTCACCAATTGGCGTGATTACCTTCCTTCCCTTGGAGTAAGTTTTGCGCCTTTCTCTCTCATAAACATCCATCCATAATTCATTTTACATAAAACATACTAAGTCATCTAAATCTTAAGTTTTAAGATCAAAGTCATAAACTTTCATTTCTATCAAATGTTCTTCAATGTTCATGACTTGTTTTTCATTTCTCCTCCATATTTCATCATCTTAGAGGCATGATTTCATGATTTTTAATTCATGAAACTTGCTCTTTAGATCCTTGCATTCACTTTGATCCATTTTGTTCCTAAATCCAAGAACATTCTAGTTCTTTTTCTCCTAACACGAAATTAAGGCCATAGACCAAGGTATTTAAAGAGATGTGTTTACAAAAGAAAGGATTTAAACATTTGGGTTTACCATCAAAAGGATTTTAAAACCAAAGTAAATGTGTATTCCAAAACCTAAGTCGAGGAGTAGGACTTAGCGATTAAAAGAAATGGAATGTTTAAAGTATGAGATATAGTGGAGCAAGACTATGTCTTCATACCCTAGATGATTTTATCATCCAAGGATCCATAATACTTAATAACCAAGAGTATTCTAAGATTACTTGCCGAGTAAGTACTCGTGCTCGGGAAGAACCAGAAGAAATATAATGGATTGGGGAATGACCAATCTCCATAATGCACTTAACTGTTGAAACATGGATAGACCAATGAGGGGATCCTAAACTTGTGCAAGAATTCATGGGTTGGTACTATCTTGCCTCTAGAATGGCTATTGATTCCGTTAAAGGAATCCCGAAATTTATCCGGCGGATAAATACGAACGCACATGCAGTGATCGGCTTAATCCAAAGAATATTGTCAGTAAGGCCTTTGTGCCTAGGAAGTGGGCCTACATGTTCTGTGCACATGTGGATTGTAGGGTGACGATTCTCCAATGATCTTGGGAATGTCGGGGTTGGGATGACCATGGGTGGCCATTCAGGGTGATGGGTCGTGGAGTCTTGTGCAAAACACCGACATCTTCTATTTGCTGCTGTACAATCCTGGTTATCGATGGCGTTTCACAATCAATGGGGTTATTATTATTGATGCACAAGTATGCCTAATGGTTGTAGTTGTGAAACATGTGTTCTAACTGCTCTTTCCGAACATTCTCTTAACTCCGGAGTAGAGTCAGATCTTCCTTGAGGCTGTGTAGGTATGAGACTATGCAGTTTCACTGTGTCATGTTTGTGTATAAGTCGTGTCCTATAATGCTTTGATGTTGTATGCTTTTGATGATATGTATATTGTAACGCCCTTTGTTATATTAGTAACCCAAAATTAATTTCAATAAAAATCCTTTAAAACATTTAATTAAAATATACAAGTCATAAAAAATTTTCTCAAATAATTAAGTCTGAAAAATGCCTCATATTAAATAAAATAATAATATTTCAAGTAATAAAAAATAATAATAAATTCGTGCATTCAAATAAAATCAAAATCCAACCGGGCGTCTAACTACAATCCGAAAAAAGTAAATTGAAACTAATAATCGTTATCTGCGTGACACTCTTAAACCATGCTACAATACCAATCAACTAAGCTAAAAGCAAGAAGATAAAATCTTCAAGTGTCTACGTCCTCGACGGAGATGTCCTCGGGCTCTGAAAACAACACTTTTAATGAGATTTATAATCACAGTGAACAACAATGCAGTTATAAAATATTTCGAAAATAGTGTTGTACAAGTCTATATTTCGAAAATAGTGTTGAAACTTATATCAGGTAGACCTTTCACAAGTCTATATTTCTGAAGCTTGGTTATCTATTTCATACTTGTATGTCCTAGCTTCTTATGCTATACCCATCTTTCATCTTCCCTTGGCACAAAACAGGTCACACTTTGATCAGATAATTCAGTTAGATCAATCTTATAAAGATTTTGTTACCTGTTTGCTGGAAACAGAACTTTGCCATTAGTGTCTTTAACTATACTTGCATTCTTAGTAAAGGAAACATTGTATCCATTATCACATAATTGACTTATGCTAAGCAGATTATGTCGTAATCCTTCAACTAAAAGAACATTTGAGATAGATGGTAAAGGTGATCTCCCACCAATTTTACCTATCCCAATAACCTTTCCTTTCTGGTTTCCACCAAAGGTGACATGTCCTCCTTGTTTAGGTTGGAGGTCTAGGAAAATAGACATTTCTCCTGTCATGTGTCGTGAGCAGTCACTATGCAGGTACCATGATAGGTGAGCTCTTTGTCCTATTAAGGATATCTGCAGCAAGAATAATCAAGGCTTTAGGTACCCATATTTTCTAGGGTCCTTTCTTGTTAATTCTTGAAGTTTGTAATAACTTCTTTCTTGTGTGAATACACCTAGATGTGATATGTCCAGTTTTTCCATAGATTTTACAACTATCCTTGTTAGAATATGAGTTGACCTTATCATAAAGAGATTTAGACTTTTGTCATAATATTTTGTTAGATACTTTATGATGTGTCTGGTCTATGACACCCTCTACCCCGTATGTATTTATAAAGAGATAAAATGAAATAAAAGAAAATATAATAATTTAAAATTTAAAAAACATGCATACATATTATTCATGATAATATAAACCAAGGTAAAAGGTTTCACATGTAACAAAACGGTCTCAAACACGGAAAGAAAATAAAACAAGTTTAAAAAGGAAAACACAACCATAAAAACAAACCCAACCCCGATGTCACAATACAAAGCTGGTATAATCAAATTCCGATAAACAACTCGGAAAACAAACTAACTGAAACAAATCCTATACTAAGAGTAGCGGCTCCTCAAAGTCACTCCTCAACTGGCTGCTCACCGCCATCTGCATAAAGATACATTCCAAACAAGAAACATAAGAACGAGGAATAAGAACCATAGATATAAACATAACAGCAACATGATAGTTGGCAAGATGATCATGCAATAAAACAAACATAGCATATCTCATCATACATCACAAAGCACATCACATATAACATCTATATAATGCAATGTGACTCACTATTCCAAATGCATGTGGATCCATCTATACCGGGAATACGACTTTGGAGTTATATATCCATATTGGCCATCAAGCGCCAACGCTGGCAGTCCACCAAACCATGGGTGAACCCCTAGGATAGCAAATGCACCTTACTCTCGGATGCACCCCCACGGGTGTACACGATTCCCTAACTCTAGGATGAATCACCGCGGAGGGCCAGATCGCCTTACTTTCGGGCGACCTCCCCAATTATCGTATCTCCCCTAACAGTTTCGTGCATGAATGCATGCATACAGACAAGCAACAATGATCACCACCTCCATCAACACCATTTACTATGGTTTAACGTTTTTGCCCATTGGGCACCAAGGTTTAACATCATCTTTCATTTTTTTAAACATTAGTCTTTAATTAACACTCTGGCCAACAAGCATCAGAGCTCAACACTTTGACCATTAAGCATCAAGGGCCCCTTGGCCAATAAGCACCAAGGTAAAACATCATTTAACACTCTGGCCAATAAGCACCAGAGCTCAACACCTTGACTAATAAGCATGAAGGCCCCCTTGGTTATTAAGCACCAAGGTACAACAACGTGCGGTAAACATCGATACGGCTTAATCATCTTTACGTTTGTGTTTAATTACACTTATTAAGTCCTCATTAAATTATCTAATTTGTCTTTACTTCGTTTAGTGTCTTATTTTATTATCGGGAACATTTGGGGTGAAATACCCTTGTTCTGTCTTCAGTGTTTTGTTCTAGGCAGGGGAGCACGGTCGTGCTGACTATTGAGCACGGCCGTGCTCGTTGGAGCATGGCTGTGCTGTTTCTTGGCAGAAGGGTTGAATAACCCTCACTAGGCTCCCTAGGGCACTTAACGATCAATCCTATTGGTTTTCGCTAACCATCAACATCAGTTTCATTATTATTAATTAATCTCCAAGTCTTGTACTTATCGGGGAATTAAACCTTTAATTCCTGTTTGTTATTAATGTCCCTAAAACACTCATAATTAAGCCTAGGGTCTTACTATACCAATAAGCATTCGCCTTGCCTCTCATTACTATGATTCGAGTCTTATGATCATTGGGGAAAACATCCCTTAATTCTTAAACATCATTATTAACGTCTTTTAATGTCTTATTAGCATTAATTCAACATCAAACACATCAACAACCAATCATAGCTCATGGTATAACAACATCATTGTGAACACAACCACACATGGTATGAACATCATCATCATCAAACTAAGCATGGTATCATCAAATACAATTCACAATAGGCATGCTAACATAAATTGAACATATATTATCATGAACACGATAACAACGTACAATAGCAATTAGGCAACATTCATCAAACAAGCATATAACATACAACAGGGTCATGGGATAACCCTCATCTTACGCTACCCCGAAGCTTACATGTTCATACTAGCCCTTCTCCACATACCTGGTATGAAGATTCCCAACAACGACAATGTAAGCGGACTAAACATGTTCCCTCGAGTGGCTTGACAAGTTTCGCAAGCCTTGGACAATCATGAAAAGATTAACTAATTAATCCCAAATCCAAGAAAACAAGGAAAAGAGATTAATAGAGGGATAAACCGTTACCTATTAATGGCACTAACGCGTGACTTCTCTCCCAAACTGACTCAAGAGCACCAAGAACTTTGAAGGGTTCAAGGGAAGGGAAAGGGAAGAGGTTTCTGTCACACTTGGATTGTCCAAAGTGCCAATTTGAGGGTTAACACTCGCAACCCTCGCTGACTCTTCCGTTTATATAACTTCAGACCCGAGCACGACCGTGCTCCCCACTAAGCAGGCCGTACTTAACTCGAGCACGGGGTCGTGCTCGTTTAAGCACGGTTAGGCAGAAACACCATCATACGAGCGTGTTTCTGACACGGTCATGCTCCCTTTAAGCATGGCATTGCTTGTGACTTAGACAGCCAGGCACGGGTGTACTAATACATGATAACGGCCATGCTCATGCATCAGAAAAGGATTTTCAACTTAAGAATACCACTTAGCCCTTTTTAACATTTCTAGGTATATTCCTAACAACTAACCAATAAACAACACGTATACAAATCATACATATAGAAGCGCATAAAAGACTTTACGGAAAACAGGGTGTTACGTGGTTAATGAATCCTATGCCAGTTTTATCAAGAGAGGGTTTCTGACTTCCTAACAGCTTAGTCAAATTTTCTCTTCCATTAACAAAATAGCCAAGATCATAGGTGAGCTCTTCTACCTTCTGTTGAAGCTTGACAACTTATTCTGGTTGTAGTGTCTCAACTATGATCCCAGCCTTAGGCTTTTCAGCGTTTAGCTTACCGTTTTCCTGAGACAGTCTGTCACACTCTTGAGTCTTATGTTCATGCTCTTTTAAGAATTTCGCATATCGTCTCTTAAGTGTTCTGAAAGTCTTAGTTAAACAGTTAGATTCTTTAATCAATTCATCATAAGCATCTTGCAATTCCTTAAGATCAGAAATTACCTCAAAGTCGGAATCTGCATCTGCCACAAGACACTTGCTTCTTCACTTTCTGCATCCTCATCTGATGAACTGCCATCTAGATCTTCCCATGTGGCCATCATCCCTTTCTTTTTCGTTTTATAAAAGTTTTTGAAGGGTTGCTTTTTGAACTAAGGACATTCAGATTTGATGTGTCCTGGCTTCTTGCATTTATAACAGACAATAGGACTCTTATCAGAATTGTTGTTTTCTCTGAAGAACTTTTCTTTTTTGAACTTCTTGAAAGATGGTCTATCCTTTTTGAAATTCTTCTTTTTCCATAACTTCCTCATTTTTCTAGTTAGTAATGACGTTTTATCATCACTGTCGGAATCTTCTTCGGAAGCATCTGATTTCGAATCTGATTCTTCAACCTTGAGAGCCTTTAAGGGAGTCTTCTCAGCTTTGAGAGCAATGGATTTTCCTTTCTTTGCTGAGCTGTCTTCATATAGCTCTTGTTCATGGACTTGTAAAGTTCCAAGAAGGTCACTCATTTGAAGAGTTGTGAGATCTTTGGCATGAGTTATTGCTGTAACCAGATGTCTCCCTTGTTTGGGCATTCTTCTTAGAATTTTGCCTTCTTTCTCAGCATTGGTGTAGATTTTTCCCAGTGATTTCAGATTATTAGTGATAGTCTGAAATCTTCCTATCATTTGAGTAATGCTCTCTCCATCTTGCATGGAACTTTTCAAACTCTTCCTGACTTAGGGCGCACATCAAGGAATACCTTGCTTTATGATTCAGCTCTCATTTGGTCTTTTCTGCAGCAGTCCACTGAGCTTTGGGTTTGTCAATGTTGTCATCGTTCTTAGGAGTATAGGGACCTTCAGTAATGACTTCCCATAAATCAGAGTTTGTGGACATGGTAAACCATTAAAATCTTTCTTTCCAATAGATGTAGTTTTCTCCATCGAAGAAGGAGGTCTGGACATGGGTGCTCCTTCTCCTGAGTTACTTCCACTTGTGCTAGTTGTAATACCATTCTCGAGTGCTACATCGTACGTGACATTTTAAGGCCGAATAGTAGGTTAATTAAAATTGGCTATAAAAGAATGGGGTAATTTTTTTTTTCTTTTCCTTAAGTCGTAAATATATCTACTTTGATTTAAAGGAATTGACAATAAAATATTCCATTATCACAATTAAGGTCATGAGTTCGAAAATCATTTACATAATACCCAACCCGACTCATAAACAGAAATCAACAGAAATGTACAGACTCAACTTAAAGATATGGAGACGCAGCTCCTAAAATATAAGGTACTTGGAGTCGCAGCTCCATAGACAGTTACATTAACTCCCAGACATACGCAACTGGCCAAACTAAAACAGAAAGACAATCCTTTCTCGTACATCGTGAGAAGGATGAACCCAACAGACGAGATCTAGTGGAAACTCTATTTGAGTCCACTGTCGGTGTCATCACGAAAGACACTACTAGAGTCACTACAAAAGTAACTCTCAGACTAAGCCATTTCCCTTTCAAGGGAAAAACCATAACTTACGAACTGTTGACTATCATGCCTATCTCAAGAAAAGAAAAGTTTGGCATAACTGAAACCCTAACACCATCGCCTTGAATCCTCATAAGTATGGAAGACATCCACTAGAAACTCTGACATATCGTCAGCATGCTCGAACCTCAACCTCTACGATGCCCCAGCCAAGCAACATCTTGACCTCTCAATCTTCTCAAAAGAATACAGAAGGCACATAGCCAGCCGACATAGGCAATATAAAAATAAGGAGGTGAGATTTCCATTTATCTTACACATAAGGCAGACATGCAGTGGTACGACTCACAGGTACATAATACAACAGTCATATATTCCTCTTATCTCTCATTTTAATTCTGCAACTCAAAACTCCAAGAATATACTATACCAAACTCAGCGATAAGCTTAGCAAGCATATCGGACACGGTTTGTCCATCGGAGGACAGGAATAGAAAGAAACTGATTGAAACCGTATAGTCCCATTCCTACACAGCCTCAAGGAATATCCGATTCTAACATTGGAGCTAATTTGATATTTTTGGAAAAAAATGGTCAGTATAGGTTTCACATCCGCCCACCTCAGGCACCATGTGTGGCTAGCTGACTAGGCACACAAGGCTTAAATCATAAGGTAAGTACAATCATAATCACATGTGATCTCAAACTCTCTGTGGAACATCAGGCTCTTTATGAAACCTCTACAACCGGAACTCGGCTTCCTGGGCACAACGACCTCACCGAACATACTATCAACTATGTATCTGGGCAAAATTGCCGGAATACATCCAATTGGTCTATCTATCGGATAACCTCGTGATTCCACCAGAATCCACTTGCTGTCAATCTCTGACGAACGATATTCTCGGGTACAAATTATTGACTCTTCACTAATCAACAGTTCTCAACCAGACTTGTCATGTTTGTGTAAAGATGTTCCAAGGCACTTGCTTACGAGTCCTAACACATTATAAAATTGGATCGGCAGTCTAATCATTTATTTCTTTACACTTTTCTAATAAAGCATTTCTCTTGGCTTCCAAGAAATCAAATAACTCTTAGTCCATTAAGTCTTATGGAGGTATGGATATTGAATTATCCACACTTTACAACAAATGGTCTTGCTTCACCATAAGTCGTAAATCATTAAGTTCATATTTTCACTAAGTCATTCATGACTTAGGTTTTGCTCTTTAATGTAAATACTAGTCTTTGAAGACTAAAATCTTCTTTTGTCTTAAAACCAAAACCTTTGGTTAAAACCAAACCATTTTGAAATCAAATTCCATCAAAGTACATAAGTACTAAATTCCTCAAACAGTTTCTTGAAAAACGTCGAAACTCTTGAAATATCGTTTTACTTCTTTTTACTGTATTTCAACTTTAATTCCAAATTTTCACAAATATAATCATTTTCTCAAATCCTTCACTTTCCTAAGTTACCATACTTATAAGTATTAAAATACTAATTTCAAACTCTACATCATTGTTTTCTCAAAAATCTTTAAAAACGTTTGACGACGGTTTCGCCGCTTTTTACTGGTTTTAGGCCCAAAAGCCATACTTTTGAAAATATAGTTCTTCACCTCAAATATATTACTCACCTAGGTTATAAGACTCATATTAAGATGTTGAAACACTGCTTTTACAGTTTCCTTTCCATGTATACGAAATTCCTAAAAATTTGACCGAACATCGTTAAATTTGTAAATCGCATAAATCATTTTTCAACGATTTCACACTTTAATAGTCAAAAACTCATTTTGGAGTTTTAGAACAGTTTAATAGGTATTAAAAACAATCTCTAACTGTCCCATTATAATTATTTTCGAAAATTGCAGTTTAGTCCCTAAACTTTCATTAATTGCAAAAAGATCCTTATTCACTTAAAACCTTATAACTTATTATTTACAACTTCAAATCTCACCAAACCAACTTCTTTAGAAATGGTTTTCAGTTACCAACAAATTTCCAAAAATTATATTTTTGGTCCCATATTTTTCGATATTTGTAAATAGGTCCTTGTTTATTAAAAAGCTCATAAATTTTTATATATTAATCCAAATAATACCAAACCAATTTCTATAGTCTTATATCATCAAGGGCTACAATCACAAAATATAAGAATATGTTTTCAGAACAGTCCCTGAATTTCTCAGTATTTGCATAATGGTCCCTATATCTTCAATAATTCATAACTTTCAATATACACATCCAAATCAATCCCAACCAATTTCTATATTCTTATATATTCATTCAATCCTTATAAAAATTATTCAAACAAATTAACTCAATTTGAACCCCCCCCCCCCCCCCCCAATCAGTTATGGCCCAATGACCTAAAATAATTATATTAAGCATTTTTCTTAACAACTCAAGCAAACAACAATCATGATCCCAACTTAAGGTCATTGGAATCAAAACAACCATATGACATATCATACCACAACCAAGCATCAAATCAAATCCTCCAAGAGGATCACACACATATAAGTCAATAATATATACTTATGAATTACAAAACATATACACTAAATAAACCATCAACATATCTATATTAAGGTAGGATAGTAGTAATCTCTCCCCTTACCTCTTGTAGATCACTTGAAACTCAAGTAGTAGAAGGATGTTGTTCACCTAAATCACAAGGTTTTGAACCCACAAAACCTAGCCATGAACAACCAACATGAAAACAAGTTAAAAAATGAAGAAAATCTACCAAACCCATTTGAAGTATAGGTTCGGCCAATTCAAAATAAAAGGGCTAGGGACCTCTAAATTTTTCAAGCTCTTGGTTGATGAATATAGAAGTCATATGAAGATCGTAGAAATTGATCTCACATTAAAATGATTTTTCTATTTTCTAGAATTTTTTGAAAAACTAGATCTAGAAATGGAAACTCATGAAATATGAAGAACAAAAGCTTAAGAATGGAAGAGATGATCTTGTTACCTCAAGTTAGGAAAGTAGAAGAAGGATATTGATGATCTTGGCAAGTTTCTTCAATGGAAACACTTGAAGCTTTTGAAGATGATAATGGAGTTTGTGAAGAAAATGAAGAAGAAGAAGAATGAAAAAGATGAAGAATGAAATGGGGAGGGGAGGCCACGGTTTTGAGGGGCTTTTATAGGGAAAATCTTAGGCCTTGTTTGGTTTTTAGCTTTTAGATTAATGGGTTTTGTGATTATTTAATTAATATATGATTAATCATGGTTAATAATTAACTTAACTAGCGTTACTTTGCTAACTATGGTTAATAAACATGTGGCTCACATTAAATGAAGGTGTGGCTGATTTTGGTCCACAAGAATTAACCATGGTTTCTTAACCATGGTTAGAATTTAACTAAACGTTGGTTAGGTTAAGCTAAAAGGCCATTTTGGTCATTTCACTTAAAAACTCATAATTTCTAACATTAATTACATCATAAATTCTTGAAGAGTCATCCCATAGCTCAGCACCTCTGGTGTTCCATTCTATCTCTGCAGTTCTGTTGCCGATTCCGTCGGTTTCCCGATTAGGGTTTTACGCCCGAATAAAAGCGTAACATTTCGTTTTTGGTTGAAAATTTTCAAACTAACCAAACTCGTTGGAAATATGATTTAAATATAAACCATTTCGTTCACAAATCAAAATGAGGTTTTCTAATCATTAAAATCTTACTGTCAGTGAAACAACCGACTGTTTTCCGTTCAAACTTTTACCAAAATTCGTCCGAATAAACATAATATTTTATTTCTGATCAAAAATTTGGATAGTAGGATTCCTCACGGACATAATAAAAAAATCTACAAATTTAAGTTTTGGGTCAAATTATGGTTTTCTGCCGGTATAAAATTATACTGTCAGTGAAAACGCAGACCGGGCTCCGTCTGAATTTTCAACCCAAATTTTCACCATAACCTTCTATCATAAGGTTGAGTAAAATTATGATTTTATTTTATCCAAAATCATTTTCTAGATCTCAGATAAAATATAAAGAATTAAAAATTCTACCGATAATAAAACAGTAAAAACGGGGTGTTACACTAGCTCCAGCTGTCATGATTTCTGTTCGATAGGATCTTTCCTAAACATTGTTAGTGCTCAACCTAGAGGTTAAGCTCTGGTACCAACAGAAATGAACAGATATAAAACACGAGAAGATGGTTGAATTGTGTTTTATTTACCTTTTTGCAAATCACAAGGTTTTCTTTCAAACAAGAGGTCAGACACAAAGAGGCGTCTGATATAAAATAAGATATATGATAACTTGGTACTTTCAACCCAATTAGTACAGTAAATATAAAGCAAACTGAAAGAATAAAATAGAAAGGTAGCCACAGAGATATTGGTTCACCTCAAACCTTAGGCTACATCCAGTCCTTGTTTCCCAAGTTTTAACACTGTAACTGATCAGGTTACAGATAGGTATTGTTTGCATACCTAGCCTTCTCAGGCTCAACTAACAAGTATTGTTTGCACACCTAGCCTCTCTAGGCTCAAACAAGTATTTTTTCAGCAAGCCTCTTCAGGCTTTACAAATGGTAAGTGTTGAATGAAGCAGCAACTTCACAGATTACAACTTTGCAAGTCAACCGAATAACACTCATTGAGTGAATAAGCATTTAAGGTAGGTATAACCACAATAAAGACTTCTCAATAAATACAATTGATTGAGCAGAGAAGTATTCTAGGAAGAACTTAAGAGAGCTTTGAATGCGAAGAGAGTATTGAATGCTTGAGTGAATTCGTTCAAATGTGTCTTCAACAATCTTCAAAGTCTTCTATTTATACTCATCAGTAATAAATCCATTGAGGAGGGTTCTTCAGATGAGTAAACTTTTGTTCTTCATTCATTAATGCCAAAGAGTCGTTCTGAACTTGTATTTAATGTTTATGGTCGTTGGAGAGCTTAAGACAAGTTGAGCGTATATGTTGGCATTGTTTTATCAGAGTGCAGTTTGATTCAGAGCAATGTTTGTTGCTTTTCAGACTTGGGCAGCACGTATTTCCTTATTTGTGCAACACGGGTCTGCGATCAAGTAAAGGTTATTTTGCCTTTCCAACAAATGGAATTTCAAACACGGATTGATGCTTTGAGCTTCTGAATTAGATTTTCTTAATTTGAAAATGCAAGGGAATATTCTTGATCATCGAATAAAAGTGAAGCGAAGGACTTCCAGTCAAGTTGTAGAGTAAGACGCATTTTCATGGCTTGTAGATACTTAGTCTTTTTTCAGACGCATCATAACACAGACGCATCTTTAAGACTTGTTGTTTTAATATAATGCTCTTGCTTTATGATCTGGACACTTAATACACACATTAATGGATTTCAAAAGGTTCACTTAAAATTATCCTTTGTTTGAATTCATCAAAATCAGAGATGTCAAAAATACTTAAACTTAACAGACTTGGGGAGATATTATGAAATATGATATTGGAATTTAAGTGAGGTGTGCAATTGATGTCAACTATTAAGTTTGTACATGTGTACGTGTTGTGAATTATGGATTATATTTGATGCTTGAATTGATTATTGAAAAGTCGTACCGGGGACGGCGAGACATAACGACCAATTGCACGGGATTTTGGTTATGAGAATGCACTGGGGATGACGAGGAGTAATGCCCAGTTGCATAGTGTTATGAATAGCCTACTAGGTACGACGTGGCGTAACGGCCAAAGAGCTTGGATGTGATGATATGGTCATATACTGGGGAAGCCCGGTTATTGTGAGACCATACTGGGACGGTGATACGTAACGCCCAATGGTGGATGGATTGTATGCCTATCGGGGACGGCGAGACGTAACGCTCGATAGTGCGGATAAAACAAGTTATATTCGATTTTTTGGGCAATTTAGGCATCATGGTAGAAATTCCACAATGAGAATATTGAATGTGAATTATGTGAGATTAAATGTATTGAGTAGTTAGACATTGTTGTATTTTCTATTTGCATAACTTTCATATTTTTTTATTTTTTTTTACTTGTGAGCCCTTATTGAGTTTATATAACTCACTCCCTCTTAGTGTTGAGATGCAGGTGCAGATACTGCTTGATCATCTCGAGCTGTCTGACTCCTAATTATGAGTTACGGTGCCAAGCCGCAACCTTTAAGGATTCTTTTATTTATCTACTAAAGTTAATGTGTTTTCATTGTAAAGTCTTGAAAAACTAAATTGTATTTTTTTTTTTTGTGCAAGAGTTTAGTACTTAGAGCTAATAATGAGTTCTTTGCAACTCATTTATCAGAACTTATCAGACGAGATTTTCCTCTAATCCAAAAGTTTGTTTGTTTTTTCCCTTAAAAGAAGAAAAGGTTCAAGGTTAAACATTTTTATTATTTACTTATCGTGCATTAAGAATGAGGAAGTGTTAACCTGACAAACGCTTCGGATTTGGGGTTGCCAACCTTTTTTTACCGGTCATTGACACCAATTGTTGGGTTGTAATAGAAATAGACAACTATAAACACGAGAAGGGGGGTTGAATTGAGTATATCAAACTTTTAGTCAAACTTATAAACTTTTTTCAAATAGAAGCTCAGAGTAGACGAGAGATTTATAAAGCAATCAGAAAATGTGACTTGTATGAAGGTTTTTTCAACATAAGACAGAAGTTGACACAGGGAAACACAAGAAAGGGATTGAACTGTGTTTCTTAACAGATTTTTAAAATTCCTTTTTGAAAACAGTTTTGCAAGCAAGAAAGGGATAAATACACACAATAAAAACTTCTTTAAAAAAAATTAATAAAACTCAATATCAAATCCCTACAGTTAGAATAAAAACAACTTAAAAGAGATAAGGGATAAGAGATTCACAACACGAGGATTTATCCTGGTTCACTCTCTTCCAACCAAGAACTACTTCCAGTCCCATCTGTTTGAAGGTTTTCTGCACTATAATCCAATATCTTACAAGTATTCTTTGTGCTTGCTTCTTCAGGCTTACAATCACTCAAGTATTCAACACCTCTCCAGGCACTCAAGTATTCTTTTATAGTCAAGCATCTTCAGGCTCTCTCTAACTTAAGAGATAAAAGGTTTTGATCTAAGAACTCACTATGTATGAGGATATGAAGGTTTAAGATCAGAGATTACAATGAATATAAGAAAGAGAAGATTTTGACAGAGTTTTTGTGTGACACCCTCTACTCCGCATGTATTCATTGATAAGACTACATCTATGACATCTCTGATTTTGATGAATCCAAACAAAGAATTATTTTAAAGTGAACGTTTTGAAATCCACTAATATGTGTATTAAGTGTGCAGATCATAAATCAAGATATCATAACAAAGAAACAAAGTCTTAAAGATGCGTTTGTGTTGTGATGCATCTGAACAAAGACTCGGTCTCTACTAATTCTGATTATGCGTCTGAGACTGCAACTCAACTGAAAGTCCCTTGCTTCAACTATATTCAAATACAAAGAATATTCCCTGATGATGTTAAATAAAGAAATTTGGTCTCTGAAGCTCTATACATCAATCCGCATTTGAAGATTCTTTTTGTTGCAAAAGGCAAAGTGAACTTTACTTGGTCGCAGACCCGCATAGCACAAATAAGGAAAGTCGCACTGCCCAAGTCTGAAAAGCAACAAACACTGCTTTGAATCAAACTGCACTCTGATAAAGCAATGACAACCTATACGTTCAGCTTGTCTTGAAGCTCACCAACGATCACAAACATTAAATGCAAGATCAGAATGACTCTTTGGTATTAATGAATGAAGAACAAAAGGATACTCAGCTGAAGAACCCTCCTCAACGGATTTATTACTAATGAGTATAAATAGAAGACTATGAAGATTGTTGAAGACACATCTGAACGAATTCACTCAAGCATTCAATACTCTTTTTCGCATTCAAAGCTCTCTTAAGTTCTTCCTAGAATAATTTCCTGCTCAATCATTTGTATTTATTGAGAAGTCTTTATTGCGGTCATACCTACATTAAATACTTATTCACTCATGGAGTGTTATTCAGTTGACTTGCAAAGTTGCAATCTGTGAAGCTGCTGCTTCATTCAACACTTACCATTTGTAGAGCCTGAAGAGGCTTGCTGAAAGAATACTTGTTTAAGCCTGGAGAGGCTAGGTGTGCAAACAATACTTGCTAGTTGAGCCTGTGGAGGCTAGGTGTCCAAAAAATACCCTTCTGTAACCTGATCAGTTATAGTGATAACACTTGGGAAACCAAGGACTGGACGTAGCCTAAGGTTTAGGGTGAACCAGTATAAATCTCTGTGTTGACTCTCTTATCTCTTTCGTTAAATTTGCTTTATATTTTATGTGCTAACTGGGTTGAAAGTGTTAAGTTTTCATGCCTTCTGTTTTTCTTCAGACGTCTTTTTGTGTCTGAGTGCTTCTTTGAGAGAAAACTTTGTGATTTCTAAAAAGTTAACTAAAACACAATTGAACCCCCCTTCTCGTGTGTTATATCTGCTCATTTCATTCATATTAGAAGATAAAAGAAAGAGAACACATGCATATTATATCGTAATAAAAACCATGGTAGAGGTTACCACATTGTAAAAAAATCTCAAACACGGAAAATAAATAAATTTAAAAGAAAACATAACAAACATAACGAAACCCAACCCCGATGTCACATTACAGAGCTGGTATAACCATAGTTCGAAACATCTTGGATAAACAACATAAACTAAATAAATCCTAGACTACGAGTAGCGGCTCCTCATAGCCACTCCTCAGCAAGCTGCTCACCGTCTTCTGCATAATCCAAAAAAGATACATGCAAAGCAAACAACAAAGATGGGGAGTAAGAAACATGCATATGAACATAACGGCAAGGAAGCAATTAGCAAGATGAGCATACATCATACAAACATAGCATGTTATCACAAAGCATCATGCATAACACATATACATCATCCATAACAGTTTAATCAATGTATGCTATGCGGTGCAACTCTACTCCACTACTCCATTATGCACTTGGATCCAACCTACCTCAAAATGTCAACTTCGGAGTTACATATCCACATTGGCCATTAAACACCAACGCCGGCAGTTCACCAAACCATGGGTGAACCCCTTGGATAGCCGGCACACCTTACTCTCGGATGCACCGCTGCGGGGGCCCGGATCAATTAGATCACTACGGATGACCAGATCACCTTACTCTCGGACGACCTCCCCATGATGAACATCCCCTACTAACATCTCCGATGCGTGAATGCATGATCAACACAACACACAATCAATAATCACCACCTCCGCTTGGGCCACTCTGCTACCCAAGTTTCATCACCATCAACACCTCGTCCACTTGGCTATCGAGGCCCCCCTGGCCACTAGGCTACCAAGGTTCAATGTTATCTTTAATCTTTAATCTTTTAACACTCTGGTCCTTAAGCATTAGATCAACACCTCGACCACTTGGCTATCGAGCCCTCCTTGGCCACTAGGCTACCAAGGTACAACACCGTCTTTAATATTTAATTAACACTCTGGCCAATAAGCACCAGAGCTCAACACCTTGACCATTTAGCATCAAGGCCCCCTTGGCCCCTCGGCTACCAAGGTACAACATTATCTTAAAGTTATCTAGCTTGTATTTACTTCGTTTGGTGTCTTATTTCATTATTGGGAACGTTTGGGGCGAAACGTCCCTGTTCCTGTTTCAGCATTCTGTTCTATCTAGGGGAGCACGGTCGTGCTGCGCCCCCCCCCCCCCCCCCCCCCCAACCCCCACACACACACATGGACGTGCTGAACTTTAAGTTGACCACATGCGTGCTGACTATTAAGCACAGCCGTCCTCGTTAGAGCATGACTGTACAGATCTGGGCAGAAAGGGTTTAGGAACCCTTACTATGTTTCCTAGGGCATTCAAAGATCAATCCAATTGGCTTTTAACTATTCATCAGTCCTCAGTTTCATTATTCTTAATTAATCTCCATGTCTTATCATTATGGGGAATTAATCCTTTAATTCCAGCTTCATTATTAATGTCCCTAAAATACTCATGAACAAGTCCTAGGGTCTTTAACTAAACCTTTGAACATAACCTTGCCTCTCATACTATATTCATATCTTATGAACAAATTGGAAAAGCATCCCTTAATTCTTCAACATCATTATTACGTCTTTAACCGTCTCATCAACCTTATTAATAAGCCCTATTATTTAATTAGAGTCTTATTAACATCAATGGTCATCTCACAACATCAACCAAACAGCTAAATCAAACATCCATGGCAATATCATCATCAAATCATAACAGCACCATTATCATCATTATGAACATCCATTCATGGCATTATTAAACATCATTCACAAATAGGCATATCAATAACAAATAATCATACATAATCATGAGTAGGATAGCGAATAACAATTAACAAACAAGTACCATTTAAACAAATAGCAAACAGATAGGGTCATGGGTTAACCCTTCATCTTACGCGAACCCCAATGCCTACATATTCATACTATCACTTCTCCTCATACCTGGTATGAAGATTCCCAACAACGATGACGCGGGCAAACTAAACTCGTTCCCTTGAGTGGCTCAATGAGTGGCTCAAGTCTTGGCCAAACACAAACAGGATTAACCAATTAATCCCCAAATCACTAAAGGAAAAGGAGATTAAAGAGAGGGATAACCAGTTTACCTATATAGACACTAGCGCTTGACTTCTCTCCCAAACGGACTCAAGAACTCCAAGAACTTCAAAGGGTTCAAGAGAAGGGAAAAGAAAGAGGTTTCTGTCACACTAGGATTGCTCAAAGTGCCAAAAAGAGGGTTTTCACTCAAAACCCTCGCAGACTGCTCTCTATTTATAACTTTAGACCCGAGCATGACCGTGCTCACTTTAAGCACGGTCGTGCTCAATCATGAGCACGGGGCGAATAAAGATTGCGGCACGAGGCCTACTAAACAACCAAATTTGGCCAAAATACCTTAAATAAGTCTTGTAGATAATTCTCCTAGCTTTCCAACGCATCAAAGATCACCTCAAACGGACACCTAGAACTCAAGGTATGGCCAAAACGGTAAAACAGGTTACTAGGACTCTAAAAGGATTGAACCTTTCTAAGGCTAAACTTCCCTAAACATAAACTTATACATAAAAAAAAACAAACATAACAAGTATATACAAACATATATATAACATATATAAACGCATTAAGCTTATTTAAGAAAAAGGGGTATTACATTTTGCACTTTCAAATTCTCAGAGCTTGGTTCTCGTTGTTGTATGTATTCTTCAATGGGGTCGTCCAGTATTTATAGATGAAGTGTAGTTCAGCTCTTGTTTCTTCGATGGTCTTCAAGATGTATCCGTTTAGAGATAGCATTTAATGCTAGGATTCGTTGAGTCTGATAACTTTATATGTGATCTTCAGAAAATGGCTCTTGGTTATTAGAAATGCTCAAAGTGGTATTGTCACTTCTCTGTTATACCCGAAAGTTACCTTTTGTCTTTCTTTCTTTGTATTGAGTCAACTTTACAGTAGCAGGTGTCAGAGTACAAAGGCATTTTTGTAATCGATGGTACTATGTTTCTTTTACCAATGAATAACGCATATAAAATTTGAAATAACCAAGGTAAAGACATAGAAGCAAAAGAATTAAATAAGCAATCATTTGAAATAAAAGCGCTGACTAGACGGGTTTTGAAGCAGTAAGTCTTTGGACATGCATTTTTAACTTTGAATTAAAGCAATTAGGTAGTCTACTAATAGATTGTCTAGTTAATCTACCGGGTAGTTTAGTGTTAACTTATTTAGCTTTCACTGGGTAGTTTACTTATTGGATCATCTATCTTTTATCGGGTAGACTACTTATCAGATCGTCTAATCTATTATCGGGTAGACTACAAGTCTTTGGGCTTGCTAGGTATTGGACTTGTTATATCAACCGGATAGATTAGCGACTCGTCTAGCGATCTTGTATTGGATTAGTTATTCACCAGGTTAGACTAGTGGCTCATCTAATGAACTTAGTTTGGATCATCGATGCCTTTGGACTTATATAAAGAGCTCTCGACTAGTACCCTCGTCTAGCAATATAAAAGCAGTCATGTAGACTTGAATAGACGAGTTAGTCCATAACTTTAACTTTGCCATACAAATTTAATCTTTTTGTTAACATCAAAATTTTCAGAGATTATTAACCATAACCACTTTGGTTCCAACAAAGACCACACAAGCATGCAAGATAAAAACTTTGTTTGATATTCACACTTTAGCCTTTTTAGTTTGTTAACAATTAAGATAATCAAATAAACTAAAGAGATAATGATAGAGATAGACACAATTTTATCCTAGTTCACCCCTTAACAACTAGGGCTACGTCCAGTCCTTGAAAGCACCAATTTTTCTCCACTATAATTGATCAGGTTACAGACAAGTATTCTTTGCACACTTACCCACTCTAGGCTCCAAGACAAGTATTATTTGCACACCTAACCTCTTCAGGCTCACCCAGGTTTGTTTGTGAGAAAGTGTAATTAATACAACTTTTTAAGCCTTTCACTAACACTCAGAAGAGTGAATTTTAATGTGAAGTTTTGAAAGACTGCGTAATAACTTAAAATGATTGAAGAATACAGAATGAAAGAATGAATAATTAAATGTGCAGAGTAATGACTCTTGAGTTAATGTTGTATTCTTTCTCTATCTTCAATGTCTTCTCTATTTATAGCCTTCGATCAATTTAAATCTGTTAGAGACATTCCTTCTGATTTTTGGCTTTAAGCAGAGCTCCATTAAATGCAGTAGAGTCATTCTGGGCAAGCAAACAGGTGAAAGCTTCATTAGACAGGTTGACTCTTCATCAATAGAGGGTAGGGATCGAATAAGGGATCAGTGTACAAGCTTCGCAAAAGCCAAATAAAAGCTCCTAAAGTTAACTTTTTTAAAAGTTCATTTTTTTTAAAAAATTTTTCTTTAGTAAAAGTAAGCTACTTTATTTTTTTTATTTTTTATAAGAGCTTCTCATAAAATCTGTTTGGCCTAGCTTCTACTTTTAAGGAGAAGAGAAACCCAAAATAAGTTTTGGGTTTTCAACGTGCTTTTAGCACTATTCACTATGTTTTCAAACATGTAGAAAATGTATGCATCCCGATTGGGAGTTGAGTTTCCATACTCCAAGGTTATTCTCGGTATTTTCCAACAATTTATATTTAAAAAAAAAATCAGACCCTATTCTTCCCCTCTCTCTTCTGCAACCACCACCCACCTTTGTCGTCGGCCGCCACCACCACCACCATTCCAAGTTCGCCATCGTCGTTGTCTGGACTAGGGAGAGGCGAGGGAGGTGACATCGTTTCGCCACCACCCACCTTCGCAGCTCCGTTTCACAATTGCTTCCTCCTAGATTCTTCGGTTCTCGAGTCGCAGAGGTTATCATGTTCAGATATCACTCTTCAAATCATCTTTAGATCTACAAGTCCCCTCTCAGATCTCCAGATTTTCTCATGCGGGAAGGATAGCGTCGAAATAACCCTCAGATCTGCCGAAAAGTGCTCATATCTGCATCGAAAATTTCCAGATCTACAATGAACACAGAAGCTCATACCTCCTTCGCCTAGGATGATTGTGTCACTGTCTTTGACCTTGGATTCGGCATGCTTGAGCTCACATCCGATCTCCAATAGCATGAGTTTGCAGCATGCTCAAGTTCAACTTTGCTCCCATCGAACCGTCACCATCTCCTGCAAACAAAAATGGTCCGTCACGGAGACAGATAGCTGCTCCGATGGAGATGTTAGCCAGGAAGAGGCGAGGGCAGAGATTATCGCGACAGAGTCGTGTTTAGTTTCAAGGAGAGGTTTGGACGGTGGCCTTGGAGGAGAGGGCGGAGTGGAGGAAGAAGAGGGGCGGAGTAGAAAGAGAGCGGTGGAGAAGGGAGGGGCGGCGGTTGATAGGAGGGTTAAAGATTTTGGGAGTTTCAAATGTAAAAAAAATAATATTATTTTTATAATACCCATGTTACCCTTATTAATCTGGACCATCCTTATCTATAATTTCTCGTTAGTTATAATATTTATTATTTAGTTTTGTTATAAATATTAGCTTTTAATACTTTGTTTCCTCTAATTTCACTTTTGGTATCCTATTATTTAAATGTTGTAAATTTGGTCATTCCATCTAATGTTTGTCATTTTTTGTCATTAAGTTTTACTTTTATGTATCTTATTTTATTATTTTTTAATTGGTTTGTTTCCATCAAAGTATCATACTATCTTAAGTTTTTTTTGAAAAAAATAAATAAATTACAGTGCAGTGCAGTATAATGATGTAGTGGGACACGTTTTCTTTAAAAATCATCATAACCAATTTGTACACATTCACACGTACAGTGTATGATAGTGAGGGTAGAAACAATGTGTAAATACGACTTAGTTTTATTATAAGTATAGATATAGATGGATAGATTTTTATGTATAAATGAAGAAGGAGTACTTCTACTTGTGAAAGAATTCAGAAGCTTCTATTTTTATAGTGGGGAAAAATTATTTTCAGGGGTTAAATAGAGAAATGTTGACATGTGGCAATGAACACTAGACATTATTGAGTTTTATATAGATTATAGATTATAGATAGATTAATTATAGAATTATAGATATCCTCCAACTTTCCTGTGGAGTATTTTCTAGACAATGCCTGTGCTGGGGCCCTGTTTTAGTGGCAATTTGTCTCAAGTCCAAGTGCAACAAAGCCCAAAAACATTATTAAAGGTCTGTTTGGTTTTGTTAACGGGAATGCAAATGTATCAACGCTTTCTCTTCTTTATCCGTCTCTCTCTATCACTCACTCTTAGTTGAGCCGCCAAACGAAGAATTAGCGGTGGTTCATTTCTGTTCCGTTTCCCTCAAAAACCCAAAACCTAACACACACCACACTCTCTGTATCACTTCCACCATGAACTGCTCCAGTTATTTCTCTCTCTCTCTCTTCCACTTCTTCTTCTTCTGATTCAGCTCTAAATGCTGCTGCTTCCATTGATTTTTTTTATATTTTCGTTTAAATTTATTATTTTATTTATGTATTCAAATTTTTTTTTTTTTTTTGCTGATCTCGATTTTTGTTGTTGTTCTGTGTCTCTGTGTGTGTGTGTGTGCAGTTTCCGGTGAGGTGCCGGAAGAGCCTGTGGTGTCGAAGAAATCCGGTCTTCTCTTCGAGAAGCGTTTGATTGAGAGACACATATCGGTACCTTTTCTATCTCTCTTCACTTTGCAGCTCAATTCGCTGAAAGAATATGAAAAAAATATGAAATGGGTGAAATGGAGAGTATAAATGAGAAAAAAAATGTTGTAATGAGTAATTGGGGTTAAGACAGAAAGGAACCCTTTCTCTCTCTTCATTTTGCAGAAAGAATAGGGAAAAAAGAAAAAAAGAAATGGTTGAAGTAGAGGGTATGAATGAGAAAAACAATGTTGTAATGAACAATTTGGGTTGAGAAAGAAGGGAACCCTTTTGGGTGTAAGTGCTGATTGGATGAGAAGTTTGCTCTTTTAAGTTCTTTAGGTTTTTGGGCTATGGAATTCAGGAGCATTGGCCTGTCAAAAATTGAACTTATTTTGTAGAAACCCATGAGCTTAACTAATTGTGTGTTTGGATTGGGCTTATTGTGTGTTTAAAACAGCTTATATAGTCAAAAGTTAACTGAGGGAGCTTTTGAAAAATAAAAGCGATAATTCCCCTCAAAATAATTCAAGCCAAACATGCTTTAATCTTTTAAATTGTTTTTCTAATGGGAAACAATAACCAATGCTCTAAGGTTAAGGAATTCGAAAGGTAAGCTTTTATAGAAAAATGGTGTAGTCAATGCATTAAAAAGTGGAGTTTTTAGTTTTTCATGAAACATTGCTTTTTCTTGATTCTTTAACCAGTGCCTTTAGGATACTTGTTAGCAAGACCCTTTTTTAATTGCTATGTTTTATATATGTTTGTTTTGTTTACTTTTTTATCATATTGAGAGCCTTTTTTTTTTATATGAACGAGAACTGCTGTTTTGGTGGATGCAGCAACATGTTGAAGATGTGAAAGTTAATAGGATAATATGGTTTGAATATCTTTTTCTATTATTTTTTCTCTTTTAGGCCAACAAAATGTGATCTCAATTTGAAACAGTTCTATTTTCTATTATAGTAGATTTGGAAGTAAGGTAGTTTTTCCTCATTGTTTTCTTTTTCTCTCTGTTTCTAATTCTATCCAATAGAATAAGAGAAGAAAGTGGGTGTTTGTAATTGTATACAAATTTACTCATGCAACATGTTTGAAGGTGATTTTTGGTCTATATATGTTAGTTTGCTGTGCAATGGGGATCTTATGGTCGATCTTAATTTAAGTATCTTCCACTAATATGATTTTGACACTTAATTCTATTTTGTTGAAAAATTGAGTAGGATTATGGGAAATGTCCAGTTACTGGAGAACCACTTACTTTGGATGACATTGTACCAATCAAAACAGGAAAGGTATGGTGGTAACGGTGTCAGTTGTGTTTTCATATTTAGTGTGGAGTTTATAGGTAGACTAAGGTACCTATATTCATCGCGGTGTTTTGTTTTTCATGAATTAACATGCAATATGCTAATTAAATCAGGATAATTTATCTTGCAGATAGTGAAGCCCAGACCCGTGCAGGCTGCTAGCATCCCTGGCATGCTTGGAATGTTCCAGAATGTATGTAATTCAGGCTATAAGTATACTTTACAATTTTTGGTACATGAAGACTTTGCTTAGAATAATTTGCTACAGAACCTTTTTAAATTTATTTGTTTGTTTATGTGATTTCACTGATTTCTGTTAAGGTATTTAAACATGCTTACCTGTTTTTGTGGTTAAAGTTAGCACTTAGAAGTATCCACTTGATTCCTGTCCTTTCTGTAGCAAACTCACGACTATGAAGTTATGAATTTCTTTTCATTGAGTATCTAGATATAACATCCGTTCTAAAATTGCAATTCAACCTAGTAATTTTTTCATTCTTCATGATACATAACTATGGGGAAAGAGAATAGGCATTTAGGCCAAGCTAGTATTGCATAATAACAGTATCCTTCCTCATTTTGTTGGAATATTATGGATGATCCTTGGTTATCATCATGACTGGACTGGAATATTGTTTGTGTGTGATACTGTGATCTCATGAAGAGGCAAAAACTTTGTTTAGTGCTTTAGTTATCATTGTTTAGGTTTTAAGCATTTATGAGAGCTGAATTTGAGGGAAAGATCTATTGGTCACTGACAGCAGTGGCCTTTCAGGATTGACAAAGATTTAGTTAGGTTTGTATATGAATTTAGGATTTAGGATGAACTGATACATATGAGACAACTAGAATGAGCTGTAATTGTTATCCAAACGGGGGATTTTATGAAGTATGCATCTGCATACATACTACTATTTTATGAACTTTGAATGGGTTCTGGATGATAATTAAGTTTGGTTAGTGTATAATGTTGAATGCTAAATCTAGATCCTGTGATAGGCCAATGAGATTTTGCTTTAACAGTAGCATCTTGTGCACTAAGAGCTTGGGAGATGATCATCAGGTGGCCTCCAAACCAAATGTGTGCATCTGTTTGACTTTCTAATTTTCTTTAACCAGTGTATAATACTTCTATAGTACTAGACTATATAAAACTTAGGCTGCTTTTGTGGTAATTATTTTTCTCTGTATTTTTTTGGTGGAGGATGTCTTACTCTTATCTTGTAATCCGACTCCTTCATAATGATTCTATTTCTATAAAAAAAAATTGATTTGTTTTGCTTTTGCCTAATTTGTAGGAATGGGATGGATTGATGCTATCTAATTTTGCGTTGGAGCAACAATTGCACACAGCAAGGCAAGAGCTAAGTCATGCTTTATATCAGGTGTGGTTGACATAAAAAAATTCTTGTCTTCAGCAGTTCTGCCAATTTGGGGAATTATGAAATTTTACAGCCTGAGAGTAATTTACACCAATTTTTCCTAAGAATTCATTATGTTCGACTTTGTTGTTGGACTCTATTGATTATATTTAACATCCTAAAATAAGTCCCCTTGATCTCTTTTCTTCCTGTCCATAGTTGTACGATCCAGACCGACCTAACACGCAACCCAGTCTTTGGGCCAGTCCGGTTCACACTGATGACTCATTTGAACTGGTCAAACACGAGTGACCCACCCGGGCTGGTTCAACCCTTTTCTTAAAAACAAAAAATTAAATAACTTAGAAAAAAAACTGGTGACATTTGATCATGGTTCATAAATGAGCCCTTGTGCTGAAATGCACTATACCATTAAACTACACATTCTTATTTAGTTATGCTCTCAATTATTTAATTTATATTACTCTCCAACTAATCGAATTTGTGAACATAATGTTAGACTACTACCACCACTAGTTTGAATTTGATATCATCCAGCCGCTATAGCGGCGGTGTGGCCGATGGCCGCTACTTGGGCGGTATGGCAGAGTGTCTTCTTCTTATGTAATGTGATGTTTGGATATTTGGTCATGAAATCAAATTAAAAATCTTTTAGGCTTTCCGATCACAAATAAGATAATGGTCTCCAAAACTTCGAGGTCTATTTCTCTTGGTTGTTTGGGTTCTCATTTATGTGATAAATTTTTTTTTTCCCATTTGGGATTTATTTTCTATGCTTTCAAATAAGAAATTTATCTTTTGTTATCCAGAACTTCTGTATATATGAAGGTGAAAACTAGCGTCTCAAATAAGTTCTCATCAAAAATGATTTTTAACTTTGTGAATTTTCCTTCCATGGAATTTGAAATGTGTTGTGTGATTGATGTTATTTTTTTAATAGCCTGTTTGTCATTAATGGGGTTCCAGAGATAAATGCTGTTCAGGTTATGGTATTAACTTATTCTTATTATTTTCTTGCTTGAGTTCTTATTATGCATTATTGTTTTATCTTTATAAAAGAAAAATTTCATTAAGAAAGAGTGAAGAGGATAAGAGGTCCTCCTTAAAAAGGAAAAAATGTTAAACTAAACAATCAGGTCTTATGATTTCACTTGATTTGGATTTTGATTTTGGTACTGTCTTTTCTTTGGATGTTTGTCCCTATGATTTCAATTTTTTTGGATTTTGATACTTGCCGTTATTGTATTGATCCCTATATTTTTCACCCATTTAGGTTTTCATGCCCATAGCAGTTTAGTCAAGGAAAAAAGAAAACAAGCAATAGAGAACCAAGAAAAACATCAATGAACTAGAGCTGCCTAATCTCTCAACTAATATTATTTTGCATTAATTTTAGTTTATTATTATTCTTCAACTTTTTGATCATCTGTGTGATTTTTGTTTCGGGGTATGAACCTTGTATGATATTTATTTCAAAATATTAGATTTTTTTTTTGTTGCTATATTTTCCACAGCCAGACTTGGTCTTATTTAGTTTGGTTTTAATCTGTAGCATGATGCTGCTTGCCGAGTGATTGCAAGACTTAAAAAAGAACGAGATGAAGCTAGGTCATTACTTGCACATGCGGAAAGGCAGTTCCCTATTTCTGCACCAAATGCCTCAACAGCAAATGTCGTCCTGAGCAATGGGAAAAGAGGTTTCTCACGTTATAATTTTGTCAATTATTCTTCTTCTTTTTTTCTTTTTCTTTTTTCTTTTTTGCAATTTTTAAAACATATTTTAAGCTGAGTTTTCTATAACTTTCAAAAAAAGATGCTTAATCCATTAATATTATGTGGAGGTGTTCAAAAGCTAAGAATTGACACTTTCTTAAGGATGATTTTCCCCAGTTGCTATTATCTTTTTCTGTCTCAATTGTTCATTTGACTTGTCTTTTACTTTCTAGCTGCTGAGGATGAGCTGGCACCTGGTGCAAAGAAAATACATCCTGGAATAACTGCTAGCATAATTACTGAGCTTACTGACTGTAATGCTGCTCTCTCCCAGCAGAGGAAAAAGCGGCAGGTATTCTGCATGTAGAAATGCATTGAACTCTCCAATTCCAGTATTTCCTTAGTTGTTAGTATCCACTTTTTTTTTCTTTGTAGTGTCAATGTTTCTTAAGAGATTTTGACAAATCTGAATTTAATGACATATCTAGAATTCTTTACTTGTTTAGTCACTTTAAGTTGATCTGTCTGGTGAAATTGTAAATTTTTACTGTGGCATATATCAAATATTTGTTTTTGACATTTCTTAATGTAAATCAGGATATTTAAACTTTGTTGTGTATGTTCTCTGATTTATTTCAGATTCCTGCAACTTTGGCTCCTGTTGATGATATAGAGAGATATACCCAGACATCTAGTCATCCCTTTCACAAAACAAACAAACCAGGCATTATATCTCTTGACATCCTTTATCCTAAGGTATGGCATTTAATCTCTAATATGCAAAAGTGATTTTGAAATGTTTTTTGGGTACTGATCAAGGATCATCTCTTTCCCTGCTTGGCAGGATATAATTGCAACTGGTGGTATTGATACAAATGCTGTTATTTTTGACCGACCATCAGGACAGATATTATCTACACTTAGTGGTCACTCAAAGAAGGTTTAACAGATTTTGGTTGGAATAGCTGGAGTTATCTTTTCTTTAAAATATTTTAGCTGATTATGCAAAACTTTGGTAGGTTACCAGTGTAAAGTTTGTAGCTCAGGGTGATTCCATCTTAACTGGTTCAGCAGATAAGGTAATGTTCTAACTTCTATCCCTTTCTAATTCAAAGGTATTAAGTTTTCATTGCTTAGAACAATTTATTTGAGCATCCTTCTCCACCTAAGAGCAGATGTGATAGAGCATGACGCAAGTGTCGATCCATGCATTGCCACATCCCTTGTTTTCTCCAGACACTGTACCTTTTTTATTTTTGCACAATATAGAAAATCCGATTGTGTAAAGTTGTGTGTGAACTGTGAACACATAATTCACTCTCCCCTTTTTTGGTGTCTTGTAATTTACTTTTGCATTTTGTTCTCGTAATGGATAATTCTTTGATGGGCCAGTCTCACTTGGCCAACTTAAATGATCCATATGACTAATTAATGTGAATTCAAAAGCACCCAGAATTCTAGAAAGATTTTGGCCAGATGCTTGTACTTGTAGCTTTATCCAATTTTATTAAAGGTCCTGGACTGGTGTTTTTATTGTGCTTGTTCAACTCCGAGCCTTTTTAAGATATATTTTTCAGCCAGTGGTTAGTAATATGCTTCTTACCACTTAGTGTTGTCAAATGCTGGCAATTTCTGACACGAACTGGTTAAATACAAGATAATCTTAAGTGTGCTATTTTTTTTTTACAAGTTAGCTATTTTCATTTTGCATTTTCCAGTGGTCAATATTTTTTACTCCTCATTGCAGACAGTTCGATTGTGGCAAGGGTCAGATGATGGTAACTATAACTGCAGGCACATCTTGAGGGATCACACGGCTGAGGTAAATGAATTCTGGATATAGCATATTGCTGTCCATGAAATTACTAATTTTTTTATGCCATATATATATATATAAATTTTTTTTTCCCTCTCTAGGTTATCAAATTATGCTGTCATGTGCTGCTAACTTTTTCTTTCTCTTTCATTTTTACAACAAAGTTAACATTTTAAGTTCATTTTACCATACAGTTTTTTTTTCTACTAGGAAATTGAGGCATGCCTATGCTGTGCTTATTAATGAGTTTTTCTTTTGGGTAAATTATTAATGATTTCTAGATTAACTAATGGCCAAGTTACTAGGGCATGGTACATTAAGGGACTGCTTGATTTGTTTCATTTTTCTTGTTTTCATTTTCTGATTTCAAGAATAATTACAACAAAAATAATTATAAAATTGTTTCTTTGTTTTAATTATGTTTCTTGTTTCCAAAGATTTGTACAGGAAACATTGAAAACAACTAAAATGTTTTCAATGTTTCCTGTACAAATCTTTTGAAATAGGAAATATAATGAAAATAATGTGACAGTTTTATAATCATCTGTGTTGTAATTATTTTTAAAAATTGGAAATAAAAACAGGAAACAAGAATAAAAACCAAACAAACCCTAACTCTTCCAGTGGCTCACATTCACTAATCTATAAGCTGCTTGATTGCATTATCTTGATGCCTGTCAATCATTCAATCACTATTCCTCTTCAACTTGCCCTCTACATTGTGCTTATAATTTTGCTGGTTTGTTATTAATTTTACATGTGGGTTATATTGCTCCTTGCTGTTTTTATCAACAACAAAAAAAATTGTGCTCCTTGCACTGTGATAGGGGTTTAAGTGCTTTGTGGCATGTGGGATTTTTGGATTGGACTGGATTTGTTTTTCTTCTACATGACACTTCCATCTAGACATAACCAAATGTAATTTCGACATCTTTGATAGTAGGGCTGTACATGATTTTTTTAATTAAAGACAAATTTTGAAGATAAGAGAATGGGAAAAAGAAAGTAAAGATAAAGGTAATATAATAAACATTCTTGAAACCCCAACTCCACCTCAAGAAGAGAAAACTGTCCTCAAATAATGACTTTCTCCAGATCGATTGCAAAGTCCTTAACTTTCTTTAACCTCCCCAGATTCCCTAAACCTATAACCTTCACTTCCAGCTTAAAAACATAAAAGTGTTACCAGCTAATTCCGTTGCCTACAGTTTGATGCTCCATAATTCACCATTATTGCAAGCCTCTGCAATTCTTTCAATTCTTTCATAAAATATTTTCCATATTTGTTAGAATTTGGAGATTTCACCGCAGTCATCTACACACCAGGGCACAATAAAGTCATATTGAATCATGGGATGTGAGTTGTAGCTTTCCCTGGAATTGTGGCGGGAGTTAATTTGTTTAACATAAGTGCCCATCTAGATTGTTAATAAACTCAGAAGAATAATCTTTTTCAGCTTGAATTGGTAGAATCACTAACATCCTTGTTCTCACATTGGACATGATAAAAGAAAAAAGAAAATAAAAGTGCAGCATCTCTGCTGAGAGAATTCCTTTTGTGAAGTCTGCATCCTCACAAAGAGAACTTTATAGATCAAATTCAATCAGTCAGGTCAACAGCAGCTTTATCATTGTTTGAATGACACTTTATCCTAACCTTCTTAGTTGTAGAGAAGACCCTGGAAATCCATTCAAACCCTGGAAGCTCTTGAGGTTGTCAAACTCGCGAGTCTACGTAGACTCGTGGAGGGTACGTAAACTCGACTCGTAGACATATATAACATAAAACAGTAACATCATAATCCAAATTTAGCTGACATCATAATCATAAAATAGTAATTACTATTACAATTATTATTATTATTATTATTATTTAATATGACCCCCTTTATCTAAAAAAACTACTCTGTAATAGGACCTATAAAGTTTACCAGTCCAAACCCTCATCTTCTCTCTTCCCTGACCTAGAGATAGAACAGAAAGCAACCCTAATCTCCAACAAAGACAGAAACGACGCATAGCAGGAGAGGCCAGCCCCTCACACGACTGCCTTTGCACAGGTGAGGGACGTCAGGCTCGCGATAGGCTTAGCAGGAAGCAGAGACACGGTCGCTCGCAACAAACTCGCAGGGATGGGGAGGAGCAGCTTCGCGTGGTGGTAGTCTGAGGTGGCGAACCAGTTTGCGGCTCTGTTCGTGGTGGAGATTCAGGTCGGGTTGCAAACTCGGTGACTCGTACCTAGACTCGCGAGTTTGAGCGAGTTTGATAGAGTCAAACCGAGTTTGACCGAGTCTGCTATGAAACCGATTCTGCATGCGAGTTAACCAGTTTTGCCTACCTAGAAACGTAGACTCGGACGATTCTACGAGTCAACTCGCGAGTTTGACAACCATGCTCTTGACTGCTAGATTTTGATATGCATCTTTTGCTTTCCAATGTCACATACCAGTGTAGTTAGTGTACGTATCGTACGATTTGTATCTAGATTCGTCATGGTTCAGCAGCTCAGCGAAACAAATCACATGATGAATCGATTTTGATGAAGAATCGTGCGCCGAATTGATGAATTGGAAGTGAATCGCTTGATTCGTGATGTAGAATCGTTTCGGACGATTCCAGAACTTGCAATCGTGGAGTTGGGTTTCACAAATACGGGTTGGGCCCGAGCGACCCGTTTTCTTGAAGGCGTTGTTTTGGGCCTTTTTTACCTTATTTTTCTATAAATTTTTGGATGTGAATAGGACGAAATTCACTGCCTCTGACCACTTAATTAGTTTTCTACTTCCTATTAGTATTATTATAATAGCTCTGCCACTTCAGTTTCTCTTTTCTCCAATACCCATCTGTGCCGTTTCTTTCCTCTGAAGCTTCTCCAATTCGTGGTGTGGTCCCTTTGTCCTTTTCTACCTTTTTTTAATAATTTCCTACCTTCTCTATCAAGGAGGCTGTGCTTTTCTTTTAGAGAAATAATGGTTCAAACAAATATCTACTATTTATTTTGAATAATTTAATCTGAATGATTTATTTTGAAGTTCTATTTTAGTTTATTGGTTATTTAATGTGTTATTTGACTTTAAAATACTAATATCTGCTATTTCTTTATGGTAAAATATAATTTATGTAAATTTTAATTATTGGTTATGTATCTTTCGATTCGATTCACGATTCATAAAATAGGTCTTCCGATTCATGATACGAATCTCGATTTGATAACCATGTATCAGACTATAGTGCATCAGGTGCTTTTTAATATGAATGAAATACTCTTACTAGCAGGTTAAATCCTTGTGTGTTTGTCCTCTATAATCTATAATGAGTCTTACTTTCACTTGATTATTTTCAGTTCAGTTCCTTTTCATTTAATCTGATGTTCTTTAGTTTGATATATAGTATCCGAAAGAAATTATAAAACTGCTGTTTAAAAGCACGTATCTTCTCTTTGGTGTTTTGATGTCTGTAGAAATGTGGGAAAGAATCAGGTTTCGGTCTTCTCTTGGGTGCTCAGCTCATGGTCTTTTTTGGGGGTTGCCTTTCAGATTTGCATAAGAGATTAGACTGCCGTTTTACACTGTTATTCTTGAGTTTTGATTAGTCTGTATTTTTCTCGGTAGCTGTTTCCTTGCGGAGATTATCTTACCGCCCCACCTTTGTATTTATGTTCCTTCTTTCTAAATGAATTTCCTTTTCTATCAAAGAATAAAAAACCATGTATCTTCTACCCAGAAACAGGACTTTGTTAATTGGGAAACATCTGTCATGAATGGCTTTACAATTGATGTTCTTAATTATCTGATGTTTCTTTTGAATCTAGGACTTTATTCTCCCTGGACCCCTTCCTTTTATACTTTCTTGTTTATAAACTCCATGTGATGCAAGAATAATTTGCCTTTCCAATTTTTCAGGTGCAAGCTGTCACCGTCCATGCCACAAATAATTACTTTGTGACTGCTTCACTTGATGGCACTTGGTGTTTTTATGAGCTGTCTTCAGGGACATGTCTTACTCAGGTCCGATTTTTTTCCTCTTTAATGTTACAGGAAATTAAGGGGAAGAACTATGCATGCATGTGAACCTCTTTTTTATGGAGCACTACATTTTTTTTGTTGGTTAGAGTAATGTGTTTCAGAATTCATGAATGCAGAGAAACTAGTGACAAAACAATAGAAAGTTAACGAGAATTCATATAGAGAGTAGAGAGAGAGAGAGAGAGAGAGAGCTTCTGAAAGTGTAACTGCCAGTCATCAACTGAATGGGACCCTTTGCAGGTTCTCTGACATATAGATGCTTCTAGAGCAGCTAGATCATAAAAATATCTTAACTGTTTAAGAGTGAGCTGGTGCCAATTGTCTGTTGACAGTTTAGCACATTTTACAAGCAATAAGCTAAGCCACTACTTTTTTTGTTAAGAACTTTCTCCCCAACAAAGAATAAATATAGCCCTAAGGGCGAAAAGAATCGTCAGAGGGGGAAACTGTGCTATGGTTGTCAGTTGTCACAGTATATAAAGGGGTAGATATTGGAACTTCTGAGTTTATTGAGTCGTGTTTGAATCTAAGCAACTCTGCTGCTGTATTAGCCGAACTTCTATAATCAGTTCTGTGCTAGGTCTTGCAAATTGCTTCTTAGACCACCAAGATACCAGATTAGGATCCAAATTAATACACCGTGATCATCTAGATCTGATGCCCAATCAGCATTGCAATAAGGCTGAAGTGATGATGCCGAGAAGAGTTCAACAGGATTCTGTTAACCAAAGTGACCACCACGACCTCTTCAGAAGCATCCAAATCTACTTCGGCGACCATTATAGTATGGGCTGTGGGGATTGAACCTGATTTCCAGTGGAAAATTAGAGGGGAAGGATTTGAGGTTGGATGGGAGGTCACTGACTTAGGCATAGTTTGAGCCACATTGACCCATAGTGCATCTGAAAGTGCAGATTGGTGATTTTCCTCAACGCGAGCTTCATGAGCATGCAACAGAGACTCGATTTCCTCAACAGTGTAAGGGTCGAAACTGCTGTTGATTTAGGTAACAAAAGCATCATATTCCATTAGCAAGCCTTCAAGAATCACATCAAGGTGTTCCTGTGTGGAAACATGATAACCAATTGAGATCAAGGAATAAATCAAGGCCTCTATGCGCAGCAGACATTCTTAGATCATGCGAGCTCTTTTCTTTGTGCAAGTTGAAGATACCATGGATTAAATTCCATACTTGCCACAAATGCAACCGACCAACTATGCGCGTGAGCAGAGAATCAGAGCAAAGATTGAAACCATAAAAAAAGTAGCTGGTCTTGCTGTTCCCAGCTGAGATAGGCTTCACTGACATAAGTTGGTGTTTACAGCACTGATAGTGTTCTCTATGGAATAGTTTGGTAGTGGTGTCTGAAGAATTTATTTTAATCTGTAGTGCTTGAGTCTCTCCTACTTCAATTCTGAATTGGTCAATTAAAAATTTGAGCTGTGTAGGTTTCGGACTCTTCGGGTTCTTCTGAAGGCTATACATCTGCAGCTTTTCATCCTGATGGTCTCATTCTTGGTACCGGCACCACAGAAGCTCTTGTCAAGATCTGGGATGTAAAAAGTCAGGTATAGTTTCTTACTTATATTTTGATTGTAGTAATTTGATTTTTCTTCCCAGTTTATTTCTGTATGTCTTTTTACCTTCATCTACTGGTTGCAGGCAAATGTTGCTAGGTTTGATGGACATGTAGGGCCAGTAACTGCCATATCCTTTTCTGAGAATGGTTACTTCCTTGCGGTACGTGACAAAACCTAGTAAAAGTAGGATGATAAACCTAGTAAAAGTAGGATGATCGCTTATACAGTATTCTTATTGTACTCCCGAATTTGACAGACTGCAGCTCATGATGGTGTAAGGCTTTGGGATCTACGTAAATTGAAAAATTTCCGAAATTTTGCTCCATATGACTCAGAAACTCCAACAAACTCCGGTATTCATCTTTACACCTTGATGGCCATAATATATATAGGGTAAGGAGTTATGCCTATTTCAAGAGATCTTCATGTAATTCTCTGTATCTTGCAGTGGAGTTCGACCACAGTGGATCCTACCTTGCTGTTGCAGGCTCTGATATGAGGTGAGGAATACTGTCTAGTACAGGATTTGGTCAGCAAAAATCTTCTCATGCTTGTGTGCTCTGGGTCAATGTATACCAGTTTCCTAACTGGCCAAAAGTTTGATCTTGTGGGGAGAGTAGTAAAAATTGAATGATCTATTTAAACTGCAGGGAAAAAGACAATCCTTATAAGTATTAAAAATTTATCGAGGCATACAGGTAATATGGAAGTATCTTGAATGAAACAGGTGGTCTATCAGCTGCATCTGCTGTAAGCACTGAGCTGCAGAGAATCCGCCTATCGTATTTAATGGGTTCTCAGTGGCTGGTGCCGGTAATGAGGTTTCCATGTGTCTTGGTTTTTTTTTTTTTGTTCCCTTTCCATCCATGGATGGGGAACATAACCTAATATAAAACCACATTGTGCACTGGTTGAGGCGAGGGCCTGTCAGTGATTGCTTACAATTCTATTATGAAAAGAGTGCCTTTATTTTGTTATTTCCTTATTGAAGCATAGAGTGGTGTTCTTAACACCCACCCCCCACCCCCCAAACAACACACACACACACACAATGAAAACACTTTTGCTGTTGGATGCATTATTTATTGGAAAACTGTTGATACTAGTTCAGTTAGACAAAGTTTCTGATTTGAATCTTCTTTAGTCACCAACGCAGGACTCTCATGTAGCCAGTGTCATCTTTTGTTCAATTCTTATTGCATTAATTTATCTTTGTATTCAAATTAAAGCCATTTTAGTATTTGAGCGAAAGCAATTTATCATAATCCACAGTATTTGGCCGTAGAAAAGCATCATCAATTTGTCAACCCCTTTGCCTGTTAATTTATGCAGGATTTACCAAGTTGCAAATGTGAAATCTGAATGGAACTGTGTCAAAACTTTTCCTGATTTATCCGGAACAGGTTCTGACTTTTTTGTCAATTATTCCTTCAGGCTCTTATTGTTTCATGTTTGTACAGTTACTAACACGCTACTCGGTACTTTTTCTTCCCAGGGAAGGTCACCTGTGTAAAATTTGGTCCAGATTCAAAATATATAGCGGTGGGATCAATGGACCGGAATCTTAGAATATTTGGCCTGCCTATAGAAGATGGTCCCACTGAGTCATGAAGTGCCTCAGTCTCCAAGGCTGAAAGTCTTAGCTCGAATGACAGTTGCTGCCTTCTATTGATTATTGATCTAATTTCATGGATTGGAAAGTGGGTGAAAGTTGTGGTTTCTTTGATAATTCAGTCTTTGGTCCCTTCACACACCATGGTGTAGTGTGATGGGTCAGGTCAAATTTATTCTGCAGCAACATTATTAAGCCTTGCTTTTCTCTGCTAACCTGGAGGACTGAGAAGCTGTCATATTTGTCTTATTATATTTGAATATCTGTATCACTATTAGTTGAATTTTGTAATGTGATTCCTTGCTAGTTAAGATCACTCTTAATTTGTCGGCCATTACTATATCCAAAATTGAGATGGTTTGAACTTTGAAGTCTTCCAAATTTATTTTTTCTCGTTGGTTGATTTTTAGGCATTATTAACATTAGTTATGTTATTTACACATCCAAATGGGACATCCATTTGGGACATTTTAGTTAATCACGTGTAAATATTTAGTTAATTACATGTAAATATCTGGTTAATTTAGTTCTTTATATGATTAATAGGTCATCAAGAATTAACCAAATATTTGTACGTGATTAATCATATAATGAACTGAATTAATCAAATATTTATATATGATTAACTAAGATGTTTCAAATGGATGTTCCATTTGGGTGTGCAAATAATATTTCTGTATTAACATTTAGTAAATAGGTTACGATGAAATATATGAAGCATTTCATTGTGTCAGAAGAAATTTAGTTTTAGATAATAAAGCAGAAACGATATAATAAAGGGGATGGGGTTGACTTGCAAGCTAATTACTGTCAATTATAACACTTGCAGTACTTTGTCCTCGCATATTTTGTTACTATTATTATAAATGAGTCTCTGATTAAAAAATGGTGTTAGATAAACTCGTTACCGTCAATTTAACGTTGTAATATGTTGAGATGACATCATGAGAGGAAGAATGAGAAGCGAAAGATAAAGGTAACTAGGATATTTATATTTATCCATTTGACATCTATACCTGTCATTTTGGTATATATCGTCCGTGTTATAAATTGGATCAACAGAGACGTCATTATAGATTTAATAATTATAGGGGCTGGCTACCCTTTGTACTCAATTATATATATATTTTGCTTATAAAAAAAATTGAATAGAAAATAATAGCGATAAAATTAAAAATTAATGAGTCTGAGACCAAAGACTTAATTTAATCTTTCATTGCCTTAAATTGCAGATTACCGAATTTTAGCTGGATTTCCATTTTTTTAGTAATTTTAATTGTGTAAATGGTTATTGGACATCTTTTTAAACAAAATGTACAACTTACATGAAAACAACTGTTCAGAATATAAGGCATAATTATTACTAAAGTTGAAAGACTAATAGCCAATGAAGGTTGGTCCAGTTAGTAAGGATAAGACTCATAAAGGTTGTAAGTTCAAATCTCACTGTCGATGTGAGGATCTCGTTGGTGGGTAATATGTAAATATATCTGTAAGCATTCTTTGAGCCTTGAGACCTGTCACGGCCTTGATGAGGTCCTGGGACCGATCTCACCTAAACTTTCTCTTATAAAAAAAAAAAATTTAGTTGAAAGGCTAATGAAAACATATATCCTTGTCCGGAAAATATCTTAATTAATTCCTGAGTTCACTGTTCGCTCGCAAAAAAGAGTCGCACCTGGGTAGCAAAAATGTTTAAAGAGAAATCCCTTTGCCACCGGTTTAACAGATTCTAGAGATGACATAGATTATGATCAAATAATATGTTCTTTTCTTTTCTATTTTTTTTCGTAATAATGTTCAAATATTCATATACACAACTTGCTGGTTATTAGCACCAAAAACATTGTTATTAAATTACAGATAATGTTTAACTTTGTTATATATATATATATATATATATATATTACTTTTTACAAAAGAATTGGGTAAGACAATAACATGCTAAGGGTTGCTCAAAGATTCAACCTGACATGACGTGAAATTAATTTGACGGGTTCAAGTTTTGGAATTATACTCTGTATTTTCATGTTGGTTAATGGTTATAATATTCAGGCTGAGCGGTCTGGCCTAGCTTGATGCTGCGTGACATTTTAAAATTTACAATTTTTAAAATTAGAATCACTAATTGAAATAACTTAATCATACCAACATGTGGTTGGTCCGAGTAGTAACAGACTCGGGCCCATTAAGCAAGTGGTCAGAGGTTCGATACTGACTCTTGCGTATAGAGAAAACCTGATTGAGAGATGTCAACCATTCAATTTTGTACAGTATCTTGAGGAATTGGTCTTCACAGTTGCATGCGGGATCCCATAGGAAACCAAAGAAATAACTTATCCATAATATAATATTTTTTACATTAATTTTAATTTATTTTTAAACATATATCGTAACAAATCTCTTAATTTTAGTTTTATATTTCTAAAATAATTTTATTGCTTAGATAAAATTATTTAAATTATAAGTTTTATATAAATTTTTAGTTAATTGAGTCTCAACCTAATCATTTATCGAGCTGTGATTAGGTAAAGACACCACCATGCTCCTCTATCCTTAATCCCTGTTACACTACCATGCTCAGCCATGACAAGAGCCTAAAAACCAAGCCACTATTCCACCATACCAGTACTACATTAAAGCGACACGAAAAGCAAACAACGAAGACATACCAGATTTGAGGCCAGACAAAAGCTTAACTCAAACCACCTTGTTGAGATGATGAGCATCAACACAATAGACAATCTCGCTGAAGCTAAACAATGATCAAGCTGGGTGTCATGGTGGTCAGTCGGTCGTTAATGTCATGGTGGCAGGCATCAATCGTGCAAGAGTTGGGGGGAAGCATCAATATGGTTAGGCGTAAGGTAGATTCAAGAATAACATGCAGTGCAAGAACCAAACACTCAAGAACGTGCTAGAAAATTCTAAGGTTTTAGTGTAAGATGCACAAAACTATGTTTTTTGCTCAAGCCATCGAATCAGGTCCTCATGTCACATTGATTAACCAGTTATCAGAACCAACCTTTGGATGAGTTAATCAGGTTCTATCTGAATTGATTCAATGATCCAAACCAACCCAAAAACATTAGGTAGGGTCAGATCCCGTTAGTCAACTCTTCAAGTATACTCAAACCCGTATGCAATCTAAACAAGATTATTTATTTATGCAATGTTATTCGAACATCTAAAGTTGACAACTGCAAGAAGTGGTTAATAATGTTCAAAATCATGGTAAATGATGCATTAAGTTGGGTTAATGTATACACCTGTGGCGGATGAGTAATTCGTTAATTGACAACTTGATTAATGATGTACAAAGTCTTGGTAATTAAGCTTAGTAGAAAGTTAATGAGTTACCCAATCTTGGTGTACCCATTAACTAAACCCAAGGCACTATTGACCACGATTTTTAAATGTCATAAACCATATGCCACAGGTGTCAGATTTTCTGATGCTCAAGTAACAAAATTGTATTAATGTCAACTATATATATAGTTCGTCAAATTATACAACAAGGTGTTTGTGGCTACGAAGTTGTGGCACAAACTTATATTGTACGCTCAATGACCACAAGAAGCCAAATATTGCACATGCAAAATAACTTGCTGGTTGCTTTATTTCTTACTTGAGTGGTAAATTTCCTTCCTTCAGATGCCAATTTACAACCTTCCTCTGTTCTCAATCCTGGTTACCACAAACCTCATGATTGATTTTGGCATCTAGGAAACAAATTAATCCACTGATGACAAATATAAAAATAAAAAAGAATACAATCTAGTTCTACTGATAAGAACTTCTGGCATAATATCTGACACATGATTGATTAATCACTGAAGGGTAAAAACCGCCCTCATGAAGCTTAGTGACCTATATCTAAATAAATTTCTAGCTAAGTAGAGAGAGAGAGAGAGAGGATTGGATATGTTAGGTTTGGAAATCCCAACAACAGCATCTCAACGTTGTATCTGGTAACGGGAAGCATGTGTAAAACCCCACAACTGCACATATTATCAGCATAAAAAGTAAATCATAACCTTATATTGTAGCAGAATAAGTGAAAAAAATAAATGTAAGGATAGAATACAATGAACTATAGCATCTTGAGTTTCAATTATATGAAATTCTGACTTTTGACATCTCGTGGCCATGTGCATCTAAACAATGATAACAACGAAGTCTTATCACAATACATGAAATTGGCTACATTGGTCAATCAAAGTAATTAGACTATCAAAAACTGAATTTTCAAAAAAAAAAAAAAAAAAAAATACTAACAAATTAATGTAAGGTCTTGTATAATGGTTTCTCCTAGAGTTTTCTTTGGTCTTCTATCCTTTTTAATCAGACTATCACTATCTTCCATTTTATCTGCATTTTACATTAGAGCCTCTATTGGTCGTCTTCTCATGTGACCAAACCATCTCAAATGAGTTTCTCTCATCTTCTCCTCAATAAATGCTATTCCAACTTTCTCCCGAACACATTCATTCAACAACAAAGCCTTCTCCTGAATGCGTTCATGATAACATATTTTCTTGTATGTCTACTCATTCTATTGGCATCTAGGAAACAAATTAAAATCCAGTACTGCATCCAGACTTTAGGATCATGAGTATATTAGTACCTGTTTCTTTGGTACAAATAAGGAGGTTTGAGCCATCTATGTTTCAAAAATGTTAGTTATCATAAAATATTGGCAAATGGTGACATTAGAGTTTGGACTCTTGAATTTTATACCTCATAGAAAAAGGCAAACAGAAATCTTACGCGAATTGTTCATCTTTTATAATGGGGTCAGGAACCAGAGGGAAGTGCAAGGAAATCATGTGATTCATATGAAGGTAGGAAAAAGGTTTATCTCAATTTGTAAGTGTCATGTAATGTTGGCGAAAATACTAAAACAAGATTTTAAGGCTTGTTCCAGATTGACAATGTGAGCAGGGCATTCGATAACAACCTGACTGAGAGATATAAACAAATGTAGGGAAAAATATTTTCAAAGATGGATGAAACAGGAAATCAATTATTTGCATTAAATTCATTTCAATACACCTTTTAAGGTCTTCTGGAAAAGACGTAGACATCAACAAAGTGATTTTATATTGCTCATAAATCATAATATTATGCTTCTGACTTCCACGAAGCAGAAAAAAGATATCATAACTCAAAACTAAGGCAAACCAGTGAATAGAAAATACTAATTGGACTTTTCATATATTATCTTGGTTTTCCCCTGGTTGGATATAAACACAGATGAATAAAATGCTAGTACTTGCTGTGTTGAGCCAGAGAGAAACAAAAAAGTACAAAATTCTTCAGTTAGTGTTAGGAACCCAACAATTTAGAGGAAAATAGTGTCGTATTATTGATGTTCCTAGCCTGTATCAAGAGATTACAGTGCTAGAAGAAGAAGAAAGAAAGAAAATACAAGATAGGTAGGCAATTTCGAGAGTGCCTCTCTCTCCCAAGTCTAGTCCCAAATTCCAGTCTACCTCTATTCTCTCCCCTCATGCATATAAAGTCCCTCCACAACAGAATTTCCCACGCACTGCTACTGCCAGCTAGGCAGTTAGTTACACAATCTCTCTCTCCTATATCTGATCAAGTGCATCCAAGTGCATCATCCTCACCTACACTCTGGTACAGTGGGCTTAGTAATATTGGGCCTTGGGTCTAGGTCCCTATCAATACTCCCCTCCTGAAGACACACCTTGTCCTCAAGGTGAGGGTATAAGAAGCAGCCAGCAAAACGTCGTCCTCCAGGATCCCACAGCTGGAAATACAAGGACCAACTTATGTAGGAACTTTCACCAGGGTCCCATTGCTTGAAGCATAATGGCCAAGTTTCCGAATTCTTGGCAGCTCCCTTTTCACCACTATTTGCAGCAGGTCCTAAGCCATCCCTCTCATTCGCATGTTTCCCTCTAGCAATAATTGTTTCTATATACTCCTCCTTTAGTAGAACATGGCAGATTTTGTCAACCAAGATGTTTGCAGCTTTGTTTAAATCATTAACATCACCACCTGTGCAGAGAAGCACAACACCTGGGGCAGAATATTGTTGGAAGGAGAAACACCCATCTAAATACAATTTAGTGCCAATGACTGGGTTAATGTTAAGGATGACAACATTCCCACCGAAATTACAGCTCTTTGGAACAGGATTCTTTTGATGATACTGACTGAAGGAATAAGAAGCATGGTCACGGATAGACTTTGGGTTGTAACAGCTTCCACCAGGTTGAATTGCTGAACAATCTAAACCACCATAGCCACAAGCATAGTCCAATGTAACTTGCAAATCAGTTTTGGAGGCAATTGGGCTAGCAATACACAATAGGGAATTCACTGCGGTTGGAGTGGTAATATGAATATCCTTTTGGGTGGTCGAAATTGGGGCTGTATTCCCTTCATGTTCTAGCACATTCACATGTGCAGGTGCTTCTTTCTCTATTCTACTTGAACCTCCAGGGAGCCCATGTGTATTTTCCCATGCCTCGTCAATTTGGTCACTGTCATAATCCCAAGATGGGTGGGAAAGCTCCCCCACGTTTTTGAACTCAAGAAGTTCAGCACCACTACAATGTTTGTAGCCCCCTTCCTTTGGCTGCCATTCTGTCTTCGTGACTCTGATGGCTTTGTGTTTAACAAGAGTTTCAACAGTAAAATCGACCCTAATGGGCTGTGTACAAGTAATGTTAGGCCCAGTTGCTAACCTTATAGTTTCTGAATGTTTTTTTCTATTCCTTGTATGAGAAACATCTTCCCCTCTTGACTCCAAAATTCTAATCCTCCACTTATCTTGTTGGGCCTGGCCCATTAGGTTAAAAAAATGACCACTTTTTTGTAATCCCAACCTTGCCCCTTCCTTCATTTGATTTACTTTCTCCCTCATCAGTGGCAATGGCAGAGCAACCATGGCATGTGATGGCCCAAACTCCACCATGGGTGCTTTCTGATCCGGCGGCTTCGGTGACTCCGGCGGTGCTGACGACGGCCGCTCATCCCCGCCAGGTGACGACCCACCTTCCGCCGAGACGAGTGACCAACCTGCCTCCACATACGCGCCCAGATCCGGCAGCTCCGGCAACGGTAACCGAAAGGTCGGCGGCGACCCACCCTTCTCCATGGGCACATCCCGATCCGGCGGTTCCGGAGGCGAAAAGCAAAAGGTCGGTGCCGCCCATCCTTTATCTACGACCACTTCTCGATCCGGCGGTTCCGGTGGCGGTGCACGCTCACCACTAACCAACGTCTCCCAACTACCTCGGTCTCCAACCTCACCGCTTCCATCGCTGCCCTTGCCTGAGCCACCACGATGGGTCATGTCCTGTGTCTTCTCCTTCCACTCACTGTTGTAACGTACTGGTTCAGCAACAATCTCCCTCGAATGCTTGGTTTTACCAGCCTCACTCAAGCCTTCCTCGCCCCTTTTTTTCTTCATCTTTCTCCCCCGTATCCTTCTTCTCTTCTATAAACTCAGATTCCACCAATTCTGGTTCTTCTTCTTCGTCCCCATCCGAGTACGGCAGAACATCCCTGTACTCTGGCTTAAAATGCCAGAGTAGTGCAACCATGAACGTTAGCCAGCTCGCCCGTCGATGGCTTCGATCCCACCCTTGCCACCATTTGAGAGCACCACCTCTTAGTGCCGTCACAGCCTTCATCAACTTCTCCTTCTCTGGTGTTCCCTTCACCTGAAAGTGCTTCTCAAGGCTAATCACCCACCCGTAGGCGTCTTCTTCTCCGTCGAATACTGGGATTTCGAGCTTCCTTCCTCCTAAATCATAAGATGGATGGAGACTCCCTTCCCGAGTTCGTCGACGTCGAGGTTGTTCTCGGCACCTTCGGTCTCGTTCTCGTTCTCGCAAGGGCTGCCTGATCTCGTTCCGCAGCAATTGGTTTTCAGTTCTGCGTCCCTGTCGGTTACTCTCCAAATTCTCAACTCTGGATCCCATTGTGCTGCACATACTGACCATCCAAGCTCCCGGGACCGAGAGCTTTGATACCATTGTTAGGAACCCAACAATTTAGAGGAAAATAGTGTCGTATTATTGATGTTCCTAGCCTGTATCAAGAGATTACAGTGCTAGAAGAAGAAGAAAGAAAGAAAATACAAGATAGGTAGGCAATTTCGAGAGTGCCTCTCTCTCCCAAGTCTAGTCCCAAATTCCAGTCTACCTCTATTCTCTCCCCTCATGCATATAAAGTCCCTCCACAACAGAATTTCCCACGCACTGCTACTGCCAGCTAGGCAGTTAGTTACACAATCTCTCTCTCCTATATCTGATCAAGTGCATCCAAGTGCATCATCCTCACCTACACTCTGGTACAGTGGGCTTAGTAATATTGGGCCTTGGGTCTAGGTCCCTATCAGTTAGACAGTAACAACAGTTAAGTCACATGTACTTTTGCAAGTAAATTGCATGTAATGTAAGGCAGAAGCAGGCATATTGGTCAAAGTGCCAAAGACAAATAATAATTTATTTATAAAAAAGACGGAAATTACACTAACCTTGAGGTTTAGCTTAATTCACTCAACACCCCTCTTGTTTCAAAAGCTACACTCACCTCCCTTTAGGGGAGGCCAGTGTAATTTCAATCACCTACCTTGTAGGGGATAAGTGTAATGATAACTGATATCAAGTGAGTGTAACTTTTGAAACAAGAGAGGCGCCGAGTGTAATTAAGTCAAACCTCAAGAGAGGTCAATGTAATTTCCCCACAAAAAAAATATGCACACTCATTAACTAATGTCAGTGGTAAGAACATTACCTCAACATTCTTCAATTCAAACTCCGGACTGTTAGCCAGACATAAGTTTCCAAATGTATCACAAGGTCCACTAGTTCCAGATAGCCTTGTCAATAAGAAAGATACATTCAAGAGAAGAGACTCCATGAGTGGTACTTTAACAACAATATGTGGACAGACAAAAAATAAGAAGCACTATTGAAATACTTACAGATCTCCATCTAAGCATAAAGCAAAATTACCACCACCACCAAGTGCAAGTAAATCAGTCAAACATATGTAATAGTACCGGTTGGCACCTACAAATAAATATATAAAATCAGAAAATCACAAGTTCAAAGGAAATCAGAAGGAAAGAAGAAAAATAAAGGGTTAGCTAGCAGCTTCCTGCACATAAAATAAAATAGTGAGAGAACTTGTACCCTGAATAATAGATAATTTACTTATTTCCAATTCAGGAATAGACTAGATTAGTAATGATTTCTAACTGTTGCAATTTCATCCAACAATTAGCCACAACCATCATTTGTCAAAGCCTTAGAGTATTTAAGAACCTCAATTTATATCGGAGGGTTATAAGTAGTAAGCAATACGTTTCTTCGATTTTTTTTCCTTCCTTCCTTCTATTCATTCGGTTTTTTTTTTTTTATTTTTTATTTTTTTTTTACCCTTATATTTGTGAAATGTCAGGCCCTAAATGTACATTGATCAAAACCATGAAATTTAATTGACATGCAGATATAAAAGTGCCTTTTGAGTTTCTCAAAGAAACAATTTTAAGGGATGACCAAAGCATATGCTACAATCCTTCAGTTAGATTATTAAGTGGCAGTGTAAAAATACAAAGTACAGTGAACAGAATAATTTTCTGATATGCATTAGGAACTGAGACTGAATCATTAGCGTACATTAATTCCAGACCTATTTGCTACTGAAACTAGAATACGATATGTAAGAGGTGAACAATAGGAAGTCAAATAGCCAACTTTAGAGGTTTATTAGCTCATTGCTAGCTTTCTTCTATACTAGGCTTTAAAAAGAATTTTATATTGTGAGTTACATGCTTCCATATCATACAAAGACAAATTAATACGAAACTATTAATGTTGAAAACCAAGATATTTAAATGCAATGTTGCTTCTATGAACTCATGGACTTATGAACAAATTTAGACAAAGCATCCATAACTGACATTTGCTTGGTTACAACATCTTACATAAAATGCATTTGCAAATCAACCAATAAGAATCCTTACCAGTAGGTCGAAACAGCCTTGGCTGACCATAAATAGTTGTAAACACAAAAGTTTGGTTCGTTCCCTGTCAACCACAGCAGACAAAACAATACCATACTTCAAGATTTAGAAGTGTCTTAACGAACAACCGTTATCCAAAGAAGAAAAAAGAGGTGACATACTTGATATTTTCTCTTTGCTGTAGGTTTCAAGGGGCATTCTAGCAGGCCACCAAACACAGCCCCTTGCATATCTCCAACAATCTACATGTTTTGCAAAATAGATAATGAATACATTGTCAACAAAAGAATATTACCAGTAAACTTCCAATGTACACCATAATAGGAGATATATATTTAGCTCTGAAAGGTTGACATACCAGCAAACCTGGACCAGAAAGTTCAGCACTCTTACGAATAAGTGTACGAAGTGAAATTCCATGTTTCAACGTACTGCCCTTCATTTAAAGAAGGAATTTTGAATCAAAATTCCAATGCAATAACACGATAATGTACAATGCACAAACCAACATTACCTGTAAAGTAAGACCCGCTGACAGCCTTTTACTATATTAGGTAGGCATGATTCAAAAAAATCATTCAGCTCAGGAGAAATAAAAGTAGAGTCATCAATAAGATTGAGTGGAGATTTCTTTGGAGAATGCTGCCCATTCACTTCTTCAAAAACTTCAGAACTACTACTACTCCTTCTAGATGGCTGATCTTCATCATTAATATTATTTTTCAATAAATCCTTGCTATTAAACATGGGATTACAATCGACATATTTATCCAAGGGATCATCCTGACCCTCCAAATTTTCATAATTACATCTATCATAAACTGATTGAATTGGTTTAAGATCACGTTGATTGTTGCTTGTCTTGGATCCATCAAAGCTAGCTGAAGGAATAATATAAGATACATATGAAGAAAAAGATTTGCTCCCATCAGAATAGGGGCTGGCCTACACAATTAAAAACCTCATGTCAAAGAATAAATTTAAAAGAAAAACTAAAGGAAAGTTAACGTGATTATTTTTCGAATTGATATATGCAGAACAATGAAGCAGTACCCATACATGCACTCCTAGAAGTAAGCTTTTATTCAGTTTGTTTTAAACGAGATGTAATCATACATTTGTCATTTTTCCCCAACTTCTGTAACCATGAGACTGATATGTGATATGGCCACAGAACGTAAAGACACAAGCAAGACATTTAAGAGAAAAGGAAAAGATAAAAGCCTGCTGATGCACCTAAATTTCCAAATGAATTAAACTCAAAGGCAATCATACTCTCACTCAAAATGAACTAATGAAGTTTATTGACTTGAAAATTCTACCTGTCTCTTGATAAGACTTGGGCGGGTTTCGGCTTAGTGAAGACCAGAGACTACACTACTACGAATGCAATTAGAGTAATTAAATCCCATTCCCATAAAATGGAGTCCACAGGCTAACACAGACAGTCATGGCCAAACCCAAACTAGATATATCATAACAAAGACACTGGTGCCAAAAACACTTCACTAATGTACAACTCAAAGTTCACAAAACCAACATCTTCATGGGAATGCAAAAACAATCATAGACACCCCATATGTCACTTCACAAAATTTCAAAATAACATGAATAATTACCTCACAATAACCAATTGTCAAAATCAAATCACACAATTGCCTTTTTAACCTTTTATTTTTGTGAATTTGAGTAGATAATTCAAACCCATGAATATTAAGCAAAACAATACAACCCCAAGATTCAGATTTTAAAGAGACAAGATCTGAATTACCATAAGAAGCTGATCTAAGCTTATGAACCCCACAAAGTTGAGATTTTTTAATAATGGGTATAACAAAAACAAAACAAAAAATTAACCAAATACGGATCCAACAAAGAGACCCTTTTTTACATTTTTTTTTTTCAATTTAGAAAAAAAGGGAAGGGAGGGAGAAGAAACAAAACCTGGGGAGTGGAGGAAGAGGAGGAGTTGGGAGAATCGGCAAAGAGACGAGAAAGCTTGTCTGTGAGTTTCTTTTTCAAAGTATACATTTTTGTTCGGAATTGAAAGGCTTATGAGCTATGATATGAGGTATCCCATCAATGTTTAAGGTTCCAAAAGCTTTGATTCTCTTGAATGTGATGAAATGACAAAGAAAGGAGGCAAATATGGAGGGACAAAGGAAAGTGGGAAAACTTTAACTAACATGGTCCCAATAGTAATGTTTTGGATTTTTTTATTATTAAAATATACATATTTCTAATTTTTCAGATGAGAATGTTTTGGGAAGTTATTTTTAGTATTTTATTTTTAATATATTTTTAAATCTTTTTTTTTTTTTGAAACCAATATATTTTTAAATCTAGGAACTAATTAGTATAACTATCAAATATGTTTGCTTATAAAAAAAATATTGAATATGTTGATCATTTATTTATTTTTATTTATGTCTTTTCCTTTTCTAAGACACCGATTTCTAAACTAAATTTGTGAAATTTCAAATCTGTCAATAAATTATTATAACTACCAAATTTGCTAACTAATTATTTATTTCCAATTAATTCTTTTACTCTTTAGGATAAAGACTTTTAAGAAAAATGTTGTGCAATTTCCATTTAAATATTTTCTAAATTAAAACAAAATATTATAACAAGTATTGTGGAATAATTGTATATTATTTTCAATGATTCTTAAAAAATGACCTTAAAAACCTGGTTGGGAGGGAAGAACCAACCTTGTGTGCCCAACAGGTTCCCCGATGAAGATTAATCATTGCTAACAGTGGTGGATATTTCGTACCTATAACATGTTACCAAAAAAAAAAATGTACGTCCATCAATTATCTCAAGGGGAATGCAAAATAAGTGTCCACAGGGCATTTATTAAAGAATCAGGAAAATAAAATTTTCATTGAAAATTGATGTATTTAATATTTGAAGAAGTGAATACATAGTTTTTCAATAAAAAAAAACTTGTATTTTTATTTAGTTCTTAGTCGGTGCCCTTAAGGGACTATTGGTGGACGGGTCTTTTTTTTGTTCTTTGGAATCATGATTCATGAGAATGTTAAAAATGTGTTTAATAGGCCTTAAACATTTTTGGGAATGTTACTTGAGAATCCTTGGTTTAAGGACATCTTTATTGATAATGTTAGTATTATTTTCAAAAACAACCTAGAATATAGATTAATTAAAATAACAAATTAAAATTACAAATAATATAAAATGTTAAAAATTAAATAGTTTTATAAAATAGTACATACAGAATTTGTTTGTGTCTTAATTTTATATGGAGTTCTTTTCTCTCAAACCAAAGTATAACATAAAATTAATATTGTCCATGAAAATGTATGGTATAATAGTTTTTTTTTTCCAAAAACAAAAACTTTTTCATTTTCATGAGAAACTAGGCATGTTTGTTTTGTTTCCGATTTCCTGTTTTCATTTCCTATTTTCAGAAATAATTACACAGCACTGGTGCCAACATAGTTGGGATGACCTCTTCCTATAGTGATGCCTTTACATGCCATTTTGCTTAAAAAAAATAATTACAAAAGTGTTGTAACACCCCGATTTTCGCTGCTTTCTAATATCGGTAATAAATATATATGATTATATTTTTATCCGAGACTTAGAAAATGATTTTGGATAAACCAATATCATTTCCATGATATATTTGATATCATAAGGTTACGATGAAATTTTGGGTTGAAAATTCAGACGGAGCCCGGTCTGCATTTTTCACTGACAGTAAAAGTTTACTGCTCAGAAAACCTAATTTTAATTCGTGAACGAGATGAAAAATATTTTTATCATATTTGCTACGATATTGGAAGTTTTGAAAATTTTTGCGAAAAAAATAAAATATTATATTTGCTGCGAGGGAAAACGTCGAAATATCTCTAGGAAAACCTGAGTCAGATGAACCAGGGAGTCAGCAACGGAGCTGAGATGACTGATGTGACGAGCATTTATGACGATCCTATCCGTATCATAATGGCACCTAAATGCCATTAGATATTTTTATGGTGAAATGACCATTTTATCCTTGGTTTCCTATGGAAATTACAAGGCTTGCCATTGAAATTTTGGGACCATTCTACCCTCCCCTACACGGTTCTAATCCTTTTCCCCTACACTTAGGCAATTTTTCAACTCACTTATATCATCTTCATGAATCAAGACTCATTTCTCTCAAAAACCCTAATCGAGAATCGGGTACGTTTGTGCAGAGATATATCAGGAAACAAACTGACAAGCCATCTATGATGACTCAAGAGGAATGAATCATCATGGTGATAATTTACTCTAGTCAGACAAAGAAAATATCTAGATATTTTGAACGTTAACCTAACCTACGTCTGGTTATATCTAACCGAGGTTAACTAACCATGATTTGCCACACAAATATCTTCTCCCTAATATGTGGTATAGGAGGCGACCACACCACCCAACCACCCTCATCCACATCATTTTTATGGCCCTAAGGCTGCCCACCCTTCACCATTTCTAGCCATGCATCCATTTCCATTTCAACCACACATTAAAATGACTACATGGCTTCATTTTCTATCACACATCATCATTTAATTCCATTTAACATAAGAATCATTTTGTTCATTCTCCTCTTCTCCTTTGCTTATGCGCCAGCCTTCATTCCTCCTCCGAAAACCATTTTCTCTTCATCATTCATCAAGAACACCAAGAACACAAAGACAAACTCTCCTTACTTACCCGAAAGTTCATCGAAGTTCTGACCTTTTTATGTTCTTAAACTCGAAAAACTTTCAACATGAAAGTTGTTCCTCATTCTCTCTTATTTCCAAAGAGCTAAAGATCATCAAAAACGGATGAGTATTTTGAGAGATATTCCCAAATTACCAAAACAGCTCGAAATCCACAGCACCACACTAGAACAGCGTAAAGAAGTCCCTTTTATTCCATGATCCGATCTGAATCAAACCAAACCTTCAACATCAAAGTTGGTCCTCTTCTTCTTACCTTTCCAACAAGCTAAATTTCGTAATTTTTAGATGAGTGGATTGTGAGATACACTCATAAAACCACCACACCCTCAAAGCTGCCCCAAAAGATTCCATTTCCAACTAAGCTTGATTTGAGTTAGATGAGTTTTTGTTCAAGTTCTTGGTTTACGATCACTGATCATGTCTTTATCATGTTTAAGGATCATTAATCCATGAGTTAGAAAATTTTTAAACATCCTTAGACTAATCACTTGAGTAGGCCGAACCATTAGCATATGGTTTAGGAAGTTGTGTTGTTTGATTTTCATTAATTTTGTGGTACTTTGTTGTGAAGGATAAATCATTGTTGATTATCCTGAGGGTACGAAGGAAACGGAGATCGAGTCGGAAAACAGTTCGTGAAACGAACACTTGAATCTTCAAGAGGTAAGGGGGAAAGCCTGAGGAGTTTAAGATAATCGTATGCTATTTTTTTTTAGTCATCTGTGAATTATCTGTAATGATTTTCTGTGATTTTTGAACCGTTCATTTTTTAAATGATTATATGATTACTTGATTTCTGTGATATGTTGATTTACATGATTATAATTGAATTGTTAAATTATAATTGTGATGCATGTCATGACTTGAATGTATGCCATGCTATATTGTGGTGAAATTTTCTGCTGTTGAGTGATGGATTGAGAAACCTGACGTCGGTCAGTGTTTAAAATTAATTTGAAGATAAAAGCTTGATAAGCTTGGATAATTAATCAGAGTGATTAATTTATGAGAATTTGAGAAAAAGGTGGAAAAAATATTATTTTAATAATATTTTTGTGGAAAATGTGTCAATAAAGTGACAGTAAGGACGAAACTGTGAAAATTTTTACAGGCACTAGTTTTTCCAAAATAAATTCAATTTTATTATAAAATGTCATTTAAAGTGATTAAGTTATAAAAATAACGTAATATAGCTTTCAGAACAATTACTTCTGACAGAAAAGTTATTTAAGTTATAAAAAGATTTTTATGAGAAATTTTAACAAAGAGATTTTATTTTGTTATTATGAAATTTTATTTAGTAAGGACTTTTTGAAAGTTGACTTTTATTGAGAACCATTTTCAGAAATAAAGTGATTGGAAAGAAAAGTATTTATCAATGATTTTTACGTTTTATCAACGTTTTAACAGAAAAGAATTTCTGTAAGAGGATTTTCATTCAGTGAAATTATTCCGTTAAACTTGGATAAGTTTTCGGAGATTTGTGTTGTATTTGTTTTTCACTGAGCGAAATGTTTTACAAAGGATAAACGAACCTAGGAACCGAGACGTCGGGGTTCTGGTGTTCTGTGGACACGTAGATCAGGGATCTGTGTCATTGGACTGAGGGTCCTGTAATGATTTTGTGGACTGTGTGTCCTAAATTTGATGTGAAAAATGTGAGTTTCATATTTGCGACCCTAAGACTAGTGCATCAGTTTAGGGCTTTGCGATTGAGCACTCGGACTGTGTGTCATGTGTTGAGTTTGAAACATTTAGACTGTGTGTCCTGTGTTTGTTTAAAGTGAAAAGTCTTAATATAAAATTAAGCATGGTCGTAAGCTTTGGGCTTCGACAAAGAAATATTATTACGACAAAGAAAACGAAACGAGAATAAAAGTTTTTCTCATGCATTTTTGGCAGACGTGCCATGTGTTGTGATCATTGAGTCCTGAGTGGATCAATGGATCTTTTATGGACTATGTTTCCATTTAATCATTGGGTTTCTGTGTGAACCAATGTATTTTACTGGACTGAGTGTCCAACTTTATGCGATAACTATTGAGGTTCTGAGTGATGCAATAGGTTATGGATAATAAACTCCATTATTCGCAGTGACCATTGGGTTCTCTGTGTATAGACTAACGAGTTACATTTTTGAACAATAACCTTGGTACGTTGGAGAGTTGTCAGTGTGTTATGTGTTCTCTTTCTTGGGCATTGTTTTATTTCATTTTTACAATGTGCTATGTGCGAGCTTGATCTGCTCAAAACGAAACAGAAAGTTGTGGGATCTCCGGAGATTAGGTATAAAATTAGAGCCTGAATATTGAAGTGTCAAACATTTTTATAAAATGACGATGACTGTCGGGTATGAAACCCTTTTTGATAGAATTATTCTGTTGTTTGAATAATTTCTTTATATACTGTGAATATCTGATATATGTTGTTTTGGGTGTCGCGCATGTGGTTGTCTTATCAAAACTCATATATTGGTATCTCACCGTTGCATATTTGTTTGTTGTTTCTCTACTGTGTGAAATATATATTTGAGTATAGATGAACTCCGAGAAGACGAATCCGTCGTATTCAAGGATTATATCCTTGACCTGTGTGAATGCCGACAAGAATGAGGCTTGGGTGATCAATACTTGCTCAGAGTGCCATTTATACCGGACCAGTTTGGATCGTTGAAGGTACTAATTCAGGACCTACGTCACGTACGTATCAGAGGTTGACGGTGGAGATACCCTTACCACCTCTCTAGTTAATTACCAGTTTTATTACAGATCAGGAACTGTTAAGTTCTGATACTTCCATAGTTCCGGAAGTAGATATATCCTCACCGGATATCCCGATAGGAAGGGAAAACCAGGGTGGTCTTCCCAACTGTGATTAGTAGTATTGACCAGCTATAGGACTTTTTGTGAAGTAGTGGTACTTTGTTAATCTGGATGTTTGGCTATTGAGAGTCATCCTTTTGAGTTGTGATTCCAGATTACCTCTACGTTATAATTATGTCTTTATTTTCTTATGTTATGACTTTGGGAGATGACCTGTTATGTGAAGGTCTAACTGTAAAACTTTTATGATACCTATATATGATATATAGTTGTATATTATGTTGATAGTGTTTAATTGTATGTGGAGTAAAAGAAAAAGAAAATTTTTTATCCCTCCTTCTCCCCTAGCTCCGGCAAGACCCCCCTCCACTGCAAACCACCACGCGACCCAGAGCCACCAGCACACACTGCTTTATCCCTCTCTGTCCTTCACCCTCTCTATACCACCCTCACAGAACCATCCCCCTCCTCCTTCTTATCCCTTTTCATTCCCCTTCCCCGCAGAGCCACCGCCACCATCGTAGAGCCACCACTACCATCTCCCTCACAGAACCCTCCCCCGCCTCCTTCTTTTCCCTCTTCTTCTCCCTCTCCATTCCCCCTCCCTGAAAAACCACTGCCGCCACCACTACCACCCACTCTCTGGTAATTTTTCTTTCTCTGTCTTTGTCTCTTTTTTTTTTTAGGGTTTATGATAAATTTTGGTAATGAAATGTCTGTGTTATTCCTGCAACACCCCCCTTTGGGTGCTACATGATTAACTCATTGCAGAAAATATAAACGGAAATGAAAGCTAGTTGCTTTCAGGAAAATAATTTAAATACAAAACTACGTTCGAAAACGGTCATAAATTTTTTATTTTCTCGCATGGTAAATAAAATTTTCAACACACTAATATCAACATATAACAACTTGATATACGAAAGTACTCATGACAACATACGAATTGATTTCCTTTATACATCATTTAAAACAGAAAATTTCTTACTTCAAAAGAATAGCTCTCCAAAGCCAGACATAACGATTATCCTCAAAAAGGTTATAAACCAACCTAATGTTCTAGTTGAGCTAGTCACTCTAACCGACATCTACTAAGAAGACCCCAGAAATCATTCTTAAAACTCACGGTCGCTTCAGTGGTCAGGACTCATATCCTCGAGTGAAACAGGGAACTCCTCTGCAACGTCAGTATTTACATCCCACGGTACAACAGCACGAACCAACAAAAAAAGATACATTTACAAGGATGAGATACCAATATATGAGTTTTGATAAGATAACCACATGCGTGACACACAAACAACAGCATATACACATATATGTACAATACATAAATCATCATAAATAATCATAATACTTTAGACATGGGGATTCATACCCAACAGTCATCGTAATTTTGAAAAAATGCACATGACACTTCAACGTCATCATCTAACTTTGATATTTATCCTCCGGAGGTCCTAACTTCCCTTCGTTGAGCATGATTAGGCTGCAATGCCCTTTACCACAATTGTCTCATGAGGTCACAACCTCTTAATTTAGGTCCGACTCCAATTGTTCAAGGGTATCACACTCAAGCACCTAAAATAATAGTGAGTAGTCCCTGATTGAGTACATCCACGTTTTGCATCGTTACGTCCACGACTAGAGGTTGCGAGGCCTCAACCCTTGTGGCTCACGAACCCAGATATCCCTAATAGACCCACTTTGGTCTTGACTTCCTCAAATTGTCAATCCACCCTTCGTGGATTGTAGCTCGATGGCACATTTGTCCAAATAACATAAGACACATTGGCCAACACACAGGACACAATGGTCATCACAGGCACGTCTGCCAAATAATGCATGTAAAACTTTTGTTCACATCCCCTTTTCTTTTTCGTTCATTCTTTCCTTGCCAAGGCTCAAAGGCCCTCGACCATGCTTAATTTTAATATTAAGTCTTTTCAATTTTAAACAAACACAGGACACACAGTCCAAGTGTTTTAAACTCAACACATGACACACCAGTCCGAGTGCTCAATCGCAAAGCCCTAAACCGATGCACCAGCACCAGTCTTAGGATCGCGGATATGGGATACACAGTCACCATATCAATTATAGAACACACAGTCCACAAAAATTTTATAGGACACATCAGTCCACTATCATGGATCCATGATCCACATGTTAACAGAACACTAGAATTCCGACGTCTCGGTTGCTAGGTTCAAGTTCACTTTTCTTCTTTAAAACATTTCGCTCAGTGAAACAACAAATACAAAACAAACCTCCGAAAACTTATCCAAGTTTAACGGAATTACTTTCATTGAATAAAACTCTTTTACAGAAATTCTTTTCTGTTTAAAAACGTTACAAAAACATTAAATCATAGAGACATTCCTTTGTTCTCAAATTCTTTTATTCTTGAAAAACTTCCCCATAAAGCATCAACTTTTAAAAAGTACTTCATGAACATTTTCTTTAAAAGAAATAAAACCGTTTTCTCAAAATTTTACCGTAAAATCATTTTATAACTCAAAATTACTTAATCACTTGAAATAACTTTCTATAATATTATTATTGAATTCATTTTGGAAAAACTAACGCCTGTGAAATTTTTTCACAGTTCCACCCTTACTGTCACTCATTGACTTATCTTTTACCAAAAGTATTATTAAAATATTAATTTTCCACTTTTCCTCAAATTTTCACCATTTAATCTAATTGATTAAATATTTAAGCTTATCAAGCTTTTATCCTCAAATTAATTAGAACACTAACCACTGTCAGGTTTCTCAGTCCATCACTCAACAGCATATAAATTCAATACAACACAATATAGCACACATCACAATTATAGCATGCATCATAGTTAAAGACTTTAAAATACAATCATAACCACACAATTAAATAAATCATATCAAACACAATAAATAATTTAAAGCCACAGAAACTAAAACAGATAAATTACAGGCACACTAAGATAGCATATGGCTATCTAAAACTCCTCATGTAAACTCCCCTTACCTCTTGAAGATTTCAAGTCTCGTTCTCGAAGTGTTTTTCCGATTCAATTCCGGTTTCCACCACACAACTTAGAACAATCAAACACAATTTGATCCTTCAAAACAAATCAAAATAAAAAATTAACAAAATCAAAGAAACTCATCTTGTTCCTATGAACTAGGGTTCGGCCTTCACTAATTAATTAGGCTAGGGATGTTAAAATTTTACAAACTCTTGGATTAATGATCCTTAAGCATGATAAAGACATAATCAATGATCATTTGTCAAAGTTTTGAATCAAAACTCATCCAACCAACAAGGTTAGGGTTTCGGCCTTCCTTAGAAAAATGGGCTAGGAATTTGATTTGATTTCTAATCACTTGGATTCAATAATCATAGGTATTAAAGTGATGAAATCAAGTGTCACATGTCAAAGATTGAAGCAAAAATCCATTTATACCAAAACCTAGGGTTTCGGACCTAAATGGAAAAGTAGGAAGGAAGAGTTTTCTTGATTCATGCTTTTAGATTATGAATATAGAGATCATGATGAGTTCATAGAAATTGGGTTCATGTCAAATGGATTTTTCTAGAATTTTCTAGAGAGTTTTAAATAAAGCTTCATGGACTTGGAGGATGATGATTCATGGCATAAACTTATAAAACAAATGAAGGAGAAGACTTAGATGAGCAAGGAGATGAGGTTTACCTCTTGAAGCTTGAAGAAATGGTTAGGATTGATGAAGTTCTTCACAAAATCAACTTAGGTGTTCTTGAGTTTTTGAGAGAAAAGTGTGATGATGAAGATTTTGGGCTGTTTTGGTAATTTGGGCACATCTCCCAATCTACTTAGCCGTTTTTGATGATCTTTAGCTCGTTGGAAAGAAGAGATGAAGAGGAACAACTTTCATGTAGAAAGTTTTTCGAGTTTCAGAACAGAAGAGGGCCAAAGTTTGGATATCGTTTAGGTGAGTATGATCATGAAAGCTAAAGAATCATTGAAGTTTTTCTTAGTTGTCCTTGTGTTCTTGATGAATGATGAAGAGAAAATGGTTTAGTGTGGGGAGGAGGGGTTGGCTGCGTACAAACAAGGAAGGAGAGGGGGAAAATTGATGCTAATAATAAATGGGAACCATGGTGAGTATTAACCAAAGCTTGGTTATAAAAATTAGTATAATAACCTAGCTACATTTAGTAATCATCATGCTATGAAAATTCATGTGGTGAAGGTGTGTGGGAGGATATGGCCGAAAAATGCACCACAAGTGAGGAAGAAGACATTTTGTTGTAAATCATGGTTGGCTAACCTTAGTTGGAGTTAACTAGACATAGGTTAGGTTAAGCTTAAAAAAATACTATAATACCTAACTAGGGTTAATAATAATTATGACATAGGAAATTTTGTGTGGTTAAGGGTGAAGGGATGGTGTGGCTGAATTTTACACCCCAAGAGAGGAAGAAGAGATCAAGTTGTCCATGACTTGCCTCAACCGTAGTTAATATTTAACTAGGATAGGTTAGGTTAAGGTTAAGGGCATTTTGGTCTTTTTACATAGAAAATATCTAGATATTTGTGGTTGTCATCATGACAAGTGAGTGGCCATGAATGGAAGAGAAAATTATGTGGTGGAGGTGATGTTGAGGAGGTGTGGTTGGTTGTGCACCACAAGGAGGAAGGAGAATCCAAATTGGCTTTGTCTTAGTCTTGTTTGCAAAGTAAAACAATGGAGTTTTAGTGTTTTTGGAGCAAAATGTGTTAGGTGTTGTAGATGAGAAAAATGAACTAAGTGACCAAAGGGAAGGAAAGGGTGTAGCCGTGTGGAGGTGGGGCAATTTGGTCAAAAATTACTCATGGCAAACTTGCAATTTCCTTTGAAAACCAAGGACAATTTGGTCATTTCATCACCAAAATATCCTAAGGCATTTATGTGCTATTATGACTCGGATAGGATCACCATAAATGCTCGTCATGTCAGTCACATCAGTCACCTCAGCTCCGTATCTAGCTTCGTCGTTTACCCTACTTAGGGTTTTACGCAAGTTATTTTGAAGTTTTCGCCCGCATAAAATATAATATTTTATTTTTTAGCGAAAATTTTCAAAATAACCAATATCGTCTCAAATACGATATAAACCTTAACCGTTTCGTTCGCTAGTCAAGATTAGGTTTTTCTGATCAATAAACTTTTACTGTCAGTGAAAACGCAGACCGGGTTCCGTCTGAATTTTCAACCCAAAATTTAACTATAGACTCCTGCTATCAAGTAGAGTCTAAATATGACTTTGGTTTATCCAAAATCATTTTTCTAAGTCTCGGATAAAAATATAAATAATTATATATTTATCGATATTAAGAAACAGTAAAAATCGGGGTGTTACAACCCCCACTGATATGTGACAAAGGTGGCGTTTGGAAGAGCTTATTTAAGCTCCTTTTGACTTATCTGATGACATAAGCTCTTATGCAGTGTGTTTGGCAGAGCTTATAAAAGTAACTTATGACATCCCATAAGGAGTTTTTGACTTATTTTCATAAGTCACTGGAACAAGCTTATGGAATTTTAACAAGTGCTTATGACCCCTCCGTGTTTTCCCCCATCGAATCATCTCCTGCCCTTTTCTTCATAAGCTCTTATGGCATAAGCTCTTATGCGATAAGGTCTTATGTGATAAGTTCTTAATTAAGTTGTTTACCCAAACGCGGCCAAAATAACTTCTCTTTTATAAGACACCAGAGTATTTGTAATACATTTATGAGATGTATGCTGAATTTTAGTTTTGTGATTTTATCTATGGTCTTGAACATTAGTGTTGAGTATATTGATGGAAGAGGAAATTGGTTCTCTTATGGGCTTGGATTATGCTATAATACTTGAAATGTTGTTTGGTGTAGTATTTAATGGATTACGCTAAATTACACTTTTGGTCCCCAAATTGTTTTTCAATGTTCAATTTGGTCATCGAGTTTTTAAAATGTTCATTTTGGTCCCTAAGTTCCTAAAACTTATTCAATCGAGTCCTTCCGTCAAATTGACTAACGGACATGGACGTTGACCCCGTTTGGTCCATCGGAATTGGGGACCAAATTGAACATTGAAAAACAACTTGAGGACCAAATTGAACATTGAAAAACAAATTTGGGGACCAAATTGAACATTGAAAAACAATTTGGGGACCATTATTTTGGGGTCAACATCCATGTCCGTTGGTCAACTTGAGGAAAGGACTCGATTGAATAAGTTTTAAGAACTTAGGGACCAAAATGAACATTTTAAAAACTTGGGAACCAAATTGAATATTAAAAAATAATTTGGGGACCAAAAGTGTAATTTAGCCAATGGATTATTATTTTGGTTGATTATTGTACTGATTTGATAAGATGTTAGTTGTGGATGTTGTTTGCATATACTTAAATCAATGGAAAATTAGCTTTATTTTATCGTAAATAGGTCTGAAAACTATAGATCAATCAATGGAAAATTAGCTTTATTATATTGTAATTCTAATTTATTTGGGTTAGGTGGGTTCATGGGTTAACTATTTTTCTTTGAAAAGATCGTAGAATTTATTTGGAGCTTAGTTGAGAGTTGAGCCTTGAGTTGAGATAGAAAATTGTGGTTGTTGTACAGAGAGAAAGAGACAGAGGGGGAAAGTGTGTGTGTGTGTGTGTGTGTGTGTGTGTGTGTTTGTGTTTGTGTTTGTTTTTAAATGTTCATGCCTTTCAAATTCAATGAGTGTTTTTTTCATTTGAATCTTATGTATTAATTATCAATCGTTGTTGCTCATACTATTGGTACCTCATTGATTTTGAACTAGGAACTGAACTTTGAACTTTTTTCTTCCAGCACCTCTCGATCTCTGGCCACTGCTTCTGTAACACCCTGCTTTTTATATACGCAGTATTACCGGTTAAGATATAATTAATTATATTTTTATTTGAGATCAAGAAAATGATTTTGAATAAAACAAAATCATATTCATACTCTACCTTATGGTAGAGGGTTACGGTGAAATTTTGGATTGAAAGTTCCGATAGAAACCAGTCTGTTTTATATACGCGGTATTACCGGTTAAGATATAATTAGTTATATTTTTATCTGAGATCAAGAAAATGACTTTGAATAAAACAAAATCATATTCATACTCTACCTTATGGTAGAGGGTTACAGTGAAATTTTGGGTTGAAAGTTCCGACGAAAACCGGTCTGCATTTTCATTGATAGTAAGAGCTTATTGATTAGAAAACCTAATTTTTACTTGCGAATGAAACGGTTTAGGTTTAAATCATATTTTCAACGATATTGGTATTTTTGAAAATTTTCGGGTAAAAATAAAATATTATATTGGCTAAATAACACTTTTGGTCCCGAAATTGTTATTAAATGTTCAATTTGGTTCCCAAGTTGACTAATGGCAACGTCAAGTCGACTAAAGGGCGACAATGAACATTTTAAAAACTTGAGGACCAAATCGAACATTTTAAAATAATTTGGGGACCAAAATGAGCATTTTAAAACAATTTGGGGACCAAAATGAACATTAAAATATTAAATTTAATGCCACGTGGCACTAAAATATTAAACTTAATGCCACATGGCATTAGGTTTGACGTCGCCGTTAGTCAACTTGACGGAAGGACCTATTTGAACCAGTTTAAGGAATTAGGGGACCAAAATGAATCGTTTAAAAACTTGGGGACCAAATTGAACATTTAATAGCAATTTGGGGACCAAAAGTGTAATTTAGCCTATTATATTTTATACAGGCGAAATGTTCAAAGGAAACACGCGTAAAACCTAAATCGGGTAAATGACGGAACCGGATACGGAGTGAAGGTGGGGGAAGTGACTGATGTGAGAGGGGACAAGCATTAATGGTGCATTAAGGACAAGTTAGAAATATTTAGATATTTTGTGCGCGAAAAGACCAAAATACCCTTAACATAACCTATCATAGTTAAATGCTAACCATTGCCAAGACCAAGACATCTACAACTTGGTCTCGTCTTCCTCCCTTGTGGTGCAAACCGCAACCACACCCCTCTTCACCCATTCACCACACAAAATTTTCCTAGCCATAATTACTACTAAGACAAGCTAGGATTATTATATTGTATTTCTAAGTTAACCTAACCTATGCCAAGTTAATTTCAACCATGGTTCTCTTGTAAACATTAACAAAACAATTTTCTCTCCTCACTCACTCAATACACACGGCTGCCCACACCCTTCCCACACTTAGACAAATTTCCAATTTCATTCTAAGCTTGTTCTTCACAAAACACAAAGAACCTCCATAGTGTTCTTGCTAAATTCTTCATTTCTCTTCAAGTTCTTCATCAAACTTCTTCATTCCAAGGTGAGGATCCTATTCCTCATCCTCTTAGCTTCATTAATCATCCAACAAACTTCCGTTTTAATCAAGTTTTCACAAATTTCAATTCCTAGATCTAGTTTTTCAAATAATTCTAGAAAATCATAGAAAAATCATTTTAATGTGAGATCAATTTCAATGAACTCTATATTACTTCCATGTTGATCATCTAAGAGCATGGAAGCAAAAGAAATTTATTTCCTATTCTTCCTTATATGGCTGAATCTATGCATGTATAGGCAAATGAGATTTTGTTCAATTTTTAACTTAGATGAGGTTGGTTATAAGCTATCTACGGTTTCTATATTCTAAATCCAAGAGATTGAAAACAAAAGAAATTTCTAACTAATTTTTTTAGCCTTGGCCGAATCTCTATAGGTATAGGCAAAATGAGTTTTCTTCAATCTTTACTTGGATGATGACTTGTATAAACTATCTAAGGTATTTAGGTTCTAGATCCAAGAGCATGTGAGCAAAAGGAATTTCTAGCCATTTCACTATGCTTGGCCGAAACCCTAACCTTAGTGGTTAGAGGATTTTGTTTCAAATTTTTAACTTATAACAATTGATCTATGCTAGTTAAGACTCTAGTAACTAGGATCCAAAAGATGGAGTTGAGAAAATAACCCTAGCCCTATTTTTGAGTCATGGCCAAACCTAGCCTTTTGTGGTCAAGGACAAATTTTGTTTGATTAATATATTTTTATGTTGTTTTGGTTGAAGGTTAATCTGGTAACTGTGGTGTAGCATCGAGGATCTGAAAGTTCGTGAGTCCGGTGGTGAAGGAAATACGAAAAGAAGAAGAAGGTGGTGAAGGAAACACCCAAGAAAAAGGTTGTTCAAAAGAAGAGAAAGAGGACAGAGGAAGAAAAAGAAGATGATGAAGGAGTCACTGAGATTGAGCTTCTTAAGAGGTATTTTTCTGATGAGGCGTACATCATGCTTTACAAGAATGATTTTAAACATGGGGATACTGATGAGGCTAGAACTGCAGATTTCAACTATTTTGAGGCCAATGAGTTTACATTTCACAAGATTTTAAAGGAGTATAAGCTGAGTGAATTTCTGCAAATCAAATTTCATATCTACCCCACTTTGATTAACGCTTTTTACTGCACCTTTGAGATGGATAATGAAGGCTTCTCTGCTGAGGTTAAGAATAAGAGAATAGAGATGACATTTGATGAATTCTCTTTTACTGGACTTGATTATCATGGAAATAATCTTGCTAAAGTTGGACCAGAAAGTGCTTGGATTAAGGATTTTGACAAGGAAGAAGCAAGAAAGGTGCTGCTGGTTGAAAATGCTCCTGAAGGAAGACTGATCAATATCAGCTCTATGCACATTCAGCATAGGCTCCTGCAGTATGTACTCAGCAAGATGCTTTTTCCAAGATCTGGAAATCATGCTGTGTTGCAGAACAATGATATTTTGATGCATTGGGCAATGATCCAGAAGAAGCAGCTGAGTTGGAGCTTCATCATTGCTAGGCATATGCTAGATTGTAAGATAATTGGAGCTACCCTACCCTATCCTGGATTGTGGTAAGCTTGCTTGAACATTTTGGAGTCTCTCTAGATAATGAAGAGAGGTTTCATGCTAGGCAGGTCACTCACAAGTTTGGTGAGGGGACCATTAGCAAGATGAAGCTTGCTAAGGTAGATGGAGAGTGGGTTAGGATAGCTGGAGAAGAGCCAAGAGTTGCAATGGACAACAGTGAGCTGAACAACAAGATGATGAAGATGTTTGAGTTATTTGAGGCTAGACAACACAAACACCACTTGATGATGAAACAATCCATTGACTATTTGGGTATTAAACTCACCATATTGGAAGGCCAGAAGGCCACTTTGCAACAAAACCTAGGCATTTCCATCACTGCACCTCCAGAAGTTCATCCCACTTCTGAAGATGTCGTGAACATGGCTAGGAAAGCTACTGCTACTAAAGAGGAAGGAAATCCTGAAGAACAAGCAGCCCAAACTTCACAGCTTACTGAAGAACCAGGGACAAATGAAGATGCTTAGATTTTAGGGTGTCTAAAGTGTGTTTACAGTAGAGTTTGAATGACTGTTTTTGATGTTTGTTTAGCTATTTCAAATTTTGTTTTTAATTGAACAATGTTGAAATCAATGAATGTGTCACTTGTTTTGATTAAATGATGATATGAATGAATGCATCTTTGTTCTCAATGAATGGATGAGTTTCTAGAATGTACCTTAGTAGTTTAAATTGCTTTTATATACTTTGAATCTCCCACATATATTCTTTTTGATAATGACAAAGCGGGAGAAATGGTACCATACTAAATGAAACAACTTGAACTAATGATCTAAGACAATGATGCAATGATCCTTTTTTTTTCAATAAGTAGAATTCTATTGATAATAAAATCTAGTTTTAGCATCACAGTGACTAACCTCTTCACCATCTAAGAAGGGATTGAGGAAAGCCACCCAATCATTTGTACAAAACTAGATAAGAAAGTTACATAAGTCTCAGCAATACAATCAACACCCTCAACACAAAAACACCCCTGTCAAACACCTTTCTAAGTCTCAAGATAGACACACCTGCTCAATCATAACTGACACGCAAAAAAACACCCCCTTTTATACATCATAGCACTTTAGTATCATTAACATCAACAGTTGGCACCAGATACACAAAAACAAAATTGCCCCACTAAAATTACAAACTTCAAAAGCAAAAACCCATTATAGCAGTTGTTATTAAACTATGTGATTCAGTCCCCTGATTCAGCCTTTTGAACTTCTACATTCGTTCTTCATGCATAAACCTGTTGATTGAATGTCACAAAAATTCTTCAACCCAATGTATCTCCACTTCAATCTGCATTGTATATTCCTTTCAATTTCTCCATTGATAGCAGCTGCCTTGTCTTCAATTTTCCTATTTTGCCTTGTTCCAACCAGAATTGATATAACACCCTGCATCATCTTGCTTGTTTTTCTTTTATTCTAATATGTGTTAGCCTTCTCCTTTTTGTCCTAGGAAGTCCCTCTTAGAGTATAACCTGCAAAATAGATGTAATGAACACCTACCTCTCCGAGGACGATCAGATCCTTCTTGAGCTGCTTTGTGCCCTTTGTCGACTGCTTCTCCTGAGCTAGACTATATTACTCACAGCTACATCATCATCATCCGCTACCAGGTTCAGCTTTTTGCCAATCTCCCATACCATTCTCGCTTCTGCCTCCTCCTCGCAGCATTCATCATCCGAGATAGGGCAAATAGAGCTATCACGAATTGGGGTTTCCTTTCTTCGACTCTATTTTTCCTGGGTCTTTAGGGTCTTAGGCTCTCCTTTCTTTTTATTTTTGTTATCTGAATTAAAAACTTTATGGGCCAAATGAGCTTCTTCAACAGGTAGCCCATTTAGATTCCTTACTGGGCTATTTAATTGGAATCATGGCGGCCCATCTTTGTCTTCCTTCCATTGCTTTAAAATCTCCACTTCTTGGCTCAAATCATAACTGATATGTCCACTGTTTGTGCAGCTTTGTGTCGTACATTCCAAATCTATGATCTGCCTCCTAGTCTCTTCGATACTCACACTATCATTTATTCCTTCATCTTCCCTAGAGGGCAAATGATTAGCATCATCTCTTATATTCATGCATGAGAAAAAACAGTTCTCTTCTCTAAGTGCCTCAAACCTACCATTCTTCGGAACTCTCGAAAGCACATTTTCACCTTCAATTAGATGTTGTTTGAGATGTAACAGTCGAATTGACACATCATCATCGTCCTCATTGGACCTCCCTTTCAACTCTTCCATGGCTATCTCTGCAACTCTAGAGAGAAGGTGACCATCATCAATGGAAAAATCCGCTACTTTTCTTAGGCTTTTCTCTACATCTTTATCAATTTATTTCATGTAAATCTCAAATTTGCTATCCCCCACTGACAAGAACAAGAGATCTTCTATGAAAGGCATGGAATTCATTTGAACCAGAATCCTAACTGACCCTATTGATGACCCCGCTTCTGTTTTCAGTTCCAAACAAATGATATTACCTACCTCTCCAACTATTTTCTCCATATTCACCCTACTCTAGGTATAGGGAGGAATACCAAAAATTTCTAACCACACACACCTAGAATAGCAATCCTCTCCTGTTGACCATTTTCTGATATCCTCGTATAGCTCCTTCAAGTCATCATCAATGTTTCTATAAGCATCCTCCATAACTTCTGCATTCTCAAAGGTGACAATAAACTTTAGACCTCCCGTGTCCTTTATCATACACAGATTTGGCCAAGAAGATTTTAAAACAGTCGAAGCTTCCCCGGAGCTATACGGTCTCTTTGTCACTATCACTAAACTTCTTTTTAGCCATTCTAGACTCTGCTCACACATTACCCCTCTAACTGTTCTGATAAATGGGTCTTGTTTGACACTCTTTTCTTTCCCTTCTTTCAATACCGCACCTTCATCATTGTTATTACCTCTCCTCATTCTCTTCTCAAATCTTGCCCACTTGACAAAAAGTTTCTCTCCTTCCAGAATGGGTCCATTTACATTCCTTATTGCTTCTGCTGCTTCCAGACGCTCCCCAAATCTAACAAATCCAAAAAGCAAGTTTGACGAAACTCTTTTCTTTCTTGAAATGAAAATGTCCAAAACCTTCCCAAATCTCTGGAAGATAATCTTCAATTCCCTGTTATTAATTTTAGGGCTTATGTTGTCAATGAAAATAGTGAAGGTTTTTGGTCCCATTGCTTCTCCACATTCCTCGTTGCCTATTCTGTCTACCTTCCTCCAGACCTGCTTATCTCTTCCCCATGTTCTTTCTTTTAATCCCTTCGTTCTTCTATCTCCCGCTAATAATCTTGGTAGTTTCTTTTGTGTTGTGACCCTTCTAATGATGCAATGATCCTATAAATGTTTAAATGATAAGTACTGTCAATTAGACAGGGGGAGTAATTATACACCATGCTGCATTGTATAACTCTGATATTTCAAATTACTTCCCAAGATATATTGAATGTTAAACATGTTATGTATGGTAAGTTTTTCATCAATCAAATGACTCTAGTATATTTTGATTAATGACTAAACTTAACATGATTATTACTTTGATTCACTAACTACTTGCCAAGCTTGATGAATCAATAAGATTTAATGGAGCAAGAAAAGTGGATGCAAAGGATCATAGAGCAAAGCATTTCAATGCAAGGATCATGAAGGAAAAGCTTGAAGAAGCAGCATCATGAAGAAGGAATTCAAGGAAGATCATTAGGAACTTTTTGTAAAGAAATGTCTTAGTATAACTTATTGATTAAGCTCTCTAAAATAAGTAAAAGTGGTTTTCAAAAGTTAAAATGGACTTAGAATGAAAAAGGTTAATTGAAGAGTCTGTACATCTATGTGTACATCGATGTACTTTCAGTTAATTAACTAACTTTTAATGAAATCCTATGTGTACATCTATGTATAATATTATACATCTATGTATACATCGATTGATTCTGGACTCACTTGATCAATATGCAATTTTGCTTCTATACATCGGTTGGAACATCGATGCATAAGCCAAAACAGAAGCAAAGTCTTTTTGAAGTAAAAATACAATCAATTGGTACATCGATGCATAAGGCAAAACAGAGGGAAGGACTTTTTGAAAATAGACATGCAATCGACTAGTCAATCGATGTATGCACTTCTGGGCTGAAAATGCAAGTGTTTCTCAAGAACAACATCGATGTACTCATCTGTGTATCACTCAAGATCAAGAACATCCAAGAACACAATCAATTACGCAATCGATGTACACAGTTATAAAAGTGAAAATTTTGTTTAATACATCTGTGTACTAATCGATTGATTGATAATAGAATTTTTTAGATAAGTTTGTTTTGATCTTAACTGACTTGTAAAGTGTACCCAACGGATCTATTTTGAAATATAAGGACATTGGCAAACACTTTTTCAATAACAATTCATTCAAAACTCGAGATCAAACACGCAAATACTGAGAGAGCTTTTCATTGAGAAACTTAGTGCTTTTCTGTAGAACTTTAATTTGTAATATCTGATTTTCTAGAATCTGATTCATATCTTTTCAAATTATAAGAAGAGAGATAAGAGAGAAGGTTCTCTCGCTGGTTAGATCAAGAGTAAAAGGGAATCTTAGTGGTTTGCAAGAGTAGAAGGAACTCTTGTGGGAATTGCAAGATTGCTTCGTCTGGAAAAGCTGTCAATTGGGTAGAAGGAACCTATAAGTGATGCTTATGTAAAGAATCTTGTAAATTGATTGTTGATAGTGGACGAAACTCACAGTGATGTGGGGACTGGATGTAGGTTACCAAAAGGGGTGGCTGAACCAGGATAAAACTCGGTTTGCAATTTTCTCTATCCCTTAACTCTTTATTTGCTTTATTGGTGAATGTATGAATTGAGCAATATGTTAGGGATGATTGCATGATTTGATAAGTGTACAATCTTGTTCATATCTGAAATCAATAGAATTGTTAATAATTTTTTATAAGTTTCAAGTCTTGATAGAATTACGTCTTGCAAAAACACATTTTAGTTTATTGGTTGACAAAATCTTTTTTATAGATAAGAAAAACAATCAGTTTTTGCAAAAAGGGGAAAAGAAGAGAAATGCGAGAAATAAAGGGTGGATCGAGTGATGGAGTTTCAATCATCGAAGAGAAATGGCCACCATACCTCGGTCATTAAACATCCATTTTTGATCTGTTGAGGGGAAGTAAATAGAAGAAAGGGAAATTGGAGAGATGAAAACAGAATGAGGAGAGAAGATGGAGGCGCCACCATCATTGGCAGCGGTGATCACGGCGGTGGTGTCCATGTGGCGGCGGTGGTCCGCATGTGGCCGCGAAGGGAGAGGGGGAAGCAGGAAGAAGAAGGAATAAGGAAGAGAGGGGAAGGCACTGCCTTAATGCCGAATGTCCATTTCTGTGACCATTACCGACACTGATGTCCTTGATTGCTGCATTTGCTATGAACCTTGGAGAGTTAGAGTGCCCCTGTCTTCCAGGTCAATCACCTTCCCTTTATCGCAAAAATTTTTTAGGATGTTTAATGTGTGATTTTTTTATTTTTTTATTTATTTTTTTTAAATTTTAAAATGTACGAATGGTTTTATGTGAATGTTTGGTTTAGTTTGGTGTAGTGATTCTGGAATAAATGTCCAGAGAATTCAAGTATATATGCAAATATGAGTGAAAAGTTATCGTATTGAAAAAGAATTGACATAATAAGGATCATATAACATGAAAAGGATCCAAACTCTATTGTTTTAAACCCATTAGCGTGGTTTCTCGGTACGTCCAAGTGGATTGCAAAGCTCAAACATATTTTCAAAAATTGCATCAGTAAATTGAGCGGCTTCAGAGGGAGAGAAATAGGGTGACTTAACATTTATAAATTGGTTATCTTTGGTATTTGTTTATAGGTCATGACTCCTGAAACTATAATGGGTATACTTTAATTTGTTGGAAAAATTGATGTGTTATATGATTTAGGGATGCTCATCTTAGAGACCAATTACTTACAGGCGTATATTGTAAGTCACACATATGTATTGGTTCCCCACTTTCTTTCCACTTGGTATGTATTTTGTGCTTTGCTCTGGATCTCCTTCAAGCAATAGTCTCTCATATGCTTATTATTCACTCAAATATGAATTTAGATTTTGTTAGAAGAAAATGGCCTGACTAATCTGCTAAATGATACTTCTTGCCATGTCAGTGATTTACAAATTAAAGTTAGTAAAAGAGCCCAATTTACTTATGAGTACAATTGATTTTTTTTTTTTGGGTCTTTTGTTCTTACTTGAACTTGCATGCTTGAAGTTAATGACTATATGGTGGTAAATATATTGCTATTTGCTATTATTTGCATCTGACAATGGTGCCAAGTTTCCTATCTAAAGAACTTCAAAATCATTTTATGATGGTGACATTGAGAAATAAGGGTTGTTAAATGATGAATGATTATAAAATGGTTTGTATTAAATGCTCTCAGGTTCAAATTTTTAAGAAAGTTTGCGCCATAATTCAATGTAGAATTAATTAATGGTTTGACATTTGTGACATTGTTGTTTCGGTCACATGAATACTGTTAATTTTGTTTGAAAGGTTTCGTTTATAGCTTGATGCCAGTTTCGTTACTTGATAAGGTAAAGTATTTTTGAGTTGATTTATGTTATGTTGGATTGAGTATTTTGAATCCATATGTACTAGGGTTATTTAGATCCGAACCAACAAAAAAATGACAATTGATGCAAAAAACAGAAAATCAAACCAAATCAATTTTTATTGGATATTTTGAATTTGCGAAACCTGATCAAATTGTTTTGGTTTATGGTTTCTTGTTTGTAATGGAACCGAGGCGAACAGCATCCAAACACATATAAAATTTAAAATACTTATTAGTATGTCGTTGAGTTGCTTCAAAGTTTGCGGGCTTTGTCTTTTTATTGGTTGTTTTTTGTTTTTCTAATAATACTTACTCCCTCTTGTCACTATTATAAGCAAAAATTAAATAAAACACACATATTAAGGAAGTTAATAAATCTCATTTAATCTTGTTAAAAAATTAGGCTTATTATCTAAATTACCATTCATCTAAAATTTCACATCTGCATTAAATAAATCCCACTTTCAATAAGGATGAGAGGGAAGATGACCTTTTATATGTCAAGGAGTATTGAAAAATAATGTCAGCATTAAATTGGAAGATGACCCTTTATATTCAGCATTAAATTGGGAATAATGTCAAGGAGTAATGGAAAACATAATTTATATTAAGTGGGGGGTATTTTGGGAATAATAGCATTAAATTGTATGGAAGTACGAAAAATTTGCTTATATTTTAAACCAAAAAATTTAGGGTTTTTTGCTTATAATATTGACCGGAGAGAGTATTATTTTGATGCGATGTAATTTTATATTATTTTTAATATTCCAAATGTAAAATTGATACTTGTTAGTTTATTACATTTTAACTTTTAGTATGTTATATTTTTATCCTTTGATTATATTTAGACTTATTTTTTAGTTATTATGTTGGTAAAAATCGAATTATCCAATCAAATCCAAACCACTTTTAATCTAATAAAATTGATTCAAATTTGATATAGAAATCAATCCAATTCAAACCAAATCACAACTTATTTTTCTTTTTGAATTGTACAACTTTTTTAATGAAAACATAAATCTGCAAATACAGTGAAGTGATGAAACCACCCATGACCCATCAAAATGATGCACCGGTGAACCACTCAAGTAGCATTTTATTGGCCAATCCTTTTGCCACTTGAGATGTGTTGACTATTCAATACATTTTGTGTTTCTTTATTTTTTTTTGTATTTCTAGTTGGTATTTTGGTATTTCCAAAATACATGGATGGTGGCCGGTCAGAGGTGGCTGGTGACAGCCGACCGACAGTGGTGGCCCATAGGTGGTGGTCTGAGGTGGCCCGCCTGCTATGGCCGGCGGTAGGCGACGAGTGGTGGTCGGCGGTGGCAGGTGACACATGAGATGGGAGAGGTGATATTTCAAATTCCTCAAATTTACCTTAAACAAAATACCCCCTAAAATCTATTCACCTTTTAAAATTTTCTTCATATTTAATACCCAAACAAGGTATTTTACATTTTACACTTTTAAAATACTTTACCCTCTATTCGTCTACCGTATTTGAACGCAAAAATATAAATACAACACAAATACACATTTTACTACAACTAAAGTTGAAAAATCAAACTCATTTGTACTAACCCACTTGGCATAACAATTGACCTACAATCTGCTATGTGAGTGATACACGATTGCATCAATTTGGTGGGTGGTACACTTAGACGAACATGCAAATACTCCTAAATGCACTTTTTTCGTTGCACCTTCTGAATATGCGTCTTTGCCTATGTGATATAAAAAAAATTATTAAAATAATTGTCATGCAATAAAAATCACCCATAATTTTTTCTTTGAATACACAAAGTAGGATTTATTTTCAGTTTACCCCAGTTCAATAAAAAGCCGCATTTTTTATTTGCTCTGGTTCGCTCCTAGTTACTTGAATTCAAGTCCATGATCAAGCAAGATGTACTGCAGTCAAAATCAGATTCCATTCCATTCATGCCTTCCCAAATCTTCACTGGATGAGAGAATATTTTCTCCCACTACCTTCAAAGAGAGTAATGAATTCAACCACTTTTGTTTTCATTCTCTCTTCAAATAAAAAAATAAATAAAAATAGTACAATATTTTAAAATAATAATATAATACTTTTATTACTCTTTCATTTTTGTCTTTTTAAAGTAACAAGAGCTTTAGTATGTACATTGTAGAGAGATGGTAGATGCAACTCACCCATTGCACATCTACTAAGATATTAGGCTATCCAAAGGAAAGTGAATCCCAATTCCTAAGGACCACAATTGAGTCACTCAGCCACAGAAGCAAATCCATTTGGCTCCTGATTCAGCAAAAAGCAGCAGAAAAATCAAAGTATCAACCACAACAAACATTGATCAGAGCCTCCCTGAAAACACTCTTAACCCTGCTTTGAAGGGTTCCCCCAAATTGCCATGATTTGATCCCCCAACACACACATAGCTAAATGGGTTTTAATATAAAACCCATGTTCCTTCCTTTTTTCCTGGTTTTGTTCACACTTTTTGAGCCACCCCATCTTGCAGAATCTGCTTCTGATTACACTACTTTGGTCTACAAAGGCTGCTCAAAGGAGACTTTTACAGATCCAAATGGGGTATACTCCCAAGCACTTTCTGCACTCTTTGGCTCATTGGTTTCACAAATCACCAAAACCAAGTTCTATAAGGCCACCACTGGTAGTGACCAAAACAGCATAACTGGTCTCTTCCAATGCAGAGGGGATCTAAGCAATTCTGATTGCTACAACTGTGTCAGCAGACTCCCAGTCTTGTCTGACAAACTGTGTGTCAAAACCATAGCTTCCAGAGTTCAGCTACTAGGCTGCTACCTGCTGTATGAGGTTGCTGGGTTTTCACAAATCTCTGGTATGCAGATTTTGTACAAGACTTGTGGGGGGAAATATGGTGCTGGAAGTGGGTTTGAAGAAAGAAGGGACACTGCATTTTCTGTGATGCAAAATGGGGTGGTTAGTGGCCATGGTTTTTACACAACTAGCTACCAGTCTGTGTATGTGATGGGGCAGTGTGAGGGAGATGTTGGTGATTCAGATTGTGGGAAGCGTGTGAAAAGTGCTGTGCAGAGAGCTGAGGTTGAATGTGGCAGCTCCATTTCAGGCCAAGTCTTTTTGCACAAGTGCTTCATTAGTTATAGCTATTACCCAAATGGGGTTCCATCTAGATCATCCTCATCTGCAGCATCAACTTCTTCTTCTTCATACTCTTCATTTCTTCAGGTAATAACCAATGTCTAATTACCTACACACTGAACCAAACAGATATGAATGAAACAAAAAAATAGAATTGGGAGAAAAAGAAAGGTAACAATTTTTTAACAATGTTAAATTTTGAATGATCTATCATTTTCCTTGTCCCTTTCATAAATATAGTCCCATTTTGTAATACCATTAGTTCCCTTCCCTAATTGTCCAAATGTTCAAACAAAAGGTGCTATTTTGATCAATAAAATAATAGTATATAATTTTTAATAGTGATATGTCGCTTATTGATGCAATGACAGGGCGAAATCCAGGGAAGACAGTGGCTATAATATTAGGAGGGGTAACTGGGGTGGCTTTTTTGGTTATATGCTTGCTATTTGCTAGGAGTTTGAAGAAGAAACATGATGGTATGAGTTACATGTGGCAACAAGGAATGATGGGTTATTTCCTAGTTTCCTCATTTTGTACGTTATTATGCTCTTCTAACTGATTCTATATTTTTATTATCTTTTGCAATATCATTATCTTGGGCAGATTATTGACAGCACAGTAGAAGATGATTTCTGAGAAGGAAAAATTCTTCTAATGATGGATAGAATTTTTGCATGTTCAATTCATGGATGGAAGATGGAAACTTTATGGTAAATAGAGTTTTGCTTGATAGAGAAAGAATATACCATGGTTCATTGTGATGATTCTTGTAGTTAGGTATGATCTTCTTGTTGGGAAAAGCAATATGATTATTAGAGCTGGAAAGTGAGAACATTTTTTTTTTTTTTTGATGAATGGAAAGTGAGAACATTTTAACAAGGGTGAAAATCACCCAAGGGAATGGATGTTTGTTGTCTTGATTCCTGAATGGATGAAAATTTTGGGCCTTACCTTTAGCCATGTGGGTGATTCTCTTTTCCCTCTTCTCTGTACTATTGAGGCTCCATTTACTTAAATTTTCCATTGACTTTATGCTTTCGTAAAAGTGCAAGTTGCAGCCCTCCCAAGCGTCTGGTCTCTGTCTCCCCTCATATGCATAGAGACGTTAAGTTCTTTTGTTTTCTTTCCTTTTTTGTATTTTTAAAATTAATGTTATGCAAAACTATATATATATATGCTTTTTTATTTAAATATCACATTTTTGGTTTTTATTTACTCGTATACCATCCTTTTCAAATCAATAACCAAATTAACATCATTTTTTCCCTATTGAGAAGTCGGTATTTTTACATTTTTTTAAAAAAATATTGTTGAGAAGTTGGGTTTCCACAAACCGACTTCTCAACATGCTTTTTGATTTTTTATTTTTTTATTTTTTAAAGGTTATTACTATTTTAATTAAGTAAATTATTAATTAATTTAATTAATTAAATATGGTTAATGATCTAAATTAGTTGAATTGTTAGTTAATTTAGTAAATTAAGTAATATTAAATACAATTAATTAAAATTAAAAATATAATTACAAATACACAAAAATTAATATCCTAAATGGTGTATCCCACATCGTAGGGTCGCTGGTTACGGCGTGGACGACATCGATCTGGTTGTTCATCATTAGGTGCAGTGGGGGGCTGGATTGTCGACGTGTATTACGTCATGCACATTCGAGTGTTCATTTGTATGTGTCTATCGTGCGCAAATTGCAAACTATCTTCAACGTTTACAACGAAGAGTTCGGCGTGGTGCTCAACAACATATATTGGCCAACATACACAGGAGTTGAGGTGTGCCACAATCCAAACACGCGGAGAAATCCACGGGGCCATCAATAGTCTACCTGCATTCGTACAGAGATGGATCTCAAGGAAATGGGTCGCCGTAATGAGGGTCATAGTAGGAATAATTGTCCTAACTGTCTTGGGTCTTCTACGCAATTGTAGAAAATTTGTATTTTAATCAACGTTAAATATTTTCTATAAGTGTATTGTTGATTATTATTATGGTGTTAACAAGCCTTAATTATAATAATTAATTATCTATTTAAATTTTGAAATTAATTTTGGAACTGTTGTTGATCATAAGGATCCGAGATTTCTGACTGCCAACCAATTCAAGGCTTCTATAAGAGAAAAGGCCCAAGTATACATGATTCTATCTTCCCTAGAAGTAGAGAGAAAATCTGATGTTAAAGATGTGCCAATTGTGAGAGAGTTTCCTGAAGATGTTTATAGTTTGCCACCTAAAAGAGAGATTGAGTTTAACATAGACCTAGTTCCAGGTACATGACCAATATCCAAAGCACCCTATAGAGTGTCTCCTCTAGAGCTAGCTGAGTTGAAGAAACAGTTAGCGGAATTGCTTTAGAAGCAGATTGTTAGGCCTAGTGTGTCTCCATGGGAGCGCCTGTGTTGTTGGTCAAGAAGAAAGATGGTAGCATGAGGTTGTGTGTCGATTATCGACAGCTCAACAAGGTGACTATTAAGAATAGATACCCTCTTCCTAGGATAGATGATCTTATGGATCAGTTGAGGAGCTTGTGTCTTTTCTAAGATAGATTTGAGATCGGGTTATCACTAGATTCGCGTCAAGTTTGAGGACATTTCGAAGACGGTGTTCAGAACGCGTTATGGCCATTATGAGTACTTAGTTATGCCTTTTGGTGTGACTAATGCCCTTGTTGTGTTCATGGACTACATGAACAAGATCTTTCACCCATATTTGGATAGGTTTGTAGTTGCCTTTATAAATGATATCTTAGTGTATTCCAAGACCAAGGAGGAGCATGAGGAACATCTGAGGATAGTCTTGAAGACCCTTAAGGAAAACTGTTGTTTGCTAAGTTACCTAAGTGTGAGTTCAGGTTAGAGGAAGTGGGTTTCTTAGGACACATCATCTCTAAAGGAGGAATTGTCGCATACCCAGCTAAAGTAGAGACTGTGCTTCATTGGGAAACGCCTAAGTCAGTGACCGAGATTAGAAGTTTCTTCGGTTTAGCCGGGTACTATAGAAGGTTCATAGAAGGTTTCTCTAAGATAGTTTTACCTTTGACTCGCCTCACAAAGAAAGGTCAGATCTTTGTTTGGGACTCTAAGTGTGAAGAAAGTTTTCAGAAGTTGAAGGATAAATTGACATCTGCACCTGTATTAGTTTTACCCAATCCTAGTGAACCTTATGTAGTGTATTGTGATGCTTCAAAACAAGGTAAAGTAGTGGCTTATGCATCTAGGCAGCTAAAGACCCATGAGAAGAATTATCCTACTCATGACTTGTAGTTAGGAGATGTAGTGTTTGCCTTAAAGATTTGGAGGCATTACTTGTATGGAGCTAGATTTGAGGTTTTTAGTGGTCATAACAGTTTGAAATACTTGTTTGACCAGAAGGAGTTGAACATGAGACAACGTAGGTGGATGGAATTTCTTAAGAATTATGATTTTGAGTTGAGTTACCACACAGGAAAAGCCAATGTAGTGGTTGATGCTCTAAGTAGGAAGTCCTTGCATGTTTCAGCTATGATGGTTAGATAGATGGACTTGATTGAGGAGTTTTGAGATTTGAGCTAGCTTGGGAGGCATACATTTCTGTATTATACAACTAGCACAATTGGCTTTTCGATACATTGACTCTTCAATTTTCACACATTTCCTTTTGTGATTAAAATTAGGGTCATGCTAACGAGTACCCTTAGGGCACTCTTTAAGGAATCAAGAAAGGTAAGTTTTCATTGGAAAGCTAAGTATTTCACATTTTCAAATATTAAATACACTAATTCCCTATGTAAACTTTCTTTTCTTGATTCCTTAACGAGTGCCCTTAGCATGTTCCTTAAAATTATACACCTGATTTGAAAAACTTTAGGTGACTATATGGGAAAAGTTAGTGGGTGAATGATTATTAATTACTCTACCAATATGTCAGCATACCGCCCCCTTCTTCCATTTCTCAGTCTGTATGTTACGCATCCACACTCCATCTCCTTCCCTTTTTTTTTTTTGCAGCAACTCCATTTTCTTTCTTTTTTTAGCAACTCCATTTTCTTCCCTTTTCATTTTCAAAGCAACCACTCATTCCTCTTCATGGTTAAGAAAACCAGGGATAATAGCGTGGTGACTCACGAGGGAAGATCGGTAGTGTCGTGATATAAAACAGCATAGATGTGTGGTGGACGACGACTATTTCGCGTGGTCGAGGAAGAGGAAGACCACTAGTTCCGGTGTTAACAAATTGTTGGACCATTGGTTTTTACTAATTTTGCCGATTTTTCATCGATTCTAGTCACAAACAATTTCAGGGCCTTCCTAAACTGGTAATTGGACGAGTTCCACGAAATCATCGATCAGATTGTCAGATCGGGGTTTTTTTTTTTTGGTACAAATCGGGTCGGATTTTAATAACCATGTTTGTCCGATTTTAATAACCATGTTTGCAACACATGTTATGACCAAAAAAATATATTATAAACTAACCAATGATAATATTTCAGGTGGATAGGGTACTGGTACCTTGAAAATTTAAGGGTATTGAAGGAATTTCAATAAAACTGGAAAAAAAAAAAAATTTGATGGAAAAGGAAATTATTATTAACCAACACCAGAGGGAATAACACCTCTAGCATCATTGTCTAGCAACAAACTTAAACAAGGCCAAGGGACTTCAACAATGTGAAGGGAAAAAGCACTGGAATGTCCCTTTTTCGCTAACAAATCAGCACAACAATTAGCTGATCTTAAAATGTGACAAACTTCTATGCTCCAATCCCTGATCCGAATGAGAGCTTTGATGTCTTTAAGTAAGGAATTTAAAGCAGGATTTGAGGAGAATCCTTTCCTGATCATGTCCTCCACTGTTATTGAATTAGTTTCCAAAACTACCTTCTACAATCACATATCTCGAGCCAGCTTTAGGCCAGAAAAAACTCCCCACATCTCGGCCCAGACTATATTACTAGATGTGTTATAAAGTATAAACAAATGATGTCTTTTTTTTTTTTTTTAAAGTAATGATAGATGAACACCTGGGTTTGACATCTAAAGTTGACACATTAGTTAATCATGAGTAATTTTTTTGGTTAATTCAATTCATTATATGGTTAATGGGTTATATGAAGCTTATTTTTCATAATCATGTAATATTTGGTTAATCACATGCAAATATCTAGTTAATTCAGTTTTTTATATGATTAATGGGTCATAATGAATTAACCAAATATTTACACGTGATTAACCATATAATGGACTGAATTAACCAAATATTTGTACTGATTAACCAAGGTATCAACTTTAGGTGTCAACTTTGGATGTGTAACTATCATTACTTTTCTTCTTTTTTTTTTTGTTGGAATAAACGAATAAATTTGTCATCATACATAACAGTTGTATTGTACCCATGACATGATCATTACTTAAAATTAAAATTAACTAATTTAGCCCCATGCGCCGAAGATCCAGTAATCTAATGACACAACTTTTATTTTTTAGAATAGGAAACAGAAATAGAAAGAGAGGAACAGGATCGAAATTGATAGAGAAAGTCCTGTGTCTTCATTATTTTCTTCACTTTTTCCGTTTCTAGCTGCGCTGAGATACACAATCACATTATGAAAAAGTGAAAAACAATAACAACGATTAACATCCAATGTAACTCGCTAAACCCCAAATCAAAGCCTAAATGATAGCAAAAAACCAATCTAGGGTTTCCAATTTCAAACCCTAAAACTTTTTAGCCTTTTGAATTGGTCCCCTCATTCCCTTTTTGAGTTCCCTCAACCACATCCACCCATCATCATCATTATCAACAAATTTGAGCCCAAAACCCCAAATTCCAGTAATGATCCTCAAACAATTTAGGGTTCGAATTCCATAAAATTAGGGCTTATTTTTTTCCCCCAAACCCAAACCAACCCATCAGCACCACAACCACCAAGTTTCGATTTTGAGTCTAACCTCGAATCCTAATAATGATTCTTCAACCGTTCAGGGTTCCAATTTCAGAAAATTAACGGCATTTTCTCTTTTCCCCAAACCACACCAACACCGACCCATCACTACCACCACCAAGTTCCCATTTTGAGGCCAACCCATTACCGGAAATGGCGACGAGAGGCCCCAGATCGGAGAAGGTTCGTCGAATCTTCAACCAATTCGACGCGAATCGCGACGGCGGTCTCAACAGGGAAGAGATGGCGTCGCTGGTGGTGGCCGTGAACCCTAGGGTGAAATTCAGCGACGAGCAGATCAACGCCATCCTCGACGAGGTGTTCCGAACATACAGCGAGTTCATCGACGGCGAAGAAAAGGGCCTCACCTACGAGGGCCTTCTTCGAACGTACGACGACGGTGCCGGAGATGTCGATAGGGACTTTGATGCCCTCGGATTGGAGCTCAATTTTGACGACAAGGGCGCCCCTGCGGCTTCCGAGGCCTCATCGTCGTCGATTGTGGACGAGAGGATGGTGGTGGAGTCGCAGAAGAAGCAGCGGACCGCAGCGTGGGCCGTGTCACCGAATCACGGGATTGTTTTTGATGACACGTGGAAGATTGTGGATGATTTGGAGATTTTGGTGAAGAGGTTGAAGATGAAGCAGGCAAAAGATGGGAAATTGAAAGGTGAGAATTTTGATGCCTATTCGGATGCCGGGTGGTCCCGGGAGCTAGGGCCGTCCGCCGAGATAACAGAGAAGAGGGTGCATTGGGAGGAGTCAGGACATGACTTTGCAGTCTTTCTAAAAGAATTGGGGGTTTTGAGGGCTAGGGCTGATGGTGCTAGGTCAAGGGAAGAGGCCTTTGATGGGCACATGGCAATTGGTAGGGTTTTGTATGAGCATCAGTTGTTCAAGGAGGCTTTGGTGAGTTTCAAAAGGGCTTGTGAGTTACAACCTGTTGATGTTAGGCCACATTTTAGGGCCGGGAACTGCTTATATGTTCTTGGGAGGTACAAGGAGTCCAAGGAGGAGTTCTTGTTGGCACTTGAATCAGCCGAGGCCGGTGGAAACCAATGGGCTTATTTGCTTCCACAGATTTATGTTAACCTTGGCATCGCGCTGGAAGGTGAAGGTATGGTTTTGAGTGCCTGTGAGTATTACAGGGAAGCTGCAATTCTTTGTCCAACACATTTTAGAGCTTTGAAACTTTTAGGTAGTGCCCTTTTCGGCGTAGGGGAGTATAGGGCAGCTGTAAAGGCATTGGAGGAAGCTATTTTTATGAAGCCGGATTATGCTGATGCACATTGTGATTTGGCTTCGGCTTTGCATGCCATGGGTGAGGATGAGAGGGCGATCGAGGTTTTTCAGAAGGCTATTGATTTGAAACCTGGCCATGTTGATGCTCTTTACAATTTAGGTGGGCTTTATATGGACCTGGGTAGGTTTCAGAGGGCTTCTGAGATGTATACTAGAGTTTTAGCTGTGTGGCCAAACCATTGGCGAGCACAGCTGAACAAGGCTGTGTCGTTGCTGGGAGCTGGGGAGACTGAAGAAGCCAAAAGAGCTTTGAAGGAAGCATTAAAAATGACAAATAGGGTTGAGTTGCATGATGCAATATCACATTTGAAGCAGCTACAGAAAAAGAAGACGAAAGCTAATGGGGGTATTTCTGGGGACTCAGCATTTGTTATAGTTGAACCATCCAAGTTTAAGACAGTTGGAGAAAAGACTACGGTGAGGCAGGAACTGGCCAGTGCCCTACAAATCAGGGCACTCCAGAAGGTTACTAGGTTGAGTCGTTGCAACGTGGAGCTTTTGAAGAAGGAAATGAGTGAATGTGATGTGCCAGTGTCCTACTCCGGTAGTGGCGTTCCACAAAAATCCATACGGAAGCCAAATTTGGAAGAAACACTTCACAGGTTACTTAGTTTTCTAAAGCCAGAGACTTTTCAAGGAGCTGTAAAAGCCATAAATGAGAGGATTCTTTCTGTTTTGGATGAAAGTGGTTCAGGCAGGGTGGATCTGGGAATGTTTTTTTGCTATTCTTGCTCCTATTTGTGGTGGTCCTCCCGAGAGACGCAAAAGGATTGCCTTTGATGCACTTCTGTGGCGTCCTATGAATGAAGATGGTGCTAATGTTAGGAAATTTGATGCTACATTATACATTAAGTTGTTAAGGGCTATTTATGTTCCTCCCCAAGGGGTTAGTGAGTTATTGGAAGTTCATGGAGACTCGGACACTTCGATGGTGTCTTTCTCCGAGTTTCTTGTTATGTTTGATGATCCAGATTGGGGTTTTGGCATCATGCCAACTCTAGTGAAGCTTGAAACAGGGGATAGAAACCGACATGGCAACTCTGTGTGTTCAGTTTGCCGCTACCCGATTACTGGTTCCCGCTTCAAGGAGGTAAAATCTCATTTTAGCTTGTGTAACCAATGCTACAGTGAGGGAAAGGTGCCTTCTTCATTTAAGCAGGAAGAGTACAAATTTAAAGAGTATGGAAGTGAGGGTGAAGCTATGAAAGATAAGTGTATGTGCTTTAATTTGCAATCCCGTACTAATGAATAGTAGATAGTGGAATTCAATTTTTGTCTTTATGATTTTTTGTTCTACGATCATGTATTATCCCATCTTGTTATTCTAGCTTTTGGGTGTGAAATATCTAGGTCATGCGTTCACAAGGCACTTTGGCCCTTTGTATAATAATTGTTTCAGGTGGTGCTTTAGTAATTGTTCATAGAATATTGTAAAACCTTCCACGTCGTTCCGTTAAACATTTGCATTGATCATGCTTCCTCTATCCCTTCCTAGTGTTGTGTATAAAGATTTTATCTGACACATGAAGCCTGAATGCTTCTTTCAATTATATGTCTAGTGTTAAATGGAGTAGATTTAGTTTTGAAGAGTTTCCTACTTAAGCTGGACATGACTATGTTAGATTTTGCTTGTACTTTTATAAATAAGCATACTGAACATAATACATTCAATGGTTCAGTGTTATTTCATTGTTAATCTGACAGGACTTTTGACTTTGCTTCCATATGTTTCTATATTGGTTAATTGGTTTATATGGTCTGATAGCGAGTACATTTCAATGTTTGTGGATGATGATAATAATAATAATAGTATTATTATTATTTTTTTAATTATTATTTTAAGGTTTTCTGGGTTGAATCTAGGGTTACAAAAACGTGGAAATGAAGGGTTATCGAGATAGTTGAAATGAGATTAGTGTTTGGAGTTTGATGAGTTTCCGGGAAATTAATAGTCAATTAGGGTCTTGGAGTGAATTGTTAATGTTGGCAAAGGAAATTAGGTTTGGGAAGTGTGGAAAATTAGAAAATTAAAGAAAACAAAGTAAAAAGAACACCTAGGCACATCACATGTTGGAAGTAATATGCTGACAATTTTGAGGGAGAGGAGTACGAAGATGATAATATCGTTTGCCTTGAGAAAATTAAAATTGTCAAATTTCAATGTATTTTATTTTAATTTCCATTTGGGTTTTGGTTATGTCACTTTTATGTTACCATTACAACTGTAATTGTTTCTAATTTAGTTTGAAATTTCGCATTCGCAGAATGTGTGTTGTGTCTAGATGCATAGTCTTGCATTTCTTTAGGTGCAACAAATGATGACGGAAACATTTTATTATTTGTGCCTTTTGAAGGATCTTTCCGTAGGCAGCTAAGCTTTGTTTGCCAATTGTCAACAACGACATAACCATTTATGTGTCTGTGTGATAAAGCTTTAGTGAAAGCACTCTTTCGACTTGCCAATTATTTAATGTGGGGCTTAGTCATTAAATGGATCAGCATTATGATGGTTATAATAATGGTCATACTATCGAATGTCCTTAGGATATCGAATGTCCTTAGGTTAAGGACATTCTTTAAGGAATTAAAAAAAAGCAAGTTTTCATTGGAAAATTAAGGGTCTGTTTAATTTATTCCAGTTCCTGTTATCATTTTCTAATTTCAAACATAACTACAACTAAAATAATGACAAAACTATCATCTTATTTTCATTCTGTTTCTTATTTTCAAATATTTGTATAGGAAATATTGAAAACAATTTTTGTTTGTTTTCATGTTTTCTGAACAAATCTTTGGAAACAAGAAACAAAATGAAAACAAAGTAAAATTTTTATAATTAGTTTAGTTGTAATTATCTTTGAAATTAGAAAATGAAAACAGGGAACTAAAATCAAACCAAACAGGTCTTAAATATTTCACTTTTTCAAATAAATTTTCTATATAAATCTTCTTTTCTTGGTTCCTTAAGGAACCCGTTAGCCTTTTCCTAATTTTATATACTTTCATCTAATCTGTAATCCACCAAATGTCTGTGCGCCCGCCAAAACCACTCTGTAAAGCGACAAGTGAATGTTTTCTAATTCCAATTTATTTAACGTGGGACTTGGTACATTAAAATGCGTTACTTTTGTTTGAAATCTGTAATCCATCGAATGTGCGATTGGCCGTAACATGATCTCGTTTGATTCCATCTTTGGCCTACGCCTGTGATATCCACAATAATTTGTGACGATCCTTGTTTCACACCTCACAAGACAAAGTTCGGTAGCTACTTCTGCAAATAAGTGAGTTAGAGGGGGGGGGGGGGGGAGAAAGAGAGAGACAGAGAGAGGGGGGGTGTTGTTAGACTGAAAATATTCTTGGTTACATGGATTAGTTCTCCACTAAAGTTGACATTGTGAATAGTCACTTCTGTTGAGATGTAATTCAGATAATTAGTGTTGAAATGTATTTCAGTTAGTGTTGAAATGTAAAGTGTTCGTGGATGTAATGCCTTGTACATGGATGTAATAGTGTACATAATAGTAGCGTAATGGGTGGTGTTAATAACAGTTGAAAACTTTCCTATAAAAGGAAGTTATTGTGAAGTGTTTCAGTTACAAGTGTGTAATAATTCTTTCATTGCTTCTCTCTTCTTCTCTATGAACCTTTCTAAATAGTGAGTGTGTGCAATTATTTATATGGCAATTTCCTTGCTTCTCTACCTATACCGAATGTCAAGAACTATGATAGATGGTGAGCACAAATGAAAGTTATCTTTGGCTTTCAAGAGGTTCTAGAAATCGTGAAGGATGGTGTTCAAGAACTTGACAAGAGCCCCACCAATGTGCAGAAGGCAGCTCACAGATAATCAAAAAAGGACTGTAGGGCATTATTCATCATCCATAAGTGTGGATCTAGACAATTTCGAAAAAATTGTTTCTTCTACTACTGTAAAGGAGGCATGGGATATTCTTGATAAATCCTTTGTGGGTACTGACAAACTGAAGAAAGTAAAGTTGACCAATTCAGGAAAAAAAAAATCCGATCCAATCTCTTAAGTTTTGTTCTTTGATCTCCGTTTGGTTGGATTTTAAAATCAAATCAAATCTAGTTTATTTGGGTTTGGATTGGATTGGTTTTCGATTTTTCTAAAGAAGTTATAAAGTATTAAGTATGTCATTCGTCCACCATTTACATGTCTATCAACTTTTGTAAAATTGTTCCTTTTGATTTTGAATAAAACATATAATTTTGGTCCATACAACAATTATGTAAACTAGTTACCCTTGACTAACTAGAACAAAGATGCACAACATAATACAAGTTTGTGAATTCTTATTCTCAAATAACAAATAAAGTATGTTTGCTCATAAAAAATAAATAAATTGCATTTCCGATACCATATATAATCCACAAAAAACAATCAAAAAGTTAAAGAGAATTAGGGTGTTCGTTCATAAAAGTATGAAAACAATACTTAAATATAAGTAGTACTATAATTTCCAAGTAGCAGGTCAATTTGAAATAGATTAAATCGATTTTCACTAAGGGATCCAAAATTCGATCCAATCCAATAAAAAACAATCGATTTTTGCGGTTTTCAATTTTTTCGATTTTTGATTTGTTCGATTTTTGATTTTTCAATTTGGTATTTGCGATTCAATTGGTTTTGATCGATTTATGAACACCCCTACTTCCCAATATGTAGCGTAATAGGTTAGTCGATAACAAGTCAAGTCAAATTGAGCCTTGTGTCATGACCAGCCAAAAGAAGGGTGATAACCCCTATTATGAAGCATCGCGTAAGTTAACCCATCCTCATTAAAATTCAAAATTTACAGTTGAGGTGCAACAACCAGGTTATGCTCATTCATCAAAGATAGATAGACAAACAAATGCTTACTAAAAGTCTTTCAATAACAATTTTGAATCTCAAATTTCTTTGTCAAAACATTACAATTTAAAATCTTAGGGTGCATTTGGGCGACGGAATTGAAAAATCCTAGGAATTTGAAATTCTAGGAAATTCAATTGCTCCTTTTGAATTCCCTTCATTTGCAAAATTTCTTATTTGTATAAAGTAATTGAAATAATTGAATTCCCTTCATTTGCAAAATTTCTTCATTTGCAAAATTTCTTATTTGGATAAAGTAAATGAATACCTTTCATTTGCAAAATTCCTTATTCGGATAAAGTAACATGGTCCGAGGGCCAGGTCCGAGGGCCCGGGGGTCGAGTCTGTGGTTTGAAGGTCGGTGCCTATTGCCCGGGGGTAGATGCCAGTGATCTGGGGGCCGGGTCCAGTGGTGCGGGGGCCGACACGGGTGGTCCAGGGACCGGGCTCGATGGTGCAGGGGGCAGGGCCGATGATCAGGGGCCGAGTCCGATGGTGCGAGGGCCCGGGTCCCTGGTCCGGTAGTCCAGGGGCCGACGTCAGTGGTGGGTTGCACATGAGTAGGGAGAGAGAATTTCAAAATACCACCTCTTTAGGTGGCCTCAAATTTATCTTTAACCAGATACCCCCATAAAATCCCTTGATTTCTAAAATCATTCATATTTTATACTCAAACAAAGTATTTTAGATTGAAGTATCTTAATTGCCCTCTTAAAATACTTTACCCTCTCCAAATGCCCCATCCAATCACACTCAAGGTTTTACCAAAAACATGGTTAACCAAAGAACTATTGGAAGCCATGACATAACACTTCAACCCCGCAGCTTGGGGTTGGACAGGTTGGGATGATCCAACAGCTAGACAATCAAAAAAGAAGAAAGAAAGATGGAAAAATGAAGATGGAGAGGTACTATACCTTGAAACCTAACCCTTTGTCCCTTTGTACAGTTTTCTGGAAAGGAAAAAGAAGAGCAATTTCAACAACTTCTGGCAGGGCATCAGTATGCTATGCTTTTTTCTATTCTGCCAGATGACTTCGAGGTCTAGAAATCATATTGTGTTCCATTTGGATGTCACTTGCTGGGTTACACAACAAAGGACAATCCAAGAGTTGCAAGGAATGTGGTTTCTATTCTTAATTAATGGACATACATAGCAAAATTCGTGTTATTTGTGGGTGCTCCATCAGAATGTTGCTGGGTTTCGTGTAGACAGACTGACAGAGTGTAGTTAGTCAAATATTATACCACATATGTCGTGTGTACCAATATGTGGCCAGAGAGTAACTGAGAGAGAAGGTCAGGAAAGAGTGGATCAATATATAGCCATTGAGTAACTGAGAGAATGTCAGGAAAGAGCTGCTAAGGTCAACAGGTTGCAGGCTTCTAGGAGCTGTCATCAAGGGTTTAGAGGGCAGCTTCTTTAATCCTCTCAAGCAGTTGAAGGATGGTTCCTCCAAAAACTTGTAAAAAAGTTGGAAGGTTGATATAGTTAAAAAAGCAACGATTAAGTAAACTGAGAAGCCTCAACTTTTGAATTGTAATATCTTTCATATCTATCACTCCAAGTTATGCATTATTACAATCAGTACTCGTCTACTTGACAAATAAAATTAAAACAGATTCAACATGCAAAAGTAAGAGCCAAGGTTTCATATAGGAAAACCAAGTGAATAGGACTAAACCAATACATTTAACCCAATAACTTAGAAAAAGTGAAAAACAGCCAAGAAAAAATAAGAACTCAGTTTTATGATAATGTGGCTTTGCTAGTTAGCAACCTACCACAATTCCATAGGTAAATATTTGAAAACTAGCAAAGGCAAGAGGCAAAATTTCACATGAGCCATAATCAAGCAGACAATATATAAACAAGCAATAAAGGGTGGTAAGTACACGTTTGCAACACTCTGCACCCTGGAAAGCCTTACTGGCTGAATTTCAAGAATATCACTAACTAATGGAGGGCCATGGGGTTTGAATCCAAGCCTATTTCGCAGCTGAGGCAAACGAACTCACCATTAAGCTAGCAAGCAAACGCAAAAGTTAAAGCAAAAAAGATAACTGCATTCACACAGACGCACAAAGGAAGAATGAAGAAATCTAAAGTATATTGCTGGTGCTCCAAGCTGGAAAAACCAAATGATATAAAGGCTGAATTGCCCAAACTCAAAAACAACAGCATCAATAGCTTATGTTTCATATTCATGAACAAGAGAGTAGCTGGAAAGGGAATATCTTATTTCACAAGGTTCAAACAAGCATGAAGACATGTCTAAAGAGCATACCTATGTGTTTGGATGATCTTATAATCACAAATATAAGTGATTATTTCTGTGAGAAATAATCTTTCCCCAAACATGCACATGAGTAACATTCCTTTTTGGTTAACTTAAATCTAAAACTATAATGGGTAAGTTAAGTAAACTCAAAAACCATTCAAACAAACAGTTGTGAAACTGAGTTCATCATAGTTACATATCATATCATCATTTTCCTCATGATTTAAAACTCCAAAATCAACACCAACAAAAAAAAAAAATCAATTTTAACATATTATATCATCAAACATGTGTCATACGATTAAAAATAATTGAAACTAAGCACCACAAAATTCATATTTAAAACCCTGTTTTACTCTCCATCATCAAAAAGTAAAAATGAAAACAAACTAAGATTCAGGAACTACACAACAAACATAACCCTAACCATAACCCTAACAGGATAAGTTTCAAATCAGATCGAAAAGAATCACTTCTGAGCCGGAAGCGGCGGCGTTCCGAGGATGCTGGCTTGCTGGGATTCGAGCTCATTGATCTGCTGCTCGCGGTCCATGGCGACGATGAGAGGGACGACGAGGACGAGGAAGGTGGTTCCGGCGATCCAAGCGGCTTTTCCGGTGCTCCGGAGGAGCTTCTTGGTTACGAAGGAGGCGTCGGAGGCAGCTTGCTTGGTGTGGCGAGCGACGGTGGAGTTGGAAACCCTAGAGAGGATACCAGATTCGTCAGTGCCGTTGGTGAGAGAGAAGCGCTTCTTGCCCTGTTTCGCCATGATGATAGAGAAAGAGATTCTTGTGGCTGTGAGAGACTCCTTGTGAGGGTTTTACTCCTTTTTTGCTGATTGGGGTTTATGGGATTTTTATTTTTATTTTCCTTTACTCGGGGGTTTATGCTTTATGGTATTTTAGAGTGAAAAACAATAAAAAGGATGTTACGGAAATTAGATTGATTTCACTGTTTATATAGCTATATGTTTTTTTTTTTTTTTAACATCAGTTCTATATGATTATTTTTTCCATTTCGATCCTATATGTTATAATTGTCTTCTACGTTAATTCTTTCTATCACTCCCTACATGATGGCGTCGGTTTTTATATCGCGTGGCAATGACTTGACCATTTGTGTTTGCATGGCATCCAATGTGGATCTATCCATTGGAATAGGTTCTTTCTTCCCAATTTAAGGGTTAGGGTTTCTGAAACCCAAACCATATCGCAATTCCGTTAGAATGGAGAAAAGGAGCCACAAATGCAATTGCAAATCTATGTCACGAAAAAATGTTGATCCAGACTCAATCAACACCCCATAAGAACATAGCGTACCCATGCTTAAAATGAAGTGTGACAGTAGCAACAAGGAAGATGAAAAAAACTATTAAAACCCAAAATTAAAACCCACGTGAGAATGCAGAGGAAGTGGGAACAACGAACGAGGAATACACAGAGGACAACAAGGAGTGGAGGAGAACAGTGAGCGCGTGCAGAAATGGAGCAATGTGTGTTGGTGCGGGAAAAGAACTTGATGTGTGGTGGCTATGGTGGTACGTGCAGCGGAGAGCGGAGAGTAGAAAATAGAATCAAACTGAGATGAAAAGAAGAATAGAGAAAGTTGAATACTAGAGTTATTGAGGAGGAAGAATATGAACCACCACCTAAATGACGCACTTTAACTCTATGGGTGTGCCATGTTTTAAAACCAAAATGATGTCGTTTTATAATAACTGTGACACGTTTTACACTTTAACGGGTGTCAATGACACATGTCATCATGTAAGCATCTTCCGTTAATGTGACAGGCACAAGTCAATTTTTTTACTAATGTGGAAGACAATCATAATGTATATGACCAAAATGACAAATAAAAAACAGTGGTTGTGTCATGATCGAGAAAGCTGAGAACCCCGTAGCTTGAATAGGACGATTGTGAAAAGTAACAAAAAAAAAAATGTATAGGACAAATCAACATATTTTGCATGTTATATATGATTAATGTATGATCTTTTTCACCCAACCGTGGTTGATCGCAATGGAAGAGGTCTGCGACGCGACCGTCACCTGTAATGTCAGGGGTTCGAATCTTGGAGTCGCCGCTCTGGAGAGGGCTTTACCTAACCACCACCCCGACCCGCAGGATACTCTCGCAGCTTCCTTATGGGGATATCCAAAGGATAAAGCTCGTCTAAATTGAGCTAATGTGAAAAATGAGAAAATAAAGGTGTATTCACTCTAGATTAATTAAAGTGTATTGAGATCTCAACCCACTTTATATGATCAATGATGGATACACCCTCACTTTCTTACTTTATACACCTCCTCACTTTAGAGGAGGCAAATCCCTGATCAAAGACAAAAAAAAAGGTATGATCCTTTTTACTATCAACCAATCATCAATAAAAATGTTTGACTCTTATAATAGTTACCTTAAAAATAACATATAACATGGTTTGTGATTAATTTAGAGTGTAAAAAAACTTTACAAAGACAATGAATCAAAAGTAAAATAAAACTTTTAATTGAATGCAAATCTCATGCAATTTTGAAGTGGTAAGTGTAGGTGTTTTCTTTTATAACCTTTACAAACTATCTAAGCCATAAATAGATTAATTCTTGAAGCTTTCACGAATTTGACTCTCATAACCACTGCATTAAAAGTGAGACATACGCTAATGTATGATTGATTGAAAATGTAAAAATCCTATATAAAGAAAGTTGTAAAAGTAAATTTTAATTTGCCCTTGATAATACTCCCAAAATCAAATCAAATTAGTAATACTTAAAAGAAAACCTTTCAATTTGAAATCCCAAAATGTGCAATGCACACAAACACAGAAAAATAAAACAAATCAATTTGGACAATGGCTGTGTACAGAACTTTTCAAAATTGATGGGCGATAATGTACATGATCAAGCAAACATTAAAAAAACAAAAACAAAAAAAACAAAAAAAACCAACGTGCACTCCTATGCCTCAGCACGAACCATAGTTGCTTTTCCTTGCTTTAGCACAAACTGCTGCTGCCACATTCCGATGCTGGCAAGGTCTTGATGTAGGGGTTTAGTGGTCTGGATCTCAATGCCTAGTAGAGATGATAGCAGAGCTACCTCCAAAAGAAAATGGCAAAGGAAGATGGAAAGGGATTGACTTGGGCAAGAGAATCTTTTGATACAAATAGAATTATTACTATGGGATGGGAATGAACTCAACCTACCTCCTTAGGTGAGAAGAATTTTGTGAGAATCCTGCCTGGGAATAATTTTTAGATGGGGATGTTTCCTCATATCTTATACCAAACATGGGGAGTATCCTATTTCCACATCATGATTCCTAGGAAAGAATACAAAACTCCTAAAAGTTTCCTAGTAAACGAGACTAGATTGAGAACTTAAAAGAATACTGATAGGCATTCACATGGAGCTAAACAAATCAGTCAACAAGAGTAATACCTTGTTTGATGTATTCCATGCATGGGAATGGCAAATCCATAACATATTCCAGTTCAAGGGATTTGGATATGAGTGTGTTTAAAACCAAATCCTGATTAATATACTCACTATCTACACCAAAACCTCTACACACAACCAGGGAGGTATTACAGACCCAAGGAACTGCAACAGTAAAAGCAAGGCCAGACCCAGAACCTGCTTTTTCTTCACAAGAACCTCCAGTTCCTACAAGCACATCCTTGTATGCTCGGCAAACTTGAGAGACATACTTTCCCATTGGCAAAACTTGCTCAAGCACAGATGGAACAGATCCATTGCGGTTCAAGATATCAGTGTCAGAATGAAGGTTCACAACAACAGTACCATGCTTGGGATGAAGCCGACTACTAAGGGCTTTAAGAAATGGCAAATCTGGGTCCCATAACTTATGGGGAAATATATCATCACCATTATAAGCATCAATAAAAACCATATCATATACATTGGTATTATTAATAATAAAGTCCTCAGCATCTGCTTCATGAAGGTAAAGCCTCTCATGGATGCCTTTCCACATTACTTCATTAATGGCATCAGGTTTTGCAAAGGCCCGATCACCTGATTGTGTCATGACCGAGAAAGTCGGGAACCCCATAGCTCGAATTGAGGCTGAAATAACAAGGGGATCGATTTCAACAATATGGACAACGGCACCTGGAAAGTGCACAGAAAATTAAGCAAGGAGCATAAGAATCAATTACTACTGGAAATTTGTCAACACAAGTAACAAAGGAAGAACATCCTGAAGTATTTCCCAAAAGCATGTCAAATAAATAATAAAAAAAAAAATGCAATAGAAGTAAGCATTGTTTTATGTGACTCAACTTTCAACAAAAAGTACTTCAAAAAAGGGGGAGATGGGTTAGAAAGAAATATATTCATCAAAAACCATTTTCACTTATGTCAGATCATAGAGGCTCATGCCATATGAACACGATACAACTTTCCACTTCATTTCTATTGACATTATCCTAGCAAAATAAAATTCCTATTGACCTTATGGCTTGACGGCTCGATTTCCCTTGTGTGACAAATGATAATATTTAAAGAAACTCGACATTCTCCTTTCTTTTTTATTTCACACTGTCCTTTCTATTGAATATGTTATTTATATGTAATCATTCCAGTATTCCAGAACATAGCTTAAAACACGAGGGGGAAATGTTTCCATGATGCATAAGTTTCTTCACTCAAAAGCAATAATTTGAAATTTGAAATTTGGATATTTCAAGCTACTGCTGAAAACCAGAAAAAACCACAAAAGTATAACAATATTTACCATGGATTTTACTTGCTAAAAACAGTGGTAAACTGCCCCCACCATGCCCAATGCACAAAATGTGCATCCTTTTCTTTCCTTGCAGTGTGCTGATGATATCGTAATTACATGATGCTATAGTAGTCAACCCAGCCGATACCATACTCTTCACATCTGCAAGCCAGCACTAAATAAATCAAAAGAAAACTTGACATTCAATTGAACATGAACTGAAAAGCTACTTCAAGGATAGATAGCATCAAAAAATAAGAAATCAAGAATTTTAACTGAAAAGTTGGCTTGAAATTTTACTAGAAAATTACATTACCATAAAACACACCAAGATCTAAAATGCCATATGGCAACAAGTATCAATGGCCCAAATCAGTGGAGCGGTGTGCATAAAACAAACTTATTGAAGGAATAAGATAAGAATATACGTTTTCTAACAGCACAAAAAGGTTGGCAGAAGCTCAAGTATAAAACTCAACAACTAATAAAATCATCGTTACCCAAACTGTGCACAAGATCCTAAGTGTACAAATAGACAGTAGATGGATGCAAAATAACAATGTATCTTCCCTCAGACACAAAGATCTAACCCAGTCGAATAGGGTATCCAAAGAAGACTCCTCCGATTGAATTCTATGCATAACCACATCATCAAACTTATTTTGGTGCTCAAAGCTTTTCCCAAGTCAAGCAAATATTCTCAAATTTGAAATAGATCACTGAACTTGCATCATTCCTAGATCTTTACAATCTTACAGTATGGCATAACAGCAATTACAAACTAAAAACTAACCCTATGAGTCAATTTGATATTCCGTTAAAAATGGATATGAGAAATTTTCATACAATTTGCCATATAAGAGTTAACTCACTGGAATGCCAAACTGACCCTAGTTGATATATATTATTACTCATTAACACATAAGACACGATCCCATTACAAATATTCTATTTTATTTTTTATTCACATTAGAGAGAATGGTCAAGAAATGTACATGGAACAGCCAAACAATGTGGCTGCTGCATAAGATAGACAGATTCCGACTTGTTTTCCCAGTAAGCAGCCATTACTTTTGCAGTGCTCTGGCGAGTAGCGTCATTGAAGCGAAGCACGCGCCACTGATATCCAAGCACCCTAAGATTCCCTCCATCCCCATATCTCGGATGCAGGTCCTTACACCTCTGCTGCAACCACCTTTCCATTTTGGACCAATGCATTCTGCTCTGGAAACCATGTAAAAACCAAGTTCCATTGTCAAAATAATGCAAAAATGCAAATGGATATCAGAAAAATGGAATCCTTACAAAAGGTTGTGTTTGTTTGGATGAAGCATTTTAAAAATGTCAAAGAACTTGAAATACACAGAAATTTATTTAAACTACAGCAGTTCAATATCTTATATATAAGATAATTTAATTTGAAATACATTTTCAAATGATAGAAATTGAATTGCTGTGACTTAATTTAATTTCATTACAGTGCTTTTCAAATACTTCGGAAATTTTTTAAAATGCTTCATCCAAACATGACCTAAGAGGTTAGGGAAATGGTGTTGAGCGGAGTCATTAAAGGAAAGAGGTTGAGAGAGTGTGGAACTTGCGGGTTTGGAGGAGGGATGCGAAACAACCGAAACGACGCCGTTTCCCTTGCCGGAAGTTGACCGGAGAACGGTGTGGCCATCGTCGTTGGCGGTGCCCCACCACTCCGACGAGTAGCGCCAGTCTCCTTCGTCCACCGGGGGCCGCCGCACCGAGGTCGAGAAACGGCGGAGCCAGCTCGAGCCAGCTCTGCGCCACATGGAATAATAAAAGTTATAAAACCCTAAACCCTGATGAAGTGGAATGAGCGTGAATGATTTGGGTCGGGTTTTATTGATGGACTATTATTGGTTTCCAATATCCGACCCAAAGCCTAACAAACTTTCACGTCTGAGAATTGAAAGGAAAAAAAATAAAAAACTACTCTAACATGATTTTGAGTATTTTTTTGACTTCACTCAAATTAGTTGGACTTTTAATATAATTTTCTAATATCAAGGAACTCAAAACAAAATATATATATATATATAAAGCATGCAAGTAAGGTATATAAGGTATATTTATACATGATTAGATATAATTAATTGAGATTTCAATATATTTTACCTTAAAAAAGGTGGATATAATCCTTATTTGATATCTTTACACTCAAACTTACTTTAAAAATTAAATAGCCCTTTCGACTGATTGAGCAGGGTTTTACCCCTTGGTTCTCAGCCTCACAATGAGGTGACTCCTCAAGGATTTGAACCCAGGTTCCATAGGTTCTCCTTCTTATGGGGGTTAGTTGCTTTCACTAGACCAACACTACATTGGTTCCACTAAAACTTACTTTACAATAGCTTTATCATCTCATATTTATCTAGGTGATAAAAAAAAACATCTTCTCAAATTTTTACATCATTTTTTTTTATCTAATTAGTGATATATAAATTCGTAGTTAATCACATATAATAGATGGTTAACATTGATGGTGTAAATGAGCTAAGTCAAGTCATGTACTTATGTTCTGTTTAGCAAAAATAATTGATAAGTTAGCTTATGGTTTATAAGCTAATTTTTAGCTAATAGCTTATAGCTTATAGTTGTAAAGCTAGTTAATTGAATTTGAAGTGTTTGGTTAAAATTAGCGATTGAATTAGTTTATAAATGTAAAATAACATAAAATGATATATTTATGAGAGACATGGTAAAGTGAGAAATTCACTAAATTAAAAAGGATGAAACTTAAAAGTGAGAGAAAAATTAATAAGCTATAAACTATAAGTCATAAGCTAAATAAAATAGTTTATGAAGAAAAGTTATAAGCTATTGAGATAAGATTGTTTGTCAAACATATCTATCTTAGTCAAATAAACTATAAGCTAGGTTATTAGACTTATCAAACAGAGCCTTACTTGACTTATTGAAAATATGAAACTTGAGTCTAGCTCGACGTTAGCTTATTTAAAGATTGATTATTTTTTCTTTTATTAAATTTCTCTTCAAATTATATTTAAGGCTATTAATTTAATATTAAATAAATATCTTTATACAAGAAGATGAAATAAAAATAGAAATAAAATATAATTTTATATTCATAAATCATAAATCCATTACTGTTAATATAAATATGTAGTAAAGAAAATATAACTCACTATATAATACATATACGAGCTATTTACGAGCTCTTCATGTCAAGCCCACAAAAGTTGGAGGTTATTTGGTTAGCTAAACAAACGAACTTGGTCAATTATTTAACAAGTAGGGTTCAATAACTCACAAATAGCTCGACTAATTTACAATCCTAATTAACAAGTTATTTAATGGGTATATTTAACGCTAATGGTTAATTTATTAACCATCCAATACACATCATGTTGACCTGACTCGAACTCCCCGCTCAGCAAGCTGGGTTGATGATAGGTCAGCTTTCGATCCTCCTTCTTCTGCAACGGAATGTTGGGGATTGGGGTGGTACTAGTAAAGGCACACTGATAGCAATGATAATGAGACTAGATATAGGGGCAGTAATACCTTCCCCTCCCTGCCCCATGGATAAAATATGTACACCCATCGCCGCCCATATTCATATGGGTGTTTGTCCCGAATTCCCCTGCAGATTTAACAGGTACCCACAAATACATTAGATTATTAAATATTCAAAAAATGCAAAAATGACTTCAAAACACAGAATTTAACAACTTTAAATACTTAAAATCAAAACAATGTTACCAATTTTTCTTAAAATATCAAATGCTCCTAATCAAAAGTGAATAGTATAATAAACACATCAATAAAATAAAAATAAAAAACTAAATTTCCAAAGCTAAATTTAATGTATTTAGTCCTAAAAATAAAAACAAAAATAAAAAAACAGGTACAGATATCCATGGCCACATATATTCATTTCCAGTATCTGCCCCACCCCAAGTAATAAGCGGGTATAAAGTTTTACTTTTTCACTTTTACATTTTAGTTCAATTTAAAGGAATTCTTTCCTGTCTCCGTATGATGCCTCTATAGTATTCATTCATTTTATTATAAAAAATAAAAAAACAAGACACACAGATATAAGTCAAATTGTATTCAACATCAACTCATCTTATCTGAGGCATATCTCCCTCCTCCTATATCACTGGACAGTGGACACAATCTAGCCACATCAGCATTAAGCACCACACAAAATCCACCTTCCTCTCTCATCACATCTAACTTAAAAGTGCCCAACACCAACTTGTACTCTTATACCAATTCACCTTCATCACCACCATGGCTGCATCCATAGCCTCCTTGTTTTCTTCTTCCATCAACACTGTCAAATGTCTCCGTTCCAAGACCTGCTCCATAGATCCTCTCATAACAACAACATCCTCAAACCGCATCATGTTAGCATCCGTGTCACTGTCTTATTACATAGTGGAACCACCTTTGTCCATTGGTACCAATATTTCACACAGGTTGTGGGTGCCTAGAATTTCTGCTGCTGTTGCACAACAAGAGGTGGTGGAAGTGGCTGATGAGGCCGATGCCAGCTTAGTTGAAGAGAAAGTGGTGGAGGAGGATAAAGAGAAGGATCAAGGAGGGGAAGAAGAAGTGGTGGCAGAAGAAGACACTGAAACCTCTGTCAGCACTAAGCTATATTTTGGGAATTTGCCTTATAGTGTTGACAGTGCACAACTTGCAGGGTTAATTCAGGACTATGGCAGTGCAGAACTAATTGAGGTATTTATATAACTCATATATATATACAGTTATACACATATTCAATCATGCATAATCACACAATTAAAAATTTGACTATATCAAAATTCATATATATGATGATGTATGATTTATGATTGATTACTGTGTAAATTACGCTTCAAATGCACTAAAATTAACACACACACATGTATATGCTCCAATTAAGTAACTTGGGCCAATTAGAGCTAGAAATAGTATGCTAAACTCCTTTGATTTAAAGTACTAAAATACTAAAAAACTGCTATTTTAGTAATCTTGTTTTGCAGTTCTTCTACTATCTTGAACGTATGGCTGTACACCTGTATAACGTGTATAATGATTTAGAGTGGAAGCACAAGTGAATTATGTACTAACACAACAATATGCAACTCAGGGGGAGAGATTTTCATACGGGTGATTTGATCTTATGTTTACAGATTTTAAGATATTTGCAAGAAAAGAATTGAAATTGTTAGGCAAACTGTAAAAATTAGTGAATGATAAGAATTGGTGGCTTCATGTGGAAGGGAAAATTTTTTTCTCTATAATTGGTTTGCATATTATCGCTTGTAGGGCAATTCTTTGTCAGTTTTAAATCCCTACTTTTATGTAATCTGAATCGCATTTTATGATTATATCCCTAATTTTAGTAATGTTAATTATTTATATATATCTTTAGGTTCTTTACGACAGGGATACTGGAAAAAGTAGAGGCTTTGCATTTGTGACAATGAGCTGTATTGAAGATTGTAATGCAGTAATAGAAAATCTTGATGGAAGAGTAAGGGAATCACTATCCTCTTTCCCTTGTCCAGCATTTGCTCTCATGCTATGATCAATTAGTTTGTCCTGCACAAATCATTTTGCATGCTAAAATTTGTACATGAACATCCCAGGAATTCTTGGGCCGAACATTGCGGGTGAACTTCTCTAACAAACCAAAGCCAAAAGAACCATTGTACCCTGAAACTGAATATAAGCTATTTGTTGGGAATTTGTCATGGTCAGTAACTTCTGAGAGTCTGATACAAGCCTTTCAAGAATATGGAAATGTGGTTGGAGCTAGGGTCTTATACGATGGGGAAACCGGTAGGTCGCGAGGCTATGGCTTCGTTTGCTATTCAACAAAATCAGAGATGGAATCTGCCCTTGTATCCTTGAATGATGTGGTATTTTACTCATCTGCTCTTCACTCTTATACTGGTTGTGCATCATGTAAACAGGAAATTAAATTATGATTTTGCTGACTGCTTCTTCATAAATTGTGCACTTCAGGAACTAGAAGGACGGGCAATTCGGGTAAGCTTGGCTCAAGGAAAACGTTCACAAGGTTAATAGAAACTTGGGAAGGCTCTGAGATGTTCACAAATGGTGCCAAAGAAATGAGAAGGGGATGCATGTATACCTACCAAGATGCACTAGCTTCAGTTTGATGAGGAATTCCTTTTCATTTCCGTTGTCCATAAATTATTTCCTCCCACTGCCAATAGTTCTTCTGAGCTAAAATTTGATGCTATATTTTCTGTTAAAATTAAAAATTCTGCTAATGCTAACATTGATTATATGTTGCTTCCTTTTCACTAAAGTCATACATTGTGTCACATAATCTACTCCATTGTAACATTTGCCATGAAATATTCAGCACCATGAAGGTGTAAAGTTTCCTAGCATAGTGAAATGAGCAACTTAAAATTGCAGCAAAAAAATTGACATTAAGAAACAACTTATTGCAGAATCTATAATGTTTGGTATACAGAAGTCATTTTGTTTGCTTCCTTCCTTCTCGATGTACCAAGAGTAAGTACCCAAATCCATACATGATTAAAAATGTGTCCCCCAATTTAGAAAAATCTTAACTTGTATGTGTCCCAAAAAGTTGTTAGAAAAGAACTAATATTACCGACACTTGAGATTTTTGGAGACCAAGTTAAGATTTTTTATTTATCAGGAATTAAACAGCGGATACATTTATTTTTTCTCAATGACAATTTGACAGGTATTTACTGCTTATAATATTTTGAACAAATTAGCGTGCATATGCACATCTTTTAATATCGGTTGTTCCCATTGTAAGATCCATATTTTGTTTATAGAGAATGCTAACGAATGCCCTTAGGAGACTGATTAAGAAATCAAGAAAAGAAAGATTTTATTAAAAAGCGATGTATTTAATGTTTTGAGAAAATAAATACTTGATTTTCCAATAAAATATTACTACTTTTGGGTTCTTAACCAGTGCCCCAAGGGCATTCGTTGGCAACACCCTTTGTTTATAGACAATTAAATTGTGAATTCATGTAGCATGTACCGACAATTGTAATCAAACTCAAACTCTACATGATTACCCAAACAAATTTAATTTGTTTGTGTAATGATTATTGTAGACTTGTAGTTCTTGGCATGTGTGGTGTAGATATCTTGTGAGTATGGGTGCACGCAGTTTTGGTGAAATTTTGGACCAAAACAATCAAATAATGCCAAGCTGATTGGGGGCTGTTTGGATTGGCTAATGAAAAGCTTATTTGGGCTTATCTACTGGTATAAGCACTTGTCAAAGTGTTTGGGAAAGCTTATGGAAACGGCTTATGATATGTCCATAAGCTGTTTCCAGCTTATTTTGATAAGCTCTCCAGGATAGCTTATAAAAATAGTTTATAGCTTATATGAAAATAGTTTGACTATATTTTCTCTTTAATTATAGAAATAACTTATATATAAGCACTTATATGATAAGCGCTTAATTAAGCCGTTTTCCCAAATAGGCCCTGGGTCGAGTTTTCGGAAAATGGTCTGACAACTGGAACTAATCGAGTTGGTTCGGATCAGGTAGGTTAGGTTGTGTATTATTTTATTTTATTTTTTGTTAAATTATACTTTTGGTCCCTTATTTTTATTTTAGGTTTCAATTTGGTCCCTCTTTGATTTTTTTTGTTTCGTTTTAGTCCCTTATCTTTATTTTAGGTTTCAATATGGTCCTTTCTGTTTAAAATGTGGTATGAAGAGGGACCAAATTAATATAACTTTTGTAAAATAAGGTACAATTTCGGAACAAATAAAATAAAAGAGGGATCATTTGGAACCAAAAAATGTACCACATTGGTTTAACTTTTTATAAAATAAGGGATCATTTTGAAAAAAAATAAAATAAAAGAGGGACCATATTGATATAACTTTGAAAAATAAGAGACTATTTTGGAACAAAAAATAAAAGAGGGGCAAAATTAAAATCTGAACTAAAAAGTATAACTTAATCCTTTTTTTTTAAAAAAAAAATGGTTTAAATCATGCTTCCAAAATTCCAATCAAGGAATTTTAGTACTCCATATCTCGCAACTTGCCTTTCCTCGACATGGTCATTACCCCATCGTCATTGTCTCTGCCACCATCGACCACCTCTCCTATGACGAGACCGGGGACGAACCCAGGCAAGGCACATTGGGGGCAGCTGTCCCCATTAAGTTTTTTTTTTTTATTATATTAAGTATTAGATAAAAAAAAATTTGTACCTACTAAAAAAAATTATATTGTCCCCATTGTTCTACAATCCTACTCTATATAACACTAAAATATTGTCCTCATTATTCTGTAACTATACTTTACATAAGATCTTTTATTTTTTTTAGTACAACTTAGTCACATATATATAGAAATATTTTTTATAGTGTTAAAAATGAAAAAATATACAACAATCTCAAAATATCAAGACATGTAGACAACAATTATAATTTATAGAAGTTAAAGTGTCTTCAATTTTATTGCTATATAAAATGATATATTGTTTGTAATCTCCAATTCCTTGCTTAATGATAATGATGTCATTATTTTATTGCTTATACATTTAAATATATTTTTATAATTAAATTTAAAATATATAATATTGTCCCCACTAGTCAAAATTTCTGGGTCCGTCCCTCACGATATCACCCAACAAGCTCAAACCCTAGCCACCAATTGTTAAATCAACTATGGTTTTGACGACAATAATGCCATATGTTAGCACATAATGAATGCATAAACTCCTTATGAAAAACTGTGTGAACTTTTATGATGCACAGACACGATACGATATCGTATCCGATATGCCGATACATTGTTTCTTAAATAATATAGGATACGATACATTTAAGTTACATATGTAAAAATATACAAAATACACAAAATATAATAAATATATTAATATTTTATTATATATTAACATAAAATTCACTTTATATATATATATATTTATTCTCATATTAATTCTATTTTATTTTATAGATAAACATATATTTAAATGTTATTATATGTTATGTATTTCTTCTTATTATATAATATATAATTATATATTAACATTTTTTTTATCTTTATTAGAAATTCTTAAATATTATATGATATACTAAATTTTATATTTCATATTTATAAGTATATTTTATAAGTATATATGAATAGACAAGATGTGATGGGAGCCTGAGAGGTGTGTCCCATGTGATTGTTGTTTAGACTTTAGCAGCCTGATTTTGGCCATTTTAGAAACAAAAAAATTAATGGTTATAGAAAGGTTTGGGTGGGTGCAACAACCCAATTTGGGGTGGAGGCCCAACTTCTCCCCAGAAACCTAAAAACCAATTCTATCAGCCGCTGCTTTCTCCTATATTCTCCCATCCACCGTTGCCTTCTTCTTCTTCTTCTTCTTCTACACTAATGCTTTCTCCTATTAATCTGTTGCATTCTTCTTCTTCAACACTATTTCTGTCGTGTCGCGTATCTATGCCGTGTCAACGTGTTGGAATTTTTATTTTTTATTTTTTTTCAAAAAAGGGCTCTCCGATACTGCGTCGACGCGTGTCCACGACGTATTGGAGCATGTTGGCGTGTCGGAGTGTTTTGATACGGACACGATAGAAAATTTGATGTATCGGTGCATCATAGGTGAACTTTGTTCATAACTTTGTTGAGTGTGCATACCTCTTACCTTAGAATTGTAACGTCCTTCGTTACATTAGTAAGCCAAATTAATTTAATTAAAAATCGTTTAAAACATTGAATTAAAATACAAAGTCATTAAAATTTTCTCGAATATTAAAGTCTGAAAAATACCTTGTGTTAAATTAAAAAAAAATTCTAAGTGATGAAAAATGTTAATAAATCCATACATTTGAATAAAGATTAAAAGCCTCGAAATCGGGCGTCTAACTACAATTCGAGAAAAATAATATGTAAACCAATAAAGGTCGTCTGCATAGTACTCTCAACCATGCTACATTACTAACCAACTAGCTAATCAAGAAGATAACTCTACAGGTCCCTGGGTCCTCAAAAGCATGTCCTCTGACTCTGAAAACAATACTTATAATGAGATATAAAATTTATAAAACAGTTTGCAACAATGTTGTTTTTAACCAACGCGGTAAATCGGAAAAACAAAACATCCACGGTCCCCGCTAAATTATAAAATAGCATTTGAAAAATTATATATCATCAAATCAACATCATATGATAACCATGTCGCATAACTCAATCCATCCAATTAACATTTAAATCACCTAATCAAAGATCAAACATCTACACACAACAATGACGTTCCATTGCCCCCTTCTCATGAGAAGTGTGTCGACATCCCCTACAATGGTGATATTATGCATTTCCATACCCTTGCAATGGTGGTATTTCAACATCGCCTGCAATGGTGATGTTTCTCAGTTCAATACCCCTACAATGGTAGTATTAAGCACTTGCCACACACCAATAATAATCAAGAACAATACATCTTATATATATATATATGAAGTTTGACACAGGCAAACACAAGAAGGGGGGTTGAATTGTGTTTGTTAATATTTTTCAAAAAACAACCTTTTCAAGAATAGTTTTCTCACACAAAGATAAAGAGGCAGAATAAAGTACACAGAAAAACAACCTTTTGAAAGAATAACAAATTCAAGTTCAAATCCCCGCAGTTAGTATAAACACGTAAAACTAAGAGATAAGGGATTAGAAGATTCACGCAAGTTGTTTTATCCTGGTTCACTCTCTTCCAACCAAGAGCTACGTCCAGTCCCTTCTACTTGAAGGTTTTCTCCACTATTCTCCAAATAGATTACAGCAAGTATTCAACACCTCTCCAGGCTCACAAGTATTCCTTTCTTACCAAGCCTCTTTAGGCTCTACCTCTAATAAAGAGTTTTTGGTTTTTTTGATCTTCTAACTCACTATGTGTGAGAATATGAAAGTTTAAGATCAGATGAATATTATAGCAATATTCAAACTATGATATTACAGACTTTTGCTTTCTGAAAGAATAAAAGAATGTTTTCTCGCAAGAGATTTCTTGAGATTTCTGTGTATGCGCAAAAGTTCTTTCTTCAAAGCCTTGGTCTTCTATTTATAGAGTCCTTGCTCCAGTCGTCAAAATCATCAACGGTTGTATTTGAATTTTTCGTTTAGGGATAGAATCAACCATGTAATATCCGTTGTGACTCAGCTTGCTCGTGGCCTTTGTACTATGTGATAATATTCTTGCATGAAATGGGCACACCTCTGAGCAAATGCAACTTGAAAAACTGTCTTGCCTTCCTTGTACAAATTCCAGTTATTCCAGCGTAAAAGGTGACAGGGTACAAGTCGTTTTGCATTGTACTATTTTGCTTTTTGTAATTCCTTATTTGTACTATGTCTCTCTCATAGAAACAAGACAATAAAACCGTTAATAGCAAATGAGAAGGACCATTATATATATTTGAAATAAATATCAATCATATGAATTAAATTCACTTTGGTTCAGATAGATAAGATATAAATGCTCAAATTCTTCGTCCATCAAAACATTTGTAAAGGCAAGGTAAGTAAGAAGAGTTATAAGGCTCCGTCCACTGACGTGGCAACAATTCTGCGTCTACTTAAAACAACGGTCTTGCCAGAACTTGAGTTACTTAAAATCTCCGTCCAGTGACGTGACACTAGTAAATTAATGTTATTATTGGAGAGTAACTCGCCTCTACTTGAAAGGGATTTCTCCGTCTACTAGAAACATTCAAGCGCTCGTCCACTGACGTGGCACTTGAGTTAAAGGAGATCCTTCCAGTGATAGAGTGGACTCGACCACTCAGGGAATCTTTCAATAAAACAATATATGGACACGGATTGCAAAGCAAATACGCTTATCATTTTAACTTATATATAAAATCAGAGATCCTTCAAGACTGAAGGCACTTGTTAGATTATTGCTAACACTTTGCTACACAAATTTAATCCTTATTGTTAACATCAAAACTTAGAGATTATTTAATCCAAATTACTTTGGTTCCAACAATCTCCCCCTTTTTGATGATGACAAAAACTAATTAAATCTATTTTGCAAAGTCTAAGAGAGCTTACAAGGCTCCCCCTAAGACAAAGCATTCATCAGATTAAAGCAGTTAAGGCATATGAAGCTAAGTCTTATTTGCAATATAATATAAGTTATCAGACCAAGATAGCAGCTTATTAAACATTTGAGACTAAGCTTTTCAAAGCAGTATTAGAGCATAATTGACTTTAGACAGAAAAAGGCATAAGCATAAAGTCAAGGCATAGAAGGCATAGTATCAGCAAGATGAATATACACTTATGCATATGCAGACAACAATGTACTTTTTTCACAAAAAATTGTCTCTGTATTATAAAATTTAATCTTTCCTTTCTCCCCCTTTTTTGTCATCAGACAAAATGGTGAAAGGGAGTGGACCATCATTGTCAGCAAACAACAAAACAAAAAAAGAGAGAATAAAATAGAGGAGGAAAGAGTTTTTAGGTAGAAGGAGGTGGTGGAGGGGATTGGTTAGGATTTTGATTTTGATTCCTCTGAAATTCCATGAGCAGAGCCAACATCTGATTCACCATGTCATTTGTAGGGGCCAGAGTATCTTGAACTTGCTTCTGCACCCTTTCTTCAATTTGTTGAGCCATCTGTTCAGTCTTTTCTTCAACTATCTTGCCAACCTTATCATCAACTATTTTTCCAATGATGTCTTCAAGGTTGGGTGGCAAGGAAAGTTGTCTTGAGCTCTCAGCAGTGTCAGAGACAGTGTCTTGAGCTTGGGCTGGTGGATTAACCATAGCAAGAACTAATGGTTGAGAAGAAGTCTTAGCAGACTCAGCACCTTGCTTAGAGACACACACCTCAGCAGACTGCTCAGCTTGTGCAGATGGAGGTTCAACTGAAGCAGGTTGAGAAGACAATTCTGCATTAAGTTCAGGGCCTTCTACAATCAACTCCTCAGCTATATGTTCAGAGGATGAGGTTGTTGGAGAGGCAGTGGCAGATTTTACAGATTTCTGAGGGACATCCTTTGCCTAGTGGATAGGAGTAATTTCCTCCACATCCCTGCTGGTAATAGGAAGTGCCCACAGATCTTTGTAGATCATGTGCCTTAGCTTGGGCAGTCCACACTTTCCTCTGATCTTGGGAATTTCTTTCTTCTCTTCCTGAGAAAGACCAGAAGATGAAGCTTCCCTAGTGTAGTGGATGATGTGAGACTTCCAGAAATCAGCAGCTATCATCTCTCCAATATTCTTTACATCCTCCATATATAGATAATAGTCAAGCTTGGAGTGATCAAAGGTTTCTTTAGATACATCCAGTATAGCCGAGTGAGCTTCAGGCATGACTCCCTTATTTCTTCTGCACCTCCTATCTTTGTCCTTCTTGAGGTCTATCATGCCAAGCCTTGGACAGATAGGGTAGGGAGCTATGCCTACACGTGTTTCCTTATTATGCCTAAGCCATGTGATAGGAACACAACGTGCAGCTCTTTCAACTTAGAAGTAGCTGAACTCCCATTTCAGTATATTGTAGAACAGCTGATCTGTGAAGGGATCAGATGCTCTTCCATAAATGCTGGGATGCTCGAATTTCAGCCATTTTGTATTGCCATCCAGTATGATTGGATTGTGCTCATATGATCTAGCTCTTTTCTCAGGTAAAGTAGGCAGCCTGTTCCTATTTGGGTCAGTTTCACTTACAGGAATGATGTGCCTTTCTACTCCATCAGTGTGAGGAATCAGAGGTGGGGTTTTTGTGAGGTTGGGGTAAATTTTTCTTTGTGGGAATCGGTTAAGAGGTAGATGGGTAAGGAGAGGGCCATTTTGGTTGTTCATTTCAGAAGGGAAGGGTCCTTTGGGAGGCTGAGAGTTTGGATATTTGGTGGTTCAGGGGTAGTCCTCATAAGGTACATATTCATATTCAGGATGGGGATACCACCTGGTGAGAGGAGTATCAGGGTCAATCTCAGGGTCTGGTTGGTGAGTATGAAACAATACTCTCCAATCTCTCTTGACTTGAGCCCAATTCTCAGATTGATTAGCAAAGAGTGTGGATGAGGGTACAAGGGGTGGAAAGAGTTCTCTAAGGGGTTTAGGGAAAGGAGCACCTCGGCAAATTCCATCATCCTTTTGATGAAACCAAGGGTCAGAGTCAGGTATTATAGGTGGAAAGATGGTTTTTGAACGGTGAAGGTTGTGGTATGGTCAATTGATTTGGGCTGATTTGTGGTGAGGATGGGGTTGTGATTTGGTCAGGTTTGTCTTTTTGTGGTGAAGGTTGGGGTGTGGGTAAAGTAGGTCTATATACATCATCAAAAAATCCTACTTCAGGAGTAGGGACACTATCATTCATAGTATTTATATTATGTACATCTTCTGCTATATTTACAGGAACTTCAGCAGAAGTGTTTACCTTAAAGGATGCAAAGCTCCTTGCTTTTCTTGCAGTTTGCCTCCTCTTGGTAGGCACAGCAGTAGCAGCAGCAGCTTTCCTCTTCAAGGCTGTTCCCAGAGGAACATTATCATCTTCATCATCCTCATCTTGAGGACAACACCAGCTTCCTTGCTCTCTTGGGAGCAGGTTGAGGAACAGGTTGAGGAGCCTCAGCTCTAGGCTCATTAATCTCAATGCCTCTGGTAGGCCTTTTAGGAATAGGCTTCCTAACAGCCATTGTCTTCCTCTTGGTTCCTCTCTTGAGACCAAGGGTAGCAGCATTGTTGGCCTCAACTGATTCTTCTTTTATCTTCATCTTCTCCTCATGTTTGGCCATCTCAACTTGCTTGTAAGTGTCAAGATGCATGCTACTGAGGTTGCTTCTCCCAAAAATAGCAGCTTGCGTTCCTTTCGAACGAAGGATTTTTTTCTTGTTCTTCTTGAGGCTTTGCACTTATTTCATCATACAAGCCTTGCTGCTTGAATATTTTTGACAGAAGATGAGAGAAGGTGATGTGAGAGGCGGTTTCCCTGTTGGTAATGGCATCCTTGAAGAGATGAAACAGGATCCATGGCAGATTTATCTTTGTCTCAAAGACCATGTTGCAAAGGCAAAATTTATGGAGGGCAGATAAGTTGTCCTTAGACCCTGCCTTATGAAGCACCACCTTGTTCAGGATTTGGTGAAGAATCCTGATATGGTCCTTCATTTAAGAATGATTTCCATGAGTGAGTTCTCACGGTGTCTTGCCTCATCAGTGTAACGATAATGGTCTCTGTACCACCTAGGTCTTCTTCCCAGTTTTCTGTGAAGATCAGACCCTCTTGAGCACAAACAATGGAGTCAGAAATGGTTTTCTCGGAAACAGTTATCTTCTTCCCCAGTACGAACCCTACTATCTCTGTTTCAGAAATCTTCGGTCTTCTCCAGAAATCCCTTATCAAGTCGGGATATATTGAGACCTTTTCCAGAAATAACCCATCCCAACCAGCAGCGTTGATAAATTTACTTACATCCAAGTTGTATTCACTCAGAATTTCAAAATCAAAATGATGTTCCACAGCAATATTCATGATGTCGGTTGCATAAGCAGGCTCGGGAGTAGAGGTTGAAGCCATTGTTGAGTAATAGAGTTAAGGTTTGAAGAATAGAGAGTTCAAAAATTTTAGAAAGTGATTAACAGGGATGAAGAGTAGCGAAAGGTTTTTCAAAGGGAAAAGGGGTTACGTTTAAAGAGTTCTGAATACCAACAGTTTTCCGAGGAAAATTCAAAAAGAAATAATTGACAAGACAAGTCTTTAGAGAAAAACAGCGTTGGTATATTGGGACCGTAAAAAGTTATGGTGGGATTGATGGAAGTAGCTGACTCAGCAAGGAAATGATTAAAACCAAACGTTTTAAAAATAAATAAGTCCAGAGACAAATTAATGCAATTAAAAAAAAAATTTATGCATAGACGAGTCCACACCAGATTGAGAGTGGACGCGTAAAAACATATGTAGTGGACGCGGCACACCAACAGTAGTGGACGCATAGACTACACGTGATCTGGACGCAAAAAACTAATGGACGTGCAGCAAAAACATGCAATCAACACATATACTAAATCAAACCACATACAACATGTTAAGATGTTTTCTAATAAAAATAAATCTGTCCTCAGCAAGAGGTTTAGTAAAGATATCTGCCCATTGATGGTCAGTATCTACAAATTGAATATCAAAAACACATTTTTGCACATAGTCTCTAATAAAATGATGTTTGATTTCTATATGTTTAGCTCTAGAATGTAGAATTGGATTCTTAGATAAATTGATTGCAGCAGTATTATCACACATAAGTGGAATACTACTTACAAACACATTGTAGTCCTCCAATTGGTGTTTGATCCAGAGAAGTTGTGAGCAGCAACTTGCAGCTGAGATGTATTCTGCTTCAGCAGTTGATAGAGCAATGGTACTCTGCCTTTTGCTAGACCATGATACTAGGTTAGCTCCAATGAAGTGACATCCTCCACTGGTGCTTTTTCTTTCAATTCTATCTCCAGCATAGTCAGCATCACAAAAGCCAACTAATCTGTAATCTTCATCTTTCTTAAAGCACAGACCAAGATTAGTAGTACCTTTTAAATATCTAAAAATTTATTTTAACTGCTGATAGATGAGATTCTCTAGGATCGGATTGAAATCGAGTACATAAGCAAACACTGAACATTATATCAGGCCTGGAAGCAGTTAGATATAAGAGAGATCCAATCATACCTCTGTATACCTTCTGATCTACCTTTTTCTCTTTATCATCTTTGTTCAGTATGGACGTGGGATGCATAGGAGTGTTCATAGGTTTGCAGTCATCCATCTTAAACTTTTTGAGTAATTCCTTTGTATACTTAGTTTGATGGATGTACACCTCGTCCATAGATTGTTTGACTTGAAGTCCAAGGAAGAATTTGAGTTCTCCCATCATGCTCATTTCAAACTCTTTCTGCATTAACTTTGAAAATTCTTTGCACAAAGATTCATTAGTAGCACCAAATATAATATCATCTACATAAATTTGTACTACTATGAAGTTGGATTTAATTGACTTTCTAAACAAGGTTGTATCAACCTTTCCTCTGTTAAAGCCACTATCCATCAGAAAAGAACTTAGCCTATCATACCAAGCTCTTGGGGCTTGTTTTAGGCCGTATAAAGCTTTCTTAAGCTTGTATACATGTTCAGGTTGGGTTTCACTCTCAAAACCCGGAGGTTGCATAACATAAACTTCTTCATTGATAAAACCATTTAGAAAAGCACTTTTTACATCCATTTGAAAAACCATAATATTATGATGTGCAGCAAATGAAAGTAAAATTCTGATTGCTTCTAATCTAGCAACAGGTGCAAAGGTTTCAGTATAATCTATACCTTCTTCTTGAGAGTAACCTTGTGCAACTAATCTTGCTTTATTTCTTATAACCTTACCATTCTCATCAAGCTTGCTTCTGTAAACCCATTTTGTTCCTATAACAGATTTATCCTTAGGTAGGGTTACCAGGGTCCAGACATCACTCCTTTCAAACTGGTTTAGCTCTTCTTGCATTGCTAAGATCCAACCATTGTCCAGCAGAGCCTCGTCCACTGTCTTTGGTTCCAATTTAGAGACTAATGCAGAAACTTCTTGCTCTCTGAAGGTTGATCTGGTTCTTAGCTTATCACTTGGATTTCCAATGATTTGATCCGGTGGATGATAATTCTGGAAATGCCAGGTTCTCTGAACATTGTCTTGTTGAGAGGTGGATGTTTTTGGTTGATGAGAAATGTCTTCAACTTGATCATCAGCTTTTACTTCTGTTGATTCTCCTGAGATGTTTAAGTCAAGATCTGCAAAACTTTTATCTAGCTCTGATAATTTCTTATCAGGCTGTTTGTCATCAAATCTAACATGTACAGACTCTTCTACTATTAAAGTTCTTGAGTTATACACTCTAAATCCTTTTGAGGTTTCAGAAAATCCTAGTAGAATTCCATTATCTACCTTAGCATCAAATTTACCAAGTTGATCTTTTGTATTCAAAATATAACATTTACATCCAAAAGGATGAAAATAAGATATGTTGGGTTTTCTACCTTTCCACAATTCGTAGGGAGTCTTATTCAGAATAGGTCTAATGTATATTCTGTTCTGAATGTAGCAGGCAGTGTTCACAGCTTCATCCCAGAAGTGCTTAGGGACAGAATTGTCATTGAGCATAGTCCTAGCATCTCTTGAAGAGATCTGTTCTTTCTCTCTACCACACCATTTTGCTGTGGTGTTCTTGGTATTGAGAAGTTGTGTTGAATACCACTTTCTTCACAAAACTCATTGAATAGCTCATTGACAAATTCTCCCCCATGGTCACTTCAAATTGAAGCTATACACATACCCTTTTCATTCTGTACACGTTTGCAGAATACAGAAAAGACCTTGAAGGACTCATCCTTTTGAGCAAGGAACATAACCCATGTCCATCTAGTATAGTCATCTACAATGACTAGACCATATTTCTTACCACTGATAGAAGCAGTCCTTGTTGTACCAAAAAGATCAAGGTGTAGCAGTTCTAGTGGTCTCTTGGTACTAACAATATTCTTAGATTCAAAAGAACCTTTGACTTGTTTTCCCTTCTGACATGCATCACAGAGAGCATCAGATTTGAACTTAAGGTTTGGTAATCCTCTCACGAGGTTATGCTTATTTAGCTTTGAGATTAATCTCAAGCTTGCATGACCTAGCCTTTTATGCCAAATCCATCGCTCATCTTCAATGGACACTAAACATGAGACACTTTGATTTGAGAGGTCTTCCAAGTCAATTTTGTACAAATTGTTTTGCCTCTTAGTAGTGAATAAGATTGATCCATCATTCTTCTTGACATAACACATGTTCTTATTAAAAGAAACATCATATCCACTGTCACATAATTGACTTATGCTCAGTAGATTATGTTTTAAACCATTTACTAAAAGAACATTATCAATGGAGGGAAAATGATGTTTACCAATTTTACCTATACCAGTGATCTTTCCTTTCTGGTTTCCTCCAAATGTCACTCAGCCACCATCCTTATGTCTAAGGTCTTGGAACATATATATTTTTCTCCCGTCATGTGACGTGAGCATCCACTGTCCAAGTACCAGGACGTTTGTTTCTTTCCTGTTGTTAAGCAAATCTGCAACAGGTATTATCTTGTCCTTAGGTACCCAAACAGACCTGGGTCCTTTCATGTTAGTTTTCTTTGGACGAGAATATTCAGTATTTCTGTTATGTATGCATCTGGATGTAGAATGCCCACTTTTTCCACACACTTTACAAAAGGTGTTGGACGGGCCTGATTTGGCTTTAGCATACCTAGCTGGAGCTTTTGAAGCTCTTTGCTGCATAGGTGGCTTTGACTTAATGTAAGATGCCTCATGCTTCTTATTGTCATAACCAAGGCCAGATTTATCAAATGGTGACCTTGAATACCTTAGGATAAGACTAAGCTTATCTGAGCCTCCTACAAATTTTGACAGAGTGTCTGTCAAGTATGTTACATCTTGTTTCAGTTTTGCAACTTCACAAGAATTGTCAAGCTCACATTCAGATTTGTCAGTTAGACTGACATTCTCTGATTTCAGCTTATCATTTTCTTGAACCAAACTTTGTTTTTCAATGCAGACTCTATCATATTCTTTGGTTAGTTTTGCAAACTTCTTTTTAAGACTTTATTCATTAGATAATATGGATGAGTCATGCAGTAATTCATCAAAGGCATTTTTGAGAGTAGAAGGTTCAGAATCTGTTACCTCATCATCATCAGTATACTCATTTTCTGATGATGTGTCAGCCATGAGGCAAATGTTTGCCTCTTCCTCTGCTTCCTCTTCCTCATCTGATGAGGATAAGTCCAAGTCCTCCCATGTAGCCATTAAGCCCTTCTTTTTCTTGAAGAACTTCTTCTTCTCTTTTAAGTCAGGACAGTCAGCTTTGAAATGGCCTGGTTTTTTGCATTCAAAGCACAGAGATGGACCTTTTTCTTTGGAGTCTGATTTCTCCTTAGAAAATTTCTTGTTGAATGGCTTTCTCTTGAAGTTACCTTTCCTTCTCCACATATGTTGTATCTTTCTGGAGATGAAAGATAATTAATCTTCATCTGATCCTTCATTACTGTCTGAAGGGTCAGCATCATCTGAAGACTCAGCAGCTTTGAGGACTTTTGAAGAGCTTGCTTTCTTTGCCTTTAAAGCAATGGATTTTCCCTTTCTGGAATTGTCTTCTTCATTTAGTTCAAGCTTATGAACTTTTAGTGACCCTAGAAGCTCTTCCAGAGAGAGAGTATTCAGATTCTTAGCTTCTTGAATAGCAGTGACCTTTGGTCTCCACTGCTTGGAGAGACTTCTCAGAATCTTTCTGATATGATCTCTATCCTCATATAGTTTTCCCAGAGATCTGAGACTATTTGTTATTGTTTGAAATCTTCCAAACATCTGATCTATAGACTCATGATCAGTCATCTTGAAGAGTTCATACTGGTGAACCAGCATGCTTATCTTTGACTCCTTCACTTGTGATGAGCCTTCATGAGCAAGAGCCAGTGTATCCCAGATTTCCTTTGCTGTGTTGCAGCTGTGAACCTTATCATGTTCTGATATGGTAATAGCACACATCAAGTAATGTTTGGCCTTGAGATTTAGTTGATCATTGGCCTTTTGATCAACACTCCATTCTGCTCTAGCCAAGACTGCTCCATTTTCACTTCTTGGCTCAGAATAGCCATTCTCAATCAGTTCCCAGATGTCTAAGTTCTGCGTATCTAGGAAGGCCATCATTCTCTTCTTCCAATAGTCATAATCAGTTCCATCAAAGAGTGGAGGTCTGTTGATAGCTTGTCCTTCTGCATCCATGGTTGTAGGATCGTACTTCCTCAGCACTTGTTAGATGCTCAACCCTTACGAGGCTAAGCTCTGATACCAACTGAAGTTGACACAGGCAAATACAAGAAGGGGGGTTGAATTGTGTTTGTTAATATTTTTCGAAAACAACCTTTTCAAGAATAGTTTTCTCACACAAAGATAAAGAGGCAGAATAAAGCACACAGAAAAACAACCTTTTGAAAAAATAACAAATTCAAGTTCAAATCCTCGCAGTTAGTATAAACACGTAAAACTAAAGAGATAAGGGATTACAAGATTCACGCAAGTTGTTTTATCCTGGTTCACTCTCTTCCAACCAAGAGCTACGTCCAGTCCCTTCTACTTGAAGGTTTTCTCCACTATTCTCCAAATAGATTACAGCAAGTATTCAACACATCTTCAGGCTTACAAGTATTCCTTTCTTACCAAGCCTCTTCAGGCTCTACCTCTAATAAAGAGTTTTTGGTTTCTTTGATCTTCTAACTCACTATGTGTGAGAATATGAAAGTTTAAGATCAGATGAATATTATAGCAATATTCAAACTATGATATTACAGACTTTTGCTTTCTGAAAGAATAAAAGAATGTTTTCTCGCAAGAGATTTCTTGAGATTTCTGTGTATGCGCAAAAGTTCTTTCTTCAAAAGCCTTAGTCTTCTATTTATAGAGTCCTTGCTCTAGTCTTCAAAATCATCAACGGTTGTATTTGAATTTTCCGTTTAGGGATAGAATCAACCATATAATATCCGTTGTGACTCAGCTTGCTCGTGACCATTGTACTGTGTGATAATATTCTTGCATGAAATGGGCACACCTCTGAGCAAATGCAACTTGAAAAACTGTCTTGCCTTCCTTGTACAAATTCCAGCTATTCCAGCGTAAAAGGTGACAGGGTACTAGTCGTTTTGCATTGTACTATTTTGCTTTTTGTAATTCCTTATTTGTACTATGTCTCTCTCATAGAAACAAGACAATAAAACCGTTAATAGCAAATGAGAAGGACCATTATATATATTTGAAATAAATATCAATCATATGAATTAAATTCACTTTGGTTCAGATAGATAAGATACAAATGCTCAAATTCTTCGTCCATCAACACAATTGTAAAGGCAAGGTAAGTAAGAAGAGTTATAAGGCTCCGTCCACTGACGTGGCAACAATTCTGCGTCTACTTAAAACAACGGTCTTGCCAGAACTTGAGTTACTTAAAATCTCCGTCCAATGACGTGGCACTAGTAAATTAATGTTATTATTGGAGAGTAACTCGCCTCTACTTGAAAGGGATTTCTCCGTCTACTAGAAACATTCAAGCACTCGTCCACTGACGTGGCACTTGAGTTAAAGGAGATCCTTCCAGTGATAGAGTGGACTCGACCACTCAGGGAATCTTTCAATAAAACAATATATGGATGCGGATTGCAAAGCAAATAGACTTATCATTTTAACTTATATATAAAACCAGAGATCCTTCAAGACTGAAGGCACTTGTTAGATTATTGCTAACACTTTGCTACACAAATTTAATCCTTATTGTTAACATCAAAACTTAGAGATTATTTAATCCAAATTACTTTGGTTCCAACAATATATATATATATATATATATATATATATATATATATATATATATATTATATTCAACACTAGGCAAGCAAAACAGCAATAAAAATAAAACTCATGACACAAGCTTGCATGCGTAAGAGAACATAAGAAAGCCATTGCAATGTGAGTAGCCATGACAATATAGGTTCACGCCTCGCACGCAGAGACCAATACAAGAAAATACATACACTCACTCTCGTATCAATGGAAAAGGAAGACTTTTTTCTGATGAATATAAAATGAAGACTTTGAAGGCTGTTTGAAGAAGAACGAACACAAGCGGAGACCAATACAAGAAAATACATAAACTTTCAAACGAAGAAACTCTGACATTCTTCTCTCAACTGAAAATCATTTAGAGGAGATCAATCTCAGTGATCATACTTGTTCCTAAGCCTTATTCACTCTTTGAGTGTTACTCGGTTGATTTGCAAAGTTGTAACCTTGAAGCTGCTGCTTCACAAAAATCTCAATTCTTGTATAACCTGAAGAGGCTTACTGAAAGAATACTTTTAGGAGCCTGAAGAAGCTGGGTGTGCAAGCAATACTTGAAGGAGCCTGAAGAATCTAGGTGTGCAAATAATACTTGTCTGTAACCTGATCAGTTATAGTGAGAAAACTTGGTAAGGCCAAGGGTTGGATGTAGCCCAAAGTTGGTGGGTGAACCAGTATAAGTCTCTGAGTACTCATCTCATTTCCTGTCCTTTTATTTACTGCTCTTATTTTAAAATTGCTAACCTCGGGGAGTGTTTTTTTTTTATCTAAGTGTTTTATCCTATTGGATAGACGTCTGTTTAAAGGGTCTGATGTGTTCTAGTTGTGTTGTGTGTTAGAAATTTTGTTTTGCGAAATTATATGTGAAAACACTATTCAACCCCCTTTTTAGTGTTTTTTTTTTTTGCCATTTCAAAATTAAAACTCATAAAAGCCCTTTTTTATAAAGCTCGTCCAAACACAAAATAACTTTTGCTTCTAATAATAGTTTTTGCTTCTTCTTCTACATCATGGAAGCCTTTTTTTTAAGCTCAACCAAACAACCCCAAAAACAAAACGTTCACCAGTTGAAAAGGCTTTTCAAGTTGTAATAGAAGTTGATAGTTGTAATAAGGTGGTTTGAAACAATAAGGCAAATAAGTAACTAACTAACTATAAAGTTCCCGTAAAAAATATATATATATATATATATATATATATATATATATATATATATATATAAAAGTTGTAAATCAACCCTAAAAACCTTAGTAAGTAAATTAGGAATAGATAAAATGTATAAATACAATGAATGTAATTGATTATTTAACATATAAATTAAAAGGTTTTAAAAAAAAGGTAACAATGAATTAGGAAACATAAATTATGAATAAATATAATCAATGTAATTTACTATTCAACATATGAATTAAAAGGTTTTAAAATAGTAGCGATGTAATCGGGTCGGGTCGGATCAGATCAGATTTATGGAGTTTCATCGTCCGGACCAATCAAATTCGATTAGTTCGGATTTGGTCACTTTTTAATTACGATCTGATCCGAATCGAACCGACTATAATCAAATCGGTTCTGTTCGGATCATCGGATTATCCATTAATTTTTTATTTAAATTCCATAAATTGATAAAAATAGAAAAAAAACAGAAAACACATATAAAATATATATTTAATTATTAATTATATTAAATATATCTATATTAATATATTAACACACATATATATAAATAATTTTAAAAATAATTTTTTATAGGATTTGATTCGAATTGAATTTGTAGGATCCGAGATCCAAACTGACCACTATGCAGATTAGTGTTTTTGGATCCAATCCGATCCGCTAAAATTGATTTGGATCTGTTCAGATCCACCGGATTCACGGATCGGATCAGATTTACTTACACCCCTATAAAATAGGAAACATAATTATGAATGAATAAAAAGATTGGATATAATGAATAAAAGTAATAAATACAATGAATGCAATTGATTATTTACCCAAAAAAAGGTTTTTCAAAAGGGTAACAATGATTTAGAAAACATAAATTAGGAATTAGGAATAAATAAAAGAAATAAATAGAATAAATGTAGTTTACTAGAGTACGAAACCCGTGCCATGCACGGGAAATATATCTTTTCTTTATTTAAGATTTCATAAAAAAATATGTAAGTGGCAATAGTGTTTTCACGTTTTTGTTTTTTTAGTTTTTTTGAGAAATTATATACCAAAATTTATTAAAAAATTATTTTATCTTAACCGTCGATCACAAAGTATAATAGATATTAACTTAATAACTATTATTAATATTATAATAAAGATAATGACTCTTAATTGTAAATTGCAAGAAACATGTTGTCTTGTAAATATACACTCTAGCATGTTACTATGTGACGCGTGTGAAATATCACAATATTTATATAATATAAAAAGATAGATATAAAAAATTGATTGCATGTGGAGAAAAAAAAAAATAAAGTAACAATATTATTATTTTAAAAAAAGATTTTTTTTTTGAAAATAAAGTTTAATGATAATACAAAAAGATGATTTATATAAAAAAAAATTGTGATTAGTAAAAAATATGTTGTTTCTTTCTTCTATTACCTTAATAAATGAATTTTTTTTTAATATTTAATATCAAATATATATTTCTAAAGCAACAATTGCATTTCAAGCTTATTAATCATTTCTCAATGTTATTTATTTAAACACTAATAATACTAAACACAAAGTATTAGTTTATTTTCTCTTAAAAATCTATTTGATTTATTTATCATCTTTTCAATGTGTAAGCTAATCTTTTTAGAAAATATATTTATATATCATATTATTATTAATTTTTTATTATTTGTTGAAATATTATTTGATTTATTTCTCCTCGTTTTCCTCTTGAAATTAAAATTTTTAGAAAAATACATTTATGTATCATATTTTTTTTTTTTTTTTTTATTATTATTATTATTATTATTATCTCTCTTGAAAATATATTTGATTTACTTCTCCTTTTTATTGTGAAATATAACCATTTTAATAAAATATATTTATCTATCATATTATTTTTTCTTCTCCCTTGGGAATCTATTTGATTTATTTATTATATTTTTCCCTATAAGTTAATTATTTTTATAAAATATATTTCCCTATCATATTATTTTTAATTCCCTTTTTAAATTTAATTTGATTTATTTTCCCTTTTTCTGTGCAAGATAACCATTCTAAGGCAATATTTTTATCTATCATATTAATTTATCTTCTCCTCTTTTCTCCTGAAAATATATTTATCCATCATATTATTTAAAAATTTGATATTTACCCAATATATTTATTAATAAGTGATAATTAATCATTTCTTCTTCCACTATATTAATAATATTGTACTTATTCTTTGGACATTTAATGTTATATATGTTACTTACGTTTAATGCATTTCAATAATTTCCTTTTGTTACTGATTTGATTTAATTGCTTTTATTTTCTATCATTTGAAATGCTACTTGTTATTCAAATCGCAAAATTTATTGATTATTTTTTCATTAAAAAAATTTGGAACATTAAATTATATTTTTAATTTATTTTTGCTCTTGAGTTTTATTCTTGACTTTATATTAAACTATTGTTTGGACCCGTGCCATGCACAGGGAATATGATATTTTCTTTTAGATTTTCACCAAAATTTATATAATTGATGATTCCATGTTTTTGGTTTTTTTTTTTTGTTGAGAAATTATATACCAAAAATTATTTACAAATCGTTTTATCTTAACTGTCAATCATAAAGTGTAACGGATATTAACTTAATAACTATAATTGATATGATAAAGATAATGACTCATAATAGTAAGTACATATTGTCTTGTAAATATGCATTATAGCATGTTATCGATGCGACACGCATGGAATATTAAAATATTTATGTAACATAAAAAGGCATGTATAAAAAAATGTTTGCATGTGCATAAAAATAAAAATATTATTATTTGAAAAAGATATTTAAATTTTTAAAAAAAATTAATGCTAATACAAAAAGATGGTGTATTATAAACAAAATCAAAAAAATATTTTGATTAATAAAAAAGAACTTGTCTCTTTCTTCCACTACTTCATATCGTAAGTGACATAATGGCTATCATCCAGCTGACTAGTATGAGGGACAACAACAAACAACTCAAACTCGACCCAAACTCTGAAGACAACTCATTTGTAGCATCAGAGTTATCCCCATCAAAAGTCCCTTACAATCTTTGATCATCATCAGCAATTGTTCATCCCTCCCTCTCCATGGTGATAATGTCCAAGAGCTAATGTTCCAATAGTGTCATTAACTTGAATAAAATGAACAGAAAATCAAGTTTCAAATAATAGAACGAAATAAAAAAGATTTGTCTCAACAAATACGCAAAAACTAATATCAAAAAGTGCTCACAATAGACAACGCATCTGGTTCTGCATTTCATTATTAAGTAGCGCCCAAAATCTCATCAATAGAATAGAGCAAAGTGTAGAAACCAGATATTATTAATAAAATTTTCACCATATATATCTACATTCATTAATAACATTGATGAAATTATAATTAAATTCATCTATTATCTTTTTAGAATTTGAAGTAATTTCAATATGAATTCTAACTTTTGAATTTCAAATATTATTTAAATTTGAATCATTTTTGTGTTGAATTATAATATTTTATTTTATAATCAATGTATTGTCCATATAATCAATTCTAATTAATGCACTCTTAATTTCTAGCATTTTTCGTATTATTTGTTTAAGCATTAAATTATTTTCATACTAAAATGACATAATCAGCATCAATTTGTTTCATTCATGAACTTTCAAAATTCAAATTGATTTCATTATTGATTTCGTTAGTGACATTTTGACCATCATTATATTTTTTTCTTCAAATCAATATGAGTACAACAAATCAGCGAAATTTGGAAGGTTATAATTAGAAGGTTATATTTTGAAAACATTATTGGAAGGTTGTGAAACAGATTTGAATTTCAACTCATTGGTATCAAATTGATATTATCTCAATCAATAATCATAATTACATATATTTTTATGTCTGATTATAGTTTGTAAATTTTTTTTTTGGAAGGTTATAATTGTATTAATTAAATGGTATCTTATAATCATTATTATCAATAATTTCATTGCAAATTATATCAAAATAAATTGATCATACTGCAAATCTGATCAAATTATGACCATTACTATAATTACTTCAAATCAACCACAACACGACACATAAGCAAAAAAATGGAGGGAAGGCTTCTGGTGTTGCCACGTGTGATGAGTGAAGGCTCCAGAGATTGACATGTGGAGGTTTCCACTTTGAGTTTGTTCGCAAATGTATTATAATCTTAAAATCTTAAAAATTTTAAACATGGTATTTTATTTCAATAAGTAGAATAAAATCAAAATCTTAAAAAAATGTTATAATAAATAAATAGTCGAAAAGAATAATAAATGATAATAAATATAAGGTTTAAATGTTTTAAATTCAAATTTCAGAAATTAATTATTTCGAAATAATGTCCCGCATTACTTATATATAAGGATGATCATTGTTTGGAAATTTTATTAGAAGGTTATGATTGTATTAATTGTTTAAAATTCTATAATTTGTAATTTATTTATAATTTATAATCTTAATAATAATTTTATTAATACATAAAAGGCTATCCACCTCCATTAATTGTATCAGATTGAATGAGAGCGCGACACCTAAGCAAATTTTGGAGGGAATGATTGTAGGTAAGCCACATATGAAAAGTGGAGTCTCCTTTGATTGACATTTGGAGGTTGCCAATTTGATAAAGTTCACAAATGTATTATATATAGATATAGATATAGATATAGATATAGATATAGATTATTTTGCATCTGAATCAAATGGTTTTAGAATAGATAACAATTTATATAGATTAAAAAGTATATATTGTCCTCTTCTAGACAAGAAAAATTTCTAGGGACTAGGGGTCTAGAGATTGAGCTCAGTTTCGCAAACATTTTTCTTTCTACTTTATAGTTATTTTTTTTACTAACTTATAGGTTTTTTCAGACGCTAATTGAAATAGCGTTTGGGGTAGCTTATATTTTTCTTCCATTTTTATCCTTACTATTTTCATTAAATTCCTCGTTTATCATTTGTTAAATAAAATATAAAATTCTAATCTTAATGTATTTAAGGATTAATTTCACTAACAAGATATATATTTAGTATAAAAATTAATAGAGAATATATTTTTGTTAGTAAAATAAAATTTATATAAAAATCATATCAACATGTTATTTTATTTTTATCACCTCATTTTATTTATTAAATATAATTAAAATTAAATTAAAATGAAAAGTTATCATTTTAATTTTTTAATTGATAAATAATTTAAAATAAAATTTAAAATATTAAATGTGATAGTTATTTTAAAATAAGTAATATATATTCATATAAATAAAATTATTATTTTAAAAGGCATATAAATATGTCATTTTATGTGATTTATATTTATCATCTAGTTTAACTGCTAATTTTACAAAAAAAACTTAAAACCTAATTCGCTAGTTTAATGGCTATATGTTATCAGCTACCTTATCCGTTATCCATCATCAGTTATTTCATCCGTTATCCGCTAGCTCATTTGTTATGTGTTAGTTTTTACCAAATTGAGTCAATCTTATTTTTATATATAAAATAAAAATAAAAATAAAGAGTAAGGGTCTGTTTGATTACTGTTTCTAAAAAAAGTTTTTATTTTTTAAGAACAAAAAAATTAAAAACTTGTTTGATAAAGTGTTTTTTGAAAATTAATTTTAAAAAACAATATTTGTTTTTTAGTTTCAAAAACCAAAATTACATGATATCTTTAAGGTTTTTTTTTTTTAAACTTTTTGTTCTCAAATAAAATTAAACATGGAGAACAACTCAAATTCATTAATTGCAATTTTGTAATAAGGAACAGATGAAGAGAACCCGTATATATCTATTTTCCTCTTTCACTCCTTCTTCTTCTTCTTCTTCTTCTTCTTCTTCTTCTTCTTCTTCTTTCTTGGCGTCCTGCCATGCACATCTACACTGTATAGGTCTTCTTTTTCTTTTGTCACTTCTGCAGTTCCCACCTCTTTTCCTTTCCTCATTCACGTCATTCGCTCCATAACCATGACCCAGGCACCCGGGTAGAGACGATGAAGACTTGCCGGAAAAGGAGGCCACCGCGCTCAGGAGGAAGAGGTTACGCTGCGTCAGCTTTGCCGACAACGAGATCACCTCGTTCCGCCATGACGACGACTCCTCCGGAAAGAAGCTACCTTGCAAATGATAGATGAAAAGATATCAAAATGAACAACTCAATCTTAATTTTCTTTAGCCTCTGCTAACATGCTAGAAATGGCTTTGTATTTTCTCACAAAGAGTGGCAACCAGAGCAAGTCAAACAACATCACCCTCTTCAATCACCATCTACGAATCAAGCCTCACCTTCACTCCTCCATTCCTTTTTGCAGCAGCATATGAGAAACATTCCGGAACAGTCGAGCGTCACGGTACTTCCACCACAATCATAACCACACATGTCAAGCACCAACCACTAAGGCGCTGCCGCCGCGCCTCACGAACCAGTCGTCGACTCGCCGTCCTTCTCTATCACAGAAATCTCGTCCATCACCTTCGTTGTTCACCAAAATGCAGCACAACAATAGCGGGCGAAGCCATAGTGCTCATGGATGGAGTTCTTATACATAATAAAAGAGGAATCATAAAATAAATAATGAAAAAAAATTATAAATCTAGAAAGTTTTATGTTTCTTCATTTTTAAAACAATTTTCAAAACAAATTTATCAATCACATTTTTGTTGTTTTTTAAGTTTTAAAACTATTTTTAAAGTGATCTAATCAAACAATTGTTTTCCTTCTTCTGTTCTAAAAAATAGTTTTTAGAAATTACTTTGAAAAATAGTTTTCAAAAATAGCGATAAAAAAAAACAAAAGAAAAAACACAAAAATCATAACTTTTGTCATCCAACAAAATCCAAATAGGAAAAAAAAAAAAAAAAATTCTCCAAATTAAAATTAATTAATCTTTAGACAGACAGGAGCTGCTGCTTCTTATGTTGTTCTTAAGTAAACAAAAAACCACAAAAACCAAAATCCAAACCCAACAAAGCGTGGAGAAGAAAAGGAAGCATTTTTTCTCTCTGGAAAAGGTTCCCTCTCTTTCTTTCTCTCTCTCTCTAAAGTCTTAAACCCTTCTCTCTCTCAGATCTCTCTCAGTAAATCTCACTCGTTTTCTGCTGTGTAGATCTTAAAGGCGCACTGGCATTGCGGATCTATTGAAGTTTCAATCAAATTAGGGTTTTAAGGGGTTTTTCCTTCAATGGCCACACCCTTTCCCATTCCCGTCACCGCAGCTCAGGTTCTCTCCTCTCTCTCTCTCTCTCTCTTCAAATTCTTCGTTTTGTGAATGAAAAATCTGAGTGCTTTATATATCTTCTCAGGTAGGGACATACTTCGTGGGGCAGTACTACCAGGTGCTTCAGAACCAACCGGAGTTCGTTCACCAGTTCTACTCCGATGCCAGCACCATGCTCCGTATCGACGGTCTCGCTAGGGAGACCGCCACCGCAATGCTCGTAAATCTCTCTAATTATTACTATCACTTAATGATTAACCTCTTTTTTGTTTTTTGGTTTTCTCGTGGCAAAGAGATTCATCTGGTCATGCCAAATGATAGACGTGTTTTTTATTTTATTTTAAATTTTGTTGTTTATTACTTTTGTTAGAGATTAGTTTGGTCTGTTTCTCTGTGACTAGAATTGGTAAGACTGTACTAAGCATGCAGTGGAGTTTTTTTTTGAGTGTGGTACTTGATTTTGGTGGAAGTTATTGTTTTTATTGCTGTTGAGTAAATTTTGTAATGTGCTGCAGCATATATTCAACTTTTTAGACTGAGAAGTTTCAAATGCATCTATATAATGGTTGAAAGGCGTCGCTCTGATGTGAAATCTCTAAAACACCCCTAAAAATTAGTGAGGAACCCCAAAATGCGTTCGCAAGACTTTTTTTTTGCTCTCATTCGATGTAGTGGCGGCAAACATGATTGCGGCCACTATTTACTGTAATGTTGGCTGTGACACAGACTATGCAAAAACGTGACAAGCTAGAACTTCTGGGGCAGCCTGGTGCTGTAACATGCCACGATGGCACCGTAGTGCAGGAGCTGCACTTGATTAAATCAGGGTAGTTAATTGCACACTATAGCGGCGGAGCGACTTGTGGCCGCAATTGGGACGGTGTCGCGGAGCAGCCAAAAAGGCGGTGGAGCGGGTGCCATTGGGCCGCTATTCTGAAATGACCGTTACCCCCACTTTTCCATTAAATCTTTCTGTTGGAGGGCATATTTTTTAGGGTAATTCCAGGTTTTCAGGTTTTTTTTTTTTAAATAGGGTTTTGAAAACCCATCTCCTTCTCACTTTCGTATGTTGCCTCTCGACTCTCATGCCCCCCCCCCCCTCCCCCTCCATGACGATTTTCCAGCCAGAGTGGATGTTTTCCAGCCTGTTCGTAGTGTGCTCCACCATTCTGCACTCTCTCAGATCTGCATCATTTCTGATATGGCATCTTCCAGTCAGCAAGCATCAGCATCAGTGTCTTCTTGGGCAACTTATTTGTTTCCTTGACTTTTGTTGTTAACTTGTATGTTTTGCTTAGGACCTTTGACTATTAATTATCAATCATGAATATGTCATGAATTTTGAGTATTTTAAAGCATGTATATGCATATAGTTTAAAACTATAAATTATTTAACCTGTATGAAAAGCTTAAAATAGCGGCCATCCCACTATCCGCTATACTGCTATAGTATTTTTGGGGTCAGCCGTTACGCGCCGCTATCCAGGTCCAGGATTGATAACTGTGATTACTATGATCTTTAGTATTCCTGTTTTTTTCCTAGTATATCTGATTGATATATAAAATTACCTTCCAATGATAAACCGAATATTTGGGTTTGGAATGCCTGGATTGGCTTCAAGTTCAACTTCCCTATATTCTGGATTTGTCTCGGATGCTTCTAGTCTATAACCTTTACATAGTAGTATTACCATCTTAGTAAAAAAATTATTTCTAAGAGTTAAAATGATAAGGTGTTCACTCTTCTAGTTTAGATTTCTTTTACTTTATTAGGTCCTTGGTTGTTTAAATAGATTTGACATTATCTTCAATTTTTTATGCTTGTACATTATAGTAAAACACTTTTTCCTCTCAGAATTAAAGAAATTTCTCTGTGGGCAGCAAATCCATGCACTGGTTATGTCACTTAGCTATACTGGAATTGAAATCAAGACTGCACAGTCTCTGGAATCTTGGAGTGGTGGTGTCCTTGTGATGGTCTCTGGATCTGTGCAAATTAAGGAGTACAATAGGAGGAGGAAGTTCATGCAAACATTCTTCCTTGCACCCCAAGAAAAAGGTTTTTTTGTGCTCAATGATATTTTTCACTTTGTTGAAGAGGATCCAGTTAACCACCATCAAGCGGTCTTGTTAGCTCAGAGCAATCTTGATTCGAAAATGAATGCCCCAAGCACAATTAATAAGCCAGGTAAGTTCTGCTTCAGCATTTTTTTTTTTGTAACTTGATTGAAAATTTATCACTTCACTTATTGGCATTGCAATTAAAATAAAGAATGTAAACCATGTTTCTACATATATAATTTTAGAAGATATGTCATTGTGACTGTGTCATGCCTGTTCCCTGATCATCTTACATGGATTATGGATCTGACCATGGTTGTCAAACACGCTTCTCAACTTGCCGGATCGTACGCTCCTGCGATTTTGACAGCTTCAGCGAGGCAGAGTGGTGGTGAAAATCGGTCGGCGGTGGGATCGATGGGAAAAGCGCAAAAACGGTTGGAGCGGCGATCTGCAGTTGCGTCTGTGATTCGGATTTTTCAGGCCCATTTTCTGTATCGTTGACCCATTTCGGGTTTAAACCTGTTTCTGCCCAAAAATAAGATTTTGGCCCTCTTTTCGACCCGGTTTTCAGCCCACCATTTGGTATTTCAAATGCAACCGACTCACCCATTTGCCATTTCCCCCTTTTTTTTCATTTCACTTTTCAATAAACGGTAACTTTAAATTTAATGGTCTTAATGGTATTCAATTATTGTTTTTGGTATTTGGCGCACTCCCTGCCTCTATAAATTTTATACTTCCACTCTTCCTTCCCAATACACTGAAAAATACAACTAAGAGTCTACGACTGAGAAATTTTTACACTTCCACTCTTCCAATTATTGATTGTGACTTATGATTTCCATGACATTCTTAAGCTAAGGTTATTTTGGTATTTTAAGATTATTTTTCTTATTTATATTATTTTATATGTATATTAAAATAATTAAATATAATTTTATCTTTTTGGTGGGATCTTATGATTCGTGTTACGATCCCATGAATTACGATTTTTCTTCTCCCAAACGATCCTAGGTAGGATCTCGAGTTTGACAACCTTGGATCTGACCTGGTTTAGAGATTGTGTTGGACTGTTAGACCCTTGTTCTTTAGTTGGTGTCTTGCTAGTCTCAGAGAATCTGTAGTTGTCAGAAACTGAGTTAAGTTCACGAACTCTTTTTTCTGTATTCCTTGAGCCATTGTCATGTCCACATTGACTGCTTCTGGCACTACTGATCTATTTGAGCTGTCTATACAGGTACTATGTTTGTAATTTCCCATTATCACCAATTGTATTTGCCAGATCATCATCAGTCTTCTAATATTTCCAACCTTTATTATCACATTGACAACACAGAATCAGTGGAACCAAATTGGTTGAAAAAACTGAATTCTTTCTGTCAATAAACTAAAGCTTAGATTTTATTCTCAGATATAGAATGATAAGATTGGAATGGATTTCTAGGACTAGGAATCAAAGAGTTTCAAGCTTAACCTTAACAGCAGAGCCATATGCAGTTTATGCCATTGTTTTACATTATAAATATAAATTATAAATAAACTGTAAAGTTCTTAGTTGTCAGTGAAGCTTAATCACATACTTTATCTATTAATGGCAAATCTTTTTAGAAAAATTTAAAAAATTTTGCTTCAAAGAAAATTAATTAGGTAAATAACCAATTTGACTGATTATGGAACATAACTGATTCTGGAAATTGTGATCTTTTAAGTAATTGAGAGATATGGGTTTTACAGTGTCCAACTACCTGCTGGGTGGAGATATCCAGACTAGGGAGCTTGTTGCTACTAATGAGGTCAAAGAAAATGGTGTAGTTGACAATTATGGATTTTCAGAGCAACTAATGCAGCAAGTCCCTGATTCCGAACATGTTAGGGAGGATAATGCTGCCGAGGAGCCAAATGGTTCACTTCAATCTACGGTGAATCAAGTGCAAGACCATTTACCTGCTGCTGCTGAAGAACCTTCTGGAGAGCCCCAAAAACACACTTATGCCTCCATTGTATGTGCTAACTAACTAGTATATTCATGTCAATGCTTAGTTTTGAGATTCATTATGATTTTGGCACTGACTATGTCATGGACTGTTGTAAGTTGCGGGTTGCTAAAGGACAAGCTACACTATCCACAGCTCCACCTCCTCAGAAAAATGTGTTCTCTTCGGAGTGGGATAATGCTCCACAGACTAGTAGTCAGCAAACAACCATGTCGGCAGATGCATTTGAAAAGTGTGAAACAGATGCAGTGGAGGAGATTCCTGCAACTGAAGATGAAGGTTACTGTGTGTACTTGTTGAGAATTTATTAATTATTCAGTTCCTGTATTTATTTATTGTTAAGTTACTTTTTGGTGTTGATGCACACCCTCATGGCTCAGCATCATTTAAACTTCTACAAACTTTGTTTAAAAGAAGCCTTGAAGTGTTATGTGTATGTAGTTTTTATCATTCACTCAGCTGTCTCTACCACTGGTTTTGATTTCCTTGGGAATGCTTTCAGATGAAATCAAATCCGTTTATGTGAGAAACTTGTCACCTACCGTCTCTCCTTCTGAAATTGAAGAGGAATTCAAGAATTTTGGTAGAATCAGGGCCGATGGTGTTGTCATAAGAAGTCGGAAGGTTTATGTCTTCGCATCTTCAAATAACTATTTATTATTAGCTCATTTATGTCCCATTATGAAGCTAACTTTTCACTTATATTCAGGATGTTGGTGTTTGTTACGCATTTGTTGAATTTGAAGATATGGCTGGTGTTCATAATGCAGTCAAGGTTTGAATTTGGTTTTAAATTATAATTATGTTTTGCTTGTGAATTATGAGGTAAAAATCAAAAGTAATATCGAACTTACTAACTAGTCGCAACGATCTTGAGTTATCAATATGCATTATTGATCTAATAATCTCGAGCTCTCTCTCTTCTCTGCTACACAAACTTATTTTCCTTTTATTTGTTTTACAACTTACACCATATTTTGTCCTGGGTCTATTTTCTGGCTTTATGAGCAGCAGAGTCATATATGTTTTGTATGTGTGCAGGCAGGATCTGTTCAAATAGCAGGAAGACAAGCATATATTGAAGAGAGAAGACCAAACAGTAACATCCCTTCACGAGGAGGAAGTATGCCATCTTTTACTATTATTTCATTTAGTTTTGCTTGTGTTTTTTTCCCTCAAAATTTCTGTCATCAATGTCCCTGACTTATTTTTGACATATAGACATGGTAAAGAAATGAATCTGTACTGCCCCAATTTGCTAATTGAGGACACTGGTAGTGGATTCTTAAGTGAATGTTTTGAACAATTACAAATTAATCTACAACGTGCCAATTTTCGGTTTGCTGTGGTTGCCTCTGCCCTCTAGTTCATATTTGTTGGTCTTACTGTTTAGGGGCTCTTCCATGTGACATGAAAACTATGTGATGATTTGACCCACAACATGCTTCATTGAATTATGTATAAAAAATATTCAAAATTGTATTAATTAATGATGATGCTGACGGTGGCCAGGCAGAGATGATTCCCACCCATTGTTTTCCCAAAACTATCCATTTTTTTTCTTCTTAATATAGTTGCTTATAAGCCACCTTTTCAGCGTTGTTCTGTCATGCTTATTTTCACTTTATTATACAGGGCGGGGTAGAGGCAGGGGTGGCTATCAATCAGAGGCACCAAGAGGGCGTTTCAGTTCTAGGAGCTATGGCAGGGGAAGTAGCCAAGACGCCGGTGAACGGGAGTATAACAAACCAAGAGGAAATGGCTTCTATCGGCCCAGCCCCCGTCAAGAGAGGGGATATTCAGCTCATCAAGTAGTAGAATCAGGCTGAGTCCTGAATAAACATAAAATTCAAGCTACATAATCAAATTTTGGGTCCAGATATTTCAGATAGTCAATTTCAATAGATTAAGCCAAATATTGGTATTTTTGAAGTGTTAAGTTAAGATGTTCAAGGAATATGGATGATAGATTTCGTTACTGATAAATTTGATTCATGGGGCTTCTTGTTTCATTTGTTTCCTAATTTTATGTTTAGTTGGAAATCTGTTTAAAAACATCTGACATTTGTTTTCTGGCCGTTGAGATCTAGTTTTGTTGTTTAAACTTAACAGTACTTTAGTTCAGAGTTTGATACTATTTGCTTAAACGAAATTGGTGGAACAATTTCTATGTTAATGCCTGATCTTTTCTGTTGCCATCTTTTTTTTTTGGTGGATGCCGTTGCCATCTAATATACTGATGTGCATCACTCGTGTATATATATATATATATAAAATTAAATTCAAGGGCTAAGTTATAATATAAGAGAATGATTCTGGGGACTAAAATTGCTAACTTACCTGAAATTATTTTAAATTACCATATTATCACCAACATGTGGTTGATTCAATTGGTAATAAGCTTGGGTCCCTTAAGCATATGGTTAGGGATTTGATCCTTGGCTTTTGTGTATGGAGAAAAACTTGGTTGGGAGATGTTAGTTCTTAAATGTCGTCCAGTGGAAACCAAAAAAGTTACTATATTACCATTTATCGGAAAAACAAAGTATATCAGAGTTTTAATTGAAGATAACTACAAAAATGGATCAAAGTAGCGCATTTTCTCTGGGGTTTTTAAAAAGAAATGATGACCATGCAATTTCAACATCTCCAAATTTCCAAAATAAAGAAGTATAATCTACTCTTTCATTTATTGATATAAGATCTTTTGGTTTTTTTAAGAAGTAATTTTGGTTGTTTACAACTACAATAATTCTCATTTGTAAATTTATAAAACAATCAATTTTAATTTACTGTTATGATACTTTATTTATTTACCAAAATCATGATTAGATTTGAAAAGTTAAATGCACCCGAAAAGAAAAAAACTTTGAAAAGTTAACAGCAGCTGTTTTGAATTATACAATCCGGTGAAGTTCACGGGTGACTTGCTGAGAAGTAGCAACTAGACATGCAGGATCAAAAGAGAACTATAATATGGCCATACAAATTTCTTCGGAAAAAAACCTCATTTTTGTCTCCTGATGCACTCATTCAAATAAGAAGTAAAAAGACTATGGCTTATAGGTGGCAATAATCGGTCAAGAAAAACGGGAACTGTTCTGTTTCAGCTTAAACTGTCGTCATTTCGCCGCCACCTTGACAAGCTAATCATGGATCTCTAATTAGTTAACCGTAGCTGTGTACATAGTGGTGTTTACTATATATATGTCACAATTACACAACAATGTTAAATTAACCGGTACAAAGTGTTGGAAACTCGATGATTAATATATTCTAAAATAAGAGGGTAAGCGTATATTGACACAGTTGCAAATCTTGCAAGCTCTGCCAACAACTAATCCTAACATAGACTAAAATCAGAAGCACAGAGTTTTCCATTTCATCAGCGAAAATAAGGGTCTAAATTAAGCCTTGAAAACTATTCAACCCCCCTTTGATTCGCTGTCTATAGTGTAAAATTATTTTCTCTTCATCAGCAAGTGCCTTATTTGCCTCTCCACATTCATGTAAGCACTCAACAACCCCACCATAAACACCTACATTTCTTTTCCCTTTACCCATTTACTCAAAGGCATTAAAACAAGACAAAGTCTACGCACTCCAATCCCTAGCGTTGCATTTCTGATTCTCTCTTCCTCTTCATGCAATTTCCTTTTCTTCATCGACATCATTTGGGTTAATTAACATGTCTAACATTTTAGCATGTTACCAACTATTGGAACTCAATGTCATATCCGCACAAGACTTGGCTTCGGTGGGTCGCTCCATGCGAACCTATGCGGTCGCATGGATTGACCCAGACCGCAAGCTCTCCACTCGGGTTGATTCCGAGGGCCACAATAACCCCACTTGGAACGATAAATTTGTCTTTCGAGTAGATGATGACTTCTTTTATGATGACACATCAATAATCACCATTGACATTTATGCCCTCCATTGGTTCAAAGACATCCCTGTTGGAACGGCGGAGGTGCTCGCAGCTGACCTTTTCCCACCACCCTCTCGACCTTTCCGTAACACCTACAAGACCCCGAGCATGCGGCTCATGGGCCTCCAGGTCCAACGGGCCTCGGGCCGCCCAAAAGGGATTCTAAACGTTGGTGTGGCCGTGCTTGATAGCTCCATGCGAAGCATGCCTTTATATACACATAATAACACCCCGGCTGCTGGTTATCACAATGATCATCCCAATCGCTCGAGCCATCAAGCCCAAGCCCAAGCCCAAGCCAAGCCAGAGCTTCGCCGCACAAAGAGCGACACCAGCTCAATGATCGGCTCAGAAGCCTTGGCTCATGAGAAACGAGCCAAGGCTAAAAAGGGTAAAGCAAATTCTGTAACTACCCCTTCTGAAGCAAGCAGCAAGAGTAAGAAAAAGACTAGTTCGGTCTTGAGCGGCTCAGATGTCAAGGCAACACCAAAGAAGGGTAAATCTGGCAAGAGAAAAAAAAAATTATTGGCTCACGGCTCACCCGAAGCCACCACAGGCGACTTCAACGCCATGCAGCGACTTGCGACTCCGAGGATGAATGTTGGTTATGAAGCCAGGCCATCCCCGAAGCCGCAATTTAGCAACTCTCCCGGGATAGCTTATAATGCTACTACTCGTAATGGTGCGGTGAGAGCCACGCCATTGCACCCATTGGCTAAAGTGAATGCGATTCTTGAGTATGGCACTCCACGCAGGTCGAGGATGGGGAACATGGTTCACCCCATCATGACTGACTCGGAGTTGGGACCGTCGGCATCGGAGGTGGCTGCGGCGGTGGCAAGGCAGCCGGCGGTGGAGGAAGGCGAGAATTCAACTGTTGGAGGGTGGAGTTTGGATGAAAGTGTGGAGGGGTTGCAGCCTAAGGTGGAGAGGTGGAGGACGGAGTTGCCGCCGGTGTATGACGGCGGCGAGATGTCGAGCAAGCCAACATCGTCGAGCAAGAAAGAGAGGCGTTCACGTAGGCACACTGAAGGCGGTGGTGGGAATGGCTTGTTCTCTTGCTTTAGTGTTATCTGTGGTGTTGAATGCTCCATTGTTTGCGGTGGTGGTGGCAAGAAGAACCGGCGCCGCCGAGCTCAATCGGTGGACAATGCAAGCTTGCTATGAGAAGAGGAAGCAGGTTGAGTTGCATGCATGGCAAGTTGAATTAAGCTCTGTATTTCTCTTCATTCTTTTCTTTAACCTATACTTTTTTATACTCTCTTGTATTATTAATAATGAGTTTCAAATTCCCTTTTCAATTTTATCTTGGTTTGTTTGTGGTTGTAGAACATATGTGTGATTAGATTAGATTAGATTATATGATGATGAATATGTTTACTTTTAACGATTACGATACCCGTGCATTCATATAGGTCATGTTGGTTTAATGCATGTTCGTAAAGGTGTCTGCATGTTTACTAAATAAAATGTTCAACAAGAATAGTCAAAGGTTGGTAAAAATTAATTCTTTGGAAGCCACGTCATTAAGAGCATAGCACTTAATTTAGCAATGTATTTAAACACGTTATTAATATCTAGAATGCTTTACCAACATAAAAGCAGAAGGCACTTATCAAATTGTATCTATAAAAACAAAGAAGGAACATAGCCAAAATCTTCAAGCTGACATAAAATTGCAAGTGACACGTAAAATATATTTAAAAAAGGGATGGTACAAATGTAGTGCATCATGTAACACTCTCATCAGAATTAGTAGTAAATATGTATCTTGGTGGTACCATAATATTAATATAAATAAGAAGTAACATACATGAAAATGAATGGTGGAAGCTTCAAAGCCCATTTTGGGCTTATAAACACGCTTAAGGATGTGCAGCTAGAAACCTTAGAGTTAATTTCATCCCAAAATACATCCAAGGGCATTCAAACACTTTTGAAGATGCATAAACTATGCTTCAGTCAAATAATCAGCATGAACTATGCTTCAGTCAAATAATCAGGTCACCACAACATCCAGTGAGTAAAAAAAAGTTAAATATCTCATATATTGTACATTAAGAAAAAAAAAAAAATCAAAACCTGTATTGTACATTTCTCAATGATTTTGTTTAGTTTTCTTGTTGTAAATGGGAAATCCCACCCATTGTCAACATGTTCTAGAAAGATGAGAGCTCGACCGTGACAAGGCATGTGCCTTATTTGTTATTAACGATAACATATTCTAGCATTGGATTATAGTAAAATAAAGGTTAAATTATACTTTTGGTCCCTTACCTTTATTTTATGTTTCGTTTTGATCCCTCTTTTATTTTTTGTTCTGAATTGATCCCTTATATTGTAAACTTTAGCCCATTTTGGTCATTTCTGTTAGTTTTGCACTTACGGTGTTATTTAACCACCATTGGTCGGAGGGAGGGGGAGAGAGAGAGAGAGAGAGAGAGAGAGAGAGAGAGAGAGAGAGAGAGATGGTATTTCACTTTCACCAAAGTCTGGCATCTTTTTCCAGAATCCGGCGATCGGAGATGTTTTCCGGTGATTGTTAGTGAAAAACTAACGGAAAGGACTAAAATGAACTAACGGTTGTAAGATAAGGAACCAATTCGGAGCAAAAAATATAAGAGGGATCAAAATAAAACCTAAAATAAAGATAAGGGACCAAAAGTATAATTTAGCCTAAAATAAAAGATAAGCAAGGTTTTTTTTTTTTTTTTTTGATAAACAAAACTTTTTTTTTATATAAGAGGAGTACTTGGGGTACTCCAACCCAAATACAAAAGAGCCATTATCTAATGTAAATGAAAGACTATCCTAAAAGGAGGATAGTATTATTTCTACACAAGAATAAGCCCCAATCAAAACAAAGAAACAAATAACCACCCAAAAACTCTAATAATTGTAAATGACAGAACCAGACCCACCCCACCAACCAAAAAGCCATAAGGCAAAAGGTACCAAACTGCCAAAAGATAACCAAGTGAAAGTGGATTCCTATAGGGAGCATAGTTAATAAAAGAGCAATGCTAACATGACATTCTTCATCACACTCATCTTAATACATTCTCCATTATTGGGTGAATTTATGTGGAATAATGTGTTTTGGTGGGTCTCATTGAAGAGAAATATTATAAAGAGTGTGTTCTTAACATTTTTCTTAATAAAAACACTTCATATTTTAAGAAAGTGAAAAATAGCAAATTTTAGCCCCAAGACTATAAATAATTATCTTGACTTAAAGTTATTGACTATTTAAAAAAGTTACATACAATTATCTTTTGATTTTGACTATTAACCAAGATCCTCCACGAGATTTTAAGTGTCGCTTGTCTACCATTTCACCACCAAAGCATCTTGAAAGTGAATCATATTCCATCAATATGATAAATATCTAGTGTGATACATGGAATATATGACATGTGCAATGTTAGTATTTTTATTGATTGTTGATATCATATAAGCTTGAGTTAGATATCCAACTGGTATGGCCAAGATTCACTATTCTCACCTCTTAGGATGATAAAATATTACTATCTTCGATTCATATTATAAAAAACAAATAGGTCCATTTTTTTGATCCAAATTATAAGAAACATACATCAATTTTTGTATATATTAAAAGCTAATTTCCAATATTACCCTTATTTATAATAGAATTTATATTTATGAGATACATATCAAATTTCCATGTAAGTGAGTTGGTTCATCAATTAGAAGGGGTAATTTTGGAAATCTATGAGTATTAATTACAATTAGCTCATTTTAAAACTTTTCTTTGATGTATGTGATTTAAGGTTTTGTTTCTTATAGTATGGACCGGAAATAGTATCACCAAAAAATTTTCTGTGTCCACACACCAGTAACTAAAATTCGGAATAATGACGATATATATGAAATCATCTACTCAACCGTAGCAACAGCAACCAAGTCATACACGAGTACTAACTAAACCAACCAATCCATTAACAGTCACATTAGATTTCTTAAGGGAAATACATATATCTATTGGCACACTTCAATTAATAGCTTAGTTTTAACTTACGGCTATAGAATACAAAACTAACCAAGGTGATACATTACAAGATTATTGAAAATAAAATCCTACTGCAAGAACTCTCTTGGATCAGTAACGAAACCAGTCAATGCAGATGCAGCAGCTGTATATGGGGAAGCCAAATATATTTGACCTTCCTTGTGCCCCATTCGGCCGGGGAAGTTCCTATTTGTGGTTGAAACACAAACCTGCACAACCATCCAATAATCCATAAGAAATGGAATAAATTATTCAGATTCTCAGTCTCATCAATTATTAGGAAGCATTTGAATGCAATCATATGGTAAAGAAGCCATTTAACCATTCTCAGATGGCCCCCTTTTAGGGTGATTCTGGAAGAACTTATAAAGAGCTTAAGAAAATAAACTTATGCAAATAGTTTATGAAAATAGTTTATGATTTTCATATAATCCCATTTTAGCTTATTGCAATAAGTTTGTCAGAGAAGCTTATGAAAATAAGCTGTTTTTAGCTTATTTGAAAAAACTAATCAAATAAGTACTTAATTAAGATGTTTATCCAAACTCACCATTAAATGTTTCCAATCCACTTCCTACTCTTCAGGAGTATATTTTCTTTTACAAATTACAGTTTTTAAATCGGTTAGGACTCAACTATAAATTTTTTTAAGAAATAAAAGTTATCATATAATCATGTGTTATATTTTTTTCATGGTATCTTGGGAGCGGTAGCCTCATCATTTTCTCTCTAAAATATAAAGCTTGTGACAGCCCTTATTCATCAATTACATATGCCAGCATAACATTATCATCTGGCCAAGTGAGGCATTGAGAAGTGCACCACAACTCGTATTAACAAAGAAAAGATTGCTTTCACTTGCTGTTGTTTTTCACCTCTGAAAGGTTCAAATATATAAAAAAAATTTCAATATAGATCATTTCATTTCATGTAGTGCAAATGTGTCGGAATGAACAAGTTATTTCCATAAGCTGATGTTAGCAATCACTTCAATGCAATAAGGATATGTAGACGGAATTTGAGATAATCTTGCAGAGGAACTTGCCTGAGGTTCGTTCAAGCGTGCGTAAGTATCTTTCGGGCCACCCAAACAAGCACCACAACTAGGACTAGCAGGTGTGTCACACCCAGCTTCTTCAAATATCTGTGAGCAAGTCTTTCCACCAGATCCAGGGACTGGGATGCTATATACGTCCATCCAAACCTGAAATTCCAATGATAGAAATACGTTAGAACAATTCACCTCGCATCACAATCCACAAGGAATTTATTAGTAACTGTAAAACCATTGAGGCAAAGGTATCAAACCTTCTGTGTTGCAGGCACAAGAAATGTGGGAACTTTGACCTTTTTACCCTGCAGATACAGATATATCAAGTTCTTCATTGGGGGAAATAGTTTCATATCAGAAGGATAAAAATGCTGAGGATGGCTTTTAAGAAAAATAAATAACCTCAACAGGCATTTCTAAGATAATTCTACAAGACTGAGTAAATGCTGCAATGCAACATGTAATAATACCATATAAGAAAACTTGCAGGCCACATTTTACGATACGCTTAGGTCATACAATAATAACAAGTCAAAGGTTGCGGTAAATGTAGCCTTGTACATAAATAGAATAAACCAGAAAAGCCACCAATAATATCATATCCAAACTTAAGTGCACCATCTTTTATAACTTTAGTATATAAAATTTTACATGCATATCAGGAAAATATGATGCTTACTGATGCTAGAAAAACTTTTGCTGCAGCCATGAAATCCTCTGTTTTTCCACCTGTACAAGATCCTATGTACACTCTGTCAATTTTCACATCCTTGCACTCTCTTGCCAAAGCACGATTATCCGGAGAATGAGGCTGCAACATCCATACACATTATATTAGCTATTGAACCTTGCAGCATCAGATAATAACAAAAGTTGCAGCAGCGAAATTAAACAGGGAATAAAACCTCAATGGAAATGCAAAGGACTAACCTTGGCGACCAGTGGCTCCAATTTTGAGACATCAAATCTATACTCAGAAAGAAAACTACATGCCAACAAAAAAAGAGGTCTTAGTAATGGATAAAACTGTTCGTCAATGGATACTAATATTTAAGTTGCTACATTCAGTTTTTAATCAGCATAAATATTGCAGAAGTTATGTTAATTTTCCCTTATTAACTTCTAACTGAAGCATGCTAAAATATAACTACGTTAACAAACAAAAATCATGCATATAAGCTTGGTTTGATAGGTTAAATCCATATAAACCATGAGAATCCAAAGAGGAGATTTAAACTTAATCTAAGAAGCCGGCCAAGCTCAATACGAACATGTAGTTAGAGGGATAAATGGAGCAGGTTCATATTTGACCACTAATCATTAAAAAGTTGAGGATCATTTTGTGAATTTTGGGGCTATGATGACACGATCATTACCTAGACTTAAAATCCAATAAAGAGCCAATATCAAATTTTCAAGAGGAAAATGAGATCTCCGAAAAAAGGGAGATAGTAAATGACAGTAGTAAGCACTAAGCAATAAGTTCATTAATCCACACATACTTGATAAAATAAAACAATCAAATTACTTTTACTTATTTAAATTAAAAAGGGAGACTTACTATTTAGGATGTTCCAGCAAAATATTTCCAATTGATGATTAGCCAATAAACTGACTAACAACTTTCAAAGATGGCTAATACTTGATTAACCATTCTTTTTGTAAATTCATTCTAAATAGAAATATATTCAGTATATACAAAATTGTAATTCCAAAAATGGAAAGGACGCTAATTTCTATGCATCTAAAACATGCATACCCAGTTTCTAACATACTTCACAGTTATATACTGAACAAGAACAAGGGGTTTTGATATAATAAAATGGTCAAAAAACACTAAATCAGAAAATCTCAAGCAAACGGAAGACATCATTAAACAACAATGGTTAAGCATATTCAGTCTCCACAACTCTTTCCTCTCTGAACACATTGCCAAAATGACTAAAGAGTAAAGATAAGTAATGGTCTATATTATACTATCTTCATGGGTACCACACCATCCCAATCCATTTATTTATGGGACTCCTTATTTGGCATATTTGGTGAATTTTGGGTGTGTCCTAGGTCCCAGGACAAATTTTTGATGGATACTTTTCATGGTGTTGGCAGAAGCAAAGAGGCTAAGTTTTTGTGGCAATGTGCAATCTATGCTACAATATGGTGAATTTGGTTAGTTTGTAACTCTTACATTTTTAAGGAGGTTTCTTCCACACATCATTTAATTCGATAAAAGATTCTGTGATGTAAGGAAGGAGTCTAGATAGGGTTTTACCAAAAAGTAGAGAAGGACTAAGAGAAGAAAGAGTGAACACAACCAATCGGCTGGTTCTTCTGGTGTTACAAACCGGGAAAAAAAAGAAAAAGCTGTCTTGTAATTCTGGGTTTAGTATTCAAATCAAAGGATCTGCCACACATGGGTTGAGGTTTAGCTTTAATAGTACTCATAGTGTAAAAATGGGAAAATTAACATAAATATTTTGAAATTTCAAAAACAACTCTGCTACTAAATATTTCTGTTTCTACTGCTCCTGTGTCAATATACCGTTGGAATCTATTAGGTGCAAAGTTCATAGCCTTGTTCATGGAATTTATCTAACAGATATGTTGAGGGATTGGGTAGCTTCGTTATATTGAGTTTCTCTTTTTCATGTTTTTTTTATGTTTTGTTCTTTTGTTTAGGAGGATTCCTTATCCTCCTTAATCCTCCTCACTCTTTGTATTTCTTTTTCTTTTCATAAAAAAATTCGTCTGTTTATCAAATAAATAAATATATTTTCTTTATAAGTTTATATAACCCCGAAAGTCAACATACTATCTAAAGCTGCTTCTCCCACTAATGGCAAGCGAATATCGATTCCTTTCTTTATATTCCTTTTTAAGTTATTATTTCATAAATGGTGAGAGAATACAAAAGTAACAAAACTGTAATTAAACTCTACCCACATGGACAACTTCCTTAATAATCACAAGCAAATGCACCATTGGATCTATCCTACCATGATAAATATTTCTCATGCTTATTTCTACAAACACTATTGCATTTATATACTACCAGTACCACCTGTCCATCAAAACATATTAAGTCAACAGATAAAATGTATTTTATTGAACACTAGCCCATACATGGAGCATTGACTTTTCCTTACTACTGAATGTAAGGGGGGAACAAGAAGGAATTAGAAAATTATTACTACCTTGCTTGCTGGTCACTGTAAACTGGTTCGTACGATACAGATGTCTTACCCTGCACAAGAAATGAAAACAGTATTAAAGCCAATGCTGGCCAAGACATAGGCACCATATGCAAAGGGAAATCATCATTCATTGGCAACATACAGATAGCCACCATGTCCCACAAAATATCATAAGATGCCATATTCAGCAAGCAAGATTAGATATTGGAAGCCAATAAGATGAAGAAAAACACGACACAATCACTACTAACACCCATGATAGAATCCTACAAACAAGCAAAATGCAAACAATTACAAATCTGAATCTTTGAGCCAATGAAACAATAGAAAAGTAAACGCAAAAATGCAAACAATTTTTCTATTAAAAAGAAAATGACAATTCATTGAAAGAATGAATAGATGTACGTGCAATATGCAAACATATACATATAACTCAAGAAGCAAGATATCAACTTTAGTGCATCTGATCAGTTGCACAAACCTCAAGATATTTATATGTAGTGCCGTCAGCAGGAACAACACCATTCTTTCCTCCAGCTTCAACAACCATGTTACACAGTGTCATCCGCTCTTCCATCTACCCAACAGGAGTAAATTACCAAAACAATATTTATAATCAAAATACATGTTCAGAGATCAAAGTGAGAGTTACATCATAGCATAACATCTTGCTGAACATACTTACAGTTAAACTTTCAACAGTTGAGCCAACAAACTCCATAGATTTATATGTTGCACCAGCCATAGTTATTTCACCAATAATCTGCAAGGTAAATCAACCACTCATGTAAGGATGTGATTTTTACGTTTGCTACATGCAAACAAGCTAATTAAAGAACTCATGGTTATCATATGAATATGATTTTATGATATATCCAATAGAAACAAAAGTACAAGATCAAAGATACTTACTTGCAAAATCAAATCCTTTGCAAGCAAATAATTGGGCATTTCTCCATCCATTACAAATCTGAGTGTTGGAGGCACCTGCAATTTAATATATATTAAAAACAGCTATCTCTAGTATTAATAAAGAGAAGAAAAAGGTAATATTAAACACAGAAGATGGAGAGAGAGAGAGAGAGAGAGAGAGAATCAAGTCAACCACAACATCCAAAATTAGCTGTCTGCCAAGCCAATAAAGACAAAATGAAATTACAAGCAAAAATCATACAAACTCACCCATTTGAGTATACAATCACCAAACAAAAGACCTTGGGCTAGTGTTGATAATAAAAGGTAAAAAATATAGTGATTCAACAACATATTGTTCTTAAAAAAAGTAAATAACCATAGGTATGAAACTACATGGACCCCGCACCTGCCCCCCACACCCCTTGGACATCTGAGCAATCAAACACTACAACTGTGTTAAGAGGATGAGTGTCAATGATATAAGTTTTAGGGCTGTGTACTGGGCTAATGGACTAGTAACGTAGTTTATGCATATTAACATAGATACACAGTGCAGAATCAGTCAGATTAGTGACCCCAGTAATTTCAGTGAAGTCTCTCTCCTTCTCACCCTATATCCTCATGGTATCTAGAGCTGGTTTCTAGTTGGAAACCTAGACATAAGCGGTAAGCCACCACCCAAAACAGAAGTCATTTTATGGGAAGTGGGAAGATATGTGTGCTAGTGATGAGGGTGATATGTGTGCTCTGAAAACACTGAAAAAGCACAAGAAGATAGCTGCCACGAAGGAAGAGGGAAAGGAACTAAAGGTATACTTTTAAGTTTTAAAACCATGTTGTTATTGGAGAACACAAGTGGCACTGAGATCAAGTTCTCGTGGTAAAAAGAAACATAATATAGTAACTCTTAACAACAAAGACCTCAGTGAAACATAGAATTACCTTGAGCAGAAGCTTCCCTGCTCCCAACACAAAACCTGCATCAGTATTACCAATCCCTGTAGCAAATTGACCAAATGCTCCAGCAGTACAAGTGTGAGAATCAGTACCTAAGAGAACCTGCAGGCAGCAGAATTGGATTAACAAAGCAGGAACCAAAATTTTGTCAAACAATACAATACTTCACTAGCCTTTCAAATTAATTGTTAAACTAATCGAACCTCTCCTGGCCTACAGTGACCTTCCTGAGCAAGAGCAACATGGCAAACACCTTTGTAGTCTGGATTTGCCTGCATTGTTATAATCTCATAATCAACATTCATGGATGCTGTGTATTACAATGATCTTCAAGAAGAATGGAAACGACCAAATTAATACTGAAGAAATCAAAAGAATGCATACCTTAAAATTACTAAGATCCTTAATATCATAAAAGTACTTGATATTCTGCTCCTGGCAAAAGTCTCTTAATATATCTACATTGCGATTGGCACGTTCATCACTTGTGAATATATAGTGGTCAGGTATTATTACAACCTTTTCACGATCCCAAACCTTCAATTCCAAAGGAATAATACAGTCAGGATAAGTAAATTACAAAACTTTGGTCTGAGCATCTCAGCAGAACGACCGTCAAGCAACTGTAGAAAATATAATAAATCCTTGAATAAGCCTGATCCTACATTCTTCAACTCACTTTCATAGTTTCATTACATGGCACCGATCCCATTTTCTTCAACAACTATCATAATCCAAATACATCCTGCCCCAAATTACTTAAAATTGATTTCAATAATTCCAGTGACATGAAACCCACATATAATGAAATTTCACATACCAGCTCCATGATTAATCCTAATTAACTTTACAACAATCATAAATCAAAATTCAAAACGAGACATTGAGAGCGACGGCAAACCAAAAATTACCTTGGCATCCTCACCAAATTCTCTCTTAAAAATCCCAATAGAACCAGGACCACACACATCATGTGTCATCAAAATATCAACATTAACCCAAACATTATCCCCAGGGCTCAAATGGGCTTTCTCAGAAGATCTAGCCAATATCTTCTCGGTCATCGTCATCGCCGTCTTCACCTGAAACCAACAATCAAACAAGCCTCAAATTACCAACAAGGATTCACAAAAAACAACACAAATTCAAAAGGGTATGCAGAAAACATAGCAACAGAACTGATCCAGTGGTAGATGGCTGGCGCTGCGATTGCTGTGGTGCTGCAACAGAGCAACAGATTCTCCTGGAAGCTGGTATGTGGCATCTGTGAGGAGAAATAGGAGATGTGGAAGAGAAAGCAGAGAGACCAAGATCTTTCTGAGAAACAGAGAAAATCGATGAAAAAAAATATGACCCACGAGTTAGTGCAAAGTTAACATTTTTGGGCAAAAGGGATGGGGAAAAATGAGTCTTTGCAGCATAAAAAAAAAATAAAAAATAGAGAAAAACAAAAGAGAGAAAAGAAAAGGACAATGGGATTGATAAGTTGGTGTAAAAAAAAAAAGTGGGAATGAAAGGAAGGAACGAACCTTGGGTTGGAGGAACGAAGTAGAAGTTGGAGCAATGAGAGAGGAAGCCATGTCCGAGATGCGGCGGCTGATGAATACGGTGAGCGAGTTCTGTTTGCGATGTACGTTGTTTTTCAGTCCACACAAAGAATAAGAAAATTATATATTTCCTGTTGTTAGTCTGTGTTAATGTGTTAAAACTAAAAGAGAAGTCTGTGTTTATTGCGGAAAGAGTTAATTTTTTTTTTTTTTAGGTGTACTCTTAGCCGGGAGAATTTTAGGTGTAAAGTTAGAGGCCTAAGTCCTCTTAAATCATCATCCTGAAGTAAAGTTAAAAGGGTAGAAGGACTATCTAAAACAGTCAAACTATAAGAGCCATAATGGCCTAAGTGGGTTAAAGAATTAGCACATTGATCAGCTGATCTCATGATATGATGAAACTCAACCATCCAATCCCTTTTCCTTGCAAAGGATTTGATTTCGTCTAGGAAGAACGGGAGAGAATGATACTAAACAGAGCCTCTTTGGATCAATTCAACAAACACCTTTGAGTCGGATTCAACAATAAAATTTCTTGTCCCCATAGATCGCGCAAGTCTCAGACCTGAGAGCATTCCCCAAGCTTCTGTCCACAGAGTGTTGCTTGAGGTGACTTTGCAGAAGAAACCTCTAATAAACCTTCCTGCTTCATCTCTCAGGAGACCTCCACACACCGACTTTCCACTTCCACAATAAATAAATAAAAATGGCTTTGCAGAAGAAACCTCTAATAAACCTTCCCGCTTCATAACACTGATACGTGTGAAACATGCATATATTTTCATATTAGTTAGTATTTAATTGTTGCATTTTCTAGCATAGTTTTTGGTAATTTTATCATTTATCATGCATTTTTGTATTTACCTTTAGTTTGGATGATTTTTGTTTGTTTTTGTTGCACAAGTAGGTAGATTGCAAGTTTTACAGGTTAGCCATGGAATGTACCATACCCACGGATGGTGCTGCTCTATTTCTTTCTGCAGCTGAAGGTTCCATGGCCTGGCCATGGTAGCTACCATGGTCGTGGAACATAGAGGAACATCCCAGAAATCAACTGAAATATCCACGGCCCGCCCATGGAACATACCACGACCGTGGATCTTGGTGAACCCATGCTGCACGAAAATTTTGAAGGAACTGGGACGATCCACGGCCTGGCCGTGGAACCTGCCATGGCCGTGGATCGCGTGCGGCAGAAACATAACAACCAACTTATTGGCTCTTTATTGAGAGAGAAGTGGTTACAAACCAAAGAAGGATGTTAAAAGGAGTGGAGGAGGGCTCGAAAATGGTACAGAGAACAACACAACACAAAAAAATCAAGGATTAAGGGTATTTTACAAAGGAGGTCTCTAGGATTTCTCTATTGCTGCAACTCTAAGAGTTTTTCTTCTCCTTCTCTTGTATTTTCTTCTTTATTCTGAATGCTATTTTGGATTCCTATGGATTTTACTCTGAATATGCTTGAGTAGTTTCTTTATTCTAGGATGAGGGATTAGCCCAATTTGTTATTGACAATATCTTGATATTTTCTCTCTTTAATCTATGAATTATGTATGACTCAGTTTTTGCGCACCAACTGTTTGTGAATATGTGGCCACATGTTTGCATGATTTTTGATATCGAGGGATGAACTGAAAGGTGAACCTTAATTTTAGAATTCTAAAACTGAACTTGAATCGTTAATCACGAAAGTAGTTTAACCTTCTTTGAAACAATTCTTGAATTATCATTGTTTTTAAAGGGTTCATCTTAATTTGAATGCCGTGAAAATAGGTATTGGATTATTTTGGGCACGTTATCGTATTCTAAAAAGGAACGGTAATTAATTAGGATAATTCATGTACTGGTCGAGGTGGCAAGCTCGGCCGCCGAGCTCGGAAACCTAACTAACTTAACGATACACTTATCTAAAACTCAACTAACAAACTTACCTCAGATAAGGGATAAGTCTTATCAGATAAAGAGGTTAGAGTTGGGCTGGAAGAGATAAGTGATAAAAGATGAACCAGATCCTAGAAAATAGGATCGGATTACTCCTCTGTAAAAAGAGGAAGAGCCCAAGAGAAGAAATACTTTAACTTTTACTGAAGCTTGGTGTTCTCTCTTAAGCGTATTAGAAGTCCCGGTTGTGATCAAGAGACTATCAAAAGGTCCTTGCCCACCGGTGTGCATCGGATACAAGATTAAGAGATTGAAGAACCACATGATCAAGGGTTGAACTCAGAACTACGTCTGACTTTGATTCCCATTGGGATACGTAGGACCGGAACATAAGTATTCTGTCAAGCCATAATCTAAAATAAACCCAACGTTCACCCTTGGTCTGACGTTTACGGCGAGATTCCGGCAAGTCGGATCTCGGCAGGAACATTTGGCGCCCACTGTGGGGCCGAGGAAAAACTTTCCCCGGTCCCAGAAGAAGATCTAATGGTGACTACACGGAATGGACCGAGGGGAGGGGCTCACAATGCGAATCACGTTGATCATGAGGCATCAAACTCTAATCAGAACTATGACAACCCCCCACCTCCTCCCCTTGATGAAGATAATCCTCAGCTGGGAGAGATCATGGCACAACTGAAACAGTTGCGTCAGGAAAACGAGGAGATTCGTATGGAGTACCAAAGGCTGTTAAGAGCTCGGAAAAGGGGAAGATCGGCAACGCTTGCCGAGGAAGAGCAGTCTTCACCCGAGGACAGCCAGAGAGACCCCACATATGCACCTTCTCGTGATGATACAAGCCGACCTTCCAGAACCAGACCCAGGCCTGAGGGTTCAGGGGTCAGATCTCGTACTGAGGAGACTCTTCAGAGAGAAAGGATAAGAGACAGACGACCGAGGTTACCTTTCGCTGATGCCATTGATGAGGTGATCATACCTAGGCATTTCAAATCTCTTAATATTGATAAGTATAATGGCACCACCGATCCAACTGAACATGTAGAATCTTTTGTTTCATCTGTTTACTTGGTGACCGATTTGGAAGCCATCATGTGCAAGATTTTTCCAACTACTTTGCAAGGGCCTGCCTTGACTGGGCTCACGAATCTTCCACCTCGGTCAGTAGATTCTTTTGACATGCTAGTAACTAATTTCACTGCACAATTCGCAGCGAGCCGAAGGCATAAAAAGCACTCGGTCTCACTTGTGAATTTCAGGCAGGAGAAAAATGAATCACTCAGAGATTATATGGCTTGCTTTAGTGCTCAACAGGTTTTAATCTCCAATATGAGCTCGGAAATCTGCCTTCATACCGTCATGAATGGTTTAAAGCCAGGACTGTTCTTTGAATATTTATCTCGGAAGCCACCGAGAGATTGTGAAGAACTGCAGGAAAAAGCCACAGGGTTCATGAACTCGGAAGAGATGGTAGAGTCCAAAAAGAGAAGTTTTGAAGACAAGAGCACGATCTCGAACAAAGAAAAAGACAGAGGAGCCAATCCACCTAAGGCTTTCAAAAGTAATGAAAGAGGGCTCTCAGAAAGGCAACCTAGGTACCAGTCTTATACACCACTAAACCGACCTAGAGTTGCTATTCTCCAAGAAGTGTGTAATACTGAGTTGCTCACACTGCCGGGCCATCCAAAACTCCTGCTCAGGCTGACAGAAGTAAGGAGTGCAAGTGGCATCAAAACTATTGCCACTCCACTGAAGACTGTAAAACAGCCCAAGATAAAATTGAAGAATTGGTAAAGGTAGGCCGACTTGACCGGTTTGTTCGCCGAGATGGTAATGGTGGCGGACGAGCTAGCCGACGGCGAGGAAGACGGGGTTATGACAATCGTAACCGAGATGAGAACTAGCGAGGTAATAATCAAAACGGAGATCGGGATAACAACTAGAGACCCCCTAATGACGAGGCGGAAGTTGGAGTCAGAGGAGTCACTAATACCATCTCGGGAGGTTTCGTAGGAGGAGGCACAACGAGTTCAGCTCGGAGACATCACATAAAGGCTATCCGATCTGTCAACTCGGTTTCTGGAAAACCTGCAAGGCCGAGACCTCCCATTACTTTCTCAAATCATGACTTCCAAGGATTAGATCCTAATCAAGATGACCCAATGGTAATAACGGTCGAAGTAGCCAACTACTCAGTCAAACGAACACTTGTTGATCAGGGTAGTTCGGCTGACATTTTGTACTTGGCAACTTTCAAAAGCTTGGAATCCCAGAAAAGTTGATTAAAGAACAGGAGGACAAGCTAGTGGGGTTCGCTGGAGAGCAGGTCAAGACTCGAGGTTATATAGACCTCTTGACAACATTTGGTGAGGGCAAGCTCGCCCGGACCATATCAGTCAGGTATGTTATTGTGGATGCCGACACTTCATATAACATCCTCATCGGGAGACCAACTCTGAATGAGCTCGGGGCAATTGTCTCCACGCCTCACCTCACCATGAAATTTCCAGCTGATTCGGGTGAGGTAGTCGCGGTCCGAGCTGACCAGAGGATAGCCAGACAATGTTACGCAAATAGTTTGAAGGTAACAAGTCAGTCGGATAGCACAGAGAATGCTAAGGATCATAAAGCAATGGTGGTAAGCTCGGTCAGTTCAGTTAGCTCAGTAAAATCGGTTGACAAGTTCGAATTGGATCCAAGGATGGAAATGTATGAGTCCAGAGCTGAACCTACAGAATCTTTGGAGAAATTTCAATTAGGAGACCAAGCCGATCAGTGCACAAATATCGGCAGTCAGCTCGACCCCTTGCTGAAGCAGCAAATTCAAATAGTTCTAAGGAAGAATGCTGACTTGTTTGCTTGGAAGACATCGGATATGCCTGGCATAGACCCCAATTTTCTGTGTCACAGGCTATCTATATGTCCTGAGGCCAAGCCCATAGCCCAGAGGAAAAGGAAGCTCGGTGAAGAAAGAAGAAAGGCTGTAGCCGAGGAGACTGCAAAGCTGATGAAAGCCAATTTCATCAGAGAAGTGAAGTACACCACTTGGCTAGCCAATGTTGTGTTGGTAAAAAAAGTCAATGGCAAGTGGAGAATGTGTACTGACTACACCGATCTCAACAAGGCATGTCCAAAGGATTCTTATCCTCTTCCAAACATTGACAGATTGGTGGATGGAGCATCGGGTTACAGTCTTAACTTTCTTGGATGCATACTCGGGTTACAACCAGATAAGAATGTATCAACTAGATGAAGAGAAAACAGTGTTTATGACCGATGGGGAAAACTACTGCTACCGAGTAATGCCTTTCGGTTTAAAAAATGCTGGTGCAACATATCAAAGGCTCATGGACAAAGTATTTCTCAATCAGATCGGAAAAAACCTAGAAGTTTATGTTGATGATATGGTGGTAAAGTTCGATGACCCAAAGCAATACCCCACCGACTTGGAAGAGATTTTTGGCCAACTCAGAAAGTACAACATGAGGTTGAACCCAGAAAAATGTTCTTTTGGTGTACAAGGAGGAAAGTGAAGTTAACACAGGCAAACACAAGAAGGGGGGGGGGGGGGTTGAATTATGTTTGTTAATATTTTTCGAAAACAGCCTTTTCAAAAAGATTTTCTCACACAAAAATAAAGAGGCAGAATAAAGCACACAGAAAAGAAGTCTTTTGAAGGATTAACAAATTCAAGTTCAAATCCCCACAGTTAGTATAAATACGTAAAACCAAAGAGATAAGGGATTAGAAGATTTACACAAGATGTTTTATCCTGGTTCACTCTCTTCCAACCAAGAGCTACGTCCAGTCCCTTCTACTTGAAGGATTTTTCCACTATTTTCAAATAGATTACACCAAGTATTCAACACCTCTCCAGGCTCACAAGTATTTCTTTCTTACCAAGCCTCTTCAGGCTCTACCTCTAATAAAGAGTTTTGATTTCTTTGATCTTCTAACTCACTATGTGTGAGAGTATGAAAGTTTAAGATCAGATAAATATTATAGCAAGAATTCAAACTATAATATTACAGACTTTTGCTTTTTGAATGAATAAGAGAGTATTTGCTTCTCAAGAGATTTCTTGATATTTCTTTGTATGCACAAAAGTTCTTTCTTCAAAAGCTTTAGTCTTCAATTTATAGGGTCCTTGATCTTCTCTTCAGAATCTTCAACGGTTGTATTTGAAATTCCCGTTTAGTAATAGAGTAAACCAAGTAAATATCCGTTGAGACTCAGCTGGCTCGATGGCCTTTGTACTGTGAGACAAATTCTTGCATGTAAAAGCACACCTCTGAGCAAAAGCAACTTGAAAACAGTTTTGCCTCCTTTGTACAGGTTCCAATTATATCAGTGTAAAAAGGTGACAGGGTACACAACGTTTTGCATTGTACTATTCTGCTTTTTGCAAGTCCCCTTTTTTGTACTATGTTTCTCTCAATGAAACAAGGCAATGCGAGTCGTTAATACAAAAAGAGAAGAACCATTATAGATGAAAAGAATATCAATCATAAGAAATAAATACGCTTTGCTTCAGATTGGTATAAATGCTTAAGAAAATCTTCGTCCAACAAACGAGAGTAAAGGCAAGATAAGCAATAAGAGTTTTAAGGCTCCGTCCACTGACGTGGCAACCAAAACTTCGTCTACTTAAAACATCGGTCTTGCCAGTACTTGCAATATCTAAAGTCTCCATCCAGTGACGTGGCAATAGCAAACTGAGGTTATTATTAGAGAGAAGCTCTCGTCTACACCAAGAGAAATTCTCCGTCCACTAAAAGCATTCAAGCGCTCGTCCACTGACGTGGCACTTGAGTTAAAAGGAGATCCTTGATAGAGTGGACTCGACCACACTTTCAGCATAAGATATTCAATATAAAACACATGGACGCGGATTTGCAAGGAAAATAGACTTAACATATTTAGCTTATAAGAACAGAGATTCTTTAAGACTAAAGGCACTTGTTAGATTTAAAGCAATAACACTTTGCTACACAAATTTAATTTCTCATTGTTAACATCAAAACCTAGAGATTATTTAATCCAAACTATTTTGGTTCCAACAATCTCCCCCTTTTTGATGATGACAAAAACAAATTAAATTTATTTTGCAAAGTTTAAGAGAGCTTACAAGGCTCCCCCTAAGACAAGGCAGTTATCAGATAAAAGCAGTTAAGTCATAATAAGCTAAGTCTCATAAACAATAATATGATTAATAGATCAAGATAGTAGCCTATTAAACATTTAGAATTCAAAGCATTATCGAGGCAAGACCATAGAAAGAATGTTAAGGCATAGTATCAGCAAATATTTATGCATATGCAGACAACTATGTACTTTAAAAAATCTCTGTATACCAAAATTTAATCTTTCCTTTCTCCCCCTATTTGTCATCAGACAAAAAGGCAAAAGGGAGTGGACCATCATTGTCAGCGAACAAAACAACACAAAAGGATAAAAGAAACAGGGAAAAAAAAAAATTTTTAGGTGGAAGGAGGTGGTGGAGGAGGTGGTTGGTTAGGCTGTGGATTTTGATTCCTTTGAAACTCCAAAATCAGAGCCAGCATTTGATTCATCACTGCATTTGTAGGGGCCAGAGAGTCTTGAACTTGCTTCTGCACCCTTTCTTCAAGCTGTTGAGCCATCTGCTCAGTCTTTTCCTCAACTATCTTGCCAACCTTATCATCAACAATTTTCCCAATGATGTCTTCAAGATTGGGTGGCAAGGTAAGTTGTCTTGAGCTCTCAGCAATGTCAGAGACAGTGTCTTGAGCTTGGGCTGCTGTTCTGACCATAGCAAGAGCTAATGGTTGAGAAGAAGTCTTAGCAGACTCGGCTCCTTGCTTAGAGACCCCAGCCTCAGCAGACTGCTTAGCCTGTGCAGATGGAGGTTCAACTGAAGTAGGCTGAGAAGACAGTTGCTCATCAAGTTCAGGGCCTTCTACAATCAATTCTTGGGCTGCCTGATCTGAGGAAGATGTTGCTGGAGGTGCAGTGGCAACTATAATAGGTTTCTGAGGAAAATCCTTTGCCCAGTGGATAGGAATAATTTCTTCCACATCCCTGCTGGTAATAGGAAGTCCCCACAGATCTTTGTAGATCATGTGCCTTACTCTGGATAGGCCACACTTTCCTCTGAACTTAGGGATTTCCTTCTTCTCTTCTTGAGTCAAGCCAGAAGAAGAAGCTTCCCTGGTGCAGTGGATGATGTGAGATAACCAGAAGTCTGCAGCCTTCATCTCTCCAATTTTCTGCACATCCTCCATATATAGATAGAAGTCAAGCTCGGAGTGATCAAAGAGTTCCTGAGACAAGTCCAGAATGGCAGTGTGAGCTTCAGGCATGACTCCTTTATTTCTTTTGCACCTCATGTCTTTGTCTTTGTTGAGGTCTATCATGCCAAGCCTTGGGCAGATGGGGTAGGGAGCAATGCCTACTCGAGTTTCCTTATGGTGTCTCAGCCATGTGATAGGAATCCAGCGTGCATCTCTCTCAATCTGGAAGTAGCTGAACTCCCACTTCAGAATGTTGTAGATCAGTTGATCTGCGAAGGGGTCTGAAGCACTTCCATAGATGTTGGGATGCTCAAATTTCATCCATTTTGTGTTTGCATCCAGAATAATTGGAACGTGCCTAGATGATCGAGCTCTCTTCTCAGGTAAGGAAGGCAGATGGTTCCTTTTAGGATCAGTTTCCCATACGGGAATGATGTGCCGTGCTACCCCTTCAGTGTGAGGAATTAATGGTGGGGTTTTTTGTAGGTTTGGGTAAATTTTCCTTTGGGGAAAGCGGTTGAGGGGTAGATGGGTTAGGAGAGGGCCATGTTAGTTGTGCATCTCGGAGGGAAAGGGACCTTTAGGGGGCTGAGAGTTTGGGTATGTTGTGGTCCAGGGATACTCCTCATAGGGTTCAAAGTCATAATCTGGATGGGAGTACCACCTTGTTAAAGGAGTTTCAAGGTTAATTTCAGGGTCAGGTTGGTGAGTATGGAACAGAATTTTCCAATTCCTTTTAACCTGAGCCCAGTTCTCAGACCTATTGGCAAAAATAGTGGATGGGGGAATAATTGGTGGAAAGAGTTTTCTTAGTTGTTTGGGGAAGGGGGCACCTCTGCAGATTCCATCATCCTCTTGATGAAACCAAGGATCTGAATCAGGAATTATGGGTGGAAAGAGGGTTTTGAGTGGTGTAGGTTGAGGTGTGGTTAAATGAGTTGGGCTATTTTGTGGTGAGGATGGATTTGAGGCTTGGTCAGGTTGTTCTCTTTGTGGTGAGGGTTGGGGTGTGGGTAAAGAAGGTCTATATACATTATCAAAAAAGTCTACACTCGGAGCAGGGGCATCATCACTCACAGCATTAGTAGGAACATCAGAAGATGTGTTTACCTCAGAGGCTGCAAAGGTTCTTGCTTTCCTTGCAGGTTGCCTCCTCTTGGTAGGCACAGCAGCATCAGCAGCAGTATCAACAACAGCAGCTGCTTTCCTCTTTAAAACTGTTCCCAGAGGAACATTGTCATCTTCATCATCATCTTGAGGCAGAATCAGCTTTCTAGCTCTCTTGGGAGCAGGTCGAGGAACAGGTTGAGGGGCCTCATTCCCAGGCTCATTGATAACAATGCCTCTGGTAGGCCTTCTAGGAGCAGGCTTTCTGACAGCCATAGTTTTCCTTCTAGTTCCTCTCTTGAGACCAAGAATAGCTGCATTGTTGGCCTCAACTGCTTCTTCCTTAATCTTCATTTTCTCTTCTTGCTTTGACATTTCAACAAGCTTGTATGTGTCAAGGTGCATGCTACTTAGGTTGCTTTTTCCAAAAATGGCAGCTTGCATCCCCTTCGAACGAAAGATCTTGTCTTGTTCTTCTTGAGGTTTTGCATCTAAGTAGTCATACAAGCCTTGCTGCTTGAAGACTTTTGATAGAAGATGAGAGTAGGTGATGTGGGAGGCGGTTTCTCTGTTTGCAATGGCATCCTTGAAGCGATGAAACAGGATCCATGGAAGGTTTATTTTAGTCTCATAGACCAAGTTGCAAAGACAGAACTTGTGAAGGGCAGAAAGGTTGTCCTTAGACCCTGCCTTGTGAAGCACTGTCTTATTCAGAATCTGATGAAGAATCCTGATGTGATCCTTCATTTCAGATGACTTCCATGAGTGAGTCCTCACTGTGTCATCTCGCATCAGTGTAACCGCGATGGTTTCTATACCACCAAGATCTTCTTCCCAGTTTTCTGTCATGATTAAACCCTCTTGGGCACATACGATTGCATCAGAAATAGTCTTCTCAGAGACAGTTATCTTCTTTCCTTGAACAAACCCTACTACCTCAGTTTTAGTAATCGTTGGTTTCCTCCAGAAATCCCTTATTAAGTCTGGATAAATCGAGACCTTTTCCAGAAACAAACCATCCCAACCAGCAGCGTTGATGAACTTGCTTACATCCAAGTTATACTCACACAGAATTTCAAAGTTGAAATGATGTTCAGCAGCGATATTAAGGATGTCAGTAACATAGGCAGGCTCGGGAGTTGAGGTTGAAGCCATTGTTGAGTTCTTGAGTACAGGTTTAGGTTTGAAGAAGGAGAGTTTGAAAATTTTTGAGAGAAGATATCAAAGATGAAGAGTAGCGAAAGGTTTTTCAGAGGGAAAGGAGTTACCTTTAAAGAGTTTTCGAATACCAACAGTTTTCAAAAAGAAAAGATTGATTAGACAAGACTTTAGTGAAAAAACGGCGTTGGTATTTTGGGACCGTAAAAAGGTTACGATGGGATTGATGGAAGTCGCTGACTCAGCAAGGAAATGATTAAAAACAAACGTTTTAAGATAACTGAGTTCAGATATATAAAGATGCAAATATTTTAAAAAACAAATGTATGTTAGATTGGGTCCACATAAGATTGAGGGTGGACGCACAAAAACATAAGTAGTGGACGCGGCACACCAAAAGTAGTGGACGCGTAGACTACACAAGTTCTGGACGCCAAAACTAGTGGACGCACAGATAAAACATGCAATCAATACATATACCATATTAAACCACATACAACATGTTAAGATGTTTTCTGATAAAAGTAAATCTGTCCTCAGCAAGAGGTTTAGTAAAGATATCTGCCCATTGATGGTCAGTATCTACAAATTGAACATCAAAAACACCCTTTTGCACATAGTCTCTGATAAAATGATGTTTGATTTCTATATGCTTAGCCCTAGAATGAAGAATTGGATTCTTAGACAGATTAATTGCAGCAGTATTATCACACATTAGTGGAATACTACTTACAAACACATTGTAGTCCTCCAATTGGTGTTTGATCCAGAGAAGTTGTGAGCAGCAGTTTGCAGCTTATATATATTCTGCTTCAGCGGTTGATAGAGCAATGGTACTCTGCCTTTTGCTTGACCACGATACTAGATTAGCTCCAATGAAGTGACATCCCCCACTGGTGCTTTTTCTTTCAATTCTATCTCCAGCATAGTCAGCATCACAAAAGCCAACTAATCTGTAGTCTCCATCTTTCTTAAAGCACAGACCAAGATTAGTAGTACCTTTTAAATATCTAAAAATTCTTTTAACTGCTGATAAATGAGATTCTCTAGGATCAGATTGAAAACGAGCACATAAGCAAACACTGAACATTATATCAGGCCTAGAAGCAGTTAGATATAAGAGAGATCCAATCATACCTCTGTATACCTTCTGATCTACCTTTTTCTCTTTATCATCTTTGTTCAGTGTGGACGTGGGATGCATAGGTGTGTTCATAGGTTTGCAATCATCCATCTTAAACTTTTTGAGAAGTTCCTTTGTGTACTTAGTTTGATGGATGAACACCCCGTCCATAGATTGTTTGACTTGAAGTCCAAGAAAGAATTTGAGTTCTCCCAGCATGCTCATTTCAAACTCTTTCTGCATTAGCTTTGAGAATTCTTTGCACAAAGATTCATTAGTAGCACCAAATATAATATCATCTACATAGATCTGTACTACAATGAAGCTGGAATTAATTGATTTTCTAAACAAGGTAGTGTCAACCTTTCCTCTGACAAAACCATTATCCATTAGAAAAGAACTTAGCCTATCATACCAAGCTCTTGGGGCTTGTTTTAGGCCGTATAAAGCTTTCTTAAGCTTGTATACATGTTCAGGTTGGGTTTCACTCTCAAAACCCGGTGGTTGCATAACATAAACTTCTTCATTGATAAAACCATTTAAAAAAGCACTTTTTACATCCATTTGAAAAAGCATAATATTATGATGTGCAGCAAATGAGAGTAAAATTCTGATTGCTTCCAATCTTGCAACGGGTGCAAAGGTTTCAGTATAGTCTATACCTTCTTCTTGAGAATAACCTTGTGCAACCAATCTTGCTTTATTTCTTGTAACCTTACCATTTTCGTCAAGCTTGTTTCTGTAAACCCATTTTGTTCCTATAACAGATTTATTCTTAGGTAGGGTTACCAGAGTCCAAACTTCATTCCTCTCAGACTGATTCAGCTCTTCTTGCATTGCCAAAATCCAACCATTGTCCAGCAGAGCTTCGTCTACAGTTTTTGGTTCCAATTCAGACACCAATGCAGAGTCTTCTTGCTCTCTGAAGGTTGATCTGGTTCTTAGCTTATCGCTTGGATTTCCTATGATTTGATCCGGTGGATGATAATTCTTGAAATGCCAAGTTCTCTGAGCATTGTCTTGTTGAGAGGTGGATGCTTCTGGTTGATGAGAAGGGTCTTCAACTGGATCATCAGTTTTAACTTCTTTTGTTTCTCCTGAGATGTTTAAGTTAAGATCTGCAAAACTTTCATCTAGCTCTGATAGTTTCTTATTAGGCTGTTTGTCATCAAATCTAACATGCATAGATTCTTCTACTGTTAAAGTTCTTGAGTTATACACTCTAAATCCTTTTGAGGTTTCAGAAAATCCTAGAAGAATTCCATTGTCTACCTTTGCATCAAACTTACCAAGTTGATCTTTTGTATTTAAAATAAAACATTTACATCCAAAAGGATGAAAATAAGATATGTTGGGTTTTCTGCCTTTCCACAATTCATAGGGAGTCTTACTCAGAATTGGTCTAATGTATATTCTGTTCTGAATGTAGCAGGCAGTGTTCACAGCTTCAGCCCAGAAGTGCTTAGGGACAGAATTGTCATTGAGCATAGTCCTAGCCATCTCTTGAAGAGATCTGTTCTTTCTCTCTACCACACCATTTTGCTGTGGTGTTCTTGGTATTGAGAAGTTGTGTTGAATTCCATTTTCTTCACAAAACTCATTGAATAGCTTATTGACAAATTCTCCCCCATGGTCACTTCTGATTGAAGCTATACATATCCCTTTTTCATTCTGTACACGTTTGCAGAATACAGAAAAGACCTTGAAAGACTCATCTTTGTGAGCAAGGAACATAACCCATGTCCATCTAGTATAGTCATCCACAATGACTAGACCATATTTCTTACCACTGATAGAAGCAGTCCTTGTTGGACCAAAAAGATCAAGGTGTAGCAGTTCTAGTGGTCTCTTGGTACTTACAATATTCTTAGATTCAAAAGAACCCTTGACTTGTTTTCCCTCCTTCTGACATGCATCACAGAGAGCATCAGATTTGTATTTAAGGTTTGGTAATCCTCTCACGAGGTTATGCTTATTTAGCTTTGAGATTAATCTCAAGCTTGCATGACCTAGCCTTTTATGCCAAATCCAACGTTCATCTTCAATGGACACTAAACATGAGACACTTTGATTTGAGAGGTCCTCCAAGTCAATTTTGTATAAATTGTTTTGCCTCTTAGCAGTGAATAAAATTGATCCATCATTTTTCTTGACATAACACATGTTCTTATTAAAAGAAACATCATATCCACTGTCACATAATTGACTTATGCTCAGTAGATTATGTTTTAAACCATTCACCAAAAGAACATTATCAATGGAGGGAAAAGGATGTTTACCGATTTTACCTATACCAGTTATCTTTCCTTTCTGATTTCCTCCAAATGTCACCCAGCCACCATCCTTGTGTTTAAGGTCTTGGAACATATACTTTTCTCCCGTCATGTGACGTGAGCATCCACTGTCCAAGTACCAAGATGTTTGTTTCTTTCCTGTTGTTAAGCAGATCTGCAACAGGTATTATCTTGTTCTTAGGTACCCAAACTGACTTGGGTCCTTTCATGTTAGTTTTCTTTGGACGAGAATATTTAGTATGCCTATTATGTATGCATCTAGATGTAGAGTGCCCATTTTTTCCACACACTTTACAAAAGGTGTTGGACGGGCCAGATTTGGTTTTTGCATACCTAGCTGGAGCTTTTGAAGCTCTTTGCTGCATAGGTGGTTTTGACTTAATGTAAGATGCCTCATGCTTCTTATTGTCATAACCAAGGCCAGATTTATCAAAGGGTGACCTAGAATACCTTAGGATAAGACTAAGCTTATCTGAGCCTCCTACCAGTTTTGACAGAGAGTCTGTCAAGTATTTTACATCTTGTTTTAGTTTTGCAACTTCACAAGAATTGTCAGGCTCACATTCAGATTTGTCAGTTAGACTGACATTCTCTGATTTTAGCTTATCATTTTCTTGAAGCAAACTTTGTTTTTCCATGCAGACTCTATCATATTCTTTGGTTAATTTTGCAAACTTCTTTTTAAGGCTTTTGTATTCATGAGACAATATGGATGAGTCATGCAGTAATTCATCAAAGGCATTTTTGAGAGTTGAAGGTTCAGAATCTGTTACCTCATCATCATCAGTGTACTCATTCTCTGATGATGTATCTGCCATGAGGCAAATGTTTGCCTCTTCCTCTGCTTCCTCTTCCTCATCTGATGAGGATAAGTCCAAGTCCTCCCATGTAGCCATTAAACCCTTCTTTTTCTTAAAGAACTTCTTCTTTTCTTTTAGGTCAGGGCAGTCAGCTTTGAAATGTCCTGGCTTTTTGTACTCAAAGCACAAAGATGGACCTTTTTCTTTGGAGTCTGATTTCTCCTTAGAAAATTTCTTGTTGAATGGCTTTCTCTTGAAATTATTTTTTCTTCTCCACATATGTTGTATCTTTCTGGAGATGAAGGATAGTTCATCTTCATCTGATCCTTCATCACTGTCTGAAGGTTCAGCATCATCTGAAGACTCAGCAGCTTTGAGAACTTTTGAAGAACTTGCTTTCTTTGCCTTTAAAGCAATGGACTTTCCCTTTCTGGAATTGTCTTCCTCATTTAGTTCAAGTTCATGAACTTTTAATGATCCTAGAAGTTCTTCCAGAGAGAGAGTATTCAGATTCTTAGCTTCTTGAATAGCAGTAACCTTCGGTCTCCACTGCTTGGAGAGACTTCTCAGAATCTTTCTGATATGATCCCTATTCTCATATATTTTTCCCAGAGATCTGAGACTGTTTGTTATTGTTTGAAATCTTCCAAACATCTGATCTATAGACTCATGATCAGTCATCTTGAAGAGCTCATACTGGTGAACCAGCATGCTTATCTTTGACTCCTTCACTTGTGATGAGCCTTCATGAGCGAGAGCCAGTGTATCCCAGATTTCTTTTGCTGTGTTGCAGCTGTGAACTTTATCATGTTCTGATCTGGTAATAGCACACATCAAGTAATGTTTGGCTTTGAGATTTAGTTGATGTTTGGCTTTTTGATCAACACTCCAATCTGCTCTAGCCAGTACTGCTTGATTTTCACCTCTTGGCTCAGTGTAGCCATTCTCTATCAGTTCCCAGATGTCTAGGTTCTGTGCATCTAGGAAGGCCATCATTCTCTTCTTCCAATAGTCGTAATCAGTTCCATCAAAGAGTGGAGGTCTGTTGATAGCTTGTCCTTCTGCATCCATGGTGATAGGATCGTACTTCCTCAGCACTTGTTAGATGCTCAACCCTTTCGAGGCTGAGCTCTGATACCAACTGAAGTTAACACAGGCAAACACAAGAAGGGGGGGGGGGGTTGAATTGTGTTTGTTAATATTTTTCGAAAACAGCCTTTTCAAAAAGATTTTCTCACACAAAAATAAAGAGGCAGAATAAAGCACACAGAAAAGAAGTCTTTTGAAGGATTAACAAATTCAAGTTCAAATCCCCACAGTTAGTATAAATACGTAAAACCAAAGAGATAAGGGATTAGAAGATTTACACAAGATGTTTTATCCTGGTTCACTCTCTTCCAACCAAGAGCTACGTCCAGTCCCTTCTACTTGAAGGATTTTTCCACTATTTTCAAATAGATTACACCAAGTATTCAACACCTCTCCAGGCTCACAAGTATTTCTTTCTTACCAAGCCTCTTCAGGCTCTACCTCTAATAAAGAGTTTTGATTTCTTTGATCTTCTAACTCACTATGTGTGAGAGTATGAAAGTTTAAGATCAGATAAATATTATAGCAAGAATTCAAACTATAATATTACAGACTTTTGCTTTTTGAATGAATAAGAGAGTATTTGCTTCTCAAGAGATTTCTTGATATTTCTTTGTATGCACAAAAGTTCTTTCTTCAAAAGCTTTAGTCTTCAATTTATAGGGTCCTTGATCTTCTCTTCAGAATCTTCAACGGTTGTATTTGAAATTCCCGTTTAGTAATAGAGTAAACCAAGTAAATATCCGTTGAGACTCAGCTGGCTCGATGGCCTTTGTACTGTGAGACAAATTCTTGCATGTAAAAGCACACCTCTGAGCAAAAGCAACTTGAAAACAGTTTTGCCTCCTTTGTACAGGTTCCAATTATATCAGTGTAAAAAGGTGACAGGGTACACAACGTTTTGCATTGTACTATTCTGCTTTTTGCAAGTCCCCTTTTTTGTACTATGTTTCTCTCAATGAAACAAGGCAATGCGAGTCGTTAATACAAAAAGAGAAGAACCATTATAGATGAAAAGAATATCAATCATAAGAAATAAATACGTTTTGCTTCAGATTGGTATAAATGCTTAAGAAATCTTCGTCCAACAAACGAGAGTAAAGGCAAGATAAGCAATAAGAGTTTTAAGGCTCCGTCCACTGACGTGGCAACCAAAACTTCGTCTACTTAAAACATCGGTCTTGCCAGTACTTGCAATATCTAAAGTCTCCGTCCAGTGACGTGGCAATAGCAAACTGAGGTTATTATTAGAGAGAAGCTCTCGTCTACACCAAGAGAAATTCTCCGTCCACTAAAAGCATTCAAGCGCTCGTCCACTGACGTGGCACTTGAGTTAAAAGGAGATCCTTGATAGAGTGGACTCGACCACACTTTCAGCATAAGATATTCAATATAAAACACATGGACGCGGATTTGCAAGGAAAATAGACTTAACATATTTAGCTTATAAGAACAGAGATTCTTTAAGACTAAAGGCACTTGTTAGATTTAAAGCAATAACACTTTGCTACACAAATTTAATTTCTCATTGTTAACATCAAAACCTAGAGATTATTTAATCCAAACTATTTTGGTTCCAACAGAAAGTTCCTGGGGTACATGCTAACACACATAGGAATTGAGGCCAATCTAGATAAGTGTAAAGCTGTCATTGAAATACGGAGCCTGCAAACTGTGAAAGAAATACCGAGGCTGGCTGGTCGTTTAGCTTCCCTATCTCGGTTCCTCCCTAAGTCAGCAGAAAAGGCTAGACCCTTTTTCCAACTCTTGAAAAAACCAAAGGAGTTCGTCTGGACCGAGGAATGTGAAAAGTCTTTTGAAGAGCTGAAATTGTTTCTAGCCACTCCTCCGATCCTAACTCGGCCACAGCTCGGTAAGGATCTGTTTTTGTACTTATCTGTCAATGATTACACAATCAGTGCAGTAATCATCCAGGAGGAGGAGAAACAACAGATGCCAGTATATTACATCAGTAGAATCCTGAGAGATGCAGAGACACGGTATCAAGTAATTGAAAAGCTCACCCTTGCTTTAGTCATGGCAGCTCGGAGGTTAAGACCTTATTTCCAGTCACACTAAGTTATAGTAAAAACGGATCATCCAATTAAGCAAGTGCTTAGAAAGCCCGATCTGGCAGGACGAATGATAGCTTGGTCAGTAGAACTGTCAGAGTTCGGTTTACAATATGAACCGAGGGGACCAATGAAAGCCCAATGCCTCTCTGACTTCATTGTCGAGCTATCTTCAAAGCCGAGTCCGGAACCCATTACTTGGCTTCTGTATGTGGATGGTTCATCAAACTTTAAAGGAAGCGGGGCCGGAATAATTCTTGAAGGTCCAGACCATCTCATCCTGGAGCAATCCTTCAAGTTTGGGTTCAATGCTTCAAACAATCAAGCAGAGTATGAAGCTCTTATTGCTGGGCTGCTATTGGCTAAAGAAATCGGAGTCAAAGGATTAAAGTGCCGAAGTGACTTACAGCTTGTAACCGGACAAGTCTCAGGGGATTAACAAACGAAGGATCCTCAATTAACCAGGTATTTGTGCAAAGTCAATAGTTTAATTTCAGAGTTTGACAATTTTACTATTGAGCATATACCTCGGGAGGAAATTCCAGGGCCGATCTGTTGTCTAAGTTGGCTAGCACCAAAAGAACTGGCCAACTAAGAACTTTCATTCAGGAAAATCTCCCTGAACCGAGCATAAAAAGTGCAGAAATGTTAATGACCGAGCACTATGATCGGGGCTGGATGACACCATTCTGGGAGTTCCTGACCTCGGACAAATTGCCTGACAATCCCAAAGAGGCAAAGAAAATTCGTCTGAAGTCTTGTCATTACACCATCCGAGATGGAGAATTATACAGAAGAGGGTTTTCCATGCCTTTATTAAAGTGCATAACAAAGGTGTTGGTAATGGCTACAATCTCAAGAAGGGGGGGGGGGTGAATTGAGAGATTGAAAACTTTTTGAACAATTTAACACAAAACAGAGTTTTCTTAAAGAAAATTGATTTTCACTCAATTTTAATTCTCAAGATTTAGATTGTTAAACACGTAATGATATTAAGAACTGATACAATGAAGAAACAGCAATCTACAAAAAGATTCAGATTAAAGATTCACTTTAAAATCAATTTCAATATACTTTCATTTACACATATGCATATATCAAGTATATGGAGTTAAGAGATGAGAGAAACAAGCAAACCGATTTATCCTGGTTCAGCTATCTCCTTTGGTAAGCCTACATCCAGTCCCACACCTTTGTGGTTTTCTCCACTATAACCAGAAATTACAATATCCAATTACAGCACTCACAAGGATAACCTCCTTGCTTCAAGAACATACCCAAAAGCACACTTGCTTTTGTTACCCAAGGATCCCTTCTATCCTTGATCAATCCTAAGAGATACCCTCTCTTGATCACACTAATTCGCAGTAAGAATTGAGTAGAAGAAAGACTCTAATAGTCTGATTATACAAATTGAAGCTCTTAGAATATCACACTTTTCTCTCAAAGATGAAGCACTATGAATATTTCGAATTTTTCTTTTTAGAATGTATTAGATGTTGAAAAGTGTTGTGGTGAAGTCCTTTTATAGATTCATGAAGGTTTAGGTTCATGGGTCTTATCACAAAAGTTGTTACAAGTGATTAAAAATCAGTTTTGCAAAGTTGTAACGAATCAATCTGTGTAGTACATCTGTGTACTCGTGTTTATCAAACATTTTTAAAGCTTGTACACAGATTGCATTCTTTGTACATCTGTGTATTAAACCAAGTCTTCAGCTTTTACAAACGCATACACAGATTGTATTCTTTTGTACACATGTGTATCTCTTGCGCTGTGCATTAATACACATGTGTATTCTTCGCGTACACAGGTGTATGTTAGAACACCAACCCAGATCATTCCAAAACTTCAATACACAGGATGTGTACATCGATTGATGCTTAGAAACCAAGTTTTGAAATAATTGAATTGTTCTATACACAGGTGTATCATTTCTGTACATCTGTGTATCTTTCATATTTTTCAAAGCAATACACTGATACACATGTGTACAACGCATGTGTACAAATTCTGGTTCCAGACCCGAAAGCTCTATTTCGAATACACATGTGTACAACACATGTGTACTTGTTTTCAGTATTAAACCCGAGAGCTCAGATTTGTGTACACAGGTGTACAACACATGTGTACAGCCTTTCAACTTAAAACCCGAGAGCACACTTCTGGATACACAGGTGTACAACACATGTGTATAGGCAAATTTCCTTTTGTTTTTCAAACTTAACGGTTCATACACATGTGTATGAAGTCTGTGTACAGAAAGGTTCTTTCTAAACTTGAAATATAGCTTTATATACACATGTGTACAACACATATGTACAATAACACTAAATTTCTTAATCCAATTAACTCTTTTTGAAAAACCTTTCTTTTGAAAAACTATTTTGTTTATCCTTTATAAAAATTAGTTTCTTCTTAAATTTTAAGTGCTTCACCTAAGGAATCAAGTGTGCTATTTTTACAATAGCATCTAAATAATGAAATCTTCATTGTTTGTTGCTTTATTCCTTGTCCATTGCTTTGTGTCCTTTGTCCTTGCATCCCTTGAGCTTTGACATTTCTTTTTTCATGAGAGATCTTGCATAATACTTAACACAATATAAGTATATTATCAATATCAAAATAGATTAAGTAAAACACACTTTGTTTGTCATACATCAAAACATCAATGAGGGCTTAGTCTTACAAACTCCCCCTTTTTGATTATGACAAACCTTACCATACTTAACATTAGTGATTAAAATCAGAGTGCATCTTTATACTAAGCATGGTTCTTGACACACTTTGATCCTCCCCCTGTCTCATAGACATCTTTTGAAAAATCAAGTGTTATTATATCATTGTCATGAAAAAGGCATCTTGCATTGCAGTTTCTATTTTATTGTCTGATCAAAGTAGTATACAAACACAAAATGCAAGGTAGAATTAATGGTTGTATGGTTCATCTTTTTAGTTCATTTTTCTCCCCCTTTGTCATTATAAAAAAGAAACTATGGAGAGTATTAAAACAGAACTGAAAAACAGTAATTGACATTTGATAATTTGTCATTTCATAACATATGCAATACATCAAAAACATCAAAATATCAAGATAATAAAATCAGTACAGTGTCATAGCCAAAACAAATAACCCTAGTCCTATCAAACTAGACACCTAGTGACTCATGGTCTAAGCTAAGACTATATATTGACTTGGGAAAGGGGAGTATCGTCTTCATGATTCTCAGCCTCTTGGGTTGCCTCCCTTGCCATATTGACCACATCATCAAAGATGGCAGAATTCACTAGAGGTCCTTGTATGGCAATTCCCAAACCTTGGTGTAAAGTGGCCATTTGACCTTCCACTGCATTTATTCTTTCCTTTAAGTAGTTCACAGCCTGCATAACAGCATGGTGATCCTCAGCATGCTTCCTAGTAAGATCCTGAATCATCAGTAGAAGCCTATCTAATTTGTCATTCAGAACTTGATCATCCACAACTCTTTGCCTTCTATTTGGTGGTTCAACTGCTGCAGGGATGGCAGACCTTTTCCAGACATTATCCGCATAGACCAAGCCCATTTGCTTGATGGTTGCTTCACCAAATCTCTTGGTCACATGTCTTGCTAGGTGCCTTTCTTCTCCATCCAATGAAACACCAAATCTCTTTAGGAGTTTAACAACTAAACCAGCATAAGGCAATGCTCCTCCAGAAAGCTTACTTTCATACATATTTTTGGCAACAATGTATCCCCAACTGAGTTGCTTTTTCTGAATCATGACCCAGAGCAGAAGTATATCATTGTTTTGTAATACTGCATGGTTGCCACTCTTTGGAACTAAGATTCTGCTTAATGCATATTGGAGAAGCCTATCTTGAACATGCATTGCACTAATGTTTGTTAATCTCCCTTCTGGAGAGTGATCTTCCAGCAAACTCAGCCTTGCATCCTCCTTGTTGAAGACCTTAATCCATTCAGAGGCCTCACCAGTTCCAGCAGTAAAGGCACCCTTGTAATCCAAGCCAGCAAAATCAGAAGCCAGCAAGTGTGACCCTTGTCAGAAATTCGCTAATGTGGCGCGAGTACCAGATGAAGAGCTTCATTCCATGTTATCACCTTGGTCTTTTACTATGTGGGGATGGATATTGTGGGCCCTTTCCCTATTGCCAAAGGCCAAGTAAAGTTTTTGCTGGTAGGGGTAGATTATTTCACTAAATGGATTGAAGCCGAGCCGTTAGCTATCATAACAGCTAAAAAGGTTCAGAGTTTTGTATGGAAAAACATCATTTGCAGACATGGCCTACCTTATGCAATTGTCACTGACAATGGAAAACAATTCACGGACAAAGGGCTTAAAGAATTCTACTCCAACCTCAGAATTAAACACAAAGTGACCTCGGTTGAGCATCCACAAACAAATGGCCAGGCAGAAGCAGCTAACAAAGTCATTTTGAACTAACTCAAGAAAAGGTTGGGCCAATCAAAAGGGGAATGGGTTGAAGAATTACCGAGCATTCTCTGGGCTTATCATTGCTCACCACAGTCATTGACTGGAGAAACGCCATTCAGGCTAACTTATGGAACTGATGCAATGATTCCAGTTGAGCTCGACGAACTTTCTTTCAGAAGGCAACATCATGACCAAGCAAAAATGAGGAAGATATCCGAGTTGAGCTTGACATGGTAGAAGAAGTCCGAGATGAAGCAAAAATCAAGGAAGAACTATGCAAGCAGAAAGCAACTTGGAAGTACAACTCAAGGTTACGGCCAAGAGAGTTTGTTCAAGGCGACTTAGTGCTAAGATTGCAAAATGAGGCAAGAAAGGACTCCAAAGAGGGCAAGCTCGCTGCAAACTGGTCTGGTCCATTCAGAATAGTTGAAAGCCTAGGAAATGGTGCTTATAGGCTAGAAGAGTTGTCAGGAAAGGCTGTTCCAAGGACTTGGAACACTTCCCACCTTAAGTTTTATTTTAGTTGAGTAATGTAAAGCAGGTGATGTACTCTTTTTCCTACCCTGGTCTTTTTCCCACGTGGTTTTGGCCAGGAAAATTTTAATGAGGTAGGCCTAGGTAAATAAATGAATAAAGTCCATTTCAGTTACATTTATTTGTTATAGGGCTAAAAATTCACTTATGTTGCATTAACAAAATAAAACCTAAAAAGGTTGACCGAGTTGAAATCGACCGAGTTGAGGTCGAAATGCCGGATCCAAAGAGGCAAAATAAAACCTAAAAGGGTTGACCGAGCTGAAATCGACCGAGTTAAGGTCGAAATGCCGGACCCAAAGAGGCAAGATAAAACCTAAAAGGGTAAACCGAGCTGAAATCGGCCGAGTTGAGGCCGAAATGCCGGACCCAAAAAGGTAAATCAAAACCTAAAAGGGTTGACCGAGTTAAAATCGAAATGCTAAAGCCTGAGTGGCTAAAAAAGCTAAAGTCGAAAAGCCAAACCCAAAAAAGAAGACAACACTTACGAAGGTAAGTAAAAACCTAAATAGGTAAACATAAGCTTAAAGAGTTGAACCGAGCTAAAAACGACCGAGTTAAGGCCGAGCGCAAAATGAAAAAGATGCGTGAAGAGTTGAAAGACCGAGCTCCATCCGATGAAAAACTTAGGCAAACTACTAGTGTTAAAGCGTAGTAGAAAGCTAAAAGTAAACATCCGAGCTAAGAAACTTAGAAAACAAAAGTTGCAATATTCATTACTCAAGGGACAAAGCCCAGTATACAAAAAGAGGGCGTGGCCCAAGCAACAAAATACATTTTAAAAAAGAAAAGAGATTTTCTAAGTTACTCATGGGTATCCCCATGAGTAAAAGTCTCAGTAGGAGCTAAGTGTAGGCCATCGCCATTCAGAGGAGGAGTACCAAAGGTTGAATCAGGTATTCCACCTTCGTTTTCTCCTCTCTCTTCGGCAGCTTGCCCTTCAGTTTCCCCTGGAACTTCTTCTTCTTCTTCGTCCTCAAGCTTGGACAAAGGAACCAAGATCCCTTCCTTGTTAAAGTCCTTGTCCACATCAGCTTGGGAGTAATCAGCATCAGGGTTAAAATTTTGGAGCTGTTTCACAGCTCAGAAGAACCCATTAATATGCTCCTTCATAATGCTAGCCTCGGCTTCAGCAAGATCATATTACAGCTTAAGGTTGGCCTCCTTCTCGGAATCCAATGATTTTTGAAGCGTGAGGTTGACCTCCTTCTCGGCCTCGGAATCCTCGGCGATCTTCTGAAACCTAGCTTTTTCAATTTTCTCGTTGTCCAGCTCTGCTTGGAGGGAGGAATTAGCTTTCTCACGCTCGGTTTTTTGTGCCTTTAGTTGCCCAATTAACCGAGCCTGTTCTTCATATTTGGTCATGGCTTGGGCTAGCTCATCCCTCACCAACAGAGCACGAGCTGCATCGGCCCTCATCGCCTCCATCTTCTTTGCATTCGTGGAAAGTTCATTGCTCTAGAAGCGAGTGATGGATGAGATCCGAAGGGCATAAGCAGTGGCAGCCTCCATACTCGCCTCAGGGCCTTGCTCTAACAAAAGCCGAGCATCAGAAGGCTTGAGCACTTGGCTATCAATAAGTGAACCGAGGTTGAAATCATTGCTCCAAAGCGAGCTGAAGCCCGGGTTACAATGGCCATTATACCACTTAGTGTCCGCTGTCAGATCGGTCACATATGGTGTTCATTCTGTTCTCCTCTCCGCACTACGATCCTCATGAGCTGCGGGAAAGGGCGAGATGCTCCTCCTCAGTATCTCTAGTTGAACATCGGCTCGAGCCCGCTTAAGAAGACGGGTGTCAGGAGCGGAAGCTTCAACAATCTTCTTCTTCTTGCCCTTCGCATCAGCGACAGGAGCTGAAGCACCGGCATCTTGATGAGCCGACTTCTTTAGCAAAGCCTTGTAGTTGAATTTTCCCATTATCACTGCAAAAAGGAGATCGGTCAGAATATAACAGCAAAAGGTAAATTCAAACACCATTTCAATAAAAAGCTACTTACATTCGAAGTCGGCTTGCCGAGTGGAAGAAGTGAGAAGTTTCAAAAGCTTTCCACAAGGCAACGGCCGAGGATAAAGTTTCAAGACCTCTACATCGGCCCGCTCTTGGGCAGTCATAGAACCTAGGTTGAAGCTGGAAAATTTGGATGGATGGGGTTGCCAGTATAGGGGAAACTTGGGTTTTCCCCCTGAATCAAAAAATATAGATTCGTTCCCCTCAGTAGGTCGGACTTTGAAAAAGTCCGACTTGAAAAACTTGTAGGAACTCTTGTAGAGGCCGATTATACCTCTCCTCTCAACCCCGCTAAGGGAGATCCATCCGACTCGGTCCCCAAACCTAACTTTGTAAAAATAAAGGAATTTGGGAGCAGTAGCCTCCATCCCTATTTGCCCACAAAGGATCTGGAAGGCCTTCAGGAAGGCCCAGCTATTTGGATGCAGTTGAGTAGGAGCAACGTTCATAATTTTTAGAACATCACACTCAAATTTGGTGAAAGGAAGGTGACACTAATTTGCTCAAACAAGGTTTTATAGACATAGGTAAAATGTGTTTCAACTGGAAAAGCTTGCAGAAAAACATGGTCTGCATCTGAGCAGGGCAAGATGCGTACAGTCCCTTGAGAAGTAGAAAGTTTGGGTTTCACAGCTCTAAGAGTTTCATGGGTCCTAAAATTGGAAAAAAAGGCCCCAACATCTGGCTTAACCCAGACATACCCAGGGATAATGATTTTGGGGTAGGGAACCCTGGGCATCCTAGAAGCACGCTTGCGGCGTTTAGGGGCGGTAACGGCTTCCGGAGTAGCAGAGCTACTCTCATTAGAAGAAGAAGGAAGCCCTGGGGTTCGTTCCATCACCCTTCGAAGGAGGAGGTGAAGAATGGGGGGAGCCCCCGATAGGGTTTATTTCATGTTCTATGATTTGGACCTCTGAGGAGGCATTTTGAGATACCTCAAAGGAGGGTTCCATGGTTGAGTAGAGAAGAAACATAGGAGCTCAATAAAAGTGGAGGAAGAATAAAGGCGTACCTGGAAAAAGTAGAAAATGCAGAAATGCTTGGAGAAGAAAGGCTTGAAGAAGAAGAAGCTTCAAGGGTAAAGTATGAATGCGAGGGACAGTAAGGACCTATCCTCGGAAATATGGCCATAAAGGCCACGCGTCACAAGCAATACTGGTCTTAATGGCGAAAGCAACGTCTCTTTTCATCTCGGGAACAAAGAAGTTGACATCACCATACAAGATTGAAACGACCGCTCTTAACTCGTCTTGGCTCGGCTCCTTCAGTAAAAGCTTTCACGCTCTTTTGAGCTCAAAGCTTGGGGGGCTTGTGTATGAGCCGAGGTGTAAAGCTCACTTGTGTATGAGCCGAGGTGTAAAGCTCGGTCACTGAACTTACCAAGCTGAAATATATATGGACCAAGGTTTAAAGATTTGTCACCTACTTTATTGGTTTGAATGATAAAAGGCATCAAGCAGGCTCGGCCAACCGAGTTGACCGAGCTCTTAAGTTTGCCGAGGTTCAGTGTTGGTCACTGAAAGTATGGTAAAAAGGAAAGCAAGAACCTATGCCATGAACTCTAAATTCACAGGGATAGTTTTCAAAAGACAAGCTCGGCTTCTGTCATGAAAACTTCTTCGCTCTTTGGAGCTCGAAGCTTGGGGGGCTTGTGTACTAGCCGAGGTGGCAAGCTCGGCCGCCGAGCTTGGAAACCTAACTAACTTAACGATACACTTATCTAAAACCCAACTAACAAACTTACCTCAGATAAGGGATAAGTCTTATCAGATAAAGAGGTTAGAGTTGAGCTAGAAGAGATAAGTGATAAAAGATAAACCAGATCCTAGAAAATAGGATCGGATTACTCCTCTATAAAAAGAGGAAGAGCCCAATAGAAGAAACACTTTAACTTTTACTGAAGCTTGGTGTTCTCTTTTAAGTGTATTAGAAGTCCCAGTTGTGATCAAGAGACTATCAAAAGGTCCTTGCCCACCGGTGTACATCGGATACAAGATTAAGAGATTGAAGCACCACATGATCAAGGGTTGAACTCAGAACTACGTCTGGCTTTGATTCCCATTGGGATATGTAGGACCAGAACATAAGTATTCCGTCAAGCCATAATCTAAAATAAACCCAACGTTCACCCTTGGTCTGACGTTTACGGCGAGATTCCGGCAAGTCGGATCTCGGCAGGAACAATTCACTTTCAAAAACAATTCAGATGATTAAGGGGAAGATTTTATCATAGACTTGTCAATATTATTGTGGTGAACCTGATTCCTAGAGTTTTTATAAATTGTTTTCCTTATTCAACTCTTAAATTGTCTTATAAATTCTATTCCTTCTAGATTATCTTTTCTTGGTTAATTTAATCTCTTGAAAAATTGATTCGTCTAGATAATCATAATTGTGCATAATTGGTACTCAACAACACGATCCTAGTGGAACGATATTTTACTACTTGGCAGAATCGTATACTTGTGATTTACACCACAAACACCCTGGGGTGGTTTCTTCCAAGAATCTAAAGCTAAGTTCATATGAGAGGATCGAGATGCAAGCTGAGAAGAGATAGCATTTTCTATGGTTTGGACTTGATTATTCACAAAAGCCCATAAATCATCCCCCATTGAAGAGGACTGGGAAAAAACCATAGCATTTATATCCAGCCAAAGTGCCCACATAGCAGTAGCAAAGAGGTTCTGCCATTTCCATGGGGTCACACCAATATCATTATTTGAGATATTCCAATCTAACCACGCATGGAGTCCAAGACTAAAAAATCGACTCCAGTGGTTTGGCTTGATCACTTTTGCCCAAAAGTCCTGTACATCCTCACAATCCCTTAGTATGTGCATTACTGATTCAGGGCAAAGGTTACATCTTGGACAAATATCATCCTGGGACATCCCTCTTCTTTCCTTTCCTCATTTGATAATAGCTTTCCATGTCCCAGCTTCCATAGAAAAGTTCTAAGCTTGGCTGGACCTTTCCATTTCCATATTTTCTAGAAAATAGGATTGGGGGAGTTGACTACTTGCTTGCTGATTTCTACGTATGTTGTCTTGATACTGAATTGACGATCAGAGGAAGCCTTCCATGAGAGGAAATCTGCTTGGCTAGGAGTAGGAGGCTTCACATTAGCAATTGCATCACAAACTTGAGCAAGCAGGATATTCTGCAGGACATTCCACTTCCACTCCTCTGCATCCACATAAAAAGACACAGGAAAGTTTTGTTCTTGTAAAGGCATGGAAGAAGGATAAAGACCAGCCAATTTACCAATTCCCGGAACCCAACAATCCATCCCGAACCGAGAGTTTTTTCCATCTCTGATTATCCATGATAAGCGTTCCTGCCGAGATCCAACTTGCTGGAATCTCGCTGTAGAACATTAAACTAAGAGTGAACACTGAGGTTGTTTTAGATTATGGTTTGACAGAATAAGGTATTCCGGTCCTACGTATCCCAATAGGAATCAAAGCCAGACGTAGTTCTATGTTCAACCCTTGGCCATGTGGTGAAGTCAATCCCTTAATTTTGTATATGATGAATACCAGTGAACCAGGACTCTTTGGTAGTCTCTTAGTTAGGCTGGTTCCTGAAGTACGCTTAAGGGAGATTCACCTAGGTTAGCAAAAGTGTCTTCCTCTTTGGGTTCTCTCTCTTTTTATAGATGAGTTCTCCGATCCCTCTTTTCAGGGATCAGGTTTTATCTCTTCTTATCTTTTATCTTTTAAACTGACTTCGAGATATATGATCTCCTTATTTCATGAGACTTATCTCTTATAACCATATGAGGTTGTTTGAGATAGTATCATCTTAATCTTATCTTTTCCGTCCTTATCGGATTGGGTATCCAAGCTCGATGGCTGAGCTTTACACCTCGGCCAGTACACAAGCCCCCAAAGCTTTGAGCTCTAAAGAGCATAAAAGTTTTCATGATAGAAGCCGAGCTTGGTCTTAAGCTTATTTCTGTAGAGTTCAGGATTTATTGAGTAAGGCTTCTCCCCCTTTTCTACCATAGTTCGATGGCCGTCTTTTATACCTCGGCTAACCTTTGAGCTTAATGGCCTTGGCAGGAGAATCTAATAATCCTTTCCCTTTAATTATTTGGGTTTCCCGATGACCGAGCTTGACACCTCGGCCCATATTTGTTTTCAGTTTGGTAGGCTCGACGGTCGAACTTGGCACCTCGACCACCTCGGCCCGTATACAGGCCCCCAAGCTTTGAGCTCTATAGAGCGTGAAAGTTTCATTAAAGGAGCCGAGTTAAGCCGAGACGGAGGTTGATAGTGACATTTCGGTCTGTGCCAATATGTCATTTTCTCAATCCCCGAGTTGAAAAGAGATGTGGTTATTGTCATTAACGCATGGTTTGCTTTTGCCGTGTGGCATTTATGGCATCATTTCCGAGACCTACTTTACAGCTGCATACACAAGCCCTTAACTGTTGCAGCGCGTTATCCGATGTACTCGACACGTGTTGTTCTGCTATTCGTGTGCCGAACTTGCGCAGTTCTGAAGAGACATTTCTCCTCCTTCACACGGCAACTGTCATCATTACTTTTGAAAAGTAACGTTACTATTGTTTCTTCAAACGTCACGGCCTTTGCTATAAATTGGAGTAAACTCGCATTCTGAGGTTTACTTGTTGTCTTCTTCCTTCTAATTTTCATCATCCCAGCTTCCTCCTCCTAAGCATTTTTGTAGTTTCTACTTTTTCCAGGTATGCCATTCATTCTTCATCCATTTTTTATTGAGTTCTGTTTCTTCTCTACTCAACCATGGAACCCTCCTTTGAGGTATCTCAAAATGCCTCCTCTGAGGTTCAAATCATAGAACACGAAATAAACCCTATCAGGGGCTCTCCCCATTCTTCACCTCCTCCTTCGAAGGGTATTGGAAATAACCCCGGGGCTTCTTCTTCCTCCTCTTCTAATGAGAGTAACTCTGCTACTCCTGAAGCCATTACTGCCCCTAAGCGCAGCAAGCGTGCTTCTAGGATGCCCAGAGTTCCCTACCCCAAAATCACTATCCCTAGGTATTTCTGGGTTAAGCCAGATGTTGGAGCCTTTTTTTTTCCAATTTCAGGACCCATGAATCTCTTAGAGCTGTTAAGCCCAAGGTTTCTACTTCTTGAGGGACTGTTCACAGCTTGCCTTGTTCAGACACAGAGCATGTTTTTTTGTAAGCTCTTCCAGTTGAACCACATTCCACTTATGTCTATAAAACCTTATTTGAGCAAATTGGTGTCACCCTTCCCTTCACCCAATTTGAGTGTGATGTTCTGAAAATTATGAACGTTGCTCCTACTCAATTGCATCCCAATAGCTGGGCCATCCTGAAGGCTTTCCAGATTCTTTGTGGGCAAATAGGGATGGCGGCTACCGCTCCCAAATTCCTTTAATTTTATAAAGTTAGGTTTGGGGACCCAGTTGGTTGGATCTCCCTTAGTGGAGTTGAGAAAAGAGGTATCATCGGCCTCTACAAGAGTTCCTATAAATTTTTCAAGTCGGACTTTGGAGCGAGTCTATCTTTTTTGAGTCGGGTGGAATCCCCAAGTTTCCTTTATATTGGCAACCCCATCCTTCCAAATTTTCCAGTTTCGACCTAGGTTCTATAACTGCACAAGAGCGGGCCGATGTTGAGGTTCTGAAACTTTATCCTCGGCCGTTGCCTTGTGGAAGGCTTTTAAAACTCCTCACCTCTTCCACTCGGCAAGCCGACTTTGAATGTAAGTAGCTTTTCATTGAAAGGTATTTTAATTTACCTTTTAGCATTATTCTTGTTATATTTTGACCGATCTCCTTCTTGCAGTGATAATGGGGAAATTCAACTACAAGGCTTTGCTAAAGAAGTCGGCTCATCAGGATGCTAACGCTTCAGTTCCGGCTTCTGACACGAGGGGAAAGAAGAAGAAGATTGTTGAAACTTCCGACCCCGACACCCGTCTCCCTAATCGGGCTCCGACCGACGTTCAACCAGAGGTACCGAGGAGGAGTACCTCTCCTTTTCCAGTAACCCATGAGGACCCTAATGTTGAGAAGAGGGCTGAAAGAACACCTCATGTGATCGATCTGACAGCGAACACTACGTGGTATAATGGCCACTGTAACCCGGGCATCAGCTCGCTCTGGAGCAATGATTTCAACCCCGGTCCACTCATTGATGGCCAAGTGCTCAAACCCTCCGATGCTCGGCTTTTGCTGGAGCAGGGTCCTGATGCGAGTATGGAGGCTGCTGCTTATGCCCTCCGGATTTCATGCATCACTCGCTTCTGGAGTTCTGAACTGTCTAATAATGTGAAGAAGATGGAGGCGATGAAGACTGAAGCTGCTCGTGCTTTGCGGGTGCGGGTTGAGCTAGCTCAAGCTGTAACTAAGTGTGAAGATCAGGCTTGGTTTATTGGGCAATTGAAATTGTAGAAGGCCAAGCTGGAGAAAGCCAACTCCTCCCTCCAAGCTGAGCTGGACAAAGAGAAGACTGAGAGGGTTAACTTTCAGAAGGCCGCCGAGGACTCTCAAGCCGAGAAGGAGGCCAACCTCAAGCTTTGAAAGTCCCTTGATGCCGAGAAGGAGGCCAACCTCAAACTTCGATCGGACCTGGCTGAAGTCGAAGCTACCATTATGAAGGAGCACATTGTAACACCCTCCTTGGGCATTACCTCCTAATCACATACGGAAACAAATTAAAAGGAAAGTTTACTGGTTACTTTCGGAAAACTTCTATTATTTTTTTCAGAAGTCTGAAAATATAGGGGTAAATTTTTTTTTTCTTTTGTACGGAGTGTTTTCAAAAAGGAATAGTGCACACGACTCAAGCATAATATCATACCATGCTTAATAGCACACAAAAGCTAGGTTCATTTATGACTCAAAGCACTTCAACATATAAACTTTCATGAAATAATCTTTCATACTGAAGTTGATAAATTCATTGCAAGGTTCTTCAAATCACTTACAAATAATTTTCTTAAAACGCCCGTCCCAAAGGAAACATCCTAAGTTGGTCGTTCTAAAAGACAACTACTGGAAAGAACTCTGTAGTTCTCACCATAAAAATTCTCACCAACCTTTTCAAAGGATCGGGAGTACTATCCTCAAGTGAGGTTAGGAACTTCTCGACACCACTTGTCTTCGTGTAACAAAGCACTACAACAAATGGCCAGGAACACCTGATATGTTGTAAGGGTGAGATACCAATATATGGATGTATTATGACGACTACATACTCAAACACAAAACAACAGGTACAGATAAATATTCATATTCAACAAAATCATCAAATAGAGGCATAATATCAAAGTATCAACATTGTTTTTGAAAACATATGGCACTTCTATATTTTAACTTTTTGTCCTAATCTCCAAAGACCCCAACTTTGTTTTTAAAAATGAGCTGATCAGGCTCGATTGCCAAATAAGGCACAACATGTTTTTCCACAGCACTGCCCAAAACTCCTGGCACAGTGATCAATGTGTGTGGATGTCCGTAGCAAACTGTCCAACTCAAGGCACAGTAACCAAGGCATATAGACTTCATTGTCCATCAAGGCACAATGATACAACATAGCATGAAATACCTTACCCTTCAAGGAATTCATACAAAACAACGTGGGCACGTCTGCCAAATGCATGTAAAAACATCTTTGTTTTCGCAGCTTTTCTTTGTGTTTCATTCTTTCCTTCATCAAGGCTCAAGGCTCACGACCATCCATAAATTTTTCAATGTTTTAAAAGTTTCATTGTCGACAAAGGACGTTTTAGCCCGAATGTCCAATCACAACAGTCCTAGACCTGTGCATTAGTCTTAGACTTTGTGGTCTTAGAAAACAACTTTCACCTTTTTACTACTTTCACCACGTTTTATCACAACGTATGTAGGACACACAGTCCACAACAACAAAAATAGGACACATAGTCCACAACAACGTGTATAGGACACACAGTCCACAATAACGTGTATAGGACGCACAGTCCAAAACGTGTATAGGACATACAGTCCACAACAACGTAAATAGGACACACAGTCCACAACTTCATATATAGGACACACAGTCCACAGCGTTGTGATACGGATCATGGATCCACGTGTTTTAACTCTAGTATCCCGAAGTCTCGGTTACTAGGTTCACTTTTCGTCTTATTTTTCGTTCATTGAAAAACAAATACAAAACCGAAAGTTTCCATAACTTATCCAAGTTACCGGACATTTTCCTTTGAACAAAATCTTTTAAATGCAAGCTTTTCTTTTGAAACCCTTTTGTTTAAAACTTTAAGTTTTGGAAATTCCATTCTATTTCCATAAAACCAATTTATTTTCAAATCTTCTTTTACCTAAAACATTTTAAAATTTCCAAATAAATTCCTTTCAAGTTCCAAACTAAATTTTGTTTTTCTTCAAAACATTTTCAAGGAAATTAATTGTCCTTTTTGTATAAAATCACTCAAATTTTTCCAATTGGTTTTCAAAAAAAATTGTTTTACTCTCTAAAATTTTCAACAAATCATTAAAATTATTTAACTTCCCCTTTTATCAAAACCTTGTTAAAAAGAAACATTTATTTATAATTTTCTTTGTAAATATTTTCTTAAAGCTTATATCCTTATTATTTGAGCTCTAACCAATGGCTAGGCTTTCATGCAACAACAACAACACATACACAATAATTCCAACATATATAAGCAACATTCATATATTCATAAAACATTAACTAAGCATAAGAGCATGTTTATCAGTCAAACATATCATCAAAGCAACAAGATCTCCAGATCATTCTAAAACAGTCACAACAACAACATCATCAAACAACATATAATTATCAGGCCAAGCAACAACTTAAGCCACCAATCAAACTCAGCAAAACACATATAAAATCAATCACAACAACATGTAGTTATCATAAAGAGCATCCCTCAGGCTTTCTCCCCTTACCTGATTCGACTGATAGACAAAATCTTTGTTTCCGTGTTGCCTAGAGCGAACTTCCTTCGCCCACAGCATGCCGCAGGGCTAAGAATTAAGCGAACGACTTAAATTAAAACAACAAAGTTGTCTTATCTTTCTAAGTTTAGGTTTTGGCCATGACTGGAAAAATGATGCTAGAGATGTCCAATCTTTTACAAATTCTTGGATTGTATTTTGTTCAAGACTTACTTTTACATATATATATATATATATATATACACACACTTTAATCCTATATTTTTATATCTTTACATTAACACTTGTTGATAGTCCATTTTATACCAAAAATATTTACTTAATCATATTAAAAGATATTATTTTCAAAATCATATTTTTCATTCAAAAATTATGATGAACTCTTTTTATAAAAGCATTGTCAGGACAGCAGTTGTTTTAAAATATGAATGACCACTCAAAAGACCTTTAAAATTTTTGAAAATTTAATGGAAGGTACCCAACTCACACATCAAAACAGTGCAGTTGGTCCAGTGTAAAAATTCAAAGGCATTAATTCATTAAAAATCAAACACTACTTCTGTTTGCACAGGATTCTTCCAGAAATCCAGTTTAACTAACTTGTAACTTTATGAAATTATTTCTCTTTATATACATATGTAAAAATTCTAAAACTTCAACAAAACTTTAGTTATGCTTTAGTAATAATCCCAGAAAATTTTATAAAGTTTTTAACTTTCAAAATCATATTTAAAATCATCATGCAACCAACTATGTTCTTATTTTCGCAGTCAGAATTTGATTCTACTTTGAGAGGTGTTTCAACCCAACAAATATTATCCAAATATCTACATATTATATATCAAATTAAAGCCCCAGAAGTCTTCTTTCCAAATATGTATTTATTTTCCAGAAATCCATTCTGTATAAAAACTTATGGGCTTAAGAATAAAGATACATCATGCAGCCAGAATTACATTTTACCCATGTTTATCCATACCAAGTTATTATCTTCACTCTAGCATCATCCAGACATAGAACCAACATGCAAGGGTCCTAGACCCTCAAAATCATACATGCAAACATATATAAACTAAAATTAGTAACCATTATTATCAAATAATGGTTCAAACAAAGAGTTAAAAAAAATCTTTAAATCAAATATGAGAAATTTTGGATAAAACACCAACTTTCCTTTACGTATGATTTTTGGCCATCATAAAAAATTTGACTTGGAAGATTTCTTTACCACATGAAATCCATAGAAATAAAAGTAAAGATGATGATGAGTTTGAAAATTCATTTCTTGTTCAAAACTTAAACATGAAATCATAGAGTGTGACATGCAAGTTGAAAACAAAACTCCACTTTTTCTCTTTATAGGGTTTCAGCCACACCCTCTAAATTAGGTTTAGAAAATTTCTTTGTAACATGCAAGTATAGAAGTTGATGGCAAGGATGAAGATGAGTGAAAAAATTTAATTTGGAGGACATGCATTAAGAAAAACTCAACTTGCAACTAAAATAATTATCATGTATGTTGATATTAGAAACTTGTAAGAAAAGAGCAAGGGTTTAGAATTTATACCCTCTAAATGATGATGATGATGATGAGCATAAGATGAAGATGGAGGTGGTTTTTAGCTTCCATACTCAAGTGGCTAGAGGTTGAAGATGATGAATAGTAAAATTGGAAATTTGGCAAGAGTTTGGGAGCAAAAACCAAAATGAAGCAAATGAATAGAAGAGGTGATGAGGGGTATTTATAGGGGAGGGGGGCTGCTGCCTCATAAAAAAATCTAGGATATTTTAAAATTCTAACAATTTTTAATTCAATTAAAATGATGTATTTTCTAGTAAATTGAAATCAATAATTACACTATGTCATGAATAGTGATAAATTGTGACAAGGGTCACTATTCACATCAAATCAAATCTTTGCCAAATCTGGAAAAATTTAGACTTAATTATTTTGGGTTCGTTCCGGTACCGATTGTTACGTAACGGTAAAATTCGATCGTATTTTTATTCACAAAATCTCACCCGAAAAATTCATATAAAAATAAATAATTTCTAAAATCATAAAAATAAATATAACTGGGTTAGAAAAATAAAATTTTGAATTTTCAAAATTTTTAAAATTATTTTCGGGTCAGTAGAGCTTAACTGACAGCGAAAACTCAAACCGTAAACGTCTGAAATTTTCTACCGAAAATCCAACTGTACATTTCTAATATAAAATAAATAAAGATGACTTAATTTGGTCTATCAAAATAATTCATCACCATTTATGAAAATAAAATCTTAAATATTCAGATAATCATAATTTATAGACAAGCAGAAAAATTGAAGAAATGATTTGATGAAAAAGCATGATGTTGTGTAATAAATGAAAACACTATTCAAATCAAATCAAGTCTCTTCAAATCAGCTTTTAATATATTTTAAATTAATTTGTTTCGTTCCAGTTCCATTAATTTTCCGACGATGAAAATCGATAGTATTTTCTAAACAAAAATTCAGCTGGAAGAATTAGTTTTTTGTAATATTTATAAATAAAAATATTTAAAATCATGGGAATTTTTGTAAATATTTTTAGGAAATCCAAAAAAAAAATTTTATTTTTCGTATCGAAATTCGTTTTCTGTTTTAGTAAAGTTTTGCTGACAGCGAAAAACGTAGATCGTTTTCGTCTGAAATTTCAACCGGAAATTTAACTGCAGTTTTCTAAAATAAGAATAAGGATAAAAATATAAATAAGCTACGAGAATAAATTTTTATTTTATCAAAGTAATTTTCTCTAAATTAAAGTAATAATTATACATACATAATCACAGATCATTAAGAAACAGAAAAAATCGGGGTGTCATGTAACACCCTGTTTTTCCTATGCTTTCTGTAGCAGTATAAACATATTTAAATGTGTTTATTTTAGATTAAACTCAGAGGATGATTTTAATTAAACTAAAATCATTTTCTTGTGTTGTTATATCATATGAAGTCACGGTAAAATTTTCGGTTGAAAATTCAGACGGAAGCCGGTCTGCGTTTTCACTGTCGATATCCGTTTACTGAGCAGAAAACCTAATTTTGACTTGTGAACGAGACGGTTAGTGTTTTTATCATGTTTTCTTCAACTTTGGTTATTTTGAAAATTTTCGTTCAAAAATAAAATAAAATATTTTATTCGGGCGAAAACGTCGGGAATTTACGATCGGGAATGCAACCGGGTATGAAATGGAGCACAAAGAGGGATGAAGTGACTTGAGGTGACATGATGGGAGAGACTCTTACACACTCCAAAAGTATAATCATTATACTTTTCAAATTATAATACTACTCTAATCTAAAAGTTATTTCTCTCTCCTCTTTCCATCCCATCAAGCCATAACTCTCAAACTTACTCCACAAGCCACTCCAAACCCCTCTCTTCTCCCTCAATTTCGTGGCCTCTCCCCTCTCTCCCTATATATACCCCTTTCATTTACACTTCCTCACTTTTTCTTCTTCTTCATCACTTCTTCACTCTTACACTTCTTTTTCTTTATTTTCAACTACTTAAAGCTTGCATTTTTATTTGTCTTTTGCACTTGTGTTCTTCATTAAAGTTCTTCCTCTTCTTAAGGGTAATGCTCTCATATAAATTTCTTTACAAGTTTGTCATTTTATTTCATTATTTGCTTTATGTGTTCTTATTAAGCTTTAAACTTCAAAAATCTCTTAAAAATGGTAGAAAACTCCTTTTGAGTTGAAACCACTTTCTATAGTCTTGTATCTACTTGTATTTCAACATACTAGAAGGTTGTGTAAAACAAAGCTCCCTAGCCCTTTCTTTCCAAGGAGGCCGAAACTATGTAATATGGTTTAGGTGGGTTTTGTTTCAACTTTTGAGAAAATGATCATGTGTTTGAGTTTCTAACTATCCCTTGATCTTAAACCTATAAATCTTGGAAGGTTTTGATAGCTTGTTCCTATGATGGCCGAAAATATGAATAAGTAAGCCTAGGGTACTATGTTTCATCTATCCAAGTATGATCATGGATTTAGAACTCTTAATACCTTGTGATTCTAAACCTAAGAGTTGTTATCAAACAAAGATTTCTAACCTATTCTTTCTATGATGGCCGAAACTATACCTTAGTGGCCTAGGAAGGTTTGGTTTTCATTTCTCCAAAATGATCATGGACTAAGGCTCCTTAATGTAGAAGGATGCTATGTCCAAGTGATTGGAAAGTTTAAAGATTTTATAGTCTATTCATCCTATGATGGTTGTGAACCTAGGATATGTTGTTTTCATTTTTCCAAAATGATCATGGACTAAGGATCCTTAATATAGAAGGATGCTAAGTCTAAGTGATTGGAAAGTTTTAAAGACTTCTAACTTGTTTAGTTTATGTTGTAAAACCTAGAATATAACTCCTTTCATTTTCCAAGATGATCATGGACATGAGCTCCATAAGATATTTGGATGCTAAGTCTAAGAGATTGGAAAGTTTAAATCTTTCTAACTTGATTTCCTATGATGGTCGAAACTAGTGTTTTTGGACCTAGGATGTGTTATTCTTCCAAAGTGATTATGGACTAAAGCTCCTTAATATAGAAGGATGCTATGCCCAAAAGATTGGATGATTTAAAGATTCCTAGCCTAGGAATCCCATCAAGGCCGAACCTTAAGGGTTGTGAGCCTAAGATGTTTGGTTTTCATTCTTCCAAAATGATCATGGTTTTGAGCTCCTTAATACATATGGATGCTAGACCTAAGAGATTGGAAAGTTTGGTGAATGCTAACCTATTTTTCTAGCTTTGGCCGAATACCCTAAGTCTATGACTTAGTGGGATTTTGATTTAACTTTGTTAAATGATCATTGTTTATGAACTCCTAGCACTTGAGGATCATAAATCCATAAGTTGCATAATTTTCGGGAATCCTTAACCTTACTTTATTGTCTTGGCCGAACCTAATACCTTGTGGTTTAGTGTTCTTAGTTGATTTTTAACTTATGATCTTGTGTTTGTAACCCTAGACCTCTATCGTTAAGTAAGCGAGGACGTTCGTGAATTACCCTTTCCAAGCATCCAACCTCTTAACTTCACGGAAGGTAAGAGGGGATTGCCTAGAGATATTCAATGACTATATGCATGTGTGTATGTGTTTACTTGAATGATTTGAATATTGTTATGATATTGAACCGATACTTGAATGACTTGTTTACTTGAACTATTGTGATTATTATTTGAAGTTGAATCTTACTTGTTTTAAAGTATTGTGCATATATGTGATGAACTGTCATTGACTGTGATATTGTTGTTGAGAATATATTATTGTTGATTGATGTTTGAGAAGCCGGACTTGAGTCTGTGCCCAATGACTATAAGGATTAAAAGCTTAATAAGCCTTGAATAGAACTTTGAAAGTTCTGGGTTCATTTATAACAGTTCCTTGTTTAAAGTGCTTACTTCAGAAGAATAAGATCTTGTTTTTAGAAAAGTGTTAAAGTGATTTCAAGTCGATAGAAACTATCTTTTTATGATCAAACGTCTGGTACGAGAGAAAACATTTTCGAACTGTGTGTTTTATGAAGGAAAAAACCCTTTGAAAATATTTGACTTTATTCCATCAAGGATTTCAAAGAGCAAACGAATTTCCTAAATGTTTTATAAAAGAGTTTGCAAAGGAAAACGATTTTCTCCTAAATGATTTAGAAACATTCCGGTTAATTGGATAAGTGACCGAGGTTTTGTTTTGGATTTGATTTTCACTGAGCGAAAAGTAAGTACACGCGAAAGAGAATCTAGTTGCGAGACGTCGCCTCTAGTATTCAGTTATACGCACGTGATCTAGGATCCGTGTCAAGTACTATGGACCAAGGGTCCTATTCATGATGTTATGGGCTGAGAGTCCAAAACTCGGAATCGAGAACGGTGCGTTCTGATTTCGTTGCTGTGGACTAGGTGTCCTTATCATGTTAGAATAAAACATGGATAAAATCATAAGTGATTTCTACGACCACAAACCTTGACTGCGGCCTCGGTCTAAGGCGTTGTGATTGAGCACTCGGACTGCGTGTCCTGTGTTTCTTTAAGTTCAAGTGATGGGGAATTGTGAATAGTCGTTAGCTTTGAGCTTCGACAGCGAAAAAGAGTATACACAAAGAAAAACCTTGATAAAGGAAAGTTTTTATTCATATGCATTTCCCCTCAGCAGACGTGCTTAAGTAAACCAGATACAAGGTGGTATCTGAGGGTCAGTCCGATTGGCCCAGTTGGAGGCATTCGAGACGTTGTGCATCCAGAGACCTTGGTGCACGAGGTTATGGTGGCAACTTGCCAGTGGGCATCAGAGCTTGACCAACTCTTTATTACTTCTACAATGAAACGGTGTTTTTATCTCATGAGATTAAGTTAGAGCCTGATATTGAAGTGTCATGCATATTTTCAAAAACTGATTGTGCGGGCTTGAGACCCTTTGATATAACACTGTTATATCATGATTATGCATGACTTAACTGTTAAACTGATTACATGTTGTATGTATCATGTATATGGTTGTTGTGGGATATATCTTATAACGGTATCTCACTCTTGCATATCTATATGTTCTTTTCTTCTTGTTGTATCGGTGTATGCGTATGCCTTAGATGGAACCCCTTGTTCCCCTAGTACCCGCGATCACGAAGTCTGAGCAGTTCAACGAGGCTGGACGAGTGGGGAATTGGACAGTGAGTGACGACGCGACTACAGCTACGTATAGGGGACCGATTACGACGACAGAGTCTAACGCCAACGGAGAGCCGATCCGGAGGATTCACTCGATTGCGGCTCGGACAGTGGCACTTCCACCTCCCTGGTTGTATCTTCATACACTGCAGCTAGCTGGCCTTCTCCATCCACACGTCGAGCCGGCAGAGCCCATGGAGGAAGAGCTCGAGGAGGATCCCGAGGAGGATCCGGAGGAGGAGCCTCTCGAGGTGGTAGAGGATTGGGGGGAGGACGAGCTAGAGGCAGAGTACCATCCCCAGGACCCCGGTGAGGAGGATGTTCCGATCGATGACGATGGTGAGGTCATCGACCCGGAATCTGACATCTCATCTGGCTGGAGTGTTTGCGGCCACTCGGATTGCAGGAGGCACTGGTAGTTTGTCGTCGGTTTTTGGGTAGTCTGTTTGTCCTTGGCTTTTAGAGCCTTCTTTTGAGTCTAGTACCCAGATTTCCCCATTCCCAGTTTGATGCTTTATCTGTTTTCTTTGTTCCTGTTTCAGTAAAGTTGGCCAATTGATTAAGGCCCTATTTTGTACTAAACTTGAGTCCCAATGGGACAGTTATATATGTATGTGTGTTGTTTCAGTTCATGTTCTGAGTGTTCATCACTTCTTCTTTCGTTTCAAAAAAAAAAGGGAGATTTTTTTTAAGTACTATTTCCAGTAATACAATTAATAAAGAAGGTTTATTTTCCGAAAGCGACCAGCATTTAAACAAATTTTAATTCCGCAACGGGTAACCATGTGATACCAAGTTAGGGTGTCACATGTTACACACATTAATGGGTTCTTCCGAGTTGTGAAACAGCTTCAACGCTTCAACCCTAACGCTGACTATTCCCGAGCTGACGTGGAAGAGGACTTTAACAAAGATGGGGTCATGGTTCCTTTGTCTGAGCTCGAGGATGAAGAAGAAGAAGTCCAAGAGGAGGAGGAAGTCGAGGAGCAAGCTGTCGAGGGGGGCAGGAAACACGAAGGTGGAATGGTTGTACCTGATCATCCTTGGTTGTTCCTCCACACAATGAAGATGTCCTCAATTCTACTCCTGCTGAAACTGTTGCTCATGGGGATGCCCATGAGTAATCTTAGAAAAATATTTTCCTTTTTATCATATATTTTGTTCCTAGGGCAATTGAGACACCCCGTTATACCCTGGTGTTTTATTAGATTAATTCCCTCTTACCCCGGTGTTTTATTAGATTAATTCCCTCTTAAATCATTTCTTAATCGCGTGCTTAGCGTGAAAAATACGTAAAAATTAAACTTATTTAATAATCATATAACTTCTGCAAATTAAACACACCAACGTTGTAATATATAAATACACATATGTTTATTTATTACAGTACCAAAACACTATTAAGGGTATCCTTTCAGCAAGATCCCTCACAGGCATAAACTTAAATAAAAGTCATACTTAGCGGAAACTTATGAAAATTACTTCTTAGACACACTGGCCATATTATCTATACTCTAATCACCATGGATCATAGCTCGACCTCCAGCGTCTGGTTCGTAAGGAATTCCATCAAACTCCTTAGCAACCTCTATTTCATACAGAGTTCCGTCCAGCTCCTCAGCAACATAATCCTCCATCGGGTCTTCTAATGTAAGTTAAGTAGCCCACAAGAATACAGAAACATAGATGATAAGAAGCAATACTATCATCAAAAAGCGGAAAAGAGTAATAGTAAATTATATAGTAATTGTCACAGACAAATCATCATTCAACACCTAACTAGCACAACATCCTCAAATTCAAGTATCATCCTCTACCCCAATCTCGTACAACTAGACTTTTATACTGACGTGGCCACCACTGATTTCTTTCACGCATTCCTCTACCCCAATTGTTCAAGCGACAGGTTTCAAATTCCCGGTGCACATTCTTTTCCATGGTGAGAATGCTCACGCTAAGCATGACACTATAGCTGCACGATGCTCCTGGTGCACACCCCGTCCACTCCTAGGGGTGCTCAATGAAATTCAATGACACTATAGCTGCACAACCTATTTCTAAGGTGGAATGGTCTAGCGAGAACTCTTGACCTCGTGTATTATATTACCAATACACGGTTGTGAACAACAACACCCACCTTGTGTATTATATTACCAATACACGTGAATCTCACCAACCCATTTTAACAACATCCTAGTGCCTTAACCTTCTATTAGAACTCAACTCAGATTCTAGGTCACCATACCTCTTTAAAATAAATCATCTAGGTTAGGCACTTCTAAGTCACCATTATTCTCACACCCAAAACAAACAATTATCTATCGAACAACATATATATCATTGGTTAAAATCCACTAAGCACAATATTAACAACCAGGCAAATCATGCATAACATAACATCAGAAAATATTCAAACACCAAAATAATACGTCACATGCAGGTGGAATACCTCAACCAGCGGATCACAATAAATTCAATAATAATAATAAATTCAATCAACCTCAGATAAGATAAAATCATCCTAACGTCGATAAGCCTACAATCCCCGAATCATCATTGGTTTTACAGAAAAGGTTTCCAATGTGATTCTGGTCTTGTCGATTACTCGACTAATAGTAAGGTTTCGGTCGCCCTACACAATTATCATATAGTATACTACTTATCGATTCCGACGATAGGTTGATTCTTTCCCCCACCTGAGTTAACACCAAAATTCCGAATTCGTTATTTCTCGTTGTCACGCCACGCATCCCAATTTCTCCTTTAACCAGACAACACAATAACAAGTTAATCAACAAACTCCAACCACCCCCTTTATGCTAGGTTCAGCCACTTAATTCAAATGAGAGTTAGGGTTCTCTTTTCAACCTAAGTTTTTGGATTTAACTCATACAAGTACCAATGAGCTTTAATCAAGTGTTAGACTTTAAGAATTGAACAAAATCATCAAGTTCCTCTTTGAGAGGGTTTCGGCTTCGGCCATCACCATAAAATTGTGATAGAAAACTTTGTTGAAGTTAAGCTTTTAGATTAAGATCATATAGGTATTAAGGAGTATGAAACAAGTATTAGAATTTAGAAATGACACAAAAACATCATACCCGTTTTTCTGTATAGATTCGGCCAAAAAGGGTTTACTAGGAAAGAAAAATGATTTGATCACAAGCTCTAGGATAAAGAAAGTAGGAATCATATCTAGATCATAGAAATTGATTTCACATTTTTATGATTTTTCTACAATTTTCTAGAATTCTTTAAAGTTCTAGATCTAAGAAAATAAGAACATGAAAATGAAAAACAAGATCTTAGAAAGGAAAGACATGATCATGTTACCTCACTAGTTTGAAGGAGATGAAGGAGGATGATGATCCTAGCTAGCTTGTTACAAGAACACTCGAAACTTTGGAAAGTTAACAACGGAGTTTATGTGTTTAAGTGTGAAGAACAAGCAAGAAAATGAAGTGAAGAAAATGAAGGAAAAGAGGGGAGGGTCTGCGGTTTGGTTGTTTGGGGGAGGGGGGGTATTTATAGATAGGAATTTGACTCAACCTAGATTAAGTTAACTAATCATGGTTAATTTAAGATATAAATATCTAGATATTTCAAATAAATATCTAGATATTTGTTTTTACTAAATATCTAGATATTTTTTGTTATTTGCCCCCGGCTTTGTCTATTACCCGATTAACGACCAAAACGCCCGAGAATCGTCTAATATTTTATTTTTTTACAAAATTTTCAAAATACACTATCTCGTTGGAAACGTGATAAAAATCTACTTTGATTCATTCACGAGTCAAAATTAGGTTTTCTGATCATTAAAATCTTACTGTCAGTGAAAACACCAACTGTTTTTCGTTCGAACTTTCGCCAAAATTCGTCCAAATACACATAATTTTTTTATTTCTGATCAGAAATTTGGAAAGTAGACTTCCTCACGGACAAAATATAAAAAATCTACAAATTTCAGTTTTTGGGTCAAATTAGGGTTTTCTGTCAGTTAAAAAACGCAGACCGGTTTTCGTCTGAGTTTTAAACCCAAATTTTAACCAGAGCTTCCTACCAAAGAGTAGGTTCTAGATATGATTTTGTTTTCTCCAAAATCATTTCCTAAGTCTCAAATAAAAATATAAATAAATATATTTTTATCGTTAATACAGCGTATCCGAAAATCGGGCTGTTACAGCAATATATGCCCTCTTTCTTTTGGAACCTTTTGTACTTTGGGCTTTGCCCTTTTTAAGTTATGATAATTATGGGTTTGTGCTTCTGGAACGCGAGTTGTTTTATCTTTAAAACTTAGAAAATTTTCTAAGTTTTTCTATGTTCATACTTAGTCTTTTACAGTTTATGTTTTAACTCGGCCGGCCTTTAGAGCTCGGATTTTTACTTATGGTTTTCAACCGTGTATTTGAATTTACATAGCTAATTTCCTTAAGTTGTTATCGGCTTGGACTCGGGTCTTTAACCCGTTTAAGTTTCTAACTTTTTTATGAGTTAGTACTCGGCCTTTATGCTTGGCGTGTTAACTCGGCCTATTTGAGCTTTTTGAGCTCGGCCTTTTTTAATGAATAAAACCTCCTTAGGTTTTGAATACCATAGGTTTTAAGTTAATTCTTTACCACTTAGGCTCGGCCTTTCGACCCTAATCTGGTTGATTTTAGCTCGGCTACCTCTTTTTAGTTCGTGTTTACCTTTTTAGGCTTTTATTTACCTTTCTAGGTTTTTGTTTACCTTTTTAGGTTCAGATTTTAGCTCTTTCAGCCACTGGGGCTCAGCATTTTGACTTTAGCTCGGCCCACCTTTTTAGGTTTTTAGTTTTTGCCTTTTTAGGTTCGGCATTTCGACTTCAACTCGGTCGATTTCAGCTTAGTCAACCTTTTTAGGCTTGGCATTTTTAGCATCACCAGCATAGTTCGCTCTAACAAATAAATTCTTAGCCATATAACAGTATTTTTTTGCCCAATAATGCAATTGAAATAGACTTTATTTATTTATTTCCTTAGGTGTGCCTCATTAGAACCTTCCTGGCCAAAACCTCGCGGGGAAAAGACCAGGGTAGGAAAAGAGTACATCACCTGCTTTCATAACTTTAACTAAAATAAAACTTAAGGTGGGAAGTGTTCCATGTTCTTGGAACAGCCTTTCCTGACAATTCTTCTAGCCTATAAGCACCATTTCCTAAACTTTCAACTACTCGGAATGGGCCAGACCAGTTTGCTGCGAGCTTACCCTCGTTGGAGTCTTTTCTTGCATCGTTTTGCAATCTCAGCACTAAGTCACCTTGCACAAACTCCCTTGGCCGCAATCTTGAGTTGTGCTTCCGAGTTGCTTTCTGCTTGCATAGTTCTTCCCTGATTTTTGCTTCATTTCAGAGTTCTTCTACCATGTCAAGCTCGACTCGGATTTCTTCTTCATTGTTGCTTTGGTCATGATGTTGCCTTCTAAAAGAGAGTTCACTGAGCTCAACCGGAATCATTGCATCAGTTCCATAGGTTAGCTTGAATGGTGTTTCCCTAGTCGATGACTGTGATGAGCAATGGTAAGCCCTGAGGATACTTGGTAATTCTTCAACCCATGCTCATTTTGATCTGCCTAACATTTTCTTGAGCTCGTTCAAAATGACTTTGTTAGCTGCCTCTGCTTGGCCGTTTGTTTGTGGATGCTCAACCGAGGTCACCTTATGTTTGATTCCGAGGTTGGAGTAGAACTCTTTAAGCCCTTTATCAGTGAACTGCTTTCCATTATCTGTGACAATCGCATAAGGTAGGCCATGTCTGTTGAGACCTTATAAGTCTAAAACACATTCAAAGTGTAAATCCTCTATGTTTTGATGATTCCAAATAGTTCAAGTATGGTAATATTGAACCAAATGAAATTACTGATATATTTGATAAGTGTGCAGGAAAATAGACTTGACGTCACTCGTCTAAATTTCACCCGTCTACTTTTTAGTAGAAGCTCAGCAGTGACTCGTCTAAGTTTCACTCGTCTAAAAAAATGAGTCAAAGAAAGTCAACGCTCAAGAAAGACTAAGCTCAGTTGATGACGTGGCAAGAAGCATGCGTCTAAGTTTGGCTCAGCTGACCACCCGTCTAACTTTTGGATCAAGCTTTCACCCGTCTAAGTTTCTGAACAAGCTTTCACCCGTCTAAGTTTTTGGATGACTTTCACCCGTCTAAGTTTCTGAACAAGCTTTCACCCGTCTAAGTTTTTGGATGACTTTCACCTGTCTAAAAATTCTCATTACTGACACCAAGACAGTTTGTCAGAAATCAAGTCCAAGTCACCATATTCAAAATTATAGGCCATCCTTATGGACCTCGAAGACCTCTGGATAATAGCTCGAAGGACAAAGAATAAAAGAACGTTGTTTCAAGGTTTTAAGGAATAAACACGCTATCTCTGCACCACTGCAGTAACCTTTTGCCTATTCCAGTACAAAGTAAAAGTACTTTATGGAAAAGTAAACTGATGTTGCACTGAAAGAGGAAAGCTCTCTGCAACAAGTACAAGAAGCCTGCTGCCATATACTCTGAAAAGAACAGCTGCTCAGTTTAAAGTGTACTCTTGGACACTCTTGACAATGCCCAATATTTTCAAGCATTTAATGAATACTCAGAACGACTCTTTGGCATTAAATGGTGTCTCAGAAAGCTCAAGTCAGATGAACACACTTTCTGAAGCTGTGTCAAACGGATCTCTTGATTGAAGCCTTTAAATAGATCAAACAATGAAGATGAAGATAAGAAGTTGAATATCAAAAGAACTCTGCACAGAAGCATTTACTCTCTTCATTAACTTCTTCATTCCTTCATTGAATACATACTCAATCATTAGATATAAATTCGCAGTCTTTCATACTTCATATTTATTCCACTCTCTGAGTGTGATCTGAAAGACTTGCAAGTTGTATTAACTATACAAACCTTCTATCTCTTACTGTTTTTGAGCCTGAAGAGGCTAGGTGAGAAAAGAATACTTGTTTGAGTGTTGAGCCTGAAGAGGCTAGGTGTGCAAAGAATACTTGTACTATAATTTACTCAGTTATAGTGGAAACTTGGTGCTGCCAAGAAACTGGACGTAGCCCTGTGGATTTTGGGGTGAACCAGTATAAATCTCTTGAGTGATATTTCTTCTCCCTTATCTTTTGATTTGTTTGAGTATTGTTTCAGTCTTAGCTTTTTAACTTGGGGAGTTAATACTGTGGTTATCAAACTCTTTTTAACCTTCTTGATTTGTGTGTGCTATTCTGTTTTAATATTAGACGTTTCACTCGTCTAATCCTCTCTTAATCAAACCTTCTTGCTGTGCCTGCGAAAATCTTTTTTAAGTAACCGAAAAAGTTGGTAAACACAATTCAACCCCCCTTCTTGTGTTCACTTTGGTTATTTCAATGTCTGCATATGATGCTAATTCTGAACCTTTTTAGCTGTTATGGTGGCTAATGGTTTAGCTTCAATCCACTTAGTGAAGTAATATACTCCCACTAGCAACAACTTGACTTGGCTTTTAGTAATCGGGAAAGGACCGACAATATCCATCCCCCACATAGTAAAAGGCCACGGCGAGAACATAGAATGGAGCTCTTCACCTAGTACTCGCGCAACATTGGCGAATTTCGGACAAGAATCAGACTTGTTAGTCCAGGCAGCACAGTCTGATCTCATGGTCGGCCAATAAAAACCTGCTCGCAGGACCCGAGCTGCTAGAGATCGGCCACCTGAATGCATTCCACATATTCCTCTATGCATCTCGTCCATTACATACTTGGATTGCTCCTTTTTTTATGCACTTTAATAAAGGCATGGAGAATCCTCTTCTGTATAACTCGCCATCTCGGATGGTGTAATGACAAGATTTCAGACGAATTTTCCTTTGACTCTTTGGGATCATTAGGCAATTTATCCGAGGCTAGGAATTCCCAAAACGGTGTCATCCAACCCCGATCATAGTGCTCGGTCATCATTACCTTGGCACTCTTTATGCTCGGCTCAGGGAGATTTTCCTGAATGAAGGTTCTTAGCTGGCCAATTTTTTTGGTGCTGGATAACAGATCTGCCCTGGAATTTTCCTCACGAGGTATACGTTCAATAGTAAAATTATCAAATTCTGAAATTAAACTATTAACTTTACAAAGATGCCTGGTCAATTTGGGATCCTTTGGTTGATAATCACCCGAGACCTGTCCTGTTACAAGTTGTGAGTCACTTCGGCACTTTAACTATTTGACTCAAACTTCTTTAGCTAGCATCAGTCCTGCGATAAGGGCTTCATACTCTGCTTGATTATTTGAAGCGTCGTTGAATCCAAATTTCAGAGATTGATCCAAGACCAAATCGTCTAGGCCCTCAAGGACTACTCCAGCTCTACTTCCTTTCAAGTTAGATAAGCCATCAACATACAAAAGCCAAATAAAAGATTCTGAACTCGGCTTTGAAGAGAGCTCGGCAATGAAGTCAGAGATGCATTGTGCTTTCATCGGTCCCCTTATTTCATATTGTAAACCGAACTCTGATAACTCTACTTACCAAGCTATCATTCGTCCTGCCAGATCTGGTTTTTGAGTACCTGCTTTATTGGATGATCTGTTTTGACTATAACTTGGTGTGACTGGAAGTAAGGTCGTAACCTCCGAGCTGCCATGACCAAAGCGAGGGAGAGCTTTTCAATTACTTGATACCGTGTTTCTGCATCTTTCAGGATTCTACTAACATAATACACTGGCATCTGTTGCTTTTCTTCCTGTTGGATGATTACTGCACTGATTGCATAATCATTGACAGATAAATACAAGTACAGATCTTTGCCGAGTTATGGCCGAGTTAGGATCGGAGGAGAGGCTAGAAAAATTTTCAGCTCTTCAAAGGCCCTTTCACACTCCTCAGTCCAAGTGAACTCTTTTGGTCTTTTCAGAAGCTGAAAGAAGGGTCTAGCTTTTTCTGCAGATTTTGGGAGAAAACGAGACAGAGAAGCTAAACGGCCAGCTAGCCTCTGTATCTCTTTCACACTCTGGGGGCTCCACATTTCAATGACAGCTTTGCATTTATCAGGATTGGCTTCAATTCCTCTATGTGTTAGCATATATCCCAGGAACTTACCTCCTAGTACACCAAAAGAGCATTTTTTAGGATTCAATCTCATATTGTACTTCATCAGTTGGCTAAAAATTTCCTCTAGGTCGGCAGGATGTTGCTTTGGGTCATCGGACTTTACCACCATATCATCCATATAGACTTCCAGGTTCTTTCCGATCTGATTGACGAACACTTTGTCCACAAGCCTTTGATATGTTGCACCGGCATTTTTTAAACCGAAAGGCATTACTTGGTAGCAGTAGTTTGCCCCATCGGTCATAAGCACCATTTTTTCTTCATCAGGTAGATACATCCTTATCTGATTGTAACCTGAATATGCATTCAACAAAGTAAAGATTTTGTAACCTGAAGCTCCATCCACCAATCTATCAAAGTTGGGAAGAGGATAAGAATCCTTCGGGTATGCCTTGTTGAGATTGGTGTAGTCGGTGCACATTCTCCACTTGCCATTGGCCTTTTTTACCAACACAACATTGGCTAGCCAAGTGGTGTACTTCACCTCTCTGATGAAATTTGCTTTAATCAGCTTTGCAGTCTCCTCGGCTACAGCCTTTCGTCCTTCCTCACCGAGCTTTCTTTTCCTCTGAGCTATAGGCTTAGCCTCGGGACAGATAGATACCCTATAGCACAGAAAATTGGGGTCTATGCCAGGCATATCTGATGTCCTCCAAGCAAACAAGTCGGCATTCTTCTTTAGACAGCTTGAATCGGTTGTTTGAGCAATGGGTCGAGCTGACTGCCAACCTTTGTGCACTGCTCGGCTTGGGTACCTAGTTGGAACTTCTCCAAAGAATCTGTCGGGTCAGCTCTGGACTCATACATCTCCATCCTTGGATCCAATTCAAACGTACTAACCGAGCTTGCCGAGCTAACTGAACTGACCGAGCTTACCCCTTCTGCTTTATCATCTTTGGCATTTTGTGATGTACTGTTCTCGGGCCACCTTCAAACTATCCGCATAGCATTATCTGGCTATCTTCTGGTCAGCTCGGACTGCAACTATCTCCTCTGATTCAGCTGGGAACTTCATGGTGAGATGTGGGGTTGAGACAATTGCTCCGAGTTCATTCAACGTCGGTCTCCCGATGAGGATGTTGTACGATGTGTTGGCCTCCACAATGACATACCTGACTGATAAAGTTCGATGAGTTTACCCTCCCCGAAAGTTGTTAAGTGGTCAATGTAACCTCGGGTCTTCACCTGCTCACCGGCGAACCCTACTAGCTTGTCCTCCTGTTCTTTTCTTAACTTTTCTAGGATTCCAAGCTTTTTGAAGGTTGCTAAGTATAAAATGTCAGTCGAGCTACCTTGATCAACAAGTGTTCGCTTGACCGAGTAGTTGGCTAACTCTACCGTTATCACCATCGGGTCATCTTGATTAGGATCCATCCCTTTGAAGTCATCATCTGAGAAGGTGATGGGAGGCCTCGGCTTTGTAGGTTTTCCTAATACCGAGTTGACAGATCGGATGGCTTTTACGTAACGCCTCCGAGCTGAACTCATTGTACCTCCTCTAACGAAACCTCCTGAAATAGTATTTATGACTCCTCTGACTCCACCTTTTGCATCATCATTGGGAACTCTCTGGTTATGCACCCGATCCCCATTCTGATTGTTGCCACGCTGTTTATCATCTCGGTTACGATTATCATAACCTTGCCTTCCACATTGTCGGCCAGCTCGTCCGCCCCCGGCATCTTCTCGACGAATGAACCGGTCAATACGTCCTGCCTGTTAGACTCAATAATTTAGAGATTTTGATGTATGACAAATATACAATTTAATATGTGTGCAAGTGTTTTTAGTGTCAAATTGCAAAGACAGGTATCAAGTTGAAAATATCAATTTCAGTAAGCAATCCAAATGGAATATCCAAAGAAGAACTTGAAGATTTCAAAAGAGCAACTTGGAGAACTCAAGAAGCAACAAGCAAAGACAAAGATCAAGGAGTCATCAAGATAAGAGCTTAAACAAGAATTAGATTTAAGTCTTAGATGTTTTTGTAAGAGAAGAAATCTCTTAATCACAAATAGCTTATTTAAAAAGATGCATGAAGAAAATCATTTTTTTCATAATCTACATTAAAAAGAAATAAGTTTTAATGAAAATGACTTTTTAGAAATCAATAAAATTCTTTGTCAGTACAACCATGTATTCAATGGTTGTATATCCTTTTCTGTAACTGACAAATGAATATAAGGTTCTTGATATTCAGTACATAGATATACTACACCTATGCACAACATGAAATCAGATAAGTTATAAATGTTTAACTGAATATAGCCCTATACATATGCTATGTACGCGTGTATTCAAGTTTCTGGAAAATCTGATGTTCATTAATACATAGATGTACTGAATGGGTGTACTTGTGGATTAACCAAGATCAAGTTTTTAAAGAACTCGTATTGCCATGTACTACACAGGTGTACAGAAACTATCAGTATGAAAAATGGTTAATACATCCCTGTACTCAACCCCTGTCCAAGAACTTGAGTCGGTTCAACAGATTCTACTATCAAACCCAAATCTGTTTTGATTGATCCCAAACGGCTATAACTTGTTTTCTATATAAAGTGGGATCAAAGGAACACTCAAAACATATCAGAATTACATGAAATCAATTTTGTGAGATCAATTGTGAAATTCATTCATCATCTTTCTTGAGCCTTATTGTGAAAAAAGTGTTTCAATTCTCATAAGAACTTCAATTTGTATATTTGACTTTTGAGAGTTTAGGAATCAATCTTTTTGTTCTATTTGATTGTAAAGAGAGAGGGAGTCTCTCTGTGTGATTAGGGTGAGCAATCCTAAGGAAGAACATTGATTGAGGCTCTTCACAAGAGTGTGGTATCTCAAGGTGAAGGAGTGCTCTGTGGTGTGAAGGTTTTTCAAGCTACCTGGTTAAAGCTTGGTGTGTTAGTGTGTGAATACCCACAGGTGGAGTGGGGACTGAATGTAAGTCACAGTGGTGGTGACTGAACCAGTATAAAACTGATCGTGTGGTATCTCTAAACTCAAAACTCTTTAATTTCTGTCTTGCACATATAAACTGTGATATTTGATATTCATAGTTCTTTAAAGTTTCTGTTCTTGATCTCTGAAATCTGAAATGAACATTGTGCAAACTGTTCTTGCATCTTAAACAACTGAACTGAACAAATATCACTTGTTCTTGATTGTTGATGTTAAGACTGAATCGTGCATAACCTGTACTTGAACTTAGACTGCTGAACCGAAATCTGCATAATTGATTTTACTTAGTTTGGAACTTGATTTGTAGAGTATCAATTCTGATCTTGATTTATCTTATCCTCATCACTTTCTATTCAAGACTTTGTGAAAAGCCCCTCACTGTTTTTGTTTAAAGATCCTGAGACAACACTTTTCTGAAAACTAAAGTATTGTGAAACAAAAGTTTTGGAAAGATTTTTTAAAAGAAGGAAAGTTTTTGAAAACTCAATTCACCCCCCCCCCCCCCTCTTGAGTCTTTGAAGCCAAAACAACAATTGGCATCAGAGCTAAACTCTTAAGTTTGGCTTAACAACTATAAGAGTATGGCTTCCAATGACTGTTTAAATGAAGGGGCTTCCCTTGCTCGCCCTCCTGCTTTCAATGGAACTGAGTATATCTATTGGAAGGAAAGAATGATATTCTTTCTTGAGGCAGCAGGTGTTGACATATGGGATGCAGTAGAAAATGAACCATTTGTCCCCTCTACTGTAAATGCTAATGGTGCTCCAAGAAATAAGCCTAAAACTGAATGGAATGAGGATGATAAGAAGAGAGTTCAATATAATGCACGTGCTAAGAATATTATAACATCTGTTTTGAGCCGTGATGAGTTTTTTAGGGTTTCAAATTGCAAGACAGCAAAGGAGATGTGGGATACATTGCAAGTAATACATGAAGGAACCACAGATGTGAAAAGGGCAAGAATGAACACCCTCACTCATGAGTATGAACTGTTCAGAATGAAACAAGGAGAGTCAATGACTGAAATGCAAAAGAGATTCACTCACATTGTTAACCAACTGGCTGGACTTGGAAAAGCTATGTCAAATGAAGATCAAATCAACAAAGTGATGAGATGCCTAAGTAGAGAGTGACAGCCTAAAGTCACTGCAATTTCAGAATCTAGAGATCTTTCTTCCATGACCATTGCTACACTGTTTGGAAAATTGCAAGAACATGAATTGGAGTTGAACAGATTGAATGAGAGTGAAGAAACTGATAAAAGGAAGAAGGGATTGACTTTGAAATCACGAATAGAGGTGAGAGAATAACACATGACATCACGAATGCCTTTTTAGCTCGAGAAGTGGATTCTTTGGTATAGATAAGTGTCAAATATTCTGGATCCGAATATGCACCACCGTTTGAAAGATTAGACAAGAGAGTGTTTGGGTAAGATTAAATCTTACCAAAAGATTCGTTTTTAGAGAAGTTTCATGGCAAAAGCTTTTTTCCCAATAGAAACTGGTATGTTTGGGGTTAAATGATTAAATTGCAAAAGTGATATTTTTATGAGAAAAATGTTGTTTTTAGAGAAGCTAGAAGTTTGAAACTTATTTAAAAAGTTAGATTATTTCGAAACTAATAACATTTTTCTCCTTTTACACCCGCAAAAGTAAAATGTTTAGTCTTAAAGTTTCTGAAACTAAAAATCTTAAAAGAAAAAAGCCTAACAAATTTATGTTTCGTGTTTATGTATGTAGGAATGATGAATAAATTTCAAAGATTGAATAAATATGAAGGTTGGTATGAGTGCATAATAAATCCTCTTATTTAATACAAACGAGTGAGAGGAGAATTAAAGAATGAAAGAATTTGAAGAATTGAATGAACAGAATAATTGCTCAAGCTTTGAATATGTTTTCTATCTTACAGTAGTTCTTCTATGTCTTCTGTTTCGAGACATTCCCTTGGCCTTGCCTTTTTTTTCCCTTCAAAATTTTGATCGCCATCAAATGCAATAGAGGTGATTTGGGAACCCATTTAATGTTTGGGGACATTGGTTGTCCTCTAAAAGAGAAGTCTTTTACTTTATCTAGCAGTAGTAGGTTCAGACTTGTAGCAAACTTGCTTTTGTACTTATATATAGCGCATTTTTCTCTTTTTGTGCAACTTACATATTTGACATGTATAAATTGCTTTTGCAGATAAAGAGGTGATGCATGGTTACTTTTGCCCACGTTACGTGTTTTGACTATAAGTTTATAATAGAAACAACAATTTCTCATTTAGGTGCTTTAAAGGAATATAGCTTTAGAATCTTTAACATCTTAACTTTATACAGACGCTTCGAATATGCTCGTTAGAAGCTTTGTGTGAGCAGATGCTTAGAGTATTCTAGTAGCAGTCTTCACCAGACATTTGATATATTTTAAGATTTTCCTTTCAAAACAAAACTTCTGTTCAAATAACTTTAAGAGTCTACACAGTAAATAGATGCATTATTACATTTCAAAAGGCTCATTTAAAGCATTTTATGTTGAGACCTCATAAGTCTGGAACACATTCAATGTGTGAATTCTCTAAGTTTTGATGATTCCAAATATATCAAGTATGGAAATATTGAACCATGTGAAATTATTGACAAGATTGTTTGAGTGTGTAGAAATATTGGTCTTAAAGATCACTCATCTAAAACTGACTCGTCTAATTTTTAGAAAGATGCACTTTTTCAGACTTGTCTGAAAAACCACCCGTCTGAAAAAGGCAGCTCGGTCAAAAGACCAAGTCAACTCTCAGTCAGAGATCTGATCTAGTTGATGACATGGCAAAGATCAAAAGTTTAAAGAAGCTTCAGTGGATGACTAATATGAAAATAACTTGCTCACCCGTCTAGTTCTGGATCAATGCACCCATCTAATTTTGGACTCCACTGCACCCATCTAAGTGTCAGACTGTCAGAAGAAAGTCCAAGTCATCCTTATTTGAAAAAGATGCCTTCCTTAAGGATCTCGAAGACCTCTGGACAAAAGCACCAAGCACAAAGAATAAATAATTCATTCGTTCAAGTTTATAAGGAATAAACACGCTACCTCTATACCACGCCAGTGACTTTTAGCTATTTCAAGTATAAAGTAAACGTACTTTCCAAAAGGTGAACTGAGTGTTGCACTGAAATAGGAAGTTCTCTGCTACAAGTACAAAAGCACTGCTGCAACTCTGAAACAATAATTACTTAGAACAAAGTGTACTCTTGGTCGCATATGTCAAAGCTCAACGTCCCTAAGCATTTAATGCTTACACAGAACGACTTTTTGGCATTAAAGGAGCACACTTTTTGAAGCTTTGTCTAACAGATCAAATTGATTGAAGCCTTTAAATAGTGCAAACCATGAAGAATAAAAAGAGAGAGGCATCGCACATATTCAAAGAAGCGTTTACTCTGCTAATTTATTTCTTCATTTCTTCATTGATTATCTCTTCAATCAGTTGATATAAATTCACAGTCTTTCATTGTTACATTTACTCCACTCTCTGAGTGTTACCAGAAAGACTTGCAAAGCTGTATTAAATACTCAAAACCTTTTACCCTTTACTGTTCAGCCTAGAGAGGCTAGGTGTGAAAAGAATACTTTTACTGTAATCTGATCAGTTATAGTGATAACCTTGGTGCTGCCAAGAACTGGACGTAGCCCTGTTCCTTTTGGGGTGAACCAGTATAAATCTCTTGAGTGATATTCCCCTTCCCTAATCTCTTTAATTTATTTAAGAGTTTTTTTGTTTAAGCTTTTAACTTGGGGAGTTATTATTGAGAATATCAAATATCTTTTAATCCTTTTATGTGTGCGCATGTGTGTTGTGTATTAAGTTTGAGGTCAATCGGACTTAAGACCGACTCAGAGTGCATCGCAACACACGAAATCGGGCAACCGACATCAGTGAGACACTCAAACACTGCATGATCAGTGCTCAAGCATTTTGGGTGGAGTGACACGTGGCAACACATGTTAAAATTGATGACACGTGGCTGAGCAGCATGTAGCTCTCAAGCGTGGCAGAGCTAGCGCTCAAGCGCTGCAGTGCTCAAGCACTGGGGTAGGGGCGCTCGAGCGCCCAGCGCTTCCACCTACCCCCACTATCTTCTTCTTCTCACTTGCATGGCATCATTATCTCATTTTAAACTACGACCAGAAACATTTCTAGAGAGAGGGGAGAGCTTTTTAGAGTGAGAAAGTTGTGATTCGAGGAGATTCGCTTGTCCGTTTTCGATTCTGTTTTTGGATACGCGTTCAGGGCAACAAGCACGTCACATACATACCTTCGATTTGTCAAACAGTGGTGGTAATGCTCGAATCCCTAACTCGTCGACACATTGACATTGTCATTTACCTTGTTTGATGAATCTTGCATCGATTCTGGCTGTGTCTGTGAAACTGTTGCAGGATTAGGGTTTATGACATTGTCGGGACTCTGTCCGTGTGTTCAGGGCAAATTTCGGAGCACCGAGGAGCTCCGTGACAATCGAGGCAGTAGCTGTTCTAAGGAAAGGGGCACAGAGTCCGAGGCGTTGACGTTACGTTAAGGCTGCCTAAGGTGGGGAGAAAATATCTGAGACATCGGGGAGGCAAGCATAGTATAGTGTATTATGATGTATGCGTAGGGTGCCCCAGACCCTACTAATCTCTGAGCATATTATTTTATTTTAATTTTTGGATGTATTTATGAGAGAGGCAGGCAGGTAGATACTGTCTGTATTATGTTTTTGTTATCTTTCTATGATCAGTTTATCTGTTTCTTCTTTCTCATTCTGTATAGATGCTAGGCTTGCAATCCCTCTGTTGGGATCGATGGTACTTGACAGTTAGCGTGTATGTAGTGCGTGTGTATATATATATATATATATATATATATCTGTGTTTTAGCTTTTCTTCCGTTGAGTATGCTTTAAATGTTTTAAGTTTTATTGTTCACGTTTCCGCAAATTATAATATTTTCGCATGTAATAACCACGCTAACACTTAATAAACAAATTAAGGAATAGTTAATTAGGATTGTTCTTTAATGGGACATCGGGGTGTCTCATGGTGGTGCCAATTATGAAATCTTTTGCCACCAAAAAAAAAAGCGCATGGTTCTTCACTTGCAAAAGTGTTGGTAAAATCCCATGTTGATGATGAAGATGGGGAGTTTTTGGAGGATGCGGAATTTATTGAATGCCTTAAGCAAATGGAGGCATTGCCAATTCTCCCCAAGGAAGAATGCAAAAAGGAAGAGCTTAACAAGGAAAGCAAGAGGACAACAAGAAACCGGAGTTGAAGTACTCCCATCTCACTGGAGGTATGCATTTTGAGCGAGGAGGGACAACATCCAGTCATCATTAGCAACACGTTGAAAAAGGATGAGGAAGAAAAGCTCTTGAGAGTTCTTAGAGAACACAAGTCCGCCATTGGGTGGAAGATTTCGGATTTGAAAGGTATAAGTCCCTTATTGTGCATCTGCTAAATTTTGATGGAGGATGATTATAAACCGTTGGTGCAACCACAAAGACGGTTAAATCCCATCATGAAAGAATCGGTGCGCAAAGAGGTGATTAAACTTTTAGATGCCATAATTATCTATCCAATCTCGGATAGTAGTTGGGTTTGCCCAATTTATGTGGTCCCAAGGAAGGGAGGTACAACCGTAGTGGTCAATGAAAAGAATGAGGTGATTCCAACAAGGACCGTTATGGGGTGGAGAGTGTGTGTGGACTACCGGAAGCTCAATGATGCAACAAGGAAGGACCACTTCCCCCTCCCATTTATAGATCAAATGGTAGAAAGGTTAGCCAGGTATGAATATTATTGTTTCTTGGATGAATATTCCGGCTATAAACAAATTGTGGTGGATCCAGAGGACCAAGAAAAGACGGCTTTCACTTGTCCATATGGTGTATTTGCATATAGGAGGATGCCCTTTGGTTTGTGCAGCACTCCGGCGACTTTCCAAAGGTGCATGCTTTCTATCTTCTCGGATATGGTGGAGAAATTCATTGAGGCCTTTATGGATGACTTCTCGGTCTTCGGAGTGTCTTTTGATGATTGCTTGAAGAACTTGGCATGTGTGCTACAAAGGTACCAAGAGACCAGCCTCGTGCTTAATTGGGAAAAATGCCATTTCATAGTTTGGGAATGTGTGGTCTTGGGGCACAAAATCTCCCAAAAAGGGATTGAAGTTGACAAAGCCAAGATTGAAGTGACTTAGAAGTTGTCCCCACCAACAAATGTGAAAGATGTGAAAGGGGTGCGGAGTTTTCTCGGGCATGCCGGCTTCTACCAGTGCTTCATCCGAGATTTCTCCAAAATAGCGAAGTCGCTATGTGACCTTCTTATGAAGGATGTATCCTTTGAGTTTAATGTTTCGTGTTTAAATGCTTTAAATACTTTGAAACATAGACTTGTGACCGCACCCATAATCATTGCACCTTATTGGGAATTACCTTTTGAAATCATATGTGATGCAAGTGATTATGCGGTGGGGGCAGTGTTAGGACAAAGGGTGGATTGAGCACAAGATAGAAGAGAGGCAACGGAGGGAGATTGAGCGCGAGATAGAAGAGAGGCAGCGGAACTTCTTGGTGTGTATAGACACTGAGCATGAGCTCTATGCGAAAGTCAAGAAAGCGATGGAAGACAAGTGAATCTCATTCCCGGAAGTGGAAAATTTTACTAAAGAAGAAGATGATGAGTGGGATCCGACTTGGTTGCTAACTCTCAAGGGTGCCAATGTTTGTGTATGTCTAGAAATGGAAATGATTCGGCTTGCCAAGGAAGGAATTCTGGAGGGAAAGTCTCTGAGAGAGGAGGCTACGGTTGTTAGCCCTCAACTTGTTAGGGCAACGCAATTCAATGAGGCCGAATCTAGTCGGCCAAGGAAGAGAGCAAAGAGAGATGAGGAAGAGATGAGGAATACTAATGAGAGCGTGGGTCTGCCTGGACTCCTTGAGATAACAATTTCTAAACACTTTTCTTTTCTTTTCTTTTTCAAATTTTTGCAAGTAAATATTGGTCATGAAAATACATAGTGTCTATAGTGTCATGTGGTGAGTCTTGATGGATTTGATTAGATTGAGCATGGATTGAATGCATGTGCTAATATTGAAGAAAAAAATTATGAACTTCCCCCCAACTTTTGAAAAGTTGAAAATTTTTTATTCCCATGAAAAATTGAAAAAATGAACTTAGAGAAATTTTATTGTGATTACATGATTTTGGACAAGTTTGGGGGTGAAGGAGTGATACATTAAGGATTGTATCTCGGTCAAACAATTTGTAAAAAAATGTCCAGGTGAGGAATTTGAGCCTCCAACATTGTTTTGAACTGAGTGAATCACTTTTGAGTTGCACTTTCCCGGATTTGCTTGAAGCTCTATATGGTTTGCATGTTTATATGTTTGCATCAAATGATTTAGGCAATTTTTCTTTGAAATAGCTACTTGGCCTAAAAAGACCCAACCTTAATGCATGATCCCTATTTAGTCACATTGAGCTTAATAAGCCTATTGTTTCTTGATGACCTTATGTTATAAGCCAAAAAATGGGGAAAAAACCATGTTAACCCAATCCTAGGATTTAGGAGAGCATGGATGCTTAGCAAGACAAGGGTTGTAGGAAACTAAGTTTGGGGTGGCTACAAGGGTTTGTTATGTTGTTTTAGGTTGAGAAAAATAAAAATAAAAAAGGTTGAAGCCATAGGCAAAAAGAGAAAAAGGAAAAGAAGAAAAATACCAAAATGTCAAAGGATAAAAAGGGAAAAAGGGAAAAGGTTGTAGCCACCCAAAGTATGAAAAAGGAAAAAATGTAAAAAGGAATGTGAGTGGAAATTCAAAGTGTAAATAAATATGTTTCACACTCTCTCAAATCCTAGGGTCTTAGCCGTGTACCTTTGAATATCCTACCTTAAGCCAGGCCGCATTACAACCTTTAAAAGACCTTTTGATGATGCATGCATGTTTTCGTGGGAACTATGTTTGAGATGAAAATCAAATTCGTGGAAAGTGCGCTTGAATTGTGAAATTGAGCAAAAGTTGATAAGTTAGACACTTGAGTGAATGAGTGAAACACTAAATGCCCTTGTAAGGAAGGCAATTGTTTGAAATTGGTGATCTCCCTTTTGTGTGTATGTTGTATCTTTAGCTTAGATTGAGGATTGCATAAATGATGAGATCCTCTTTGTTTGAAGTAAATGAATTTGTGGATTGTTTTATTGAAATGAAAGGGGGGAGCATTGAATGAAAATTGAATTATAAAATTGCATGAAGAAGTTTGATTGAGTCCATTGAGCTTACCTAGTTTTGAGTCTTTTTGAATTTTAGTTTGCTTGGGGACAAGCAAAGTTTAAGTTTGGGGTATTTTGATAAACCTTTGGCTTATCTAGTTTTATATCTATAAAGACCATAATTTTGATACTAATTGAGTGAGTTTAATATCGTTTTCGCCCAAATTTGGCTTTATTTGTCCTGAGCAACAATTTGAGTCTTTAGTTAATGTTTAGGATTTTTTTGTTATTTTTGAGTCAAATAAAGCACTGGGTACTATTTTTAGTTTCAAGTTAAAAGTGAAGCTTGAGAAATCATGGAAAAATTGAAGAAAATAAGCAAATAGAAAAAAAGGGTGTCTCGCCCCTCGAGACACTGCTCGCGTCGCGAGCCAGAGCTGAAAACTAAGGAATTTTGAAGAGGCTCTGGGGCACCCGTGAGCAAAGGCTCGCCCCGTGAGCTAGACACAGGGAATCTGAGCATTTTCTGGGGTGCCCCGCGAATCAATGCTGCGCCTTGCGAAGCAGAAGCAGGGAAGATGAAGTCCTTCTGTCTCGCCCCACGAGCGTTCAAAATTCAATGGAGCCAAAATTAAATGCTCACCCCGCGAGCATGCGCTGCCCAGACTTCCTATTTAAGCTTGTATTTGTGCGAATTTAGGGATCCAATCCTAGTTTTCTCAGAGCTGCGTCTCGCTTAGGTTTTTACTCAGTTTTTCTTAGTTTTGTTGATGTTTACTTTTGAATTGTTAATGATGATGCACGCTATGAGGAACTAATCCTCTTTTCTAAGGTGGCGTTTGTTTCAAGGTTTACAATTACATTCCCAGGAATAACATACCCAGGAATGCTGTTGGCAGGAATGACATTACTGGGTATTTTATAAAACATGTTTGGTTTGCAATTAAAATCCCTGGGACTCTTTCTTGATATTCCTGGGAATAATTTGGAATTTTGTTTGGTTCATAATGTATATTCTCGGGAATAAATACTGTAACTATCAAAATACCCTTACGATATAAAATGTAATCTAAATATTGTTTTTTTAAATACAATGAATTAAAAAAAAATATATAAATTAAGGTTATTATCATACTTATAATATAAAATAAATAATTTTATATTTGAAAAATGTTTGAAATTTTTCAGCTTATGCAAGATGCTAAATTTTAATATATTTGTATGGTATGCACGCAGTGATTTACATAATTGAATCAAATGACAAAACCATCATAATAAAAAATAACACCAAGAAACCACATTATAAAGGAATTGACACTTCTATTAATAGCAGTAAAAAAACACTTCTATTAATAGATCACACTATGCAAAATGACATGGGTTTGCATCAGCTTACACATATTTAAATTCAACGAAGGCTCCAACAACCAAATAAGTACATAATTAAGTTTCTATTTTTCTTATAAGCCAAGAGGAGAGATGGCAACAAAGCATACAAAATGCTGCCACCAAAATTGCAGCTAAAAAATAGCAAAACATAAATGATAAAAACCTGTTTGTACCAAGAACAATTAACAAGAGTCACAAATGAGTACAATAAAACCAAAAGACAATTCCTACATAGATAAAGTAAAATCAAAGTAGGTGGCTTTTTATACATTAGCATACCAATCCCCTAAAGTACAGCCACCACAAATAAGTACAATAAAACCAACAAAGGCAATTCCTACATAGATAAAGGAAAATAGCAATAACACAAATGAAGGCAATTCCTACATGAGTTTACCGTGGACATCAAACTATCAGACTTTTTGAATTCTAAGCACCACCAATGTTAGATAAAACCTTCTTAACAAATTCCTTCCTTAATTCTGGGGTATCCATGGCGAAAAAGCAGCCACAAAGATTGTTGTCTTTGGTGATCAACGTAGCAGCACTCACCATATCTGTTGGAGAGAGTCCTTTGATTTCTCTTAAAATGGGGGCAATTTGATTCCTCCTTCCAGCTGTGTCTTTCTCATGCAAATAACAAGACACGAGTTGATGGATTTCCTCAGAAGCACCAGCGAAAAACTCACCTAACTTGTTCACTGAAATTGTTAAGTTGTCAGAAGCATCATCGTTATACTTCACCCTTTTCCCCCCACGCTTCCCACTCCTGTGTGCGGGAGCATCACATTGTGGTTGATCCATTGACTTTGGTGCTTGAGTAGTATTATAGATGGGTGTTTCCAGCATTTGTGACTCAAAAGTTGTTTTCGTCTCCATCCAAATTGAGTCCTAAGTCACCTCCTAGTCTTGTTTCATAAAACTCTCGCATCATCGCGAAAGCAGCATCGACTGGACTTTCTGAATGAATACCAGTTGCCCTATCTTTTCCATATGCAATATACAAGCTATCAAAATGAGGAAATGGTTTCCCATACAAGTCAATTGCATCAAGGTGGGACTGCATCAAAGAATAAATGTGTACGAAGCTTAAATTTAATGTAACAAAAATAATCAAATATAAATATACAATGTGTTGTTAAAGTGTGAAATGGTATGTTACGTATTACCTTGCACCATTGTTTATAAATCTCCTTCTCCACTATAATCATCTTTCTAGTATCATCCCACCCAAAACCAATTGCACTTGGACCCAACATATCTTTGATGGCACCATATTGCTTCTTTAGATGTTTTACTCTTGATTCAATCTGAGGGTTAGCTTTCAGAGTGCAATTTGAAATTTTCTTATGCAAATACTTCTCTAGTTCTTTAGTGTACCCGGGTTTAAATGTGCCTGCATCAGCCTTCCAGCCATCCTCCACCAGTTGTAGTATACCTTCCACTAATAGTGCATCTTCTTCTGCGGTCCATTGCCGCTTTGTGCCTTTTACTTGTTGATTTTCAGGGATCCCTTCCATCTATCCAACAACTCAATAAGTATGCATATCAAAATTAATTACAACATATAAACAAGTCATTATATTACAAATGCATTATCAAATGGATAGATAACAAAATTATAAACAACAATAACATACATTGAATTAAACCTTCAAGTCAAAGTCAATAGTAGAGTGAAATAAAAATTACATAAAAAATAGAAATGACAAACAATAAACATGAAATCTATCAATGATTTCCACCTCTCCATCTATTAATCATTTCTAATGCTAAATTATTCTCCCTTGACTCCATGTATCACTTGGCTCCACCACAGTTATCATGTCACCATCCATGACTTCATTAGAGGACTCAACATCTCCTAAATTCCTTTCCAAAGGATCCACCGTCATTTCTTTACAAATATGATTGTGTAGAAGATAGCAAGCAGTTATTATTCTTCCTTGAGTTTTAACATGATAGAATGACCTCTCTCTCAATATAGCCTGATGCCCTTTTAAGTGTCCAAAGCATCTTTCTATTACATTCCTAGCGGAAGAATGTTTCATATTGAAAAATTCTTTAGGTGTAGCCGGTTGTAAGCCATTCCTCCACTCACTGAGGTGATATCTTTGACATCTATAAGGAGAAAGAAAGCCCTCTCCATTCATGTTGCCAGCATCATATAAATAATAATACCCTATCATCAATAAAATTAAAATTAATATCCTATAATACATGAATGACATGTATTGTTTTTACTTGAATGAATACTGTTATACCTTGAGGAACTTTTAATCCATTTGGTTGAGAAATAGCATCTTTGAGGACCCTAGAATCAGCAGCCGAACCTTCCCACCCAGGAAGAACATAAATGAATTGCAAATCTGGTGAACATACACCCAACACATTTGTAGCTATCTCACCCTTTCTTGTTCTGTATCTACTTTTTTCAGCTTCGGGCACATTGACCCTGACGTATGTGCCATCAAGAGCTCCTAAACAATTCTATTTTTTTTGCCATAACTTACAATGTTACTAAATTGAAAGTGAAGTTTAGGTGATATATTAATGAATAAATAGAGCTAAAGGGCTTTACTTTGATACCTTGAAGTATTTCCATCTTTCATCGGTGTTGCTCTCCAAAATGGGTTTGGGCTGTTTTAACAATTCTTTGTGACACCTCAAAACTGTCAACAACACATTTGTAAAATGCCTACTAATTGTTTCACCAGATCTAACAAATTGTATTCTAATCATTCTATTCTTAACATGATGTGCCAATATGTGTAAAAATATGGCCACTAACTCTTCAACACACATATGTCGAGTAGGAAGTAGTCTACCTACGACTTGCAACATTTCACATAACTTATGGAACGCAGCTCTATCCATCCTTGTATTTTCAATGCAAGCTACATCACTCATATAAATAATTCTACGAAAATTCATTTCTCTAACTAAACTTCTTTCATAACAATCCCATGACCTTTTTCGCTTTTTCATGTGCTTATTTAGAGCAAGGTAGCATAACATCATTGTCATCAAAGTAAAACAATTCAACATCTCCAAATATATGATCAATATTGTTATGATCCTTTTCTTCCTTTCACGTAGTTCCACCAAATGTGCCATCATAAAAAATAAATACTTTCTTTGCTGCACACATCAATAATACTATCTCAGATATAAAAAAAATAATATAAATAAATAATAAATAATTGTTCAACAATGAGGAACTTAGCATCAGATAACTGTAGATAGAATCTCTCTACCCTCAGCCACAATCTATTATGAGGTTCTTATTTATTTACCAGCCAATTTAGTATGTCATTTTCATGACATTGATTATATATTAATGTTATTTATTTAGGTAGATGGTCCAAACAAGTTGGCCGTGAAAAAATTCATGTGCATAACCAATTAATTTAAAAGTAAAAAATTCATAAGGGGAACATACTTTCTCTTTTCAAAGAAAAAAATGGAAACAAATATAGAAGTGGAAATGGGTACCTAATCTGTCCTCCACATCCTGGGTGTGCAAGATTGAAAATATATATTGAAGATTTTTTTTCAAGTGGGAGCGAAAAACATATAGGATCCAGAGAAACAAATAATAGATACAATGGGAGAGAACTAGCAAGGGAGAAGGAAAGAGTATCTTGGTTTGTAGTACAGCAATGGCTACAAAAAACTAACCTGAATTTTAGCAAATGCCACCAGAAGAGCTGCAACAGAGGAGATGCCAATGTCCCCAACGCAAAAGACAATAGAAGAGCTGCAAGTATATGTAACAGAGAACGTGGGGAATGGAGGGAAAAATAAGCGGGTAATGCCAGGGATATAAATGGGTTTTCATGTATTAAAATAGAATCCCACTACTTGGGAATGGAAGATACCCACCCTCTCGTGGGAATAGAAACTAAATGAAAGTGGGTAAAACCTATTCCCGGGTATCATTTGTTCCCGGGAATATAATTTTTTTTTCCTTCTACCAAACATAGGAATGTCTATTCCCACCTTTGTATTCCTGGGAATCTTTTTCCAATCCATGAAACAAACACACCCTAAGGAAACGATGAAGTCGTTCATGACGGCATAGTGAATTGTGATGTTTTCTACTCCCTTATCTTAATTCTTGCTTCTTAATTCTATTTTGTTTGTGTTAATCATATGAGCTCGTGGTTAACTAGTCAAACGTGATTAGTCCGATCGGAGATTCATGCTATAGGACTTAAATTAAGAATACAAATTGAATATTGATAGAGATATAATAGGAGATTTGTGCAATCGTTATAGGGAACCAATAACTTAATGAATCTAGCTTGTTAATCTTCAAATAAAGATATAGTTGATTGGCATGTTTAGGTGTTTTCTCTTGTACTCGAATGAGACATTAGAATAATTTAGGGTTCCTGGTTGGCATGAAATTTAACTTAGGGATAGAAAATAATCACATGGATCTATGCTTAATTGGGTTGGTGAATTCGTGACCTTGGATCCTTCCCAATCATAGTCACAATCTTGATAATTGCTTTTGATTTGTTTTTGCGCTAAATTGATAATTGATATAGATAATTAATTGATCTCCCAACAATCTCTCTCCTTTGACTTGGTCAAACTATAATTACCTTATTTGAATATTGATATAATTGGTCACCCAATCCCTGTGTTCAATCTTGGTAAATTGTTTGTCGTGTTTTATTACTTGCTTCGATCCGGTACACTTGTCGGAGCCTATCATAAAGCTCCAATTTGACATACTACAGGACATACCCGAACCACCTTATGACATGGCGCCCAAAACATTGACATGAGGGGTAACCATATGACAAATTGACTGGAAAAGCACAGAGGGTATCTGCCATTGTGGAGGGCTCGTAGAGATCACGTGGTAATAGGGCAACTTATTCAGGGTCGATTGTCTCAAACGACGGAGTATATGACGTGGTTTAGGCAAAATTCAAAGCCTTACCTGTCAACTCACCAACAAAAACGAGACCCATAGGGTGAATGGGGTGGACGTGACCCTAATGTTGGTGAAACATCATGTGCAGTCCACCAAGTGCCTACACAACAGTGTGCAAGGCATAACACACCACGACAACCAAGCCCCCAGATGCCAACACCTTGTAATTTGAAGCCCATCAACCTCCAAGTCAAACATTTGCTTACCCTACCACAAACCAAGAGCTTCCTCCCCAATCGACCGGCAATTGTCGACACTCCTACGCCTCCAGTGACGACGAATTTGTTAGCAAATTATTTGGTGCAGACCTAAGAACACCAGCGTTAGAAGCTATATACATAGACAACATGTACTCGTTTGGCGTTCCGGCATGCCCCCACATGAGGGAGTATGGTAGTTCTTCAATGCCATATACCGGCGAACAAATTTATGACTCGTCACTGCCAGCCTCAAATATGAATTTCAATGAGCCCATGCAGCAAGACGAGCCAACCGCCGGAGACGAGGATTAAGAAAGTGTCCCACAACGCAGATAACTTCCTCCACGTAACAGACGTCGAAGACGTTATGGAACTGGACACCACCTTAGGGATTAATTTTCTGTATTGATGGCGTTTAGGGTTTCTAATTTATGGTTTTAATTAATATATATTTTTAATATCAGTAATTAATGTATTTAATTTTTCGAATTACTTTTTTAATTATATATTTAATTTCTTAATCTCCTAATTAACATCTTAATTAACTAAATAAACCTAATTAATTTTAAAAAAATAAAAACTAATTAAAATTTAAATATTAAAAAATTATAAACAAAAAAAAAGTAATGAAGGGAAGTCGGCTAAAAAAATACACATAGGGAAGTCGGCAATGCTAAAGCCAACTTTCCAACTAATTTTAAAAACAGGTGCATTTGTGTACATAATTGGGAAATTGGGGTAAAGTAGTACATAATTATTTTTTTAGGGTTATTTAAAAAAAACTCTGTACAAAAAAAAAAAAAAACAACTCATAGTACATAGCACATTAATCCTTATAAGATGTCCAAAAATATTTTAATAAAAATGTCCAAAATATAACTTCATTCCAATTAATTTTATTTCTTCCTGCTCCATTTCCCTGTATGACTGAATCGTATTTCATTTATTTCACTTCTTAGTAAATATTTAATTAAATAATAAATATCAACGGTGTTCATAACCAAAGTGGTCCAAATAAAAACCGAAAACCGAACAAAATCAATATTTATTGGCTTTTTTTGTATCTTGTTTTGTGAAAACCGATCGGATCGGATCGGATTTTGGATATTTTTTAAAACTGAATCAATGCAAACCAAACTGCATATATAAAATTTAATATAATTTATTCTATTTTTTGCATTATTAATTATTAATTTTTTGATTTTTCCTAATAATATTTATTAGTTTAGGGTTTAGGGTGACGTATATTTTTTTTTAATTTCTAATGTTCCAAACATAAAAAAGATGTTTTGGAACTAGATGTTATACATATTTTATGAAATGATATTACATGAATGTATTAACAAGTTTATATAGGTTTAAGATATTGTTCAATTTAGCTTGTAATATTATTTCTTTGATGTAATATAAATATGTAGTGATGTATCGGTAAAAACTGAATCTGTCGATCCAATGCAAACCACATTTAATCGGATCAGTTCAGATCAGATTTTTTAAAGGAAGCAATCCAAACGAACCGAGTCGTATGTTGTTTTAAACTTTTAATCTTTGTATCAGTTGACTTTTTGCCTCCAAACCGAACCTCAAACAAATACACCCTAATAAATGCTATCTCGAGACTCAAGTATAAGTAAAATTAACTAACTTCACACTTATTAAGGAAGTTAGTTAATTTAGTTTAATTGTTTTGATTTATGTAGAAAAAATGAGTTACAATCATTAAATTACCTTATATCTAGGGAGTGTGTAATGCTCTTGGAAAAGTAAAAGAATAATTTGTTGGATTGATTAATTGTATTGATTTTTAGAATAATGATATTAAATAGAGTTGAATTGGTTGACTTTTGTTTATATTTGAGTCCATAAAATATAGATACTATTTTTATTATTTTTTATTTTCTTATAATTCAATATACAGAGGGAGTATAACGTAACATATGAGATATTGGCCAAACTTGTGGTCACATTTAGGTCCCACACTTTTGATTTTTAGAATAATGATATTAAATAGAGTTGAATTAATTGACTTTTGTTTATATTTGAGTCCATAAAATATAGATACTATTTTTATTATTTTTTATTTTCTTATAATTCAATATACAGAGGGAGTATAACGTAACATATGAGATATTGGCCAAACTTGTGGTCACATTTAGGTCCCACACTTTTGATTTTTAGAATAATGATATTAAATAGAGTTGAATTAGTTGACTTTTGTTTATATTTGAGTCCATAAAATATAAATACTATTTTTATTATTTTTTATTTTCTTATAATTCAATATACAGAGGGAGTATAACGTAACATATGAGATATTGGCCAAACTTGTGGTCACATTTAGGTCCCACACGCTACCCGGCGTGAATATAGGGAAAAAAGAAAGCTCCACTTTTGAAGCTTATGTGGTAACCAAAAAAATGGAGGTGCAGCAATGGTGTAAGCTAAGATTCTCCTTTAGGAACGCTACAATAATGGTGTGTTTTCTCAATATAGTCACTGCAATCTTCTTGCTTCAATGCTTTGTCTCTTCTGCCTACACCCGCACCAGGCTCTCCACTGCAAATTCAAACTCAGGCTAGTCCTCTTCTCTCTTTGTACCCTTTGAGATGAAATGGATCATGGGTATTGTGTATTTCGGCTGATCATCATGTCTTAAAAGTTGAGATTTTTGTAAGAAGTATAGCTTTTTGTGTGATTAGATTAAGGGGGAAAGAGTATGAATTTGTTTATCCTAATGATTTTCACTTTCGTTTTTGATAGATTGAGATATTCTTTCTTGTTTTAGAATATGAATATGAATTTAATATTTTCTAAAATTAGAATATGAATTTCTTGGCAAGTGGTTGTCATCTTTTGTTTGTTCACAGTCCACAAAAAGCTGTGTGGGTATTGCTCAGCTCAGTATTTTACTCCGATCAGCTTTGTGGTTCGTCCTTATGTGATTAAGTTTGAATTGGTGATGGCTGGCATCTGAATTTTTGTATGTGGGTTTAAATCATTATATGCTATAACAAAACCAACATTGCTGAATGATCATGAGGTTACTAAGAAAACAATGTCAATACATAAGGTACCACATATAAAATCTGCATTTAGGTTCTTTGTATGTGCTACTAATAAATACATTTGACCGCTGCATCCATGTCCAACCTTACTTTTCTTATATTCCCATTATCCTCAAATGAATCTTTGGAGGTCGTCTAATTATTATGGAAAATCCAACCCTCAACATAGATATCAAAGATTATTCCACATATTATTGGCCCGCTGCCTCACAATGGCAAGAAAAACGACTGATAGATTTTGAGCTCTTACATAAATCGGATACAAACACAAGGTGTGTAAAGTACATAAATTCATTATACTGATGTATTGAAAATGGAAAAAAATAATCAGTTGGTCAGCCTTTAAAGATTTGGTTTGTCTAATTCTGTTTCATTGAAATGCTACCAAAGCATTTGCCTGTATACTGTACTTTGCTGGATGGTTTTCCAGCTTTCTACTTGACTTGAGAGAACTGTCACAAGAAATTCTACCTGGATAGTGGTAGCCTGGTATTAAATACAGTTATTGTCAAGAACACATTCATCCAAAATGCTTAAACTATTAGGTGCAGGCTAAGGAAATGCTCACTTACCGAAAAGCCCTTGGGGCTTGAAATGTGTACAGTGCACCAGTCCACTGTCCACCGTACTTGTGGTGAATATTTATTTAATTATGAAGAATGGAGACAACAAGAATTTGACTCATTACATGCTTGCCTAAAGAGGCTTTGATACTGTGCCAAGGAACCAATTTATCTCAAAAGCTTTATCTGTTAGGTGGTTGACCAAGAATTGATTTCAAATCTAACAGTAATTATGGCAGAAAGCAGAATGAGAACTTTCTATTTTGAGTGTTGGACAATATAGGCATCTTATATATGTCACTGATTCTACTTGTGCCTATAATAGACTGATATATCGGGAAGTATTTGTTAAACTTGCTAATATATATGTTCTTGATTTTTAGTTGCAGCTCAACTCAGATACATTAAGGAATCTGAAGAGATTCGTCTTGCCATGCTACCATTGGATCTGATAAAGAGAGTGAGTCTGGAATTGGTTTTATTTTTCGTTATATTTATTATGGTTCTTGTAAACAGTGTTTGTTGAACAGGAATGATGCCCAGGATGCCAAATAGTATGACTACGGGAGGGGGAAACAATTTTTTGTTGAAAACAATTCTTGCATTTTTCTGACAAATGATGGATTGTTTCAGAAGTGTTGAAGGTAGATGGAGAAAAGAGAGATATATGATGAAACCTTGTGTTCAATCTGATAGAAACCGGTATGAGATTATAGAGAAAATGGGGAAAATCCCCTTGATTACACAGAATACTGCAGAACTTCGAGGGTCTGCACCTCCCAATGCCCAAAGACCTCAAACCTATCCAATTCACAAGATATCCCTCTCTCTCAATCTCCCTCTTATTTATAGGCAACATGCCTTATTTCTCCTCACTATCTCCCTAACTCACCCACTAACTACTTTCCTAACAATATCTAACACAATCACACAAGGGAGGCTGTATATATAGTATTTATGTAATAAATTACAATGATACAATTTTCTGATTACCATAATTACATGATTTAGTTAGACTTCATTCTTTACAATGTATCTATCTATTTACATAATACATTTTCTCAACAAGTAGTTCTGGAACATGCCTAAAACTTTGTTGTGGGTTTCAATCAATGCTCAAGTTGGAATATTAGGAAGTCTTTTTTGAAATTATTTACTCTTAGAATTTGGGCTCGGGCCTAACTCAACCCCACAAAACCAGCTTATAAGGTGAGGACTGCCCAAGCCTTATAAGCACAACTTAAGCCATATCTCTAGGCGATGTGGGACTAAACACGCTCCTCACATCCAATATAATGAAATTCTGGAAGCTGCAATGAAGGCAGCCCAAAGTTGCCGCAGTTAAGGCGGTTAGGAGGGACCGCAATTAAGGCTGCTTTTCCAACACACCCCCTCATGTCCAAGGCTACGCACTTGGAGCGTGGATGATGCACGAATGTAGGATAGAATCTGATACTATCTTAGAATTTGGGCTCGGCGTAACTCAACCCCACAAAACAAGCTTGTAAGGTGAGGACTGCTCAAGCCTTATAAGCACAACTTAAACCATATCTCTAGGCGACGTGGGACTAAATACACCCCTCACACCCAGTACAATGAAGGTGCTGGGCTAGGGGCGAACCGCAATTAAGGTGGCTTTTCCAACATTTACATACAAAGCCTTTTTGTCCTATACTCATTTTTCTGTGTAATGATTTTTTTTTTCTAACGACCCTTCATGATGCCTCTGTCTCTCTCCAGTTAATTTGAATTGATATATTTTATTAAATTCATTTTTAATTTACGATACTGGATTTTTTATTGTTTCAGCCAAGCTCCTCACTTGAATTAATATGTAACTTATTTTTCACTTCAATAATCCCTATAGAGTATGAGTTTTAGGCATACATATCTGAAAGTTTGTCTTCTTATATTAGCAAAGAAACATTTTAAACATTTGTCTTCTACATTTTCAGTGGTTGAGGTGGGACCAGTGCTGCTGTATAAAATGACCAATGGTTCAGCTTCTGATATATTTTTTTTACTTGGAATAAAATTTTCTATGAATCTGAATGTCTTCCATTATAGGTGAGGGAGATTAAGCTGGAAGTACACACTGAACCAGAAACAGCCCAGAAAAAAGACACAAAGCAGACTGCTGCAGTTGATCTTTCTAAAAGGTTAAAGGATTTCCGTTCTTTGAATGATGCTGCCAGCTTGAAAGGTGTTTCTCTTTTTCACCCTGCGAATATATTTCAATCATGACTCTCTTGTATGTGCAAATACACAAGCAATGAACACACATCACTTAACTGATGTCAGAACTCAGAAATAGAATTTATTCAGGAAGTTTTTCCATGGAGTATTATTTAACAGATTTTCCACTTCTATCTCTTTTAGAACATCATAGTGATACTGAATCATAACAGCTGCTATGTTATGTAAGGATCTTTCATGAGTGCTGTTTGTGATAGGATTATGGTTTATGTTTAAAGGCTTCTAGGATTGGCATTAATAAATTCAAGGGTTAAATATGTTTTTGTTCCCTATAAAATAGCGAAAATTCGTTTTTAGTCCCTCATTTTCAAAACGTACATTTTTGGTCCCTCAATTTCCAAAATAGCTCACCTTTAGGCCCTAATGTTACTATGTTTCATCTGGTTATAATCTGTCAAATAGAGTTCCACGTCCCTTTTCCACATCCCTCACTTCACTAACGCCAGATGTGCTTTCACATTGGAATAGGGACGTGGAACTCCGTTTGACAGTTCAGAACCAGATGAAATGGAGTTAACATTGGGGACCGAAGGTGAGCTATTTTGGAAATTGAGGGACCAAAAAGTAGGTTTTGAAAAAGAGGGTCTAAATGAATTTTCACTATTTTACAGGGACCAAAAATATATTTAACCCTAAATTCAAAATAAGTTTGTACTTTGTACCTTTTACTGATTAAATAAATCCTCAATTCTGTGGGAAGTTCCAATAAATTCTGCTCGTGTTCCTTGGTGATTGTTGTAATGTCTTTGCTACCCTATGTCGGAGGACTAGGATCTTTCACTTTGAATTAAGGCCAGCAGACGTGGGTCTTTTGCCAGACATAGTTTGAAGTTTCCACTTTCTAAATCCTAACTCTGTTCTTTGTATTCACCCTGAAACCTATTTGTCAAGGACCAACTATCAAACAGAAAAGGCTATGGTTGGTTTTATATCTATTATTATCTAAGATGTCCCCTCACACAGAAGCCCTTTGGGCTTGAAGCGTAGACAATGCACAGGCCCATCCTATATTGTGCTTAAATTCAACATTAAGAGAAGAATGGGGGCAAGAAAGATCGAACTTTTGACCACTTGGCATATAGGCTCTGATACCGTGTCCAGACTTACTACTTCAAAAGCTCAAGTTGTTAGCTGGAGGCTCATCATTGGTTTTATGTCCAACACTATCAAATGTGTTGGAATTGTTAAATAAATGTATTGGAATGTGTATAGTTATTCATGTACCTAGGAATCAATAGTTATTCACGTATCTAGAAAATCTCATGCATGTACTTAGGAACTAGAACTGCATTAGTGTTCTTGTAAATCATATACTGTATCTACTCCCTAAAGTGTATATATATTAGATCAGCTGAGTGCAATTTCACTCAAGCATTTCACAAGTTTTTTTTCTATTCAATATGGCATCAAAAGCAGGTTCAATTGTTTCTTGAAGGGCCTCTGCATCTGGTCCATCAGTGTACCAAACGAGTCCACTTTTCCTATTTACCCTAACATAACACCCAAACAACAACTCTTGGAGTCTAAAAGTCCTTTCACTGACATACCCACTGTCCACCTTCGCTGGAGAACACCTCAAACTCTACCGATCGACCATCCACCAAAGACCTGTCACCATAAAACGCAGCCACACACCTCCACGCGCACTCCTTTTGTCTGCACGTGTACATCATGCGCCACCCTCTTACCGCCAGAAACTCCCCGCGACTGCCCAGAACTAGTCACAGTCACCTCCTCTACTCATCTAGGTGATCAGAATCCTCTGTTTTGGTTGTTCAGAACATGGGTCTCTTGCCCTAAGTCTCCTTCATTTTCTGGTTTATGGTCCATGCTGCTCTCTTTGTATTCACCGTTGTGAAGATGGCCTCAGACTCTCATAAAAATGATGGTCCTGTCTTCTCTATCTCTGGGAAGCCAACAATCACTTCGGAAAAATTGAATGGTAAAAATTATTTAGCATGGCCTGCCTCCGTAGAACTTTAGTTTCTTGGTCAAGGACATCATGAACATCTAGAAAAATAGTCGGCAAAAATTTCAGAAGAAAAGCACGACCCATGGAAGAAACTTGACTATCAACTTTGTGCTCTCTTGTGGCAATATGTGGAGCCAACCATCCTCACAAATTCCAAAGCCTTCAAAACTTGTCACTCTTTCTGGAAAAAGGCTCAAAGTGTCTTTGCTAATGACATTCAACAATTGTATAATGCTGCACAAAAATTGGCCACTCTTAAACAAAATGATCATGACATGGTTGCCTAGGTTTCGAAAGCCCAATCTGCAATAGAGGAGTTAAAATTATCTTTGGAAGCCATTAAACTCGAAGATATGTAGAAGAAACTTGATAACCTGTATATGGTGTTGGTTCTACGAGGAATGCGTCCAGATTTTGATCATGTTCGTGATCAAGTCTTAACTGGTCAGGAAGTCCCTTTATTCGAGAATTTAATTACTCGACTCCTTCGGGTCCCCTCATAAAAAATAGGAGGAAATTCTGTTGACACTATTGAAACTTCTGCCATGGTTTCCAATCGAGGGGGATGAGGAGGTCGTGGAACCCGAGGAGAACGAAGTGGAAGAGGAGGTTGCCCTCAATGTTCAACTTTTAGAGAAGAATGGGGGCGGTAAATATCGAACTTTTGACCACTTGGTCATGCAGTGTTAGGAACCTTCTTTTAGGAAGATGAAGATCCTAACTATGGATAGAACCAATGTATGACTTAAGCCTATGAGGAGAGCTCAACCCAAAAGACTAGTCCATTAGGTGGGAGAGCCTCATGGCTTAAGTACCACATTGAACATCTTTTCAGATATTGGCCTATAAATAAGAGATAGGGAAAGAATGGTACAAATGTACCCCAAAGGAGTACTCTCCTTTCACAACTAAACCACTGTTTAGTTCACAAAATATAATTCTTCATTCATACCCTAGATTTACAGAATGACCTCTTATTTATAGGCCTAACAATACCTAACAATACTCCTAACAACCAAGCTTATCAAAGCTAACAAACTCTAACAAATAAGAAAAACTTATAACAAAGCTAACTGAATATCCTAATCTACTAATAGCCATTACTAACTCTTAGAATTTGGGTTTGGGCCTAACTCAATCCCAAAAGCTAGCTTATAGAGTGAGGGTCGCCCCTTACTTATAAGAACTCTTCAGGTCATATCGTTATCTAATGTGGGACTCCAACACACCCCTCACGCTCAGGACTGGACATCTGGAGCGTGAAGTTTGCAGGACTGGACATCTGCGGGTGGCCCAACGGATCTAGGATAGGCTCTGATACCATCTTAGAATTCGGGTTTGGGCCTAACTCAACCCCAAAAGCTAGCTTATAGAGTGAGGGTTGCCCCTTACTTATAAGAACTCTTCAGGTCATATCGTTATCCAATGTGGGACTCCAATACCAACTAACTTTCTAATCTACTAACAAGCCCATATATTTATCTTTATTACTTATTGGGCTGGGCCCTAACAATACTAGTCCATTAGGTGAGAGAGTCTCATGGTTTAAGTACCATATTGAGCATCATTATCTACTCAACGTGGGACTCTTAACATTGCCGCCCCCTTTAAGGGCCGACGTCCACGACGGCTTTCACTCGATCGGCACTGACCTGATGGTAGCCCTTTCCCTTTTTGGCGTCTTCACACACCTATCAGTATTCGGTTGCACCTTAATCCAGCCTATAGGTAGCCCTTTCCGTAGCCCAACTCTCAATGAAAGCACCAATGTTATGACTTAAGCCCATAAGGAGAGCCCAACCCAAAAGACTAGTCCATTAGGTGGGAGAGCCTCATGGCTTAAGTACCAAATTGAGCATCATTATCTACTCAACGCGGGGCTCATAACATACAGGCTCTGATTCATACCATGTCCAGACCTACTACTTCAAAAGCTTAAGTTGTTAGCTGGAGGCTCATGATTGGTTTTATGTCCAACACTATCAAATGCTAAAGCTTCAGTATACTGGCCCTGCTTCCAGCACAGTTGCAGCCAGTTGTGCTTTTGTTAGCCTCCTAATATGCCCCACTTTGTTATTCTCCTAGTCTTCATGGCTTCATGCCAGTTGATTTCCTACTGGTCAACCCAGTGGTGCTTGACCTGACTCACTTGAGGCTGCAAGTATTTCTGCAACCTAAATATTTAAAATGGGCACTAATGAAATTTACAGTTAATTGATATTTTTTGGAAGTTCCCCTTTGTGTTCACTTTTTTTTTTATCTTTTCATGTCCTTCACTTATTCCAGACCAAAATTAAAACTAACAACAATCTTTAACAAAACATGAATTATTATTTCACCTTTGGTCTTCTAGAATTGTTGTGTACTATATGTTCATTGTTCCTCTTGTTGTGTTGTAATAAGTTTAGGATGAGGAGAGGTTGCCCCATTATTCCAATTTCAACTTGCACATTCTGACTCCTGAATCCTAGTGTATTTCAGTTTTAATTTTCGTTTGATGTTTGTGGTTCTCAGCTTTGGAGGAATGGCGTAAAAGGAAGATGGAGAGGGCCAGACAAAGACAAATGGAGAAAAATGGAACAACCTCGTCTCAAGCATGATTTGTATACCCTTTAATATCAAGTGAAAGTTGACATGCTGAGCCAAACTTGTAGTGAGACAAATTGTTAATCATATAGTGTACATTGTATAGCAGCCATCATACACCAATCTTCTGAACTGTCAGCTGGTTTCTGATATTTTCATTGCTGACTTCTGTTGTAAATGCACATTTCCTGCTGACACGTTTCAGGTGTGCCATAGGATTCATCTTCTACTTTTATTTTGCTTTATTGCTTTTAAGGAAACATATAATTTACCTTATGCTTGATCTTGATTTATATTTTCATGCATTTTTTCTCACTGTTCGAGAAGCTTACTATCATGAAGATTATTTGAAGGCAGCAACTGTTGTGGAGTTCCTTATGTACTAATATACAGATAGAGATACAGATTTAAGGAGCCAAAATTCCTTTCATGATTCTATGATAGGTAAGCTCAACGAAAAGTTTAATCCAATTCAAATGAAACTACCATGGCATATGCTATAACAATCTTGGCATCCTTTTAATTGTGCCATAAATTTGGTCGTAATAATGTTTGCAATTTTATATAATAGAGTAAATCACACTCCATCCATAAGTTTTAATAAATCATATTCCACCATGTATTGCTCATTTGATTATTAATGAATTGCATTGAGTTTCTTGCTTCAAAAAAAAAAAAAAAAAAATTTGACCATAACTTATTCATAACTCCGTTTTTAGTGTTGATTAACTATTGATTTAACACAATTAAGTGATTTAAAAATGAAAAAAAAATATTTATAATAAATTATTTGATATTTTGATATATTAAAAAAAAGGTTTTTAAAGATTAATTTTATGCTTTCTTATATATAGAAATAAAGTTGATCTTTTAATTGTAAAAATGAAATAGAGACACTCTAAACTTTATGCCTTTTGTAAACATGCTCGTTAACTTTAATTTAGCCCAAATTAGTCCTTAAACTCTAAGTGTCGTTACAATGGGTCCTTCTATTAACATAGGTTAATGTATTAACAATGAATAAATCATGACCGTTCGTCTATATTAATATAAACTCATTTATATATTTTTAAATTAAAAAAATGATTGGTTGCAGTGGAAGTGGATTGTGCTTTATGCGAACTTCATCTGTAAGGTTTGAAATAACCAAAGTGAACACAAGAAGGGGGGTTGAATTGTGTTTACCAACTTTTTCGGTTACTTGAAAGGATTTTCGCAGGCACAGCAAGCAAGGTTTGAATAAGAGAGGTTTAGACGAGTGACACGTCTAATATTTTAAAACAGAATGGCACACACATAAACAGAGAAGGTTTTAAAAGAGTTTGATAATCACAGAGTTAAACTCCCCAAATTAAAAGCTAGAACAGAAATAATATTTTAAGTAAATTAAAAGATAAAGAGAGTAGAGATATCACTCAGGAGATTTATACTGGTTCACCCCAAAATTCACAGGGCTACGTCCAGTTTCTTGGCAGCACCAAGCTTCCACTATAACTGAGTAAATTACAGTACAAGTATTCTTTGCACACCTAGCCTCTTCAGGCTCAACACTCAAACAAGTATTCTTTTCTCACCTAGCCTCTTCAGGCTCAAAAACAGTAAGAGATAAAAAGTTGTGTAGTTAATACAACTTGCAAGTCTTTCAGATCACACTCAGAGAGTGGAATAAATATGAAGTATGAAAGACTGCGAATTTATATCAAATGATTGAATATGTATTCAATGAAGGAATGAAGAAGTTAATGAAGGGAGTAAATGCTTCTGTGTAGAGTTCTTTTGATATTCAACTTCTTAGCTTCATCTTCATTGTTTGATCTATTTAAGGGCTTCAATCAAGAGATCCGTTTTGACACAGCTTCAGAAAATGTTTGCTTCTGTCTTGAGCTTTCTGAGATACATTTAATGGCAAAGAGTCGTTCTGAGTATTCATTAAATGCTTGAAAACGTTGAGCATTGTCAAGAGTGTCCAAGAGTACACTTTAGACTGAGCAGATGTTCTTTCAGAGTATATGGCAGCAGGTTTCTTGTACTTGTTGCAGAGAGCTTTCCTTTTTCAGTGCAACATCAGTTTACTTTTCCATAAAGTACTTTTTTACTTTGTACTAGAATAGGCAAAAGGTTACTGCAGTGGTGCAGAGATAGCGTGTTTATTCCTTAAAACCTTGAAACAACGTTTTTATTCTTTGTCCTTCGAGCTATTGTCCAGAGGTCTTCGAGATCCTTAAGAATGGCATATAATTTGAATATGGTGACTTGGACTTGATTTCTGACATACTGACTTGGTGTCAGTGATGAGAATTTTAGACAGGTGAAAGTCATCCAAAACTTAGACGAGTGAAAGCTTGTTCTAAAGCTTAGACGGGTGAATGCGTATTCCAAAGTTAGACGGGTGGTCAGCTGAGCTAAACTTAGACGCATGCTTCTTGCCACGTCATCAAGTGAACTTGGTCTTTCTTGAGCGTTGACTTTCTTTGACTAACTTTTTAGACGAGTGGAAACTTAGATGAGTCACTGCTGAGCTTCTAAAAAGTAGACGGGTCAAAATTAGACGAGTGACCTCAAGTCTATTTTCCTGCACACTTATCAAATATATCAGTAATTTCATTTGGTTCAATATTACCATACTTGAACTATTTGGAATCATCAAAACATAGAGGATTTACACTTTGAATGTGTTTTAGACTTATGAGATCTCAACATTCTCCCCCTTTTTGATGATGACAAATATCTTTTCTGATTTTATTGAACATAAAAAAGAAACAGTAGAAATTTCTAAACAGATATAGTTGATCAGGGTATGTTATGCTCCCCCTTAGTTTATGCACTAAGTAATGACAAATATTAGAACATCATGATATTAGAGAGAATAACATGTATAAAATCATGAAAGCTTAATTATATTTCTCCCCCTTTTGGCATCAATCAAACAGATAAAAAACATCATAGAAGCTAAATTGCCAAAAGAAAAACTCATTTCATTTAATCAAAGTTATGAAGGATTACAAGTGATAAACATCACTGACTTAGTACATTGCATGACTCTACAAGGAAATGAAAAAACAGAGTCTTAAAAACTAAGAACTAGGGCCTCCTTGGCTTTTGAAGAAAGCTTCCATCATCTGCTGCATTGCTTGCTGCTGAGCCAACATCTGAGCTTGAAATGCAGTCTGTTGAGCAATTGCTTCATCCTATCTTTGAATGACAGTCTGCAAACTTGTAGCCATTTCATCAAGTCTCTGATGAGCAGCAGGATCAAATGCAACAACTGGAGCAGTAGAATCTGTAGTGGCCAGAGAAGTTCCAGAAGCTGATGGACAAGGAGGAGGGGTAGGAGGTAACTCTTCAACAATAATATCATCCTCAGGGTGAGGATCTAGAAAAACATTTGTTGACAGAGTGGTTTCGAAATCATTATTAGGATAGAATTCCTCTAAAAAGGCATGAATTCTATCACGATGAAGAGGAGAATCTATGATAGTTAGAAGAAACTCATAAGATCTCCTAATGAGATTTATGTGGGTGAAAGGGGCAGTTCCAGGAAAATTTAAAAGAAAGAAAGGGAAAACCATGAAGAAAGGAGGGAGTGTGTAAATGGAGGGTGAGAAGGGGTAGATAGCATAGGCTTGGCTACCTCTGGTGGGAATGTCTGCCTTCTCTTCTTCTGTCAACCTATAGCTGGACCCACATCTCCAATAGATGTCTCTAGCTTTCAGAAACTGATGATGAGTCTCAGTGGTCAGAAGATTCTTCCTGTACTTGCATTTTCTGTCATTGATCTTGATGAGACTGAAGTGTTGATCTCCTAGTAAGTCAATGACCTTTTGCTTTCCTTTCAAAGTCATTGAGTCAGGCATCACTTTGATTGCAGTAGAGGGCTTCATGAAGATGTGAGGATTGAATAGCCATTTTCCTACTGGCTTCAGTGATCTTTCTAACCTCACCATCTGTCTTTCAGCTTCCAAAGAGGCAATCATATCCAAAGTCTTGCCATCAAGGTAAGAAGGACAGGATTCATTTGTGACAGAGAAGGGGGTGGTTCTGGAAGATAAGTGGTAGGGAGATAAAGTGGCTAAGGGGAGAGAGTTGTGTCTGGTTTCAAAAAGTGAGTCTGGAAGGTCAGTTCTCAGAGGCTCTTGGCACTGGTTAGTGATATGGTCAGGGATTGGTGATTGTGGTGAGAAAGGTGGAGTAGGATTATCAAAATATTCAAAGTCATTGATATCCTCAGTTGGAGGAATATAGAGTGATGAGATATTTGTGGTGAGGGTGGAGCAGGTGAGTGAGTATCAGACATGTGAGGTTCTGATGTAGTAGGGTTAGGTTCAGAAGAGTGATGGTTAGGTGATGTATGTGGTGGAGTTTGGATTTGTGGTGAAGTATGTGGAGTGGTTTGGATTTGTGGTGAAGTATGTGGAGTGGGAAGTCTTGGTGATGGAGGTGGTGTTGGAATTTTAGGTGATGGTTGGGGGGAAGGTGATCTGTGTGGTGGTGTAGATGTTCTTTGAGGTGAAGGTTGTGGAGTTGGAACTGTGGTGGTAGCAGGTTCTTTTTCCTGAGGTGGAGGGGTTGAATCCTTCTGAGGTGAAGGTGATGGTGATGGAGATGAAGAGGGGCAAAACAAGTTTCCTCTTTGAGATAGTTGTCCTCTTCTTTTTAGGGATCACAGTCTCTTCTGATTGAGACTCCCCCTCAGCTTGTACTGTCCTCTTTCTCTTGAATACCTTGGTGATCTTAGGTACAGAGGCAGTAGCTTCCTCAGAGACAACAGCAGCAGGAGGTTCAATAACCTGAGTAGACTCTTCAGTCCCAGCAGTTTCAGCAGTGGTTTTTGTGACTTTCCTCTTCTTCCTCTGAAGCTGATCACTGATTTCCTCAGCTGGTTCCTCAACCACTTCAGCTTTAACACCAGGAATGGAAACAGTTGCTTCCATCTGAGCAGAGGCTTCAGCATTGTGACCAAGAGTAGGGGTCAGGTTCATCTTCATTAAGGCCAGGGTTTTTGTTGTGATCTCAGTACAGAGATCAGCAGAAACAGCCATTCTTAAGTCCAATTTACATGCCCTAAAAATCCTAGTCATAACCATTCCAAAGGGGTAATCTTTATCTTTTCCTTTTACTGCCTTTTCCATATGAATGAAGATTAGATCAGTTATGTCTATCTTGATTCCTTGGACAAGATGGAATAGGGCAAACTTTTCCAGCAGATTGACATGGTTTCTAGACCCAGTCCTAGGCATTACACAGTTTATAAGCAAAACATGTAAAAACCTTGCCTTAGGGGTCAGATATTTGGAGTCCATGTTGCCAAGGTTTGCAGTCCCATAGAGTACCAGATTCACATTGGCTTCTCCTTGATCCTTCATCCAGTCTTTGTAATGCCCAGCTCCTTCCCTAGGGCATCTCGTTACTTCAGCGAGTAACTCGTGAGTGATGAAGATATGATCCTCACCAACATCCCCAGAAATCATGTGAGTAGTGGTGTCCTTGGTGATCTTTGCTGTGGCCCAGAAATCCCTAACAAGAGCAGGGAAAACAAGTTCTTGCAGTTGGAAGAATGGTAACCATCCAGCATGGTTGAGTTCTGGAAGTACGTCCAAACCCTTGGTTCTGAGTTCATCAAAGTTTGGAACTCTTCCAGGGAGCACCTTCTTCAACTCAGCAACTGATATCTTAGTCTTCTCAGATAACGTCTCAAGAAGGCTTTTGGGTGCCATTGATTTAAGAGAAGAGATTAGGGTTTGACAGAGAAGATTTCGAGAAGGTGAAGACGAAGAGAGCTTAGAGAGAGTTTGTAAGCAAGAAACTTTTGAGTGAGTAGTTTTTGAAAAGACACGGGTTTATGCTAAAAACGTTTGAGTACTTTTTGCGTTGGGAAGGAGGAAAGAGAGTGTTGCCATAAATGACAGACAGTCAATTTCAAACAAAATATAATAAAGTATTTAAGAAAAGGAGGGAAAATGCAATGTACGTGTCTCAGTTAGAATTTAGCACTGAGTGCTTTTAGCCACGTCATCAGATGCTTGGCTAAAATAGACGAATTAAGGAATCATAGAAAATATAGACAAGTAACACAGCAAAACATTTATTCAGGTACATTATGCATGTTAAGATTTCTTCTTATAAAAACAAATCTATCTTCACTTAAAGGCTTGGTAAAAATGTCTGCCCACTGATAACCAGTGTTTACAAACTTAATTTCAAAAACACCTTTTTGAACACAGTCTCTAATGAAATGATGCTTTATTTCTATATGCTTTGCTCTAGAATGCTGTATTGGATTTTTAGACAAATTAATAGCACTAGTATTATCACACCAAACAGGTATATTATGCTTAATCATTGAATAATCTTCAAGTTGATATTTTACCCAGAGTAGTTGTGAACAACAACTAGCTGCAGATATATATTCAGCTTCAGCAGTTGATAGAGCAATGGTGCTTTGCCTTTTGCTTGACCAAGAGATCATATTTGCTCCAATGAAGTGGCATCCTCCACTGGTGCTTTTTCTATCAATTCTGTCTCCAGCAAAATCAGCATCACAAAATCCAGCTAACCTGAAATCTTTAGATTTCTTATATAATAGACCAAGGTTAGTGGTTCCAAGTAAATATCTGAAAATTCTTTTGACAGCCTTATAATGAGATTCCTTAGGGTCTGATTGAAATCTAGCACAAAGACAGACACTGAATTGAATATCAGGTCTGCTAGCAGTTAAATATAGCAGAGATCCAATCATACCTGGGTAGATAGTTTGATCTACCTTTTTACCTTCCTCATCCTTGTTTAGAACAACTGTTGGATGCATAGGAGTACTCATAGGCTTTGAATTTTCCATTTTATACTTTTTCAGAAGTTCCTTGGTGTACTTCTGTTGATGGATATAGACTCCATCATTTGACTGTTTTATTTGAAGACCAAGGAAGAACTTCAATTCTCCCATCATGCTCATCTCAAATTCATTCTGCATCAACTCAGAGAACTCTTTGCAGAGCTTTTCATTGGTAGCACCAAATATAATATCATCAACATAGATTTGTACTACTATGAAATCTTTTCTTGAGCATTTCTTGAAAAGTGTAGTGTCTACTTTTCCTATAATGAAATTATTTTCCATTAGATATGTGCTTAATCTATCATACCAAGCTCTAGGAGCTTGTTTAAGTCCATACAGAGTTTTCTTAAGCTTATAGACATGGTGAGGATTTTCAGAGTCCTCAAAACCAGGAGGTTGCTTGACATAAACTTCCTCCTCAATTATTCCATTTAGAAATGCACTTTTAACATCCATTTGATAAAGAATTATATCATGTTGTGCAGCATATGACATGAGAATCCTAATTGCTTCTAGTCTAGCTACAGGAGCAAAAGTTTCAGTGGAATCAATACCTTCCTGTTGATTGTAACCTTGAGCAACTAGTCTTGCCTTGTTTCTTACCACTTTTCCATCTTCATCTAGTTTGTTTCTAAACACCCATCTGGTTCCAATAATGGTTTTCTCTTTGGGTTTAGAAACTAGTGTCCAGACATCATTCCTTTTGAACTGATTTAGTTCTTCTTGCATGGCTATAATCCAGCTTTCATCTTGCAGGGCTTCTTCAATCTTCTTAGGTTCCAAATCTGATATGAAGGCCATGTTGTTGTTTTCATTGAAGGCAGATCTGGTTCTAACTCCTTGAGATGGACTTCCAATGATGAGATTTTTCTGGATGATAGGTCTTGAATTTCCAATCTTTCTTCATAGTCTGAGTTTCAGACTTATCAGCATCAGTCTATACTTCAGACACGTCGACTTTTGACTTGTCTGAAGATTCTTCTACTGCAGGATTAAGTTCAATACCTGCAACATCATCTTCTAGATCTGATAGTTCCCTATCAGTCTTCAAACTATCATTAAACTTTACATGAATTGATTCTTCTACAACAGAGGTTCTAGAATTAAAGATTCTAAAAGCTTTAGACATTTCAGAATAACCAATAAATATTCCTTTATCTACTTTAGAATCAAATTTGCCAAGATGATCTTTTGTGTTGAGAATATAACATTCACAACCAAATGCATGAAAATATGATATGTTGGGTTTTCTGTCTTTCCACAATTCATAAGGATTCTTATTTAGAATAGGCCTAATCAGTATTCTGTTTTGTACATAACAAGCAGTGTTAATGGCTTCTGCCCAGAAGTACTTAGGAAGATTATTTTCATTAAGCATTTTTCTTCCCATCTCTTGAAGAGATCTATTCTTTCTCTCAACTACTCCATTTTGCTGTGGAGTTCTAGGTGCAGAGAAATTGTGAGAAATACCATTTTCCTCATAGAACAGTTTGAACTGCTCATTTTCAAATTCACCTCCATGATCACTTCTTATAGCAGAGATACAAAAACCTTGCTCATTTTGTACTCTTTTACTGAATACTGAAAATGCCTTATAAGATTCATCCTTGTGGGTTAAGAAGAGTACCCATGTAAATCTAGAATAGTCATCAACTATGACAAAACCATATTTCTTTCCACCTAGGCTAGCTACACTGACTGGTCCAAACAGATCCATGTGTAACAATTGCAAAGGTCTAGAGGATGTGACTTCTTTCTTGGATTTAAAACTTGATTTTACTTGTTTACCTCTCTGACATGCATCACACAAATATCTTTCTTAAAAGAAATGTCAGGCAATCCTCTCACATGGTTATGCTTTTTCAATTTAGAAATTTGTTTCATACTAACATGTCCTAATTTCTTATGCCACAGCCATTTTTCATCCTCTTTAGACATAAAGCATGTTACACTTTGATCTGAAAGTTCAGTCATGTCAATCTTATACAGATTGTTTTGCCTTTTAGCAGAAAAGAGGGTTTTTCCACTACAGTCATTGACTATGCATGCATCCTTAGAAAAAGATACAGAGAATCCACTGTCACATAATTGACTTATGCTAACCAGATTATGTTTTAGTCCTTTCACAAATAACACATCATGAATAATAGGTAAGGGAGGTTTACCACCAATTTTACCTAAACCAACAATTTTTCCTTTCTGATTGCCACCAAAAGTTACATGTCCACCTTTCTTAGGTTGGAGGTCTAGGAACATAGACCTTTCGCCTGTCATGTGTCGCGAGCATCCACTGTCCAGATACCATGACAGGTGTTTGCTTTGTTCTGTTGAGAATATCTGCAACAGGAATGATCATGACCTTAGGTACCCATATTTTCTTGGGTCCTTTTTTGTTAGTGTGAGGAGTCTGTGAAGACTTCCTTTTCTTTTTGTGAATGCACTTAGACATGATATGTCCAGCTTTTCCACAGTAGGAACATATAGATTTAACAGCTATATTTGAAAACTTTGTTGATCCTTTATGATGTTCTTGATTGGAATATCCTATACCTTCTTTGTTAAGGGAGTGCCTCTGACTTCCTAAGAGTTTGGTCAGATTATCTCTACCATTAACAAACTTGGCAAGATCTTAGGTGAGCTCTTCTACTTTCTGTTGAAGTTTAGTTACTTCTTCAGATGGTAGAGTTTCAACTAAGATCTCAACTTCAGACTTTTCAGTCTTAAGTTTACTATTCTCTTCAGCTAACTTTTCACACTCTAGAGATTTCTGTGTATACTCATTTGAGAGTTTAGCATACTGTCTCTTGAGGGATCTGAAAGCTTTAGATATATAGTTGGATTCTTCCAAAAGTTCATCATAGGCATCATTCAATTTTTCAAGTTCAGAATGTACCTCAGTTTCTGATTCTGAATCTGTATCAGCCATAAGACAGAGGTTTGCTTCAAGCTCCTCTCCTTCACTCTCAGTGGAGCTTTCATCAAGATCTTCCCAAGTAGCCATCATTCCTTTCTTCTTTTTGCTGAAGAACTTTTTGGAAGATTATTTTTTGAGTTGAGGGCATTCTGCCTTGATGTGACCAGGCTTTTTACATTCATAGCATACAATGACATTTCTGTCATTAGATCCACCATCCTTGTTGTGCTTGTCTTTGTTGAACCGCCTGAAGGGTTTGTCTTTTCTGAAGTTTCTTTTCTTCCACAGCTTCTTCATTTTTCTGGTGAAGAGAGACAGTTCATCATCTTCATCATCTGAGTCATCCTCATTTGATTCTCCAGATTCTTCTGAAGATTCATCTGCTTTGAGAGCTTTTGAACTTGCTCCCTTAGATGACTTCTTGTCAGCTTTGAGTGCAATGGACTTGTTTTTCTTTCCATTGTTCTCTTCAATCAGTTCTTGTTCATGAATCTGAAGAGTCCCAAGAAGCTCATCAAGTTTCATTGTTGTTAGATCCTTGGCCTGAGACACAGCAGTTACAAGTGGTCTCCATTGTTTTGGAAGACTTCTGAGAATCTTTTGAATGTGTTCCTCAGTCTTGTAAATTTTTCCCAGAGATTTCAATCCATTGGTTATGGTTTGAAACCTTCCATACATTTGGCCAATAGTTTCACCTTCCTCCATTTTGAACAGCTCATACTTTCTGACAAGCATGCTGACTTTGGTTTCTTTGACTTTGCTAGTTCCTTCATGAGCAATAGCTAGTGAGTCCCACATTTCTTTTGCAGACTCACAAGCACAGACTTTTTCAAATTCTTCTCTGCTCAAAGCACACATGATTGCATATCTAGCTTTGGCATTCAGCTGCCACTTAGTTCTTTGATCAGTAGTCATGTTTGCTTTAGGAATTTCTTCTCCTTTGTCATCTTTAGGAATAAAGGGACCTTCATCAATGATATCCCAAAGATCAGAATTAGTGGATTGTAAAAACCACTTCATCTTTTCTTTCCAGTAGATGTAGTCTTCTCCATTGAAGAAAGGAGGTCTCGACGTTGAGGATCCTTCTCCCGCATGGTTCTTGCTTCCACTGGTTTCTCCTGCCATCGCCAAGATCTTTTCCTCTACACTGTTAAGTGCTCAACCCAGAGGCTGAGCTCTGATACCAACTGAAATAACCAAAGTGAACACAAGAAGGGGGGTTGAATTGTGTTTACCAACTTTTTCGGTTACTTGAAAGGATTTTCGCAGGCACAGCAAGCAAGGTTTGAATAAGAGAGGTTTAGACGAGTGACACGTCTAATATTTTAAAACAGAATGGCACACACACAAACAGAGAAGGTTTTAAAAGAGTTTGATAATCACAAAGTTAACTCCCCAAATTAAAAGCTAGAACAGAAATAATATTTTAAGTAAATTAAAAGATAAAGAGAGTAGAGATATCACTCAGGAGATTTATACTGGTTCACCCCAAAATTCACAGGGCTACGTCCAGTTTCTTGGCAGCACCAAGCTTCCACTATAACTGAGTAAATTACAGTACAAGTATTCTTTGCACACCTAGCCTCTTCAGGCTCAACACTCAAACAAGTATTCTTTTCTCACCTAGCCTCTTCAGGCTCAAAAACAGTAAGAGATAAAAAGTTGTGTAGTTAATACAACTTGCAAGTCTTTCAGATCACACTCAGAGAGTGGAATAAATATGAAGTATGAAAGACTGCGAATTTATATCAAATGATTGAATATGTATTCAATGAAGGAATGAAGAAGTTAATGAAGGGAGTAAATGCTTCTGTGTAGAGTTCTTTTGATATTCAACTTCTTAGCTTCATCTTCATTGTTTGATCTATTTAAAGGGCTTCAATCAAGAGATCCGTTTTGACACAGCTTCAGAAAATGTTTGCTTCTGTCTTGAGCTTTCTGAGATACATTTAATGCCAAAGAGTCGTTCTGAGTATTCATTAAATGCTTGAAAACGTTGAGCATTGTCAAGAGTGTCCAAGAGTACACTTTAGACTGAGCAGCTGTTCTTTCAGAGTATATGGCAGCAGGTTTCTTGTACTTGTTGCAGAGAGCTTTCCTTTTTCAGTGCAACATCAGTTTACTTTTCCATAAAGTACTTTTTACTTTGTACTAGAATAGGCAAAAGGTTACTGCAGTGGTGCAGAGATAGCGTGTTTATTCCTTAAAACCTTGAAACAACGTTTTTTTATTCTTTGTCCTTCGAGCTATTGTCCAGAGGTCTTCGAGATCCTTAAGAATGGCATATAATTTGAATATGGTGACTTGGACTTGATTTCTGACATACTGACTTGGTGTCAGTGATGAGAATTTTAGACGGGTGAAAGTCATCCAAAACTTAGACGAGTGAAAGCTTGTTCTAAAGCTTAGACGGGTGAATGCGTATTCCAAAGTTAGACGGGTGGTCAGCTGAGCTAAACTTAGACGCATGCTTCTTGCCACGTCATCAAGTGAACTTGGTCTTTCTTGAGCGTTGACTTTCTTTGACTAACTTTTTAGACGAGTGGAAACTTAGATGAGTCACTGCTGAGCTTCTAAAAAGTAGACGGGTCAAAAATAGACGAGTGACCTCAAGTCTATTTTCCTGCACACTTATCAAATATATCAGTAATTTCATTTGGTTCAATATTACCATACTTGAACTATTTGGAATCATCAAAACATAGAGGATTTACACTTTGAATGTGTTTTAGACTTATGAGGTCTCAACATTCTCCCCCTTTTTGATGATGACAAATATCTTTTATGATTTTATTGAACATCAAAAAGAAACAGTAGAAATTTCTAAACAGATATAGTTGATCAGGGTATGTTATGCTCCCCATTAGTTTATGCACTAAGTAAAGACAAATATTAGAACATCATGATATTAGAGAGAATAACATGTATAAAATCATGAAAGCTTAATTATATTTCTCCCCCTTTTGGCATCAATCAAACAGATAAAAAAACATCATAGAAGCTAAATTGCCAAAAGAAAAACTCATTTCATTTAATCAAAGTCATGAAGGATTACAAGTGATAGACATCACTGACTTAGTACATTGCATGACTCTACAAGGAAATGAAAAAACAGAGTCTTAAAAACTAAGAACTAGGGCCTCCTTGGCTTTTGAAGAAAGCTTCCATCATCTGCTGCATTGCTTGCTGCTGAGCCAACATCTGAGCTTGAAATGCAGTCTGTTGAGCAATTGCTTCATCCTGTCTTTGAATGACAGTCTGCAAACTTGTAGCCATTTCATCAAGTCTCTGATGAGCAGCAGGATCAAATGCAACAACTGGAGCAGTAGAATCTGTAGTGGCCAGAGAAGTTCTAGAAGCTGATGGACAAGGAGGAGGGGTAGGAGGTAACTCTTCAACAATAATATCATCCTCAGGGTGAGGATCTAGAAAAACATTTGTTGACAGAGTGGTTTCGAAATCATTATTAGGATAGAATTCCTCTAAAAAGGCATGAATTCTGTCACGATGAAGAGGAGAATCTATGATAGTTAGAAGAAACTCATAAGATCTCCTAATGAGATTTATGTGAGTGAAAGGGGCAGTTCCAGGAAAATTTAAAAGAAAGAAAGGGAAAACCATGAAGAAAGGAGGGAGTGTGTAAATGGAGGGTGAGAAGGGGTAGATAGCATAGGCTTGGCTACCTCTGGTGGGAATGTCTGCCTTCTCTTCTTCTGTCAACCTAGAGCTGGACCCACATCTCCAATAGATGTCTCTAGCTTTCAGAAACTGATGATGAGTCTCAGTGGTCAGAAGATTCTTCCTGTACTTGCATTTTCTGTCATTGATCTTGATGAGACTGAAGTGTTGATCTCCTGGTAAGTCAATGACCTTTTGCTTTCCTTTCAAAGTCATTGAGTCAGGCATCACTTTGATTGCAGTAGAGGGCTTCATGAAGATGTGAGGATTGAATAGCCATTTTCCTACTGGCTTCAGTGATCTTTCTAACCTCACCATCTGTCTTTCAGCTTCCAAAGAGGCAATCATATCCAAAGTCTTGCCATCTAGGTAAGAAGGACAGGATTCATTTGTTACAGAGAAGGGGGTGGTTCTGGAAGATAAGTGGTCGGGAGATAAAGTGGCTAAGGGGAGAGAGTTGTGTCTGGTTTCAGAAAGTGAGTCGGGAAGGTCAGTTCTCAGAGGCTCTTGGCACTGGTTAGTGATATGGTCAGGGATTGGTGATTGTGGTGAGAAAGGTGGAGTAGGATTATCAAAATATTCAAAGTCATTGATATCCTCAGTTGGAGGAATATAAGAGTGATGAGATATTTGTGGTGAGGGTGGAGCAGGTGAGTGAGTATCAGACATGTGAGGTTCTGATGTAGTAGGGTTAGGTTCAGAAGAGTGATGGTTAGGTGATGTATGTGGTGGAGTTTGGATTTGTGGTGAAGTATGTGGAGTGGTTTGGATTTGTGGTGAAGTATGTGGAGTGGGAAGTCTTGGTGATGGAGGTGGTGTTGGAATTTTAGGTGATGGTTGGGGGGAAGGTGATCTGTGTGGTGGTGTAGATGTTCTTTGAGGTGAAGGTTGTGGAGTTGGAACTGTGGTGGTAGCAGGTTCTTTTTCCTGAGGTGGAGGGGTTGAATCCTTCTGAGGTGAAGGTGATGGTGATGGAGATGAAGAGGGAGGCAAAACAAGTTTCCTCTTTGAGATAGTTGTCCTCTTCTTTTTAGGGATCACAGTCTCTTCTGATTGAGACTCCCCCTCAGCTTGTACTGTCCTCTTTCTCTTGAATACCTTGGTGATCTTAGGTACAGAGGCAGTAGCTTCCTCAGAGACAACAGCAGCAGGAGGTTCAATAACCTGAGTAGACTCTTCAGTCCCAGCAGTTTCAGCAGTGGTTTTTGTGACTTTCCTCTTCTTCCTCTGAAGCTGATCACTGATTTCCTCAGCTGGTTCCTCAACCACTTCAGCTTTAACACCAGGAATGGAAACAGTTGCTTCCATCTGAGCAGAGGCTTCAGCATTGTGACCAAGAGTAGGGGTCAGGTTCATCTTCATTAAGGCCAGGGTTTTTTGTTGTGATCTCAGTACAGAGATCAGCAGAAACAGCCCTTCTTAAATCCAATTTACATGCCCTAAAAATCCTAGTCATAACCATTCCAAAGGGGTAATCTTTATCTTTTTCCTTTTACTGCCTTTTCCATATGAATGAAGATTAGATCAGTTATGTCTATCTTGATTCCTTGGACAAGATGGAATAGGGCAAACTTTTCCAGCAGATTGACATGGTTTCTAGACCCAGTCCTAGGCATTACACAGTTTATAAGCAAAACATGTAAAAACCTTGTCTTAGGGGTTAGATATTTGGAGTCCATGTTCCCAGGGTTTGCAGTCCCATAGAGTACCAGATTCACATTGGCTTCTCCTTGATCCTTCATCCAGTCTTTGTAATGCCCAGCTCCTTCCCTAGGGCATCTCGTTACTTCAGCGAGTAACTCGTGAGTGATGAAGATATGATCCTCACCAACATCCCCAGAAATCATGTGAGTAGTGGTGTCCTTGGTGATCTTCGCTGTGGCCCAGAAATCCCTAACAAGAGCAGGGAAAACAAGTTCTTGCAGTTGGAAGAATGGTAACCATCCAGCATGGTTGAGTTCTGGAAGTACGTCCAAACCCTTGGTTCTGAGTTCATCAAAGTTTGGAACTCTTCCAGGGAGCACCTTCTTCAACTCAGCAACTGATATCTTAGTCTTCTCAGATAGCGTCTCAAGAAGGCTTTTGGGTGCCATTGATTTGAGAGAAGAGATTAGGGTTTGACAGAGAAGATTTCGAGAAGGTGAAGACGAAGAGAGCTTAGAGAGAGTTTGTAAGCAAGAAACTTTTGAGTGAGTAGTTTTTGAAAAGACACGGGTTTATGCTAAAAACGTTTGAGTACTTTTTGCGTTGGGAAGGAGGAAAGAGAGTGTTGCCATAAATGACAGACAGTCAATTTCAAACAAAATATAATAAAGTATTTAAGAAAAGGAGGGAAAATGCAATGTACGTGTCTCAGTTAGAATTTAGCACTGAGTGCTTTTAGCCACATCATCAGATGCTTGGCTAAAATAGACGAATTAAGGAATCATAGAAAATATAGACAAGTAACACAGCAAAACATTTATTCAGGTACATTATGCATGTTAAGATTTCTTCTTATAAAAACAAATCTATCTTCACTTAAAGGCTTGGTAAAAATGTCTGCCCACTGATAATCAGTGTTTACAAACTTAATTTCAAAAACACCTTTTTGAACATAGTCTCTAATGAAATGATGCTTTATTTCTATATGCTTTGCTCTAGAATGCTGTATTGGATTTTTAGACAAATTAATAGCACTAGTATTATCACACCAAACAGGTATATTATGCTCAATCATTGAATAATCTTCAAGTTGATATTTTACCCAGAGTAGTTGTGAACAACAACTAGCTGCAGATATATATTCAGCTTCAGCAGTTGATAGAGCAATGGTGCTTTGCCTTTTGCTTGACCAAGAGATCATATTTGCTCCAATGAAGTGGCATCCTCCACTGGTGCTTTTTCTATCAATTCTGTCTCCAGCAAAATCAGCATCACAAAATCCAGCTAACCTGAAATCTTCAGATTTCTTATATAATAGACCAAGGTTAGTGGGTTCCAAGTAAATATCTGAAAATTCTTTTGACAGCCTTATAATGAGATTCCTTAGGGTCTGATTGAAATCTAGCACAAAGACAGACACTGAATTGAATATCAGGTCTGCTAGCAGTTAAATATAGCAGAGATCCAATCATACCTGGGTAGATAGTTTGATCTACCTTTTTACCTTCCTCATCCTTGTTTAGAACAACTGTTGGATGCATAGGAGTACTCATAGGCTTTGAATTTTCCATTTTATACTTTTTCAGAAGTTCCTTGGTGTACTTCTGTTGATGGATATAGACTCCATCATTTGACTGTTTTATTTGAAGACCAAGGAAGAACTTCAATTCTCCCATCATGCTCATCTCAAATTCATTCTGCATCAACTCAGAGAACTCTTTGCAGAGCTTTTCATTGGTAGCACCAAATATAATATCATCAACATAGATTTGTACTACTATGAAATCTTTTCTTGAGCATTTCTTGAAAAGTGTAGTGTCTACTTTTCCTCTAATGAAATTATTTTCCATTAGATATGTGCTTAATCTATCATACCAAGCTCTAGGATCTTGTTTAAGTCCATACATAGTTTTCTTAAGCTTATAGACATGGTGAGGATTTTCAGAGTCCTCAAAACCAGGAGGTTGCTTGACATAAACTTCCTCCTCAATTATTCCATTTAGAAATGCACTTTTAACATCCATTTGATAAAGAGTTATATCATGTTGTGCAGCATATGACATGAGAATCGTAATTGCTTCTAGTCTAGCTACAGGAGCAAAAGTTTCAGTGGAATTAATACCTTCCTGTTGATTGTAACCTTGAGCAACTAGTCTTGCCTTGTTTCTTACCACTTTTCCATCTTCATCTAGTTTGTTTCTAAACACCCATCTGGTTCCAATAATGGTTTTCTCTTTGGGTTTAGAAACTAGTGTCCAGACATCATTCCTTTTGAACTGATTTAGTTCTTCTTGCATGGCTATAATCCAGCTTTCATCTTGCAGGGCTTCTTCAATCTTCTTAGGTTCCAAATCTGATATGAAGGCCATGTTGTTGTTTTTCATTGAAAGCAGATCTGGTTCTAACTCCTTGAGATGGACTTCCAATGATGAGATTTTCTGGATGATAGGTCTTGAATTTCCAATCTTTCTTCATAGTCTGAGTTTCAGACTTATCAGCATCAGTCTATACTTCAGACACGTCGACTTTTGACTTGTCTGAAGATTCTTCTACTGCAGGATTAAGTTCAATACCTGCAACATCATCTTCTAGATCTGATAGTTCCCTATCAGTCTTCAAACTATCATTAAACTTTACATGAATTGATTCTTCTACAACAGAGGTTCTAGAATTAAAGATTCTAAAAGCTTTAGACATTTCAGAATAACCAATAAATATTCCTTTATCTACTTTAGAATCAAATTTGCCAAGATGATCTTTTGTGTTTGAGAATATAACATTCACAACCAAATGCATGAAAATATGATATGTTGGGTTTTCTGTCTTTCCACAATTCATAAGGATTCTTATTTAGAATAGGCCTAATCAGTATTCTGTTTTGTACATAACAAGCAGTGTTAATGGCTTCTGCCCAGAAGTACTTAGGAAGATTATTTTCATTAAGCATTGTTCTTCCCATCTCTTGAAGAGATCTGTTCTTTCTCTCAACTACTCCATTTTGCTGTGGAGTTCTAGGTGCAGAGAAATTGTGAGAAATACCATTTTCCGCACAGAACAGTTTGAACTGCTCATTTTCAAATTCACCTCAATGATCACTTCTTATAGCAGAGATACAAAAACCTTGCTCATTTTGTACTCTTTTACTGAATACTGAAAATGCCTTATAAGATTCATCCTTGTGGGTTAAGAAGAGTACCCATGTAAATCTAGAATAGTCATCAACTATGACAAAACCATATTTCTTTCCACCTAGGCTAGCTACACTGACTGGTCCAAACAGATCCATGTGTAACAATTGCAAAGGTCTAGAGGATGTGACTTCTTTCTTGGATTTAAAACTTGATTTTACTTGTTTACCTCTCTGACATGCATCACACAGAATATTTCTTAAAAGAAATGTCAGGCAATCCTCTCACATGGTTATGCTTTTTCAATTTAGAAATTTGTTTCATACTAACATGTCCTAATTTCTTATGCCACAGCCATTTTTCATCCTCTTTAGACATAAAGCATGTTACACTTTGATCTGAAAGTTCAGTCATGTCAATCTTATACAGATTGTTTTGCCTTTTAGCAGAAAAGAGGGTTTTTCCACTACAGTCATTGACTATGCATGCATCCTTAGAAAAAGATACAGAGAATCCACTGTCACATAATTGACTTATGCTAACCAGATTATGTTTTAGTCCTTTCACAAATAACACATCATGAATAATAGGTAAGGGAGGTTTACCACCAATTTTACCTAAACCAACAATTTTTCCTTTCTGATTGCCACCAAAAGTTACATGTCCACCTTTCTTAGGTTGGAGGTCTAGGAACATAGACCTTTCGCCTGTCATGTGTCGCGAGCATCCACTGTCCAGATACCATGACAGGTGTTTGCTTTGTTCTGTTGAGAATATCTGCAACAGGAATGATCATGACCTTAGGTACCCATATTTTCTTGGGTCCTTTTTTGTTAGTGTGAGGAGTCTGTGAAGACTTCCTTTTCTTTTTGTGAATGCACTTAGACATGATATGTCCAGCTTTTCCACAGTAGGAACATATAGATTTAACAGCTATATTTGAAAACTTTGTTGATCCTTTATGATGTTCTTGATTGGAATATCCTATACCTTCTTTGTTAAGGGAGTGCCTCTGACTTCCTAAGAGTTTGGTCAGATTATCTCTACCATTAACAAACTTGGCAAGATCTTAGGTGAGCTCTTCTACTTTCTGTTGAAGTTTAGTTACTTCTTCAGATGGTAGAGTTTCAACTAAGATCTCAACTTCAGACTTTTCAGTCTTAAGTTTACTATTCTCTTCAGCTAACTTTTCACACTCTAGAGATTTCTGTGTATACTCATTTGAGAGTTTAGCATACTGTCTCTTGAGGGATCTGAAAGCTTTAGATATATAGTTGGATTCTTCCAAAAGTTCATCATAGGCATCATTCAATTTTTCAAGTTCAGAATGTACCTCAGTTTCTGATTCTGAATCTGTATCAGCCATAAGACAGAGGTTTGCTTCAAGCTCCTCTCCTTCACTCTCAGTGGAGCTTTCATCAAGATCTTCCCAAGTAGCCATCATTCCTTTCTTCTTTTTGCTGAAGAACTTTTTGGAAGATTATTTTTTGAGTTGAGGGCATTCTGCCTTGATGTGACCAGGCTTTTTACATTCATAGCATACAATGACATTTCTGTCATTAGATCCACCATCCTTGTTGTGCTTGTCTTTGTTGAACCGCCTGAAGGGTTTGTCTTTTCTGAAGTTTCTTTTCTTCCACAGCTTCTTCATTTTTCTGGTGAAGAGAGACAGTTCATCATCTTCATCATCTGAGTCATCCTCATTTGATTCTCCAGATTCTTCTGAAGATTCATCTGCTTTGAGAGCTTTTGAACTTGCTCCCTTAGATGACTTCTTGTCAGCTTTGAGTGCAATGGACTTGTTTTTCTTTCCATTGTTCTCTTCAATCAGTTCTTGTTCATGAATCTGAAGAGTCCCAAGAAGCTCATCAAGTTTCATTGTTGTTAGATCCTTGGCCTGAGACACAGCAGTTACAAGTGGTCTCCATTGTTTTGGAAGACTTCTGAGAATCTTTTGAATGTGTTCCTCAGTCTTGTAAATTTTTCCCAGAGATTTCAATCCATTGGTTATGGTTTGAAACCTTCCATACATTTGGCCAATAGTTTCACCTTCCTCCATTTTGAACAGCTCATACTTTCTGACAAGCATGCTGACTTTGGTTTCTTTGACTTTGCTAGTTCCTTCATGAGCAATAGCTAGTGAGTCCCACATTTCTTTTGCAGACTCACAAGCACAGACTTTTTCAAATTCTTCTCTGCTCAAAGCACACATGATTGCATATCTAGCTTTGGCATTCAGCTGCCACTTAGTTCTTTGATCAGTAGTCATGTTTGCTTTAGGAATTTCTTCTCCTTTGTCATCTTTAGGAATAAAGGGACCTTCATCAATGATATCCCAAAGATCAGAATTAGTGGATTGTAAAAACCACTTCATCTTTTCTTTCCAGTAGATGTAGTCTTCTCCATTGAAGAAAGGAGGTCTCGACGTTGAGGATCCTTCTCCCGCATGGTTCTTGCTTCCACTGGTTTCTCCTGCCATCGCCAAGATCTTTTCCTCTACACTGTTAAGTGCTCAACCCAGAGGCTGAGCTCTGATACCAACTGAAATAACCAAAGTGAACACAAGAAGGGGGGTTGAATTGTGTTTACCAACTTTTTCGGTTACTTGAAAGGATTTTCGCAGGCACAGCAAGCAAGGTTTGAATAAGAGAGGTTTAGACGAGTGACACGTCTAATATTTTAAAACAGAATGGCACACACACAAACAGAGAAGGTTTTAAAAGAGTTTGATAATCACAAAGTTAACTCCCCAAATTAAAAGCTAGAACAGAAATAATATTTTAAGTAAATTAAAAGATAAAGAGAGTAGAGATATCACTCAGGAGATTTATACTGGTTCACCCCAAAATTCACAGGGCTACGTCCAGTTTCTTGGCAGCACCAAGCTTCCACTATAACTGAGTAAATTACAGTACAAGTATTCTTTGCACACCTAGCCTCTTCAGGCTCAACACTCAAACAAGTATTCTTTTCTCACCTAGCCTCTTCAGGCTCAAAAACAGTAAGAGATAAAAAGTTGTGTAGTTAATACAACTTGCAAGTCTTTCAGATCACACTCAGAGAGTGGAATAAATATGAAGTATGAAAGACTGCGAATTTATATCAAATGATTGAATATGTATTCAATGAAGGAATGAAGAAGTTAATGAAGGGAGAAAATGCTTCTGTGTAGAGTTCTTTTGATATTCAACTTCTTAGCTTCATCTTCATTGTTTGATCTATTTAAGGGCTTCAATCAAGAGATCCGTTTTGACACAGCTTCAGAAAATGTTTGCTTCTGTCTTGAGCTTTCTGAGATACATTTAATGCCAAAGAGTCGTTCTGAGTATTCATTAAATGCTTGAAAACGTTGAGCATTGTCAAGAGTGTCCAAGAGTACACTTTAGACTGAGCAGCTGTTCTTTCAGAGTATATGGCAGCAGGTTTCTTGTACTTGTTGCAGAGAGCTTTCCTTTTTCAGTGCAACATCAGTTTACTTTTCCATAAAGTACTTTTTACTTTGTACTAGAATAGGCAAAAGGTTACTGCAGTGGTGCAGAGATAGCGTGTTTATTCCTTAAAACCTTGAAACAACGTTTTTTATTCTTTGTCCTTCGAGCTATTGTCCAGAGGTCTTCGAGATCCTTAAGAATGGCATATAATTTGAATATGGTGACTTGGACTTGATTTCTGACATACTGACTTGGTGTCAGTGATGAGAATTTTAGACGGGTGAAAGTCATCCAAAACTTAGATGAGTGAAAGCTTGTTCTAAAGCTTAGACGGGTGAATGCGTATTCCAAAGTTAGACGGGTGGTCAGTTGAGCTAAACTTAGACGCATGCTTCTTGCCACGTCATCAAGTGAACTTGGTCTTTCTTGAGCGTTGACTTTCTTTGACTAACTTTTTAGACGAGTGGAAACTTAGATGAGTCACTGCTGAGCTTCTAAAAAGTAGACGGGTCAAAATTAGACGAGTGACCTCAAGTCTATTTTCCTGCACACTTATCAAATATATCAGTAATTTCATTTGGTTCAATATTACCATACTTGAACTATTTGGAATCATCAAAACATAGAGGATTTACACTTTGAATGTGTTTTAGACTTATGAGGTCTCAACAAGGTTAGAGATTCGAATTCTGGAATTGCCACTTTGAGAGGAGGCTTTACCTAGAAACCATCTCCGGTTCATGAGTTAGTCTCATAGCATTGCCTGTGGAGGTATCCGGTAAAGACCAAAAGAGTTTATTGACTAATTGTGGCTAATTGAAGTTGGATATTTCTATATGCAATAATTATAAAGTTTAGGGCAATTCTATGCACATTTTCTTTTATTTTAGTTATAAAAAAAAATTAGTATATATTCTAACAATTAGTGGGTATAAAATGTGTATCAATCATGTGAAAAAGATTTTTTTATCATCATATTATTTTTTCTAGTCATTTAGCACAAAAACTTCTAAATACATATAATGCTCGAAACTACTTTATCTTAAAAAATATGGACTGTTACAATAATTATTGCTGATAAATAATTAAATATGACAAAATGTTATTTAAACAAGCATATTTGATAATAAATCTGAATATAAATGTCAAATTATGATATACAAAATTATTGAAAATGTGATATTTGTTTATAATTTAGACTATTCAAAAAACAAAAACAAGAATATAATAATAATAAAAAGAACAATGCTAGCATTACACTCTTAAACACATTCTCTCTTAACACACCCTTTATTATTGGATGAATTTCATGTGGGACCATGTGTTTTGGTTGGTCTCACATAAAATCCACCCAATAATAGAGAGTTTGTTGAGGAGGAGTGTGATAACCAGTGTGTTCTTAGCGTTTTTTTTTTTTTAAAAAAAATAATCTTTTTCTACATAATAGATACATGTTTAGTATCCATCATTTGTTAGAGTTTATGTTAAAAAATCAATGGTTAGTCAACACTAAAAATTGGGGTGAGATGTGATTTATGATCATGTTTAAGATTTGTTGGTATAAACTTTAAGATGGGGATTATAATTTACCCTAATCTCTATATAATAATATTGCGTCCATTTTCTCTTTGGTGAGGATTTTTTTTACCATCATGTCAGACCAGAAACTCGACTGTTTTTCCTATCATCTTCTCCCCCCTCTTGATTAAACATTAATTAATAAGATAATTCGATCCATTTTTATTTAGAATTAAATGCTGTAAAATTTGAATAAAGAAATGTCACGGACGTGATAAAACCAACCCATGGATATCAAGGTCAAGTAACTAGTTATACAATTATTGCCATAATCAAGGTCATATCTTGTGGAATCTAGTTTGAGCTTTGTTTATTTTCCATCCATCAATAAGTATTGTTGGGGAAAAATAGGTGTATGCAATGTCCTTATTAACAATAAATACCACCTTAATGAAATAATCTTGATCTTCTGGCATTTATAAGTCAAAAGAGACAAACTTAACAAAAGTTATTAGGCATTTGTGATGCCACTCTCTAACAAAAACATAATATATGTATCTCAGCCACCCCATCCTCCTTTTAAAGATGTCATATATATATATATATATATATATATATACACGAGATTTAAAAAATTATGCATGTGCCATACTTTTATTGGAGTATAACACTACTGCTTTGGTTTAAGAAAGAAAATTGAAAGAGATCAAAGATAGAATGAAAGAAAATGAAAAGAAAGAAAATAAAAAGAAAATATTGAGGGAAAAAAGTGAATTTTAAGAGTTGTTTGATATGAGAGAAACATGAAACAAAAGGAACAAAAAAGAAAAAAGTGTCTTGAGAGACATATAAGCTCTTCTCCTCATTTTCTTCTCACTTTTGGGGAATAAACTTTTAGGTTGGACCCACATCCTGAAAATAAAAAGAAATAAAGTGAATTTTAAGATTTGTTTGATATGAGAAAAAAAAAGTGTCTTCAGTGACATATATGAAGCTCTTCTCATTTTCTTCTCACTTTTGGGAAGAAATTAACTTTTAGGTTGGGCCCATATCCTTTTTTTTCTCTTCCTATTTTCTCTTCCTAACCAAAGAAGAAAAGTTCATTTTCTCTTAATTTGTTTTCTCTCTAGTTTTTCCTCTTCCCATTTTCTCTTCAACCAAACAAAGCAATCGTAGTGGTTGGGAAAATTTATCTTAACCATTAATTATTCAATAAAATGCTTAATAATAGTAGATATTGCAATGTACAGAAAAAAAGTAGATATTGCAGATCCAATCAAATGCTTAATAATAGTAGGTATTGCATGTACAGAATAAAAAATAAAAAGTAGATATTGCAGATAAAAAATAATCGTAGACAATATTGATCCAAAGAAATTAACGAATCGACTATCATTAATAATAAATAATAGGCAAAATTGCATTTGTGGTCCTTAAGTTATTTGTTTTGTTCAAATTGGTCCCTTAAGTTTATTTTGTGACAAATAGGTTCTATAAGTTAGGTTCGGATTTCAAATTGGTCCCTTAAGTTTTTTTTTGACAAACTAGATACTTAAGTTATGTTCGAGTGACAAATTGGTCCTTTAAGACAACAAAAATAATACATTAAGTGTCTAATTTATTTGTTCCTTTGACAAATTAAGGAACCAATTTGTCACCCGAACCTAACTTAAAGGTCTAGTTGGTCACAAAAAAAAAAAACTTAAGGGACCAATTTGAACAAAACAAATACCAAAAGTGCAATTTTGCCTAAATAATATTAAATTGAAGAAATATCTTAATGCTCTTTAAATGATGCTGGACTTTCAAAGACAACCATAAGGTGGTGGGTTATGGTGAGGATGATGGCTATGTAAGCCTACCCCAAGCGTGTGATTAGCTTGTCTAAAGGATAATCCAGAGGTTGACTAGTTGACCGCATGATGTTGGTTTGCATTTAGTCAAAAAGTTTGCTTAAATAGAGAAAAGGGTTATGTATTAGGATGTGGGTCAAAGTTTAGCAAGAGTATATAATACCAAATCAATTCGATGCTGAGTGAATAAAGATGGAAGAAAATGTGGGAGTTCTAATAAATTAATAACGTACTATCAAAATGATATCATTACTAGTCCAAATAAAACTAAACATTAGCTGAATTGGTCGGCACCAAACATCTAGATTGAAAATCAGATCGACAATGAAAATTAGATTGGTTTGCACTATGATATCTCCTAAAGTTTTTGATGTAGATGTCTAAGTGCTTGGTTCAAAATTCTGCCATCAAATTGATGATCAAATGGTTTTCTGTACCGATCCTCTAAGAAATGAGATGATCATTTACTAAATATTTCCCTAAGTTAGTGCTTCCAGTTGTTTTCCTTTAATTTGAGGCTGATATATAAGATATCAATATATAACAAGTATAATGAAGCCGCAGGGAAAACATTTCTGCTTGAATTTACCCACTGCATTGCATGTGATTCATGTTTAAGACAACTTTAGCTGCAGGTTATCAAAACATTTTCATGAAGTTTATAATAACATCAAAACATAGTAATCATAGATTTTTTTTTTTTTTTTTGATAAGCAGTAATCATAGAAGTTTAATTAACTGTGTTGATAAAGACCTTTATAATAACATCAAAACAAGGTAATCTATAATCTATGATGAAATCCCGCCTTTACTCTTTCCTTCCCTAATCTTGTGCCTACCTGGTGGACCTATTGCCAATTAGTGAATTTTTTTTCTGCAAAACCGTGTCGTCTTTTCGGTTTTACAGCCTCTTCTGTGGCCGTGTCCTCCTTCAGGCCTTAAGCCCTATCTTGTCAGCCACCATTAGCTGCTGTCCATCGCCGTCCGCCATTGCCCACCGTCATTTACGCCCGCTGACCCCACCACCAACATCCTCCTATTTTCACTAATTATGTAAGTGCCCCTCTTTTATTAGATAATTACAATGTCCATAAAAAAAATGACGCAGATTATTGATTATTCTTATAATTTTGTAACAAATATCCATTTTCAGCATATAGTAAGGATCACATGAAATATGTAATGTAAAATTAATGAAGTTTTTGCTTATCTGAAAAGGAGAAGAGGCAATCTTTATTTATTTTATTTTATTTATGAAAAAAATGCTAACAAAATTTGAAGAATATATCTTTAATAAATTTTGGATTTAATTGGTATGTATTATCTGTGTTGAGTTTTTACATTATCAACCAATCATAAATCATCATTATAAATATTTAACTTTGATCATAAACCTTAAAAGTCATACATAGGATGATTTGTAATCAGGGACGGACGTAGTTTAGGGCTTGGGAGGGCCGCCCTCCCTGACTTTTATATATATTTTTAAATAATGAAGAATATTATATATATATATATATAATAATAATAATAATAATAATAATAATAATAATAATAATAATTAGTAATAAGTTGTAAGAACCATTCAACATATTTAGCGATGAGCGACCTTCATATATATTCTTATATTATCATCTTATTGTCAATTGTCTTTCAAGTTGTGGGTCTCACCATTCTTTTGATTTAAAAAAAATTACTGAAAAGTTTAATATAGATTTGAATATACATTAAAAAGAAAATTGCTTAAAAGTTTAATGTAGATTCAATTATAGATGATTTTCATGATATGCAGGGGAGATGTTTTGTGTTTTGATAAATTACCAATATAATTAATATTTTAAAATATATAACTATGAATATTTTGAATAAAATTTGATGCGTATATATTTGTTGGATGAACTTTAATATTTATAATTGGCCCTCCCAATCATCCTCCGTCGCTGTTTGTAATTCATTGACATCTCATTTTTTTTTACTCTCCACTTCCAAATGTTATTTCACTATAAAAAATGCATTGTTTTAAGACGGTTTAAAGGCCCTTTGCATCTAAGCTAACAAAATAACTTATGTCGTTGACCTTTTACAAATGAGAATAACATGACTTGAGTTTAAATACTGAAATCTTCTATTGATATTTGATTATAAATACATGTTTTTTTTTTTTTTTGACAGAGATTTTTTTTTATAAGCTTTTGATATATTGATATATAGAGTACTAGAGGTACCCAAACCCATTTACAACAAGAAAACTAAACAAAATCATTGAGAAATGTAAATAAAATACTGTTACAATTTTCCTAAGGGTATTATCTTTACACAACTCAACAATCCAGATCATCCAAAGAGACACAACCCATGATAGAACAGGCCAAACAGTACAGCCAACAAAGCCCAGAAAACCAAACAAAATTAACCCAGAACTGCATCAAACCAATAGACCATAAATTCCAGAAGCCAAATTAAAGAGCCAGACAACTAAGACACCGAGGGAACACACATTTTATACTTGAGGGGACGACCAGTCGACCACCAAACCAAAACGCCAAACATCCACCAAAAACATGTTTTTTGCGCCACACCACAGATGCATCCACCATGGTGAATATAAAAAACGCCCCTATAAATCCATGTTAACATTGATAAGTATCTTGACCATATAAAACAATTTCATTCTAAACTTCTACGATACAATATTAGCCCTCTACGTCTAATCTTCCAGGTCATCTGCACTCTATCCATAATTTGTATAACCATTCCTTTTCAAATTATAGTGCTGCCAAGACAATATTATAAGCCATATGTTCAAATATTACAAGTTTTGTAAAAGTCCTAAGTTTTTCAAAATTTAATATTTTTTTTTAATATTGCAAATTGGTTTAAGTCAATTATGTGAGCTCAGCAAATTAATGTTAACCTCGTCATAGTAATATAACGAGTTAAAATTCAAGGATTTGTCATTGATAAACAATAAACAATTTGTAATCGTATTGATCTTAAAACATTTCCCAACCATAAACATTTTCATATAGCAAAAAGAGGCAGGGATAAGATGTGACTAAGCCTTTTTGTAATTTAAATTGAGAAAATTACATTGAATTTTTAAGTTTGTCTTAATTATACTTGGCACCATTTTTTTTCAAAAACTACACTCACATCTCTTGGGATTCAATTATTATTACTTCTAACTCTATTGGAGATCCCCTAGAGGGAGGTGATTCACAATGGTAGAGCTTTAATAGCGCACAATTGATAGTGGTTTATGGAGGAACAACTTTAAACAAATGCACAGAGGTTTGTGTAGTAGCGTTTCCTTAAGGAAACACTATATATATATATATATATATATATATATATATATATATATACTTAATAGTGTTTCCCCGATTTAACGCTATATGTACTCGACACCTTATTTTTGAAAAACATGCTCAAATATTGACATCTGGGCTTAATTGATCTCCCTTTAATTGGTAGAAAGTATACTTGGCACAGGGCAAACGGTACTTGCATGAGCCGGTTAGATAGATTCTTAATCTCTGATGAATGGGCCAACCAATGGGATGAATTGTCTCAATGGGGGTTGAAGAGAACGGTTTCGGACCATTGTCCTATCGTGTTGAAACCATCTTCAATCAATTGGGGCCCAAAACCATTCCGAGTGTTGAACTGTTGGATGGAGAACTGTGGTTTCGGGAAGTTTGTCATTGATAAGTGGAAGGAATGCGAAATCAGTGGCTCGGGCTCTTACATTCTAAAGGAAAAATTGAAGTTCTTGAAAAATGAAATGAGGATTTGGAATAGAGATACCTTTGGTAGCATTGACAGTAACATAAAATCAATTGTGGAAGACATAAAGCAGCTAGATGATAAAGGGGAAAGGGGGGATTTTTCAGAGGGTGATGTTTGGGCAAGAAGACAGTTATTTGATTCCTTCTGGAGGATGTCTAGAATGCAAGATTCACTTGTTTTCCAGAAAGCAAGAATAAAGTGGCTAAAAATGGATGATTCTAATTCTTCATTTTTTCATGCTTGCTTGAAAATGAGGAATCGGGAGAATAAGTTACATGGCTTGTGGATAAGGGGAAATTGGGTGGAGGATCTTGTATTGGTAAAGGAAGGGTTAACAAGGCACTTTGAGAAAATCTTCAAACAGGATGATGACATGAGACCGACTCTGGATGGAATCAATTTTAGGCAAATTTCGGATCAAGATAATGCTAACCTTACGGCTGTTTTCTCGGTGGAAGAAATCAAACGGGCAGTTTGGAATTGTGACGGTAACAAGAGCCCCGGTCCTGATGGTTATAATTTCAATTTGCTGAAGAAATTTTGGGATGTGGTGGGCAATGAGTTTTTGCAACATGGTGGCTGATTTTCACACCAATGAAAGGCTAGTCAAAGGTGGTAATGCATCTTTTGTGGTGCTCATCCCAAAACTAGATAACCCAATTGGCATTAATGATTACAGACCGATATCTTTGGTTGGTTGTATGTACAAGGTTTTGGCAAAACTATTAGCGGAAAGGCTAGGCCGGGTAATGAACTCTGTGATTTCGGTTAACCAAACAGCTTTCTTAAGAGGTAGGAACATTCTAGATGGGGTGGTGGTCTTAAATGAAATTATGGAGTTTGCCAAAAGAGGGGGCAAGCCTTGTTTGATTCTCAAAGTGGACTTCGAAAAAGCATATGACTCAGTAAGCTGGGAGTTTCTAGACTATATGCTTCTTAGATTGGGTTTCTGTTCAAAATGGAGAGCATGGATCAGTGCTTGTCTTCATTCGGCTTCGGTCTCGATTTTGGTAAATGGAAGTCCTTCTAAGGAATTCAAAATGTCCAAAGGAATTCGACAAGGGGATCCGTTGGCGCCTTTCCTTTTCCTTATAGTTGCAGAAGGGCTCAGTGGTTTGATTAGGGGTGCGGTGGACAAAGGAATCTATAAAGAATACATCATTTCAGGGAGAGATCAAAGTGTTGGGGTATCTCACATACAGTATGCAGACGACACTGTTTTGGTGGCAGAATTGTCCAAAGCTAATGTGCTGGCAGCAAAAAGCATCCTTAGAGTTTTTGAACTTGTGGCTGGTCTGAAAGTTAACTTTCACAAAAGTGGTTTAATTGGAATAAAGCCACCTTCAGGATTTCTGGAGAGTGCTGCCAGCATCCTAAACTGTAAAATCAGCAAGCTACCGGTAAAGTTCCTTGGTGTTTTGGTTGGTGCTAACCCCAGGAGGTGTGCTACATGGACCCCTCTCATTAACGCAATTCAAAAAAGGCTTTTTGGGTGGAGAAACAGGTTCCTTTCCTTTGGAGGAAGAGTGGTTTTGATCAATGCCGTTTTGTCGAGCCTACCGGTATATTACCTTTCCTTCTATAGGGCTCCGAAGAAGGTTCTAAATAAAATAACTCAACTTCAAAGAAGATTCTTATGGGGAGGGAGTGAGGAATGTAGGAAAATTTGCTGGGTCAAATGGGAGATGGTATGCAAAAAAAGAGAGGAGGGGGGCCTTGGGATCCGGGATATTAATGCTTTCAATCTAGCGTTATTGGGGAAATGGAGATGGAGGTATTTTACTGAAAAAAATTCTATTTGGTCTAAACTGTTAACAGTTAGGTATGGTGAACCATCTCAATGGAGGGAATCTTGGTGCTCTAGATCTTTAAGGGGTGGGGAGGCGTCCCAGTGGTGGAGGGATCTTGGATGTTTAGAGGGGGACAACTCTTATAAAACGGGGTGGTTAACTGAGAGTATAAAAAAAAGGTTAGGTTGTGGTAACACCATTAAGTTCTGGAATGATGTTTGGTTAGATAATGTGCCTCTAGCTCTTTCATTTCCCAGGCTGTACACTGTTTCAACAAATAAAGAGGCATTGGTGTCAGACTTGGGAGTTTGGAGAGAGGATTCTTGGTGTTGGAACTTTAGCTGGAGAAGGAATCTCTTTGTTTGGGAGGAGACACTGTTACAAAATTTGAGGTCAATACTTGCAGGCCATCAAATTCGGCCTCAGGTAGAGGACTCATGGTGCTGGTTGGGTAAATCTGCGGGTTCATACACGGTTAAAGAGGCTTATTTACAGATCACTGAATCTCCAAGCAACAACAAAAAATTCTTCTACAAGCTACTGTGGGATAAAAGTGTTCCTTTGAAGGTGGGTGCCTTTTGTTGGAGAGCAACCAAAGACAAAATTCCTACTTATGGAAATCTGTCTAGAAGGGGACTCAATACAGCAAATGCACCAAATCATTACAGGTTTTGTGGTTTGGAAACTGAGAACACTTCACACCTTTTTCTGTTTTGTAAGTTTTCTTATAATGTTTGGATGTATGTCTATAATTGGATTGGGGTAGACACTGTTCTAGTAGGGAATTTGGAGGATTTATTGCTACAACATGTTGGTTTAATTTCGGGTTTGGCTTCAAACAAAGGCTGGAAAATGTTGTGGTTTGCAACAATCTGGAGCATTTGGTTACATAGGAATGAATTGGTGTTTAAACAGGCCACCTTGGACTTCGACAAGGTATTTGAACTGATAAAAATAAGAGTCTGGACGTGGTGCATTAGCAGGGTTAAGAAAGGGAATTTCTCCTTTTTGGACTGGTATACCAATCCTCTGCTCTGCATGAAGGCTCTTTCTTAAGGTTGCACAGATGCTCGACGGTTGGCTACACATTGGCTTGCGGGTTGGGGCATTACATGGTGAAGATTTGATAATGTGCAGAATTGCAGATCTGCCTTATTGTTCTGCTACTATCATGAGATTTAGGTGGAATTCTTGGGTTGGTTATATGTGGCTTGTTGGGGGGTGGACTTGGTTATGCTTTTACTGGTTGTTGATGGTGAAATAGTTACATTTTCAACCTATATGCAAGTGGAGCAATGGGTTGAATTGTTAGGTTTTTCTCCCCAACAATTTTATTCTGTATTCTGTTTTGGGAGAGTACATCTTGTACTCTTGTCAATATTTATATACATGTGAATTGCTTACCAAAAAAAAAAAACTACCTTTTAGAAGCGCTATTAAATGAGGTACTATAATAACGTTCTATCAAGCAAGCGTTGCTAAAGAGATAGCTATTATAACGCTTGCTTGAGGAAAGACTATCTTTCCTCCATATTAAAACAAAACCGTATGTATAGGTGTCCAACTCTCTGCACATTTGTTTAAGTAAAACCCCCAATTTGTGAAACCCTAACCATGAAATAACATGCAGGAGGGTGGTGATGGCACAATGAAGAGAGAGGGGAGGATGGAGTAAGAAATGAGAGAAAGAGAAAAGGGGAAAGAGAGAGAGACAGGGAGAGAGAGAAATGACTTTCGATGAGTATACCTAGTTTTCAGTGGGTATACCCAGATTTCAGTGAGTTAATAATGGATATCTAGCATCGTTATAACAATGTTGATGAAAAGGACTAACTTGGAACAATTTTAAAAATTAAAGGACCAAATCAGGATGAAAATTAAAACAAGGACCAAATTGAAATCTAAAATAGAGATGAGGGACTAAAAGTATAATTTAGCCTATTTTTAATCATTCAAAATAAGTCTCTAACATTTAGAATAATTAAAATAATATTTCAAATGATAAATTCTGAGTTTTTCCTCGGTACTCGAGTACCAAGAGGTAGTACTCGAGTACCACGTAAAATTGAAGTACGGTACATCAACCAGAGAGGCAATACTCTAGTATCAAGAAGCAATACTTGAGTACTGTGAGTTTTTGGAAGCTTAGTACTTCCTCTAGAGAGGCGGTATTCAGTACCGCCTGTCAATACTCTAGTACCATGATAGAGTTGTAAGAATTTTGGCATCCTGATTGGCAGTGACTTCAGGTCTCCACTGCTAAGGTAAGCTTCTCAGAATTTTTCTAACATGCTCCGGATTCTCATAAGTTTTGCCTAATGACGTTAGGCTGCTGGTGATAGTTTGGAACTTTCAAAACATCTGATCAATGGTTTCGTATTCACCCATTTTGAAAAGCTCATGTTGGTGAACCAACATGCTTACTTTATACTCCTTTACTTGTGTCGAACCCTTATGAGCAAGGGCAAAGGTATCCCAGATTGCTGTTTCACAACTATGTACTTTATCATGCCCAGGTTTAGTGATAGCAAGTTTTATCTTAAATTTTTCTTAAATTAAAGACTTTATCTTAAAATTTTCAAAAATCCTTTCGAAAGCAAGTTTTTGCACAAACAAACTCTTTTGGATGCAAAGTATCAGGAAACAATTTTTTTAAGAAAACTTTTGAAACAAAACAAAGAAGAATGTTAGAAACATTCAATATCAATCCTCAAACGTTAGTTTAAACAAATTAACATAGAAAGGAAAGATGGATTCACATAGAGTTGTTATCCTGGTTTACTCTTCAATCCAAGAGCTATGTCCAGTCCCTTCTCATGAAGACTTTTCCTCTAAATGTCTTAGCCTTTGACATGCCTCTTCATGCTACAATACTAAGTATTATAACACCTCTTCAGGTTACAACAAATATTCTTTTACAGTCAAGTCTCTTTAGGCTCACTCTAACAAAGAATTGGAGCTTAGTTTAATTAACTCATTATGTGTGAGGATTATACACGGTCTGAAGCTCAGAAAGGTATAACTTTAAATACTAGAGAATTTGAAAATGTTGCAGCATTTTGATTCACTTGAGATTTCATGGAGTAGTTATGTATATTCTTCATGGAGGACTTCTGGTATTTATAGACATTAGATCTTGAGAGAGTCCTCATACAACTCTTCTACAATGGCAATAAACACTACTAGAAAAAAGGATTTTTGCAACCGATTTTAGTAACCGATTTTGTCAGTCGCTATCAGCAACCAAATTTGCGATTGATTTTACCCTTTTCTGTAATTGGTCACGAGTTTTCAGTTAGCGACCAAATTAGTGACCGATTTATTCTGTGGCAAAGTTAACGGTCGCTAATTCAGTCGCGAAGTCAAAATTTGAAAAGTCAACCAATTTATTTATTTTAGGACCGAATAGCGACCGATTTTATTATAAAATTAGCGACCGATTTATTTTTCGGTCGCGAAAGAAAAAAGTTAATGAATAGTGACCGATTTAGTGACCAATAAAATTCGGTCCCTAAATAAAAACCTAAAATTAGCTTCTTTCCCCAATTTCCCCCCATTCATTCGCACTGCCCTCTCTTTCTCTCTCTATCGAACTCTCCTCCCCTCTCCCTGCATTTTCCGGCCACCACTGCTGCTCCCCTCCACCGTGAACCCCATTTCCCTCCCCACCGCGAGCCACCCCTCGCTCATTGCACTCACTCTCCTCTCCCCCTCGCTCACTGCAATCTCCTCTCTGGTCGTCGGCCACCACCACCACCACTCCTGAAGTTGACGCAGGCAAACACAAGAAGGGGGGGGGGGTTGAATTCTGTTTGTTAATATTTTTCGAAAACAACCTTTTCAAGAACAGTTTTTTCACACAAAGATAAAGAGGCAGAAGCAAACACACAGAAAAACAAACTTTTGAAAGAATAACAAATTCAAGTTCAAATCCCCACAGTTAGTATAAACAAGTAAAACTAAAGAGATAAGGGATTAGAAGATTCACGCAAGTTGTTTTATCCTTGTTCACTCTCTTCCAACCAAGAGCTACGTCCAGTCCCTTCTACTTGAAGGTTTTTCTCCACTATTCTCCAAATAGATTACAACAAGTATTCAACACCTCTCTAGGCTTACAAGTATTCCTTCCTTACCAAGCCTCTTCAGGCTCTACCTCTAACAAAGAGTTTTTGGTTTCTTTGATCTTCTAACTCACTAGGTGTGAGGATATGAAAGTTTAAGATCAGATGAATATTATAGCAATATTCAAGCTAAGGTATTACAGACTTTTGCTTTTTAAAGAATAAAAGAATATTAGCTCGCAAGAGATTTCTTGTGAATTCTGTATATGCGCAAAAGTTCTATCTTCAAAAGTCTTGGTCTTCTATTTATAGAGACCTTGCCCTTCTCTTCAAGATCTTCAACGGTTCAATTTGAATTTTCCCTTTAGGGATAGAATCAAGAGTGTAATATCCGTTGTGACTCAGCTTGCTCGTGGCCATTGTACTATATGACAACATTCTTGCATGAAGCGGGCACACCTCTGAGCAAATGCAACTTGAAAACTGTCTTGCCTTCCTTATACAAATTCCAGCTATTCCAGCGTAAAAGGTGACATACAAGTCGTTTTGCATTATACTAATTTGCTTTTTGCAATTCCTTATTTGTACTATGTCTCTATCAAAGAAACAAGACAATAAAACCGTTAAAAAACAAATAAGAAGGACCAACATATAATTGAAATAAATATCAATCATTTGAAATAAATATTTCTATATGGTCGAGATAGGTATTCTGATTATATCAAGCATTCATTGAAAGTGAAGAGCTCGTCTACTTAAAAAGTGCGTCTATACGGTCATAGCTAAAATTCTATTTAGCTCGTCCAGTGACGTGGCAAAATTTTGCTCGTCTACTATCAAGTCTTTGGACTTGCTATATATTGGTGAGTAGCTTAAATTTGCGTCTGCTGACGTGGCACATACGCTCGTCTACTTACATGAGTTAAGAGCTCGTCCACAAGCACTGTTCTATAACTCGTCTATTAAAATTAGAGTAGAGCTCGTCTATTGGTACTGTTCTATATTCCGTCTACTTGAGCTGTTCTCATAATTAAAATATACCATAGAATTTGAGAGGCTCGTCTACCCGGTTGGACGCGGATATAGACTCTTAAAAGATTTCCTTATCATATTGAATTTCGAATATCCTGTAAGACTAGATTAAACTTGTTAGATCTTAACTGACACTTTGCCATACAAATTTAATCCTTTTTGTTAACATCAAAACACAGAGATTATTTAACCTAAATTACTTTGGTTCCAACAACTCCGTCATTCTCTCTAGTCACCTCTCTCTCTCTCTCTCTCTCTCCAGTCGCCTCTCTCTCTCTCTCTCTCTCTCTCTCTCTCTCTCTCCGGAAGAAGGTACATCTCCTTTTCCTTTTCCTTTTTCGCTGGGTATTTGCCACTGGTCCGAAAGTATGTAAAGAGGAGAAAATTTTCGTTCATCTTTGTTAGGGAGAAAATTTTCGGAACACACTCTTTCTTGCTAACCCAGATCCAAAACCCTTCTCTGTAACTTGCGATATGAGATTAAGAGAGTTCTTTTGTTAATTTCTTCCTTAATTAGGGTATTTATTTTATGATTGTCATGGTTGTAGTCCCAGATCCGAAAACCCTTCTTTGTACTTGGCTTTAAGTTTGTTGGTATGTCTATTTGTTGCTTTATTATGCTTTTAGTTTATCTATTTGTTGCTTCTAATTTTATCAGGTAATGGTTCATGCTTTTTGTTTATCTATTGGTTGCTTCTAATTTTATCAGGTTATGGTGGTTTGTATCCTGTGGAAAGCTGAACTTTGGTTTCCTGTGGACATAATGTTCAAATGGTTGTTTGCTTATAATTTTATGCTTGTAGTTTATCTGATTTTATTCTTTATGTTCATTGCTCTTGTTAATTTATCTTCTTGTATTATCTTGTTTCAGACTTAATGTTCAGTATAACATTGGATTGTAATGCATATTGGTATATACCAGGTAGCAAAAGCCCAGAACAAGTTCATAGTGGTATCTATAATTTGAAAAAAAAAAAAAATTGTTAAGGTCATCCCATCTATAACAGATACAATAATGTCACTCACTCTTGAATGGTCCTGCGTGTTGTAGTTTGAGTATCACACTGCCTCTGTTTGCTTGGGTTCTCAAGTATAGTATTTGGGAGTTTATTGTGTTAACCGTGTCCTCTTTTGTTAGTTCCATCTTCATCTCATCCTGCCTAGTTTATGTCATGTTTTCATTGCTATTTCCCATGTCTTAAGAATAATTTTTCTATGGTATTTGAACTCTCAGTATATCTATAACTTTTTTTAACTGATATACTCCTCTTCATGGCTTGAGTTTGTTTTGCGGGTTGATGAAATGTGGCTTTAATGATCATATTGCTTGTTCTCAAGTATTTTCTGGTGTGGTGATTTTTGTCAATTAATTGAATCATTTGAGCATCTATGTATTTTTTGCCCTAATTTGGAGTTTGGTGACTACGGTAATTTACATGATGGGAGAATATAAAACTCCTTTGTTAATAACTTGCACTCAATAGACTTCTTCAACACTTTCTATAGATTTTTCGACTATCCTAATAAACCATCAACAAAAAATAGTTCTGGTTCTAATATTTTATGACTCTGAGTTTACTGTAATTTGTCTTGAACGAATGATTATTTTCATTAGTAATTTAAATTATAAATCATGTGGCAATTGATCTTGTGTTTCAGGTCCTTTTAATTTTGAAGCTAGCTGCAAAGACTAAGGGAGGCTTGCCCACTCTGCACCTCAATCCATACAGCTGTTCAAAGGTCTTATTTTTTTTGTAAAACTGTTTTGAGTTTAGAAAGGGAAGGATGATTTCTTCCCATAGTGATGATTTCTTCCAAATAAGGATGATTTTTGATTTCTTCCCATATAGGTTTGTTGGTTCTTGTAAAATTTATATTAGTGCAACAAATTAATTTCTGGAAAAAACTTCCCACATTGTTCATTTTGTATGCTCTAAGAAACTTATTAGATGTTGTTATCTTTAGTTAGATATACATTTTACTAGTTTGTTTCTCCTGTTTAATCTTGCTCTTTGTTTGGTGGAACTTGGAAGAGTTGAGTTATGATAGTGTAGGCAAGGATGAAATTAATTTGAAATGCTCCAAGAATAGGATTGAAACTATGTGCAGGAATTTATCACAATAAAGTTTTATGCATTAAATGGTTTGTGTGTTGAGCATCCTTTTATCTTTGACTCTATGCCTAGTTGTCCATTTGTGTGACACCCTAACTTTGGTCATCACATGGTTATCCGTTTGCGGAAAATAAAATCATTAATTCGCTGGTTGCTTTCGGAAAATAAAGTTTTCTCAACGTTTATCTTACTCAAAATATGGTGATAAAATTTTTCTTTTCGACATCGTTACAACGACAAACACATAACCACCCTTAGATATATCGATAAATATATATAAGTCATACAACTATTTTGCATCATATGTTTTTACACTTGAACTTTATAAGTATATGTATTTCCCCAAAACATAACTTAACGTAAGCCTAAGCTGGTCAAACACTACGACAAAAAGAAATAGCATCAGCATGCCCCGAACTAAACATACTTCTTCTTGTAGACGCCATAGCCCTTAAGAGGTTCATCTGAATTCCGCCACATAGAACCCAGAAGAGAAAACACAAATAAAACATGCAAGAGTGAGAAACCGACAACTGAATCATAACGCGAGAACCATATGTACGACACAACAAAAAAACACACATATATATGTTATGTCTACACAAGCATTCATACTAAAGCATGTAATCTCATAATGGGTTTCACACCCCAAACATCATCCTTGGAAAAATATGCATGAACACTTCATATACACCAACTAAACATTCACACTTAATCTCATGAGGTATCCTAACAAGTGATGAATTGATCAGGCTCCAGGCACGCAGCCAGAACACCAGGCACACAGTCAGAACACAGGCACGCAGCCAGAACACAGGAGGTAAGGTCGGCCAAGACAAAATCAAAGGGCTAGGGTTTTCATTTTCATGAATCAACTAGGATTTAACAAGTGTACATGTATGTATGTTGAAAGACATGAACATACATCAAAAATCATGAACAAGACTTCATCAAACTCTTCCTCTCAGGTTCGGCCATGTTGAACGCATAGGGTTAGAGATTTCATTTTGATTGGCTAACATGGATTAAAGGATAGTATCACACATGTCATATAGAATACATGATCATACATGAAAAGCAAGAACAAAACATCATCCATGTCTTTCCTCCTAGTTTCGGCCAACACTAGATAAATAGGAAGGAAATTTTTGATCATCACATGCTCTGAGCTATAGACAATATACATGATTATAAGAACATAGGAAGTGGTTTCAACCTCATAGGATTTTTCTAGAATTTGTTATGGATTTTCAAAGTTCTAGATCTAGAAACTTAAAAGTGAAAAACATAGATGAATAAAGCTTTGAATCATGAAACTTATTGAAGAACATAAACATGATTAGGAAAGGAGAAGATGATTCACCTCTTGAAGATCAAAAACAAGTGAAGATCCAATGACTTGCTTCACAAAATGATTCTAAGACTTATGAACTTTGGTGTTTTTGTGTTAAACTTGTAATAGGAAGAAAATGAAGTGTGATGGTCCATATATATAGAGAGGGCTGCGTCCAGGGAGGGATTAAGTGGAAAGGAGGTGGCTTCTTCAAGGACTTAGGTGCAAATAACTCCTATGGACCATTTCGCAAAATTCCAAAAGTATAAGGACTAGTTTGCAAATTCCTAATAGTTTGAAATGATGACCATGTGCAACACTTAATGTGTTCATGTGACACCCTACTCCCGGGTCATCACATGGTTACCCGTTTGCGGAAAAATAAGATTTTTTTTTACTGGTTGCTTTCGGAAAATATTAATTTCTCAACGTGAATCTCTTCAAGATATGGTGATAAAATTTTTTCCTTTAACTCCCTAACAACGACATAATCATAACCATACTTATATATATAAGCATATACAGAAGTCATACAACTATACTACCTCGTAAGTTTCACACTTAGATCTTTATCAACTTCGTTTATTTCAACACATGACATCACATAAAAAGAACCTAAGCTGGTCTTAACTAACAGACAGTTATTGAGAATACCCTTATGGTCATTCCCACTAACAGATACTTCTCCAAGCATCTAGGAGTTAAGTCCTCGAGTGACTTAGTGAATCCCTCCGCTTCGTACTAGTATACCAAAGGAGTATGGTAGACTAGAGTAAACCTGTTGTATATTTGTAAGGGTGAGACGCCAATATATGGATTTAACACAATAACTAAAAGTGCGACTCACAAAACAGCATATACACACACATACAATTATAGCAGCATACATTCTCAAAACTAAACAAGTACTTTATCAATGGGTTTCATACCCCAAACATCAACGTTTGAAAACTATGCATGAACACTTCAATATATAGTCTCTACATTTCGCTAAATCTCCGGAGATCCCCAACAACATGGAAATGAGCTGATCAGGCTCGATTGCCAGGTATATTAGGCACAACGTAGCCAGGTATATTAGGCACAACGTGTTTACCATAGCACACTGTCCACATAAGGCACAATGATCAACGTATATGGTATTGCCAGGTATATTAGGCACAACGTGTTTACCATAGCACACTGTCCAACACAAGGCACAGTGATCAACGTATATGGTTTTTCATTGTCCATCAAGGCACAATGAATCAACGTAGCATGAAATACCTCACACCCAAGGCATTCACACAAAACAACGTGGCATGGAATACCTTACTCATTAAGGTACCACACTTCACAACGTGGGCACGTCTGCCAATGAATGCATGTAAAACGTTTGTTCCCATCATTTTTCTTTGTGTTCAGTCTTTATTTGCCGAAGCTCAAAATGGCTTACGACTACTCGTGATTTTCAACGTATTAACTTAACAACGTGTTTAGATCTTTTAACGTCAACACAGGACACGAAGTCCGAGTGCTCAATCACAAAACCTTAGACCTTGCAATCAGCCTTGGGGTTTGTGGTCGTAGAAAACAACATTTACCTTTTACAACGTAACCCACCACGTGGATATACAACGTGAAAAGGACACCAAGTCCATAACAACGTAATCTCATAACATGGATACTCAACGTAACACGGATCAAAGATCTTCGTGCTTAAATTAAAGAACACTAGTATCACGACGTCTCTGATACTAGGCTCACGTTTCAACGTAAACACCATTTTCGTTCTGTGAAAAACAAATCCAAAACAAAGTCTCCGCAACTTATCCAAGTTGACGGAAAATAACACGATTAGAAAAACTCCTTTATAAAAACTCCTTTATAAAATCATCGATTACTTGAAATTCTTTTCTATAACATTTATGTTCCAAAAGCGAATCACGTGAGGCTCAAGTTTATCTAAAATACGTACTGCCGCTTTAAAAATACTTGTCGTCGACACTTTTCCAATTTGCCGTCAAATTACATCTTTTAAGCCAAAACTTAGCTTTTTCTACTTAAACAATTTTCTAAAATCATACTTAAGTTATTTTTGAAGATTAATTTCATAAAATAACTTTTTATAATATTACGGAATTTCTCACGTAAAAATTAGCAGTACTAAAATATTTTCACGGTTACGTCCTCACTGTGACTCATAGTTGACTTTTTATCAATAAATCATTAAAATAATAATATTTCTCAATACTCATTTTTTTTTTCCACATAATATTTTTCACTACTATTATATTCCAACATTTCCCATAAAACATTGAATATAATGTATATGGTTTATTAAAGCTTTTATCTGATTAAATCGGTTGTGCACTAACCACTGTCAGGCTTCACAAACAACACTCAACAACATCATCAGAATTATATCACCAGGCAGATCATGCATCATAGCAATATAATAAACAACTGCAGATAATTGAAAAAATTAAAAGCAGATAAATCATCGTACACAAATAAACAACACAACGTAAACAGCATATTTAAAGCACCACAGCCACATATCAAGTATACAGACCACACTAAAGCTAATAGTTATTGGGGAAAATCCCTCAGGTAAGCTCCCCTTACCTCTTGAAGAACTTAGACTCCGATTAAGAAAGTTGACACGGCTCCGAATAACTTTGACACGGCTCCGAATAATTGGTGACACACGTATGTGTCACGAAACACTAACCTTCAACAACACATCCAAACAACCAATCAAAACAAGAAAAACAAACACCTAATCCTCTTTAATAGGTCACGGCCTCCTTAGGGTTTTGTGGCTCAAAATCACTAAACTTGCTTAAGTCATGGATTAATGATTCTAATATACTTAAGGAAATGGATTAGGGCTAAACAACAAAGTTAAGAATCAAAACCATCCTAACCCTCTAAATGGTAGATTCGGCCAAGATGGGTTTCAAGGGAAGAAAATTTTTGATCATCACATGCTCTTAGATACAGACAATATACATGATTATAAGAACATAGGAATTAATTTCATACTCCTAGGATTTTGCTATGATTTTCTATGGATTTTTAAACTTCTAGGTCTAGAAATGGGAAAATATGATTCATGGCATAAACATGAGAAACCAATGAATATGAAAGCTTAGATGATCAAGGAGTTGAGTTTTACCTCTTGAAGATTGAAAAAATGAAAAAAATGATCAACCAACACTTATATAAAATCTGGACAGTTTGAGGGTGTGTTGGTTTTGTGAGTATATCTCATGATATACTCATCCAAAAATTACAAAATTTCGCTTATTGGAAAGATAAGAATAAAAGGAACAACTTTGGTGTTGAAGGTTTCATTTGTTTCGGATCAGAACAGGGGTGAAAAAGGCCTTCTTTCTGCTGTCTCGCATGGATCTGAGGATTCTGGGCAGTTTCTGTATTTTGGTCATAACTCTCAATATACTCATCCGTTTTTGATGATCTTTAGCTCGTTGGAAAGAAGAGAGAAAGAGGAACAACTTTAATGTTGAGAGTTTTTCGAGTTAAAAAAAAGGAAGATGGTCATAATTTCGGTGCAAGTTCGGTCAGTTTAGGACATCCATAATCATTTTCATGAAAAATGAACAAAAGTTCATCCCCCCACATGAACATAGGTTCGGCCTAGGCATGAAACAATCTCTTGGATTATGATAGCAAGAATGGTTATAAGCACATAGAAATTGGTTTCACCATTTTAGGAGTTTTCTATGATTTATGGTGATTTTTCAAAGTTCTAGATCTAAGACTTGAATCATGCATGAACTAGATGATCAAAGCTTTGAAATGAAAAACTTTATGAAGAACATGCTATTAAATGATGATAAGGAGTAAGAATCACCTCTTAGAAATGAAAACAAGTGAAGGAATCACCAACTTCCTTTGAAAACTCAAGCTTTTGGACTAAGAAAAAAATGGAGTTTTTGAGAGTTTGGAGAGGATGAAGAAGAGTGTGGAAGAATGGAGAAGCTCCTAGCTTCTTCAAGAGCTTATGGCAGCCACAAGGAGGCTTGGGCCATGCGAAATTGGGCTTGGCAAAAGCCCAAGTCCATTACCAAATTTTGCAACATAAAAAATGCTTAAGACTTTAATCAAAAACCTAGGAAATTAAGAGTAGGAAATTGGTTTTCATGGAATAACTCTTGGCCACGAAATTTGGGCCTCAAAACTGCAGCCCAACATGATTTGGATGAGTGAAAAATTGATCCACTTCACTTGGTGTATCATAGAAACTAGTTTAGGGACCAAAATGCAATTAAGAATAAGTTTAAGGACCAAAAATGCAATTATTAAAAATTGCTAACACAACCCTAAGCCACATGAAACCACTCACATGGAAGACTTAGTCCTAGGAGAATTTAGAATTTATCCACTTATCGAGTCCCGAATATCCCGTTGTTAGCTCCGTCGTTCGCCCGATCGAGTATTACGCCCGTAAAACTTAAATTATTTCACTGTAAATGAAATAATTCTAAAAACACAAAATCATAGGAAATAAAATAAAAACCTTAAGTTTTTCGTTCACGAATTAAAATTAGGTCTCCTGATCAGTATAAATATACTGTCAGTGAAATTCGCGGGCCGGGATTCACCTGACTTTCAAACCTAAATTTTAATCGTAGCTTCCTACGTTCAAGTAGGATTGAGTGATGAACTCCGTTTATTTAAAATAATTTTCTAACACTCATATAAATATATAAACATAATCGTCCGCATTTCGATTATTTTGAAACAGTGAAAATCGGGGTGTTACAGTTCACATTGTGACTCACCATGTGAGTCATCTTGTGTGAGTCGCCGATATTATCCGTTAGCGGCTCCCGGAAATCCCGTATTCGGTTCCGTCGCTTACCCGACTGAAAATTACACCCGAATATAATATTATTTTCTCAGAGCACATGCAATTTTTCCCAAACGTGGAAAAATGCCGGGACAATATATAAAACCTAATGGTTTCGTTCGCCGATAAAAATTAGGTCTTCTGACCAGTATAATTATACTGTCAGTGAAATTCGCAGACCGGGCTCTGTCTGACTTTTCGACCCAAAAATTTAATCGTAAGCTCCTAGACTCAAGTGAAGTTGAGTGGTGAACTCCGTTTAATTAAAATAATTTTCTAATACTTATATAAATATATAAACAGAAGCACACTCATTATCGAAAAAGAAAACAGCGAAAAAATTGGGGTGTTACAATTTGCATTTAGTACTTGACCTAAAAGTGGAATTGCTGGAAATGTGTAATGATATTGGACAGTGGCGCATTGAGAATTTCTAGCCTGTGTTTGGCAACTGAAATTCCCATATATCCTTTGAAGAAACTCATGGTTGAAGTAGATGGCATCTTCGAATTGAAGTTCATTTCGAGAAAATGCAAGACCGTACTCATAGATAAGGGATAGGGATGGCTCTAAACTGATCCTTGATAACCAGGAGAGCCAGTGCATAAATGTGGTAGTTAAATGGCCATTTAGTTTCATTTTTTATATCAGTTGTACTGGTTTCTTATTTCTTTATTCAAAGAGATATTTATTTTGCGGTGTCAGTTTACAGTATTAGGAATCAAACACCTATTAGATTTGGTCACAATGTAGTGGATATCACAATCTAGCCAACATCTTCTATCAATTTTTTTATTGAATTGAGAAATGAGTAACATCAGCACTATTATAGCAATTAAAAAGTGGTATTCTAAAGTCTTGTAGTGACTAGTGCTATAACAATTTGATATTCTAAAATCTATGTGAGAATAAGTGACTAGTTCATTTAAGTTCTCATGATTAAGTTTTTCTAAAGTGTTGCAATCAAATTTTGTTTTGTACTTGTAGGTATGATGCATGAAGCTTTGCAATTGTGTAAAACATGGAAAGGTAAAGTTGATAATTTATCACTTACACTTGCTGATATTATTTTAAGCATTGGTGTTCTCTTATAGGTACCTTATTCTTGAGGCCTTGGTATCCAACTAACATTGTAGGTAGTACCTTATTCTTGAGGCCATGGTACTTGAAGATAATAGATCTTAGATAATGATCAAACTGTCAAATGTTTTATTTGGTGCAAATGTGCAATATTGTGTGATGCTAGTCATTTTATTGTGTTTTGGAGTTTCTTTAATGATTATCATTTAATTTAATTGTTAATGAGTTTCTTGTGTTACTCTTATCTGCAGATAGGGGAGATAGGATTGGACTGCATGGATGATGAACCTTGAAGTACCTACACAAATCTTGTATCTATGTAACTTTGGATTTAAGTAGTTCTTGTATACTTAGAATCTTAATTCTCAGGAGAGAAGGGTGAAATAAGACAAGCGTATGTTTTCATATTAAATGTATTTATGTACCTAAAATTATTTCTAGCATTTTATTTAATTGCTTTTTTATGGAAGTTCTCTCTTTTTTTAATAATAATACTGTGACTGTGATAGCTTAAAAAACTAGTCACTAAATTGGTCCCCAGAATAGATATTGGGGACCAATTTAGTGGCTGATTTTTTTTTAATTAGTGACCAATTTAGCGACCGATTTTTTCTTTAGCGATCAAATTAGCGACCGATTTTTGCGATCGAATTAGCGACCGAATTTTCTGTCGCTAAACTGGCCCCATAAAAGGGATTGAGGACCAATTTAGCGACCGATTTTTATGATTTAGAGACCGAATAAATTGGTCGCTAATAGCGACCGATGCAAAAATCGGTCGCTAAACCAATTAGCGACCAAGTTTTTGGCAACCGCTAATATTCGGTCGCAAATTCGGTCGCTAATATATTTAGCGACCGAATTTATACCATTAGCGACCATTTTGTCGGTCGCTAAATTCCTTTTTTCTTGTAGTGAAATGTATCCATTTAGAGATAACATTAAATGCGTTGAAGCCGTTTGAGCCATCCTGGTCTGATAGCTTCTCTTGCTTCTTCTAAGATGTTGTCTTGGTTATCAATTTGGCAAAAAGCATTCTTGCTTTTCCTCTGCAAAGAATGAAAGTTCTTTTCTTTTATTTTCACAAGATGATAAGCAAAAGTAGCACATGAATATCAGACAGTTGACTATGTTTAATTGGCTCGATGTGTACTTCATTGTACTTGTTTGTCATTACCTCATAAATGCTTTGTACCAAATGATATTCAAAATAAAGCTGGACAAAACACTTATAAAGGCAGATCACATAAAGAGTCTCAATGAACGATCCAAAAGAATGTTTAACGAAGAGAATAACATTGGACGTGTAAAACAAGACTATTGAACAAATGTACCTTAGTCCAAGAAGGTAAAGAATATACTTTAAAGATCAATTGTACACTCGATATAATAAATTAAAACATATGATCAGCCCATTGATATTAGATGGAATCAAAGAAAGATGCATGGACGCACGATAAAAAACGTAACTTTATAATTAGAGGTGCATTTAAGTCAAGTTCGAATAAAGACAAATTATAAGGCCTTTGGACCTTGTAAAAACTTAACTTGAGTTCGACATACATTCTTTTTTTTTGACTTTATATTGGACTATATATATATATATAGACACACACATATCAATCTTGAACAAACATACATTTTTCAACTTAATTTAATAATTTTTAACATCAAAACTTGAGGGGTCAGAAACCGTTATGGCTTTGGTTCCAACACACCATATAGGCCATTATAGAAGTTCATCATGTCTTCACCAAAGAAATAAGAGACAAGTAAGTTAAAATATTCGGTATCTGGTGGCAGTTGTTTAGTAGTCAGAATCTTTACCAGATATCCGAAGTCATAACAACTATGGAAAGTAACCCACACATTAAACCTATTGAACAACAACCCCAAACTAAAAAGCAGCTTCATGAACTCCTTAGATGAGATACCTTCTACTCTGTTCTTGGCAAAGTCAATTCCTTGTTGCAATAGTCGAATAACATCAGGATCACAAGGGTCATGTTCAATGTCGAAGTCCATGAAATTAAATTCCCATACGTAACAAGACTTAGTTCCAAGGTCGGGTAAGTCACCATAATTAGATAATGTCAGACCCATTTGAATGATGTTCAATGCATCAACGTTTGCTTTCATGATAGCATAGTTGTGAGAAGGAGGATGAGTCTTTGAGTAGCGACACTTCTCTTTGTCTTTCTATATAAAACTAGGGGACTTTGTGTCAAAGGTTATATGACCATAGCGAGGGAGAATATGCCAAATGAAATCAAACTCAGACCTCAAGGTTGAAGCCCAGACTTCATGAACCACCATTGGTTTCGTTTATTATGTATATATTTTGAATTTAAAAATATAAATTATAAACATTATTCACACCTTTTGAATACCCGTGCATCACTCTGGTAGCTTTCTACAACAAGTGGATCCCAATCATGCCTAGTAATTGAGATGAAAACCCACATATCTAGATATTTGAAGGCAATAGACAATGGACATTCGTTCCACCAAAGACACGTACTATGAGTTATTACTCTCATTTGGAGATTCTTTTTCTTCATAGAAATACTAGGATCAATAAATACAATTATTTATATGCAATCAACTAATCTATTAATTTTATATTTTATATTTTTATTATAAAATATCTTCTATATATTATTAAATTTATATTTACAATTTACCTTGACTACCTTACTTTTATATATATAAACATTACTTCATGACTATAAAAGTAAAGAAAAGAGAATGAGAAATAATTACCCATATGTGTATGCTCTCTCTGCCATTGTGGTAGTTTTAAAATCAAAACGTCTTCATAACTTTAAAATCATAATAACTTCATGATTGTAAAAGTAAAGGAAAAAAAAAAATGGAAATTGTGTGTCTTAGTTTTAAAATCATAATATTCTTAGTCTTAGAATCACAACAACTTCATGATTTTAGAATCATAATAACTTTGTGATTGTAAAATAAAATGAAAATAAAATTGTGTATATACATATATGTGTCACTAGAAATTCGGTGGTGAACATCGTTAAATGTATAGTTGGTACAAGTTAACCTAATATTTTTCCTCTTTTTTACCACTAATTTAAGTGGGAATGATTTTTGTATTTTGTGGGAAGTGTTTTCCATCTTTCCCCACCCTACTTACTTATCGGAAAAGGGTGAAAATAGCAAAGCATCATCACACAACAATAAGCAAAAATAATTCTTTTCCATTTGAACAGGATTTATCAAAAGGAAATATATAAATAAGTAAAACAAAACAATGAATACTTAAGGTGAGAAACCTATTATTGAATAATATATCAACTAACCATACTATGAAAGTTTAATCAACATCAATGCATTCAAAATGGTATTTGCAAAGATAAAACAAAAATTAACGCAAGATCATTTGTTGATACTTCCTTTCAATGGATAGTATATACACCACTCTTCTCTAAAGCCATTTAGAATTAGATAATGATAATTATCTAAAAATCAAATATCGTAAACCATAGATAAAATATAAACTTTTGGTTTTAGATTGTATTTTTGGTATAAGCTCATATATATGTATTGTTAAAATTTTGTTGGTATTAGATGAGATGGGAATATGTGTTAGACTCTTGAAAATAGTTATATTTTCCCTCCTTGGAAAAATTTGTGACTTAATCTTTATTATTAAAAGTAAGGAGGTCATTAGGATAGTGTTGTAAAATCACTTCAGAATAATAAATTTATAAATTTTGCTCAGTTTGATCAGTTCTTGATTGGGGCATCAATGTCATTTCCATTTTTATTTTTAAAGTACTATTATTATTATTATGATTGGTTGCAACTACTAAATGCAACTTATTATCCATGGGTTGACTCTTTCATCCTCCTTATCGATAAATGAATTATTTGAATCGCAAAGATTGACCATGTTTAAGTCATGAATGCATGCATATTATTAATTTATCCGATACTATAAATTTACCGAAAAGCAAATAAAATACATATTTTTTTTTTTATAAATAACATGGTTATCCAAAAAAATACATTTTATATTTATAATTTATTAAACATCACATGTAGTATAAAATATCTAATTCAAATTTAAATGTTTATGGGATTTTGTCAAAAGATTAATTGTTCTAGAGTTTAATTTCTATGCACTGTCAGTGTAAATATTTTTATACTAACAACCAATCAGAAATCATATAATTGATGACTTTTATGGTAGTTAGATAGAGAGTAAAACACTTTTAATGATATGTTGATTTTTTATTGGTTGACAGTGTAAAGCAGTATATACCAATTAAATTCATTGTTCTATAGATTATTGTGCACATAGAAAACTTTAAAATTTCCTTATTTCGACATACCGCATGCATGTTAGTCTATTTTTTTAATATTTTAAAATTTAAAATTAGAAAGCATATCTAATTTGATAAAACCTTGCCTAAAATTTTATTTTTTATCTATTTATATTATTTAAACCAATACTAACTTCATATAATCGTTGGTTTGTTGGTTGCCTTTATGTCTTAATAAAAATTTATTTTCATTTCAATTAACCACAATACATGCTACTATAAAAAGGAAGCCTAATCCCACAATTTGAGAAATTGGTTGAGGAATGATTTACCTATTTGATTCGAAAAAAATTTGTTGTACAAAATGATAACAAGCTGAGGGCAACTATGCATAAGTTTTCTAGGGGAGCATAAAATGTGAAAGAACTGAAGCAAATAATATACCTACACATTCCTTCAACTTTGTCCTACTTAGCCAGGTCATATTGACCATTTAAACCTACATGATGAATTACTTCCCCACATAATGATATTGCAAAGATTATTTACGATGTATGTATAGCTATTAACCATTGATAATTTTCTTTATCTCTTCAAATAGGGACAACACGCATGAAGCTCGAAGCTTTTCACCGAACAAAGCCCTCAATTTCTCTTCCTTAATTGTCACAAGTTCTGGTTGGATTGACTCAACTTTTTATGATATTTCAAGGCTCATTCTCTTAGTTCTTGCAACACATGACATTGTTATGAACAAAAGAGCTACATATCGAATATTACTATGCCACCATTCACTTATATGATTGAATATTAATGCTATTTATTATATATACGTGTACAACAAACCATAACGCCCCCTAACTTTTAATTAGTTAGTTCCTACATTTTTTTGGAAAAAAAACTAAAAAAAATAGCGGTTTGTGATCAAAGACACTGTACGAGATACACAACACTGCGAGGGATGTAATTTTTTTTTTTTAAATATGCGAGGGATGTAATTTAGAAAACAATTAAAACTACAAAAACATATTGTACCCCGTGCATCGCACGGGTACAAGATCCAGTAAAAAAAAAAAAAAACTAGTCCTTTAAGAATAGTTGTCTTTGTTAATTTGTCTTTAATTTGTATATGCTTCATTCAATAGGATGAGTGATTTAATAAAATGTTTATTGTATTAATGCATGAACATTCACTTGGTAAGATTTCTTCTCCTGCATTTTACAGTTTATTTTATTGTATTTTAAAACGTATTTTTATAGTTTTTTGCAATGTATTTTGAAATATTTTACAGCATTGTACTTTTCAACAGTTTAACGCAACTACGCAAGCAGACTTCTATGCTATGTGGTTTTCTACTTTATGCTTTATGACTTTTGTCCTGAGTTGGTTATATTTTTGTCCCGTTTGATTTGCATTTCCATGAGCAAAATGCACATTAACTTTAGACCATTTTATTTTGTTTTATCAAAATCAGGATACATTGGAAGGACCTTATTGGAGCGCGACTTGCTAGACCTACATCACAACCTAATTTACCTAGAGCCAATTTTTGTAGCAAGGCACGACGACCTTGACATGTGAGGACCTGCGGTCCATCTGTAGCATCAGAATTTCCATCTTATACATGTTACAACTCAATTTGGACCTAAATACTTCCATTTTTTTTAAAAGTTTTACATGGTCTTTAAGCCCTTATTTGAAATTGGGACATTCACTACACCCCAGATATAATTTGGTCCATGCACACTGAGAAAAATTGGCAATGACAAACAGTTGGATATCTCTATCTAATTGTGTAATACCCTTAAGAAATGACACAAGGTACATTTTTTATTAGAAAAAATAGGTGAAGTGATGAATTTGTTTGACATGTTATAAATTATTTATAGCGTGAGAGAATTACTAGAGTGTAATAATGAGTATTAGTGTGCTTAAAAATAAAATAAAAATAAGTTAGTTATCATAATAAACTTAGAGGCATGTTCTGTTTACACTCAAGTGTTAAGTTTTTGATAAAAGTGATGAGGTATAATAATAATAATAATAATAATAATAATAACAACAACAACAGCAACAACAATAATAATAATAAGGAAAATAGATATTCAAGAACTTCAAACAAGGTGAGTGTAACACCCTTTCGAGTGTCACATGGAACTAACACATTATTGATACATATAAATGCAGTGAAAAAATTAAAACATTTAAAACATGTATTTACATCAATAAAACATATATACAACATCTGTTCCGTCCAAAAATCTCGGCTAAGAGATATCAAGGACAAAACGGGATTACTCGATTCTCACTCTTGTGATTTTCTCTCAAAGGATGGGTTATAGGATATTCAGCTTGATAGAACCTAAGTTCTGCTCCTACGTATCTTTTCTGGAATCAAAGCTGAGACATAGTTCTGTGTCCATGGTCTTATTTATAGAACGGTGGTGTGTGTGTTACCGTTATGACATTTCTCCAGATGCTTCATATGCGAGCTTATTCTCCTCCGTAATTTTTGGTATTCAAGGCTTATTATTACGGGCGATATTTGCTAATAAATGAGGTGACACCATGGGCAGGGGCACCGCTCTGGTTGTCCTTGCCTCTAGCTAATTTCATGATTTGTGCGATCACATCATTAATTCCTCATTACTATTTAATATTTGATTGTCTTATTCCTTGCTCTAGACGGGAGAGACTCATCCTTCCCTCCCAGTCCGATCTTGTATATCTCGGTCAAGGTGCTCGGTCGGCTATCCTTTATGGAGGGAGAGGGAGGTTGCCCCAGTCCGTGTTAAGTTCATATGAACTCGCCTCGTTCCTCGATTTTCCTAAGGTTGACCTCGGTGGTCTGACCTTATATTCTCGGTCAGTACACAAGCCCCCCAAGCTCCAAACTGGTTTAAGTGAACGAGCATACATGCTTTAAGTCCCTTACTAACCAATTGCAATTTGGGTAGATGTGTCTGAACTGAGGTTCTTGACGCCTGGCTTTAGGTCCCAGCCTTATAGCCTTAGGTACCATCATGATGTTTTCATGGTTGGCCTTTCCCTAGGTATCTTCCTTTGAAGACACATGTCCCTCTGATAAGACATGCCTCTTATCAACTTTTCAAATCTCTCTTTTGAAAACTGTTTCAGACCGAGAAAATCAAAAGGCTCGGCCCTTGGTTCTCCTTGTAGTATAATATATGCTTTGAATGTGAAGAGACACCATTCCCTAACTACTACTTTTATTGAACGCGTCTCTTCATGAACCGAGTCATTCCACTATATAAATAATTTTCGTCAGAACTACAGTTCTTACGCCTCCTTGTCTATTCTCCTCTCTCAGCATCTTTTCTGGAAATCTTTCTTCTCCTTGACCTTAAGTTTCATAGGTAAGCCCATGCTCTTACAAATTTCCTTGCATTCCCATCTACTTTTCAATAAGAGTTCCTCTCAAGAGTCTGTTTCCCAAAAGGTTGTTATTGAGCCTGAAATCCATAAGACTGGGGAAGACGCCTCCCTTCGAACTCTTAATTTCCTTCCGCTGAACTTAACATTTCCTCAGGCTACATTCCCTCCCCGGCTCAAACGCCGCCCTCCCCTCCCATTACTTTTCCTGGGTATGAGTAGGTTAGGGGCGAGGTAAAGACCTATTGGTCCAAGTATCGAACCCCCGAGTCAATAATGGAACTCAAAGACTCGGTTTCAATCTTTCATCCTCGGTACGAAGACAAGTTCATACTTGATCCTTGCTCTGACACTAACCACATCTTTCTAGCCGCTTCAGCACATCAGCCCCCTTGACCTTCGTATATAAGCCATTTTTTGATACTCTCGGCCTTTCCTTTCCTTTCAACAAGTTTGAGCGGTCTGTCCTTACCGCCATCAACGTCGCCCCACTCAACTCTACCCGAATAGCAGGGCCTTCATGAAGGCTTTCCAAGTTCTCTGCTCTAGGATGGATATCACCCCCTTTGCCCCCATCTTCATTTATTATTATCATATTCGTTTTGGGGACCTGATCGGCTGGATTTCCTTGAGTAGGCTTAACAACCGAGGTATTATCGGTGCCTACAAATCTTCCTATAAAGTTCTTTAAGGTGAGACCTGCCGAGGGCTTTTCTCACCTCTTTTTTGATCAACAAGGGAAGCCCCACTTCCCTCTCTACTTGACTAGGCATCCCATTAAATTTGCAAGTTGGTATGATAGGGCCTTAGCCGAGGATGAGAGAGTGAGCATCAAAAAGTTGAATGAGCTATCCCTGCCTCTCACTCCTTCTACTCTTCAGGCTGACCTTAAGAGTGAGTATTTATCATCATTTGTCTTCCACTTGTATTTTTTAAATATGTTCTAACTCGTTGTTTTGATTTTCAGGAGCCATGGGAAAATTTGATTTTTGCTCTTTGAAGAAAGAAAAGGGTTCGACTCCTTTCGCCTCGGCCGAGGATCCCAAGGAGAAGATGTAACATCCCTGGCTGCTCTATAGATTGACGAATGTCCCCACGAACCAACACGGGTCAGTTCGGCGTGCTTTGTCCTCACTCATACGCTTCCTGGAAAACTTCCCAGGAGGTCACCCATCACAGAATTGCTCCAAGTCAAGCACGCTTAACTGTGGAGTTCTTAAGTGATGGGCTCTCGAAAAGAAGATGCATATTGTTAGTATAAGTAGTACCAATCAATTCATATAAGCCATCCACAACTGTATAGTCCCATACCTACACAGTCTCAGGATCCCTCTCATTCCAGCATGTAATCGGTTCATTCATGTATCCCTTCGTCTAGAAGCCTACCAAGAGCCGCTCCTTGTCCGTGCCTTCTTTTGCACCGGCGACCACTCCCCGCCCTCGTCGGCCTCGGGTGTCATAGAAGACGGTCCCATCCACGCCCACTCCTCAGCTCTTCAGTCTATCCTGGATGCTACTCGGCCCAAGAGGGGATGAGATGGAAGTTCCTATGCCTTTCCGGTCGGATCTCCTTCCAAGTGCCCCGTTGTGCTAGTGGATCAGGATTCTTCCTCTCCTCCTCCGATTTCAGGGAAAGTACCCAACCTTCCTCCTGCCCTGGCTCCTACTAAGTGGTATAATGCTGCAGCTTGGCTTGGATCTTTAACCTTCTTCGGGAACGACTTTAGGCCCTCTTCTGATTTGAAGCCCGACTTCATGAAAGGGACCGATCTGAAGTTGTTGAAGAAATACAGTCGGAAAGAAGAGGTTGAGGGGATCCAAGTTATGTGTCTTCATACGATTGCCACTGCTCATTTCCTCGTGCAAGATTTCACCGAGAACAAGAGGAAGATGGAGCAGATGAAGACCGAGTTTGCTATGTGGACAAACTGAAGGGCGAGCTGGCAGGGGTAACGACTGATCTTGTTGAGGCTAAGGAGGCCGAAAGCAGGGTAGCTTCCCAAGTAACCAATCTGAAGAAGCGAGCATATGAGGTCGATGAAAAGCTGAAGTGGTTAACACCGAGAATGAGGACTTGGAGACCGAACTTGCTTCCGAGATGGCCGCTTGGCTCAAGCTGAGAGAAAAGAATGAGAAGCTTAGCTTGGCCCTGGAGAAAAAGAGGGAGAAAACGAAATTCTACAAGCGAGAGCTGGAAGCCGCCAAGGAAAGCATCATGGATCAGCTAGTCTCCGGTTTCGAGAAGGCATGTCGCCAGGCTCGTCTCCTTGTTCCTAATGCTGATCTCTCCCCGATGGATGTGGACAAAGATGTCAAGGGTGGGGAGCTGGTTAATGATATCCAAATCAGTGAGGCGGGAACAAGGATGGGGAGGCCGAGGAAGAGGTTACCTCGGCTCTCAGGCCTTTGTATTTTATTTTTAAATTTAAATATTTTGTAACGGACTCGGCCTTCGAGCCTATTTTGTTACTGGCTTTTACAGCCCCTTCCTTTTAATATAATGACATTCAACACTTTTTTCTTCATGCTTTGATTTTTATTGAATGTATTCTTTGGGAGGGTTTAGCTCCCTTTTAATCATCCGAGTTTTGTAAAGCTTGTTTTAGCTTCACTTGGTTAGTTTTCTTGGTTGTCTGAGGCCATCCTCGGAATGATCATCTTAAGACTTAGCCTGATAGCCTTAAGGCTTGAATTCTGGGCCTAACGTTCCATGTTTTGGCCCACATGTTCAACCAAATTGCTGGCAACGGTTGATATCTTTAAACCACATTTTACTAAGAAAGCACGTGGTGCTTTGACTGCCTAGGAAACATATGCATTAATGTTCCATGTCTGTTTGGAAAAAGAGTGATTTAATGCTCTAGCCTTTTCCCAAAACAGTTGGGTTTCTAGATGTTATCTTTGGCTTAGTATATATAGAGGATCCCCTTCGTTCTTCTCTAAACAAATTCCTTCTTTTTCTTCTCACTACCAAATTCTCCATATTCTTCTTCTTCATGGTTTTTCTTATTTGGGACAAGGGAAAGATGGAAAGATTTTTCACTGCCTTTGGTGCCTCATGGACTATGTATTGCTGGTAATGGGACACTGCATTTGTTAGTATGGGGGCTTAGTTGACTGCATCTGTTAGTATGTAAGATGGATTCCAACTCGGATCCCCATCCTCATCTATTGGATAGCAGTTCATCCTCCCCACCCTCGCCAAGATGATGGAGAGGTTTGAAGGGGTTGGCGGGATAGACATAATGTGTCTTGCCCTTGAGGTGTCTCTATAGAAGGACTTCAGTCCTCTCCTTTTGATGCCTCGGGTTCACTTCCCCTGGAAGAGTAGATCTCACCATCATCCTCGGTCGTAGCTTCCTACCTAAGCAGACCGACTAGAAGATGGGTCTCGGGGGGAGACTGGGTAAAGAATGCATTTTTCGGCCTCAAACATCTAGTTTAGGTACTTTATTTAACCATTTGTATCTTTATGTAAAGGACTTTTATCAATCAAATGAATATTTATTCACATGCATTTATTTCTTTTATTTATCTGAGCTCTAATCTTAGTAAAATGATCAATTTTAAGCCTGATTGTAAGACTTTGTTTGATTATCATATCGTGGTTTTACACCTAGCATTGACCGATTCATATATCCGACCTTGAGCTTGGTCAAGGCTCGCTGGTTTTATACTTATCTTTGGCAAAGTTTGGGCTCGGATTCGGCCCTAAGCTCGGTCAAGGCTCAAGGATTTTTAAACTTAGCATTTTCTAAGTTTGGGCTCGGATTCGACCCTGAGCTTGGTCACAGCTCAATGGTTTTATACTTAGCATTGGCTAAGTTTGGGCCCGAATTCAGCCATGTGCTCGGTCACAGCTCAATGGTTTTATACTTAGCGTTGGCTAAGTTTGGGTCCGAATTCCGCCCGGAGCTTGGTCACGCCTCGATGGTTTTATACTTAGTGCTGGCTAAGTCTGGGCTCGGATTCGGCCTTGAGCTCGATCACGGCTCAATGGTTTTATTCGACCCTGAGCTTGGTCACGGCTCGATAGTTTTATACTTAGCGTTGGCTAAGCTTGGCTCGAACTCGGCCATGAGCTCGGTCACGACTCAGTGGTTCGATAACAACTTGATATTCTGAAGTACCTCTTTTATTGATTAAAGTCGTGTCTCGTTAAAACTCCTTAGTGAAAAAGCTTTTTTTTTTCCCCCTTAACTTAGGATAAAAACACTAAGGTAGGAAAAAGAGTACTCGCTTATTACATCTTTGTTTAACTGAAATAAAAGTTTAAATGGGAGGCGTTCCATGTAGGTGGAATCGCCTTCCCTGATAGTTCTTCAAGCCTGTAAGCTCCATTACCCAGGCTCTCTACAACTCTGAATGGGCCTCCCCAATTGGCTTCTAGTTTTCCTTCAGTTTTGTCCTTCCGAGCTTCACCCTGCATCCTCTAGACCAGGTTGTCAGCTTGAAAACTCCTTGGCTTCAACTTTGAATCGTACTTCCTTGCCACCTTCTTCTTGCAAGCTCCTTCTCGAATCTGAGCTTCCTCTCTTACTTCTTCCGCCCAATCCAATTCTACCCTCATACTTTCTTCATTTAATTCTGGATCAAAAACAACTCTTCTCAAGGTCGGCTTTTCGAGTTCCACTGGGATCATCGCATCAGTTTCGTAGGTCAACCTGGAGGGCGTTTCTTTAGTGGTTGACTGGGGAATACAGTGGTAAGCCCACATGATACTAGGTAGCTCTTTTGCCCAAGCACCCTTGGTTCGGCCCAATCTTTTCTTCAGCTCCCCCAAAATGTCCTTGTTGGCGTCCTCAACTTATCCATTAGTCTGTGGGTGTTCAACCGCGGTGACCAGATTCTTGATTCCGAGGTTCTAGTAGAACTCTCTCAATCCTTTATCAACGAACTGTGTTCCATTATCAGTTACTAGAGCATAGGGTAGACCATGTCTACAAATTATACACTTATACAAATTTCTGCACCTTTTGAGCCGTAATGGTTGCCAAGGGCTCGACCTCGATCCACTTGGAGAAGTAATCGATTCCTACTAACAGGAACTTAACTTGCCCCTCTGTTGGGAACTGACCCAAAATATCAATCCCTCGCATGGTAAATGGCCATGGGGAAAGCATGTTATGCAACTCGGTCGGGGGGGGGGGGGGGGGGGGTGGTGGGTGGGGGGGGCATGTCTTAGATTGCCGTACCTTTGACATTGATCACATTTCTTTACCTATTCGGCACAGTCGGCTCTGAGGGTAGGCCAATAATAGCCTGTCGTGACCACCCTTGCAGCCATCGATCTTCCTCTAGTATGCATCTCATAAATTCCTCTATGTATCTCAGTCATAACATATTCTGCTTGACTTTTAGTCAGACACTTCCTCAGGGGGTATAAAACCCCCTCCTATATAGCTCTCTGTGTTCGATTGAAAAGTAGCTTGCTCTCAACCTTAACTTTCTTGTTGGCTCTTCATCTTGGGGAAACCACCCCAGTCTTCAAGTACTCCTATATTGGGGCAATCCACTCCCGATCTACCTCTTCGTTAGAAAATACCTCGCCGAGTGATAGGCTCGGCTGGGCCAAGGTTTCATGTATCACAATTTTGTGTTGGCTGGGTCTTTTCGTCCTAGCCAACTTGGATAGAAAATCGGCTCTACCATTTTGTTCTCTAGGAATATGTTCAATTATAAATTGATTAAAAGCTTGAGTCAGATGGGTTACCTTATGAAAGTACCCAGCTAGTTGGGTATCCTTTGTTTGGTAATCTCCATTGATCTGTCCCTCGACCAATTGGAAGTTGGTTCTGCATCTCACTTTCCTCGATACACTTCTTTGGCCAATCTCAAGCCGGCCAGCAATGCTTCATATTCGGCCCTCATTGTTTGAGGCCGAGAATTCGAACTTCATTGATTGTTCAAACATAAGATCCCCTGGTCCTTCCAGTATGACCCCTGGTCCACTACCCTTTACATTTGAAGACCCATCAACATACAAGATCCACCATCCGACTTCAGCACAACAACTTGGTACCAGCTCCACCACAAAGTCAGTCAGGCACTGGGCTTTAATGTGGGCCCTATGCTCATACTTCAATCTGAACTCTGATAATTCCACCGACCATGCAATCATTCTCCCTACTAATTCTGGCTTTCGTAACACCTGCTTTATCGAGTGATCGGTCATATGGCTTTGAAAATAAGGCCTTAAGCATCTAGCAGCTGTTACCAAGGTCAACACTAACTTTTCAATCACCTGATAGCAAGTCTCTGTGTCATGTAACACCCGACTTATGAAATAGATGGGGATTTGATGTTTGTTTTCTTCATGTACCAGAACCACACTCACAACTTCTTCTGTAACCGAGAGATACAACAACAGTTCCTTTCCTGGATTTGGCCGGGTTAGGATTTGTGGAGAGGACAAGAATGCTTTGAAGTCTTGGAAGGCCGCTTCACATTCCTCGTTCCACTGGAATTGCTGTGGTTTCTTTAGCAACTTAAAGAATGGTCTCCTTTTTTTTGCCGACCTAGGAAGAAAACGAGATAATGCAGCAATTCGGCCTGCTAGCCTTTGAACCTCTTTTACATTTTATAGGCTTCTCATATCAATTATTACCTGACACTTGTTCGGGTTGGCCTCGATTACCTTATGAGTCAACAGGAAGCCCAAGAAATTTCCTCCTTGTTCTCCAAAGGTGCTCTTTTATGGATTTAACCTCATGTTATATCTACGGATCTCCGAAATACCTCTTGGATATCGGTCGGATGCTTCCATGGGTCATCCAACTTTACTACCATGTCATTCACATATACCTCCACATTTTTTCCAATTTGCTTGGTGAAGACCTTATCCATGAGCCTCTGATATGTTGCACCTGCATTTTTCAGTCCAAAAGGCATAACTTTATAACAATAGTTAGTACCCTCTGACTTTACTTCCAGAGTAGGCGTCCATCAAACTGAGTATTGTATATCCGGATGCCTCGTCCTCGAGCCGATCTATACTAGGCAAAGGGTAGGAATCCTTCGGGCATTCCTTGTTCAAGTCCATGTAGTTAGTGCACATGTGCCAGTTCCCATTTGCCTTTTTAATGAGGACCACGTTTGCCAACCAAGTGGTATACTTTATCTCCCCTGATAAAACCTGCATTCAATAATTTAGCAGTTTCCTACTCTACCACTTTTTTTCTTTCCTCTCCTAGCCTTTTCTTCCTCTGTGCTATACGTTTAGCCTCAAGGTATATTGATAATTTATGGTAAAGAAAGTTCGAATCGATGCCTGGCATATCTGACACCTTCCATGCGAAAATATCAACATTCCTTTTGAGCACCTTGATTATTTCCTCCCTTAGCTCGGGTTCCAGCTATATGCTGAGCTTAATTTGCTGACTCGGTTGATCACCGATCAGAACTTTTGTGAGTCCTCGGATAGTTTCGATGTTGGATCTCGCATTTCTGCCCTTGGATCCATCTCTACCAAATTAATCAAGCCTTTCTCTTTTATTACCTTCTTCCTCTTGTCAGATGTTTTTTGTTTTTCCTCTTTCACTTCCTCCTTCAATTTTCTGAGCTTGAAACTGTCTACATAACATTGTCGGGTCTCTCTCTGGTCGGCCTGTACTGCCACTATATCTCCCGATGCTGCTGGGAACTTCATTGTGAAATGTGGGGTTGACACCACAGCTCCTAGATCATTTAACACTGGTCTTCCAATTAGAATGTTATAGGAGGTGTCGGCATTAATGATCAAGTACCGAATCGAGATAGTTCGGGATAAGCTTCCTCTTCCGAATGTGGTCAATAGATTGATTTATTGATGCGTGTCCAATTGTTCCCCCGAGAACCCAATCAGCTTGTTATTGTATGGTCGAACCGAGTTTTCGGGTATTTCCAGCTTCTGAAAGGTCGAATAATAGAGGATGTCTATTGAACTTCCTTGGTTAACCAAAGTTTTTATGACCGAGAAGTTGGCGATCTCCACTGTTATGACCATGGGGTCATCTCGATTTGGGTTTACCCCCCGCAAGTCGTATTTTGTGAAAGCAATCAACTTAGAAGGCTTCGTCGGTTTGAAAGTTACTGAGTTTACAGTTCAGACTACTCGAAGATGTCATCTCCGGGTAGAGTTGATTGTACCACCTCCTGCAAAAGTGTTGATCAACCTTCTTTCATGGTTCGCCCCTCCTTATTTTATGGGCTCTGGGTTTCTTCTGTCCCCCTCATTTCTCTGGCCCCTGGCAACTCCTCGTCCTTGACCATGACCCTGTCCATCTCTACTTCTCCTACCTCGGTTCTGATTGAGATCGCGGTCCTCCGCGTGTCTCTGGACAAACTGGCCGAGATGACTGACTTGTATGAGTTCTTTGATTTTGTCTCGAAGGCTCATACATTCTTTTGTGGTGTGTCCATAGTTTCCATGGTACCTGCAATGTTTAGCTTGGTCTGCTGACTCTAGTGTTCGCCCCGACGGTGGGAGCTTCAATAATTCCAGATGGCATATTTCTTCTAACACTCTGGCCTTGTTGGTGTATAGGGGGTGTAGAAGTCATACTTCGGTCCTCTAATTGGTTTCTCCCCTTTGTGTTTCCTCCTCGAATACCTGTTTTCCTTTGTCTTTGTTATCATTTCTTAACCCCATACCAGCCCGAGCTCTGATATTAAACTCTATAAGTTCCTCCATTTGAATGTAGCCAACTGCATTTCCTCTAAACTCATCCATATCTAAGGGTGGTTTCCTACAGATATGGTCAACGAATGGGCCTGGCCTTAATGCCATCAGCATGGAATGCGAAGCCACAGACGAATGGAAGGGGAGTGCTCATAATCCGATTTGTTAGCGGGCTTCTTCTTAGTGCTGGGTTGGCTATCGGAGGACGAACACATCAGGTCTCCATCCGATCTCTCACAGTTCGGGTTTCAGGGATGTACTGTTCATCCTGGTACGTCTCAGGCTCGGTCCGGGGGCCCTGAACGGATTCTGTTCGCTTATTCCCCTCCTAAGCTGCTTTGGTGTTTAGGGTGCAATTAGTATTTTCCCCAGTTGCAACCGTATTGGTATAAGTTTCTGGATGATAACTTGGTATATACTCCTCGTCCCTCCTGGACGATGCTGTCCGCTCCCTACTCCTGCTCCGATCTCTTTGTCGAGTTTGCTCCCGTTCATTTTGAAGACGCTAGTAGTCTTGCCTCACCTCCTCGTTTTCTTTTCTTAGTATCTCCAGCTGGGCCCTCATCTCCTGGAGAAGTGGATGGTTCTCCAAGGATGGGTCCCTCCCCTGTCCTAATTCATTTGTTACTTCCTTATGTTGATTTTGGTCCTCCTGATCTCGCCTATCTTAGCCAACAGTGCTTCTAGTTAGCACCATATTGCACAAATAAACAACGTTTCCAAAGGAAAGTTTGCTTCGGCCCACGCTGGGCGCCAAATTTTCCGTCCAAAAATCTCGGCTAAGAGATATCAAGGACAAAACGGGATTACTCGATTCTCACTCTTGTAATTTTCTCTCAAAGGATGGGTTTTAGGATATTTAACTTGATAGAACCTAAATTCTGCTCCTACATATCCTTTCTGGAATCAAAGCTGAGATGTAGTTCTGTGTCCATGGTCTTATTCATAGAGGGCTGGTGTGTGTGTGTTACCGTTATGACATTCCTCCGTGATTTTGGTATTCAAGGCTTATTATTACGGCCGATATTTGCTAATAAATGAGGTGACACCATGGGCGGGAGCGCCGCTCTGGTTGTCCTTGCCTCAAGCTAATTTCATGATTTGCGCGATCACATCATTAATTACTCATTACTATCTAATATCTGATTGTCTTATTCCTTACTGCGGACGAGAGATACTCATCCTTCCCTCCCAGTCCCATCTGGCACATCTCTATCAAGGTCTCGATCGATTTTCCTTTATGGAGGGAGATGGAGGTCACCCCAGTCCGGTGTTAAGTTCATATGAACTTGTCCCATTCCTCGGTTTTCCTAAGGTTGACTCTCGGTGGTCCGACCTTATATTCTTGGAAAGTACAACATCAGAGTACCATGGAATCTATGGCATGTATACAACGAGAGACACTCCACTGGCCGTGGTATAACTACTAAGGACTCAACATCATCTTGGTTTCTTAACTCGAGAAACAACAACATCTTCTTCACCGTGAAGGATAACTCTCACCTCGTCCACTTTCAATCTCCTTGGTGTCTTCAGCTGCTGATGACTCACTTTCGCCTTTGAACCACGATCCAAGCCAACATATAAAGAGACAAAGAAATATATACACACATGAGGTAAGAAACTCTACAATTACCATAAAATAGGAAACGACATAGAACACCACACATTAACATGCACATCAACAATCACAACTGTCTCGCAAGATCGTTGTCATAGCAATCAACCTCAAAATCTCATCAACTAGGATCATAGCCTACTGTATATGAACAACTAGTCCTACATGTTATGAATGGCAATTCTACAACAACATTAGTCGGTAGTTGGGATACTAGCTCCCGTGTTACCATGAAAGTGCAACAGAGGTCCTCCAACGCTGAGGAGGCACTGCCTTCCCGAATCCCTTCAACTGTGTGAAACTCGAGAAGTTCTCCAATGATGAGAAGCACCTGCATCGCTTCAACATGAGTTCCGCCATCTTGGTCACTCCGGATAGTCCACCTCAACCTCGTGTGGTAATTGCTCAAACATTTGTTGCAACTGTTCACAAGGTTCCCCTGTGACAACCACTCAAACGGCTGGTGTAGTTGTACAAAGACACACCCCTTGTATAATAACCACTCAAAAGGCTATTGCAGCTATGCACAACTATGATAGCCACCTATACGATTGTTATAGCTATCTATACGGCCCCTTGTGAAAACTATCCAACTCTTGTTGTCGTAGTTCACAACCAATAACCTTATATTAGTAACTCAAACGACTGTTGCGACTACCCACAAGACTGACTGTAACTCCTCATTTTTCGTTAACCGCTTCTATGCTTATTTGTTTGATAAGTCTTTAAGACATAGTTTAAAGTTATGGTTGAAGGGCTAAGTACGATTTCTAAGCTTAAAATCCCTTTCTGGTACATGAGCATGATCGCGCTCATGTCCAGCACGCCCGTGCTTGAGGCATGTGTCTTGTGGCTACCTGACCCACAAGCACGGCCGTGCTCAATAGGAAGCACGACCGTGCTCAAAGGAAACCGTGTTTCATTAACGCTAATGAAAGCACGACCGTGCTTAGTGGGAACAGTGAGGGTTATGAGTTAAACCCTCTTTTTGGCACTTTTAGGCAACCCTAAGTATGATGGCAGCCTCTTCCTTCCTTCCCCTTTGAACCCAATGGTTTCTTGGTGTTCCGTTCGTGTTTGGGAGAGTAGGATCACGCGTTAAGTGCCAATCTAAAGGTAATAGTTATTCCCTCCTCTGTTTCCTTTTCTTTTCATGAATTGGGAACTAATTGGTTAACCTCTTTTGTGTTGGTCAAGGCTTGGAACGTTCATCGAGCCGTTCAAGGGAACCAGTTTAGGGTCTTCGTCAGTTTAATGGGAAATCTTCATACCATGTATGGGGAGAAGGGATAGTATGAACATGTAGGCATAGGAGGTAGCGTAAGATGAAGGGTTAACCCATGATCCTATTTGTTTGCTATTTTGATTGTATGACAAATGTTGTTATATAATTGTTATTGATGATTCTTTACTTATTGGTATGCCTTAAATTGCAAACTGAGCTTGATGATGTTGATGTATGAATTAACGATGTTTCTGTTTATTCATGTTTATGAATGAATACTGTTATTGGCTGTTTATGTGATGTTGTGAAGCAAACAACGAAGATGTTAATAAGACTTTGAAAACATTAATAATGATTAAGGGATGTTTCCCGGTTTGCTCATAAGACTTGACTAGTAGTAATAAGAGGTGAGGTTATTGTTGATGGTCTTTGGCTAGAGCCTAGGGATTGATTCACGAGCTTTTAGGGATCTTAATAATGAAACAGAATTAAATGATTAATTTCCCTTAGTTATAAGACTTGAAGAATAATTAAGAACAGCGAAAATGATGACGAAAGACTTTGTAAAAGCCAATAGGTTCAATCCATGAATTACCCCAAGAGGTTTGGCAAGGGTTTCTAACCCTTTCTTCCCAGACCAGTACAACCATGCTCTAGTTAGCACGGTCGTGCTTATTAAGGAGCATGATCGTGCTCCAGTTTGAAATTCAAAAAGGTCGCCCTGCCCAAGCACGGTAGTGCTTGATAGTCAACATCCCCGTGCTTGACTAAAAGGCCAGCATGCCCGTGTTGAGTGGGGAGCACGCACGTGCTCCTCTGCCCAGAACAGAAAACAGAACAGTACTGAAACAGGGGTGTTCACCCCAAAGTCTTTAATAATTTATAAGACACTAAACGAACATGAAGACAAGAAACAAGTGATAAGATGTTGTACCTTGGTAGCCGAGTGGCCAAGGGGTCTTGACGCATGATGGTCAAGATGGTAATCTCTAGTGCTTAATGGCTAGAGTGTTAATTAAAGATGATGATGTACCTTGGTAACCTGGTGGCCAGGGGACCTCGATAGCCGAGTGGTCGAGGTGGTAATCTCTAGTGCTAAACGACCAGAGTGTTTAAAAGACTAAATGATAAAATGATAACTATAATCCTCGATAGCCAAGTGGTCGAGGTGTTGGTGGTGATAAAACTTGGGTAGCCTAGTGGCCCAAGCAGAGGTGGTGGTTGCGATTGTGTGTTGTATTGATCATGCATTCACGTATCGGAGATGTTAGTGGGGGATGTTCAACATAGGAGAGGTCGTTCAAGAGTAAGGCAATCTGGCCGTCCACGGTGATTCGTCCGAAAGGGAATCATGTACACCCGTGGTGGTGTAACACCCCGTTTTTAGTAAGTGCTTTTCTTTAAGCCTGTTAGATTGTTAAGTTGTTTTGGTTGAGGGCTTGGTGGGATTTATGGCTTAAAAGTCCCTTTCTGGTACATGAGCACGCCCATGCTCATTAGCCAGCATGCCCGTGCTCAATAGTGAGCACGTCCGTGCTCACTGTGTGGACCGCGTCTCGCTGACGCTAAGTCCAGCACGACCGTGCTTGATGAAGAGCAGGACCGTGCTCAGGTCTGAGTTTTATATACGTGCACAGAATCGAGGGTTAACGTCATAACCCTAATTGTGATGGCTGCTGCTACCTTGTTGCGGCCAGAACTCATTCTTCCCCTATTTTCTCTTCTCCCAGTGCTGTAGTGGAGTTTTGGAAGCCGGTTGGTACGCTAGTTGGTCTGTGGCAGTCTATAGGTAATGGTTCCCTCTTCCCTATTGGTTTCCTTTTCATTTTTGTGACTTGGAAACTAATAAAGTTTGTGTTTTCATTGTCTAAGGCTTGTTTGAGGTCGAGCCGCCTTAAGAGGAGGAACCAGGTTGCGGTTTGGTGTTTTGGGAGAGCTATCTTCAATCCAGGTATGGGTAGAAGGGTGTCACGTTTAGTGGTATTAGAGCAGTTCGGCGCTGTCCGGACGTGGTATAAGTCTGTCGTGAGTCTGTTGTGTGACTCTGTTTTGGATTATCTATACTTGTTATAGATAATGATGTTTAAGTTAGTTGCCTATCGCTTTTACCCGCTTAAGTTCTGTACTAAAAGTTGTTTTTGGGCATGTACAAGAACTAATGGCGGGTAGAGGACGTAACGATCAGGTGATTACTGACGCATTGGCACTCCTAGCCAATGTTATTGGACAGGTCAACCCTAACAACAATGGTGGGCCAGCTGGGTTCCAGGGACTGGATAAGTTCCAGAGGAACAACCCTCCATCTTTCAAGGGAGCGTATGATCCGGAAGGAGCTTTGCTATGGTTGAGGGAGACTGAGAAGATCTTCCGAGCCATGGATTGCAACGATCAGCAGAAGCTCATCTTTGCTACCTTCATATTGAACGAGGAGGCGGAGCATTGGTGGGATAGCTGTAGGCAGAGGATGCAGGCTGAGGGCACATCGGTTACATGGGCTGTGTTCAGACAGAGGTTTCTTGAGAAGTACTTTCCGGCAGATATCAGGGACAAGAAAGAGATAGAGTTCTTGTCTTTGAGGCAGGGGTCGCTGTCAGTGGGTGACTATGGGGCCAAGTTTGAGGAGCTGGCTAGGTACTACACCCCTTACCAACATGAGACAGATGATCATTCTAAGTATGTGAAGTTTGAGGCTGGACTCTGACCTGGGATCAAGCAGGCCATCAGTTACTAGGAGATCTGAGTTTTCCCTATTCTGGTCAACAAATGCCGGATTTATGAGGATGCCAGTCAGTTCAGAGTTGCCAGTTCCAGAGGATCGGATAGTCAGAGTGGCAAGAGGACTGATCAGAGGGACAAGGGCAAGTAGCGGTATGCTCCGACGGGCAAGGACTTCAAGCAAAGTGGCAGGAAGCCATAGTTTCAGCAGAATAGATTCAGGGGTGGGTTCTCTGATGCCCCTAGAGCTATGAGGTGTGGTAAGTGTGGAGCACCGGACCATTATTCGTCCCAGTGCAAGGAAAAACAAGTCATCTGCTTCAGATGTGGCAAGCCTGGACACATTAGCTGTGATTGTGAAGGAGCCAAGGTCGAGCCTCCCAGCGCCAGCAAAAATCAGAAGTCATAGGCCAACAGACTGAAGACCATTGGAAGTGTCTTTACTCTTAGTGGAGCCGAAGCCTCCGAGTCTGATGACTTGATCCAAGGTACATGTTTTATTGATGGAACTCAATTAACTGTATTGTATGATTTGGGTGCTACTCACTCGTTTATATCGCATGATAAGGTCAAGAGTCTTGAATTGCCTGTTACTTTTCTTGAGTTTGATTTGTTGGTTTCTACACCCACAAATAAACCTATTTCTACTTCTTATGCATGCAAGAACTGTCATATAGTCATAAATGATAAAACTTTTGTGGCCGATCTTGTATGCTTACCTTTGAAAGAACTGGATGTTATTCTAGGCATGGACTGGTTATCTTCCAACCATGTCCTCCTGAACTATTTTGATAAAACCTTTATTTTTGGAACTCCAAAGGAGTCTAAGAATCCGGACCTTCTCTCTGCCAGCCAAGTTCAAGCTTCAATGAGAGACGAAGCCCAAGTGTACATGATGTTAGGTTCCCTGGAAGTAGAGAGCAGCCCTCCTGATGTCCCCAGCGTGCCTGTTGTGCGGGAATTTCCTGAAGTGTTTCCGGGGGATGTTTATAACTTACCCCCAGAGAGAGATGTTGTGTTTACCATAGACTTAGTGCCTGGCATCGGGCCAATCTCCATAGCACCCTATTGAATGTCTCCTCTAGAGCTAGCTAAGTTGAAGGAACAGTTGGAGGACCTCATGAAGAAGCAGTTCATTAGGTCGAGTATGTCTCAGTGGGGAGCACCTGTGTTGTTGGTGAAGAAGAAGGATGGTAGTATGAGGTTGTGTGTGGACTATCGACAGCTCAACAAAGTGACCATAAAGAATCAGTATCCCCTCCTTAGGATTGATGATCTTATGGACCAGTTGATGGGCACTTGCGTCTTTTCAAAGATAGATTTGGGGTCAGGGTACCATCAGATTCGGGTTAAGTCTGAGGACATCCCGAAGACAGCGTTAAGGATGCGATATGGTCACTATGAGTACTTGGTTATGCCCTTTGGTGTGACCAATGCTCCTGCGGTCTTCTTGGACTATATGAACAAGACCTTTCACCCTTACTTGGATAAGTTTGTGGTGGTGTTTATAGATGACATCTTAGAGTACTCTAAGAGTAAGGAGGAACATGAGGAACACCTGAGGGTTGTCTTGCAGACCCTTAAGGAGAATCAGTTGTACGCTAAGTTGTCTAAGTGTGAGTTCTGGTTAGAGGAAGTGAGCTTCTTAGGACATGTCATCTCTAAGGGTGGCATAGCTGTGGACCCAGCTAAGGTGGAGACGGAGCTCCAGTGGGAAGCGCCGAAGTCTGTAACCGAGATTAGGAGTTTCTTGGGGTTAGCCGGGTACTATAGGCAGTTTATAGAAGGTTTCTCTAAGATAGCTTTATCCTTAACCCGTCTTATCAAGAAGGGACAATTGTTTGTGTGGGACTCTAAGAGGATAGGTTGACATCAGCACCAGTGTTAGTTTTGCCAGATCCTAGTGAACCCTTCGTAGTTTACTGCGATGCTTCTAAGCAAGGGTTAGGTGGTGTGCTGATCCAAAATGGTAAGGTAGTTGCTTATGCTTCTAGGCAGCTGAAAACCCATGAGAAGAACTACCCTACCTATGACCTAGAGTTAGGAGCTGTGGTATTTGCTTTAAAGACTTGGAGGCATTACCTGTATGGAGCGAGGTTTGAGGTTTTTAGTGATCATAAGAGTTTGAAGTATGTTTTTGATCAAAAGGAGTTGAATATGAGGTAGCGTAGGTGGATGGAGTTCTTAAAGGATTATGACTTCGAGCTGACCTATCACCCAAGAAAGGCCAATGTGGTGGCTGATGCCTTAAGTAGGAAAAACCTGCATGTCTCCGCTTTGATGGTTAGGGAGATGGATCTAATTGAGGAGTTTAAAGACCTTAGTCTAGCTTGTGAGTTTACCCCTAAGAGTATTAGGCTTGGTACCTTGAAGGTTACCAACAGTCTGATGGATCAGATTAGAGATGGTTAGAGGTTAGATAAGTTTCTCTTAGACCAGCGAGAGTTGCTTGCTCAGGGTAGAGATCTAAGTTTTAAGGATGGTGGTGATGGTATCTTGAGGTTCAAGGTTAGAGTTTGTGTGCCAGATGTTCCTGAGCTTAGGAAGTTGATCTTAGAAGAATGTCATAGGAGTCGATTGAGTGTGTACCCAGGTGCCACTAAGATGTATCAGGACCTTAAAAGGATGTTTTGGTGGCCTAGGATGAAAAAGGATGTAGCTGAGTTTGTGTATGCATGCTTAGTTTGCCAGAAGGCCAAGATTGAGCATCAAAGGCCTTCAGGTAAGTTGCAACCTTTGAGTATCCTAGAATGGAAATGGGATAGCATTTCAATGGATTTTGTGTCTGGACTCCCTAGGACTCCAACTGGTTTTGAGGCTATATGGGTTGTTGTGGATAGACTGACTAAGTCTGCTCATTTCATCCCGATGAACATGGAGTATCCTTTAGAGAAGTTAGCTAAGCTGTACATCAAAGAGATAGTTAGGCTTCATGGTGTACCCTCTAGCATAGTTTCAGATAGAGACCCGAGATTTGCCTCTAGGTTTTGGAATAGTTTGCAAGAGGCTTTAGGGACAAAGCTTAGGCTTAGTTCAGCTTACCACCCACAGACTGATGGGCAGTCTGAGAGGACCATCCAGTCCTTAGGGGGCTTGTTGAGAGCTTGTGTGTTAGAACAGTCTAGTAGTTGGGACAAGTTTTTGCCCCTGATAGAGTTCACCTACAACAACAGTTTCCATTCCAGCATTGGGATGGCACCTTATGAGGCTCTATATGGGAAGAGATGTAGGACACCCTTGTGTTAGAATGAACCTAGTGATAATGTGGTGCTAGGGCCAGAGATAGTCCAGGAAACAACAGAGAAGATCAGGTTGGTTCAGGAAAAGATGAGAGTTGCACAGAGTAGGCAAAAGAGCTATCATGATAAAAGGAGGACGGCGCTCGAATTCCAAGAAAGCGATCATGTATTCTTGAGAGTTACCCAGATGACTGGGGTTGGTAGAGTGATGAAGAGGAGGAAACTTACTCCGAGGTTCATTGATCCTTACCAGATCCTTAAAAGAGTCGGCGAAGTCGCCTACCAAATAGCCTTACCCCTGTTCTTGTCAAATCTCCACAATGTTTTTCATGTGTCCCAACTCAGAAAGTACATTCATGACCCTAGTCACGTGATAGTACCCGACGCTATACAGTTGAAAGATAACTTGACGTTTGAGGTGTTACCCCTTCGAGTCGAGGATAGGAGGGCAAAGCAGCTAAGAGGCAAGGAGATTCCTTTGGTCAAAGTGGTTTGGAGTGGGGTAACTGAGGAAAGTGCTACCTGGGAGCTGGAGAGCAAGATGATGGAGGCGTACCCGCATCTTTTCGTTTGAGGAACATAGAAATTTCAGGGACGAAATTTTTATAAGGGGGTGAAATTCTAAAACCCCGTTTTTCTTAAGTGCTTTTCTTTAAGCCTGTTAGATTGTTAAGCTGTTTTGGTTAAGGTCTTGGTGGGATTTATGGCTTAAAAGTCCTTTTCTGGTACATGAGCACGTCCATGCTTAAAGTCAGAAGTGTGCTCCTGATTTTAAGTTGAGCACGCCCGTGCTCACTGTGCGGACAGCGTCTAGCTGACACTAAGTCCACCACGACCGTGCTTGATGAAGAGCACGGCCGTGCTCAGGTCCGAGTTTTATATACGTGCACAGAACCGAGGGTTAACATCATAACACTAATTGTGACGACTGCTGCTACCTTGTTGCGACCAGAAATCATTCTTCTCCTATTTCCTCTTCTCCCAGTGCTGTAGTGGAGTTTTGGAAGCTGGTTGGGACACTAGTTGGTCTGTGGCAGTCTATAGGTAATGGTTCCCTCTTCCCTATTAGTTTCCTTTTCATTTTTGTGACTTGGAAACTAATATAGTTTGTGTTTTCATTGTTTAAGGCTTGTTTGAGGTCGAGCCGCCTTAAGAGGAGGAACCAGGTTGCGGTTTGGTGTTTTGGGAGAGCTACCTTCAATCCAGGTATGGGGAGAAGGGTAGTGTAGGGGTTAGAGTAAAGTAAAAGGGTTCCCATAACCTCGACTTGTTTGTATGAATATCCGTTTTTATATATATGTGATTTGTTGATTGTTCCGAGAACATGATGGTGATTGCTAACATGCTATTTGTATGCATATGTTCATAATATTTGGTTGTGTTTATGTTGTTGTTGTGATTATGAACCTGATGACGTTTTGAGTTGATACTGATAATTGATGAGTTTAATCCTTAAAACGTATTGATAACTGACTTAGGACGATTAATGGATTTAATCCCTAAAATTGGTTAAAACTTGGTTGCTGTCCCTGCCAGAACAGTGCAGTCATACGATGAGCACGACCATGCTGAACAGGGAGCACGACCGTGCTCCCAGTTGAATTTTGGAAAATGGCCGCGCTGTTTAGCACTGCCGTGCAGGACAAAGAGCACGATCGTGCTGCTGAGCACGAGCGCGCTTAATAGAAAGCATGACCGTGCTTCACTTAAGTGGCAGCACGCCCTTCACGTGTTTAAGCACGACCGTGCTCACCCCTCCTGAACAGAATCAGAATTAAGGACTTTAAGGGGTTTCAAACCCCATTTCCCCTATGATGATAAGTTGATACAACTAAGCAAAGATAAGGATTAGACAACTTGGTTAATGTTTACCAAAGATAAAGTAAGATGATGAGATGGTGAGGTATTGAGTTGATAAGTCGGTACCCCTTTTGGGTTACTGCAAGCTAATGAGCTATGCCTTGGTGCTTTTTGGCCAAGGAAGCCTTTACCCCGCGGTTTGGGTCTAAGGTGCTATTGTTGTACCTTGGTGGCCGAGAGTTTTCCCCAAGTGTTGCGGTTGATTCCGCTAAAGTCCTCAGGTATATTCCGTGAGGCAAGTGGTTGCGGTTGATTCCGATGTTATCTTCGGTCGATTCCGTTGGAGTTATGGAGGTGGCGTTGCCGTTGTTGTTGTGTTGCATACGTATTGCATCGGAGTTGTTGTTTAGGGATGTTCGACATAGGGGAGGTCATCCTAGAGTACGACGATCTGGCCATCCACGGTTGGAGTAGATTCTCCTTGCGCCCTGTGACGAGGCATTCGTTAGTTTGATACGTTGGCTATCCAAGGAGTAGATTCTCCGGCGTTGAGTAGATTCTCAATGTGGATATTTAACTCCGAAGTCGTCCATCCCGAGTTTAGTGGATCCACATGCATTGTTGGTTTAGCCGAGTAGGATTGCATTGCACTACGTAGCATGTTGAATGTTGATGTTGTTGATGTATGTTTATGTTAGTGCCATGTCTGTATGATTTACTTTGCTTCCTACCTCCTTACTATTATGTTTACATGATTCTTACTCCCTATGTTTGTTTGTTTGTTTGTTTGTTGTTGACCTGATTGGCACCTTGCAGAGGATGACGAGCAGCCCGAAGAGGAGTGACTCTGAGGAGCCACCACTCATAATTAGGGCTAGTTTATATTTGTTAGTTCATTCTCGTTGTATTCGGAGGTTATGTTTCTGGAACGGTTATACCAGCTCTGAGTCGTGATATCGGGGTTGGGTTATTTATTGGTTATGTTTTTATTTGTTTTTAAACTTGGTTTATATTTTCCACGTTTGTGAACTGGTTCATGTGGGACTTTTCTACCCATGGACAAATGTTTTAAATTATCAGTAACATGTATATTTTCATTTAATTGTTTTTATATTAAATGCCTTATAACATACGGGGTAGAAGGGTGTCACAGGTGGCGCATTCGAGAGTAAGGTGCGTCAGCTATCCAAGGGATCCACCCAAGGTAAGGTGAACTGCCCCGGCGTTGGTGCTTATTGGCCAATGTGGATATGTAACTCCGAAGTTGACATTCTGAGATAGATTGGATCCAAGTGCATAGTGGAGTAGTGGAGTAGCGCTGTATCGCATATCATACATTGTTGATATGATGGATATGATATGATTGTGATACATTGAATGTTGTTATGTTTTTAGTATATGTTATATGTGGAGAATGGCCATCTTTCTAATTGCTTCCATGCTGTTATGTTCATATATATGTTTCTTACTCCCCGTCTTTTGTTATTTGCTTTGCATGTATCTTTTCTGTGCAGATGACGATGAGAAGCTTGTTGAGGAGTGACTCTGAGGAGCCGCTACTCGTAGTTAGGACTTATGTTTAGTTTACGTTGTTTATCCGAATATTTCGGACTATGGTTATACCAGCTCTGTAATGTGACATCGGGGTTGGTTTTCGTTATATCTTTTGTTATGTTTTATTAAACCATGTTATGTTTATTTCTACGTTATGAGATCTTGTTACAATGTGGTATCCGTTACCCGTTGGTTTTCTTTTTATAATAAATGATATGCATGTGTTTATCTTATTTTCAAAATTAAATATTTTCCTTCTATGCCGTCGTTTTTTAAATACATGCGGGGGAGAGGGTGTCACATTTAGTGCTATTAGAGCAGGTCTATCCTATCAGGCCGTGGTATGAGTCTGTTATGAGTCTTCTGCGTGCTCTTGTTTGAATTATCTATATTTAATAGAGATAATGATGCTTAAGTGTTTAAAACCTTTAGTTCTTCCTGTTTGGTTCTCTATACTTAACAGTTGTTTTGGACAAGTGCAGGAACCAATGGCAGGAAGAGGTAGGATTGACCAGGCGATCGCTGATGATTTGGCATTGCTTGCCAATGCAATAGGACAACACCAAAACAACAACAACGATGGATTAGCTGGGTTTCAGGGTTTGGACAAGTTCCAGCGGAACAATCCACCTTCCTTCAACGGAGCCCTAAAGGTGCTCTATTAAATATATGCGGGGTAGAGGGTGTCACACTGATCAACACGGATGATGTGTGTATGAATCCATCACCAACGGTTCGTTTCCACCCTATGCATCTAGCACCTCAACTCTATAGGATCAAAGTCTTGTTGATCCAAACCACCCAACTTTAAGATTCCCCAATCACCATGATCATGTCAACTTAGTCTATAGGTCGAATATTCTTAACTATCCTATCTGTCTAACATCACACCAAGCATCTCCGACTCAACTAATATTAGATCAACCATGATATCATCACATAATCAATGTACGATCATATCATCAATAGAAATTATAGCAAGCAGCATGTGATTACACCAGATAGACATCAAGGCATCAAATAGACATGTAATCACATAAGCATTTTGATAATTTTAATGACACATAGGCATACCAAGCACATGTTGGAACCAAAATATTTTGGATTAAATAATCTCTAGGTTTTGATGTTAACAATAAGAATTAATTTTGTGTAGCAAAGTGTTAATGCTTTAAATCTAACAAGTGCCTTTAGTCTTAAAGAATCTCTATTCTTATAAGCTAAAGTGTTAAGTCTATTCTCCTTGCAAATCTGCGTCCATTTGCTTTATATTGAATATTTTATATTGAAAGAGTGGTCGAGTCCACTCTATCAAGGATCTCCTTTAAACTCAAGTGCCACGTCAGTAGACGAGCGCTTAAATGTTTTCAGTAGACGAGCGCTTGAATGCTTTTAGTGGACGGAGAATTTCTCTTCGTGTAGACGAGAGCTTCTCTCTAATAATAACCTTAGTCTGCTATTGCCACGTCACTGGACGGAGACTTTAGATATCGCAAGTACTGGCAAGACCGATGTTTTATGTAGACGAAGTTTTGGTTGCCACGTCAGTGGACGAAGCCTTAAAACTCTCACTGCTTATCTTGCCTTTACTCTCGTTTGTTGGACGAAGATTTTCTTAAGCTTTTATACCAATCTGAATCAAAGCGAATTTATTTCTTATGATTGATATTCATTTCATTTATTATGGTTCTTCTCATTTTCTATTAACGATTCCTTTTGCCTTGTTTCATTGAGAGAGACATAGTACAAGTCAGGACTTGCAAAAAGCAGAATAGTACAATGCAAAACGTTTTTGTACCCTGTCACCTTTTACGCTGATATAGTTGGAACTTGTACAAAGGAGGCAAAACTATTTTGCAAGCTGCTTTTGCTCAGAGGTGTGCTTTTTCATGCAAGAATTTGTCTCACAGTACAAAGGCCTCGAGCAAGCTGAGTCACAACGGATATTTACCTAGTTGACTCTATTACTAAACGGGAATTTCAAATACAACCGTTGAAGACTCTGAAGAGAAGATCAAGGACCCTATAAATAGAAGACTAAAGCTTTTGAAGAAACAACTTTTTGCGCATACAAAGAAATCTCAAGAAATCTCTTGCGAAGCAAATATTTTCTTATTCATTCAAAAAGCAAAAGTCTGTAATATTATAGTTTGAATATTGCTATAATATTTATCTGATCTTAAACTTTCATACTCTCACATATAGTGAGTTAGAAGATCAAAGAAATCAAAACTCTTTATTAGAGGTAGAGCCTGAAGAGGCTTGGTAAGAAAGAAATACTTGTGAGCCTGGAGAGGTGTTGAATACTTGGTGTAATCTATTTGAAAATAGTGGAAAAATCCTTCAAGTAGAAGGGACTGGACGTAGCTCTTGGTTGGAAGAGAGTGAACCAGGATAAAACATCTTGTGTAAATCTTCTTATCCCTTATCTCTTTGGTTTTACGTATTTATACTAACTGTGGGGATTTGAACTTGAATTTGTTAATCCTTCAAAAGACTTCTTTTCTGTGTGCTTTATTATGTCTCCTTAACTTTGTGTGAGAAAATCTTTTTGAAAAGGCTGTTTTCGAAAAATATTAACAAACACAATTCAACCCCCCTTCTTGTGTTTGCCTGTGTCAACTTCAGTTGGTATCAGAGCTCAGCCTCGAAAGGGTTGAGCATCTAACAAGTGCTGAGGAAGTACGATCCTATCACCATGGATGCAGAAGGACAAGCTATCAACAGACCTCCACTCTTTGATGGAACAGATTACGACTATTGGAAGAAGAGAATGATGGCCTTCCTAGATGCACAGAATCTAGACATCTGGGAACTGATAGAGAATGGCTACACTGAGCCAAGAAGTGAAAATCAAGTTGTACTGGCTAGAGCAGATTGAAGTGTTGATCAAAAAGCCAAACATCAACTAAATCTCAAAGCCAAACATTACTTGATGTGTGCTATTACCAGATCAGAACATGATAAAGTTCACAGCTGCAACACAGCAAAAGAAATCTGGGATACACTGGCTCTCGCTCATGAAGGCTCATCACAAGTGAAGGAGTCAAAGATAAGCATGCTGGTTCACCAGTATGAACTCTTCAAGATGACTGATCATGAGTCTATAGATCAGATGTTTGGAAGATTTCAAACAATAACAAACAGTCTCAGATCTCTGGGAAAGGTATATGAGAATAGAGATCATATCAGAAAGATTCTGAGAAGTCTCTCCAAACAGTGGAGACCAAAGGTCACTGCTATTCAAGAAGCTAAGAATCTGAATACTCTCTCTCTGGAAGAACTTCTAGGATCATTAAAAGTTCATGAACTTGAACTAAATGAGGAAGACAATTCCAGAAAGGGAAAGTCCATTGCTTTAAAAGCAAAGAAAGCAAGTTCTTCAAAAGTTCTCAAAGCTGCTGAGTCTTCAGATGATGCTGAACCTTCAGACAGTGATGAAGGATCAGATGAAGATGAACTATCTTTCATCTCCAGAAAGATACAACATATGTGGAGAAGAAAAAATAATTTCAAGAGAAAGCCATTCAACAAGAAATTTTCTAAGGAGAAGTCAGACTCCAAAGAAAAAGGTCCACCTTTGTGCTTTGAGTGCAAAAAGCCTGGACATTTCAAAGCCGACTGCCCTGACCTAAAAGAGAAGAAGAAGTTCTTTAAGAAAAAGAAGGGCTTAATGGCTACATGGGAAGACTTGGACTTATCCTCATCAGATGAGGAAGAGGAAGCAGAGGAAGAGGCAAACATTTGCCTCATGGCAGACACATCATCAGAGAATGAGTACACTGATGATGATGAGGTAACAGATTCTGAACCTTCAACTCTCAAAAATGCCTTTGATGAATTACTGCATGACTCATCCATATTATCTCATGAATACAAAAATCTTAAAAAGAAGTTTGCAAAATTAACCAAAGAATATGATAGAGTTTGCATGGAAAAACAAAGTTTGTTTCAAGAAAATGATAAGCTGAAATCAGAGAATGTCAGTCTAACTGACAAATCTGAATGTGAGCCTGACAATTCTTGTGAAGTTGCAAAACTAAAACAAGATGTAAAATACTTGACAGACTCTCTGTCAAAACTGGTAGGAGGCTCAGATAAACTTAGTCTTATCCTAAGGTATTCTAGGTCACCCTTTGATAAATCTGGCCTTGGTTATGACAATAAGAAGCATGAGGCATCTTACACTAAGTCAAAACCACCTATGCAGCAAAGAGCTTCAAAAGCTCCAGCTAGGTATGCAAAAACCAAATCTGGCCCGTCCAACACCTTTTGTAAAGTGTGTGGAAAAAGTGGGCACTCTACATCTAGATGCATACATAATAGGCATACTAAATATTCTCGTCCAAAGAAAACTAACATGAAAGGACCCAAGTCAGTTTGGGTACCTAAGAACAAGATAATACCTGTTGCAGATCTGCTTAACAACAGGAAAGAAACAAACATCCTGGTACTTGGACAGTGGATGCTCACGTCACATGACGGGAGAAAAGTATATGTTCCAAGACCTTAAACATAAGGATGGTGGCTGGGTGACATTTGGAGGAAATCAGAAAGGAAAGATCACTGGTATAGGTAAAATCGGTAAACATCCTTTTCCCTCCATTGATAATGTTCTTTTGGTGAATGGTTTAAAACATAATCTACTGAGCATAAGTCAATTATGTGACAGTGGATATGATGTTTCTTTTAATAAGAACATGTGTTATGTCAAGAAAACTGATGGATCAATTTTATTCACTGCTAAGAGGCAAAACAATTTATACAAAATTGACTTGGAGGACCTCTCAAATCAAAGTGTCTCATGTTTAGTGTCCATTGAAGATGAACGTTGGATTTGGCATAAAAGGCTAGGTCATGCAAGCTTGAGATTAATCTCAAAGCTAAATAAGCATAACCTCGTGAGAGGTTTACCAAATCTTAAATACAAATCTGATGCTCTCTGTGATGCATGTCAGAAGGGAAAACAAGTCAAAGGTTCTTTTGAATCTAAGAATATTGTAAGTACCAAAAGACCACTAGAACTGCTACACCTTGATCTTTTTGGTCCAACAAGGACTGCTTCTATCAGTGGTAAGAAATATGGTCTAGTCATTGTGGATGACTACACTAGATGGACATGGGTTATGTTTCTTGCTCACAAAGATGAGTCTTTCAAGGTCTTTTCTGTATTCTGCAAACGTGTACAGAATGAAAAGGGGATGTGTATAGCTTCAATCAGAAGTGACCATGGGGGAGAATTTGTCAATGAGCTATTCAATGAGTTTTGTGAAGAAAAAGGAATTCAACACAACTTCTCAATACCAAGAACACCACAGCAAAATGGTGTGGTAGAGAGAAAGAACAGATCTCTTCAAGAGATGGCTAGGACTATGCTCAATGACAATTCTGTCCCTAAGCACTTCTGGGCTGAAGCTGTGAACACTGCCTGCTACATTCAGAACAGAATATACATTAGATCAATTTTGAATAAGACTCCCTATGAATTGTGGAAAGGCAGAAAACCCAACATATCTTATTTTCATCCTTTTGGATGTAAATGTTTTATTTTAAATACAAAAGATCAACTTGGTAAGTTTGATGCAAAGGTAGACAATGGAATTCTTCTAGGATTTTCTGAAACCTCAAAAGGTTTTAGAGTGTATAACTCAAGAACTTTAACAGTAGAAGAATCTATACATGTTAGATTTGATGACAAACAGCCTGATAAGAAACTATCAGAGCTAGATGAAAGTTTTGCAGATCTTGACTTAAACATCACAGGAGAAACAAATGAAGTCAAAACTGATGATCCAGTTGAAGACCCTTCTCATCAACCAGAAGCATCCACCTCTCAACAAGACAATGCTCAGAGAACTTGGCATTTCAAGAATTATCATCCACCGGATCAAATAATAGGAAATCCAAGCGATAAGCTAAGAACCAGATCAACTTTCAGAGAGAAAGAAGACTTTGCATTGGTGTCTGAATTGGAACCAAAAACTGTAGATGAGGCTCTGCTGGACAATGGTTGGATTTTGGCAATGCAAGAAGAGCTGAATCAGTTTGAGAGGAGTGAAGTTTGGACTCTGGTAACCCTACCTAAGAATAAATCTGTTATAGGAACAAAATGGGTTTACAGAAACAAGCTTGACGAAAATGGTAAGGTTATAAGAAATAAAGCAAGATTGGTTGCACAAGGTTATTCTCAAGAAGAAGGTATAGACTATACTGAAACCTTTGCACCCGTTGCAAGATTGGAAGCAATCAGAATTTTACTCTCATTTGCTGCACATCATAATATTATGCTTTTTCAAATGGATGTAAAAAGTGCTTTTTTAAATGGTTTTATCAATGAAGAAGTTTATGTTATGCAACCACCGGGTTTTGAGAATGAAACCCAACCTGAACATGTATACAAGCTTAAGAAAGCTTTATACGGCCTAAAACAAGCCCCAAGAGCTTGGTATGATAGGCTAAGTTCTTTTCTGATGGATAATGGTTTTGTCAGAGGAAAGGTAGACACCACCTTGTTTAGAAAATCAATTAATTCCAACTTCATTGTAGTACAGATCTATGTAGATGATATTATTTTTGGTGCTACTAATGAATCTTTGTGCAAAGAATTCTCAAAGCTAATGCAGAAAGAGTTTGAAATGAGCATGATGGGAGAACTCAAATTCTTTCTTGGACTTCAAGTCAAACAATCTATGGACAGGGTGTTCATCCATCAAACTAAGTACACAAAGGAACTTCTCAAAAAGTTTAAGATGGATGATTGCAAACCTATGAACACACCTATGCATCCCACGTCCACACTGAACATAGATGATAAAGAGAAAAAGGTAGATCAGAAGGTATACAGAGGTATGATTGGATCTCTCTTGTATCTAACCGCTTCTAGGCCTGATATAATGTTCAGTGTTTGCTTGTGTGCTCGTTTTCAATCTGATCCTAGAGAATCTCATTTATCAGCAGTTAAAAGAATCTTTAGATATTTGAAAGGTACTACTAATCTTGGTCTGTGCTTTAAGAAAGATGGAGATTACAGATTAGTTGGCTTTTGCGATGCTGACTATGCTGGAGATAGAATTGAAAGAAAAAGCACCAGTGGGGGATGTCACTTCATTGGAGCTAATCTAGTATCATGGTCAAGCAAAAGGCAGAGTACCATTGCCCTATCAACCGCTGAAGCAGAATATATATCAGCTGCAAACTGCTGCTCACAACTTCTCTGGATCAAACACCAATTGGAGGACTATAATGTGTTTGTAAGTAGTATTCCACTAATGTGTGATAATACTGCTGCAATTAATCTGTCTAAGAATCCAATTCTTCATTCTAGGGCTAAGCATATAGAAATCAAACATCACTTTATCAGAGACTATGTGCAAAAGGGTGTTTTTGATATTCAATTTGTAGATACTGACCATCAATGGGCAGATATCTTTACTAAACCTCTTGCTGAGGACAGATTTACTTTTATCAGAAAACATCTTAACATGTTGTATGTGGCTTAAAATGGTATATGTATTGATTGCATGTTTTATCTGCGCGTCCACTAGTTTTGGCGTCCAGAACTTGTGTAGTCTACGCGTCCACTACTGTTGGTGTGCCGCGTCCACTACATATGTTTTTATGCGTCCACCCTCAATCTTATGTGGACCCAATCTTACATACATTTGTCTTTTAAAATATCTGCACTTTTATGAACTCAGTTATATTAAAACGTTTGATTTTAATCATTTCCTTGCTGAGTCAGCGTCTTCCATCAATCCCATCGTAACCTTTTTACGGTCCCAATATACCAACGCCGTTTTTTTTTTAAAAGTCTTGTCTAATCAATCTTTTCTTTTTGAAAACTGTTGGTATTCGAAAACTCTTTAAAGGTAACTTCTTTCCCTCTGAAAAACCTTTCGCTACTCTTCATCTTTGATAACTTCTCTCTGAAAAGTTTTCGAACTCTCTTTCTTCAAACCTTAACCTACTCAAGAACTCAACAATGGCTTCAACCTCAACTCCCGAACCTGCCTATGTTACTGACATCATCAATATTGCGGCTGAACATCATTTTAACTTTGAAATTTTGTGTGAGTACAACTTGGATGTAAGCAAGTTCATCAACGCTGCTGGTTGGGACGGTTTGTTTCTGGAAAAGGTCTCGATTTATCCAGACTTAATAAGGGATTTCTGGAGGAAACCAACGATTACTGAAACTGAGATAGTAGGGTTTGTACAAGGAAAGAAGATAACTGTCTCTGAGAAGACCATCTCTGATGCAATCGTTTGTGCCCAAGAGGGTTTAATCATGACAGAAAATTGGGAAGAAGATCTTGGTGGTATTGAAACCATCGCTGTTACACTGATGCGAGATGACACAGTGAGGACTCACTCATGGAAGTCATCTGAAATGAAGGATCACATCAGGATTCTTCATCAGATTCTGAACAAGACAGTGCTTCACAAGGCAGGGTCTAAGGACAACCTCTCTGCCCTTCACAAGTTTTGTCTCTGCAACTTGGTCTATGAGACAAAAATAAACTTGCCATGGATCCTGTTTCATCGTTTCAAGGATGCCATCAGACACAGGGAAACAGCCTCTCATATAACTTTCTCTCATCTTCTGTCAAAAGTCTTCAAGCAGCAAGGCTTGTATGATTACTTAGATGCAAAGCCTCAAGAAGAACAAGACAAGATCTTTCGTTCAAAGGGGATGCAAGCTGCCATTTTTGGAAAAAGCAATCTAAGTAGCATGCACCTTGACACATACAAGCTTGTTGAAATGTCAAAACAAGAAGAGAAAATGAAGATTAAGGAAGAAGCAGTTGAGGCCAACAATGCAGCTATTCTTGGTCTCAGGAGAGGAACTAGAAGGAAAACTATGGCTGTCAGAAAGCCTGCTCCTAGAAGGCCTACCAGAGGCATTGTTATAAATGAGCCTGGCAGTGAGGCTCCTCAACTTGCTCCTCAACCTGCTCCCAAGAGAGCTAGAAAGCTAATTCTGCCTCAAGACGATGATGAAGATGATAATGTTCCACTGGGAACAGTTTTAAAGAGGAAAGCAGCTGTTGCTGTTGATGCTGCTGTGCCTACCAAGAGGAGGCAACCTGCAAGGAAAGCAAGAACCTTTGCAGCCTCTGAGGTCAACACATCCTCTGATGTTCCTCCTATTACTGTGAGTGATGATGTCCCTACCCCAAGTGTAGATTTCTTTGATAATGTATATAGACCTTCTTTACCCTCACCCCAACCCTCACCACAAAGAGAACAACCTGACCAAACCTTAAATTCATCTTCACCACTAAATAGCCCAACTCACTTAACCTCACCTCAACCTACACCACTCAAAACCCTCTTTCCACCCATTATTCCTGATTCAGATCCTTGGTTTCATCAAGAGGATGATGGAATCTGCAGAGGTGCCCCCTTCCCTAAACAACTAAGAAAACTTTTTCCACCAATCATACCTTCATCCACTATTTTTGCCAATAGGTCCGAGAACTGGGCTCAGGTCAAAAGAAATTGGAAAATTCTGTTCCATACTCACCAACCTGACCCTGAACTTAACCTTGAAACTCCTCTGACCAGGTGGTACTCCCATCCTGAGTATGACTATGAACCTTATGAGGAATACCCCTGGACCACCAAATACCCAAACTCTCAGCCCCCAAAAGGTCCCTTTCCATCAGAGATGAACACCCACCATGGCCCTCTCCTCACCCATCTACCCCTCAACCGTTTCCCTCCAAGAAAAATTTACCCCAACCTACAAAAAACCCCACCTCTGATTCCTCACACTCAAGGAGTAGCACGACACATCATTCCCGTATGGGAAAACTGATCCTAAAAGGAACCATCTGCCTACCTTACCTGAGAGGAGAGCTCGATCATCTAGGCACGTTCCAATTATTCTGGATGCAAACACACAATGGATGAAATTTGAGCATCCCAGCATCTATGGAAGTGCCTCAGACCACTTTGCAGATCAACTGATTTACAACATTCTGAAGTGGGAGTTCAGCTACTTCCAGATTGAAAGAGCTGCACGATGGGTTCCTATCACTTGGCTGAGACACCATAAGGAAACTCGAGTAGGCATTGCTCCCTACCCCATCTGTCCAAGGCTTGGCATGATAGACCTCAACAAAGACAAAGACATGAGGTGCAGAAGAAATAAAGGGGTCATGCCTGAAGCTCACTCTGCCATTCTGGACTTGTCTCAGGAACTCTTTGATCACTCCGAGCTTGACTTCTATCTATATATGGAGGATGTGCAGAAAATTGGAGAAATGAAGGCTGCAGACTTCTGGTTATCTCACATCATCCACTGCACCAGGAAAGCCTCTTCTTCTGGTTTGACTCAAGAAGAGAAGAAGGAAATTCCTAAGTACAGAGGAAAATGTGGCCTATCCAAAGTAAGGCACATGATCTACAAAGATCTGTGGGGACTTCCTATAACCAGCAGGGTTGTGGAGGAAATCATACCTATCCACTGGGCAAAGGATTTACCTCAGAAACCTATCACAGTTGCCACTGCACCTCCAGCAACTTCTTCCTCAGATCAGGCAGCCCAAGAGTTAATTGTAGAAGGCCCTGAACTTGATGAGCAAATGTCTTCTCAACCTACTTCAGTTGAACCTTCATCTGCACAAGCTAAACAGTCTGCTGAGGCTGGTGTCTCTAAGCAAGGAGCTGAGTCTGCTAAGACTTCTTCTCAACCATTAGCTCTTGCTATGGTCAGAACAGCAGCCCAGGCTCAAGACACTGTCTCTGACACTGCTGAGAGCTCAAGACAACTTACCTTGCCACCCAATCTTGAAGACATCATTGGGAAAATTGTTGATGATAAGGTTGGCAAGATAGTTGAGGAAAAGACTGAGCAGATGGCTCAACAGCTTGAAGAAAGGGTGCAGAAGCAAGTTCAAGACTCTCTGGCCCCTACAAATGCAGTGATGAACCAAATGCTGGCCCTGATCTTGGAGTTTCAGAGGAATCAAAATCCCCAGCCTAATCAACCACCTCCTCCACCACCTCCTTCTATCTAAATTTTTTTTTGCTGTTCTTTTCTCTGTCTTTATCCTTCTCTTGTTTGCTGACAATGATGGTCCACTCCCTTTTGCCTTTTTGTCTGATGATAAAAAGGGGGAGAAAGGAAAGATTAAATTTTATAATTAATACAGAGATTTTTAAAAAAAAAAGTACATAGTTGACTGCATATGCACAAATATATACTCATCTTGCTGATACTATGCCTTGACTTCATATTTATGCTTCAATACTGCTTTGAACTCTAATGTTTTATACGCTGCTATCTTGATCTATTAATCAATGTTATTGCAAATGAAACTTGACTTATTATGCCTTAACAGCTTTTATCTGTTGACTGCCTTGTCTTAGGGGGAGCTTTGTAAGCTCTCTTAAACTTTGCAAAATAAATTTAATTAGTTTTTGTCATCATCAAAAAGGGGGAGATTGTTGGAACCAAAATATTTTGGATTAAATAATCTCTAGGTTTTGATGTTAACAATAAGAATTAATTTTGTGTAGCAAAGTGTTAATGCTTTAAATCTAACAAGTGCCTTTAGTCTTAAAGAATCTCTATTCTTATAAGCTAAAGTGTTAAGTCTATTCTCCTTGCAAATCCGCGTCCATTTGCTTTATATTGAATATTTTATATTGAAAGAGTGGTCGAGTCCACTCTATCAAGGATCTCCTTTAAACTCAAGTGCCACGTCAGTAGACGAGCGCTTAAATGTTTTCAGTAGACGAGCGCTTGAATGCTTTTAGTGGACGGAGAATTTCTCTTCGTGTAGACGAGAGCTTCTCTCTAATAATAACCTTAGTCTGCTATTGCCACGTCACTGGACGGAGACTTTAGATATCGCAAGTACTGGCAAGACCGATGTTTTATGTAGACGAAGTTTTGGTTGCCACGTCAGTGGACGAAGCCTTAAAACTCTCACTGCTTATCTTGCCTTTACTCTCGTTTGTTGGACGAAGATTTTCTTAAGCTTTTATACCAATCTGAATCAAAGCGAATTTATTTCTTATGATTGATATTCATTTCATTTATTATGGTTCTTCTCATTTTCTATTAACGATTCCTTTTGCCTTGTTTCATTGAGAGAGACATAGTACAAGTCAGGACTTGCAAAAAGCAGAATAGTACAATGCAAAACGTTTTTGTACCCTGTCACCTTTTACGCTGATATAGTTGGAACTTGTACAAAGGAGGCAAAACTATTTTGCAAGCTGCTTTTGCTCAGAGGTGTGCTTTTTCATGCAAGAATTTGTCTCACAGTACAAAGGCCTCGAGCAAGCTGAGTCACAACGGATATTTACCTAGTTGACTCTATTACTAAACGGGAATTTCAAATACAACCGTTGAAGACTCTGAAGAGAAGATCAAGGACCCTATAAATAGAAGACTAAAGCTTTTGAAGAAACAACTTTTTGCGCATACAAAGAAATCTCAAGAAATCTCTTGCGAAGCAAATATTTTCTTATTCATTCAAAAAGTAAAAGTCTGTAATATTATAGTTTGAATATTGCTATAATATTTATCTGATCTTAAACTTTCATACTCTCACATATAGTGAGTTAGAAGATCAAAGAAATCAAAACTCTTTATTAGAGGTAGAGCCTGAAGAGGCTTGGTAAGAAAGAAATACTTGTGAGCCTGGAGAGGTGTTGAATACTTGGTGTAATCTATTTGAAAATAGTGGAAAAATCCTTCAAGTAGAAGGGACTGGACGTAGCTCTTGGTTGGAAGAGAGTGAACCAGGATAAAACATCTTGTGTAAATCTTCTTATCCCTTATCTCTTTGGTTTTACGTATTTATACTAACTGTGGGGATTTGAACTTGAATTTGTTAATCCTTCAAAAGACTTCTTTTCTGTGTGCTTTATTCTGTCTCCTTAACTTTGTGTGAGAAAATCTTTTTGAAAAGGCTGTTTTCGAAAAATATTAACAAACACAATTCAACCCCCCCTTCTTGTGTTTGCCTGTGTCAACTTCAGCACACATCCTCAATCTACACATATCATAGTTTATCCTTTCCAAGTTGATCCTTAGTGTTCAGAATAAAGCACTCACATCCAAAAGCATGAAAGTAAGATGTGTTGGGTTTCCTACTTTTCCACAATTCATAATGAGTTTTGTTTAATAAGGGTCTTACCAAGATTCTATTTTTTACATAACATGAAGTGTTCACTGCCTCAGCCCATATGTACTTTGGGAGTTTGCTTTCATTCAGCATAGTCCGATCCATCTCTTGAAGAGATTTGTTCTTTCTCTCTACTGCTCCATTATGTTGAGGAGTTCTAGGAGCAAAGAAATTGTGAGAAATTCCATTTTCTTCACAGAATGTATTAAAGTGCTCATTTTCAAACTCTCCCTCATGGTCACTTCTGATAGCTGAGATGCAGAATTCTTGCTCATTCTGCACTTTCTAACAGAATATTGTAAACATCTTAAATGACTCATGTTTGTGGGTTAAGAAGAGTACCAATGTATATCTAGAATAGTCATCCACCAAGTCAAAACCATATTTTTTCCATGCCTTACTAGCAACACTTACTCGACCAAACAGATCCATATGCAACAACTGTAATGGTCTAGAAGAAGATACCTGATTTTTGGATTTGAAGCTAGACTTAACTTGCTTGCCTCTCTGACAAGAGTCACACATGACATCCTTTTTGAAACTAATGTCATGTAACCTTTTCACAAGGCTATATCTCTGAATCTTGGTTATTAGTTTCATACTTGCATTGCCATAACCATATTTCATCTTCCCTTGACACAAAATAGGTTACACTTTGATCTAACAGCTCAGTTAGATCAATCTTATACAGATTTTGTTGCCTGTTTGTTGAAAAGTGAACTTTGTCATTTGTGTCCTTGACTATACATGCATTCTTAGTAAAGGAGACATTGTATCCACTGTCACATAATTGACTTATGCTAAGCAGATTATGTCTTAATCCTTCAACCAAAAGAACATTAGAGATAGATGGTAGAGGAGATCTTCCACCAATTTTACCTATCCCTATGACTTTTCCTTTTTGGTTTCAAAACAAAGGTGACATGTCCTCCTTCTTTAGGTTGGAGGTCTAGGAACATAGACCTTTCTCCTGTCATGTGTCATGAGCAGCCACTGTCCAGCTACCATGATAGGTGTGCTCTTTCTCTTATTAAGGATATCTGCAACAGGAATAATCAAAGTGATATGAGCCAAATAAGGTGCATGGATCAAGAAGCACTACATGGACTTGGTGAACCTATGACAAGAGCTAGAATCAAGAAAGCCCAACAAGTTCTTAATCATATGGTGGCTATTTTGATAGAAGCAAGCCCAAGATCAAGACCAAACGGAATGGAGCCTAAGTTGGTAACTTATCTCATCCAATTAGAGGATCCATAATGTTGTGGGGCATGCATCAAGATCATTTTAGTTGTTTTATTTTAATTCAATAAGTGTAATGGGTTATGTGAGTGTGTCCAAATTTGCTAGTATTGCAAATGGGTCAAGCCCACTTAATTCCATGATGTGCACGAAATTATATAGCTTAGTTGGGAGGAATCTTTGGCTTGCAAGCCTAAAGAAACTCCTATTTAGTTATAAGTCAAATTTTAGTGTTTTCTTTTATTAGGGGGGGTTACATTTAACATTTTTATTTGAATAAAGAAGGGATTTATGTGTAGCAGCCATATAATGGTGGAAAGAGAAAATTAACTCACCATTTATTGGCATGTTTAAGCTTAGTTAGTGGGGGGTTATGGAATCTTCAAAGGACAATGTGTGAGCCAAAGTTGGCAGCCACACTCCTATATGTAACACGCCTCAAACAACATGAATGGTTAACTTGGATGTTCATTTTGGATTAAAATCCATTTGAGAGAGAATTGTCTCTTGGGTTCTTAGTTGAGCCAAATTGTTCTTATCAAGAATCCAAGATTCTTGTGGCGAACTTCACTTGGATTATCAAACTCTCTAGTTTATGGCGCCATTTCATCTCTACCTTCATCCATTTTATTTCTTTTCTTCACTTTAATTTTTGTTACAATTGTTACATGAAATTTTTGTTTAAAAATTGAACCGTAAGTTCATCTCCAAAGGCAACCTATCCTTTGGTTGTCATAAAAAAGATCTAGGTACCATGATAGGTGTGCTCTTTGAGTCTGTTGTGTGTTCTTGTTTGAATTTCCTGTATTTATATGGGCAATGATGCTTAGTGTTACGAGCCATTAGCTTTTCCAGCTTGAAGTTCGCTGTATTAACAAGCTGCTTTGGGCATTTACAGGAACTTATGGCAGGAAGAGGAGGCAGAAACGATCAGGTAATCGCTGACGCGTTGGCACTCCTTACCAATGCAATAGGGCAAGTTCAGAACAACAATAATGGAGGACAGGCTGAGTTTCATGGTCTCGACAAGTTCCAGCGGAATAATCCGCCATCTTTCAGAGGAGCTTACGACCCCGAAGGTGTTCTGTTGTGGATGAAGGAGATAGAGAAGATCTTCCGGGCCATGGATTGCAATGATCAGTAGTAGGTTATCTTCGCCACATTTATACTCACTGAGGAGGCTGAGCACTAGTGGGAAAACTGCCGTCAGAGGATGAAGGCTGAGGGCACGATGATCACGTAGGCTGTTTTCAGAGATAGGTTCTTGGAGAAGTATTTTCCTGCGGATGTTCGTGACAAGAAAGATATGGAATTCTTGGCGTTGAAGCAGGGAAATATGTCAGTGGGACATTATGCAGCAAAGTTTGAGGAGCTAGCTAGGTATTATACACCTTATCTGATCATGGTGGATGATCGGTCAAAGTATGTAAAGTTCGAGGATGGTCTTCGTTCGGAGATCAAGCAGGCGATCAGTTACCAGGAGATAAGAGTCTTCTCAACCTTGGTGACCTAGTGTAGGATCTTTGAGGATACCTACAAGTCCAGAGTGGCCAGTTTTAGGAATTCAGATAGCCAGGGTAGCAAGAAGACCGAGCAGAACGATAAGGGCAAGCAGCGTTATGCACCAGCCGACCGGGATTTCAAACAGAGTGGCAGGAAGCTACAATTTTCTTATGATAGGTCTAGGGGTGGGAACTCTAATGCCTGTAGGCCCATGAAGTGCGGCAAGTGCAGTGCACCAGATCACTTCACTACCCAGTGCAAGGAATCAGAGGTCATCTGCTTTAGGTGTGGCAAGTCTGGCCACATCAGTCGGGATTGTGGAGGAGTGAAGTCGGAACCTCCAAGTGCTAGCAAAAGTCAGCAGTCTCAGGCTAATCGACTGAAGACCACTGGGAGAGTCTTTACTCTTAGTGGAGCTGAGGCCTCCGAGTCTGATGACTTGATTCAAGGTATATGCTTAATTGCTGGAACTCCTTTAACTGTATTGTATGATTCGGGTTCTACGCACTCGTTTATATCACATGATAGGGTCAGGAGTATTAAACTGCCTGTTACTTTTCTTGAGTATGATTTGATTGTTTCCACACTCACAAATAAATCTGTTCTCACTTCTCATGCATGCAAGAACTATCATATTACCATTAATGGTAGAGATTTTATTGTAAATATTATATGCTTACCTTTAAAACAGTTTGATGTTATTCTTGGCATGGACTGGTTATCTTCCAACCACGTCCTTTTGAATTGCTTTGATAAAACCATAGTTTTTGGAACTCCTGTGGAGTCTAAGGATCCTAGACTTCTCTCTGCCAACCAAGTTAAGGCTTCGATGAAAGAGGAGGCCCAAGTATATATGATGCTGCCTTCCCAGGAATTAGAGAGCCCTCCTGATGTCGGAAGTGTGCCTGTTGTGCGAGAATTTCCTGAAGTGTTCTCGGGGGATGTTTATAACATGCCCCCTGAGAGAGATGTTGACTTCACAATAAATTTAGTGAAATAGACAACTATAAATATGAGAAGGGGGGTTGAATTGTGTTTATCAGAAATTAAAATAATGTTGAAAACTTTTCGCACACAGAAGCTAGGTTCAGAAAAGTGTAAAGACCACTTACACAGACAGGTGACCTATCTGGTATATTTTGACAGAAAAGCACACAAGCATACAAATGAATAACAAACTTGATATTGACACTTTTAATCCCTTAGTTAGAAAGGAGATAATATAATCAAAACAACTAAAGAGTTTCAGGAAGAGAGATTAACACAGTTGTTTATCCTGGTTCACTCTTTAACATAAAGAGCTACGTCCAGTCCTTGGCAGCACCAAGTTTTATCCACTATAACTGATCAGGTTACAGACTCCAAGTATTGTTTGCACACCTAGCCTCTTCAGGCTCCAAGACAAGTATTCTTTGCTCACTTAGCCTCTTCTGGCTCACACAGGTTTGTTTTGAGAAGTTTGTTTGTAATAAATACAATCAGACAAACAGTTCTTTCACTAACACTCAGAGAGTGGATTAAATGTAGACTTAGGAAAGACTGCGTAATAACTTCAAATGATTGAAGAATACAGATTGAAAGAATGAACAGAGTAATGGCTCTTTAATGCTTTGTAATCTCTGATGTCTTCATCTTCAATGACTTCCGTATATATAGCCTTCAAGCATTTAAGATCCTTTAGAGGCATTCCTTCCAACGATGGCTTCAAGCAGAGCTTCATTAAATGCAATAGAGTCGTTTTGGGCAGCCATTAATGCAATAGGAACGTTGGTTGTACTCTAACAAGAATGATCATGGCTTTTATGCATCGTGCAGTAGCCAAATCAAAGTTGTACTGAACACTTTTGTACTTTGCAGAGTATATTTCCTTTTTCGGGTAATAACGAAGAGTACTAGGGAATAAAGCATGTTGGAAACATTCTTTAACTGGATGTTATCTCTGACTTCCTAGGTTGCTTGTGAGAATGACCATCTGACCTTCTGAATTGCTTGTCATACATGTGGGCAGATAGGTGAGTCTTACTATTATGATCTGCACACTAAGTAGACAGGTTAGCAACCACAATGTAGGTTAGTTAAATCATTATCCAATGTTTAGTTTTCATCAAAACTTAGGGAAATGCACACAGACATTTTAGAGACTTAACAATCTCCCCCTTTTTGATGATGACAAACATTCAGATGATGTAATGAACCTTAGAAAATATCAACAGAAGAGATAACAGAATTCAGACAAGTTGAAATTTTCTAGTATCAGAAGTTTGTGTAGACAGGTGCACTTAGGTACAATTCTAATTCAATCAGCACAACATCAGAGTTAATATCATTAATATCAGAGATATGCAGCTTAAGTTCAAAAGTCCAATTTTTAACTTATTAACTTAATCATCTTAACTTTTACTTTCTCCCCCTTTTGTCAACAATAAAATGGAACATACAAAAAAAAAATAAAGAACATAGATGATAATAGAACACTGATTTTCATTCATCATAAGCTTTCATAAGTACAAGGCAGATTCTTACAAAGAAGATTACCTAGGCTGACTAAAAAACAACAATAGAGAGTCAACTCTCTTTTCTAAAAGCAGCCTGACACGTCTTTCTTCATCCAATTGTCTTCTGACTTCTTCTAGTTCAACTTTATGCAAATTGAAGCTATGTAAGTCCACCATCTGAGAAGAAGGGGCTTCTGTAGACAAGCTGATTGAAGCAGTAGATAGGTCTGGATACCAGGGCAAAGCTAAGACTGGGGGTGCCTTGGGTACAAAGAAGGGTGAAGAGACACGAGGAAAGATATATTGATGAATGGTTCTAAAATAAAAGAAAGGAAGAAAGCTAATTTAAACAAAGGATTGATTCTGACTAAGTCAGTATCAAGAGAAGGAAAGACACAGGAAAGTCTCTCACACAGAGACAGACGAGTGACTTTAATCTGTATAGGAGGGAGAAGAGGTTGATTAGCTAAGATAGATGGGGGTAAACGTAATAATGAATCTATATGACAGAAAAAGGAATTTGATCCTGTGACTAGAAGAAAGAAATACCTAGACCTATTAGGTAACATTACAACAGAGGCAGGATAGTGAGATCCTTCCAATGTTCTAATGAACACAACAATAGGGGGATAAAAGAAAATGTCCCTACATGGTTTAATAATATGATGTGGAGGAGAAGGATTGACAGACAGATGAGAGACACTTGCAGTCATCAGAGATTGCAGATCACTCACAAATAGCCTTGATGATATGCGAGTTTGTTCTTTGGGAGTTGAGTCCCTGTGAACAACTGTGTAGTGACACATATCAGACACAACATCATATGATGATGTGTAGGTTTGGTGAGAGGAGACAGGTGAAGGAAAGGGAGAAGCAACTGATAAAGGTTGAACAAAAAGAGCAGATGGAGAAGAAACAGAAAAGTTGTGGATACCTTGGTGAAAGGGAGAAGATGGTACAGAGGGCATAGAAGAGAAGATTATCTGATCCTCAGATAGCTTTATCTTCTTCTTTGAAGGAGACAAAGTGTCAACTTCAGGTTGAACAACTGTCTGAGTCCCACCAGACAGGTCAGCAGAAGTTACAGCAGCAACAACATCTTCAACAGAGGGTCCTTCTGCAGGGATTTCTTCCCTTTCAGCATGAGACTTTAGCCATTGATGATAGTTTGGAATCTTCCTATCATCTGAGCAACAGATTCTCCTTCCTCCATGAGAAACAGTTCATACTTTCTGACAAGTACGGCAATTTTTGATTCTTTAACTTTAGCTGTTCCTTTATGTGTGATAGCTAAAGTGTCCCATATTTCTTTAGCAGAATCACAGGCACAAACCTTTTCAAATTCTTCAAGACTGAGAGCACAGATGATGTTGTATCTGGCTTTGTGATTCAGCTCCCATTTTGTCTTTTCTGCAGGGGCTTTTGGCTTGTGAGTGTTGTCATCATTTTTAGGAATGAATGGACCATCTGTGATGACATCCAAGAGATCAGAGTTTGTAGATAGAATGAACAATTGAAATCTATCTTTCCAATAGTTTTAGTTTTCTCCATTGAAGAATGGAGGTCTGGTTAAGGAAGCTCCTTCAGTCTGGTGGCTCCCACTAGCTCCAGCAGTCATGTCTATTCTTCAGGACCTTTTACCTCTACACTGTTAGATGCTCAACCCAGAGGCTGAGCTCTGATACCAACTGAAATAGACAACTATAAACACGAGAAGGGGGGTTGAATTGTGTTTATCAGAAATTAAAATAAAGTTGAAAACTTTTCGCACATAGAAGCTAGGTTCAGACAAGTGTAAAGACCACTTACACAGACAGGTGACCTGTCTGGTATATTTTGACAGAAAAGCACACAAGCATACAAATGAAAAACAAACTTGATATTCACACTTTTAATCCCTTAGTTAGAAAGTAGATAATATAATCAAAACAACTAAAGAGTTTAAGGAAGAGAGATTAACACAGTTGTTTATCCTGGTTCACTCTTTAACACAAAGAGCTACGTCCAGTCCTTGGCAGCACCAAGTTTTATCCACTATAACTGATCAGGTTACAGACTCCAAGTATTGTTTGCACACCTAGCCTCTTCAGGCTCCAAGACAAGTATTCTTTGCTCACTTAGCCTCTTCTGGCTCACACAGGTTTGTTTTGAGAAGTTTGTTTGTAATAAATACAATCAGACAAACAGTTCTTTCACTAACACTCAGAGAGTGGATTAAATGTAGACTTAGGAAAGACTGCGTAATAACTTCAAATGATTGAAGAATACAGATTGAAAGAATGAACAGAGTAATGGCTCTTTAATGCTTTGTAATCTCTGATGTCTTCATCTTCAATGACTTCCGTATATATAGCCTTCAAGCATTTAAGATCCTTTAGAGACATTCCTTCCAACGATGGCTTCAAGCAGAGCTTCATTAAATGCAATAGAGTCGTTTTGGGCAGCCATTAATGCAATAGGAACGTTGGTTGTACTCTAACAAGAATGATCATGGCTTTATGCATCGTGCAGTAGCCAAATCAAAGTTGTACAGAACACTTTTGTACTTTGCAGAGTATATTTCCCTTTTTGGGTAATAACCAAGAGAACTAGGGAATAAAGCATGTTGGAAACATTCTTTAACTGGATGTTATCTCTGACTTCCTAGGTTGCTTGTGAGAATGACCTTCTGAATTTTTTGATAAGCGAGAGAGAGAGTTTCAGAGTCTTCTGTATGAGCGGACAACTTCCAAAAGCTTTTGTACTCGAGTTCCCATTGATGAACCTTGGACGAGTATGAGAACATAGCAGAGACAGATTGATACTGAATTGTAGAAAGTCAACAATCCTAGTCAGCAGACAGGTTGACTTTTGCCTATCTAGACAAGTTGTCATACATGTGGGCAGATAGGTGAGTCTTACTATTATGATCTGCACACTAAGTAGACAGGTTAGCAACCACAATGTAGGTTAGTTAAATCATTATCCAATGTTTAGTTTTCATCAAAACTTAGGGAAATGCACACAGACATGTTAGAGACTTAACAATCTCCCCCTTTTTGATGATGACAAACATTCAGATGATGTAATGAACCTTAGAAAATATCAACAGAAGAGATAACAGAATTCAGACAAGTTGAAATTTTCTAGTATCAGAAGTTTGTGTAGACAGGTGCACTTAGGTACAATTCTAATTCAATCAGCACAACATCAGAGTTAATATCATTAATATCAGAGATATGCAGCTTAAGTTCAAAAGTCCAATTTTTAACTTATTAACTTAATCATCTTAACTTTTACTTTCTCCCCCTTTTGTCAAAAATAAAATGGAACATACAGAAAAAAAAATAAAGAACATAGATGATAATAGAACACTGATTTTCATTCATCATAAGCTTTCATAAGTACAAGGCAGATTCTTACAAAGAAGATTACCTAGGCTGACTAAAAAACAACAATAGAGAGTCAACTCTCTTTTCTAAAAGCAGCCTGACACGTCTTTCTTCATCCAATTGTCTTCTGACTTCTTCTAGTTCAGCTTTAAGCAAATTGAAGCTATGTAAGTCCACCATCTGAGAAGAAGGGGCTTCTGTAGACAAGCTGATTGAAGCAGTAGACAGGTCTGGATACCAGGGCAAAGCTAAGACTGGGGGTGCCTTGGGTACAAAGAAGGGTGAAGAGACACGAGGAAAGATATATTGATGAATGGTTCTAAAATAAAAGAAAGGAAGAAAGCTAATTTAAACAAAGGATTGATTCTGACTAAGTCAGTATCAAGAGAAGGAAAGACACAGGAAAGTCTCTCACACAGAGACAGACGAGTGACTTTAATCTGTATAGGAGGGAGAAGAGGTTGATTAGCTAAGATAGATGGGGGTAAACGTAATAATGAATCTATATGACAGAAAAAGGAATTTGATCCTGTGACTAGAAGAAAGAAATACCTAGACCTATTAGGTAACATTACAACAGAGGCAGGATAGTGAGATCCTTCCAATGTTCTAATGAACACAACAATAGGGGGATAAAAGAAAATCTCCCTACATGGTTTAAGAATATGATGTGGAGGAGAAGGATTGACAGACAGATGAGAGACACTTGCAGTCATCAGAGATTGCAGATCACTCACAAATAGCCTTGATGATATGCGAGTTTGTTCTTTGGGAGTTGAGTCCCTGTGAACAACTGTGTAGTGACACATATCAGACACAACATCATATGATGATGTGTAGGTTTGGTGAGAGGAGACAGGTGAAGGAAAGGGAGAAGCAACTGATAAAGGTTGAACAAAAAGAGCAGATGGAGAAGAAACAGAAAAGTTGTGGATACCTTGGTGAAAGGGAGAAGATGGTACAGAGGGCATAGAAGAGAAGATTATCTGATCCTCAGATAGCTTTATCTTCTTCTTTGAAGGAGACAAAGTGTCAACTTCAGGTTGAACAACTGTCTGAGTCCCACCAGACAGGTCAGCAGAAGTTACAGCAGCAACAACATCTTCAACAGAGGGTCCTTCTGCAGGGATTTCTTCCCTTTCAGCATGAGACTTTAGCCATTGATGATAGTTTGGAATCTTCCTATCATCTGAGCAACAGATTCTCCTTCCTCCATGAGAAACAGTTCATACTTTCTGACAAGTACGGCAATTTTTGATTCTTTAACTTTAGCTGTTCCTTTATGTGTGATAGCTAAAGTGTCCCATATTTCTTTAGCAGAATCACAGGCACAAACCTTTTCAAATTCTTCAAGACTGAGAGCACAGATGATGTTGTATCTGGCTTTGTGATTCAGCTCCCATTTTGTCTTTTCTGCAGGGGCTTTTGGCTTGTGAGTGTTGTCATCATTTTTAGGAATGAATGGACCATCTGTGATGACATCCAAGAGATCAGAGTTTGTAGATAGAATGAACAATTGAAATCTATCTTTCCAATAGTTTTAGTTTTCTCCATTGAAGAATGGAGGTCTGGTTAAGGAAGCTCCTTCAGTCTGGTGGCTCCCACTAGCTCCAGCAGTCATGTCTATTCTTCAGGACCTTTTACCTCTACACTGTTAGATGCTCAACCCAGAGGCTGAGCTCTGATACCAACTGAAATAGACAACTATAAACACGAGAAGGGGGGTTGAATTGTGTTTATCAGAAATTAAAATAAAGTTGAAAACTTTTCGCACATAGAAGCTAGGTTCAGACAAGTGTAAAGACCACTTACACAGACAGGTGACCTGTCTGGTATATTTTGACAGAAAAGCACACAAGCATACAAATGAAAAACAAACTTGATATTCACACTTTTAATCCCTTAGTTAGAAAGTAGATAATATAATCAAAACAACTAAAGAGTTTAAGGAAGAGAGATTAACACAGTTGTTTATCCTGGTTCACTCTTTAACACAAAGAGCTACGTCCAGTCCTTGGCAGCACCAAGTTTTATCCACTATAACTGATCAGGTTACAGACTCCAAGTATTGTTTGCACACCTAGCCTCTTCAGGCTCCAAGACAAGTATTCTTTGCTCACTTAGCCTCTTCTGGCTCACACAGGTTTGTTTTGAGAAGTTTGTTTGTAATAAATACAATCAGACAAACAGTTCTTTCACTAACACTCAGAGAGTGGATTAAATGTAGACTTAGGAAAGACTGCGTAATAACTTCAAATGATTGAAGAATACAGATTGAAAGAATGAACAGAGTAATGGCTCTTTAATGCTTTGTAATCTCTGATGTCTTCATCTTCAATGACTTCTGTATATATAGCCTTCAAGCATTTAAGATCCGTTAGAGACATTCCTTCCAACGATGGCTTCAGGCAGAGCTACATTAAATGCAATAGAGTCGTTCTGGGTAGCCATTAATGCAATAGGAACATTGGTTGTACTCTAACATGAAGGATCATGGCTTTATGCATCGAGCAGTAGCCAAATCAAAGTTGTGCAGAACACTTTTGTACTTTGCAGAGTATATTTCCCTTTTTGGGTAATAACCAAGAGTACTAGGGAATAAAGCATGTTGGAAACATTCTTTAACTGGATGTTATCTCTGACTTCCTAGGTTGCTTGTGAGAATTACCTTCTGAATTTTTTGATAAGCGAGATAGAGAGTTTCAGAGTCTTCTGTATGAGCGGACAACTTCCAAAAGCTTTTGTACTCGAGTTCCCATTGATGAACCTTGGACGAGTATGAGAACATAGCACAGACAGATTGATACTGAATTGTAGAAAGTCAACAATCCTAGTCAGCAGACAGGTTGACTTTTGCTTATCCAGACAAGTTGTCATACATGTGGGCAGACAGGTGAGTCTTACTATTATGATCTGCACACTAAGTAGATAGGTTAGCAACCACAATGTAGGTTAGTTAAATCATTATCCAATGTTTAGTTTTCATCAAAACTTAGGGAAATGCACACAGACATGTTAGAGACTTAACAATCTCCCCTTTTCTTATGATGACAAACATTCAGATGATGTAATGAACATTAGAAAATATCAACAGAAGAGATAACAGAATTCCGACAAGTTGAAATTTTCTAGTATCAGAAGTTTGTGTAGACAGGTGCACTTAGGTACAATTCTAATTCAATCAGCACAACATCAGAGTTAATATCATTAATATCATTAATATGCAGCTTAAGTTCAAAAGTCCAATTTTTAACTTATTAACTTAATCATCTTAACTTTTACTTTCTCCCCCTTTTGTCAACAATAAAATGGAACATACAGAAAAAAAATAAAGAACATAGATGATAATAGAACACTGATTTTCATTCATCATAAGCTTTCATAAGTACAAGGCAGATTCTTACAAAGAAGATTACCTAGGCTGACTAAAAAACAACAATAGAGAGTCAACTCTCTTTTCTAAAAGCAGCCTGACACGCCTTTCTTCATCCAATTGTCTTCTGACTTCTTCTAGTTCAGCTTTAAGCAAATTGAAGCTATGTAAGTCCACCATCTGAGAAGAAGGGGCTTCTGTAGACAAGCTGATTGAAGCAGTAGACAGGTCTGGATACCAGGGCAAAGCTAAGACTGGGGGTGCCTTGGGTACAAAGAAGGGTGAAGAGACACGAGGAAAGATATATTGATGAATGGTTCTAAAATAAAAGAAAGGAAGAAAGCTAATTTAAACAAAGGATTGATTCTGACTAAGTCAGTATCAAGAGAAGGAAAGACACAGGAAAGTCTCTCACACAGAGACAGACGAGTGACTTTAATCTGTATAGGAGGGAGAAAAGGTTGATTAGCTAAGATAGATGGGGGTAAACGTAATAATGAATCTATATGACAGAAAAAGGAATTTGATCCTGTGACTAGAAGAAAGAAATACCTAGACCTATTAGGTAACATTACAACAGAGGCAGGATAGTGAGATCCTTCCAATGTTCTAATGAACACAACAATAGGGGGATAAAAGAAAATCTCCCTACAAGGTTTAAGAATATGATGTGGAGGAGAAGGATTGACAGACAGATGAGAGACACTTGCAGTCATCAGAGATTGCAGATCACTCACAAATAGCCTTGATGATATGCGAGTTTGTTCTTTTGGAGTTGAGTCCCTGTGAACAACTGTGTAGTGACACATATCAGACACAACATCATATGATGATGTGTAGGTTTGGTGAGAGGAGACAGGTGAAGGAAAGGGAGAAGCAACTGATAAAGGTTGAACAAAAAGAGCAGATGGAGAAGAAACAGAAAAGTTGTGGATACCTTGGTGAAAGGGAGAAGATGGTACAGAGGGCATAGAAGACAAGATTATCTGATCCTCAGATAGCTTTAGCTTCTTCTTTGAAGGAGAGAAAGTGTCAACTTCAGGTTGAACAACTGTCTGAGTCCCACCAGACAGGTCAGCAGAAGTTACAGCAGCAACAACATCTTCAACAGAGGGTCCTTCTGCAGGGATTTCTTCCCTTTCAGCATGAGACTTTAGCCATTGATGATAGTTTGGAATCTTCCTATCATCTGAGCAACAGATTCTCCTTCCTCCATGAGAAACAGTTCATACTTTCTGACAAGTACGGCAATTTTTGATTCTTTAACTTTAGCTGTTCCTTTATGTGTGACAGCTAAAGTGTCCCATATTTCTTTAGCAGAACCACAGGCACAAACCTTTTCAAATTCTTCAAGACTGAGAGCACAGATGATGTTGTATCTGGCTTTGTGATTCAGCTCCCATTTTGTCTTTTCTGCAGGGGCTTTTGGCTTGTGAGTGTTGTCATCATTTTTAGGAATGAATGGACCATCTGTGATGACATCCAAGAGATCAGAGTTTGTAGATAGAATGAACAATTGAAATCTATCTTTCCAATAGTTTTAGTTTTCTCCATTGAAGAATGGAGGTCTGGTTAAGGAAGCTCCTTCAGTCTGGTGGCTCCCACTAGCTCCAGCAGTCATGTCTATTCTTCAGGACCTTTTACCTCTACACTGTTAGATGCTCAACCCAGAGGCTGAGCTCTGATACCAACTGAAATAGACAACTATAAACACGAGAAGGGGGGTTGAATTGTGTTTATCAGAAATTAAAATAAAGTTGAAAACTTTTCGCACATAGAAGCTAGGTTCAGACAAGTGTAAAGACCACTTACACAGACAGGTGACCTGTCTGGTATATTTTGACAGAAAAGCACACAAGCATACAAATGAAAAACAAACTTGATATTCACACTTTTAATCCCTTAGTTAGAAAGTAGATAATATAATCAAAACAACTAAAGAGTTTAAGGAAGAGAGATTAACACAGTTGTTTATCCTGGTTCACTCTTTAACACAAAGAGCTACTTCCAGTCCTTGGCAGCACCAAGTTTTATCCACTATAACTGATCAGGTTACAGACTCCAAGTATTGTTTGCACACCTAGCCTCTTCAGGCTCCAAGACAAGTATTCTTTGCTCACTTAGCCTCTTCTGGCTCACACAGGTTTGTTTTGAGAAGTTTGTTTGTAATAAATACAATCAGACAAACAGTTCTTTCACTAACACTCAGAGAGTGGATTAAATGTAGACTTAGGAAAGACTGCGTAATAACTTCAAATGATTGAAGAATACAGATTGAAAGAATGAACAGAGTAATGGCTCTTTAATGCTTTGTAATCTCTGATGTCTTCATCTTCAATGACTTCTGTATATATAGCCTTCAAGCATTTAAGATCCGTTAGAGACATTCCTTCCAACGATGGCTTCAGGCAGAGCTACATTAAATGCAATAGAGTCGTTCTGGGTAGCCATTAATGCAATAGGAACATTGGTTGTACTCTAACATGAAGGATCATGGCTTTATGCATCGAGCAGTAGCCAAATCAAAGTTGTGCAGAACACTTTTGTACTTTGCAGAGTATATTTCCCTTTTTGGGTAATAACCAAGAGTACTAGGGAATAAAGCATGTTGGAAACATTCTTTAACTGGATGTTATCTCTGACTTCCTAGGTTGCTTGTGAGAATTACCTTCTGAATTTTTTGATAAGCGAGATAGAGAGGTTTCAGAGTCTTCTGTATGAGCGGACAACTTCCAAAAGCTTTTGTACTCGAGTTCCCATTGATGAACCTTGGACGAGTATGAGAACATAGCACAGACAGATTGATACTGAATTGTAGAAAGTCAACAATCCTAGTCAGCAGACAGGTTGACTTTTGCTTATCCAGACAAGTTGTCATACATGTGGGCAGACAGGTGAGTCTTACTATTATGATCTGCACACTAAGTAGATAGGTTAGCAACCACAATGTAGGTTAGTTAAATCATTATCCAATGTTTAGTTTTCATCAAAACTTAGGGAAATGCACACAGACATGTTAGAGACTTAACAATCTCCCCTTTTCTTATGATGACAAACATTCAGATGATGTAATGAACATTAGAAAATATCAACAGAAGAGATAACAGAATTCCGACAAGTTGAAATTTTCTAGTATCAGAAGTTTGTGTAGACAGGTGCACTTAGGTACAATTCTAATTCAATCAGCACAACATCAGAGTTAATATCATTAATATCATTAATATGCAGCTTAAGTTCAAAAGTCCAATTTTTAACTTATTAACTTAATCATCTTAACTTTTACTTTCTCCCCCTTTTGTCAACAATAAAATGGAACATACAGAAAAAAAATAAAGAACATAGATGATAATAGAACACTGATTTTCATTCATCATAAGCTTTCATAAGTACAAGGCAGATTCTTACAAAGAAGATTACCTAGGCTGACTAAAAAACAACAATAGAGAGTCAACTCTCTTTTCTAAAAGCAGCCTGACACGCCTTTCTTCATCCAATTGTCTTCTGACTTCTTCTAGTTCAGCTTTAAGCAAATTGAAGCTATGTAAGTCCACCATCTGAGAAGAAGGGGCTTCTGTAGACAAGCTGATTGAAGCAGTAGACAGGTCTGGATACCAGGGCAAAGCTAAGACTGGGGGTGCCTTGGGTACAAAGAAGGGTGAAGAGACACGAGGAAAGATATATTGATGAATGGTTCTAAAATAAAAGAAAGGAAGAAAGCTAATTTAAACAAAGGATTGATTCTGACTAAGTCAGTATCAAGAGAAGGAAAGACACAGGAAAGTCTCTCACACAGAGACAGACGAGTGACTTTAATCTGTATAGGAGGGAGAAAAGGTTGATTAGCTAAGATAGATGGGGGTAAACGTAATAATGAATCTATATGACAGAAAAAGGAATTTGATCCTGTGACTAGAAGAAAGAAATACCTAGACCTATTAGGTAACATTACAACAGAGGCAGGATAGTGAGATCCTTCCAATGTTCTAATGAACACAACAATAGGGGGATAAAAGAAAATCTCCCTACAAGGTTTAAGAATATGATGTGGAGGAGAAGGATTGACAGACAGATGAGAGACACTTGCAGTCATCAGAGATTGCAGATCACTCACAAATAGCCTTGATGATATGCGAGTTTGTTCTTTGGGAGTTGAGTCCCTGTGAACAACTGTGTAGTGACACATATCAGACACAACATCATATGATGATGTGTAGGTTTGGTGAGAGGAGACAGGTGAAGGAAAGGGAGAAGCAACTGATAAAGGTTGAACAAAAAGAGCAGATGGAGAAGAAACAGAAAAGTTGTGGATACCTTGGTGAAAGGGAGAAGATGGTACAGAGGGCATATAAGAGAAGATTATCTGATCCTCAGATAGCTTTAGCTTCTTCTTTGAAGGAGAGAAAGTGTCAACTTCAGGTTGAACAACTGTCTGAGTCCCACCAGACAGGTCAGCAGAAGTTACAGCAGCAACAACATCTTCAACAGAGGGTCCTTCTGCAGGGATTTCTTCCCTTTCAGCATGAGACTTTAGCCATTGATGATAGTTTGGAATCTTCCTATCATCTGAGCAACAGATTCTCCTTCCTCCATGAGAAACAGTTCATACTTTCTGACAAGTACGGCAATTTTTGATTCTTTAACTTTAGCTGTTCCTTTATGTGTGACAGCTAAAGTGTCCCATATTTCTTTAGCAGAACCACAGGCACAAACCTTTTCAAATTCTTCAAGACTGAGAGCACAGATGATGTTGTATCTGGCTTTGTGATTCAGCTCCCATTTTGTCTTTTCTGCAGGGGCTTTTGGCTTGTGAGTGTTGTCATCATTTTTAGGAATGAATGGACCATCTGTGATGACATCCAAGAGATCAGAGTTTGTAGATAGAATGAACAATTGAAATCTATCTTTCCAATAGTTTTAGTTTTCTCCATTGAAGAATGGAGGTCTGGTTAAGGAAGCTCCTTCAGTCTGGTGGCTCCCACTAGCTCCAGCAGTCATGTCTATTCTTCAGGACCTTTTACCTCTACACTGTTAGATGCTCAACCCAGAGGCTGAGCTCTGATACCAACTGAAATAGACAACTATAAACACGAGAAGGGGGGTTGAATTGTGTTTATCAGAAATTAAAATAAAGTTGAAAACTTTTCGCACATAGAAGCTAGGTTCAGACAAGTGTAAAGACCACTTACACAGACAGGTGACCTGTCTGGTATATTTTGACAGAAAAGCACACAAGCATACAAATGAAAAACAAACTTGATATTCACACTTTTAATCCCTTAGTTAGAAAGTAGATAATATAATCAAAACAACTAAAGAGTTTAAGGAAGAGAGATTAACACAGTTGTTTATCCTGGTTCACTCTTTAACACAAAGAGCTACTTCCAGTCCTTGGCAGCACCAAGTTTTATCCACTATAACTGATCAGGTTACAGACTCCAAGTATTGTTTGCACACCTAGCCTCTTCAGGCTCCAAGACAAGTATTCTTTGCTCACTTAGCCTCTTCTGGCTCACACAGGTTTGTTTTGAGAAGTTTGTTTGTAATAAATACAATCAGACAAACAGTTCTTTCACTAACACTCAGAGAGTGGATTAAATGTAGACTTAGGAAAGACTGCGTAATAACTTCAAATGATTGAAGAATACAGATTGAAAGAATGAACAGAGTAATGGCTCTTTAATGCTTTGTAATCTCTGATGTCTTCATCTTCAATGACTTCTGTATATATAGCCTTCAAGCATTTAAGATCCGTTAGAGACATTCCTTCCAACGATGGCTTCAGGCAGAGCTACATTAAATGCAATAGAGTCGTTCTGGGTAGCCATTAATGCAATAGGAACATTGGTTGTACTCTAACATGAAGGATCATGGCTTTATGCATCGAGCAGTAGCCAAATCAAAGTTGTGCAGAACACTTTTGTACTTTGCAGAGTATATTTCCCTTTTTGGGTAATAACCAAGAGTACTAGGGAATAAAGCATGTTGGAAACATTCTTTAACTGGATGTTATCTCTGACTTCCTAGGTTGCTTGTGAGAATGACCTTCTGAATTTTTTGATAAGCGAGAGAGAGAGTTTCAGAGTCTTCTGTATGAGCGGACAACTTCCAAAAGCTTTTGTACTCGAGTTCCCATTGATGAACCTTGGACGAGTATGAGAACATAGCAGAGACAGATTGATACTGAATTGTAGAAAGTCAACAATCCTAGTCAGCAGACAGGTTGACTTTTGCTTATCCAGACAAGTTGTCATACATGTGGGCAGACAGGTGAGTCTTACTATTATGATCTGCACACTAAGTAGATAGGTTAGCAACCACAATGTAGGTTAGTTAAATCATTATCCAATGTTTAGTTTTCATCAAAACTTAGGGAAATGCACACAGACATGTTAGAGACTTAACAATCTCCCCTTTTTGATGATGACAAACATTCAGATGATGTAATGAACATTAGAAAATATCAACAGAAGAGATAACAGAATTCCGACAAGTTGAAATTTTCTAGTATCAGAAGTTTGTGTAGACAGGTGCACTTAGGTACAATTCTAATTCAATCAGCACAACATCAGAGTTAATATCATTAATATCAGAGATATGCAGCTTAAGTTCAAAAGTCCAATTTTTAACTTATTAACTTAATCATCTTAACTTTTACTTTCTCCCCCTTTTGTCAACAATAAAATGGAACATACAGAAAAAAAATAAAGAACATAGATGATAATAGAACACTGATTTTCATTCATCATAAGCTTTCATAAGTACAAGGCAGATTCTTACAAAGAAGATTACCTAGGCTGACTAAAAAACAACAATAGAGAGTCAACTCTCTTTTCTAAAAGCAGCCTGACACGCCTTTCTTCATCCAATTGTCTTCTGACTTCTTCTAGTTCAGCTTTAAGCAAATTGAAGCTATGTAAGTCCACCATCTGAGAAGAAGGGGCTTCTGTAGACAAGCTGATTGAAGCAGTAGACAGGTCTGGATACCAGGGCAAAGCTAAGACTGGGGGTGCCTTGGGTACAAAGAAGGGTGAAGAGACACGAGGAAAGATATATTGATGAATGGTTCTAAAATAAAAGAAAGGAAGAAAGCTAATTTAAACAAAGGATTGATTCTGACTAAGTCAGTATCAAGAGAAGGAAAGACACAGGAAAGTCTCTCACACAGAGACAGACGAGTGACTTTAATCTGTATAGGAGGGAGAAGAGGTTGATTAGCTAAGATAGATGGGGGTAAACGTAATAATGAATCTATATGACAGAAAAAGGAATTTGATCCTGTGACTAGAAGAAAGAAATACCTAGACCTATTAGGTAACATTACAACAGAGGCAGGATAGTGAGATCCTTCCAATGTTCTAATGAACACAACAATAGGGGGATAAAAGAAAATCTCCCTACATGGTTTAAGAATATGATGTGGAGGAGAAGGATTGACAGACAGATGAGAGACATTTGCAGTCATCAGAGATTGCAGATCACTCACAAATAGCCTTGATGATATGCGAGTTTGTTCTTTGGGAGTTGAGTCCCTGTGAACAACTGTGTAGTGACACATATCAGACACAACATCATATGATGATGTGTAGGTTTGGTGAGAGGAGACAGGTGAAGGAAAGGGAGAAGCAACTGATAAAGGTTGAACAAAAAGAGCAGATGGAGAAGAAACAGAAAAGTTGTGGATACCTTGGTGAAAGGGAGAAGATGGTACAGAGGGCATAGAAGAGAAGATTATCTGATCCTCAGATAGCTTTAGCTTCTTCTTTGAAGGAGACAAAGTGTCAACTTCAGGTTGAACAACTGTCTGAGTCCCACCAGACAGGTCAACAGAAGTTACAGCAGCAGCAACATCTTCAACAGAGGGTCCTTCTGCAGGGATTTCTTCCCTTTCAGCATGAGACTTTAGCCATTGATGATAGTTTGGAATCTTCCTATCATCTGAGCAACAGATTCTCCTTCCTCCATGAGAAACAGTTCATACTTTCTGACAAGTATGGCAATTTTTGATTCTTTAAATTTAGTTGTTCCTTTATGTGTGACAAGTATGACAAGTATGGAAATCTTTGATTCTTTAACTTTGATACTTTCCTTCAGGACCTTTTACCTCTACACTGTTAGATCGATCAACCCAGAGGCTGAGCTCTGATACCAACTGAAATAGACAACTATAAACACGAGAAGGGGGGTTGAATTGTATTTATCAGAAATTAAAATAAAGTTGAAAACTTTTCGCATATAGAAGCTAGGTTCAGACAAGTGTAAAGACCACTTACACAGACAGGTGACCTGTCTGGTATATTTTGACAGAAAAGCACACAGGCATACAAATGAAAAACAAACTTGATATTCACACTTTTAATCCCTTAGTTAGAAAGTATATAATATAATCAAAACAACTAAAGAGTTTAAGGAAGAGAGATTAACACAGTTGTTTATCCTGGTTCACTCTTTAACACAAAGAGCTACGTCCAGTCCTTGGCAGCACCAAGTTTTATCCACTATAACTGATCAGGTTACAGACTCCAAGTATTGTTTGCACACCTAGCCTCTTCAGGCTCCAAGACAAGTATTCTTTGCTCACTTAGCCTCTTCTGGCTCACACAGGTTTGTTTTGAGAAGTTTGTTTGTAATAAATACAATCAGACAAACAGTTCTTTCACTAACACTCCGAGAGTGGATTAAATGTAGACTTAGGAAAGACTGCGTAATAACTTCAAATGATTGAAGAATACAGATTGAAAGAATGAACAGAGTAATGGCTCTTTAATGCTTTGTAATCTCTGATGTCTTCATCTTCAATGACTTCTGTATATATAGCCTTCAAGCATTTAAGATCCGTTAGAGACATTCCTTCCAACGATGGCTTCAGGCAGAGCTACATTAAATGCAATAGAGTCGTTCTGGGTAGCCATTAATGCAATAGGAACATTGGTTGTACTCTAACATGAAGGATCATGGCTATATGCATCGAGCAGTAGCCAAATCAAAGTTGTGCAGAACACTTTTGTACTTTGCAGAGTATATTTCCCTTTTTGTGTAATAACCAAGAGTACTAGGGAATAAAGCATGTTGGAAACATTCTTTAACTGGATGTTATCTCTGACTTCCTAGGTTGCTTATGAGAATGACCTTATGAATTTTTTGATAAGCGAGAGAGAGAGTTTCAGAGTCTTCTGTATGAGCGGACAACTTCCAAAAGCTTTTGTACTCGAGTTCCCATTGATGAACCTTGGACGAGTATGAGAACATAGCAGAGACAGATTGATACTGAATTGTAGAAAGTCAACAATCCTAGTCAGCAGACAGGTTGACTTTTGCTTATCCAGACAAGTTGTCATACATGTGGGCAGACAGATGAGTCTTACTATTATGATCTGCACACTAAGTAGATAGGTTAGCAACCACAATGTAGGTTAGTTAAATCATTATCCAATGTTTAGTTTTCATCAAAACGTAGGGAAATGCACACAGACATGTTAGAGACTTAACAATCTCCCCCTTTTTGATGATGACAAACATTCAGATGATGTAATGAACCTTAGAAAATATCAACAGATGAGATAACAGAATTCCGACAAGTTGAAATTTTCTAGTATCAGAAGTTTGTGTAGACAGGTGCACTTAGGTACAATTCTAATTCAATCAGCACAACATCAGAGTTAATATCATTAATATCAGAGATATGCCGCTTAAGTTCAAAAGTCCAATTTTTAACTTATTAACTTAATCATCTTAACTTTTACTTTCTCCCCCTTTTGTCAACAATAAAATGGAACATACAGAAAAAAAATAAAGAACATAGATGATAATAGAACACTGATTTTCATTCATCATAAGCTTTCATAAGTACAAGGTAGATTCTTACAAAGAAGATTACCTAGGCTGACTAAAAAACAACAATAGAGAGTCAAATCTCTTTTCTAAAAGCAGCCTGACACGCCTTTCTTCATCCAATTGTCTTCTGACTTCTTCTAGTTCAGCTTTAAGCAAATTGAAGCTATGTAAGTCCACCATCTGAGAAGAAGGGGCTTCTGTAGACAAGCTGATTGAAGCAGTAGACAGGTCTGGATACCAGGGCAAAGCTAAGACTGGGGGTGCCTTGGGTACAAAGAAGGGTGAAGAGACACGAGGAAAGATATATTGATGAATGGTTCTAAAATAAAAGAAAGGAAGAAAGCTAATTTAAACAAAGGATTGATTCTGACTAAGTCAGTATCAAGAGAAGGAAAGACACAGGAAAGTCTCTCACACAGAGACAGACGAATGACTTTAATCTGTATAGGAGGGAGAAGAGGTTGATTAGCTAAGATAGATGGGGGTAAACGTAATAATGAATCTATATGACAGAAAAAGGAATTTGATCCTGTGACTAGAAGAAAGAAATACCTAGACCTATTAGGTAACATTACAACAGAGGCAGGCTAGTGAGATCCTTCCAATGTTCTAATGAACACAACAATAGGGGGATAAAAGAAAATCTCCCTACATGGTTTAAGAATATGATGTGGAGGAGAAGGATTGACAGACAGATGAGAGACACTTGCAGTCATCAGAGATTGCAGATCACTCACAAATAGCCTTGATGATATGCGAGTTTGTTCTTTGGGAGTTGAGTCCCTGTGAACAACTGTGTAGTGACACATATCAGACACAACATCATATGATGATGTGTAGGTTTGGTGAGAGGAGACAGGTGAAGGAAAGGGAGAAGCAACTGATAAAGGTTGAACAAAAAGAGCAGATGGAGAAGAAACAGAAAAGTTGTGGATACCTTGGTGAAAGGGAGAAGATGGTACAGAGGGCATAGAAGAGAAGATTATCGGATCCTCAGATAGCTTTAGCTTCTTCTTTGAAGGAGACAAAGTGTCAACTTCAGGTTGAACAACTGTCTGAGTCCCACCAGACAGGTCAGCAGAAGTTACAGCAGCAACAACATCTTCAACAAAGGGTCCTTCTGCAGGGATTTCTTCCCTTTCAGCATGAGACTTTAGCCATTGATGATAGTTTGGAATCTTCCTATCATCTGAGCAACAGATTCTCCTTCCTCCATGAGAAACAGTTCATACTTTCTGGCAAGTACGGCAATTTTTGATTCTTTAACTTTAGCTGTTCCTTTATGTGTGACAGCTAAAGTGTCCCATATTTCTTTAGCAGAATCACAGGCACAAACCTTTTCAAATTCTTCAAGACTGAGAGCACAGATGATGTTGTATCAGGCTTTGTGATTCAGCTCCCATTTTGTCTTTTCTGCAGGGGCTTTCGGCTTGTGAGTGTTGTCATCATTTTTAGGAATGAATGGACCATCTGTGATGAAATCCCAGAGATCAGAGTTTGTAGATAGAATGAACAATTGAAATCTATCTTTCCAATAGTTTTAGTTTTCTCCATTGAAGAATGGAGGTCTGGTTAAGGAAGCTCCTTCAGTCTGGTGGCTCCCACTAGCTCCAGCAGTCATGTCTATTCTTCAGGACCTTTTACCTCTACACTGTTAGATGCTCAACCCAGAGGCTGAGCTCTGATACCAACTGAAATAGACAACTATAAACACGAGAAGGGGGGTTGAATTGTGTTTATCAGAAATTAAAATAAAGTTGAAAACTTTTCGCACATCGAAGCTAGGTTCAGACAAGTGTAAAGACCACTTACACAGACAGGTGACCTGTCTGGTATATTTTGACAGAAAAGCACACAAGCATACAAATGAAAAACAAAATTGATATTCACACTTTTAATCCCTTAGTTAGAAAGTAGATAATATAATCAAAACAACTAAAGAGGTTTAAGGAAGAGAGATTAACACAGTTGGTTATCCTGGTTCTCTCTTTAACACAAAGAGCTGCGTCTAGTCCTTGGCAGCACCAAGTTTTATCCACTATAACTGATCAGGTTACAGACTCCAAGTATTGTTTGCACACCTAGCCTCTTCAGGCTCCAAGACAAGTATTCTTTGCTCACTTAGCCTCTTCTGGCTCACACAGGTTTGTTTTGAGAAGTTTGTTTGTAATAAATACAATCAGACAAACAGTTCTTTCACTAACACTCAGAGAGTGGATTAAATGTAGACTTAGGAAAGACTGCGTAATAACTTCAAATGATTGAAGAATACAGATTGAAAGAATGAACAGAGTAATGGCTCTTTAATGCTTTGTAATCTCTGATGTCTTCATCTTCAATGACTTCTGTATATATAGCCTTCAAGCATTTAAGATCCGTTAGAGACATTCCTTCCAACGATGGCTTCAGGCAGAGCTACATTAAATGCAATAGAGTCGTTCTGGGTAGCCATTAATGCAATAGGAACATTGGTTGTACTCTAACATGAAGGATCATGGCTATATGCATCGAGCAGTAGCCAAATCAAAGTTGTGCAGAACACTTTTGTACTTTGCAGAGTATATTTCCCTTTTTGTGTAATAACCAAGAGTACTAGGGAATAAAGCATGTTGGAAACATTCTTTAACTGGATGTTATCTCTGACTTCCTAGGTTGCTTATGAGAATGACCTTATGAATTTTTTGATAAGCGAGAGAGAGAGTTTCAGAGTCTTCTGTATGAGCGGACAACTTCCAAAAGCTTTTGTACTCGAGTTCCCATTGATGAACCTTGGACGAGTATGAGAACATAGCAGAGACAGATTGATACTGAATTGTAGAAAGTCAACAATCCTAGTCAGCAGACAGGTTGACTTTTGCTTATCCAGACAAGTTGTCATACATGTGGGCAGACAGATGAGTCTTACTATTATGATCTGCACACTAAGTAGATAGGTTAGCAACCACAATGTAGGTTAGTTAAATCATTATCCAATGTTTAGTTTTCATCAAAACGTAGGGAAATGCACACAGACATGTTAGAGACTTAACAATCTCCCCTTTTTGATGATGACAAACATTCAGATGATGTAATGAACCTTAGAAAATATCAACAGATGAGATAACAGAATTCCGACAAGTTGAAATTTTCTAGTATCAGAAGTTTGTGTAGACAGGTGCACTTAGGTACAATTCTAATTCAATCAGCACAACATCAGAGTTAATATCATTAATATCAGAGATATGCAGCTTAAGTTCAAAAGTCCAATTTTTAACTTATTAACTTAATCATCTTAACTTTTACTTTCTCCCCCTTTTGTCAACAATAAAATGGAACATATAGAAAAAAAATAAAGAACATAGATGATAATAGAACACTGATTTTCATTCATCATAAGCTTTCATAAGTACAAGGTAGATTCTTACAAAGAAGATTACCTAGGCTGACTAAAAAACAACAATAGAGAGTCAAATCTCTTTTCTAAAAGCAGCCTGACACGCCTTTCTTCATCCAATTGTCTTCTGACTTCTTCTAGTTCAGCTTTAAGCAAATTGAAGCTATGTAAGTCTACCATCTGAGAAGAAGGGGCTTCTGTAGACAAGCTGATTGAAGCAGTAGACAGGTCTGGATACCAGGGCAAAGCTAAGACTGGGGGTGCCTTGGGTACAAAGAAGGGTGAAGAGACACGAGGAAAGATATATTGATGAATGGTTCTAAAATAAAAGAAAGGAAGAAAGCTAATTTAAACAAAGGATTGATTCTGACTAAGTCAGTATCAAGAGAAGGAAAGGCACGGGAAAGTCTCTCACACAGAGACAGACGAATGACTTTAATCTGTATAGGAGGGAGAAGAGGTTGATTAGCTAAGATAGATGGGGGTAAACGTAATAATGAATCTATATGACAGAAAAAGGAATTTGATCCTGTGACTAGAAGAAAGAAATACCTAGACCTATTAGGTAACATTACAACAGAGGCAGGCTAGTGAGATCCTTCCAATGTTCTAATGAACACAACAATAGGGGGATAAAAGAAAATCTCCCTACATGGTTTAAGAATATGATGTGGAGGAGAAGGATTGACAGACAGATGAGAGACATTTGCAGTCATCAGAGATTGCAGATCACTCACAAATAGCCTTGATGATATGCGAGTTTGTTCTTTGGGAGTTGAGTCCCTGTGAACAACTGTGTAGTGACACATATCAGACACAACATCATATGATGATGTGTAGGTTTGGTGAGAGGAGACAGGTGAAGGAAAGGGAGAAGCAACTGATAAAGGTTGAACAAAAAGAGCAGATGGAGAAGAAACAGAAAAGTTGTGGATACCTTGGTGAAAGGGAGAAGATGGTACAGAGGGCATAGAAGAGAAGATTATCTGATCCTCAGATAGCTTTAGCTTCTTCTTTGAAGGAGACAAAGTGTCAACTTCAGGTTGAACAACTGTCTGAGTCCCACCAGACAGGTCAACAGAAGTTACAGCAGCAGCAACATCTTCAACAGAGGGTCCTTCTGCAGGGATTTCTTCCCTTTCAGCATGAGACTTTAGCCATTGATGATAGTTTGGAATCTTCCTATCATCTGAGCAACAGATTCTCCTTCCTCCATGAGAAACAGTTCATACTTTCTGACAAGTATGGCAATTTTTGATTCTTTAAATTTAGTTGTTCCTTTATGTGTGACAAGTATGACAAGTATGGAAATCTTTGATTCTTTAACTTTGATACTTTCCTTCAGGACCTTTTACCTCTACACTGTTAGATCGATGCCCAACCCAGAGGCTGAGCTCTGATACCAACTGAAATAGACAACTATAAACACGAGAAGGGGGGTTGAATTGTATTTATCAGAAATTAAAATAAAGTTGAAAACTTTTCGCACATAGAAGCTAGGTTCAGACAAGTGTAAAGACCACTTACACAGACAGGTGACCTGTCTGGTATATTTTGACAGAAAAGCACATAGGCATACAAATGAAAAACAAACTTGATATTCACACTTTTAATCCCTTAGTTAGAAAGTATATAATATAATCAAAACAACTAAAGAGTTTAAGGAAGAGAGATTAACACAGTTGTTTATCCTGGTTCACTCTTTAACACAAAGAGCTACGTCCAGTCCTTGGCAGCACCAAGTTTTATCCACTATAACTGATCAGGTTACAGACTCCAAGTATTGTTTGCACACCTAGCCTCTTCAGGCTCCAAGACAAGTATTCTTTGCTCACTTAGCCTCTTCTGGCTCACACAGGTTTGTTTTGAGAAGTTTGTTTGTAATAAATACAATCAGACAAACAGTTCTTTCACTAACACTCCGAGAGTGGATTAAATGTAGACTTAGGAAAGACTGCGTAATAACTTCAAATGATTGAAGAATACAGATTGAAAGAATGAACAGAGTAATGGCTCTTTAATGCTTTGTAATCTTTGATGTCTTCATCTTCAATGACTTCTGTATATATAGCCTTCAAGCATTTAAGATCCGTTAGAGACATTTCTTCCAACGATGGCTTCAGGCAGAGCTACATTAAATGCAATAGAGTCGTTCTGGGTAGCCATTAATGCAATAGGAACATTGGTTGTACTCTAACATGAAGGATCATGGCTTTATGCATCGAGCAGTAGCCAAATCAAAGCTGTACAGAACACTTTTGTACTTTGCAGAGTATATTTCCCTTTTTGTGTAATAACCAAGAGTAATAGGGAATAAAGCATGTTGGAAACATTCTTTAACTGGATATTATCTCTGACTTCCTAAGTTGCTTGTGAGAATGACCTTTTGAATTTTTTGATAAGCGAGAGAGAGAGAGAGAGAGAGAGAGAGAGAGATAGAGAGTTTCAGAGTCTTCTGTATGAGGGGACAACTTCCAAAAGCTTTTGTACTCGAGTTCCCATTGATGAACCTTGGAAGAGTATGAGAACATAGTAGAGACAGATTGAAATTGAATTGTAGAAAGTCAACAATCCTAGTCAGCAGACAGGTTGACTTTTGCTTATCTAGACAAGTTGTCATACATGTGGGCAGAAAGGTGAGTCTTACTATTGTGATCTATGCACTAAACAGAAAGGTTAGCAACCACAATGTAGGTTAATTAAATCATTATCCAGTATTTAGTTTTCATCAAAACTTAGGGAAATGCACATAGACATTTTAGAGACTTAACATTTATTGCCTGGCACCTGGACAATGATAGCGCCCTATAGAATGTCTCCTCTAGAGCTAGCTGAGTTGAAGAAACAAATTGAGGATCTGATCCAGAAGAAGTTTATTAGGCCTAGTGTATCCCCATGGGGAGCGCCAGTGTTGCTAGTAAAGAAGAAGGATGACAGTATGAGGTTGTGTGTCGACTACCGATAGCTCAACAAGGTGACCATTAAGAATCGGTATCTCCTCCCTAGGATTGATGATCTAATGGATCAGTTGATCGTAGTGTGTGTCTTCTCGAAGATAGATTTGAGGTCAGGGTACCATCAGATTCGGGTTAAGTCTAAGGAAATCCCGAAGATAGCATTTAGGACGCGTTATGGTCACTATTCCCTTTGGTGTGACCAATGCTCCTGCTGTGTCCATGGACTATATGAACAAGACCATTCACCTTTACTTGGATAATTTTGTGGTGGTTTTCATAAATGACATCTTAGTGTACTCCAAGACCAAGGAGGAACACCTGAGGGTTGTCTTGCAGACCCATAAGGAGAAGCAGTTGTATGCTAAGTTGTCTAAGTGTGAGTTTTGGTTAGAAGAGGCGAGTCTCTTAGGACACGTCATCTCTAAAGGTGGGATAGCCGTGGACCTGGCTAAGGTAGAGACGGTGCTCCAGTGGGAAGGGCCGAAGTCAGTAACCGAGATTAGGAGTTTCTTGGGTTTAGCAGGCTGCTATAGGAGGTTCATAGAAGGTTTCTCTAAGTTAGCCTTACCCTTAACCCATCTCACCAAGAAAGGACAATTGTTTTTGTGGGATTCTAAGTGTGAAGAGAGTTTCCAAACCCTTAAGGATAGGTTGGTATCAGCACCAGTGTTAGTTTTGCCAGATCCAAATGAACCTTTCGTAGTTTACTGCGATACTTCTAAGCAAGGTTTAGGTGGTGTGTTGATGCAGAATGGTAAGATAGTAGCCTATATCTACTATAGAAAAGGGCTTTAATAGCACACCTTCAATAGCGTTTCTCAGTAGAACACTATTGAAAAAGAGGCGAAACACATTTAATAGCGCTTCTTTGAGGAAGCGCTATCTTTGATACACCCAAAGACAGCGCTTCCCTAAGGAAACGCTACTAAAAATTGATGGGTAAGAATAGATAGCGCTTCCTCAAGAGAGCGTTATCTATTCCTTGCTTATAGATAACGCTTCCTCGAGGGAGCGCTATCTATTCTTTGCATAAGATAGCGCTCTACCAAGGAAGCGCTATCTATTCCTTTACCCTAAAAATAAAAATTTTCCCTCCCTTGTTCTCGAAACTTTGCGCTACCTCTTCTCTCTCAGTCCCTCGATCACTTCTACGGCCACACTTAAACCTCCCTCACTGCTCGCGATTGCATCCTCACTCAGTCTCCTTCCACCGCGCCTTTGCGAGCCTTTGTCCACCGTGCATCCACGACGTTGTCTCCCTCATTCGCTCAGAGAAACCCTCACTGCCTCCCGACCGCCGTACGTCTTCTACGCCGCCGTTGCTGTCCTTGTAACACCCTGTTTTTCCTATGCTTTCTGTAGCAGTATAAACATATTTAAATGTGTTTATTTTAGATTAAACTCAGAGGATGATTTTAATTAAGCTAAAATCATTTTCCTGTGTTGTTATATCATATGAAGTCATGGTAAAATTTTTGGCTGAAAATTCAGACGGAAGCCGGTCTGCGTTTTCACTGTCAGTACAAGTTTACTGAGCAGGAAACCTAATTTTGACCCGTGAACGAAACATTTGATGCTTCTATCATGTTTCCTTTAACATTGGTTAATTTCAAAAATTTGAGTTCGGAAATAAAATATAATATATTACTCGGGCGAAATCTTTTGAAAATACGATCGGAAGTGCAACCGGATACGCAATGGAGCAGAATAGGAGACATAAAAGGCTTGAGGTGACATGAGGGAGTGAGGTGACTCACTAGAGGTATGGCCTAAGCTACCTCCTAAAAAGTGGTCATGATGACACTTTTTGAAATATAGCATATTATATTCTAAAAACCCATTTTTCTCTCTCTTCTCAAACCAAACAAGGCACAAGATCAAAACTTGCTCTCCAAGCTCATTCTCTCTCCAAAATTTCGTGCTCCCCTCTCCCTCCTCTATATAATCATCACTCATCTTCATTCTCTCATTTTTCTTCCTCCATCTTCATACTTCTTCAACTTCTTCCATTTTTTTTCTTTTTTCAAACACTTAAAGCTTCCATTTTTATTAGTCTTTTCCACTTGAGTTCTTCATTAAAGTTCTTCCTTGTACTAAGGGTAATGCTCTCATATGAATCTTTTTGCAAGTTTCTCTTTTTATTTCATAGTTTACTTTATATGTTCTTTATGTGCTTTAAACTTCTAAAATCTCTCTAAAATGGTAGAAAACTCCTTTTGAGTTGAAACCACTTTCTATAGTCTTGTATTAACTTATATTTTCACATACTAAGAGGTTGTGTAAAACAAAAATCTCTACCTATCTCTTCCTATGAAGGCCGAAGCTATGCATATGTGGCCTAGGAGGTTTTTGTTTCAACTTTTGTTAAATGATCATGTGTTTAAGCTTCTAGATACCTCTTGATCTTAAAGTCTTTAATGTTGGAAGGTTTGATAGCTTGTTGTCCTATGATGGCCGAAAATATGAATAAGTAGGCCTAGGGTACTATGTTTCATCTATCCAAGTATGATCATGGATTTAGAACTCTTAATACTTTGTGATTCTAAACCTAAGAGTTGTTATCAAACAAAAATCTCTAACCTATTCTTTCTATGATGGCCGAAACTATACCTTAGTGGCCTAGGAAGGTTTGGTTTTCATTTCTCCAAAATGATCATGGACTAAGGCTCCTTAATGTAGAAGGATGCTAAGTCCAAGTGATTGGAAAGTTTAAAGATTGTATAGTCTATTCATCCTATGATGGTTGTGAACCTAGGATATGTTATTTTCATTTCTCCAAAATGATCATGGACTAAGGCTCCTTAATGTAGAAGGATGCTAAGTTTAGGTGATTGGAAAGCTTAAAGACTTCTAACTTGTTTAGTTTATGTTGTAAAACCTAGAATGTAACTCCTTTCATTTCCAAGATGATCATGGACATGAACTCCATAAGATATTTGGATGCTAAGTCTAAGAGATTGGAAAGTTTAAATCTTTCTAACTTGATTTCCTATGATGGTCGAAACTAGTGTTTTTGGACCTAGGATGTGTTATTCTTCCAAAGTGATTATGGACTAAAAGCTCCTTAATATAGAAGGATGCTATGCCCAAAAGATTGGATGATTTAAAGATTCCTAACCTATAAATCCTATGAAGGCCGAACCTAGAAGGTTATGGACCTAGGATACTTTGTTTTTCATTTTCCAAAATGATCATGGTTTTGAGCTCCTTACTATGTGTAGATGCTAGACCTAAGAGATTGGAAAGTTTAGAGAATGCTAGCCTATTTTAATAGCCTTGGCCGAATACCCTAAGTTTATAACTTAGTGGGATTTTAGTTCAACCTTGTTAGATGATCATTGTTTATGAACCCCCAACACTTGAGGATCATAAATCCATGAGTTGTATAATTTTCGGGGATCTCTAACCCTAATTTATTGTCTTGGTCAAACCTAATACCTTGTGGTTTAGTGTTCTTGGTTGATTTTAACTTGTGATCTTGTGTTTATAACCGTAGACTTCTATCGCGGAGAAAACAAGGACATTCGCGGTACTTCTATTCAAGTATCTAACCTCTTTACTTTCACGGAAGGTAAGAGGGGATTGCCTAGGGATATTCAATGACTATATGCATGTGTGTATGTGTTTAACTTGAGTGATTTGAATATTATTATTATATGGAGCCAATACTTGAATGACTTGTTTACTTGAACTATTGTGATTATTACTTGAAGTTGATTATTACTTGCTTTAAAGTTGTGAATTATATATATGTGATGAAATGTCATTTAACTGTGATATTACTGTTTGAGATATATTACTGTTGATTGAAGTTTGAGAAGCCGGACTTGAGTCTGTGCTCAACGATTATAAGGATTAAAAGCCTTAAAAAGCCTTGAATAGAACTTTGAAAGTATTGGGTTCATTTATAAAAGTTCCTTATTTAAAATGCTTACTTCAAAAAGAATAAGATTCTTGTTTTTAAAAGAAATGTTGAAGTGATTTTAAGTCAACAGAAACTACCCTTTCATGATCTAAAGTTTTGTACGAGAGAAAACCTTTTTCGAACTATGTGTTTTATGAAAGAAAAACCCTTTGAAAATATTTGACTTTATTCCATCAAGGATTTCAAAAAAACAAACGAATTTCCTAATTGCTTTATAAAAGATTTTGTAAAGGAAAAGGATTTTCTCCTAAATGATTTGGAAACGTTCCGGTTACTTGGATAAGTGACCGAGGTTTTGTTTTGGATTTGATTTTAACTGAACGAAAAGTAAGCACATGTGAATAGGAATCTAGTTGCGAGACGTCGCTCTAGTTTTCCGTGGTATGCACGTGATCTAGGATCCGTGACAAGAATTATGGACCAAGGGTCCTAACCATGATGTTGTGGGCTAAGAGTCCAAATCTCGGAATTGAGGACTGTGCGTCCTGATTTCGTTGCTGCGGACTAGGAGTCCTTATCATGTTAGAATATAACATGGATAAAATCATAAATGATTTCTATGACCACAAACCTTGACTGCGGCATCGGTCTAAGGTGTTGTGATTGAGCACTCGGACTGCGCGTCCTGTGTTATTAATTTTCAAGTGATGATGAAATTTATGAATAGTCGCTAGCCTTTGAGCTTCGATAACGAATGAGAACGAACACAAAGAAAACATCGAGAACTAAATGTTTTACATTTGCATTTACGGCAGACGTGCCCGACGTGGTTTTAACGTGAGACCTTAACAGGAAAGGTATCATGTGACGGTGTATTATCGTTGTTCTTAAAATGGACAATGAGACGGTGTACGTGTATCGTTGTGCCTAAATGGACAATGAGACGGTGTGCATAATCGTTGTGCCTAAATGGCCAATGAGACGGTGTATTATCGTTGTGCTTAGCTAGCCAATGAGACGGTGTATCGAGCCTGATCAACTCATTTTGAGGATGTTGGGATCTCCGGAGATTAAGTTTAGAGCCTGATGATTGAAGTGTCATGCATTATCTTTATAAAACTGATTGATTCGGGTATGAGACCCACTGATATAACACTTGTTTTATCTATGAATAATGCTTAAATGCTAATATGCCAATGTGTTGTATGTATCATGTATATGGTTGTTGTATGATATATCCATTTGCCGGTGTCTCACTCTTACAGTTATATCAGGTCTCTTCGGGTTTTGCTGTAGTACCTTGGTACTCTAGTACTGGTGTTGTAGAGGAGTCTTTCTAAGTCACTTGAAGACCTAGTGTTAGAGTTTGGGAAAGTATTCTGATTGGGGGATGGCCACGAGGGGTCTCAAAAATGAATATTTGATAGAATGACCAGCTTAGGAGTCTGAGTTGGGTTGTATATCTGAAGAGGTCGGTAAATGTAGTGTTATATACATCCATATGTAGTTTAAACTTTTCTTTCGAAAATGGAAACTTAGAGAAGTGTTGTATGTCATGGTAACTTTGTTAGAATGTGACTTTACGTTTAAATGTATGTATATGGATTTCGGAGTTATCCTTATAGAGAAAATTTTATACCCCAGTTTTCTGACTTAAAAGAAAACAATTTTTCCGAAAGCAACCAGCAAATTATCTTTTAATTTAATTCCGCATGTGTTACGTAGTAACACCCAGGGGGTGTTACAGTCCTCGTCCTCACCACCATACTGTTGTATTCAATTCTCTCAGGTTTGCTTCAAATTTCTTTTCGTTTCTTTTTTCTGTTCACAAAGATGTATTTTTATTTAAATTATTCAAGCTCCCATGGAGTTGCATTTTTGGAAAATGTTTCATGATTGTTTTTCATCTAAGCTGGGATCCAAATCTGAAATGTTTTACCTCGATGGCCAAAGTTTGTCAGTGTTTTGTTTCTCACTTCTTCTTCTTGGTTGAAAAATTCAATTTTAAGAGATTGGATTAGAGCAGTATTGCTTTAGAAGTTGAAGATTTGTGATAGGAATCATCAAGGGATTCAACAGAGTAATGACAGCACTTGATATCAATAGGAATCTTGACTATTATTAGTTAAGGCTTGCTTCAAGTTGTTGTGCTACACAAACAAAATGGAATAGACCGAAAAAGACACATAATCTAATTGAGGACTTACTAGAGAAGAGATAGAAAACAAACAGTAATTGGGCCAGTAGTAACATTGTTGGTGTTTTCATATTAATACATTTTGAAAAAAAAAAATTGGTGCTGTTCTGTTCTTTATTTTCTAACAAATCAAACAGATCCTTAAAGCCAATCATTTGTATGTGTTTGAAAGGAGTTTATTGATTTATTGCATTCAGAATGCACCTAGTGTGTTAAATTTGCAAGAATCTGCATCACATAAATATTTGTAGTTATCCGTGACCCAGAGGGAGTCCCATACAAGTCTCAGTAAGACTAATACACAGTGTAAAGACTACAATCTCTGCCGAAGGCAAGGTAGGGGCACTAGGACATGTACTTGAAGAGAGGAATGGTCACCAGGCACCAGCTAATCTAAAATCTATATCAACATCAAGAACATATCTGGCTTCAAGACTAATTTCAATTCACTATCAGCTCAACTTTCAAAACCAGAGTTTGACCTCCTTGTGTATTCTGCAACTAGTTGAGCAACAACTGAAGATTTGTTCTTAAGCAGTTTCTTTGGTGAATCATATTCCTCAATAAGCCCTGTAGGATCAACATAAAAATAAATCATATTCATATTTATGGGCGAAAAGAAAGAAAATAAGGGGGTTCTTACCTTGATTTAGAAACAGAACCATGTCACTGTGCATTCTGAAAAGTGTTGCTTAACTGTTTGTTGAATACTATTATCTGTGGCTGTATCAACCGATGTAGTAGCTTCATCAAGCACCAAGATCTTGCTTTTCTTAAGTAGTACACGACAAAGGCAGACCAATTGCCTTTGACCCATACTCCAATTTTCTCCATTCTCAGTAACTGCAGAACTCATGCTGATAAGTGTTATATTCTCACTTCATTTATAAGGTAACAAACTTGTATCTGAAATAGACAACTATAAACACGAGAAGGGGGGTTGAATTGTGTTTATCAGAAATTAAAATAAAGTTAAAAACTTTTTGCATGCAGAAGCTAAGTTCGGACAGGTGTAAAAGGTTACACAGACAGGTAACCTGTCTGTTGTAGTTTTCTCAGAAAACAACACACGTACAGATGAGAAACAGGTTTGATAAAAACAGTTTTAACCCCTTAGTTAGAAAGCAGATAATATATAATCAAAACAACTAAAGAGATTAAGGGAAGAGAGATTAACACAGTGATTTATCCTGGTTCACTCTTTAACACAAAGAGCTACGTCCAGTCCTGGGCAGCACCAAGATTTATCCACTATAACTGATCAGGTTACAGACTCCAAGTATTGTTTGCACACCTAGCCTCTTCAGGCTCCAACACAAGTATTCTTTGCACACCTAGCCTCTTCAGGCTCACTCAGATTTGTTTGAGAGTTTGGTTTGTAATAAATACACTTACAGACAGACAGATCTTTCACTAACACTCAGAGAGTGGTTTAAATGTAAAGCTTAGGAAAGTCTGCGTAATAACTTCATATGATTGAAGAATACAGAGTGAATAAATGAACAGAGTAATGGCTCTTTAATGCTTTGTAATCTCTGATGTGTTCGTCTTCAATGACTTCTGTATTTATAGCCTTCAAACATTTAATATCCGTTAGAGACATTCCTTGCAACGATGGCTTCAAGCAGAGCTTCATTAAATGCAATATAGTCGTTCTGGGCAGCCATTAATGCAATGGAGACGTTGGTTGTACTCTAACATGAAGGATAATAGCTTTATGCATCGTGTACAAGCCAAATCGGAGTTGTGCAGAGTGCTTTTGTACTTTTGCAGAGTACATTTCCCTTTCTGTGTAATAACCGAAAGTACTAGGGAATAAAGCATGTTGGAAACATTCTTTAACTGGAAGTTTGTCTCTGACTTCCTAGGTTGCTTGAGAGAGAGCACTTCTGAATTTCTTGATAAGCGTGAGAGAGAGATTTCAGAGTATTCTTCATGAGGGGACAGCTTCCAAAAGCTTCCTGTACTTTGAGTTCTTAACAAAGAACCTTAGTCGAGTTGAAGAGCAGAGCAGAGACAGGTTGTAAACCAGTTTGCACATAGTCAAGAATCCCAGTCAGCAGACAGGTTGACTTTTTGGCTTATACAGACAGGTTGATACTTAGGTAGACAGACAGGTGAGTTTTGTAATCTTCTGACCTGTACACTAAGTAGATAGATTAGCAACCACAAAGTAGGTTAATTAAATCATTAACCAGTGTTTAGCTTTCATCAAAACTTAGGGAAATGCACACAGACATTTTAGAGACTTAACAATCTCCCCCTTTTTGATGATGACAAACATTAAGATGATTTAATGAACCTTAGAAAATACCATCTTACAGAATAATAGAGAGTAGACAGGTTGATATTTTCTATATGTGCAGACAGGTGCATTTGTGTTCAATAAAAAGTATCAGAGCAATATGCAGCAGGCTTAAGTTCAAAATATCAGAGTATCAGAGAATTAAAATTTTTACAATTGTTATATTCTCCAGAACACTTAGCATATAACCATCACATAATTTTCTCCAATTCATTTTACATTAATCATCTTACATTTTTCTCCCCCTTTTGTCAGCAACAAAAAGAGTAAACAGATAACAGTAGAGAGAAAAAGAGACAATAAAGAGAAAATAAGAAAGATAAAGTAATATTGATTTTTATTCATCATAAGCATTTCATTTACAAGGCAGTTCCTACAACTATTTATCTAGGCTGATTAAAAAGCAGATACAAAGAGTCAACTTTCTTTTCTAACAGCAGCCTAGCATGCCTCTTTGCATCCAAAAGTCTTCTGACTTCTTCTAGCTCAGTCTTAAGAAGATTGAAGCTATCTGAATCCACCATCTGAGAGGAGGAGGCATCTGTAGACAGACTGGTTGAAGCAGCAGACAGGGTTGGATACCAGGGTAAGGCTAAAACTGGGGGTGCCTTAGGTACAAAGAAAGGTGAGGAGACACGGGGAAAGAAATACTGATGGATGGTTCTGAAATAGAATAAAGGAATAAAAGCTATCTTAAACAGAGGAGTGATTCTGACTAGGTCAAAATCAGGAGAGGGAAAGACATAGGAGAGTCTTTCAAAAAGAGACAAATGAGTGACTCTTATTTGAATAGGAGGGGGCAGAGGTTGATTGGCTAAGACAGATGGAGGTAAGGGTACGAGAGAGTCTATGTGAGAGAAAAACGAATTAGACCCTATGACTAAGAGAAAAAAGTATCTAGACCTAGAGGGTAACATTACAACAGAGGCAGGATAGTGAGATCCTTCCAATGTTCTAATGAACAAAACAATAGGGGATAAAAGAAAATCTCCCTACATGGGTTCAGAATGTGAAGTGGAGGAGAAGGGATGATAGATAAGTGAGATACACTTGCAGTCATCAGAGCATCTTCAGAATGATCAACTGCCTGAGTTCCAGTAGACAGGTCAGCAGAGGTTGCAGTAGCAGCAGCAGCAACAGGCTCTTCTGCAGGGACTTCTTCCCTTCCAGCAACAACCACCACAGGCATAGGGTAGCCTGACCTTCTATTTCTGGGAATGATTCCCAGATCAAGAGGTTTGATCTCCCTAGGCTCTTCTGAGGGTGGAGATGTCTGCTCCCCCTGAGCAGGTGCTTCCTCTTTACTAGGCTCAGACTCCACTTGTCTGACCTTAGCAAAGGTCTTCACCAGTCTTCTCCTCTTGGTGGGTTGTGCATAAACCACACCAGATTTTCCAGCCTCACTGGTCTTCCTCTTGGAAGAGGGTTTCTTCAGCTTGAATCTGAGAGGCTCAACTGTCTCAGCAGATCCTTCAGAAGCTGTGGGTTCCTCATGCCTCTGATCCTGTCTGGCCACCTTTCTAGCAGGTTTCCATATTCTCTCAAAGATTGGAAACTCTGATTCACCAGTGGAATCAGCTGGTTCTTCTGCTTTTTCTTTCAGCTTCTGCTCAGCAGCAGGCTTCTTCTTTTTCTTCTTATCTTCTTCTTCATCCTCCAGAGGGATTCCTTCAATCCCCATCATAGACAAGACCTTCTTGTCTATGGGTAGAGCCATGTCCACAAAATGGACATCAGTTGGAACAAATATCTTGTTCCTAAAAACCCTTGTCAGCAGCATTCCATAAGGGTAGGTAGGCATGTTTGTCCTTCTGATCAGAAACTCAAGATACATGTAGATGAGATCATTGATGTCTATCTTGATTTTGTGAATCAAGTGGTACAGAGAAAATCTGTCCATCTTGGTCACATTGTCTCGTGATCCTTTTCTGGGCATCACACACTCCAGAAGCAGCTTGTGCAAGAACCTGCACTTGGGCACCATGCTGACAGGCTTCTTGTTCTCAGGGTTGGGAACTCCATATATGGCAATATTGACATTTTCAGTTCCTACCTGATCTTCCCAGTCAGGTTTGAAGGCAGTTCCAATCCTTAGGCATCTGGTTGCCAATTCCAGAGAGCTAATAGGAAACTGGAGAGTCACATCAGCTGACATTTGAGCCTTGAAGCTCTTGGTTCCATCAACCACATTGGTGATGACCACAGCATTTCTCCAGAAGTCTCTGACAAGCTTGGGATGGACCAGCTCCTTGATATCAAAGAAGGCTGTCCACTTAGAGTATTCCAACTCTTCAGTGACATCCATTCCCCATTTCTTCATCTGTTGGAGATCAACAGTCTTGCCTGGTAGAATCTTATCAACGTCAGCTATTCTCATTTCATATTTTTCAGCAATCTCTTTTGGGGACAAATGCTTTGAAGATGCCATTTTTCAGAGAGAAGAGAAAGAGAGTTTTGGAAGAGAGAAGGGTTAGGACGAGAGGAAGACGAAGATGAAAAGACTTAGGGCTTTTGAGAAGGATAAAGTTTGAAACTTTCTGAAGATTGCCTTTTAAAGCAGTAAAAGCAGGAGAGAGAAAAAGACATTTTTAATTAAGAATGGCACGATTTATGTGGGAAACTATAGCGCCCACTTAAGACATAATGAAAACATGGTTTCGAGGTAAAAACTTTCGTGTCCATGATTAGCTTCAGATTAACAAATGGTATTAAATAAATAAATAAATAATAACCATTTTAATAAAACTGTTGAGTTTCAGCATAGTGACTCAGCAGAGTCAGACAGGTGATCACAGACAGTTCAAAACTCAGACATTTCATTCAACAATACAATGCATGTTTAAATTATCTCTAATAAATAAAAATCTTTCTTCTACTAAAGGTTTAGTGAAAATATCAGCCCATTGATTTTCAGTTTTAACAAACTTAATATCAAAGATACCTTTCTGAACATAATCTCTAATGAAGTGATGTTTGATTTCTATATGCTTAGCCTTAGAATGCTGAATTGGACTTTTAGTTAAGCAGATAGCACTAGAATTATCACACCATACAGATATATTATGCTCAAAAATAGAGTAATCCTCAAGTTGATGTTTTACCCATAAGAGTTGAGAGCAACAACCAGCAGCTGAGATATATTCTGCTTCAGCAGTAGATAGAGCAATAGTTGTCTGCCTTTTGCTTGACCAAGAGACTAAATTTGCTCCAATGAAGTGGCATCCTCCACTGGTGCTTTTTCTTTCTATTAGAGACATTCCTTGCAACGATGGCTTCAAGCAGAGCTTCATTAAATGCAATATAGCCGTTCTGGGTAGCCATTAATGCAATGGAGACGTTGGTTGTACTCTAACATGAAGGATAATAGCTTTATGCATCGTGTACAAGCCAAATCGGAGTTGTGCAGAGTGCTTTTGTACTTTTGCAGAGCACATTTCCCTTTCTGTGTAATAACCGAAAGTACTAGGGAATAAAGCATGTTGGAAACATTCTTTAACTAGAAGTTTGTCTCTGACTTCCTAGGTTGCTTGAGAGAGAGCACTTCTGAATTTCTTGATAAAGCGTGAGAGAGAAATTTCAGAGTATTCTTCATGAGGGGACAGCTTCCAAAAGCTTCCTGTACTTTGAGTTCTTAACAAAGAACCTTAGCGGAGTTGAAGAGCAGAGCAGAGACAGGTTGTAAACCAGTTTGCACATAGTCAACAATCCCAGTCAGCAGACAGGTTGACTTTTTGGCTTATACAGACAGGTTGATACTTAGGTAGACAGACAGGTGTGTTTTGTAATCTTCTGACCTGTACACTAAGTAGATAGATTAGCAACCACAAAGTAGGTTAATTAAATCATTAACCAATGTTTAGCTTTCATCAAAACTTAGGGAAATGCACACAGACATTTTAGAGACTTAACAGTATCTATGCTCATATTTTTGTGAAGACAAACCTTTGGAGTCAAGCTTCTCTTCTTTATTCCTTACTTCATCTCCAAGTTGGCACATGTCTAGAGCCTAAAATATTTCTTGTTTCTTTAGTTTCCATTGTTGGTGTTTGCGTGAAATATATTTATTAGTTGGATATAGGAAACTCAGACAACTCTAGATATAGTTGAATATACAATGTGTCTCACTTGAAAACTACAGGTACTAAAACTCCATGATTGTTTGAATCTAGTAAAAGAAACAACAGATGTTTATATTAGCAGTTGAATAAGTGATATAAACATCTATACATGGGAAAGGTATGATGGAAATAACTGATTATATGTTTTTTTTTTTAATGTGGAAAAACTGATTACATGTGGCTTCTATTGCTGTTTGTGGCTTTTTATGTTAAAGTGCCTAGGTTATGGTTGGGTTCCTTGCAGGTGTTTATGGTGGATCTGTATGTATTGCCTGGTCCTATGGCTAGAGGCTACAGATTTCTTTTGGTTATTAGGTTGGATTTTTTTGAAGTTTCCTTTAAACATTTTTCTTTTCAGGTCTTGTAAGTCTTGGTGGCTGATTATTAGGGTATTAGTCTTTACGGTTCCTTTCTTGGTTTTTTTTTTTCTACAGAGTTTTCTCTTGGGGCTTTTAGTTATTTCTTCAACCTAGTTGGAGCTTGTTCCGTGGGGTTGAATATTGTATCTTCTGTCATTCTTTGTATCAGTGTCGTTTTGTATACGAGTTAGGGTACCCTAGTACCTGTTAATTATAAATAAATATAAAAATATTGCTTATCAAAAAAAAAAATTATATGTTTTTTTTAATGAAGGAACAAAGTGTGCTGTATTTTTATTTTTGTAGCAAGCATTATCAACAGTTCAAGGCTACCGGGGCTATGGACCTGAGCAAGGCAACAGGATAAACTGCCACTGCTTTCTCTGGTTCAATTATACTGTCACGTTTATCGATTACTATAATTGCAGCCATAATATTATACTTTGAGTAGTTTCCACCATCATGTTGCCATTGCAAATTCGCAATTGTAGCTGTGTATTACTGTATTTTTTGTACTTATGCATAATTACAGTAAATGCAATGTAACTATAAACGTAAAATCATAACTGATGGAAACAACTGACATCGGAAATGCCATGATGCTTTTCAGCTTGAAGGCAGGCTGTAATAGTATTCCTAAAACTCTGCTTTTGGAATCGGTGTTCATACAACTTCACTTCATTAACTATTTCAGGAGCTAAAGAAGGTGATAGCATATACATTTTACCAAGATAAGCAAGTGAAAGAAAATGAGATTTTTTGTATCTGATGGTGCACAGTGTGATATTTCACGCATTCAGGTAAGGGAAGTTGTTTCATAGCCATTCTTTTATCAAGTACAATTGATATTTCCATTATTCACATTAATATTTGAGTATGGCCACCCATAATTTACATCCATGGACAGTTTCATACTGTTAGACTTTTTCTAATAATGTTAAAGACTCATTTAGTTGTGGTGAAAGAATTAATTTATTATTTTTGGTTTTATAGTGCCCCCGTCAACCGAATTACAATGACTGTGGCTACTACGTTCTCAAGTTTATCAAGGATATTGTCATTCATCCAAATACAAATCCCAACTGCGGTATTTAATTTCAGTTCTAACTTATATAATTTAATTGCTCATATTTGATCATTCTAACTTGATTTAATTTTCATTTTGTAGTATTTTCTTGAATGTAAATGCATCACATACTCTGATGATCAACTTACTCAACTTAAGGACGAGTGGTGTCGTCATGTGGTTATGAATTTTATCAACAATTAAAGGGTACGACATACTCTGATATTATGCTAGCTAGTGTCTCTTCTATAATATTAGACTTGTGTGTATGTGTAAGTGATCTGTACGTGTATCTTATGCAGGCCGGCAACAAGGATTTTGTGCGATCAGGCAGAAGATGGAAGCCACATGCACAAATTGTTTAGAATTACTAGTGTGTTGATTAGCTTGTATACATTGTTAGTAGTGTGTGGTTATTATCTAGTGTAGGTTAGCAACCTTTTGGTTTATAGACTTAAATATTAGAATCGGTTATGTATAAGTGTTACTGTGAATTGTGTAAAGTATATTAGTTAATTGGTTATATGCATGATTTTGATCTTTGGTTTAGTTTATATATACTTATCAATATTGTATGTAAGCTTTGTACATATACATATACATATATATATATATATATATATATATATATATATATATATATATGTGTGTGTGTGTGTGTGTGTGTGTGTGAATTGCCGGGTGCAGGTGGGAAATGTAGAAAAAAAAGTGAATAATAATAAATAAATAAAAGGGAATAGGTAGCACTTCCTTGAGAAAGTGTTGTCTAAAGTTAGAAATAGATAGCACTCTCTCAAGAAAGCGCTATCTATTGCATACTTTAGACAGTGCTTTCTCAAGGAAACGTTGTCTAAAGTATATGCAATAGATAGCGCTTCCTTAAGGGAGCGCTGTCTATTTGTAACTTTAGACATTGCTTTCTCAAGGAAGCGCTACCTATTTCCACTTTCAATAGCGCCTTTTTAAGCGCTGCCTATTTTTTTCACCTTCAGTAGCGGGTGAATAGATAGCGCTTGTAAGCGCTACTAAAGGCAAAAAAAAAAAAAAGCGCTATTAAAGCCATTTTCTGTAGTAGTGTGTATGCTTCTAGGTAGCTGAAAATCCATGAAAAGAACTACCCTACCCATGACCTAGAGTTAGGAACTGTGGTATTTGCCTTAAAGATAGGCATTACCTTTATGGAGCAAAGTTTGAGATCTTTAGTGATCATAAGAGTTTGAAATACCTCTTTGATCAAAAGGTGTTGAATATAAGGCAACGCAGGTGGATGGAGTTTTTAAAGGATTACGAGTTTGATTTAACCTACCACCCAGGAAAGGCCAATGTAGTGGCAGATGCTCTAAGTAGGAAAACTTTGCACGTCTTTGCTTTGATGGTTAGGGAGATGGATCTGATTGAGGAATTTAGAGATATGAGTTTAGCTTGGAAAGCTACCCCTAAGAGCATTAGGCTTGGAACCTTGAAGGTTACCATCAGTTTTTGATGGATCAAGTTAGAGAGGACCAGAAGTTAGATAAGTTTCTCTTAGACCAGAGAGAGTTGCTTGCTAGGGGTAGAAACCTTAGTTTTAAGGATGGAAGTGATGGAGTTTTGAGGTTCAAAGATAAAGTCTGTATACCAGACGTCCTGGAGCTTAGAAAGTTGATCCTTGAAGAAGGACACAGGAGTGGACTGACTGTGCACCCAAGTGCCACTAAGATGTATCAAGACCTTAAACGTATGTTTTGGTGGCCTAGGGTGAAGAAAAATGTGGCTGAATTTGTGTATGCTTGTTTAGTGTGCCAAAAGGCCAAGATAGAACACCAAAAGCGGTCAGGAATGTTGCAACCTTTGAGTATCCCCGAATGGAAATGGGATACTATTTCCATGGATTTTGTGTCTGGACTCCCTATGACTCCAGTTGGTTTTGAGGCTATATGGGTTGTTGTGGATAGACTGACTACGTCCTCCCATTTTATCCCTATGAATATGGAATATCCTCTGGAAAAGTTGACCAAGCTGTATATCAAAGAGATTGTTAGGCTACATGGTGTACCATCTAGCATAGTATCAGATAGAGACCCGAGTTTTACCTCTAGATTTTAGAACAGTTTGCAAGAGGCCTTAAGAACAAAGCTTAGGCTTATTTTAGCTTATCACCCACAGAATGATGATAAGTCTGAAAGAACCATCCAGTCCTTAGAGGACTTGCTTAGAGCTCGTGTGCTAGAGCAGTCGGGTAGTTGGGACAACTTTTTGCCCCTGATAGAGTTTACCTACAACAATAGTTTCCATTCCAGTATTAGGGTGGCACCTAATGAAGCTCTTTATGGGAGGAGATGTAGAACACCCTTGTGTTGGAGTGAACCTGGTGATAGTGTTGTGTTAGGACCTGAGGTAGTGCAAGAAACCACCGAATAAGTGAGAATGATATAGGAAAAGATGAAAGCGGCACAAAGTAGGCAAAAAAGCTATCAAGACAAAATGAGGAGGGCGCTCGGATTCCAGGAAGGTGACCATGTGTTCTTGAGAGTTACCTCGACAACTGGGGTTGGTAGAATGATGAAAGCAAGGAAACTTACTCCTAGACTCATTAGTCCTAACCAAATTCTAAAAATAGTCGGTGAAGTCGCCTACAAAATAGCCTTACCACCGTTCTTGTCCAACCTTCATAGTGTTTTTCATGTGTCTCAACTCAGAAAGTACATTCATGACCCTAGCCACGTGATAGTATCCGATACCATATAGTTAAAAAGGAACCTGACTTTTGAGGTATTACCCCTTCGAGTCGAGGATATGAGGGTGAAGCAGCTAAGAGGCAAAGAGATTCCTTTAGTCAAAGTCGTTTGGAGTGGGGCTACTGAGGAAAGTGCTACATGGGAGCTGGAAAGCAAGATGATGGAATCGTATCCGCACCTTTTCAACCGAGGTGAGTAGAAATTTCGAGGACAAAATTTTTATAAGGGGGTGCAGTTGTAACACCCCGTTTTTCGTTAAGTGCTTTTATGTATGTTGTTTGGTTGTTTAAGCCTTAGGACTTAGCTTAGAAATTGTTGTTGAGAGGCTAAGTGGGATTTCTAGGCTTAAAATCCCTTTCTTAGGCTTGTTTCTTATGACTGTCTGAGTCATAAGCACGGCTGTGCTCAATAGAGAGCACGATCATGCTCGTTGGGAGAGTGCGTCTCGTTGACGCTAAGTTGAGCACGACCGTGCTTAATGGGAAAGGCACGTCTCGGAGAACTGATGTGAGCATGCTCGTGCTCAAGGACGAGCACGACTGTGCTCGGGTTTGATGCCTTTAAATATAGAACAGTAACCGAGGGTTTTCTCACAAACCCTATTTTGGCACAAATAGAAACCCTGTTGCGACTATGAGTGTTCTTTCCCCTTTTTCCTCTAAACTCAGTACGTTCTAGAGTTTTGGAAACCTTTAGGAAGTCTTTGTTCGTCTGTGCCAATCAGTGTAGGTAATGGTTTCTCCCTCTTTTGGTTTCCTTTCTTTTGTTAAGAATTGGGAACTAATGGTTTAACCTTTTCTGTTTAACCAAGGCTTGGAAAGATAACTGAACCATTCGAGGGACGAGTTGGTTTATCGTTGAGTTGTCACTATCGGATTCTTCATACCAAGAATGGGGAGAAGGATAGTGTAATAATTAGGCAAGGGGGTGGCGTAAGATGAGGGGTTCTGATAGTCCCGTTGTTTGTTAATCATTGTCAATGCCATGTTATAATTGGATTAATTGCTATTAATGTTGTTTGATTATGAGTATGCCTATTATGTATGCTTAATTGCTATAACTGCACATTAGTTATTCGTATGCCTGTTGTATGCCTATTGGTTATTATTGTAAACTGGTTATGAGACTGTATGCCAATTACTGTATGATATGCTCTATGACATGAATTCTGTTGTTTGATGATGTTGATGATGTTGATTGGCTGAATGATGTGGTTTAACATTGAACAATTAATAAGAATCTAATTGGCTAAATAGGACTCTTAGTTAACATAACGGTTAAGGGATTAATTCCCCTAATGTTTCATAAAACATGAACTTAGTAGTGAGATGTGAGTTTTAAGCCAACTGGTTTAGTTAAGACCCTACGATCTGATTTGAGAGTGTTTAGGGAGTTCTTGGCTTCAAGAACATATTGAATCTGCTCAGAACAGTACGGCCAGCTCCAGGAGCACGGTAGTCCTGAACAGGGAGCACACCCGTGCTCCCAGTTTGAATTTGGAAGGTGGCCACGCATTGAGCACGGCCGTGCAAGACAGTAAGCACAACCGTGCTCCACTTAAATGGCAGCACGACCGTGCTGGGGCGAGCACACCGATACTCCCCCTACTGGTCAAAACCTGAATTAAAGGAAATTAAGGGGTGTGTTACCCCAAATGTCCCCAATAATGAAACAAGACACCGATCGAATAAAGAAGCGATAGATAACTTAATTAAAGATTAATTAAGGTAAACAAGAATAACAAGTTGGTTAAGCCGGTGCCCAATGGGTTGCCGCACATTGATATGCTTTAGTGATTTTTGGCCAAACTGACCTCGATGCTTTTTGGTCGAGGTGTTGATAAGTTGAACCTTGGTGCTTTTTGGCCAAGGGGGTCTTGACTCATAAGGGTTAGGGTGTTGATGTTGATTTTGAGTCTTGGGTGCTTATTGGCCCAAGCGAAGGAGGTGGTGGCCTTGTTTATTATTATGCTCATGCATCATGCATTGGAGTTGTTAGTGGGGGAAGATCAACATAGGGGAGGTCGTCCTAGAGTACGACGATCTGGCCATCCACGGGCGGTTTACCCAAGGTTTGGTGAACCGTGCGCCCCCGTGGTGGCGCATTCGAGAGTATGGTGCATCAACTATCCAAGGGGTTCACTCATGGTTTGGTGAACTGCCGCCGTTGGTGCTTTTTGGCCATTATGGATATGTAACTCCGAAATTAGCTTCCTGAGATAGTTTGGATCCACATACATAATGGAGTAGCGGAGTAGTGTTGCATTGCATAGCATATGTTGGTTGAGATAGCATGTTGATGTGATTATATTACGTTGATGTTATATGTTGTATATTGCTATGCCATGCTATGATGTATGTTCATCTTGCTTACTACTTCCATGCCATTGTGTTTACATGATTTCTTACTCCCCGTTTTTCTCTATTTCTGTTTTGGGATGTATCTCTTTATGCAGAGGACGGTGATCAGCCAGTAGAGGAGTGACTCTAGTTAGGATTTATCAATAGTTATAGTTGTTATTAGTTTAGTTGTTTTAGTTTATCTTGTATTCTGTGGATTTTATTCCGGAACAGTTATACTAGCTTTGTATGTGACATCGGGGTTGGGTTATGTTTATGTTATTTTTTTTTTTATGTTTTCTTTCTTTTAAAACTTATTATGTTTTTCCATGTTGTTGAGACGTTACAATGTGGTGCTTTCTATCCAGTTTTTATTTTAATTAAATAAATGCGTGTTTTTATATTACCTCTTTTATGTAAATGTTTTATAAATAGCGTGCGAGGTAGAGGGTGTCATAGGAGGTCTGGTCATGGATATTCCTTCCATCCCCGAGTTGCTTCCGCTTGTGCTAGCTCCAACTGTCATGATTTCTGTTCAACATGATCTTTCGTCAACACTGTTAAGTGCTCAACCTAGAGGTTAAGCTTTGATGCCAAGTGAAATGAATAGATGAAATCATGAGAACGGGGGTTGAATTGTGTTTTACTTAAACTTTTCAAAAATATGAAAGTTTTCTCAAAGAAGCAAGATCAGACACTTTGATGCGTCTGATACAGAACATGTTAATTTAAAAACATAACACTTTTAACCCCGGTTAGAACAACAAATATATATAAAACAAACTAAAATAGGTAAAGGAAGAGATTTGACACAAAGATTTATACCGGTTCACCCCAAACCTTGGGCTACGTCTAGTCCTTGGTTTCACCAAGTGTTACACTATAACTGATCAGGTTACAGACAAGTATTATTTGCACACCTAGCCTCGTCAGGCTTAACTGACAAGTATTGTTTGCACACCTAGCCTCTCCAGGCTCCTAAAAAGTATTCTTTTAGCAAGCCTATTCAGGCTTTACAAAGAGTAAGATATAAATGAAGCAGCAGCTTTAAGATTTACAAATTTGCAAGTCAACACAATTACACTCAATGAGTGAGTAAGAAATAAGATTGGTATGACTGCAGTAATAACTTCAATAAATATAAATTATTGAGCAGAGAAGTATTTTCAGAAAGAAGAACTTATAGAGCTTATTATGCAAAGAGAATATTGAATGTTTCAATGATTAAGTTTTAGTCAATCTCTTCAGGCAGTCTTCAAGGTCTTCCTTTTATACTCATCAGCAATAAATCCATTGAGAGATGAATATATTTTTTGTTCTTCATTCATTAATGCCAAAGAGTCATTCTGAATCTCCATTTAATGTTTATGATCGTTGGAGAGCTTCAAGACAAGTTGAACATATTTCTTGGCATTGCTTTATAAGAGTGCATCATGACTCAGAGCAGTTGCGGTTGCTTTTCTGACTTGGACGACATGACTTTCCTTATTTGTGCAACACGAATCTGTGACCACGTAAAGGTCTCTTAGCTTGTTGCAATATAAGGAATTTCCAGCATGGTTTCGTACATTATGCTTTGTGCTCCTAAATCCATATTCTTCGTTTTAAAATGCTAAGTAATATGCTTGTCCTTTAAATAAAAGTATCATGAAACACTTTAAGATGCGTGTCCTTTAAATAAAAGTATCGTGAAACACTTTCAACCACTTTGTAGGGTCAGATGCATTTTCCTAGCTCGTTGACACTAAATCTAAAGTCAGACACATTTTATAAGTAAACACAGATGCATCTTTTAGACACGTTTTACAAAAATGCTTTTGTCTTATGATCTGCTTACTTAATACACATATCAGCAGATTTCAAAAGGTTCAATTAAAATCATTCTTTGTTTGGATTCATCAAAATTAAAAATGTCAAAAACTTGGACTTAACAAATGATTACACTTGCTTAGAACAAATACCTTCAAATAATATTTGATTTCTATTTTATTTCACTTCAAATACATTGCTTGAGTTTACAATGACAATAAAAAATAAAAATCGAATAATATTATTGGGTATTCTTCACAGCAACATGTTGATGACAAGGGAGAAAACAGAATATGAAGTTTGAAGAGATAATAAAAGACACTGGGCACCCTTTTTGCGTCTGAATCTGCACATAAGGTCACTGGGGCGCCCTCGCTTCTCAATTCATGAGGGCATTTGACTTCCCACTCTCATATCTTTTTACCATTTGTCATGCAAAAAGAAAGATTTGTTGCTTGAAAGGCTCCCCATTCTGTTCTGGGTAGCCAGAGCCTACCATAGCGCCATTCGTTTCATGTGGACACTTTATGGCCCACATGAGAGATGATGGGTTTCACATTTCTTCTTGACGATCATCTGTCAAGAAATTTAGGATTGGCCCTGTTCTGGACATTAGTCACGACATGACAAAAAGATATGATAGTCTCAACCTCTTCTAGAATGATAAGAACACAGAGAAGAATAAATGATGAGATTATAGAAAATTTGAAGTGTGGGAGAAGAACACGGACGAAGATTATTTGTAGGAGAAGTTGACTTAGCATTAGGAGCGTTTGTTTAATAGCTATTAAGTCGAAAATGACTATGAATAGGTTTCTATGCATTGAAGGTTGAATATCAGGTTTTCTATGTAGAGAGTTTATTATACTTCTATTAGTTCCATGAACTATGACAACGCCCAACGACTACATGCAGAGAGTTGGTCACCTAGAAAGTGTCGCATTAATATGAGGAAAAGATAGTGTTTCCCTACTCAAGGACTATGATAGGTACAACTTCCATAGCATTTGTCATAATAAACGCTATTAAAATTGTCTATTAGGATAGCGTTTCATCGGTTAAGCGCCATTAATATGCTATGGAGGAAAGAGTGCCCTCTTTTTTTGAAATAGGGTATGCGGTAAAGATAGTTTTTTGTAGATGAAACACTATTAAAGGTTTATAATTTAGTAGCGTTTCCTTAGGTCAACGCTATTAAATACTTCCGCGCAATTTCCAGAGCGTCTCCTCCCGAAACCGCTATCAAGTGTGTGTTATTAAATCCCGAATCTGGTGTAGTGTGTTTCCTTAAGGAAGTGATATCTTTTCTGCATTGTTTTTCTTTTAAATAAGCACTCCACCTTTAATAACGCTTCTTCAAGGTATAAAAGGGGATACCTTGAATACCTCATCCTCAGAGAAACACTATTAATCCATTTAAAAATCTTCCTCAACGAAGCGCTCTATCTTTCCATTCTAGGGTTTGTATAGGACTCGTTCGCATCTTTTGACTCCTTTCTAAGATGAATGTCGCAATTTATTTCCATTCTTATGTCTCCATTTGAAAAAGGTATATATGAATTCTTACCTTTTGGTTTCTAAATCGTGATACTGGTGGAATTTTCTTTTTAGTTTTCGATTCATAGACACAAAGTTGGGGTTTCTTTTAGTTTTCAGTTTTGAGAAGGTAAGTATGAGCATTTTCTTTTTTTAGTTTCAAAATCGTGATTCTGATGAAATTTCCTTTTTAGTATGCAACTTCTAGGGTTTCTAAGAGGGGATTGTCGCGATTCGTTTTCATTCATCCATTTGAAGAAGGTAAGTATCAATCGTTTCCTTTATAGTTTCTGAATCGTGATATATACTGTTGGAATTTTATTTTTAGTTTTGCAAATTCAGCTACCCAAAGTCTGGGGTTCCTAACAGGAAATGTTGCGATTCCTTTCCATTCCTATATCTCCATTTGAAGAAGGTAAGTACGAATCCTTTCGATTTTAGTTTTCTGAACTGCAATCTTGCCCAAAGAATTAACTGTGTTCTGTGTTGAATATCATTTTCTTTCTTTAAATTTTTTGAATTTGCAAATTTTAACACTGAATACATTAAATTAAAATTTTTGAAAAAAAAAATTTGGGAAAATATAGCGCTTCCTCAAGGAAGCGCTTATTTTAAGAAGCGCTATATTATGTATCCCTATAATAGCGCTTAAGAAACGCTACATTTAGTTACCCACTTAATAGTTTCCAAGGTAGATAACATTCAAAAGTGCTATTTTTCAAAAAATGGAAAATATCATTTATTTTTCCAAAAGCATAGTAATAGACATTTCCATTTCTCATAAAAAAATGGAGAGATCTTTTTTCAAAACTTAAACCTCCAACTAATTTAGTTGATGCAGTCCACTATTATTTTTAAAAGACAAGTATTAGTGTTAATGTTAGGGTGGGGTTGGAACTCTCAAACTCCTTATCAATTCACTCCTTAATTTCCCAACCCTAACAACCAAACCAACCACTATTATAAGTTGTGCCAATTATTGTTGACACATTTAAAGAAAAATTAAAGTAATCATATAGCTGGAAATTCTTTGCAATGAAATGAACGATGTCCATTGCCTCTTCTCTACTCAATAACCTGTCTATTGTAGTGGGCGCATTAGCTATTGTGGTTAATGAGTTGCAAACTTGAAAATGAAATCAATTTTCAGCGGGTCATGTTAACCAGTGCTCTAATGGCATTGGTTAAGGAAATCAAAAAAGAAAAAATTCATTGGAAAATTAAGTTTAACATACTTCAAAATATAAAATGCACCAAGTCCTAATGAAAGCTTTCTCTTATTAGATCCTTAACCAGTGTCCTTAGGGCACTTGTTAGCATTATTCTTTTGAGTAAGTGAGTTAGTAATTGTGTGCCTCTCTATCACTGATATAAGCCCAATAGAGACCAACTTGGATCAAGAAGCCATTCAAGGTCTTGGTGGCCCAATTAGAAGAAGCATGATGGAAGGGGGCGTGCACTTTAAGAGGAAACCCATTTTAGTTGTTTTTCTTTTAATCCAATAAGTGTAATGGGTTATGTAAGTGGGTCCAAACTTATTAAGTGTTACAAATGGACCAAGCCCACTAATGCCCTATTTTGCACGAGTTTTAGAAGCTTAGGGGGAGGAATCTTTTGGTTTGCATGCCATTAGTAACTTCTATAAGTTATTAGGTTTTTTTTTGTTTTGTTAATTATGTGGGAGTTACACTTTTCATTTGAGAAGCAAGTGTAACCACCACATAATGAAAGAGAGAGAGTGGTAGGCGTGATTAAGATGGTGGGCTAGTTAATTTGGGTGTTAAGTTAGTCATGATTAAGATAGTTATGTGGGGGTTTTGGAATCATTTGGAAGACTAAGAGTGAGCCAAATGTATTCAGCCCACTCCTATGTATATGTCGCCCCTAACACTTGGGAATACCACTTTGATGTTATTTTGGATCAAATCCATACTTGTGAGAATATTGTTCTCCTAGGTTCTTGGTTGAACCAAGCTAAGTTCTTGTCAAGAACCCAAGATTCTTGTGGCGAACATCATTTGGCTTATCAAACATCCTTGTTTGTGGCGCCACCTCCATTTCTTCCTTTTTCCATTTTTACATTTTCTTCATCTTTTGAATTGAACTTAAGCATGACACTAAACTTGGTTTTATAAAATTCAACCAAAAAGATCATTCCAAGGCAACCTTCCATTTGGTTGTCATCAATCACCCAATCTGATGATTTTAAAGTGGTCACCTGTAATTTTCGCGTAAAGCTTGAATTTAAAAACATTTTACAACTTTATTAAGAAGGGGTCTCACTAGCGAATTCTCTATTAGCCATTGAAAAATTATGTATATCTCTTTCCAATGTATTGAATAAACAGCTTTCCAAAAAAGTTTATGTTTTTAGACATTTTAAACAATATCCTTAGAGCATTCGTTAGTATTTGTCTTTTAAGAATAATCCAAGAAAAGATATCAGTTCCAATCCATCAGACTTCTTTGAGGAACGTTTGATACGAAAAATGGTTTTGCGCCACTTCTAGACCTGTTAGAAACTTAGAATGTTTTGGAAGAGAGAAGATTCTCTTCATTTTTTATCATAAAAAATAGGGATGCTTTAGTTACTTAAAGAAGAAAAAGAAAAAGAAAAAGAAATTATATTGAAAAGAAAAACTTTTAAACTTTTCAGATGCTAAATATATAACTTCCAATACAAAATTTATTTTATCTTTGATATCTTAACCAATGCTTAACCACCTTTTGTAAATACTTGATTAATCTCTAGAGGCATATCATGACTGTGAGATGGAGCGATGTGCCTCAAGTTGTTTTGACGTGGTGCCTTGATGGTCAAGGTGTCATGTAATGTTGTACATTGTGCCTTGATGGACAATGAATCACATGTACGTTGATCACTGTGCCTTGTGTTAGACAGTGTGCTATGGAAACACGTTGTGCCTTATTTGACAATCGAGCTTAATTAGCTCATTAAAATGAAGTTGGGATCTCTGGAGATTAAGTACAAAATTTAGACGTTGAATATTGAAGTGCCATGCATTTTTTTTTTATAAATGACGATGACTGTCGGGTATGAAACCTATTGATCAACTATTGTGCTTATGTTGATAATTTTTATATGTTGTGATATATATGTACATGATGTTTTGTGTGTCGCGCATGTGGTTATCATGATAAAACTCATTTATCGGTATCTCACCCATGTGATATATTTGGTTTTCTAGTTTTGCTGTTGTACCTTGGTACATAAGAGCAGATGGTGCAGAGGAGTTCCAATTTGCTCGAGGAGTTTAGTCCCGATCCTTGAAGAGATCGGTGATAGTGGTAAGGACCATGGAGGTCTTTCCAGTAGATGTCTTATAGAGTGACCAGCTTAGGATTTTCTTGGGTTGTGTGTTTTCAGAAAATCGGTAGATGTAGTTTTGAGAACTTTTATATGGTTTGGATTTTAGTTGGGAATAAAGAAGTATTTTTAGAAAAGTTTGTATGTTGTGGAAGATATTGTTTATAAATAAAATCAATGTATGTGTGTTGCCAAGTACGACGTAGTTTTATTACTTGATGTGTGCATCACATTTTTCGAAGTAATAAGAAGGAAATTAATTTTTTTTTTTCACCCAAGTTTTTTGACTTGAATCAAAATAAATTTTCCGAAAGCAACCAACAAATTCCTTTTTAATTTAATTCAACAAGTGTTCACGAGGTAATGCCCAAGGGGGGTGTTACACACCACCTCCCTTCGTTCGTCGTGCCACCACTGCTCCGGCCACCATCAGAGGTATGCTTCTCCTCTTCTCTTCTTCCTCTTCCTATTCTCCTCTTCTCTGACTTCCTCTTCTCTGTTCAGAGGTCCCAACTCCAGCCGCCATCTGCTCACCTCCGTCTGGCACCACCACCATCGCCATCAGTCGCTGCATCCTTCCTCCCTCTTCGGTAAGCATCCTCTTCCTCTCTTCCTCTCTTCCCTTCCCTCTCCCTCTTCTTCTGATATGTTTTGTTTTTTCTCAGCCCTCACTGCTCCGGCCGTTGTCTCCTTCTCTCTCTGCTTGGTGCTCTGGTAACCCTTACCTTCTCTCTTTGTCTCTAGTCCAATATTTATGCCATCTTTGGACCCTATTTAGCCTCTCTGGTACATATGTAAGTTTGTGATATTTCTTGATGTCTTGTTCATACACTTAGTATATTATGAATGATTGGCATTTGGTTTGGTTTTGTTTTGTAACAAAATCTGTTTTGTTTTAATGAATCTGTTTTTATATAGTATGCATGATTGGCATTTAGATTTTGTTTTGTAACATAATTTCATCTTTAACTGTACATTGGATTAATTTACTGTTCAAAGAATTTTCCATCTCAGCTTTAAAGATTGTATATAAAACATGAATATGGTTTGCAATAATCCTTGCATCAGTTCGTTTCTAATTCATTTGCACGTAACTTGGGGAATAATGGTTTCAAATGATTGATCTTTGAACCTAATTTTGTTTATAAGAATAAAGCCTCTTGTGAAGTTAGGTTCCCCTTGACAAAGGAATTGAGGTTCTATTTGATTTTGAATTGATAAGGATAAAAATAATCTAGGGCTTTGATTGCATGATTTTATTTTTGGTTGGCCATCCAAACTTTAATTGATGAAGGAATTATTGCCTGATAAATTATTTTCTGAAAATGGTTTGTGAAAGTCTAATAGTATCAAATGTGTCCAATGAAAAATAAGGATTGTATTGACTGTGTCGGATGTGTACATTTTATCATTTTTTAAACAGATGGCAGATTCCTCTAGAGGCAGAGGGCAGGGTGGTGTTAGAGTCCCTGCCAGAGGTGTCGGCAGAGGTCGTGGCAGAGATGGTGCTGGGAGAGATCCTCCTACCACCGACTCACCGACTTCTGATTGAGTTGCCCCTGCCAGTACATTTGTAGACGTGCCTTAGATGTCAGGACACAGTTTGGACCGTCATCATCCACACATGTGCCCACCAACATCATCATCAGCGGTGCAGGAGAGCCGTGATTCATTTGACCGGAGGATTCTTCTTATCCCCAGGGGCGATAAAGAGTAAGCTAATTTAATTTTTTTTATATATAAATATCATTAATTTCCATCTTAGTTGTTTAATTATTCATAACAATAATGCTTTAATTTTCCTGCAGCTTTCTGCACTCGAAGGGTCCTTCTGATTCGATCTCCAAAATTTTGATGCAGAAGTTTGATGCTACATGGCCTACCTGGAAGGGCATCCTTAAGGACCATAGAGACCAGCTGTTTAAAGAGTTTAAGGTAATAATTTATTATACTATTTAAATTTAAATTATCTTTCCTATTAATTTAATTTTAATATATATAAGAATTTCCTAACAGGTGTTTGTTGCAGAAAGAGTATCGGTGGGATCCACGTTTGGAGAACATCATTAGGACCGGCTTTGAGCATAAAGGTTCATTGGTTATGAAGAACACAATGAACAAGGTCATAAAAGGTAAGGATAAGGGGAGCTGGTTGGATCCTGAGATCTAGCAGGGCTTGGAGTAGCACTAGGCTACTGAGAAGTTCCAGGAAAAGAGCGCCACAGCTCGACGTAATCGAGCTACTGACAGTGGCGCATGTGCCTACACTGGCGGCTCTAAATCAGCCACCGATTACTACGACGAGATGGTAAGTTTAAACTTGATTATTTTAGCGTACTACTTAGTTTTCATTTATTGCTATTATTCTGAATTTAACTTTATTTAAATATATGCAGGCTGCACAGTTACAGCGACCCCCACCGCTGTGGAGTTGTTGGAGAGGAACAAGAAGTTAAAGTCGGGAGAATGAGTCAACGACAAGGCCCATAACTATGCAGTAAGTAAAAAAAAAATTTGTTAAAACTAGCAATTTATTATTATTTGTTAATTTATTAATATTAATTATAGTGTAACTAAATCTCTTCAACTGTACTTCGAAGGTCAACTTTAACGAGAAAAAGTACGATGCCATATCACATGCCTCATAGGATGAGGCTTTGACTCGTGAGAGCCCCCACTTTCCTGTCTCCGTCGACGACAATGCCATATATTTGGAGGTCATCGGAGGTAGGAACAAGAAGGGGCACGTGTATGGCCTCGAACACTTGGGCGACGAGTTTCTCGCTTCTTCGTCCAGCATGTCTGCTCCTTCCTACATGACTACTGTCCCTTCGGAGCAGTTCAACCACATGCAGGACACCATCACCCAGCTTGACGCAAAGCTTAGGGAGAAGGCTGCGACGGAGCGATTGATGGCAGAGCAGATTCCACAGTTGACTCAGGCACACCAGCAGCAGATACAGATAACCATGGAGCAGGTTCAGACTCTGCGATTGGTGTTGGAGCAGATGAGGATCTAGCCTCTAGTTCCTCAGGGTGCTTCTCTTCCAATTCTGCCGCCTGTTGCTACTCTAGTTCCGCTGCCTCCTGCTATTGATGATGCTGCTCCAGAGGACGAGGACATTGCAGACGCCGGCACCACTGACGGTGAAGACGATTGGTCGCTTACGCATCATTTTTTACATTCATTATTTAGACATTTTTATTGTTTACATTAATGTGTGCTTGACTTTGTATGACGTATTTATTTATATGATTAAAGTAATTAATATTTTAACTGGTTTTTTTAATAGTAATTTATAATAATAAATTGAAAAAAGTTATCTTAAAGTAAAAAAAATCCCAAAAAAAGAAAAAACTAGTGACCATAATAGCGACTGATAACTCGGTTGCTAGGTGTAAACTGAATCCATCTAAATTAATGTATTAAATTAAATATTAAAAAGCGACCGAATAATCGGTCGCTAAATTGGTTAATAGAACCAAAATTAGCGACCGAATTAGCGACCAAAATTCAGTCACTATTTTTGGTTAACCAAAGCAGACGACCAATCCACAAGTGATCGATTTAATTATTTCAAATACCGATATTTCAGTCGATATTTGCGGCCAAAAAAAAAAATTCAGCCGCTAAGTCATTAGCGACCAAGGGTTTCTGCTACACTTAATTTTTGGTCACTAATTCGGTCGCTAAATGCTATAGCGACCGAATTTGATGTCTAGCGACCAAATTCTTCAGTTGCTAAACAACTTTTATTTTGTAGTGCAAGGAGAATGTCGCTCAATGAATTTATTGCTGGATGACTATATAAAGAAGACATTCATCAAGGCTCTTGCAATAAGTTAACAACTTTGAGAATATTCATTACAAGTTGTACATTCAAATCACTTTAATTCTTTAATTCTTTCATTAATACTTCTCATTCAACCATTTGTATTTGTTAAGAGAAGTTATTTCTACAGTCATAACAACACTCATTAATATTCACTCTTTGAGTGTTATTATGTTGACTTGCAAAGTTGTACATTAATTGAAGCTTTTGCTTCACAAAACTGTCTATGTCCGTAAGCCTGAAGAGGCGAGCAAAATGAATATTGTGTTTGGGCTTGGAAAGGCTAGGTGTAAAAATAATACTTTTCTGTAGCTGAGTCAGTTATAATGAAAAGTTTGGTGAAGTTTAAGGACTGGATGTAGTCCAAGGTTTAGGGTGAACCGGGAAAAATCTTCTTCAGTGAATCTCTCTTTCCCAAAACTCTTTAGTTCTGTTTTACTTAACAATCAGTGGTGATAATTAGGGTTTAATTTGCTAAATTTGAACACTTCTAATTTAGGTTCTTGAAAACTCTCTGACGCATCAAGGCATCTGTAATACTTTTGAAAGCGTCTCCTCTTTGTTGTTTGTGAAAAGATATCTTCTTTCGAAAAAATTTAAGAAAACACAATTCAACCCCCTTTCTCGTGCTTTAATCTATTCTTTTTAGTTGGCATCGGAATTTAACCTCTAGGTTGAGCACTTAACAATGAGGAAAGATCTTGTTGAACACATGATTAATAATGGTCCATTTACACTCATATATGTGGGAGCTGATTAATAATGGTCCATTTACACCCACTGATGTTGGATCAAGGAAGAAATTCCAAGAGCACAATGGACTCCTGCTCAGAAGAGTAAATGGACTTAAATCATAAAGCAAGGTATACACTAATGTGTGTCTTGAGTCAAGAAAAATTTGAAAAAGTCCATGCATGTGAGTCTGCAAAAGAAATATGGGACGCTCTATCAGTGACCCATGATGGTACATCAAAGGTGAAAGAAACCAAAATAAGCATGCTTGTACGAAAGTTAGAGTTGTTTGCCATGGAAGAAGGAGAGACGATTGCTAATATGATAGGAAGATTACAAACTATCACTAACAATCTGAAGTCTCTAGGAAAGACATACACAATGCTAAAAAGATTGGTAATATCCTTTGAAGTCTTCCATAACAATGGAGACTGTAACACCTCATCTTATTACATTACATATAATAATTAAACCTCATTAAATACTAAAAACATGATTCTCAAAACTCAATAAAAACTTTATATACATATTTATTTTTCTTACAAAAAAATTTTTACATATACACATCAAAATGTTCAAAAGCATAAGCCTTATTATTCTAACATGTCAATGGGCAAATCTAACTACATTCCAGGTTGATTTCTTCACTTTGATTTCTTCATCTTCACTTTCTCACGTTAATCCTTGCCAAAACCTGCATCCACATCTGGTTGCACTATTAAGTGAGACTATGTCTCAATGAGGAATTACAATCATTTAATAAAATAGCAGTACAACCAGCCGGAGGAATTCCGAAAAATCCCCTCAAGCTATCATCAAAACTATATACATGAAAACATATAATTCCTCACTATATATTTGTACGCTTTTACCTCAAACTATACTTTTACATCAAACCTTATGCTCTAATAAAACATCATGAATATCCTTATAACATCAAAAACTCAAATAACACATCATATCATAATATTATAACCTCATAAGCTTTAGTGAAACATCATGAATAACATTTTAACATCATATGCTTTAATAAAACATCATCTCATATAAAACATCATGAATAACATCATAACATCATCACAAATGCAACTTCATGAATAACCTTATAACATCATCTCATCACATAGGGAATGTATCTTCAACCTCAATGGTACGTGAGCTCACTACCCGGCAGGGCGTCCCACTGTCTTACCTCAATGCAAATGTCATGAAAATAATCCTCAACATCATAATAATATCATTCCCTTGACTTAGCATAAATAAACTTCATAATAACATCATGTGTCCCTAAGGACCTTCAACATCATTGTAAACTTATTTCAAGAAGTCATGAAAATAACCTTCAACATTATAATAATCTCATTAAACATCAACTTTAAGCATCACTTCAAACTTCTCATGAAAAGCATCTTCTTCATAACATAACACCTTCTATGGTTTAACCTTAATTCATAATTAACTCATGAAAAACATCATTAAACTTCCAACATCAAATCATTCCTTTAGAAATATTCCTCATAAAACATAAACCTTGGTTATCTTAAGTAAATAAACATTACTTGACCAACATCTAAGGAAATAGCTCAAACAATAACAACTATTAGTTCAAGCATTTCATCAAACACCTTAAGTGCATTCAACTATTCTCCCAAAAAGGGATAACTTGAAAGAGCATAAATTCTCCTAGAACTCTCTTATAATATCTTCTTCTTATAATTATCAAGAAATCAACAACATGCATCAATGATTTGTCATAATCATCCTTCAAAACATATTCTTTGAAAATATACCTCATACATGTAATAAGCTTCAAAATCATCAATAATCTAACAACCTTAAGCATCAATTTCATATAATCTTCTATGACTTAGAGGGGTTTTAGGATTGTATTTCCTCACCTTTTATGAAGATCTTGAACTCTTTCATCTCTTCCTTCTCTTCCTCTTCTTCTTTTCTTCATCAATCTCTTTGTTCTTCAACCTCCAAAATAGCTTGATTCTTCTTCAATCCTTGTTATCTTCTTGATTTCCTTGATTTTCCTTCATTTCCCATGTATTTCCCTTCATTTTCGCCCTCTTTCTCTCTCTAGAATCGAGTTTTTGAAACCCTAGACCCATTTTTCGCGTTGCTGGTCCGAAACAGGGTTTTTATAGAAAATTTGCTGTCATAATCAATTATGGCTCGAAATATAATCGATTATGACTGAACCTGGTCATGGTTTTTCACTTCCAGACACTCATAATCGATTATGAGGACTGAATAATCGATTATGACTGACATAGTCGATTATGGTTACATACATAATCGATTATCTGCTTTCTGTTGGTCAGTTTGTTGTTCCAGAGAACCTATAATCGATTATGCCAAGTAAGATAATCGATTATCTCCTTAAAAATTCAGTTTTTAAACACTTTAACCATCTCTAATCAATTCTAATCCTCTAAATAATCCTTAGGACTTAAACTTAAACCTAGATAATTGTCATCAAAACATCGGGCTGTTACAGAGAGCACTTGTTATAACAGTGACTCAAGCCAAAGATCTCTCAGTCCTTTGAATGAATGAATTGATTGGAACCCTCCAAGTTCATGAGCAAGAGTTGAATGTAGATAGTACTAGAAAAAAAGGAATGCCCCAAAAGTTGAGATAGTTTCTTTAAAAGCACTTAATGCTGAGGAGTCTGATCGCAAGTCAGACGAGTTAGATGAAGATTCTGATAGTGATGATGAGATGTCAATACTTACCGGAAAAATGAGGAAGCTATGGAGAAAGAAGAACTTCATAAAGGATATACCTTTCATAAGGTTCAACAAAGACAAGAATCACAAGGAAGGGAGTGTAGCAGATAAAAGTCCAATCGTCTACTACCAGTGCAAGAAAACTGGTCACATTAGATCAGAATGCCCTTAGCTGAAAAAGCAATCCCAAAAGAAGTCCTCCAAGAAGAAGAAGATGGGAATGATGGCTACATAGAAAGATCTTAATGGAAGTTCATCAGAAAGTGATGAAGACGAGGATGGGGAAGGAAACCTTTGCTTAATGGCAAACACTAACTCTAAGCCAGAGGTAAAATATAATAGGAATTGCATGATGCCTATGATGATTTGATTGAAGATTCTAGCTGTTTAATGTAACATCCCGATTTTTCGGCTTTCTAATATCGGTAATAATTATATAAATGATTATATTCTTATCCGAGATTTAGAAAATGACTTTGGATAAACTAAGGTCATTTCCCTGTCATACTTATTTTTATAAGGTTACGGGGAAGTTTTGGAATGAAAATTCAGACGGAAACCCGGTCTGCGAATTTCACTAACAGTATATTTATGCTGCTCAGAAGACCTAATTTTAACTCATGAACAAAAACTTAAGGTTTTTATTTAATTTCCTACGATTTTGGTTATTTTGAAATATTTCACTAAAAAATGAAATATTATATTTTATCCGGGCGTCGTATTTAATCGGGTAAACGGCGGAGCAGATTACGGGATTTCCGGGAACCGCTAACGGATAATATCCATGAGTCACAAATGACAAGGCCATGTGGATGATGTCATGGATGGAGTCACTAGTCATGATGACAATTTCTAGGGAAATTGCATTTTGGTCCTTTAACTTTCTCTTTATCGCTTTTTAGTCCAAAGTGAATTCTTCAAGCTATCTTTGTCAATTGGGCTAGTTTTTTTTCATCCAAGCCCATTAAGGAGCTGTGGCCATATAGCCTATTCCTTGCCCATGGAATTATTTTTCATGATACCAATTTCATTCATTTAAGTTCCTTGTCAAGTTTATGTCTTAACAATTTCCATGATGCAAAATCAAGTGGGGTCAAGTGAATTTACTCAAGCCCAATGCGCAAGGCCCATGGCTTGCTCATAAACTTGATGAGTCAAGTGGCTTCATGATTCTTCTCACACTTTCTCACATATTCTCACACTTTCTCAAAAGCTCTTACATGTTCTACTTTGTTCTTATTTTTCTCTCCCACAAAGAAGCCAAGTTTGTGAAGGAGGTTGAAGATTGTTTGATCATTTTTCAATTCCAATAGGTTGAGTGATTGTGTTGTTGTACGTGAAACCGGATCGACGACAAAGTTCTAATCGGAAGTTAAGTTCTTCAAGAGGTAAGGGGAGCTTACCTGAAGGATTTTTCCAATACCTATATGTGACTAGTGTGTGGTCTGTATTATTTATCTGTGGTGGTTGTTTAATTTGGTTAAAGTTGTGTTATTTTTATCTGTGATGCTTTATATGCTTATAATTGGTTATCTACGGTTATTTATTATAATGCTGTGATGCATGATCTGCCTGGAAATATTATTGTGATATTGTTGTGGATTGATGTTTGAGAAGCCTGACAGTGGTCAGTGCCCAATCAATTAATCAGGTAAAAGCTTTGAAAAGCTTCGTAAATTATATTCAATGTTTTAACGGTAAAATATTTGAATATAATATTAATGAAAAATATTTATTTGGGAAAAATAAGGAATATTGGAAAATATTATTATTTTAATGATTTATCAGTGTAAGAGTGAATTATGAGTCACAGTGAGGATGTGACCGTGAAATTATTTTTGTACTACTGATTTTTACATAAGAAATTCTGGAATATTATAAAAAGTTATTTTATGAAATTAATTTTGAAAATAACTTAAATATGATTTTAGAAAATTATTTAAGTGGAAAAAGTTAATAGTTGGCTTAAATGGCTTTTAAAATGCTAATTGACGGCAATTTGGAAAAATACCGACGACAAGAAGTTCTAAAATGGCAGTACGTGTTTTAAACAACTTGAGCCTCAAGTGACCATCTTTTCTAAAAAGTTAAATTTTTAACTTGTGATTTTATTTCCCATTTGAAATGATTTTCCGAAATCAAGTTGAATTCAACTGTGTTAAAGTGGTTTTGAACTTAGTAACCGAGACGTCGGGGTACTAAGGTTTGTGTTGTGTTATGGACTTGGTGTCCTTTGAACTTTGAGGTCCTGTAGACTGGGTGTCTACTGTAGACTTGGTGTCTACTGTGTTAAAACATTTAAGATGTTTTCTATTACCACGAACCTATGGCTAGTGCATCGGTCTAGGGGTTTCGTGATTGAGCACTCGGACTTTGAGGTCCTGTGTTATTAATGAAAGTTTTAAGATATTTAAAACTATATATGATTAATCGTAAGCCATTTTGAGCTTCGGCAAGGAAAGATTGAACACAAAGAAAAGTATCGTGAACAAAATGTTTTTGCATGCATTTGGCAGACGTGCCCGTTATGTTCTGGCTGCGTGCCTTGTTTCCTGGCTGCGTGCCTTATGTTCTGGCTGCGTGCCTTGTGTTCTGGCTGCGTGCCTATGGCTGTGTGCCTTTGCCTTGTATGGTTATCGAGCCTGATCAACTCACCACGGTTGGGATATCTCATGAGATTAAGTGCGATTTGTAGATGATGTATATGAAGTGTTCATGCATAAGTTTTCAAACGATGATGTTTGGGGTGTGAAACCCGTTGATTAACTATTGCCTTATTATGAATGCTTATGTTTTATGAAAATGTATATGTGTATGTTTTCTGTTATGTCTCACATGTAGCTATTGTGTTAAATCCATATATTGGCGTCTCACCCTTACAAATATATCAGGTTTATTCTAGACTACGGTAGTACTTTGATACACTAGTACGGATGAAGCGAAGGAATTCACTAAGTCATTCGAGGACTTAACTTCTAGATACTTGAAGAAGTATTCGTTAGTGGGAATAACCACGAGGGTATTTTAAATATCCGTCTTGTAGAGTGACCAGCTTAGGAATTTTGGTTGAGTTGTAGAATTAAAAAGGTATTTAACTGTGAAAAGGGAAGTTAGTTTTATTATAAGTTTCTCTTTTGACAATGAGACTCTTTGTGAAAACAGTGTATGACTTGGCAACCTTGTTATGAATGTGTAAAGATATTCAATATGACTTCACTACTTTTCTGCCTTAAAATAAATTAATTTTTCTGAAAGCAACCAACAAATTAAAGTTTTCTTTTCCCGCAACGAGTTAATCATGTAATGACCCAAGGGGGGTGTTACATTTAACTAAGGCCTTCCGAACACTTAAGAGGCAATATATGAAGCTCTTAGCTGAGTATAAGCATAAACTCAAGAGTGTGAAAGACTTGCTTAGGAAAACAATGAGCTAAAGCCTGCAAAGCCTAAGGCTAAGATCTCAGTTGAGAACCTACAATCTGAAGAAGTTTTAAAACTTCAACAGAAGGTAGAGGAGCTCACCTCTTTTCCCCTTTAAAACGATATCTCATGCCTCAGATTGAAGAAAGTAAGTATTAGTTCTTTCCTTTTTGTTTTCCAAATCGTGATACTAATCAAATTTTCTTTTTAATATGCAAATCCAGCTGATACACAAGATCTGGAGTTTTTAAGAGAGAATATTGCAATTTTTTCATTCTTATGCATTTATTTGAAGAAGGTAAGTATGAATTCTTTTCTTTTCTGTTTTTGAATTGCGATACTGATGAAATTTCTTTTTAGTTTCCAAATCCAGCCAATACACAAAATCTGGGGGTTCTAAGAAGGAATATCGCAATTTTTTCCATTCTTATGCATCCGTTAAAATAAGGTAAGTGTGAATTATTTCTAGTTTAATTTTTAAATCGCAGTCTTTCTCAAAGATTTAAATGTGTTCTTTATATTGAATATTATCTCTTACTTTGAATTTCTTTTTCAATCTGCAAGTTTGAGCACTGAATATAGGAAATTATGTTTTTTTTTTTTTAAATAGGGAAAGATAATGCTTCTTTGAGGAAGCGCTATTAAAAATTGTTACAACCCAAATTGTGATGGCCAAAATCCCAAATCATGAGCCAGTAAAGACCCGACCCAGGAAAGGCTCGAAACCCAAGGAGACGAGCAAACAACTCTAGACCGACCGAAATGCTCGGCCAAAAACCCACCTCAGAGAATCGACTTCCCCACCTCGGGAAAGAACCCATTTACCTACTCAAAGACGTGTCAGAGATAGGCCGCCCCTCCTCCCTTACACGTAATCTCCTCAAACCATCATCATGACCATCCCATCTCCCTGCTGACACAACATCTCATAGACTGGGAGAACACCAACTCTTGAGGGTCAACACGCAACTTGGTTAGGGGCACCCTGCATAGCAATCATGCTCACTCATCTCAAGAGACCACCACATAAACCTCCTAAAAGGAGGTCAAGGTATGATTTTATGAAATAGAACACATATACTCTATCTGTTACATCCTTGCTGACTTAAGCATCATAGTGTTTTCACAGTTACCCCGTCATTCGGTCTTGACATTGGAGGAGGAGGAGGAAGAAGAAGAGGAGTTCTGAGACCAGCAACCATCAGCCAACTAGTAATAGGCCATTCAACTTAGGCCCAATAGTCAGAGTTGCTATTCGAGTTTTGGGCCTCTCTCAGAACAAAAATGATGCCTTTAATAGCGCTTCAAAAACGCTATCATTATTTACCTCTTTTAATAGCGACGAGATACATAGCACTCAAAAGTACTAAAAAAGCAAAAATAAATAAATAAATAAATAAATAAACGCTATTAAATCCCAAATCTAATGTAGTGAATGCTAGCTAATCTAAGTTTCGTTTTATTACCTCTTTTATTACCTCTAATTCCATTTTGAAGGGTAACAAAAGACTCTTACCAAGTTATCAATGTCACTAACCTCAAATTGCACGTGGGGTGACATCAATGAAGACGATATTTAGATTGATGAACCAATAGCAAGTTACTAAATTGGTTTAAGGTAGGTAGGTAACTTCAAGTTTAGTGATCACACGGTTGAAATGACAGTAAACACAAAGCCATTACGAGTTGCTAAATCTGACCAACTGTTGAAGTCTCTGACCATCTCAATCAAAGCTGGTGAAACTGAAAAGTAGTTTAATAGTCAGTGATGATCACTATTGTTTTAATATCAAAAGTACCAATTACAAAATGTGACACCTTAGTTCATGGCATTGATCTTTGACCGTACCTGCCATTTTATGTTCCAGAAAACCCCCCCAAAAAGGTGGGGCCTGAGGGTGCTTTTTAATTAGAATGATCGTATTCTCTTTTTGGGAGCTAATTTTGATTCCCAGGCAGCATCATCTTCAGTTCCGATTGCTTACTTCTTTAACTTTATATGTGGATGAAACGTAAGCGTTGGCCAATACCTTTAAAGAAACATCAAAATTCAGTTTTATTTAAGCTTCAAAGATATATATATATTTTTAAGTGTCTGTCTTAGGCTTGTGTATGCAAAAGTTTTTGTTTTAGTCAAAATGTTTAGTAAACACAATTCAACCCCATTCTCGTGTTTACACTTGTCAATCTCATTACATGCTCCTTATCACGTTCAAAACAACCCAAAAATATGTATACACATCAATCAACCAAAATAACAGAGAATGAGAAATAGAGAAGAAGGCAACATAAAAAAAATTTATTTATCATCATAACACAAATTAATTACAGAGAATAAGTAAAAATAAAATGAAAGAAAAAATAAGAAAGAAATGAGGATAGGAAGGCCACTTACAAATCGAAGCAGAGAGTGAGGGCAATGGAATGTAATGGCCAGAGGGACTTCTGGTATAGTGATGAAAACCCAAAAAAGGAAAAGGGCATACGATGGTGGAACAATGCAAACCTGATGATGGTGCCAATGGTCTTTGGAGGACAGACGAGCTCGTAAAGGATTGAGGAGATCGTGGAGGGCGTTCGTGGCTGGAACAGAAGACCTAAAGAGGGGGGTGAGAGTGGAAACCTTAAATGAAAAAATGGAGAAACGAAGAGAGAAGGTGCATACCTCACGGTGTTACAGGACAGAGAGGGAGCCGAAATTGAGGAGGAGAAGGAGTTGTAGAGAGTGAGAGTGAGAGTTGAGAGGGAAGAATGAAAATTGAAAGTAGGGATTTTATATTTAGTGACTCAATGTTTCGGTTGCTAAATCTGTCGCATTATACTAAAACTTTGGTTTAGCAACCAATACGATTTCTGCCAATAAAAATGATCGTTGATCCGTCGCTAAATCCATCGCAAAATACTAAAAATTGGTTTAGTGACCGATACGATTTTAGTCACTAAAAATGTTTGTTAATCAGTCATCTGTCACCAGATGGTCAACAAAGTTGACTTTTAGAATTTCCAAATTGGCGACCTCATTAGTGACTGATTGCTTTGCGATAAAAAAAAATCGGTTGCTAAATCAGTCGCTGAAGGGAAAAACCAATATTTAACTAAACGCTGAATCTGTCGCAAATGGCGACATACTATTTTCGGTCTCTAAATCTTCATTTCTTGTAGTGCAAAACATAAAGTCGCCTACTTTACAGGGACTAAAAAGTTCATCAAACCTTAAAAAATTTATTTATATTTTCTAAATGTCACGTGGCATTAAAAAATGCTATTAAATCCCACGTGACAGTACTGACCTGTCAATTTGTTAATTAGCCACGTCAGTATTTAACAGTGCATCCTGATTGCCAGTGGCGAATCCACTTGTATAGGGGTAAGGGCAATTGCTCCCACATGGTCAATTTTTTTTTTACATTAACATACTGAGTAATTTTTCTTTTGCCCCCCCAAAAAAAAAATGATGTTGCCCCCATAAGATAAATTTTCTTAAAAAAAAAATGTCACATGCGATAAAAAAGAGAATAATTTGATACTCTTTTTTGGGGGAGGATTTTCAAATATTTTAATTCCTATATATAATAGTTAGCTACTTAGTCCGTTGTTCTTTACCTATTATTCCTTGCTCTACTAAACACACTCGCCAATCATCGACTCACTTGACACAATCACAAACAGCAAATAAAAAAATTTGTAGTCGATAAGAGATAAATGGTTGAATAATTGTTTAGTTACATACATCGAGAATTATTTTTAATAGCATTAAAAATGAAAAAAAATATATATAACATTTTCAAAACATAAAAACATGTAGAGGGTAATTATAATTTATAAAAACTTAGATACTTTGAGTTTTTTGTCATGAGATTATTTACTTTTTAAGAGCTTATAATATTTTTCTCTTGTAAAAATATTTATAAACTATTTTCTTTCCCCCACTAAAAAAAATTTCTGGATCCGCCACTGTTGATGGCATGGACTTGTTCCAAAATTTTAAAAGTTAAAAATAGTGAAACCTAACAAAAAAATATTGTGACAAAAACCAAAAGTGTCTATATTTTGAGGGACTAGTAAAGCCAAAAAGCTTTCAAGTTACAAGAATCTATCCGATGACATCCTTTTTTGAGGACTGGGTTAATGGTTTACTCATTTTCATATTTTTGTCCAGACGCATAAAGCTGGTTTGCTTTAGTGGCTTAATTTGTGGAGGAGCAAGAGGGTTAAAATAAAATCTTATATATGATGCTATTTTTGGTTAGACGTAATGCTTTGAAGGTATTAGAGATCATGATATGATCGATTGATATCTTTCCAAAATTGAAGAATTCGAGTTTATCATTTATAAGGACGAATAATACAAGTAGCATGGAAGATATTATATATTACAGACTCATCGTACTGGTTCTCAAATAAAAAAGTTGTTCACTTTCATTATTTCATATTGAACATGAAATATCAGATTCAAAGTGTTCAACTAAGTTGCTGTAGTCATCAAATCTTTACCGCAAAACCGGATCTTGTTTTTCCCTTTCCCTTTTTTCCCTTCTACAAACAATCATTTTTTTTTCAGTAATGATATCTGCACACCCGGGTGCGACACCCGGGTACTGTAGTGCTTATTTTTATTTTTATTTTTATTACAAATTTTGACTTTTTTTTAAAAAAAATAACTTTTTTGAATACTAACATTTTTTGTTAATCCAGTGTAAATATCTGGTTAATTCGATTTATTATATTGTTAATGGGTCATCCTGAAACTTACAATAATTTTCTACACAAATTAACCATATAATGAACTGAATTAACCAGAAATTTGTATCTGATTAACCAAATATTTACATGGTTGTAAAAAATGATTGTAAGTTTAAGGATAACCCATTAACCATATAATGAATTGAATTAACCAAATATTTGTACGTGATTAACCATATATAATGGTTGAAGCATCAGAGTTACCCATTAACCACAGAATACATTGAATTAACCAACCACTTTCAAAGGATTAACCACGTATTTTTGTTTTAAAAAAAAGTCGAAATTTATCCCAAAAAAAAAGACCCATTAACCATATAATAAACTGAATTAACCAGATATTTGCACGTAATTAACCAAAAATGTTAGTATTCAAAAAAGCTAAATTTTTTTTTTTTTAAAAAAAAGTCAAAATTTGAAAGGGGGAAAAAAGTGCTACAGTAACGCTACTGTAGCGCTACAGTAGCAAGTGTCGCACCCTGGTGTCAAAACCAGGTGGGCAGATATCATTATTGTTTTTTTTAATCAATTCTACAAACAATCATATTCCTTTGTTGTTGGATTATTTTAATTTGTACTAGCAAAATCAGTATTATTTATTTATTGTCCAATACTCAAATTAATTAGATGGCAAATGTTAGAGTATATTATTATTGTTAGTCCCAATTATGTGATCACTTATGTTAATGTTTATTGAGATTTTTTTTTTGACAAAGTTTATTGGGATTATCGTAAAGCACTTTATGATGAATAATGTGGTTAAAGGCCTCTCACCCCTTAACCAAGGTCTCGGATTCGAGCCTTGGGTATGGAAAAAACTCAGCTGAGAGGGATGCATTTAGGAAAACCCCTCAAAAAAGTGTCAAAATAAGATTGACCCATTTATTGCTATTTTTTTTTATTTGTGACATTTAATTCCTTTTGAATCGAATCACGTCATCATGTTACAACGCAGGTATAATTTCCAAAAGGTTTTTTTGTTTTGTGTTTAACTGATATTGATATGTACTGAAGAGTTTTACATATCTAATGATATTTTGTTAAATCTGTATTTGTTGTTATTTTTATTTTTTAAAAGATTTTAATTTTTATGCATTGATACTGTAAAGGAGTTTTATACAAACATCCAATAATATTTTGACAAATCAATTTTATTGTTATTTCTCACTCTTAGTTATTAAATTAAAAGTATAGATGTCAAGATATTAGTGGATGTCAATATAAAACTTTTTATATTGACAGTGTATGCTACTTTAATCCATAAATATCAAAACAAAGGTATGATATCAAATTTTTAGTGAACGTTAGTGTAAACATATACTGACCTTGCATACTATTTTATTTTTTTTGTTTTTCAATTCTTTTATTGGTATCGCAGTTAGAAAATGTTTAAATCAGTTTGAGTATATATTAATTAGATCGATGCTTGTAATATATTGTTTAGTGACACTTTCCCTCAATATTGTTTTTATTTATTTGATGGATTTCATGTGAGATTTATATAAGACATGTGATTTAGTAAATTTCAGATAAAGTTTATTCAATAATAGAAAATGTATGAGTATTAAAAAAAATATGTTACTAGTATTTCCTATTAATTAAAAGCTGACTGTCCATATTAAAATTAAGTGATTTATATTTCCTTACAATATTCAAAACACAAAATAAATGACACATCTAATTAAAAGGAACACCTGGCCGGGTTGGGTCATGTAGTTGCTTGAACAGAAGGCCCCACACTAGAAAAGTTGCCGAGGAAAGCGAACCAAATGTATCTGTACTCCACTTTTGTTGGACCTGCATGGGAACTTAATTGATAAAGAAGAATAATAACTAGGGTTTTTCTAATCTATACAATTTTACACATGTTAAAGATTTTAAAAGAGTAAACTGATATAAAAACTTGTGTATTTTATACTTTCAAAACTGAAATGTTTAGTTTTTCAATAAGTAATTGCTACTTTTGGGTTTCTTAATATATGCAAAATTGCACATGATAGAAAAACCCTAATAATTATAAGGATTTTTTTTTTCAGCCTGTGCGATCTTATATATGTTAATTAATGAATCAAAAATTGTAAATATTGTATTTAAAAGAGTGATTTTTAAACTTTCAATAAGTTAAATACACAACTTTCAATACTATATTTCTATTTTTTATTTCTTAATATACAATATTACACATATTAGAAAAATCGTATATATAAAGCTTCCTTAAACTTGACGTCAATTTAAAATAGCTACTATGAACCTTTTTTTTTTCCCAAATACTATGAACTTTTAATGTCAAATGAAAAGTTTGTAAATTTTTTTACACATGAAAATAGACGCTTGTATGCATAAGATAAACGAGATTTACTAACATGTGATTCGTAGTTATTGATTAATATACATGACAATATCTAATTTATTTATAACAATAAAAGTAGTAGTAATAATAATAGTAATAAATATCTTTTCCTTCTTATTTAATTTCTTTGTAAAATATTTTATTTTCAAAAAAAATTTATGATACAAATTAAAATTATCAAGTATAATATGAATAAATTACATATTACCATATGTCTGATTCTGTATATGAAAGTTAATTAATTGGAGGCCAATTTTAACTTAATTAATGAACCAAAGAGTATTTGCAAAGTATTCTAAATCTTCTCATCCAAATTTAAAAGTTTAAAGTGTTTATTTCAAGGATTTAATTGTTTTACATTATTATTGATATAAAGATCTTTTACACTGTCAACAAATCATAAATTATTACCTTATTATAAAAATACTTGATTCTTAATACCAAAAAAAAAAATTAATAATAAACACTTGATTCTTATCATAATTGTGTTTTTTTTTGCTTTTGTTTTTTACATGCTTTTCATAATTATATTGCAACTTACTCATAACATGATTTCTAATTAAATAATAATATACAAAACTTTGTACTACATCAAAATTAAACTCTTAATTATTTCAAAATGGGATAAAATTTAGGCTGCATTTTTTCTCCTGAGAGAATAAAGGCAGAAAACTACAGAGAAATAAGCTAGAAGAAGCATCCCAAAACAGACAAGTAACAAAAAGTCCAGAACATAATAAAAAATTCTACATTGCCCATCTAAGAACAACCCATGCTTAGACAAAAGATCAGCCACTTGATTAGCCTCAAGCAACACGTGAGTCCAGGAATAAGAACCTCTCAATTGAGAAAAGGAGAGAATGCTATCCAACAAAGAAGAATGAGGATGGCTAGGATTCCTTCCATTCTTTAGCTGATTAATTGCAACACGTGAATCTGATTCAACCTGCAGCTCCTTGAACCATCAAGGAAACAAGTTATGAAGAACTAATAAGTTAAGGATTTATATTTATTTAATGTATTAATGCTGTGAGCGTGACAGAAATGTTGACTTCCACTGCTGAGGAAAATATACATATTTGTCATGAAAGCAGCCAAAAAAGTGATAAGATAATGATAACAATATTATTAAGGAATAATTTAACTGTATATGCATAGTAATTATTCCATTTCTAATTTTATTTTGTTATGTGATTGCCGATGTTTGAATTTAAGCTTTTAATAAATTTGCAAGCAAACAAGACATAAGAAAAAGAATGGAAAAGACAGTTAATTTCCATTTAATACTACAATGGAAGGAATTTAAGAATATATAAAGTAATTAGAATAATTGATGAGAGAAAAATGTATAAAACTATAATTTTTTTCGTAAAATTACTTTAGAACGATGATCATATTCAGATCGCTCAAAAATTATTTTCATCCTGGTTATGAACTAATGACCAACGATATCATTTACTTAATAAACAGTAACAATTATATCGTCATAAAAAAATAATGAATATAAATATACTAATGCATTATGATATTTTTTTTGGGTTAAATATGTTTAGTCCCTCATTTTTGACAAAAAATTTGGTTCTAGTCCCTCGTTTGGAATTTTTTATAATGTGTCAGAAATGGTCCCTACACCACACTTTCATTTGAGAAACGGGGGACTAAAGTCAAATTTTTGTCAAAAATGTAGGACCAAAAATGTGTGGTTGTAAAAAATGAGGGACTAAAAATGAGTGGTGTATGAACCACTTCTGACACATTTAAAAAAACGGGGACTATAAAAGTACTTTTCCCAAACGGATGACTAAATCCGAATTTTTTTCAAAAATGAGAGACAAAAAACATATTTAACCTTTTTTTTGGTAACTATGTTATAGATACGAAGTATCCACCATCTTTAGCAGGGACTAATCTACGTCGAGGAACCTGTTGAGCACAAAATGTGGGTTCTCCTCTCTTGATGTGATCAAGACATAGATCACTAACATTTTAGGATCTTTCTTTGATTTCAATTGCTAAAAATTTAAGATCAAACACAAAATAGAACAATAGAATAGAAAAACTTGATCTTCAAGTGAAGAATCAAGTGAAAGCAAAAGGAGTAGAAGAGAAGAACAATTTATATATGAACTAGAAAGTAAATTGCAAGAAGTAAATTGCAAGAATTAAAGTGCAAGAATTAAAGAACAAAAGTAGAAAATGGAATAGGTAGAGAAGAAGGAGAATGGCGCCACAATTGAATCATCTTTGAATTGATAAGTCAAAGGAGGATTTACCACTTGATTATGGAAATTAAAGATAAGAATCAATAGTTCAACTCATGAACCAAGAATAGGAGAACTCTCAACTCTCTCTAGAAATCTCAAGTATAAGAAAACTCAATTGTATTCAAACTTGTAAAATGATCTACATGAAGCCTATTTATAGGCTCATCCTACTTAAGGTGCAAGCTAGTCTAACTTGAAGTGCAAGTTACTCTTCTAAGTCCTAACGGGCTTGGAACACTCTTAAGCCCAATTACAAGCCTAACTAAATCAAAACCCGTACAGAATTTCGTGTTAAACTTGTAGCCCAATTTTGGTCATGATAGACGCCGAATCAGGCCTTTGAGTCAAAAATAAGATTTGTAGATAATCTTCTAAGCTTTCCAACGCATCTAAGATCACTTCAATCGGACATCTAAAACTCAAGAAACAACCAAAATAGTGAAGCAGGTTTGATTTGGATTTGCTTCAAAGTTGACTTGCCCTCATTGGCCCATTAAGGTTGTGCTTCCTAGGATCACATCATCCCCTCCTTCTTGAATAAAATTTGTCCCGAATTTTATTCTTACATTAAAGAGAAGATGTTTAGGTTTATTCTTTTATAAAGATCCTAAAAAAAAAAAAAATTGGGAAGGAAACTCCCTTATTTGGGAAGGCAACTCCCTTATTATCGTTATAATTCTCAACCCATCCTCCCAGGTCAAAAACCACCCTTTGAAAACAAGTTTTGTGAATAACCCTTTCAAATATTTTCCACAAGGTGTAATCCCTTCAAGGTTGTGTGGTAATGTTTGTCCATTATAGAGAGAAGCATTTGGAAAGATATTTAATATGTGTCTTAGTTCTCCCAATGAATGGGAACCTTGATGGATATGCATTAGTTGATTTTGAATTTGCAAAATAGGTTCAATACACATAGGTAAGGTAGAAGTATTAGTAGGCAAGCAAACATCATTAGTTTTAAAATCATTTATTGGTTGCCCTAATAAGAAAGCATCCTTTACCTCACTTTTAACCTTATCAATATGCACACTTTTAGCACTTTCAACATAGCCCATAAATTCCACTTTGGTGGTGCAAAAAGTGTATTTTTCAAGATTAGCAAAAGGTTTTTCTTTCATAAGTAATAACAAAACTCATTTTAATTGTTCAAGAAGATTTTCCTGTGTTTTGCTATGTACCAAGATAGCATCGTTGGAGATTACCACAAGCCTTTGAATTTCTCTAGTTTTTTAGAAGTGACTTCCAGTTTATCCAAAAGAAACTCAAAGGTAGTAGGTAAAGAAAAAGATGGAAGAGACTTGTTACAAAAATTGTTGGAGTAAAGCAAACACAATGGATGGGTTTCCAAAAGTATTTTCTTTACTTCTTTTTCCTTTAAAGCTAGGCATTCTCTGCCATCTTGTTCTTTAACCTTATGGTTTTCGCAAAATTTTTGCTCACTTGTGCCAATTGTCTTTTCCATATTATTTTGTGGCATATTCTTTTCTTTTGCATTTATTTCTTTTTCTTCTTTGTCACTCTTGGATTTTCTCTCAAGCACTCTTTTTTCTCTCATTTTCTTTTGATCCTTACTAATTTCATTTGTAGAGTGACAAGAGTAATATTTTTGTTGTGGTGCATAGAAGGAAAAGAAAGGGTAGAAGTTGAAGGTTTAGAGTTCGAAAATGTGGCCTTTGATCCACTTTTACCAAAAACTTCAAGTTGTTTTGATGAGTCACCCTCCTTCTTGAAGGAGTTCTTTCTCTTCACTTGGGCTTCAACCTTCATTGCATGGTGTAGGTCTCTAATGTAGCTTGAAGGTACATATCTTTTTCTCAAAATCCTCTTCATTTTTTTCTCTCCAAGTAATAATTGGTTCCTCATCATACCTTCTTCTCTCTTTACACAATTGATCCCACGAAATAAAAGAATAATCATGAACTCCTAGACTAGCTACCTTTACTTTCTTTTCTTCACTATAGTAGTAGCAAGAGAATATGTGCTCCAAGTTGGTCTCCTATTCCAAGTAAGCATCGGGATCACTCTTCCCATGGAAGCTAGGGATCTTCACCTTTACATTATCCAACTTGTCATCCTTCTCATTCCTTCTTCCTCTATGTTCATGTCTATGTCTCCATCTATCAAATCTAGGTCTATGTTCATTGTCTTCCAAATTTGATTAGCCTCTATGTGAGTTGTCATGCCTTGATCCTTTTTTGTTCGTAAGTACTTCTAATCTTTCAAACACTCTTTTTAAGGTCCTTGTCATTCTATCCAACTTCTTATTCAAGTTCCTTGTTCTTGGTGATAATGTAGGAGAATCTTCAATGTCTTCTTTATGTAGTGAAGTCATGGTGCACTTACACTTTGAAAAATTACATACAAATTTCAGAGAATTGAAAAGTACACAAATCAAATGAAGATTACACCAATAAGAACAATTACATCACCAAAAATCAAAAGGATTAAGCACAATCCAACAAGGAACAAATACACTTAAAGAACAAGTGAAAGAAAAGAATTACAAATAAAAAATGAATATTACAAGGACCTCACCACTCACTCACCATTCACTCAAAGATTGCCACTCATGTATATCACTCAATGTAGACTTTTTCAAGATGATTTCTCTCTTGTCTCTTTCCACTCAAGAGTTTCCTCCTCGAGGGAGCTACAAGTTGAAACAAGATCTCAACAAGTAGTCACCATAAAACAAGTGATAAAACAACCAATAGACAATCAATTCAAAGAGGTCAAGAATTTTGAAAACAACTAATAAAAAACTAATGGAGTTTAGAAGACAAGCAAGAAAAGGTTTAAGAAGAATTGCACACTCAAATTGATATGAAAAAGACAAGTTGAAAGAGTTCAACAAAGTGTAATTCAAATTTAATCAAAGTGTTGGTGAACAAGTAATGATCAATGTGAAATGTGCTACACCAATTTGAGAAGGATCAATACAAATACAAGCATGTGACATGATGGCAAGTTTTTTACCTTTTGCTGGAATTTTCCAAAATTTGCACTTTTGCCCCAAAACTTTGTACATTTATGGTTTTGGCCTACTTTTTCTTTTTACACCAGATAGATATATATATATATATATATATATATATATATTATATATATATATATATATATATATATTAAACTTCAGCCACTTGACTTTTGCTAATTACAATTTCACAGCAATTACACTTAATTTTCGAATTTACAAAAAAGGATCCTTCAATCATGAACAAATTTGAACATAATTGGTGTAATACTTGGAAATATGAACAATTCAAGTAGTGTAGAATAATTTCCAAGTGAATGAGCACAAAGCAAGTAATTAGAGACCTAGATCTTTCATTCAAGTGGATGATAAACACATCATTTCCACAATTTGAATTTCATGAAGATCCATTAGTTTCTAAAAATTTGAAATCATTGAAGCACTTTTGATTAAAATTTGAATCAATCTTGCTATTGTGAATTGAAATTTGAATATGAATTTTCAATTTGTTCAAAATCACAAAGTAAGGTAAATAGATCTATGCTTGAATTTTCAAGAAGCAACCAAAATCACATGTGATGGAAGAACACAAGTAATATATGGCGCCTAAAGTGTGAAGTGAAAATGTGGAGGGAAAAAATTTTTCACCAAAAATCCAAGCAAGATCAATTCAAACACATTTTAAATTCTAGATCCATGACCACAATTGTATTCAAATTACTTTTCATCATCCAATTCATATGGTAAATGGCGCCACTAGCATGTAAATTTTCAACGTGAATTTGGCTCCAAATCAAAGATCATCATAGAATTTGAAAAAAAATTGATCAAAAATTCAAAACAATTGAAGATCAAAGATCTGGCTCTGATACCACTTGATGAGATCAAGACATATATCACTAACATTTTAGAATCTTTCTTTGATTTCAATTGCTAAAAATTCAAGATCAAACACAAACAAGAACAATAGAATATAAATTTGATCTTCAAGTGAAGAATCAAGTGAAACCAAAAGGAGTAGAAGAGAAGAACAATTTATATATGAACTAGAAAGTAAATTGCAAGAATTAAAGAACAAAAGTAGAAAATGGAATAGGCAGAGAATAAGGAGAATGGCGCCACAGTTGAATCATCTTTGAATTGATAAGCCAAAGGAGGATTCACCACTTGAATATGGAAATTCAAGATAAGAATCAATAGTTCAACTCATGAACCAAGAAGAGGAGAACTCTCAACTCTCTCTAGAAATCTCAAGTATGAGAAAACTCAATTGTATTCAAACCAGTAAAATGATTTACATGAAGCCTATATTATAGGCCACTACAAGAATTCTCGGTATTTCCCAGGGATTTAAATCCCTGGGAAATTCTGACATTTCCCACGACTGAAGCAGTCGGAATAGTCTCGGTCAGTTTCCCACGGGCAAAACCGTGGGGAAAAAAGGCGCAAATGAATTTCCCATGGATTGGACCGTGACTTTTTACGCGCGGAGTTTCCCACGATCCAGTCCGTCACAACGTGGATCAGTTTCCCACGGCCCGTGCCCTCACAAGACTTTCCCACGGCTTATGCCGTCGCAAAATGGGAACACGCCGTTTCACACGGCTCCAACCATCGCAAAAGGGCACGCCGTTTCCCATGGCCCCAACTGTCGCAAATCGAGCGACGTTTCCCACGGCTCATGCCGTGGGAAATTGGTTTATACCCAGCCCTTTTAGTCTTCTTCCCCAACTCGCGCCGCACCAGTCCAACTCGCGCCGCACCGCACCAGTCCAACTCGCGCCGCACCAGTCTTCCCCAGTCCCCTTCGCTTCGCCGTCCTGTTCGTCCGGTCCGCCGCTCACGGTTGTCCCTCTCTCAGCTTCGACCATTGGCCACGTCTTCATCCCTCTCTGCCTTCTCATCTGTCTCTGTTTTCATAGGTATGTTATCTTCTTATTCTTCTTCTGTTCCTATCATTTAGTTGATTGCGAGTTTTACTTTGCATGTTTCCTTACTCTACACTCTCCACATTTAAACTTAAACTTAATTAGCAAATTCCACGGCTTATCTGATCCTTTCTAGTTTATTTGGACAATTGAATCCAATACGCATAATGTTTTGTGTTGTTTCTTAAAAGGGTAATTTTCTAAGTTACTTTAAAAAAAATTAAGTATAGTATTTGTCTATTTGATGATGACTGCATGATGAAGCTGCTTTGAATTCGGTTTATGGTCATCATCTATGAAATATTTATGGTAAGTGGTAACTATTAAATTCAGTCTGATATTTCAGTTAGGCCTTTGGTCCTTTTCTTAGATGAAGTCAACTCCTTGGAACGTTAATTAGTATAGGTTCCAGCATTTATGATGAATATGATTTTTGATTTTTATGAATAAGCTTCAATTTGGAAGTGTGTGAGTGTGGAATGAATTTGAAATTTTATATGGGTTTTAGAGGGTTTTGAATTAGGAAGCTATGTTAATTTCTTTATACTCATGTACTGATGTATTTTTTTGTATGTGGGATAGGGGAATGTCTTTGACCCATGTTTTTTTTATTGGTGACAATTTCTGGGTAGTTCCCAGTAGTGTGCGCCACTTGGTTTGAAAGAAATGAAAACTTGGTTTCCAATTTTTTTTACTAACAGGGATGTTACTATATTATTTTATATAGGGTTGTCTTGTAGGGTTAATTTTTATTTTATATAATAGTTGAGCAAAGCCTTAGCTTCCCGTTTGAGGTACAATATTATTGAGCGCATATACTCATTGAAGGTATCGTTCAATATATTGGACCTTGAATCGTTCAAAATACTCATTTAATGTTAAAATTTATCTATTTTTTATGAATATGTAGAAGATGGATTGTTATCCTTCGAATCGCAGTTGGGTGTATGATAGGTTATATCCGAAAAGAAGGGGTTTGGAACGATCATTCGTAGATGGGGTTGAAGAGTTTGTTGCCCAAGCAAAGCGACAAAAATGTTTCATAAATGATGGAAACAGGATTAGATGTCCGTGCGCTAAATGCCGATGTCGAAAGATTAAGAGCGAAGACCTTGTGAAGACTGACTTGTATATGAATGGATTCCAGGAAAATTACTGGATTTGGACTCTCCATGGTGAAGAAGTGCCACATGTTGATTTAGGGGTTGATAATAATTGCATGGGTGCCTCAAGCAGTCGCGCAGATATGGGATATGGGGAACAGTTTGTGTCAATGCAGGAGATGGTGTGTGACGCTCTCGGGGTAAATGAGGCACACGATTACGATAACACCGAAGATCTTCCGAATGAGGAAGCACAAAGATTTTATAATCTTTTAACTGAGACAGCAAAAAAGCCATTGTTTGAAGGGGCCTCGGACTCTAAATTATCGATGTGTGTGAGGCTTTTAGCTTGCAAGTCCAATTGGAATGTTCCTGAAAAGTGCTTGGATTTTTTTTTGAAAATGTTTCAGGAAGTGACACCTATAAAAGGAGTTGTGCCAAAGAATTATTATGGTGCAAAGAGGTTAGTGTCGAAGTTGGGATTAGAATTCAGGAGGATTGATTGTTGTATTAACGGGTGCATGCTGTATTACAACAATGAATTCGGCATAAATGATGGAGCTTTGGTCGAATGCAAATTTTGTCAAGCTCCGAGGTATCGCCCTCCCAAGTCTGGGTCAAGTAAGAACAAACCAATTCCCGTAAAGGTGATGTTCTATTTGCCAATAGTTCCAAGGCTACAGAGAATGTTCGCATCAATGCAAACTGCAGGAAAAATGACGTGGCACTTTGAGAACAGAAATTCAGACGTCTTACAGCATCCGTCCGATGGTGAAGCATGGAAGCACTTTGACTGGGTACATACTGATTTTGCTGCGGATCCACGCAATGTACGACTTGGTTTAAGCTCTGATGGTTTTACCCCGTATATCCAAGCGTCGGCTTCGCCATATTCTTGTTGGCCCGTAATTGTTACCCCATACAATCTTCCTCCTAATATGTGCATATCGAAACCTTATATGTTTTTGACGTGTCTCATACCGGGACCATCCAGTTCGAAGGCTGGTATTGATGTTTATTTACAGCCTTTGATTGATGATTTGAAGAGGTTGTGGAGCGGCGTGTTGACGTACGATATCGCAAGGAAGGAAAATTTTATAATGAAGGCAGCTTTAATGTGGACCATTAATGACTTCCCTGCTTATGGTATGTTGTCTGGTTGGGGGACTCATGGTAAATTGGCATGTCCACATTGCATGGAGTATACAAAGGCCTTTACCTTGAAACACGGGGGGAAAAGTTCTTGGTTTGGCTCGCATCGTATGTTCTTAGCAATGGATCATTCATTTAGACGGAACAAGAATGTCTTCAAAAAGGGGGAAGTTGAAAAAGATGCACCGCCACCTAGGTTCACACCAGAAGAGATTTGGAGTAGAGTAAGAGAACTACCAAAAGTCACTGACAATGGTCGTGTGTCCAGATTACAAGGATACGGGGAGGTGCATAACTGGACAAAAAGAAGTATTTTTTGGGACCTCCCGTATTGGAAAGATAATCTATTGAGACACAATCTTGATGTTATGCACATAGAGAAGAATTTTTTTGACAACATATTAAACACTGTCATGAATGTGAGCAGGAAAACCAAGGACAATGAGAAGGCAAGAATGGACTTAGCTTTGTACTGTAGGAGACCAGAGTTGGAGCTAAAGTCGCAGGCTAATGGGAAGATGTTAAAACCGAAAGCTAGTTACACTTTAACTGTCGATGAAGCAAAGACCGTTTGTCGCTGGATAACAGAACTTAGGATGCCAGACAGTTATTCTTCCAACTTAGCAAGATGTGCTGATGTCAACAAAGGAAGGATGCATGGGATGAAAAGCCATGACTTTCATGTATTCATGGAATGTTTACTTCCTATTGCTTTTAGTTCATTGCCAGTGCATGTCTTGAATCCGCTTACTGAATTGAGTCAATTCTTCAAGGATTTGGGCTCTGCAACGTTGAGGGTTAATGACCTGATTAGGATGGAGCAAAATATTCCCAACATTCTATGCAAGTTGGAGAAAATATTCCCCCCTGGTTTCTTTGATTCCATGGAGCATCTCCCACTACATCTGGCGTATGAAGCAAGGCTTGGTGGACCGGTTCAATATAGGTGGATGTATCCATTTGAAAGGTAATATAACCATCCTAGAATTTTAATTAGACTTTTTTTCCCATTCGAAGTGAAAGGATATGACTATGAACTTGTTGTTTTTTTATAAATTTATGGGTGATTCGAAACGGTCGGTGAAAAATAAGGCTAAGGTTGAAGGATCAATCTGTGCGTCTTACTTGCATCGCGAGTCAACCCATTTTTGTTCCCATTATTTCAAGAACTTCATGTTGTCACCGACAAATAGTAGGAATGGAATGGACAGTGAAAGTGAAAGACATCCATTAACCTTGTCAGTCTTTTGCCAACCTGGTCGTGTTTCCGGGAAGGAGACCTCTCACTGGTTATTGGATAAAGAGAGGAAGTCGGCTCATGTTCATGTGTTGATCAATTGTACCGAAGTTAAACCATACCTTGAGTACGCATTTCATATCATTTTCTTTCAATTGCCTAATAATATATATTTTTTTGCTAATAATATATAGTCCAATTTTACAGTGCCATCTTGAATTCTGAAAGCGAACAAGAACAGTCCGCTCGTATACATAGAGAATTTCCAATATGGTTTAAGCAACAAGTTAGTATCTTAAAAATCTTTGAATTATCCACTGCATGTAAAATGTAGACATGATTTTTAGAACTGACATATGTAGGTTTAGCGTGAGGAATCAACTCCCATCAACAGACACTTAAGGAACTTAGCCGATGGTCCTAATACAGAAGTCAAAGAATGGCACACTTACTTCGTGAACGGGTACAAATTTCATACCCAATCATGGACGGAGGGCAAAAAAACCATAAACAGCGGGGTCCACGTAAAGGGCCTCACAGAAGGAATTGAAGATGACTTCTACGACGTGATCCAACATATATATGAACTAGTGTACCCTAGTTTAGACTATACTAAAAGAATACTTCTATTTTATTGTAACTAGTTCGATCCGTCCAGTAGAGGCATAAAATTTAATCCAAAATGTAATACTGTGGACATCCGAATGAGTAGAAGATATCAAAGGGATAATCCGTTTATCATGGCACATAATGTGAGACAAGTGTATTATGTCCCTTATCCACCAACTCGTAGGGACAAACGAGGTTGGTCCGTTGCCATCAAGACAACACCAAGGGGTCGCATCGAAGTGGATGATTCAGAGGAAGATGTGCCTTATCAAGTGGATGAAATGTCACATGTAGCTAAAGTCATTGAAGTTGACCCTATTGATGGCTTAGGTGACTTGCAAGTCGTTGGTGAAGAAGTGAATATCGCCAATTTGTCATCCATCCAGGATCATTTGGATGAAGAAGACAATAATTCCACAGAAGAATGTGAAGAGACAGGATCTGAAGATGAGGAAGAAGATAATGACTCAACAGGAGCTGAAGACGATGTCTCAAATTCTGAATAAATCGTAGTTAATTTGTATTAGATCCTCTAACGACTTTATGACTTGGATGATTAACTTATTTTTGGCAGTTGGATTTTTAGTTAGTTATATATGTTAACTTTATGACTTAGATAACTTATCTTGTTGCTATATCTGATTAGTTATATTTCATGAATTTTATTTTAACATTAAGTTGCTCTATAGACATGTCATCAGGATGTGACCCACCTCCAGCCAACAGAGATAAGGGTAAGGGTATTATGTCTGATACTGACCCTCGTCCCCGTCGTCGTCGGAACAGACCTCCCACCAAATTAGTGATTCGTGAGTCTCCAGACGGATACTCACGTATGCCCTCGACATTGACCTCGTCAGTGTCAGCACCACACCCACCTGTACCTACATCACGCCCACCACCGCTAGCACCTTCATCGCCTCCACCGCGAGCATCTACTTATGCAGGTGTGGATGAGGAGCAAGTTGATAGTCCAGGCTATTCACGCTCACCTTCAGTTGCAAATGTGCATGAGCAGTCAGAGGAGCCAGTGGCGCCAGATGAGCTAGATGAGCCAGAGGAAGTTGAGTTCATGCCCGATGGTCGACCTATTATCAGGCCTAGTGGTAACGGGTACGAATTAATAAATAAAATTAGTTTGTGTTTGGTTGATTCATGCATTTTATTATAATTTATTACTATGTGTTTGAATGGTTCATGCGTCTTTACTGTTAAGGTTCCTTCCTTCTAAGAGAGCAGCGAGTGTTGTCTCATTTGTTATTCAGCAGAGGTATCACAGGACAATTACATCATGGGGAAAACTCACTGACAATGAGCGGATTAGTATGTTTGACGCTTTTAGAGTAAGTAGCAAATTTCAATTTACTTAATGTGCTGTTTATTATTTCAGAAACTATTAGTATAACAATTATTATTTATCTTAATATAGGGTCAGGCGGCATGGAAGAACGAAGATGAGTCAGAGATCGAGAGGATCTTCCACCATAAAGCCTCCGGACGCCTCTCTGATATGCTTAGGGAGGCTCGTGAGAGTGGCATACAACGACCCTGGATTGGAGATGGTATTTGGGAGGAGTTGCTTCGTTATTGGGCTTCTGATGCATTCAAAAAATTATCAAATCAAGCAAAGAAAAACAGGGCATCAGAGAAGGGTGGGAGCCTACACACTGGAGGTAGCATTAGCCAGTCGCAGTGGGCAGAACGTATGGTATGTTCATACTATCATTCTTTATGCATTAACTGTATTTATTTCAACATCATAGTTCATTAATTGTTATCTTAATCATATATGCTTGTTTTATAGGCTAGGACGTCTAATCGGGGGGTGCAAATTCACGAGGTTCACAAATGCACTCATACTAGGAAGGGTACTGACGAGTACATAGATGAGCGCTCGAGGCGCACTCAGGTAATATGCCTTTTTTTATTTTTGAAGACGCTATTGACTTTAATGGATAATGAACAACTCATACTTTGTTGTTGGACTTAAGAGGCAGAGAGCCTCAAATGTTACGACTAGTTTGAATATATTGCTTTGTGTGAATCTCAATGACTTGTGGATTTAAATTGTGGTGTTCTGTTTGTAACCAGGGATCTTATAGCTTTAGGGGAAACTCTGTCCAATTTTCTGCAGAATTAACCGTGTAACATATTGTTCATGTTTTGATTATTGAGTTCGTAGAGTCACTTATATTTGGACCTATTGATACTGTATGACATTGGAAATGTTATAACTAGTTTGGACATGGATAATTTATGTGAATCCTATTGAGCTTTTGATGATGACTTAGGTAGTTAAATTGTGGTGTTCTGTTTGTAAACCAGGGATCTTATAGTTTTAGGGGAAACTCTGTCCAATTTTCTGCAGAATTAACCGTGGAACATATTGTTCATGTTTTGATTATTGAGTCCGTAGAGTCACTTATATTTGGACCTATTGTAACAGGAGGCATTTCATGAGAGGATGAGTCAGCATAGGTCTCAAGCATCAGCCTCTTCGCCATCCATCCCAGCTAACCCATAGGAGGACGAGCAGCTTGCACTGAATGTTTGGGCAGAAGTTGTCGACGGCAAGTATAAGGGTCGTCTATACGGTGCTGGAGACCTTGCCGGTAACTATCGGAAAGGGCCCTCACGCAGGTTAGAGCTTAGGGTTGGAGCATCCACCAGTAGCAGTCGTCGCCCTCAGGAGTCTGCGGAGATTGCTCAGTTGAGGGAGATGTTGGCCACTTCCCAGGAAAGGGAGCGACAGAGGGACGAGGAGCATCGTTGGATGATGGATACGATGCGACAGATGATGGAGACAGTGCGACAGTTGCAGTCGCATCAGTCCACACAACAACCCCAACAGCAGCAACGACGACAACAACACTAGGCTAGTCAGACGACCCACCGCACCCAGGAGGACGACGACACTTTTGACCATTTTAATGAGGATCCTTATAATGAGGATATCTAAACTTTTGTTGTGTTTTGTATGAATTTATGTGTTTCTTCTACCTATGATGTTAATCATAGTTTGCATAACTTTTTTTTGTTGAACAAATGACTTGAATAACTTTTTTTTTTGTACAAGAGATTGTTTGAATTACTTAAGTGGCTTCAATTATGATGTTAATGTCTTTGTTTATGCATCCATGTAAAAAATTTATATATTTATCTATCTAGTTTAATTATAAATTAATTAATTCATTTTGTTTCAAAAAAAAAAAATTCATTCATTCATTAAGCTATAAATGATTTTTTTTTTAAAAAAAAATGAGGTTTCCCAGGGCTAAAACCCTGGGAAAAGTTTCCCAGGGATCAAGCCGTGGGAAAGTTTCCCAGGGTTTATCCGTGGGAAACTGTTTCCGACGCCCTGAAAACCGACGGATCTGGATCCGTGGGTCATCCTTGGGAAATGTGTATTTTCCCACGGATTTGTTGAATTTCCCAGGCCTTTGGCCCTGGGAAATAGCGAAAATTCTTGTAGTGGGCTCATCCTACTTAAGGTGCACGCTAGTCTAACTTGAAGTACAAGTTACTCTTCTAAGTCCTAATGGGCTTGGAACACTCTTAAGCCCAATTACAAGCCTAACTAAATCAAAACCCGTTCAGACTTTCGTGTTAAACTTGTAGCCCAATTTTGGTCATGATAGACGCCGAATCAAGTCTTTGAGTCAAAAATAAGATTTGTAGATAATCTTATAATCTTTCCAACACATCCAAGATCACTTCAATCAGACATCTAAAACTCAAGAAACAGCCAAAATAGTGAAGCAAGTTTGATTTGGATTTGCTTCAAAGTTGACTTGCCCCCATTGGTCCATTAAGCTTGTGCTTCGTAGGATCACATCATCTCCCAACCAGGTTTTTTCCATACACAAGAGTTAGGATTCGAACTCCTGACTGTTAAGTCTCTAAATGTCTGATGGGCATTTGCCCTAAGTTTTTATGAAAACTAAACATTTAGCAATGATTTAATTGGACTTCATATAGGTTGCTGGCTTGTCTACTTAGTGTGCAGATTATTACTTTAAGTCTATCTATAACTTGTCTGCCCTAAAAAGTAATTGATCATCTCTGGAGATCACCTGTCTGATGAATAAAAGTCAACCTGTCTGCTGACTTGATTGTTGACTCTTTGTCAACCTGTCTAATGAAGCTCTCACTCATCAGTGGTTCTTTGATGAGGAACATGCAAGGTCAAAGGAAGCTTTAGGAGCTGTCAACTCAAGCAGAAGTTACTGAAGCTCTCTCTCACGAGAATCAAGAAAGTCAGAACGTCAAACACTCAAAACAACCAAAGAACTCGGCAAAGGAGTGCTTCCAATATACTTTATTCCCTAGTACAACTGGGAGTTGCACTAAAAGGGAAATGTGCTCTGCAAAGTACAAAAGCAACCTGCACAAATCTGATTTGGCTGTTGCACATACCATAAAGCACTGCTCATCCTTGTTAGAGTACAACCAATGTTCCTAAGCATTAAATGACTGCCCAGAATGACTCTATTGCATTTAATGAAGTTTGGCTCAAAGCCAAAATCTGAAGGAATGTCTCTAATAGATTTAATATGATTGAAGCCTATAAATACAGAAGCCATTGAAGATGAAGATATAGAACACACAACATTATAGAGCCATTACTCTGTGCATTTATTCCTTCATTCTTTCAATCTATATTCTCCAGTCATTTGAAGTTATTACGCAGTATTTCTTCAATTCATATTTAATTCACTCTTCTGAGTGTTAGTGAAAAACTTGCAAATTGTATTTATTACAATCTTTTCTCAAACAAACCTGAGTGAGCCTGAAGAGGCTCGGTGAGCAAACAATACTTGTCTTGGAGCCTGGAGAGGCTAGGTGTGCAAAAGAATACTTGGAGTCTGTAACCTGATCTGTTATAGTAAAGAAACTTGGTGTTGGTGCGACACCCCATTCCCAAGGTATCACATTTAAGTAACTTGTTGCGGAATACACTCAATAAAATATTGATGGTTGCATTCGGAAAATAATATCTTCTAATTACTTATCCTTATTCAAAAATGGTGATAAAATTTCTTCTTTTTCTTTTACTCCACATACAATCAAACACTATCAACATAATATACAACTATATATCATAAGAAAATAAAGACATAATTATAATGTAGCGGTAATCTGGAATCACAACTCAAAAGGATGACTCTCAATAGCCAAACATCCAGACTAACAAAGTACCACTACTTCACAAAAAGTCCTATAGCTGGTCAATACTAGTAATCAAGGTTGGGAAGACCGCCCTGGTTTTCCCTTCCTATCGGGATATCCGGTGAGGATACCTCTACTTCCGGAACTATGGAAGTATCATAACTTAACAGTTCCTGATCTGCAAGAAAACTGGTAAATAACCAGAGAGGTGGTAAGGGTATCTCCACCGTCAACCTCTGATACGTACGTGATGTCGGTCCTGAATTAGTACCTTCAACGATCCAAACTGGTCCGGTGTAAGTGGCACTCCAAGCTCCAGTATTGATCACCCAAGCCTCATTATTGTCGGCATTCACACAGGTCAAGGATATGATCCTTGAGTACGACAGATTCGTCTCCTCGGAATTCATCTATACTCAAATATATTTTTCACACAGTAGAGGAAACAACAACAAACAAATATGCAAGGGTGAGATACCAATATATGAGTTTTGATAAGACAACCGCATGCGCGACACACAAAACAACATATATCAGATATTCACAGTATATAAAGAAATTATTCAAACAACAGAATAATTCTATCAAAAAGGGTTTCATACCCGATAGTCATCGTCATTTTATAAAAATGCATGACACTTCAATATTCAGGCTCTAATTCGATACCTAATCTCTGGAGATCCCACAACTTTTTGTTCGTTTTGAGCAGATCAAGCTCGCACATGGCCCATTGTAAAAACGAAATAAAACAATGTCCAAGAGAACACATAACACACTGGTAAATATCCAATGTACCAATGTTATTGTTAAAAAATGTAACTCATTGGTCCACACACACAGAACCCAATGGTCACTGCGAACAATGGAGTTTATTGTCCATAACCTATTGCATCACTCAGAACCTCAACAGTTATCGCATAAAGTTGGACACTCAATCCAGTAAAAATACATTGGTTCACACAGAAACCCAATGATCAAATGGAAACATAGTCCATAAAAGATACATTGATCCACTCAGGACTCAATGATCATAACACATAGCACGTCTGCCAAAAATGCATGAGAAAAACTTTTATTCTTGTTTCATTTTCTTTGTCGTAATAATCTTTCCTTGTCGAAGCCCAAAGCTTACGACCATGCTTAATTTTATATTAAGACTTTTCACTTTAAACAAACACAGGACACATAGTCCAAATGTTTTAAACTCAACACAGGACACACAGTCCGAGTGCTCAATAGCAAAGCCCTAAACTGATGCACCAGTCTTAGGCTCGCGGATATGGAACTCACAGTTTTCCACATCAAAGTTAGGACACACAGTCCACAAAACCTCTTCAGGACACTCAGTCCGATGATACAGATCCCTGATCTACGTGTCCACAGAACACTAGAACCCCGACGTCTCGGTTCCTAGGTTCATTTATCCTTTTTAAAACATTTCACTCAGTGAAAAACAAATATAAAAAACTAGATCTCTGAAAACTTATCCAAGTTTAACAGAATAATTTTACTGAATAAAACTCTTTTACAGAAATTCTTTTCTATTAAAATGTTTACAAAACAGAAAATCGTAAACAAATTCCTTTTCTCATAATTACATCATCCTTAAAAATCATTCACATGAAAACATCAATTTCTTAAAAGTCCTTTCCAAGTAAAATTATAATAATAAAATAAAACTTTTTTTCTCAAAGTGTTTCATAAAAATCTTTTTATAGCTTAAATAACTTTTCTGTCACAAGTAATTGTTCTGACTGCTATATTACGTTATTTTCGTGACTTAATCACTTCAAATAACATTTTATAATAAAATTGAATTTATTTTGGAAAAACTAGCACCTGTAAAAATTTTCATAGTTTCGCCCTTACTGTCACTATATTGACACATTTTCCACAAAAATATTGTTAAAATAATATTTTTTTTTCCAATTTTTCTTAAATTCTCATAAATTAATCACTCTGATTAATTATCCAAGTTTATCAAGCTTTTATACTCCAATTAAATTAAACACTGACCAATGTCAGGTTTCTCAATCCATCACTCAATAGCAGATAATTTCACCACAATATAGCATGGCATACATTCAAGTCATGGCATGCATCACAATTATAATTTAACAATTCAATTATAATCATGTAAATCAACATATCTCAGAAATCATGTCATCATATAATCACTTAAACAATGAATGATTCAAAATCACAGAAAATCATCACAGATAATTCACAGACGACTCAAAAAAATAGCATACGATTATCTTAAACTCCTCAGGCTGTCTCCCCTTACCTCTTGAAGATTCAAGTGTTCGTTTCACGAACTGTGTTCCGATTCGATCTCCGTCTCCTTCGCACACTCAAGATAATCAACAACGATTTATCCTTGACAACAAATTAAATCCAAATCAACAAATGAAACAACAAAAATCAATCTAATCCCTATGGCTAAGTTTCGGCCTACTCAAGTGATTAGGCTAAGGATGTTTAAAAATTTTCTAACTCATGGATTAATGATCCTTAAACATGATGAAGACATGATCAATGATCATAAACCAAGAACTTGAACAAAAACTCATCTAACTCAATGAGTTAAGGGTTTAGGCCCTTATGAAAAGGAAAAGGTTAGGATTTGATTTGGTTTTCTCAATCACTTGGATTCAATAATTATGGGTATTAGAGAGATGAAATCAACTGTTAAATCATAGAAATTGAAACAAACTCATCTAGTCTCTCTAAGACTTAGATTCGGCCCACTATGGAAGAATAGGAAAGAAATTTTCTCTTGATTCATGCTCTTGGATCATGAATATAGAGATCATAGTGAGTTCATAGAAATTGGTTTCAAATCAAATGGATTTTTCTACAATTTTCTAGAGACTTTTGAAGAAAACTTCATGAAATTGGATGTGATGATTCATGGCATAAACTTGTAAAATAAATGAAGGAGAAGACAACATGATCATGATAGATGAGGGTTTTACATCTTGTTGATTGAAGAAATGAAGAGAGTGATCAAATCAAGCTTAGTTAGAAATGGAAGCTTTTGGGACAGCTTTGAGGGTGTGGTGGTTTTATGAGTATATCTCACAATCTACTCATCTAAAAAATTACAAACTTTGTCTTGTTGGAAAGGTAAAAGGAATAGGAACAACTTTGATGTTGAAGGTTTGGTTTGATTCAGATCGGAACATGGAAGAAAAGAGCCTTATTTCCGTTGTTCTAGTATGGCGCTGTGGATTTCGAGCTGTTTTGGTAATTTGGGAATATCTCTCAAAATACTCATCCGTTTTTTATGATATTTATAGCTCGTTGGAAAGAAGAGAGAGAGAGGAACAACTTTCATGTAGAAAGTGTTTCGAGTTTCAGAACCGAAAAAGGTCAGAACGTCGATGAACTTTCGGACGAGCAAGGAGAGTTTGTCTTAGTGTTCTTGGTGTTCTTGATGAATGATGAAAAGAAAATGGTTTTGGGAGGAGGAATGATGGCTGGGGTACAAAAAAGGGAGAAGAGGAGAATGAATAAAAGGATTCTTATGTTAAATGAAATTAAATGATGATATGTGGTAGAGAATTAAGCCATGTAGCCTTATAAATTTTGTGGTTTAAAATGAAAATGAATACTTGGCTACCAATGGAGAAGGGTGGGCAGCCTTAGGGCCTTAAAAATGATGTGGATGAGGGTGTTTAGGTGGTGTGGTCGCCTCCTATACCACATATTAGGGAGAAGATATTTTGTATTGCAAATCATGGTTAGTTAACCTCGGCTAGATTTAACCAGACGTAGGTTAGGTTAACGTTCAAAATATCTAGATATTTTCTTTGTCTGATTAGAGTAAATTATCACCATGATGATTCATTCCTCTTGAGTCATCATAGATGGCTTATCGGTCTGTTTCCCGATATATCTCTACGCAAACGTACCTGATTCCTGATTAGGGTTTTTGAGAGAAATGAGTCTTGATTCATGAAGATGATATAAATGAGTTGAAAAATTGCCTAAGTGTAGGAAAAAGGGGTAGAGCCGTGTAGGGGAGAGTAAAATGGTCCCAAACTTTCAATGGCAAGCCTTGTAATTTCCATAGGAAACCAAGGGTAAAATGGTCATTTCACCATAAAAATATCTAATGAAATTTATGTGTCATTATGACCATTATGATTCGGATAGGATCGTCATAAATGCTCGTCACATCAGTCACATAAGTCTTCTGAGCAACGTTGCTGACCCCCTAGTTCATCTGACTCAGGTTTTCCTAGTGATATTTCGACGTTTTCGCCCGCAGCAAATATAATATTTTATTTTTTTCACGAAATTTTTCAAAAACTTCCAAGATCGTAGCAAATATGATAAAAATATTTTTCATCTCTTTCACGAATTAAAATTAGGTTTTCTGAGCAGTAAACTTTTATTGTCAGTGAAAAACGCAGACCGGGCTCCGTCTGAATTTTCAACCCAAAATTTCATCGTAACCTTATGATATCAAATATATCATGGAAATGACATTGGTTTATCCAAAATCATTTTCTAAGTCTCGGATAAAAATATAATCATTCATATATTTATTAACAATATTAGAAAGCAGCGAAAATCGGGGTGTTACAGCTGGGAAGGACTGGACGTAGCCCTAGTTGTTAAGGGGTGAACCAGGATAAAATAGATGTGTCTATTTCTCTATCCTTAACTCTTTAGTTGCTTTGATTATATTATTTGTTAACTAACTAAATGGGCTTAAGTGTGAATATCAAACAAGTTTTAATCTTGCATATTTGTGTGTTTTACTGCTGAAAACTCATCAGACAAGTCACTTGTCTGTGCTTTGCAAAAACAATTGTATGTCATTAGCTTCTGTGTGCGAAAAGTTTCGAACTTTATTTTAAAGTATGATAAACAAAATTCAACTCCTTTTCTCATGTTTATAGTTGTCTATTTCAGTTGGTATCAGAGCTCAGCCTCTGGGTTGAGCATCTAACAGTGTAGAGGAAAAGGTCATAAAGAATAGACATGACTGCTAGAGCTAGTTCAAGTGGGAGTCACCAGACTGAAGGAGCTTCCCTGACCAGACCTCCATTCTTCAATGGAGAAAACTACAACTATTGGAAAGATAAATTCCAATGGTTCATCCTATCAACAAATTCTGATCTCTAGGATGTCATTACTGAAGGTCCATTCATTCCTAGAAATGATGACAACACTGAGAAGCCAAAGCTAGATACAACATAATCTGTGCTCTCAGTCCTGAGGAATTTGAGAAAGTTTGTGCTTGTGATCTGCCAAAGAAATGTGGGACACCTTATCTGTCACACATGAAGGAACAGTCAAAGTAAAAGAGTCAAAGATTTCTATACTTGTCAGAAAGTATGAACTGTTTATTATGGAGGAAGGAGAATCTGTTGCTCAAATGATAGGTAGATTCCAAACTATCATCAATGGTTTGAAATCTCTTGGCAAAACTTACACAAATGCTGAGAAAGTTGAAAGATACTTAGAAGTCTGCCAAAGCAGTGGAGGCCTTTAGTCATTGCCATTTCTCAAGCCAAGGATCCTACCACCTTGACAATGGATGAGCTTCTTGGTACCCTCACTGTTCATGAGCAAGAACTTGGTGGTGATGTGACAACTAAAAAGGGCAAATCCATCGCTCTAAAAGCTGATTAGAAACTTTCCGAGGCCTCAAAAACTCTAAAGGCAGACGAGTCTACCAGTGATACAAACCTGTCTGAAAACGAGGATTCTGAAAGTGATGAAGAGCTATCTCTCTTAACAAGAAAGATTAGGTTGCTCTTAAAAAGGAAGAAGTTCAGAAAGGAGAAACTTTTCAGAAGGTTTCATAAGGAGAAGAACTTCAAAGAGTCTACTTAAACAAACAAGAGCCTAATTGTCTGTTATGAGTGTAAGAAGCCTGGTCACATCAAGGATGAGTGTCCTCAACTAAAGAAGGCCCCTCAAAAGAAGTTCTTCAGAAAGAAGAAGAAAAGGATGATGGCTACTTAGGAGGATCTGGAGTCAACATCTTCTAAAGATGAAGAAGCAGAGGAGGAAGTTAATCTCTATTTGATGGCTAATACTGAATCAGACTCTGAAGATGAGGTACACCCTGATTTGAGGAGTTGCATGATGCCTATGAAGAGTTGCTGGAGGAATCTGTTGGCCGTGGCAACCATACCCAAGAGGGGGGTGAATTGGGTTTTAAATAAAAATGAAATCTTTTTCGATAAATCAAAAACCCATTTTAAAGTTAAAACAGAATTAGCAGCGGATAAAAGATTATTGTCGAATTGAAGCGCTTGATAAAAATAAACGGTTTGAAACTAAAGCGCTATAAAGTAAAATGCGATAAAGTAAAGAGGATAGGGAAAGAAGATTGACACAGCGATAAATCCTGGTTCGGCCACAAATTACCCACGTGGCCTACGTCCAGTTCCCAAGGCAATACCACCAAGGGTTTTCAATCAACTCTAGTTTTTAACAGGATCAACTAGAACCTTTACAAAATAGAGAGCACTTAACACAAATCTCAGGACATACTATCCCTTGTGTAAGATATAACACCCCCCTTGGGCATTACTATATAAACACGTGCGGAAATAAATTAAAACGAATTTTGCTGGTTGCTTTCGGAAATTTATCTATTTTGATGTCGGAAAATCTGGGTATAAAAATTTTTCTTCTAAATACTACAAACATAACGTGCACATCACAATAGTAAAAATAATATTACTCACAACAAAACGTCAAACCATATAAAGGTTTTAAAACACCTACACAGACTTTCTCAAAACATACTATCCAAAGAAAATCCTAAGCTGGTCGCTCTACAAGACACTCACTGACAGGACGTTATGATCATCTCTATGATCACATATCTCTTTCTGCAATCCAAACTTAAGTCTCCAAATGACTTACGGAACTCTTTTGCAACATCTGCATTCGTGTACCAAGGTACAACAGCAAAGCAGGAGAACATGTATATTCAAGGGTGAGTTCCAATATATGGATTTTAAAACGATAACCATATGCACGACACACAAATAACATTTAACAAGTATAATCAATAATAAACAATCTATTTATCAAAAGGTTTCATACCCGACAATCTACGTTGTTTTAAAAACCATGACACTCCAATATTCATCAACTAACTTTTGTACCTAATCTCAGGAGCTCCAACCAACAAGTAAATGAGTTGATCAGGCTCCAATTGCCAAATAAGGCAGAATCAATGCCAGATATGGCAAAGTTCAAATAACCATTCCACAGTACAAAACGAGGCAAAGTGGTGACTACATATAGCACATGGTTTTCTTGGTCATATATCCATCAAGGCACAGTGATGCAAACTGCATGAATACTTGCCATCAAGCATTCAAGTCCTATGCAAAGGCATGTCTGCCCAAAAATGCATGTAAAACGTTTTGTTCACGCCATTTTCTTTGTGTTCATTCTTTCCTTGTCGAGGCTCAAAGGCTCACGACCAAACCAAGGTTTAAACATTTAAGTTAAACAACCATTCCAATAAAAAGGACTCCAAGTCCAAACCAATCCAAATAGACTCCAAGTAAAAAATGTGCTAATCACGAAATCTAGACCCATGCACCAGATTTAGATTCGTAGATTTTGGCGCACAAAAATCAATATAGATTTTTATAGGACATCTAGTCCATAACTTCACCTTTCGGACCCCGGGCCCATATCATAGAACACTTGACACCGACATCTTGGTAGCTAGGTTCGTTTTCAACTTTAAACAACATTTTCGCTCTATGAAACACAAATCCAAAAAAACAAGGTTTTCTCAACTTATCCAAGTTGTCGGAAATAACCCGTTGTATAAATCCACTTTACCGAAAATTCTTTTACGTTGCAAATTCGTTTTACAAAATCATCAAAATCACTTAAAATTCATTTTCTTTCAAAACTCAATATTTTGAACCTGAAAATATTGCTTTGAGACAAATTCTCTGTTTTAACTAATATTACCGTTTTTAATAATCATACTATAATTATTGTCGGAATTGTCCGACGTTTGACGTTTTAAAAACGTTTTAAATTCAAATATGACTTTTCTAGTAAAATAATTTTTTCCAACACTATAATAAAATTATTTTTGAAACTTATTTTCTTAAAATAACATTTTTTAATATTTAGAAATTCCTTATGTGAAAATTAGCAATGCTAAAATATTTTCACGGTTACGTCCTCACTATGACTGTTAAAACACTTTTGTGCCATTAAATCAATAAAATAATATTATTTTCACTATTATCCATTTTTCACCAAATAATTATTTAAGTAACATTATATTACTATTTCCACTATTAAACTCATTATTTCATGAAAAGCTTATTAATGCTTTTAACCTCGTAATTAATTGAGCACTGACCACTGTCAAGCTTTCCAATCCATAATCAACATCAAAAATCATTTCATACCAATTATAAAGCAAATAGCAATTAATGGCATACAACAACATATAATCACAATTAAATGCAGATAATTAAATAATTAAAAGCAGATAATTTTGAAACAGAAAAATCTAATTATGTAAAACAATACATACACCAAATAATATATTGACAGACTACAAACAATTTACATACAGCTATTGGAAAAATCCCTCAGGTACTCCCCTTACCTCTTGAAGAATTTTCTTGCCAACTAGAGTTCCGTCAAGCGTCCAGTTTCCACAAAACGCGTACAAGATTCACACAACATTTTATCCTTCAACAAATCACAACAACAGTTAACAAACAACCAATTAAAAACACCTATGCTTCTATATGATAGGTTCGGCCCTAAGGCTTTTAAGTTGGCTAGACATGATAAAATTTTGCAAGCTTTTGGATTAGTGACTCTTAATTACTCAAAACCCTAAAACAATGATTAACTTACAAAGGTTGAAATAAAATACTCCAAACTTTGAAGAACCCTAATTCGGCCATGACACCAACTATAGGCTAGGGATCTCAAAATTTCACACAATCTTAGATCTATGACCTTAGAGTAGTGTAGAGTTTAAGATAAATTATCATAAGTTGAAAAATGAAACAAATCTTTCCATTCCTTAAAAACATAATTTCGGCCATGAGTAAAAATATGGCTTAGAGGTTTTCATTTGATTAAACAAGCATGGATTCAATACCTATATGAGCTATAAGGATTGAATCAAGCAAGACATGTCAAAAAAATGAACTTAGTTTAATGCATCCTCTTGTATCTTGAATATAGAGAGGATACTAAGATCATAGAAAATGGTTTCATGCTTATTGGATTTTTCTATGATTTACTATGAATTTTCAAAGTTTCTAGATCTAAGAATTGAAAAATATGATCAAGGCTTTAAAACATAAAACTAAATGAAGAACATGATGATGATTGAGTGAGAGAAGCATGGTATACCTCTTGGAATTGAAAAATGAGCAAGGAATCTACTAGTTGCTTCACAAAACAAGGCTATGGAAACTTAAGCTTTTTAAGAGAAAATGGAGAAAGCTTGAGGAAGATGATGAAGTGTGCCTTAAATAGAAGTGAAATGGGCTCTCAAATGGTGCTTGGGCCGTGGCTTTTGGGGGTATTTGGGTCCAAGTCATAAAAATTTAAGGGTAAAAGAATAATCTTACAAAATGGCATTTTTGTGATATAAAATAACCTTAAGGACAAAATGGTAATTTTGCCTAAGGTAATCATGAAAATTATGTGGTTGGGGTTGAAGGTGAGGTGGCTGATTTGTGTCCACAAATTGTGGGGCAAACTTGTCATTTCAATGAAAGTTCAAGGGTAAAACAGTCCAAGGGTAAAATAGTCTTTACACTATTGCAAAACCATAATCGATTATATTTCAAGTTTTAAACTCAACGGCTACGACAGAAACAAATCTCCATTAAAGCACATTTACGCCATTTAAAAGCTGAGTTTAAAACGTGTTGAAAATAGTCATAATCAATTACCATAATCGATTATCACTCTTTGAATTTCGAATTTCAAAAACCCAATAGCTCTGTTATTTAAAGACTCATTTATGCACAATTATGAGTTGCATAATCGATTACCCTAATAATTGATTACCCTAATCGATTATTCTTCGTGTAAATTGGTTTTTGAAAATCTTTAAGGTCTGAAAAAGATATGGTAAAATTAATTTCGAAGACCTTTTTCCAAAACGATTTGTGTGTGTGTGTGTGATTTATTTTACCTTTGAGAGACACACACCCATTTACACTTTACTCTAAAAACAAACAATACAGTAAAAGAAAATTTCCCTTAACCCCGTATTTGTTTGTATTTGTCCTTTCCACGCTTTTTGGAATTTGATCCTTTTAGCTTCGGATTTTGCGTGTTGGACCTTGGACTTGAAATTCCCCTTTTGCTCATCATCAAAACAAAAGTACCTGTCAAGGCATATATCCACAAACTCCCCCTTTTTGATGATGACAAACATCTCATGAGGGAATTTCTAAAAGATAGAGTTAGAGCAATAAAATATATCTCATTTCACAGTTTTTCTCTACTCCCCCTTAAGTATGCAATCATATATATCAATCGTAGATATTATACATCACTAACGTCAACTGAAAAGACTAATAACATAAAAGAATTTTAGAGAGTCAAATACTCAAGGATACCTACATAGAATTCTACTTATATCCCATTACAAACTTAACCTGTAATAATCCTTAAAACACGCATCTTACATATAATATTCCTACGCATAATACATCTTTGGTTCATGATTCGGTTGCTGAAGATTTTGAAGAGCTCTATAACTGTCTTCCATAAGACCTTCAGGTTGTGAAGTTTTCAACACTACTCCTGATGTAGAATCTTCCCTTTGTCATTGGTTCTTGTGTTATTGACAATTGGTCTACGCTTTGGTGCATTGCAATCCTTTGATAAATGACCCACTCGATTACAATTGAAACATTTAACTCCTCTTACTGGACAAGTTTTAGCCACATGTTTTGGGTCTCCACAATTGTAACATATTTTAACTTGGCCTTGAATTTGGTTCTTTTGGCCTCTACTTCCTTGTTCTTGGTGTAAACCTTCCTCCTTTGTTGCCCGTTTTTCTTTTGCCACCTTTTTAGCAGCTCGCACTTTGTTTCTATCTGCTTTAGATTTCTTTACATCGCAAACTCTTGCACTATGCCCTAGATTCCCACATTGATAACATAGAATCCCTTCAAATGGACAAGCATCTATCAAGTGGTCTTGCCTTCCACAGTTTGGACATTGTCGAACAGAGTCTCGGTTCTTATTCCAATCATTTTCCTGGGGTCGGAAATAGGGTTTCCTCTGGTCTTGCTTCTCCTTCTTATCCTGCTCGCGGAATTGGAATCGAGATGGTCCGCCGGTAGGACCCGAATAGTCCTTACTTTTCCCTTTCTGCTCCACTTTCCGGCACTCTTCCACTAAAGCTTGAAAGTTGCAAATTTCCAGCGGTAGCACAGACTTTTTGATTTTGTATCGTATGCCTCTTTCGAATCTCTCACATTCCCAACCTTCATCAGGGTGAGTTTGGAAGAAACGGAAATACCTGACTAGGAGTTCAAACTTTGCAGTATATTCATACACGGATAGTTTGTTCTGTTGTAATCATAAGAATTCGCGTCCCTTCTCAACTCTGGCGCTCTGAGGAAAATACTTATCCAAGAAAACAATGCGGAAAACACTCCAAGTATATTCCTGGTTAACCGCTTTCAGTATGTGTCTAATATCCGCCCACCAGTATTCTGCATCTCTGAAAAGCAAAGAAAGAGCATATGGAACTTTTGATTCTTCAAGGCTGTTGATAAGTTCGAAAATCCTTTCCAGTTCTTGTATCCACAAGTCAGCCTTCTCTGAATTGACATCTCCATAAAATCGTTGAGGTTTCTGATTTCCGAAGTTTGCTAGATTTTTCGCCTTGACTGCCAGCTCAGCACGAACCTAGTCCAGCTCATTCTGGGCAACTACGATAGCAGCAACACTAGTCATAGCCTAAATGGCCTGGTTCATCTGTTCGATCACATCCTTGCTGCTGACATAGTCACGACCACCCTCACAATCATATCCAAGTCCTCGTCCAGTTCCTGGTTCCATAACTGACCTACAAGCCAACTCAGTCAGTCCGCAACCAGAAACTGAAATGTATACTTGTGTCTAAAACACATTACTTCTACGAATTAATTTGGTCAATATACCATCTACTGTTCATAGATTCTTACAAGGTCTCGACTACCTCAAAACCTATCAGAACACACCGACTTGTATATCATCACACATTGTTTCGACAAAGAAACAATTCAATCAAGGTCCAACCAGAGATCACACAGCAAAAACCTAACAAACCTATTCCCCAAGGTTCCCGAAAGACTCGACCAGCTCTGATATCACTCTGTAACACCCCCCTTGGGCATTACTATGTAAACACGTGCGGAAATAAATTAAAAAGAGTTTTGCTGGTTGCTTTCGGAAATTGATCTATTTTGATGTCGGAAAATCTAGGTATCAAAATTTTTCTTCTGAAACTACAAACATAACGTGCACATCACAATAGTAAAAAAAATATTATTCACAACAAAATTCAAACCATATAAAGGTTTTCAAAACACCTACACAGACTTTCTCAAAACATACTACCCAAAGGAAATCCTAAGCTGGTCACTCTACAAAACACCAAATGGAAGAACTCTTTAGTTCTCACCACTATTACCGACCTCTTCAAGGATCAAGATTAGTATCCCCGATTGAAGTTAAAACTTCCTCCGCACCATCTACTGCCAGTACCAAGGTACAGCGGCGAAAACGAATAAAACCTGATATATTGTAAGGGTGAGTTCCAATAGGATTTTAAAATGATCACCATATGCACGACTCGCAAATACCATTTAACATTAATATTTAAAGATAAACAATATATTTATTAAATGGGTTTCATACCCGACAGTCGTAACCGTTTTAAAAACCATGGAACTTCAATACTCATCAACTAACTTTGATACCTAATCTCCGGAGCTCCAACCAACAAATAAATGAGCTGATTAGGATCTCATTGCCGAATAAGGCAGAATCAATGCCAGATAAGGCAGAGTTCAAATTAACCATATCACTGTCCAAAATGAGGCACAGTGAGTACTATTCATAGTATATGGTTTCTTGGTCATATATCCATCAAGGCACAGTGATGCAAACTTCATGAATACTTGCCATCAAGCATTCAAGTCCTATGCTGAGGTATGTCTGCCCAAAAATGCATGTAAAACGTTTTGTTCACGCCATTTTCTTTGTGGTCATTCTTTCTTTGTCGAGGCTCAATGGCTCACGACCAAACCAAGGTTTAAACATTTAAGTTAAACAACCATTCCAATAAAAGGACTCCAAGTCCAAACCAATCAAACAGACTCCAAGTCAAAAATGTGCAAATCACGAAATCTAGACCCGTGCACCAGATTTAGATTCGTAGATTTTGGTGCACAAAAATCAATATAGATTTTTATACGACTTCTTGTCCATAACTTCACCTTTCGGACCCCCGGCCCATATCATAGAACACTAGACACCGACATCTCGGCAGCTAGGTTCGTTTTCAACTTTAAACTATTTTCGTTCTGTGAAACACAAATCCCAAAAACAAAGTTTCCTCAATTTATCCAAGTTGTCGGAAATAACCCGTTGTATAACTCCACATTACCAAAAATCCTTTTATGTTGGAAATCCGTTTTATAAAATCATCAAAATCCCTTAAAATTCATTTTCTTTCAAAAATCAATATTTTGAACCTGAAAATATTGCTTTGAGACAAATTCTCTATGTAATATCTTGTCCCAAGGATATTTTAGTCATTTCATTATGATTGTGATCACTAGTGTGCTTTAATTCCTTTCATCTCATGAGTATGCAAATATAAGAATTATGAATTTTTGAACCTCTCTTTATTATTTTTAGGCTGAGCGGATGAATATCTTATTTGATTTATAATTGTAAAATGGTATTTTATAATTTAGTATCAAATAATATTTTTCTTTGACTAAGAAATATTCTAGTGAGAAAATATAATTATTTTGGGGGTTTATAAAGGGTAAAATTTATTTATGAAACAACCTGATTTTAATATAACACATATTTCATTAAAAGCTGATTTTTTTAAATTTCTAGTCGCACCCTCTATTTTACTGCATATACCCTCTCTCTTTTGATTTAACCCCTACAATGTACAAACGGCAGACCCAAAAACAAAGAAGTAAAGGAGACTTCTTCTTCTTTCTTTTTCATCAGAAGCTCCTTAAGCTTCTTCTTCAAACCCTAGACCTCCATCAAGCCTTCATCTTCCACCTTTCAAGCTTGAAATTCGGCCAGACAAGGAGCAAGGGGGTTGAACAACTCAACCACAATTCCATTCTTGCAGAGACACCATTTCTCCTTCCTCTCTTCCCTCTTCAATTTTCAGCTCACACACACACCTCACCACCTCACTTCTCCTCTTCTCTTTTCTTCCATAACCATTATGAAACATACACCACTTCCTTTATGAAGAGAGCTTGAAGCAACTACTCTTGAAAGCAAGGAGAAACCAAAACAGAATTGGGAGGAACTTTCAAGGAGATCAACCTCTACCATTCTAATTCCCACTTTTTGCTTATGTGAGTTTCCTTAGTTAGTGCTTGGTAACCATAAATCCAAGCTTAGGAATTTTAAATTTGATATTATTGTTTGATTTCTGAATTGCATGTTGATTATATGGTTTTAAATGAATGCATAATTGTGTTGTAGAATATTCAATTTACATGCATGTATTCTGTTTGTTAAAAGTTCTAAAAGAAGCTGCTGATCTGACAAACCCGTATAGACATATGTATAATATTTTATCTGTAACTATTTCTATAGTGCTCTGTTTGGTATGATTCTTATTTTTTTAGAAAGTAGACTCGAAATGCTACACTTTAGACACTGATTTTGCTGTTTTTAATTGAGTATTGATGGAGAAAAACCTGTTACAAGTTAGGGTATTGCTGCTGTCCTGTTTTCTGAGTGCAGGGGCTTTCCGGTAAAAACTGTAATTTTATAAAGACGCTTTTCCAAAAGTCAAATTTTATTCATAAATTAAACTTGATTAGCTTTCCAGGGAGGGGTCTTTTGTTTGAATCCGATTTCGTTTGGTATTTTAATAAAATCATAGAAGTTAACTGAAAAACTGCTGAAATTCTGCTTATGTTGTTGATGCATTATCCCTTGTTGAATACTTGATTGAGAGATTATATATTGTTCATGTGAATGGTTTATATGTTTTGCTTTAGATCATTATTTTTTAAGCTATAAATTGATATGTGAGTTAAGTTATTTAATATTATGAAGAAATGAATGTGAAACACCATTTGGCATCCAAAGGTAGTAACCATGCTAATTCTACTCTTGAATCGAATTAGAATGGTTATCAATGACATTTCAGATGTCAAGTACAGAAGTCCTTTCAGTTTGGAAGGCAAGTATAGAGTCCTTCCCGTTTGGAAGGCAATCACAGAGTCCTTTCAGTTTTGAAGGCAAGTAAGTAAGTGCAAAGCAAGTGGGACGCTGCTTGTGGTCATAGACGTATGTCCTGCCTTACAGTATAGAGCTGGTTCCTCTTAAGTACCTCGGTGCGCGGGGAGCAACGAAGTGTTAGTTCCTCTTAAGTACTTCGGTGCGCGGGGAACAACAATGTTTTTCACTGACAAAATTAAAAAGGAATGTCCAAATGAGTGGTTCACAAATATTATGAATGACATGATGATACCAGGATTAAACCCAAAGCTAGTCCCTCTTAAGTACCTTGGTGCGTGGGGGGCAGCAATGATGTTTATACCTGATGATATGTATAAGTTTACTAATATATGTATATGTGTGGGACTGAGTGCTCTGTTTGCAGGGAATTCACTGAGATTTCATATCTCACCCCCTCACCCTTTTGTTTCAGGTTAATCCCTCCTATGTTGGAGAACTGTGAAGTATCCCCGGAAATACTTGGCAGTTGTTCCAATGTAAGCTGTCTCTTTTATGGAAGATGTCACCGGATCGGAGTTAAGAGTCATAACATCATTGTTTACTTTCTAAGTATAATTTGAAAATGTATGAGATATTTTTATATATTATATATGAGATCTTTAGCGAAAAGCTAATTTCAGTGTATCTTATGTTTTGTATCTAGTAGTATCCTAATGTACTTTGGGGTATTACACTCTATTTTAACTAATATTACCGTTTTTAATAATCCTACTGTAATTATTGTCTGAATTGTCCTACGTTTGACATTTTAAAAACGTTTTAAATCCAAATATGACTTTTCTAGTAAAATAATTTTTCCAATACCATAATAAAATTATTTTTGAAACTTATTTTCTTAAAGTAACATTTTCTAATATTTAGAAATTTCTTAGGTATAAACTAGCGGTGCAAAAATATTTTCACGGTTACGTCTCACTATGACTCATAAAACACTCTTACGCCGTTAAATCATTAAAATAACATTATTTTTCCCTATTATCCATTTTTCACCAAACCAATAATTAAGTAATAATATATTACTATTTTCCACTAATTAAAACTCATTGTTTCATGAAAAACTTATTAACGCTTTTAACCTCGTAATTTATTGAGCACTGACCACTGTCAGGCTTTCCAATCCACAATCAACATCAAAAATATTTCATGCCAATAATATAGCAAATAGCAATTAATGGCATGCAACAATATATAATCATAATTAAATGTAGATAATTAAATATTTAAAAGCAGATAATTTAAAAGCAGATAATGCTAACAACGTAAAATATCAAATACACCCAATAAAGAATACAGACCACAAATAAATTACATACAGCTACCGGAAAAATCCCTCAGGTACTCCCCTTACCTCTTGAATATTTTTCTTGCCAATCAAAGTTCCGTCAAGCGTCCGATTTCCACAAAACACGTACACGATTCACACAACAATTTATCCTTCAACAAAACACAACAAATAATTATCAATCAAACACTAAATACACCTATGCTCCTATATGATAGGTTCGGCCATGAGGTTTTTAAGTTGGCTAGACATGATACAATTTTGCAAGCTTTTGGATTAAAGATCCCTAAGCTAGATTAAGACATAAACAAAGCTTACTTAACAAAAATTGAATCAAAACCATCTTAACTACAAAGTTAAGATTTTTTTGCCATGGGGTGATTTTATGACTATTTTTTTTTATAAAAAAATCCTAAGCTCTTTGGATTAGTGATCCTTGATCACTTAAAACCTTAAAACAGTGATTAACTTACAAAGGTTGAAATAAAAAACCCTTTAAAACACTAGTTTCGGCCATGACACAAATTTGGGTTAGAGATCTCAAAATTTCACATACTCTTAGATCCATGACTTTAGAGTAGTGTAGAGTTAAGATAAATTATCGTAAGTTGAAAAATGAAACAAAATCTTTCAACTCCTCAAGAACAAAATTTCGGCCATGAATAAAATAATGGCTTAGAGGTTTTATTGAATCAAGCAAGACATGTCAAAAAAATGAAGTATAAAACCGATGTCGGGTTTTGTCTCTGCACGTCCATTCTCGACTCCGTTGATTACCCGATTTAGGGTTTTTACACCCGAATCAAGTATAAAACCTTATTATTTTGATAATTTTCAAAATAACCTATATCGTTGGAAATGAGATATAAAATCTATTCATTTCGTTCTCGGGTCAAAATTAGGTTTTCCGATCAGTAAAATCTTTTTGTCACCAAAAACGCAGACCAGGTTTCGTCTGAATTTTCAACCGAAAATTTAACCATATACTTATAAAAATAAGTATGATATGAATATGACTTTGGTTTTCCCAAAATAAATTTCTATGTTTCAGATAAAAATATAAACATTTATTTATATTTATACAAATCTTAGAAAGCAGAAAAATCGGGGTGTTACAATACTATAAAATTATAAGGCGGCTCAACTTCCTTTAGAATAAAGTCCTAATGCATGAAAACCGTCTTTTTTGCTAGGCTTGCTTGGAAAGAATCAGAGTTCTCAAGTTCAGATGTCCAACCAAAGTTTTATGTGCAGGACAATGATTTTAATACAGTGGAGCCTTCTACGTATGTTTGTTATGCGTAGTTAGTATTGAGAATAACAAAAACAATGACATGTTTAGGTGAAATGTGAAAGAAAACAAAATGCTATTCTACATTCTAAACAAATTCAAAAAAACATTTCTTTAACTTTCATTTAAAGTATCATATTTCAAGTTATAATTTGAAATTTTTCATACATTTTTTTTATCTTAAAAATGCCTATAATAATTTACTACTTGTGATATTTAGACTAGGATTACAATTTCAAAATAAAAAAGAATCATTTTCAAAGTTCATGTTTAAATAAATTTGATTGTATATTAAAATGTATCTTTTTAATTAAATTTACTTTTTGAAAATGTATACATCTTTTAAATTTATTTTTTTTAGGAAAACATAAATGTCTATATAAATATTTATTGTCCAGCATCATTTTTATAATGATGTATTTATTTGTTTTTTTTTTATTAAAATTGAATACCAATTTAGAAACAAAAGGTTTCGTCATATTATTGGAGGTAATTATAAATATAATTATTATAATAACATTAACATTAATTATTATAATTATAATTATAATTATAATAATTTTACAATAAATGACATTAATTAAATAATTACAATTCCAGATTTAAATTTAAATAATTTGAAAAGCAAATCGGAATGAAAGGTTACGAATTGATTAACATTTATATGAATTAAAGGGGTATATCAATTTTTATATAAATTTGTGAAGGGATTTAGGACTTTATTCCCTTAAATATCAATTATTGAATTGTAATTCATAAATATATTTCTTAAAAATGGTTAACTCGCACCGTGAATAGAGGAGAAATAAATCGACTAAAATTTCAAAAGAGAATAATAAAAAAAAAGATATGAAAGATGAGTATATTTTCTAAAAATGTTTAACTTACACGGTATAGAATTCCCCATAAAAAATTTTAAACCCAAAATGTAAAATCAACAACTATAATTTTTTTATGAAATTCTAAAAAATTAACATAGTCCCCGTGTATGGCACGGGTCCGTACACTAGTAGTGTCACATAGACTGAAATAATGCTACTTAAAGCCACGTGACATTATATAATATATTATATCTTTATATTAAAATTTATCAATATTATTATTTATTATATTTAATCACTCAAATATTAATTTTTTATAATATGTTACTGTTTTTTAAAATTAAATTATTATTGTCTTAATTAAGGCTCAATGATACGAGGCAACGGACTCTAGCTCCAAAAATTGATGCAATGTTGATTGAGTTATTTACTGTCGTCCTCCAAAAATCATGTATATTTGAACAACTGAAAATCATGGTTAATGAAGTTCAAAATCATGATTAATTAAGTTTAGTGGATTACGTTCACCTTAAACTCTTAACATTGATATATCTTAACTGTTTAATTGAAACTAACCTACCATTTGAATTTTAACACCAATATCGAATCCACGAAATCTTCAATGATCCTGTTAAAAAAAGAAAAGAAAGCAAAACAAGAAAGGTGTTGATCCAAGTGGAAGTGGAAGTGGAAGAGGCTTAGATATCTTAATCATGTGATCGTAAATTTAATTCTTGAATTCATGTATATGAAAAAAATTATTGGTAGGAGTTAACGCTTAAGTTCCTAATTATACGTGGAAGATTATTCTTTTTAACTTATTGGATGGGAGGATGATACTTTGGAAGACCAAGAAAATATGAACGCAACTAAGGGTGTGTTTGATTGTGTTCTTGTTCTTTTGTTTTAGAAAACTATTTTTAAAAATAATTTTTAAGAATTGTTTCGAGTTAAAGGAAAGGAAAAAACCTATTTGATAATACTATTTTTAAAAACAGTTTTAAAAATTAGAGAATAAAAAAATTTGTTTGGTAAATTTGGTTTGAGAACCTGTCTTTAAAGAAAGAAAAGCAGAACTCATTTGATTTGTAATTTTTTAACTTCATTTTATGATTTGTAATATTTTTTTTTTGAAAGGATTGTAATTTTTTAAACCTCATTTTATGGTTTTGTTGATTATGTAAAAGAACTTAGTTATATTCCAATGATGCATATAATAAGCAATCCTTAAATAGCTTAAGTTTTTATTATAATTTTTTATTTTTACTTAATATTATTTTTTGCTTAAAATATTAATTAATTTTATTTTTATTATGAGAGATACATAACATTTTATGTATTTAGCTTTGTGTTTCTTCTTCGGGTGATCATGTTCAGGTTTGGGAATATCCAAACCGTACTCAGCCTCATCGATCTCCTCGAGTGAGAGAAAGCCTCCTCCCTCAAGTTCGTTTGAGCCAATGAGCGTGGAAAAAGGGTCATCGTCTTCGTCTTGAGGGAGAGCAGGGTTCCAAGGAAGCGAGTTTAGACGCTCTACTTGTTCAGGCTCGAGCTTCCTCTTCTTCGCTTTTCTTTGCCGACGCTCGGAAAATGTTGCTGCTGCTTCTTCCATGGCCGAACACACCGCAAACCAGAGAGCGTCCCGGTCTCGTCAGTTTCTTCAACCCACAGAATTTCCGCCATCTCTTCCTCTGAGAATCAGAGCATCCTCTCCCTTTGTCTCTTGCTCGCCCCCTCTTCTCTTCTCTCACGCCCTCCTCCCTTTCTCTGGCCAACAACAAACCCGATGAACCCAGATCTGCTTCCCCAGTCATGCAAGAGATGCGTCCAGCTACGGTACGGCCGGCGGAGCCTCCACCGGGCAGAGACGCGGCTAGGCGGAGATGCAGAAGACGCGGAGGTTCCGATGAGGAAGTCGCAGGTGAGGGTCGACCGAGCAAACGAACTGTACAAAGGAAACGAAATGGCTTCTCTGTGCAGATGGGGTTGGAGATCAAAGGAAACGATCGATTAATTTTTTTAAAGGATAATTACGCCTGTGCCATTAATGAAAACATACTGTTTCCCGTGTTTTTAATGATTTTGGAACAGAAATTAAAAAACAGAACCAAAACATCTCCGAGATGTTCTCATTTTTCTGTTTTAAAAACAAAAAAACAATTATTGTTTTTAGAATAATTTTTACAGAATAATCCTATCAAGCAAATTTTTCAATTCTTTTGTTTTGAAAAACAAAAAAACTGTTTTTAAAAACAGTAAACAAACAGGCCCTAAAAGAGTCTCTGATATGTGTTGATCTAAGCAGAGAAGATTTAGGTCCCATAAGTTTATTGTGGAGCCTGGCCATATCCGAAAAATTAGTTTCTCTACTATCAACATAAGAAAGAAAGAATATAAATAAAATCTTCTATTTAGATACAATCATTTGATTAAGATCTTGCCCCACTTCTACTCTCACGCATCTAATCTAATAATAACAAAAATGATAGTTGCAGTTCATTAGCACTCCGATTACTAACATTTGAGTGTACACATAATAAAAAATAGCTAGGTTAAAATAAAATAGTAATAGTCCCCTTAATCAGCTTAGATGGTTAATCTGTGAGATATGAATTGTGAGTGTGCAAGTTCCAATTTACGCTTTTCCATTCCCTTCTTCCCTAAGACCTACTATGAGTCTTCCATTAGATTAAAATAAAAAAAGAAAATAAAGTAAGACTAATTATAATTAAACGGTAAAAATTATCAAAAATAAAATGATAGTGTATGCAGTTTTTTTTAGTACTCTCTTTAATATACCCTTTATTATTGTATGGAGCGCATACGAGACCCATTGAATAAAAAGTGGACTTACATGATGTGGTGAATCATATATATAAAATTGACTCAATAGTAATTAAAAAGAATAATATAAAAACCATTAAAAAGATTATATTAATGGCATGTAAATAGCATTATTCTTAATCAAATAATAAACTTACCACTAAGACCAAACACAGTTGATAGTTAATTGAGTTCCTTAAGCATGATGTCATGAGTTCGACTCTTGTTGGGTAGATGGAAAATACTTTGTTGGGAGAGACAAAACTAACTTCGGTAATTTTTACACCTCAAAAATAATCTTTGACTATCGGTTGAAAGATACCCTTGGTGTTAAAAAAAATTAACTAAAAGCTAGTATATTTGGCTTCAGGTGCTCAGTGTGAATCCAACTAAACATAAATATCAAGCTAAAATTTAGTGCGTTTTGCCGTGGATTTTACTCGGTCTGGCTAGAATTGGGTTGATGATTGAGAAAATTCACACCGTACTCATCCAAAACTCTAATCTTTAAAAAAAAAAAAAAAAATTATAATCTTTATATTTTGAGACGGACATATGACACATATTGTTTTCTTTCACATCTCTCTCATATGTATAAATAATCAGGAATGATTTTCAGACATCTGAATTGGACATTGCACGGTGACATTTTGGAACGATGAAATATATAATGAAAGAGAATAAAACAATAAATAAGTATTGGAGAGTACAATTATATGATGTTGGACAACTTAATCTGTTGTTGTCAAAATAACAGAGCTCATAAATAATATAATCAGTACATAGATTTGAAAAAACCTAAATTTAATACATATAAACAAATAATTAAATTGCAATAATTTTTTTTTAGAAGCAAGAGAAATTTATTAAAAAACAGTATAAGGGACACTCTAACCCATATACTTAATAATGTATATATAAATGTGTAATACATTATTTTTAAGAGTAATGCAACTCAAATATATTTAAAGACATACTCCCTCCGGTCCACAATGTAAGCAAAAATTTCCAAATTTTTTGGTCCAAAATATAAGCAAATCTCAACTACTTTCTTCTCATTTAATGAAGTTATTCTCAAAATACCCTTCATTTAATACAAATTTTGTTTTTCAATGACTCCTTTTATTCTCAATAACACAAGCTTAATAAATACTCCCGCCGTTCCTTTTCTATGGTAATTTAAGGTTTCTACACACAGATTAAGAAAGCATTAATTTATTTACATTTGTACCAAATTACCCTTATTTATAGTATCATTAATTATTTACAAATTCTAACCTTGGTCATTTATGTACCTTGAAAAGAAGCATTTGTGTACTTTGGTCAAATGCAAGATGCATTGATATGTGTCACTTTTGTTTTGGAACATGCAACATTTATGGCTGAATTTAAGTAGGGAAGGTTTAGTATGTTTTCAATGTATTTCAATTTAAATATATAATAAGGGTATATATGGAAAAAAAGTTGTCAAATATACCTTGGGTTTATAAAAGATCCATTGTTTTGGAACAAAAACAAAAAGCTAAAATTACCATAGAAAAGGAACGGAGGGAGTAAGAGGAAGGGTAATTTAGGTAACAAACTTAATTTTTTATTCCCAATGACTCTTTTAAATGAGATCAGCTAACTATCTTAATATGTGTGTCCCATTTAAGTTTTGCTTACAATAGAGACCGGAGAGAGTATTATTTTATAGTTTTATACGTTTAATCTTTAACTCTAAACTCTAATTTTTTTTCTTTCAAAAAAAAAAACTCTAATTTTTTTATAAGCAATGTCTAATTATAATTAGTACATATAATTATTGGATTTATTTATATTCTAATTCTATCACTACAATAAACGAACGGGATATGAAGTAAAATTAAATGTATAAATATATTTACTTTATCTCAAATTTTACCGCATTAAAATCCAAAGTAAAATGGGCGAGTGTCAGAGTTTCTCATCAAATTACCAAGAAAAGAAATGGTTTCTTATCAAGAAATGGATTCTAGAAACCCTAGGCTTGCCACAACATTACCCTATTCATATTAAACAATTTAAGCCGAAAGGTAGATTAGTTAAATTGAAATACTTTTAGTGTGACCCCACAACAATCCCAAAACTCTATCCTAATCTACATTGAAAAGACACCCAAAAAGAACAAAACATCATACACATACAAAGATAAATGTTAATAGCACAAGGAATCACATGGGATCCTCTCTCTCACTTTTCCTTCAAAATATTTCTTTTAGGTGCACATACATGCTTAGTTGTTAAATTAAGTGTTTTAGCCTCAATGCAAGAATTTATTTAATACTATTATTCTTACCGTCTATATTAGGGCTTTTACTTTATATGATTATCTATCCGTACAACATACGGATTACTAGTAGATTCAGCTGTACATACGTAATTATTTAAATAAAAGGAAGCGAAAAAATTATTATTTTTAGGGTTATCAAGTAAAGTTCAATATTTCCCCCTCCTAAAGGCCAAATAAGCGACACAGGATCGATGATTAATGGAAGGTGACCTAATGAGACTTCACTTGCACAGTTGCAACAAGAGTGCAAAAGTTGACTGGCCAGTGTATCTTAGTCTATGATGTTACCCAACATCTTATACTTGATGATGATGTTTGATTTTATCAGTTAAGTAAACTCTCAATAGTTATTTCAACAACAAAAAAAAAAAAAAAAACTCTCGCTAGGATGATGTTTTTCAATTTGGGGGATTATAGTGAAATGAACGTTTTTCAATTTGGAGGACATTTTTACTCATTTTTTTAATGTGAATGATCAACTTATCGTCGCCCTATTATTTTAAAAACTAAAATGGTGGTTCACTCCTAAATATTCTCATTTAAGAGGGATCCTGAAGATATAATGCCTATCTTAAAGAGCAAGTAATTATATATCCATGTAGACAATATATGATAGCATACACTAACAAATAGTGTGTATTACCAACGAAATAATTACTACGGACAAAAAACCGTCGGAACATTCACATTTTCGATTGTCAAGCCCATCAATAAGGCACGAAAAAATGGTGCCAATATTTGATGATTTACTGACGACCTCAGTCCGTCGGTACAATCATGCCATTACCGACGACCATTGTCCTTCGTTAATCACCTTGTTTCCGACGGCCTCAATCCGTCAGTACATCCATGCCATTACCGACAACCATTGTCCCTCGCTAATCACCTTGTTTCCGATGGTCTCGGTTCGTAGGTACATCCATGCCATTACCAACAGCCTCTTCCCTCGCTAACCGCCCATTTTTCGACGGCCTCATTTGATCGGTACGCCTCTCCCAATACCGATGGCTTTAGGCCCTCGCTAATAACCAACTTACAGGCGGCTTTCTCTAGTTGGTACCTTTCTCCAAAATTCCCTTTTTCCAACCATTGTGAGAGGTCATTGCTGGAATGAATAAAGAAAAAAGGCTTGAGCCTTACACCTCTCTTTACTTATCCTTCAGCAGCAAATCACTCAAAAAAATAAAGACTCTGAAATAACCAAAGTTAATACAAGAAGAGGGGTTGAATTGTGTTTACCAACTTTTTCGGTTACTTTTAAAAAGATTTTCGCAGGCACAACAAGCAAAGCTTAGATATAAGAAAATTAGACGAGTGAAACGTCTAATATTAAGACAACACACAAGCAAACAGAGAAGGGTAAAATAGAGTTTGATGTTCATAATATTAACTCCCCAAGTTAAAAGCTTAAACAAACTATAATTAAGCAAATTAAAGAGATAAGGGGAAGAGAAATATCACTCAAGAGATTTATACTGGTTCACCCCAAAATCCACAGGGCTACGTCCAGTTTCTTGGCAGCACCAATTTTCCACTATAGCTGAGTAAATTACAGTACAAGTATTCTTTGCACACCTAGCCTCTTCGGGCTCAACACTCAGACAAGTATTCTTTTCTCACCTAGTCTCTTCAGGCTCAACACAGTAACGAATGAAAATGTTTTTACTGTAATTAATAATACTTGCAAATCTTTCAGATCACACTCAAGGAGTGGAATAAATATGATGCATGAAAGACTGCGAATTAATATCAAATGATTGAAGGTGTATTCAATGAAAGAATGAAGAAGTTAATGAAGAGAGTGAATACTTCTGCGCAGTGTTCTTAAATGATACTCAACTTCTTGTCTTCATCTTCATTGTTTAATCTATTTAAAGACTTCAATCAAAAGATCCGTTTAGTTACAGCTTCAGAAAGTGTGTTCTTCTTATTTGAGCTTTCTGAGACACCATTAATACCAAAGAGTCATTCTGTATAAACATTAAATTCTTGGGAACATTGAGCTTTAATAAGGATGTCCAAGAGTACACTTTAAACTAAACAGTTGTTTCAGAGTATGCAGCAGCATACTTCTTGTACTTGTATCAGAGAGCTTTCCTCTTTCAGTGCAACAATCAGTTCACTTTCCATAAAGCACTTTAATTTGTACTGAAACAGCTAAAAAGTTACTACTGTGGTACAGATATTTCGTGTTTATTCCTTAAAAACTTTAAACAACGTTCTTTATTCTTTGTCCTTTGAGCTATTGTCCAGAGGTCTTCGAGATCCTTAAGGAAGGCATCTAATTTGAATAAGGTGACTTGGACTTTATTTCTGACACACTGACTTGGTATCAGTAATGAAAATTTAGACGGGTGAAAGTCAATCCAAAATTTAGACGAGTGCTTATGCAGTACAAAACTTAGACGGGTGCTAGCGCATTCCAAAAACTAGACGGGTGATCCAATGAGTCTTTTCTAGACAAATGCTTCTTGCCACGTCATCAAGTAAACTCAAATCTTGACTGAACGTTGACTTGATCTTTGACTGAATTTTAGACGAGTGGTTTTTAGACAAGTCTAAAAACTGAGCTTCTACTAAAAAGTAGATGGGTCAAAAATAGACGAGTGGCCTTAAGTCTATTTTCCTGCACACTTATCAGATAAGTCAGTAATTTCATATGGTTCAATATTACCATACTTAATCTATTTGGAATCATCAAAACTTAAAGAATCTACACATTGAATGTGTTTTAGACTTATGAGGTCTCAACATTCTCCCCCTCTTTGATGATGACAATTAACATTTCTGATTTTATTGAACATCAAAAAGTAATAAGAGAAATTTCCAAACAGATATAATTGATTAGAGTATGCTATGCTCCCCCTAAGTTTATGCATCAAGTAAAAACATGTATCAGAGCAAAAATAAAAAAAACACTATATCAGAGCAGATATTGAATTCACACATATTATATCAGAGTAGAAATCAATATTTTTATATAGATAGTCATAAAATCATGAATAAGCTATAATTTCATAAAATCATGAATAAGCTATAATTTCATTTAATTTCCTATCTATATTTTCTCCCCATTTTGGCATCAATCAAAAAAGCAAATAAACATATAATATAGAGAACCAAAAAGAAACCAAAAGATCAATTAATTTCATATATCTAGAGTCAAAAGAGTTACAAGTGATAGACATCACTGACTAGTATATTGCATGACTCAAGAAGGAAACGAAAAAACAGAGTCCTAAAAAATCTAAGAACTAGGGCCTCCTTGGCTTTTGAAGAAAGCTTTCATCATCTTCTGCATTGCTTGCTGCTGAGCTAGCATCTGAGCTTGAAAAGTAGTTTGTTGAGCAATTGCTTCATCCTGTCTTTGGATGACAGTCTGCAAACTTGAAGCCATTTCATCAAGTCTCTGATGTGCAGCAAAGTCATATGCAACTACTGGAGCAGTAGTATGTGTTGTGGCCAGTGTAGTTGCAGATGCTGATGGAGGAGGTGGACAAGGAGGAGGGGTAGGATGTAACTCTTCAATAGAAATGTCATCTTCAAGCTGAGGGTCTAAAAAGACATCAGTTAAGAGAGTGGTTACAAAATCATTATTTGGATAGAATTCCTCTAGAAATGCATGAATTCGGTCATGATTAAGAGGAGAATCCACTATAGAAAGAAGAAACTCATAAGATCTCCTAATGAGATTTATGTGAGTAAAAGGAGCAGATTCAGGGAAGTTTAGCACAAAGAAGGGGAAAGCCATGAAGAAAGGAGGGATTGTGTAAATGGAAGGTGAAAAAGGGTAGAGAGCATAGGCTTAGCTACCTCTGGTTGGAATATCTTCCTTTTCTTCTTCTTTTAAACCAGAATTGGATCCACCTTTTGACAACATCCTCTTCCTGAACTTGAACTTCTTATCATTTAGCATGATAAGAGAGAACTTCTGATCCAATGGCAAGTTTATTACCTTCTGCTTTCCTTTTAGTGCCATAGAGTCAGGCATCACTATGATTTTTGTTGAAGGCTTCATGAAGATATTAGGATGGAACAGCCATTTTCCTACAGGCTTATGTGTTCTTTTCAACTTTACAATCTGCCTTTCAGCTTCAAGTGAGGCAATCACATCCAAGTCTTTGCCATCTAGGTAGTTAGAATAGGATTCATCTGTGACAGAGAATGGAGTGGTTCTGGAAGATAGGTGATAGGGAGATATAGTGGCTAAGGGGATAGGGTTGTGTCTGGTTTCAGAGAATAAGTCTGGAAAGACTATTCTCAGAGGGACTTGGCACTGGTTTTTGATATGATCAGGGATTGATGATTTAGGTGAGGGTGGAGGAGGAGTGAGATTGTCAAAGTACTCAAAATCATCGACATCCTCAGTTTGAAGAATGTGAGTATGGTGAGATGTTTGTGGTGTGGAAGGTTTTGGTTAGTGAGTATCAGACATATGAGTTTCTGAGATGGTAGGATTGGGTTCATAAGTGTGATGGACAGGTGATGTATGTGGAGGAGTTGGAATTTTTGGTGAAGTAGGTGGAGTGGGAATTTTTTGTTGTGGTTGAGGTGATGGCGTTCTTTGTGGTGGTGGTGTTGGTGCTCTTTGTGGTGGTGGTGTTGGTGTTCTTTGTGGTGACAAGGCAGGTAGTGGTGATGAAGGTTGTGGAATGGAAGTTGTTGTGGCAAAAGGTTCTGTTTGTTGTGGTGGAGGTGATAATTCCTTCTGAGGTGAGGGTGATGATGAGGGAGTGGAAGGTAAGACAAGCTTCCTTTTTGTTACAGTGGTCCTCTTTTTCTTAGGGATCACAGTTTCTTCTGGTTGAGACTTCCCCTCAACTTGCACAGCTCTCTTCCTCTTGAAAACTTTAGTTATACTAGGAGCATCAGGAACAGAGGCAGCAGCTTCCTCAGCAGATTCAGCAACTGAAACAGATTCAGTAACAGGTTCAACAACCTGAGTAGGATCTTGAGACACAGAAGTTTCAGCAGTTGATTAAGTGACTTTCCTCTTCTTCCTCTGAAGTTGAGCCTTTTCTTCTTCAACTGGTTCCACAAAGGGTTCAGGTTTAACAGCAGGGATGGAGAGAGATTCTTCCATTTGAGCAGATGCTTCAGCATTTTGCTCAATAGTAGGAGTCAAAGTAACCTTCATCAGAGACAGAGTTTTTGTAGTGATCTCAGTATAGAGATCAGCAGAGACAACATTTCTTAAATTCAACTTGCATGCCCTAAAAATTCTTGTCATAATCATTCCAAAAGGATAATCCTTATCCTTTCCCTTGACAGCTTTTTCCATGTGAATGAAAATCAAGTCAGTAATATCTATCCTAATCTTTTGGACTAGATGAAAGAGAACAAACTTCTCTAATTTACTGACATGATTTCTAGACCCAGTCTAGGCATGACATATTTTATAAGAAGAACATGTAGAAATCTTGCCTTAGGAGACAAATATTTAGAGTCTCTGTTTTTGGGTCTTGCATTTCCATAAAGCACTAGATTCACATTCGCTTCTTCCTTGATCCTTCATCCACTCTTTATAATACCCAGCACCTTCTCTTGGGCATTTTGTTGCTTCAGCGAGTAACTCATGAGTTATGAAGATGTGGTCCTCACCAACATCCCCAGAAATCATGGAGGTTGTATTGTCCTTGGTGATCTTTGCCGTGGTCCAGAAATCCCTAACAAGAGCAAGGAAGACGAGCTCTTGTAGTTGAAAGAAGGGAAACCATCCAGCATGGTTGAGTTCAGGAAGAACGTCTAAACCCTTGGTTCTGAGTTCGTCAAAGTTAGGGACCCTTCCAGGGTGCACCTTTTTCAGCTCAGCAATTGATAGCTTAGTATTCTCAGTCAATGTTTCAAGAAGACTTTTGGGTGCCATTGATTTTGAGAGGTGAAGATTAGGGTTTGGAAAGGAACGGTGTCGAGAGAATGAAGACGAAGAGAATTCAGAGAGAGATTGTGAGCAAGAGATTTTGGGTGGGTAATTTTTGAAACGATACGAGTTGCTTTTGTTAAAACACTTGAGTGCTTTTTGCATTGGGAACAAGGAGAGAGAGTGTTGCCATAAATAGCAATCAATCAATTTGAAAAGACAGTTGTTAATATAATGAAACGGTTTTTAAGAAAAGGAGGGAAAATGCAATGTACATGTGTCTCAGTCAGGGTTTAGCACTGAGTGCTTTTAGCCACGTCATTAGACGCTTGGCTAAAGTAGACGAGTGAAGCATAGAGAAAATAGATAAGTCAAGTAAATATAGAATAAAGACAATTAAATTTTCGGACATATCAACAAACACTTATTCAGACACATTATGCATATCCTTCTAATAAAAACAAATATATCTTCACTTAGAGGTTTAGTAAAGATGTCTGCCCACTGATAATCAATGTTTACAAACTTAATTTCAAAAACACCTTTTTGAACATAGTCTCTAATAAAATGATGCTTTATCTCTATATGCTTTGCTGCAGAATGCTGTATTGGATTTTTAGACAGATTAATGGCACTAGTATTATCACACCAAACAGGTATATTATGCTGAAACATTGAATAATCTTCAAGTTGATATTTTACCCAAAGCAGTTGTGAACAACAACTAGCTGCTGATATATACTCAGCTTCAGTAGTTGATAGAGCAATGGTGCTTTGCCTTTTGCTTAACCAGGAGATCATATTTGCTCCAATGAAGTGACATCCTCCACTGGTGCTTTTTCTATCAATTCTATCTCCAGTAAAATCAGCTTCACAAAATCCAGCTAACCTGAAATCTTCAGTTTTCTTATATAATAAACCAAGGTTAGTGGTTCCAGTCAAATATTTGAAAATTCTTTTAACAGCCTTATAAGGATTTGATTGAAATCTAGTACAAAGACAAACACTGAATTGAATATCAGGTCTGCTAGCAGTTAAGTATAGAAGAGATCCAATCATACCTCGGTAGACAATTTGATCTACCTTTTTACGTTCCTCATCCTTGTTTAGAATAACTGTTGGATGCATAGGAGTACTCATAGCCTTTGAATTTTCCATTTTATACTTTTTCAGAAGCTCCTTGGTGTACTTCTGGTGATGGATATAGATTCCATCACTTGACTGTTTTATTTGAAGACCGGGGAAGAACTTCAATTCTCCCATCGTGCTCATCTCAAATTCATTCTACATCAACTCAGAGAACTCTTTGCAGAGTTTTTCATTAGTAGCACCAAATATAATATCATCAACATAAATCTGTACTACTATGAAATCTTTCTTTGAGCATTCCTTGAAAAGTGTAGCGTCTAATTTTCCTCTAATGAAATTATTTTCCATTAGATATGTGCTTAACCTATCATACCAAGCTCTAGGAGATTGTTTGAGTCCATACAAAGCTTTCTTAAGCTTATAGACATGGTGAGGATTTTCAGAATCCTTAAACCCAGGAGGTTGCTTGACATAAACTTTCTCCTCAATTATTCCATTTAGAAATGCAATTTTAACATCCATTTGATAAAGAGTTATATCATGTTGTGAATCATATGATATGAGAATTCTGATTGCTTCTAATCTAACTATAGATGCAAAGGTTTCAGTGAAATCAATACCTTCCTGTTGATTATACCCCTGAGCAACTAGTCTTGCTTTGTTTCTTACCACTTTTCCATCTTCATCCAGTTTATTTCTAAACACCCATCTGGTTCCAATAACAGTTTTCTCTTTGGGTTTAGAAACTAGAGTCCAAACATCATTTCTCTTGAACTGATTTGGTTCTTCTTGCATGGCTAGAATCCAACTTTCATCTTGCAAGGCTTCTTCAATCTTTTTAGGTTCCAAATCTGATATGAAGGCCATGTTTTGTTTTCATTGAAAGCAGATCTGGTACTAACTCCTTGAGATGGACTTCCAATAATAAGTTCTTCTGGATGATAGGTCTTGAATTTCCAATCTTTCTTCAAAATCTGAGTTTCATACTTATCAGTATTTGTCTTTATTTCAGACACATCTACTTTTGACTTGTCCGAAGATTCTTCCACTGCAGGATTAAGTTTAATACCTGCAACACCATCCACTAGATCTGATAGTTCCCTATCAGTCTTCGAACCATCATTAAACATTACATGAATTGATTCTTCTACAACAAAAGTTCTAGAATTAAAAATTCTAAAAGCTTTAGACATTTCAGAATATCCAATAAATATGCCTTTATCTACTTTAGAGTTAAATTTACGAAGATGATCTTTTGTATTAAGAATATAACATTCACATCCAAATGCATGAAAACATGATATGTTAGGTTTTCTACCTTTCCACAATTCATAAGGAGTCTTATTTAGAATAGGTCTAATCAGTATTCTGTTTTGCACATAACAAGCAATGTTAATGGCTTCTGCCCAGAAGTACTTAGGAAGATTATTTCACTAAGCATTGTTCTTCCCATCTATTGAAGAGATCTGTTCTTTCTCTCAACCACTCCATTTTGATGTGGAGTTCTAGGTGCAGAGAAATTGTGAGAAACGCCATTTTCCTCACAGAACCGTTTGAAATGCTCATTTTCAAATTCTCCTCTATGGTCACTTCTGATAGCAGAAATACAAAAACCCTGCTCATTTTGTACTCTTTTACTGAATACTGAAAACACCTTATAAGACTCATCCTTGTGGGTTAAGAAGAGTACCCATGTAAATCTAGAATAGTCATCAACTATGACAAAACTATATTTCTTTCCACCTAGGCTATCTACACTGACTGGTCCAAACAGATCCATGTGTAACAATTGCAAAGGTCTAGAGGAGGTGACTTCTTTCATGGATTTGAAACTTGATTTTACTTGTTTACCTCTCTAACATGCATCACACAAGATATCTTTCTTAAAGGAAATATCAGGCAATCCTCTCACAAGGTTATGCTTTTTCAATTTAGAAATTTGTTTCATACTAACATGTCCTAGTTTCTTATGCCACACTCACTTTTCATCCTCTTTAGACATAAAGCATGTTACACTTTGATCTGAAAGTTCAGACAGGTCAATCTTATACAGATTGTTTTGCCTTTTGGTAGAAAAGAGGGTCTTTCCACTACTATCATTGACTATACATGCATCCTTAGAAAAAGATACAGAAAATCCACTGTCACACAATTGACTTATGCTAAGCAGATTATGTTTTAACCCTTTCACATATAAAACATCATGGATAATAGGCAAGGGAGTTTACCACCAATTTTACCTATACCAACAACCTTTCCTTTCTGGTTGCCACCAAAAGTTACATGTCCACCTTTCTTAGGTTGGAGGTCTAGGAACATAGACCTTTCTCCTATCATGTATCGCGTCCATCCATTGTCCAGGTACCATGACAGGTGTTTGCTTTGTCCTGTTGAGTATATCTGCAACAGGAATGATCATAGACTTAGGTACCCATATTTTCTTAGGTCATTTTCTGTTAGTATGAGGAGTCTGTGAAGACTTCCTTCTCTTTTTGTGAATACACTTGGACATGATATGTCCAGCTTTTCCACAGTAGGAACATATAGGTTTATTTGAACTATCTGACACAGATTTAACAACTATATTTGAGAACTTTGTTGATCCTTTATGATGTTCTTGATTGGAATAACCTATACTTTCTTTGTTAAGGGAGTGCCTCTGACTTCCTAAGAGTTTAGTCAGATTATCTCTACCATTAACAAACTTAACAAGATCTGAGGTGAGCTCTTCTACTTTCTGTTGAAGTTTAGTCATTTCTTCAGAGGGTAGAGTTTCAACTGAGATCTCAGCTTTAGACTTCTCAGTCTTAAGCCTACTATTCTCTTCATCTAACTTCTCACACTCTTGAGATTTCAGTGTATACTCATTTGAGAGTTTAGCATACTATCTCTTGAGGGAATGGAAAGCTTTAGATATATAGTTGGATTCTTCCAATAGTTCATCATAGGCATCATTCAATTTCTCAAGTTCAAAATGTATCTCAGTTTCTGATTCTGAATCAGTATCTGCCATAAGATAGAGGTTTTCTTCATGCTCCTCTCCTTCACTTTCAGTGGAGCTTTCATCAAGATCTTCCCAAGTGGCTATCATTCCTTTCTTGTTTTTGTTGAAGAATTTCTTGGAAGGTTGCTTTTTAAGTTGAGGACATTCTGCCTTGATGTGACCAAGCTTTTTGCATTTATAGCACATAATGACATTTCTGTCATTAGATCCACCATCTTTGTTGTGTTTCTCTTTGTTGAAGCGCCTGAAAGGTTTGTCTTTTCTGAAGTTTCTTTTCTTCCATAGCTTTTTCATTTTTTTGGGTGAAAAGAGAGAGTTCATCATCTTCATCATCAGAGTCATCCTCATTTGATTCCTCAGATTCTTCTGAAGATTCATCTACTTTGAGAGCTTTTGAACCTGCTCCCTTAGATGACTTCTTGTCAGCTTTGAATGTAATTGATTTGTTTTTATTTCCATTGTTCTCTTTAATCAGCTCTTGTTTGAGACACCCAGTTGTGCCCCGATGTTTTATTAGATTTAAACCTCATTAATTAATTTCCTAATCGCGCGCTTAGCATGGAAATACGTAAAAATTAAAACCTAAGTTATTAAACATACAAACTTTGATTAATTAATACAGCACACCATAGTTAAGTTGCTCATACACACATAAGTTTTTACAGTCATATTACAAAACACTGTTGAGGGTCTCCTTTCAGTAGGATCCCTCACAGGCATACATTTTAAACAAAAGACATACGTAGCAAAAATGTATAAAATACTTTTAAAAGACACATTGGCCATATACACTAAATTACATTGCTGGAATCCGTAGCTCGTCTTCCTGCATTTGATTCATACAGAGTTCCATCTAATTCCTCAGCAACTGGTTCCTCGGGTCTTCTTGTACGATCACATAATAAATAAAATACAATAGACAACATATAGGGGATAAGAAACAGTTCTATCATCATAAGGCAGAAAAGAATCATAGCATAAAATATAATAACTGTCAAAAACAATCAACCTCCAGTTACGATATCATAACTACACACATAACTAACAATCAACCTCCAGTTACGATATCATCCTCTACCCTCAACTCACGCAATCTAAACCTTTATGCGAACGTGGCCATCTATACTACCGACATAACAATCAGTAGTCCAGATGGTGTGGTGTTAATATCTTAATTCCAGAAACTCGGTGTACCACCATTTCCCTTAGTGCCAAACTCTTATTACTGTAGTGCCAAACTCATATGCCATAGTGCCAACACCCGTAATACCCTTATCCACTATAGAATGCTCAGAAGGATGCGTCAAAGACTAAAGAGTCTATGAATCAACGCCTATACATGAATCTCACTAACCCATATTAACAACATCATATTGCCTTAACCTTCCATCAAAGCCTAAACACATATTCTATGTCATAACTCCTCTTTAAAATAAATCATTTCGGTTAGGCATCTCTAAGTCACCATTATACTCACACCCAAAACAATTATCTCTCGATCAACATACATCTTTGCTTAAAATCTACTAAGCACAATATTAAAACCAGGCAGATCATGCATAACACACCAGTCATCAGAATATCCAAACATCATAACATATCAAAATCAACATATAATAGCAGTTCAATAATAATAATAAAATCAATCAATCTTGGATAAGATAAAACCATCCTAACGTCGATAAACCTACAATCCCCGAATCACCATTGGTTTTACAAAAAAGGTTTCCCACGTGATTTTGGTCTTGTTGATTACTCGCCTACTAGTAGGGTTTAGGTCGCCCTACACAATTATTATATAATATACTACATATCGATTCCGATGGTAGATTGATTCTTTCCCCCACTTGAGCTAACACCAGATTCATGAACTTCCCGATCTTCGTAACTATGTCACGAATATCCAATATCCTTCAACCAACATCACATAATAACAATTAATCAAACAATTCCCACTAAGTTCACTTTAATACTAGGTTCGACCTCTAATTCAAAATGAGGCTAGGATTATTTTCTCACTCTAATATTTTGGATTCTAGGTGCTTAATTAGGTCTTAGATAACTAGAATAAATTGTTAGAAATTGAAAATATGAAACAAAATCCTCTGACCTCTAAGGTTAGGGTTTCGGCCTTGAACATAAAAATAGGTTATAAAATTTATTTGGATTCAAACCATTGGATCATAAAAGTATAAGTATCTAAAAGCATAAAAACCATAATCTTAACTCATCAAACACTTTTAAACATTTTTACATAATATTTGAAGAAATAGATCTAAGACTTGGAATAGATAAAACTTGATGAAACTTAAGATTAGTTGAGGATTAGGAACATAGAAACCCTAAATAGTTTAGATCTAACCTCATTTAAGTTAAAAATTGAATAAAACCTCCTTTGTCCATTTAGACATAGGTTCGGCCCTGTTTAGATCTATAGGAAGGAAAATGATTTTGCTCACATGCTCTTAGATGATGAAAATAGTGATCAAGATCATAGAAATTGGTTTCACATCAAAATGATTTTTCTACAATTTTCTATGGATTTTCAAAGTTATGAATGCTAAAATGGAACCATATGAATATGAACTCAAATCAAGAAAATAAATGAAGAACATATGGTTTATTCTTGATGAGGAACAAGGTTTACCTCTTGAAAATGTAAGATGAGCAAGAAATAACTTAGTTTCTTCAAGAACTTGGTTATGGAAGGTTGGAATGAATGAATTTTGGCTGATTTGGGGAAGATATGGTCGTACATTACTAAGAGTTAAAGGTCCAAAATTTTGTTCATTAAGGTTATATGAGTAATTGCATTTAAGGACCTAATTGAAATTAAAAACAAAGTCAAGGGCATTTTGGTCATTTCACCCCCAACATCATTATGACTTGTGGGACCCACTCTCCTACTAAATTTGACTCTTGCAATCTTGAGAATTTTCTAGAATTCTTGAGAGTTTTCCTCTAGCAGTCCAAGTAATCTCGTATACGACTCCGTCGTTTACCCGATTAAGTAAAAAGTTCGAAAATAAATTATTATTCCACTTTTTAGTGAAATGATTCCAAAATAATCCAAGTTATTAGAAATTAAATAAAAACTCTAAGTTTTTCATTTATGATTCAAAATTAGGGTTTCTGCACAGTAAAACCTTACTGTCAGTGAAAATGCAAACGATTTCCGTCTGAATTTTCAACCCAAACTTTTATCGTAACTTCTATCATGGAAATAGATTATAAATATGATTTTATTTTATTCAAAATCATTTAATAACCCTCATATTAAAAATATAAATAATTATATTTTTAACCGATTAAACAGCGTAATAAAAATCAGGTTGTTACATTGTTCATGAATCTGAAGAGTACCAAGAAGCTCATCAAGCTTCATTGTTGTTAAGTCCTTGGCCTGAGACACATCAGTTACAAGTGGTCTCCAATGTTTTGGAAGACTACTGAGAATCTTTTGAATGTGTTCCTTAGCCTTAAAAGTTTTTCCCAGAGATTTCAATCCATTGGTTATGGTTTGAAATCTTTGATACATTTGGCCAATAGTTTCTCCTTCCTCCATTTTGAACAGCTCATCCTTTCTGACAAGCATGCTGACTTTGGTTTCTTTGACCTTGCTAGTTCCTTCATGAGCAACAGCTAGTGAATCCCACATTTCCTTTGCAGACTCACAAGCACAGACTTTTTCAAATTCTTCTCTGCTTAAAGCACACATGATTGCATATCTAGCTTTGGCATTCAACTACCATTTTGTTGTTTGATCAGTGGTCATGTTTGCTTTAGGAATTTCATCTCCTTTGTCATCTTTAGGAACATAGGGACCTTCATCAATGATATCACAAAGATCAGAATTAGTAGATTGTAAAAACCACTTCATCTTTTCTTTCCTGTAGATGTAGTCCTCTCCATTGAAGAAATGAGGCCTCGACATTGAGGATCCTTCTCCAACATGATTCTTGCTTGCACTGGTTTCTCCTATCATTTCGAAGATCTTTTCCTCTACACTGTTAAGTGCTCAACCCATAGGCTAAGCTCTGATACCAACTGAAATAACCAAAGTTAACACAAGAAGGGGGGTTGAATTGTGTTTACCAACTTTTTCGGTTAATTTTAAAAATATTTTCGCAGGCACAACAAGCAAAGCTTAGATATAATAAAATTAGACGAGTGAAACATCTAATATTAAGACAGAACACATAAGCAAACAGAGAAGGGGAAAACAGAGTTTGATATTCACAATATTAACTCTCCAAGTTAAAAACTTAAACAGAAACAATACTTAAGCAAATTAAAGAGATAAGGGGAAGAGAAATATCGCTCAAGAGATTTATACTGGTTCACCCCAAAATCCACAGGGCTACGTCCATTTTCTTGGCAGCACCAAGTTTCCACTATAACTGAGTAAATTACAGTACAAGTATTCTTTCCACACCTAGCCTCTTCATGCTCAACACTCAAATAAGTATTCTTTCCTCACCTAGCCTCTTCAGGCTCAACACAGAAGGAATGAAAAGGTTTTTTGTGTAATTAATACAACTTGCAAATCTTTCAGATCACACTCAAGGAGTGGAATAAATATGAAGTATGAAAGACTGCAAATTAATATCAAATGATTGAAGGTGTATCCAATGAAAGAATGAAGAAGTTAATGAAGAGAGTAAATGCTTCTGCGCAATGTTCTTAAATGATATTCAACTTCTTGTCTTCATCTTCATTGTTTGGTCTATTTAAAGACTTCAATCAAAAGATCCATTTAGTTACAGCTTAAGAAAGTGTGTTCTTCTGATTTGAGCTTTCTGAGACACCATTAATGCCAAAGAGTCATTCTGCATAAACATTAAATGCTTGGGAACGTTGAGCTTTAACAAGGATGTCCAAGAGTACACTTTAAACTGAACAGCTGTTGTTTCAGAGTATGCTGCAGCAGGCTTCTTGTACTTGTAGCAGAGAGCTTTCATCTTTCAGTGCAATAATCAGTTTACTTTCCCGAAAGCACTTTTACTTTGTACTACAATAGCTAAAAAGTTACTGCTATGGTACAGAGATTGCGTGTTTATTCCTTAAAACCTTGAAACAATGTTCTTTATTCTTTGTCCTTTAAGCTATTGTCTAGAGGTCTTCGAGATCCTTAAGGAAGGCATCTAATTTGAATAAGGTGACTTGGACTTTATTTCTGACAGACTGACTTGGTATCAGTAATGAAAATTTAGATGGGTGAAAGTCAATCCAAAATTTAGACAAGTGCTTATGCAGTACAAAACTTAGACGGGTGCTAGCGCATTCCAAAAACTAGACGGGTGATCCACTGAGCCTTTTCTAGACAAATGCTTCTTGCCACGTCATCAAGTAAACTCAGATCTTGACTAAGCGTTGACTTGATCTTTGACTGAATTTTAGACGAGTGGTTTTTAGACAAGTCTAAAAACTGAGCTTCTACTAAAAAGTAGACGGGTCAAAAATAGATGAGTGACCTTAAGTCTATTTTCCTGCATACTTATCAGATAAGTCAGTAATTTCATATGGTTCAATATTACCGTACTTAATCTATTTGGAATCATCAAAACTTAGAGAATCTACACATTGAATGTGTTTTAGACTTATGAGGTTTCAACAGACTTATAGCATATTTATCAAACATATATAGAATGATATCACTAGGATTGCTTGAAACCATGTGACATGAAAAAGGTAGATGCCACTGTCCCTCTCACATCTCCAGCCACCGCCCTTCGAACACTGCCAGATAGAGCCACCGCAGTCAGCCATGTCCCTCTCCCTCTCCCCCTCGGTTTTGTCTCTCTCTCTCTCCCCCCTCTGTTATCTCTCTTGCTTTTGTCTCTCTCTCTCCGGTCTGCTGTGTTGTGTCGGGTTCAGGCATCGTTACTATCACAGCTAGCCACCATCAACCCTCTCTGTCTCTTTCTTCTATCCATCATGTTGTGTCGGGTTCAGGCACCATAACCTTCACAACCTTTGTCGCCCATCTCTGTCTCTCCCTCTCCTTCGATTCACTCTCCGGCATCTGTCTGTCTGTCTCCTTCAGGCCTCTCAACCCACCAATCAGTTCCGGCCACCCACCACCCACCATCCAGCCCACCACCTTCGACCAACTACCACAAAGCAGAAGGTGGAGCTTCTTGCCGAGAAGGTTCTTCATCTCGATCCCACCAAGTTTCTTCGTCGATCCCGCCAATGTTCTACCTAGAGATTAGACATAACATGGGCAATAACAAAGTTTTTTTTTTATTAACTTTTGAATGTTGATCTAAGAAGTAAATAATTTCAATGTGTATTGTATTTTCTTTTTAGGTCAGAATGAAAGGATTGCATTGCATTTCAAGATAGGCTTTTCTTTAACTTATTTCTTGTAACTGTGAATGCTTGTGTTAAGGTTCTAAATTCCAACTCCAGATTTGTTCTCTAGTCCATTTAATTAGTATTGTTGCAAGTGATCAATCTGTTATTTCATGATTCATATTTTGACCATGTTTTGAAGCTTAACGTGAGATGAAAGTACATTGTAGGAAAAAATAAAAACAAAATTTAGATTAAATATAATTATAATATTTAATCAAAAATATTTTTTTAAAAAACACATTACCTACGGGAAAGGCTGTCGGTAGTTACCTAGGGGCGAGGCTGTTGGTAATTACCTAGGGGCAAGGTACTGATGACCTCGCCCCTAGGTAATTAACAACTCTTACAAAAACCTCGTCGGTATCTATTTCCGATGGTCGTTTTTTCAACCGACTTTAGGCATCGGTAATCCGTCAGTAATTTGCGGTTACAGATGAATTTTTGAGTTTTACGATGACTTTTGCCCCTCGATAATAGCATTTTTTCTTGTAGTGATAGGGCAAACCAAGTTGGGCTACTCATGTTAGGCTAGATTCAAAATATCAATCCAGAACAGATACTTCTAGATCGACACCCTGATGTAAGAATAAAGTATTGAGGTACAACTACAACAGATTCAGGAATTAATAGCATGCATTTTTGGCATTTGATAGTGATTCCGGGCTCTATCTATCTTGGTGCTATTAAAAGTTGTAAAAAATGATATAGCTTCCGAAGCACTGTCATAGACATACCTACAATAACGTTTGTCACTAAAATGTGCATCCGTGAAGTGGCGTTGGCGTGGCGTTGGAATTAACATAGCGCTTATCATAGTTTGAACTATGATAACGTTTCCTTAAAGAAGCGTTGCCTATTCTCCGCCTTTTTTTTTTAAAGAATATTTTCACTACTTTCTGTACATTCCCCTGCATTCAACATTCAATAAACATCATTCAACAGTTAAAAAAATAAAATAAATAACATACAACAATCAATATCAATCACACCTATAATGCGATAACATAATCGATCATAACCAAACTTTAGTTCTTGATAATTCAAAAATAAAAGACAGATACTCCCATAAATATACCAGAATTTACAAAGTTCAGGATTTTAACATTTACCTACATCTTTTTTAGCACAAACAACTAGAATCTCTCAACTTGTTGATTGTTACCATTTACCTACAACAAAAATAGAACACACAAGTGAAATGTCAGTGGACAATAATAAGTGAAGAATATACAAACGAAATAAATAAAAAACATAAATATAATAGTAATTAGAAACAACATACATGTTTAAATTAACCTTTTCCTTTTCCTTGTTGAATTGAGACCTGACTGTCTCTTATGGGTACAGAATATGGATTGACCTAAATCCCCTCATGATGATCATCTCTCAATAAACCCATCATCTCCATTTGGATCAGTCTCAAGTGATTGGGATGTCCCGAGGAAACGATCATCCTCCGTATCGGTAGCTTCACTATTTTCATCATCAATGTTATTGACATTTATTTTGTGGGTCAAAAGAATAATGGACCACATCTTATCAGATGGATCTATGACATAAAACACTTGTTGAGCTTGAGATGCCGAAACAAAGGACTCTTCTTTATACCCAACTCAATTGAAATCCACATGCATGAACCAACTCATCCTTCTGAAAACTGTTATTGTTGTCAACCCACTTACATTGGAACGAGTCACACCACTATTTTGCACTGTACTTCATCATCATATTCTTTTATAGAGAATGTATACCCATTAATTAGATAATCGATGTAAGAGAATGAATGTATACTTGGACTTAATTTTTTATAACCATCTCAATCTTTCAAAAATTGAATTAGGATCTACATCACACTCTGCAAAAACTTGATCCTTTAGCCATGTTATATAACTCCGATTGTGTTATGTTGTTATCCATTTCTCAGGCTTACTTGGGTTCAAACCTGTAACTATGCCATTGTGTCTTTCAACATATGGCTCAGTCCCATCGGCATTATGTAGAATATATAAGTGTGCTTGCTCCCATTATGTCTTTGACATCATGAGTATTTGAATTCCTTATATCCCTTTACTTAATGTTCTTCCCGTGTGACTAGACTTTGCACTAGTGCAATAAGTGCTTTTTACGTCAGTCAAAATTGATTTTACACGTCAGAATAATGTCTGACGTAAATACAGCTGACGTTAATAGTTAACATTTTAACGTCAGTTGTTTAATAAAACTGACGTTAATAGTGTAAAATTAACGTCAGTTGTATTAATGAACTGACGTTAATAATTTTATTTTTAACGTCAGTTTTATTAAACAACTGACGTTAATAGAGTATCTTTTTTTAAAAAAAAAATACTATTAACGTCAGTTGTTCAAACAACTATCGTTAAGAGTTTTATTTATTTTTTTAAAATTCGGTTTTAAAATAACACTACCCCCAGCTGTCCCTGCAGTCAGTAAACATCCCAGCAACACAGAGAATATTGTTACAGAATTGCAAACACTCAACTTTGGCAAAAATAGGGTCTCATAAAGTGTACCCTTAAATTTCAATATTACTAAAAGAAAAGAAATATACAAAGGAACAATGGGGGGACTTAAAACCAAAACCCATGTATAGGAAAAATATAACTATCTACAAGTATGTATGTATATATATATATATATATATATATATATATATATATATATATATATTTTAGCCTCTAATGTCTAAAAACAAAACTACCAATCTAAGTATATATAAATGTTAGTCTCTAAAAAGTCTAAAACAAAACTACTCATCTAAGTATTCAGGAGGTATTTTCTCAATTCTTTTTTCAGCAGCATACTTGAAGAAGAATTCTGTCAAGCGCATCCTCAAGTGTCTAAACTCATCTTTATGAAGAGGCGATTGGTCTTTAAATGCCTACACACGTACAAATAATAACAATAACATTAACGAAAGTCATCACCAAAACTATAATATATAATTTAATAAGTTGTTTAAATATTACCTTCTTCCATCCCTCCGTATGGACAAAAAAATGTTAAATTAGAGGGTTATAACATTATAAACTTACATTAAAAAAAAAGGACTAAAGATAGTATATAACACGTCAACTTAAACTAACATCAGGCGTAGGCGCCATCGTGTCCTGTGTAGGTCCCACAGTGTCCTCCCGTGCATGTGGGTGATCCAACTGATCCATATGTATGCCTGTTCAGAAACAATATATATTAAACTGGATAAATAAATATAGATGAATAAATAAAAATAAATCTATACTAAACTGGATAAATAAAATATTTTCCTTAAAAAAAAAAACTCACACTATAATCAAGTTTAAACTTCCTATATCAATATCCCTTCGTGATGATCATCACGAGTGGCATGTACATCGTCCACCTGTGTTTCCTAAATTATAGTAGGCATGTTTGTTGAAAAAGAAGGAGTCTCAGGAATATCAAGATTTGAATCTTGATTTTCATCACTACCATTATACATGCTTTTTCCTTGGAGAACCACGGACAACCTTTTGTTAGAAGGATCAGTGATGTAGAACACTTGTTTTGCTTGGGAAGCCATTATGAAAGGTTCATTTATATGACCTAACTTGTTGAGGTCTACCAATGTGAACCCCCATTCGTCGGTTTGTACACCACCTTTACTATCAACCCACTTACATTTAAAAACCGGCACCGTAAGCTTAGTGTAATCGAGCACCCAAATATCTTCAATATATCCAAAGTAAGGTGTCGGTGCTTTAACGGGTTTTGTGTCCTTTGAACTAGAGAAGTGCATTGCTTCGGCCACGATCATAACCCCACTATTTTGCATGGTACTCTTGTTATCTTGTTCCTTTATATAAAAGGAAAAGTTATTGATATCGTATCCGCTCCAACATATGACGTTGAAGCTAGGCCCACGTGCTAGCCATCTTACGTCATCAGAAGCAGTACTACCATCCTTAAGCATTTCTTCCTTGAACCATTGTAAGAAAGTCTTGTTATGCTTGTTCAACAACCACCTTTCGCTCATTCGAGGGTTTTCTTGGTTGACTTTTCTTTTATGTTCAAATAAGTAAGGTTGAACAGAATCGATGTTGTTCAATATATACAAATGTGCTTGAAGCACTTCTTCCCGACCCTTGCTATTAATTCTGAAACCATGTGTACCCTTACCTTGACATCTTATCTCATCATGCCAAGGCTTAGGAACCCCTATAGGATCCGTGTTGTGAAGGTAGTCCGAACAAAACTCAATAGCTTCTTCTGCAACATACCTTTGAACAATAGATGCTTCTGGATGATGTGGATTCTTCCATACCCTTTCAAGATCTTCATGTAGCGCTCAACTAGGTACATCCATCTCAGAAAAACAGGCCCACATAATCTAATCTCCCTCACCAAATGAACAATTAAGTGAACCATGATGTTGAAAAAGGAAGGAGGAAAATACATCTCCAGTTGGCACAAGATTGTACCAGCCTCAACTTCCAAGTCATCCAACATACGGGGGTCAACGACTTTGCTACATATAGAATTGAAGAATGAGCACAACCGAGTAATGACATGTCTCACATTTTTTGGAGCAATACCACGAATAGCAACGAGCAGAAGTTGTTGCATCAAGATGTGGCAATCATGAGACTTTAAGCCAACAAATTTAAGATCACTAGAGACAAGCCTCTTCATATTTGAAGAGTAACCATGTGGAACCTTGATGCCCTGAAGACACCCACAGAAACTTTGTGTCTCTTTTTTGACAAAGTATGACATGCTGGCGGCAAATAAGTCCGCTTACCATCCTCAACAACTGGAGCTAACTGCTCTCGTATACCCAGAGCAACGAGGTCGAGACGAGCATTCACACCATCCTTTGTCTTGCCCTGAATGTTGAGAAGCGTCCCGATCACACTATCACACACATTTTTCTCCACATGCATCACATCAATGCAGTGTCTGACATCAAGCTTGCGCCAGTATGGAAGATCAAAGAATATCGACCTCTTCTTCCATATGTTTTTCTCAGCAGTTTTACCCTTCTTTTTGGACTTGCCGAATATAACATCGATGCCCTTTACTCTCTGATAAACCTGCTCTCCATTTAAGGCCGTCGGAGCATCTTCAGTCTCTTGGCATCCATTAAAAGCTTTTTTCATCTTACGATATGGGTGATCACGTCTAAGAAATCTCCAATGCCCAAGGTAAACCGTCTTCTTTCCATGATGCAACTGAGTGCAGCATGTGCCTTCTTCACATATAGGGCATGCTTTATGTCCCTTGACACTGTACCCAGACAAGTTACCGTATGCTGGATAGTCGTTGATGGTGCAAAATAACATGGCACGAAGCTTGAAAGTCTTGTGAGAATACCCATCAACTACATCAACACCTTCCACCCACAGCGTTTTCAAGTCTTCAATCAAGGGACTTAGATAAACATCTAAGTCATTTCCCGGTTGCTTTGGGCCCGAAATCATCATAGACAACATCATGTATTTGCACTTCATCCACAACCAAGGGGGCAGGTTGTAAATTATCAACAGAACAGGCCATGAACTATGAATACTACTCATGTTACCATATGGATTCATTCCATCCGTAGCAAGTCCAAGCCTTAGGTTTCTTGGCTCATCGGCGAAATCCGGAAACATAGTATCAATATTCTTCCATTGCACAGAATCAGCAGGATGACGAACCTTTCCATCACGTTTCCTCTCATCATTATGCCATCTAAGATTCTTCGCATCTTTCACATTGGCAAACAATCGCTTGAACCTTGGAATTATTGGAAGATACCACAACACCTTCGCAGGAGGACCCTTTTTTCTCGCATCACAAATCGAATCATCAAGATCGATCATCACCATCATCACCACCCTTCACTTTGTATCGTGATAACCCACACTTGGGGCAATCCTGATTGTCTTCATGAACACCCGTGTACAATATGCAATCATTGGGGCATGCGTGTATCTTCTTATACTGCATACCCATCGGACACAATACTTTCTTGGCCTCATAGTTACAGTCAGGCAATGTGTTGTCCTCCGGAAGCAAGTCTTTCAACACTTCAAGCAATTCAGTGAAGCTTTTATCGGTCCAACCATTTCTCGCCTTCACACAAACCAATTTTAGCACCGCCGACAACCGTGTATGAGTAGTACACCCTGGATACAAAGGCTTATCTGCATCACCGCACAACCTATCATACACATGTGCTCGATGAAAAGATTCTTGTCCAATATCACGGATCATGTCCTCTACTCGATCATCCTCCATATCTACGTCAACATCCTCACTTTGGGAGACACTTGCCTTAGTACTCAACAACACATCACCATGCTATATCTATCTTGTATAACTCAAGCAAATCCCTTCACAAATCAAATGAGTACGTATATCCTTCACTGTACATTTCCTCGTATTCAAACACTTGACACAAGGACAACAGAACATTCCATTACTATTAGGAACATTCCTTTGAGCAAATTCTATAAACTCTCCCACTCCCTTCAAATACTCAGCACTTGTACGCTTACAAACCATCCAACTACGATCCATAGCTAGATAGGTTCTGTAGATATACAAATATATATCCAATATAAGCACAATACGGGAGATTGAAAACTAGTTTTTGAAAAATGACAGATGAGAGCATGATACAAGCTAGGTGGTTTATTTCCACAGTAATCTCACATCATTCTTCTCATCAAGCAGGCAACAACACATATTAGGACTATTGCTATATTCAGTACTATAACCACTCAGCCATATGAATCAATCCAGAGAGCATGATACAAGCTAAGTGGTCAAACATTATCTCAAATATACACCATTTTTCAGTTTTCTTAAAACGGAAAAGAAAGAAGCAGATTAAGATAAATTATCAAAACAGAATTCCAATGAGCAATTGTTGATGTCACATGCTACAAGCAACTCTAAATTTCTTCCCATTTTGAAATAGGTCATGACAGCAGAAGAAAAATAAGAGAAAACACAAAGCCCTCGACCAGAAATAGAGACATTCCAAACAACTCAAACTCTGAGTTTCAACTATAGAGACTACAGTTTCAACATACACTCAAAACCAAAAAAAAAATTAATGCCCTAAAGAACTCACTAGAAATAGGTGCTCGCGTGGTGGTGGGGAGGGGAGCTCGAGTGGTGGCCAACGTTCTATGTGGTGGTGGAGAGTAGCTGAGAGTCAGAGGGACAAGGAGAGTTAGTGCGCGCAATGGTCACAAGGCAGAGAGTGAGCAGGAAAGACTGAGTTAGGGTTAAGAGAAAGAGAGAGAAAGAGTGTACCTCACGGTGGTGGTGGAGAAGCCCTCGCGGTGGTCGCGGTGGAGAGTAGCTCGCGATTAGGGCAGAGTGAGAGTGAGAGTGAGAATGAGAGTGAGAGTGATGAAAAGAGAAGAACAGAGACAGAGCTTAGTGAAGAAGGCATACAGAGCGCTGGGTGTAAACGTTATGACCAAAAAACATCTTTAAAACAATATTTTACGTCAGTTGTTACAAAGAACTGACGTTAATTGAAATTTTAACGTCAGTTATGTACAACAACTGACGTTAAAAGTTCATTTTTTTAACGTCAGTTGTATTAAACAACTGACGTTAAAAATATATATTATTATTTTAAAAATAGTTTTAACGTCAGTTATTTAAGATAACTGACGTTAAAGGTTTATCAGTTTTTGCAAAAACATTTATACCTTTGACTACACTGTGCTACCTTCCCATGCGCCTTGTAACTTAATCCTCTTAATGAACATTAAGTTTATAGACTCAGTTTTGAAGAAAATCAGGCAGTCTCTTCTCCATATAAAGTACCATTCTTCCTCTATAATACACACACTTCTTCCCCTATATTTCGTTTTCTATTTCTTCACAATATGGCTCTGCCATGCATATTTGAGATTTTTATTATTTCTTCCTATACCTAGACTCAAAGGTTTCTGTCTTAATGGTCAAACAATTTCTGGGTTTGAGTAAATCACATAACATGGATGATAAGGTTTCCCTTTCACCCCGGTTTTGATAGCCAGTCACTGGTTGGCCTCTGATTTTGCAACAAGTGATTGTGACCTCAGATTGAGCATCAAGGACTTCAACTGAGGGGTACGAAGGGGATGTAACCATTGGAGTTTCTGAGGACAGGACTGAGAAGAAACTGATGTTGAATCAGAAACTTTTTTATATTTTAGGGCTATGTTGCAAAATTTTTTTATCTTTTAATCATGTAATTGTAACTTATGAATCAGTTCAATGAGATACGATTTGATTATATATATAACTTGTTTTATATTAAGTGTTTATTTATTTTAATTTGCACATGAATTTGTTTATTAATTCAAGCAAATTAAGATTAGAAATAAAAAGCACTATATATGGAGTTATCTGCGTTAAGAGTGACAACAAGGGAGATGACAACGAAAGAAAGATAGGAATGAGTTTCAGATAAGAATATAGGATTATTTACATCAGTTTTTTATTTAACTGAAGTAAAAATCACAATTTTAACGTCAGTTGTATAAATAACTGACGTTAAAAGTGTTATATCACTTTTAACATCAGTTCATTAAACAACTAACGTAAATAGTGATTTAATATTTAGAAAAACTGCCACCGTTAACTGACGTAAATCGTTCCCGTATATTACATTATTTCCACTAGTGTTGAAAGCCCTACTCGATGTTGGATAGGTATTCGGTACAGGATTCCACAACCTCTTCCACTATGTAACGTTCAACTATACAACCCTCTGGTCGTGATCTGTTTTTCACATACCCTTTTAATATCTTCATGTAACACTTAAACAGATACATCCATCTGATAAATGTGGGCCCATACATTTGTGTCTCTTTAACCAGGTGGCCGGTTTAAATTAACGATTATGTCAAAGAACGAAGGTTGTAAATACATCTCAAGATCACACAAAGTCACAACCATTCCTCTTTACAATGCTAGCAACTTCATAGGGTCAATCACTTTGATGTAAATCCCTTTGAAGAAGTTACATAGTTTTTTTCTGGACGACATTGAAGGGTTGACCTCTCCCAACCAGATTTTCTCCATACACAAAAGCCAAGGATCGAACCCTTGACCACTTACTTAAGGGGCCCAAGCTCGTTATCACTTGGACCAACCACATGTTGGTAGTTACATAGTTTAGTTATGAACAATCATACATTTTTGGGAAAATGGAGCGTAACCAGATTAGTGGAAAATCCTCCATGAGAACATGACAATCATGAGACTTTAGACCCTTTAACTTCATATCTTTCATCGATACAAGGTTCCTAATGTAAGAAGAGTACCCCTCTGGAACTTTAACTTCTTGAAGAAACATACTAAAAGTAATTTTCTGCTTTGTAAATAGAGTTTGAGCCCCCAGAGGTAGATATGTAAGCTTTCCCATATTTATCAACCCTAAATTTATTCTAATTTCCATACTAACCAAGTCCATCCTTGCATTGATGCCATCTTTAGTCTTTCTTGGCATATTGAGTAACGTACAATCACACTATCACAAATATTTTTTTTTTTAGCATGCATCTCATTAAGGAAATGTCTAACATATATTGACTTCAAATATGGAAACTCAAAGACAATTGACCTTTTCTTCCACCCTTTTGTGACAAAGTCTCCCGCAAAAGGTTCACCGAAATTAATACTCAAATCACTATTCTTTTGAATCAGCTTCTCACCTGTCAATGGCAAAGGAGCTTTATCTTCTTCTGAGTTCCCATTGAATGTCCACTACAACAGAATCAAGATTTTATAGTGCTTATTTTTGGTATTTGATAGCGCTATCTATGTTGGCACTATCGAAGATGACACCCTAAGATAGCATTTTCAAAACGCTATCGAAGAATAAACTGCAGAGGAAATTAGATGTGCAGTGTGGGATTGTGAGAGTTCTAAGAGTCCTGGTCCAGATGGAGTTAACTTTGCTTTTATTAAAGACTTTTGGGATACACTAAAGCCAGACTTCATTGCTTTTGTGGAGGAGTTCCATAGAAATGGAAGATTGGTAAGAGGGTCGAATAGCTCTTTCATAGTCTTGGTACCAAAAAAGGAGAATCCAAGAAGATAGGTGATTTCAGGTCAATCTCACTAATTGGTTGCATGTACAAGGTTCTGTCAAAATTTCTGGCAAACATAATGAGAAAGGTCATGAAAATGGTGATTTTGGAAACCCAATCAGTGTTTATCAAAGGAAGACAGGTTTTGGATGGGCTGCTTATTGCTAATGAGTTGGTGGATGAGGCAAAGAGGGAGAAAAAGGAGCTCTGCTTTTTAAAGTAGAATTCGAGAAGGCGTATCACTCGGTGAGTTGGGAAATCCTGGATTTTATGTTAATGAAGTTGGGGTTTTCAAATACATGGAGGGGCTAGATATGGGAATGTTTATCAACAGCTATGGTATCGGTTCTGGTGAATGGGAGCCCAACGGAGGAGTTTAGGGTAGGTAGAGGTTTAAGGCAAGGAGATTCATTATCTCATTTCCTTTTTCTTGTGGCTGCTGAGGGGTTGAGTGTATTGTTTCAGGAGACGGAGACTGCAAGTTTATTTGTTGGATATAGGTTGGATGGGATGGAGCAACAAATTTCTCACCTACAGTTCGCAGATGATGCTTTGATATTTGGCGAGAAGAGCTATCAGAATGTATGGGTAATAAAGTCATTATTGCAACTCTTCGAGGCAACATCAGGTTTGAAGGTTAATTTCTTCAAGAGTCAGTTAATGGGGATCAATGTGGGTGATAGTTGGTTATTGGAAGCTTCTTTTGTCCTGAATTGTAAAGTGGGAGAACTCCTATTTACTTACTTGGGATTGCCTATTGGTGCTGATTCTAGGAAAAAAGCAACTTGGAAAACAATTATCGATAAGGTGAGGAGACAGCTGGCATCTTGGAATAACAAACACATTTATTTGGGTGGTCGGGTGGTCTTGTTAAATTCAGTCTTGTACTCACTCCCGGTCTACTTTCTTTCCTTTTTCTTGGCCCCGAAAGGTATTATTTCTTCCCTGGAATCTATCTTTAAAATTTTTTTTATTGGGGGGGGGGGGGGGGGGGGGGGGGGGGGGGGTGGGGGGGGGGGGGGGGGGGGGGGGGTGGGGGACGAGAACAAGACCAAGAAAAACATGCATTGGGTAGCTTAGCATAATGTGTGTAAAAAAAAAAGAGGTAGGAGGTCTAGGTCTAAAAACCTTAGGGCCCTCAACATATCTTTGGTAGGAAAATGGTTGTGGAGACTGATGATAGAAAAACTAGCTCTGTGGTGCAGGGTGTTGGAGCATATGGGGAAGTGAGTGGGAGTTTGGGGTTGGGGAGGGTGAGATGTTCTAGGTGGTGGATATATTTAAAATCTTTGGAGGAATGGGTTATAGGCTTACACAAATTGGTCTTCTGCATCAATTAAAAAAATAGTCGGGAAAGGTGTTTGTGGATAATGACCCTATTGTGTTTTGATTAATGACCAAACTAACTTGAATTACACTTTGATTCACTAACTACTTGCCAAGCTTAAATGTTTGTACAAGATATCATTCGTGCAAGGAAATTGATGCAAAGGATCAAAGGAGAAAAAGAAGGATCATGAAGGATTTCTTGAAGATGAAGAATCTCAAAGTTGAATCACAAGGCATATCAAGCAAAGATCATTAGATTATTATGTAAAGAAAAATTTAAGTTTCTTTTAGTGAATTAGCTCTCTTAAAAACAAATCAAAATGGTTTTCAAATTAAAATTGGACTTAAAAAGGAAAAATTAATTGAAAGTTTTGTACATCTATGCCTACATCTATGTACTTTCAGTTAATTAACTAACTTTTAATGAAAACCTATGTGTACATCAATGTATAAATGTTATACATCGATTGATTCTGGATTCACTAGATCAGTATGCAAATCAGCTTCTATAAATCGATTGCACAATCGATGTATACGGTGAAACAGAAGCTAACACTTTTTGAAACATGCATACAATCGATTGATACATCGATGCATAAGGCTAAACAGAAGCCAACACTTTTTGATATATGCATCCAATCGATTAGTACATCGATGCATACACAAAACAGAAGTAACGTCTTTTGAAAATGATAAGACAATTGATTGATACATCGATGCATAAGCCCAAACAGAGGGAAAGACTTTTGACAATGATCATGCAATCGATTGACCAATCGATGTAAAGACTTCTGGGCTGAGAATTCTTATGTTTCTCAAGAACACAATCGATGTACACATCTATGTATTGCTCAAGATCAAGAATTTCCAAGAAACCAATCGATTGAGAAATCGATGTATTCAGTTATAAAAATGGAAACTTTGTTTAATACATCGATTACACAATCGATTGACTGATAATTGAATTTTTCAAGAAAGTTTGTTTTGATCTTAGCTGACTTCTAAAGTATGCCCAACGGATCTATTTTGAAATACAACTATATAAAGGCATGGGCAAACACTTTCTGGATAACAATTCATTCAATATTGAGATTAAACACGAAATTCATTGAGAGAGCTTTTCATTGAGAATACTTGAAGTTTTCTGTTAGAGCTTCAATTTGTAAATCTGATTTCTTAGAATCTGATTCAAAATCTTTTCTTACTGCAAAAGGAAGATTAGAGAGAAAGTGTTCTCTCTGTGTAGATCAAGAGTAGAAGAGACTCTTGGTGGTTTGACAAGAGTAGAAGGAACTCTTGGGAATTACAAGATTGCTTTGACTGAAAAGCTGTCAATTGGGTAGAAGGAACCTGGGAGTTGAAGCTTGTAAAGGATCTTGTAATTGATTTTGATTTAGAGGACAAAACTCACAATAATTGTCGGGACTGGATGTAGGTTACCAGAGGAGGTAGTTGAACCAGGATAAAATCTAAGTTTGCATTTCTCTCTATCCCTTAACTCTTTTAATTGCTTTAAATTGATGAATGTAAGTTTAGGCAATTATTGCTGGTCACATTGTATTCTTCGCATTAGTGAAAATGAGAAACTCTGTTGATCTATAACTCTAGCCCCAAGACAAACTCTATGTTGTTATAAGCTAAACTAATATAAAGTTTTCGTTGATCTATAACTCTGGCCCTAAGTCATTCGTTGGTTTATCAAAGTTTTACACTGGTGTCAAAGTATTTTGGCCTATGAATGCTGATTAAATTTCTGTGTGTGTGTTTATTATTTTTATTAATTTTGATCTATGTGAATGCTTATTTTTTGTGTTTCTACCTTGGTCCAGATCTGCCCCTTTTCGTAAGTCTGTTCCCAAGCTTCTACACACTCTTTCGTTGATCCTCATTCCTCTGCCTCCATGGTAAATCTATGGTTTCTAGTTTGATTACTCCTTATTTGTTAATTAGTTCAATTTTGTTTTTTGTTAATGAGTTTTCTTGCTGATTTTGGATTGATTAATTTTGCCTAAAGGTATTGAATTGTCATTCTTTAAATATCATTAAATGTTTTATAGATATTTGGATTTACTATATGATTGTGAGCATGTCTGATACCTTAAAAATGTTACAAAGCATATATAAGCATGTCTGGGTTTACTATTTGTTTGCTATTCAAAGGTGTTGATTTACTTTGAGGTTTGAGAATATGAAATTTGTTCACAAGTCTGAATCTGAATTTGAATGACTTATGGGAATATGATTATATGCAAGTTTGATTTATGGGAATAATCTGAATATGAGTAATCATGTGTCTAAATCTGAATTTTTTTTGCTTCAGGTGAATATGAGATACTTAGAGAACTCCTAGAGATGATTCCAAGTTTAGTGGATTTGACCTTGTTACTCTCAAAGGAAGTTGTTTTCAAGTTGTGTTCCAAGGATGTTATTGTTTTGCTAAGGATGTCATTCTTATTTCTTATGTACTGATTTGGTGATGTTATTTATATTTTTTGATAGTAGATTGATTTGGTGTTGACATTTTGTTAATGAACTTGATTTTGTGTTGCTATTGTAATGTGTTGGATAGTTGATATTGTAATATGGTAGTAGATTGTAATCCTCGTTTTCATTTCCTCATTTAGTGCTAATGCTGGATATTATATGTTGAATATTGTGATAACAAGACATAAGATAACTAGTAAAATTTTATAGATAAAAACCGAATCCATGCCGCATTTGATTGGATTGGATTGGATCATATTTTTTTAAGAATGTCATCCAATCCAAACTGCATGTTGTTTGCATCATTGGATCTGATGGTTTTTTGGCTCAAAACCGATCCAATCCAATCCGCTAACACCCCTACAATCGATTGACCAATCGATGTAAAGACTTCTGGGCTGAGAATGCTTATGTTTCTCAAGAACACAAGCGAAGTACACATCTATGTATTGCTCAAGATCAAGAATTTCCAAGAAACCAATCAATTGAGAAATCAATGTATTCAATTATAAAAATGGATCTAATACATCGATTACACAATCGATTGACTGATAACTGAATTTTTCAAGAAAGTTTGTTTTGATCTTAACTGACTTCTAAAGTATGCCTAACGGGTCTATTTTGGAATACAACTATATAAAGGCATGGACAAACACTTTCTGGATAACAATTCATTCAATACTGAGATTAAACACGAAATTCATTGAGAGAGCTTTTCATTGAGAATACTTGAAGTTTTCTGTTAGAGCTTCAATTTGTAAATCTGATTTCTTATAATCTGATTCTAAATATTTTCTTACTGCAAAAGGAAGATTAGAGAGAAGGTGTTCTCTCTGTGTAGATCAAGAGTAGAAGGGACTCTTGGTGGTTTGACAAGAGCAGAAGGGACTCTTGGAAATTGCAAGATTGCTTTGACTGAAAAGTTGTCAATTGGGTAGAAGGAACTTGGGAGTTGAAGCTTGTAAAGAAACTTGTAATTGATTTTGATTTAGAGGACAAGACTCACAGTAGTTGTGGGGACTAGATGTAGGTTACCAGAGGAAGTAGCTGAACCAGGATAAAATCTAAGTTTGCATTTCTCTCTATCCTTTAACTCTTTTAATTGCTTTAAATTGATGAATGTAAGTTTAGGCAATTATTAAGGAACAACCTTTGAATGTTAAGTATCTGAAATCAATCTCTTCATCTATCTTTCTTGTTAAAGAACAAAGTCTTGAATCAATTACTTTGGCACAAACTTGTTTTGGTTAAGTTGGTTGACAAAACCTTTTCAAAAGTTTTAGAAAAGTTTCTGTTTTTGCATAAAGGGGAAAAGTTTTCAAAACTTATACATACTCAATTCAACCCCCGCTTCTTGAGTATTAAGAAACCACAACCAACAATGTTGAGTAAAAGATTCCCTAGGTTGTTTTCCTTAGCTGAAAATAAACAAGCTAAGGTGGAAGACCTTTGGAGTTTGGAGGGAGGGGAATTGGGTTTGGGGGTGGAGTTGGAGTTGGAGAAGTGGTTTTTTTTCAGTGGGAGGAGGAGTTGTTTGCTGATCTTCAGCTAGTTTTGAGTCAGTCTGCTTTCTAAGAGGACGAGGAGGATAGGTGGGAGTGAAAAATGGATCCTTCTAGTTATTATTTTGTAAAATCTGTATATAACATTATTATGGCTCCAAATAGATTTGTTGCAGATGTTTTTTTCAAGGGATTTGGAGGCTTGGTTGTGTTCCTTTAAAGGTGACAACATTTGTGTGGAAGCTAGCTCAAAACAGGATTCCTACACATGATAACGTGGCATTCAGAAAACTCTTGCAAAGGATGTGGGAGAGAGGAGGAAACAACTTCTCACTTGTTTTCTGAATGCCCAGTTTACTCACAAGTGTGGAATGAATGCTTGAAGTGGGGTGGATTTTCAGCATGTATGCATAATGAATGTAAGGCCCATTTCTTACAATTTTCAGGCCTTCCCAACTGTAGCACTGCAAAAAGAGGATTATGGTAAACAATCTGGTGTGTTATTATTTGGGAAATTTGGTTATCAAGGAATGAAGCAATGTTCCAATCCAAAAGTTTTGATTTGGCTTCAATAGTTGAGAAAGTTAAATCAAAATCATGGTCTTGGATAAATGCAAGAAGTGCAGGTTTTAATTATCCTATGGCCCGCTGGTTCATGAATCCTAGGAGCAGTATGAGTTTTATTTGAGGTGTTAGTGGTGGCTGCAGGGGATCCCATTTTTTGTGATGCGGATTTAGTGTTGCTGCTCTTCATTCCTATTTGCACTGCTGTGTTGTTCCGTACACTGTGCTCCTTTTGTTTCTTTCATTACATTATGCTTAGTTAATTTTGTTGCTTCTTAGCAGATCATACATCATTATTGTGGTGGGGTAGTAGTGCCTAATGGCCTCCTCTACGTGGGTGGGTTGGTGCTTGTTAGGGGAATATCCCTTAGGAAGGGTTGTTTTGGTTTTTTGAGTTTGGATGTATTGTGGTGTATGTGTATATGGGTTTTGGTACCCCTTGTACCATTTTAATGTTATTTGTCTTATTAAAAAAGAGAATAAAGTACAACAGCACCTTTTCTGGGAGACACTGTCTTATTTTGTTATAGAACAAAGCACTTCGTCTTGGAAACACTATCTTATTTTTGGACCTAATATAGCGCTTTTTCGAGGCGATGCTATATAAGTATAGAATCTAACATAGCGGTAGATAATGAAACACCATCGTTTTTTGTGGACTAAGATAGTGCTTCCTGTAAAAAGCGCTATCTTAAGTCACACATTTATTTTTAGCAATTTGATATACACATTCTCGTTGCAAGCTTTAAGATGAAATTATACTTAATTATTTACAAAGTAAATTGTTTACATAAATGCCAAGATAGATTGTAACAAAAAAATTATATATTAACCTACTAAAATTTACTAGCCCTCTCTGTACGTTTGTTCCATCAAATTTATTACATACCCACACCACTCTTTCTCCATCACCGGTAGTGATGATTTTGAGGCAAAAATTTACGATGCTCGAGGAAAACATTTTTCTTACAATGTTCCAATCGGAACCGATATGTATTCTCATCACTTGTAAAGCATGCACACTATCCTTTTGTACTGTATCCTGGCAGATTACCATAAACCAGAAAATCATTGATTGTGCCAAACAACATAGACCTTAAATTGAAAGTTTCTTCTCTATACCTATCATATGTCTCTTCACATGTATCCCATATTTTCTTCAAGTCTTCGATTAAAGGAGCCAAGTATATGTCTATATCATTCCATGGTTGTTTGGGCCCTGAGATAAACATAGACAACATCAAATGTTTGCGCTTCATCCATAGCCATGGAGGTAGGTCATAAATCACCAAAATCACTGGACATGTACTGTGAGTGCTACTTTGAACACCATGCAGGCCAAATTTGTCAGTAGACAATACAAGGCATAGATTTCTTGCTTGTTGCCTAAAATAAGCACAATCGTGATTAAATTTCGAACAATTGAGGAGAATCTATTGGGTGTCGAAGCTTGTTATCTTGAATCCTTTCATCTTGTAACCATGTCAAATGCTTTCCAACCTCTACACTACAATACATACGCCTAAATCTGAGCATAATGGGAAAATACCACTGAAAATGACATAGGGAAACACAAAAAGTGGATTGAATTATATTTCTTAATTTTTCAAAAATTCTTTTTGAAAGACATTTTTTCACATAGAGCATATAAATAAAAGCACGCAGAGAAACACGTTTTAAAGGAGGGTGTTAAGAACTTCAAATGCAATCCCCCAAAACTTTAGTTGAGACAAATTTAAACCGAAAAAGGAAAGAGAAGATCATACTATATATTATCTTACTTCACTATTTCCAACCAAGAGCTACGTCTCGTCCCTTCTACTTAAAGACTTTATCCACTAACTCAATCAGTCTTTACAAGTATTGTTTATCCAGCCTCTTTGAGACACCTCAATGTCCCATTAAAGAAAAACCCAAATTAACTAATTCTTTATCCGTTTTTTTTAGTGTTAGCATGAGTATACCTACGAAAATATTGTATATTGCGGAAACTGGAAACATTTAAACTTATAAAACATGCACAGTGGAATAAAGCAGAAATGACATATATGCAACGATCATCTGAGTATGAGTTGCCCCAACAGAGGGACTATAACCTATAGAAATTATACAGACTCCGGAACAGAAAATACACACATATAGGTTTGGCACAGAAACCGAGGGTTAACGTGAAACCTTATTTTGTTGGTTACACAGCCGTCACCAGTTTTGGCCAGAGCTGTCTCCTTCCCTATTTCCTCTTCTCCCATTGTTATAGTGGAGTTTTGGAAGCTGTTTGGGAAGCTAGTTTGGTCTGTGGCAGTCTAAAGGTAACGTTCCCTTCCTTCGTGTTTTTCCTTTTCATAATGGTTTGAATAGAAAACTAATGGATCTGTGTTTCGGTTTGGCTAAGGTTGTGTTGGGTTGAGCCGCTTTGGGAACCGTGACTAATTGTTTTAAGAGCTTACGTTGGAGTGACCTTCAATCCAGGAATGGGAAGAAGGGTATTGTAACCATAGGCAATGGGGGTAGTGTGAGGTAAAGGGATTCCCCATGACCCCAGTGTTTTTATGTTGTATGATTTATATGTTAATATTGTTCTGTCAATAACATGCTCTCTTTGGTTGTTTTGGTCTGAATATGTATATTATAGACTTGTTGGTTATTGTATGAGCATGATGAAGTGTTTTGCCAATAGTTGATATTGTGACATGATGATATTACTGCTGTTATGATCGTTGTGTTGGAGCCCTTGAGGCTAGTGGTTTAATTGGCAAATTAGGTGTAAAAATGAGTTGAGATAAATGATTTAATGAACCCTAAAATGGATTGGAATTCTGACTTGAGACTCTGCCCAGAATAGCACTGTTGCGCGATGAGCACGACCTTGCTGAACAGGGAGCACGACCGTGCTCCCAGTTAATTCTGGAAAATGGTCGCGCTATTTAGCATGGCCGTGCAGGACAAATAGCACGACCGTGCTGCTGAGCACGATCGTGCTGAATAGAAAGCACGACCGTGCTTCACTTAAAAGGGCAGCACACCCTCACGTGTTAAAGCACGACCATGCTAGGGTTTAAGCACGACCGTGCTCACCCCTCCTGGACAGAAACAGAATTAAAGGACTTAAGGGGTTTCAAACCCCATTTCCCTAATGATGACAAGTTAAGATAGCTAATCAAAGATGAATATTAGACAACCTGGTTAGTCATTATCTAAGATGATTAAGATAATAAGATGTTAAGTCGGTATCCGTTGGGTTACCACACGTTGATAAGTTGAAGTCTTGGGTGCTTATTAACCCAAGCACGTTGAGTTGAAACCTTGGTGCTTATTGGCCAAGGGAGCCTTGACCCCATGGTTTGGGTCTAAGGTTACGTTGAGGTTGATGTTGAAGTCTTAGGAGCTTCATGGCCTAAGCAAGGAGGTGGTTGAGATTGTTTGTTGTTGTGCCATTTGCATATAGCATTGGAGTTTGTTGATGGGGAAGGTTCGACATAGGGGAGATCGCCCGAGAGTACGGTGATCTGGCCATCCACGGTAGGTCACCCGATGGTTTGGTGACCGAGGCCCCCCGTAATGAGACATCCACGGTTTGATGCGTTGGCTATCCATGGGGTTCACCCAAGGTTTGGTGAGCTGTCGGTGTTGGTGCTTCTATGGCCAATACGGATATGTAACTCCAAAGTCGTTCATCCTGAGTTAGTTTGGATCCACATGCATAGATGGAGTAGTGGAGTAGTTGTTGCATTGCACAGCATAGCATACTTGGTTGATATGATATTGTTGGATGTTGATGTATGCGTATGTTGTAGGTTTACTTTGCCTCCTATTCCCATGCTATATATGTTTACATGAATCTTACTCCCTGTTATTTGTTTGTGTTTGGCCTGATCAGCATTTTGCAGATGAGACGAGCCGCCCGGAGAGGAGTGACTCTGAGGAGCCGCCACTCATAGTTAGGGCTTATTTTATGTTTAGTTTGTTTTTCAGTTATATTCCGAGGATATTATTTTCCGGAACGGTTATACCAGCTCTGAGTTATGACATCGGGGTTGGGTAGTTATTTTATCACGTTTTATTGATTTTAAACTTGGTTTATTTTTCCGCGTTGTAACTGGTTCATGTGGGACTTTTCTACCCATGGACAATTGTTTTATTTTATTCAATAATTGTATGTTTTTATTTTAATTTCTTTTACAATAAATGCCTTATAACATGCGGGGTAGAAGGGTGTCACAACAAGCCTCTTCAGGCTCATTCTAAGCTGAGAGTTAAAAGATTGTTTGAGCTATGAACAACTCACTATGTGTGAGGGTTTTACAAGTATAAGCTCAGAAATAACAATAACTTTACAATGAAAGAATATGAATGTTTTGGCAGCATTTTGTTCACTTGAATATCATATCTGCTCTTTTTTTTTTTTCATTGAGGGCTTTTGGTATTTATAAGATCGATGGGTTCTTCATACATTTCTTGTTCAATGGCATTAATTATGTCCGTTTAGAGATAGCATTTAATGCTATTAAGTCGTTTGAGTCATTTGAGTCTGATAACTTCTTGTTTTTTCTCTCAAAGGTTGTCTCGATTATCATCTTAGCAAAAAGCATTTTGCTTTTCTTCTGCTCCAACTGATACTTCCTTTCTTCCTTTTACTTCTGAGGTTGGTAGAGCAACAATGGCAACAGAATGTCAAATGATTGACTATATCTTCTTTGGCTTGAAGTGTACTGGTTTACTTGCTTGTCTTTGATAATGCTTTGTACTATACGAATATTCAAAACAAATTTGGATGAATACATTTATAAGACAAATAGCTTAAAGAACATAAGTAGACGATCCAATCAGTTATTTAAAACAAGATAGAGTATTGGACGCGCACTTTAATTTAAATAACAAATGAGTCCAGGCACATGAAGAATTGACTTACTAACATGTTGTATGCACAACATAGTAACATTAAAGAATTTAAATCAGTCCAATGTTAGTTTCTAACCTATAAGCTCTTTTGGACACGCGATAAGTTTTAAACTCAATAAAACGTCTAAGTAAAATTCGAAAAAAAAAAAATGGTCTTTGGACCTTTCAGATTGAGTTTTCTTAAGTCTAGCAGACGTTCTAGTTGGACTCTAAAAGACATTTTTTAACTTCAATTTAATAATTTTGTTAACATCAAAATTATGATCACTGGACACCACCTATCACCCAAGATGACTTCCAGAACATGATAACCATAATATTTAATGCACAAAATACTCCAAATGGTATCCAACAATATTACAATTTAATGAAATTCCATTGATCGTGTACTGATGTCCTTAAGAAGTAAGCAAATCCAACAGCTGGGAAAAGCCCATTGGTCCTCTTGTAATTTTCAGTTTTAAAAATGCCTTCCACCCATTAATATTTTATGTGTCACCTCTTGGATTATTATGCTGCTGATAAGAGGCACCTAGTAGTTTTGTGTCCAGGTGCAAAAGCCCTAGCTAGTTCACAGGTGTCCCGGGCAACCATCTCTCTTCCCCTTTTGTCTCACTTTAGCATCAACCAAATATAATCTATTTTGTTTTGGACCCTTAGTTAAACATGTCGCCTAATAGCTTAGCACATTATTGAATTTCCTAATATGCCCTGTTGTTAAAATAGCCATGTCCTTCCATTATTGACTAATCTCAATTTTGCAACCCCATGTTTGGCACAAAATTTTGTAGGGGAAGTAGTGGATTTTGCTTAGAAGTGGGACCAATTACAAGGGTAATGACAACAATAACCAAATGTCAAATGACACAAAGGGTAAAGTTATTTTGGTCAATTTGCAGTTGGACAAGCATGCATTTTTAGTGTCACTTGGACTCTTTTGTTTAGTATTATTATATCATTATTATTTTGTAAACAATGTTACCCGTACCTTAAACAGTGATATGGATAGAGATCATAAGAAAGTGACCGTTGATTGACTGATAGAATCAAGTTGGGGGCATAGCTGCAGGTATAAATATGCAACAAACACAAACCTAAATCAGTGTGCCGTAGAATTTGGAAGACAACTTTTTTTCCTAAGTACCAACTTTGAAACCTTTTTGCATGCATTGGGGGGGAGTTATGGCTGGCCATATGGGTCGGGGTATCTTAGAGGAGGAAGTTTGGAGGAAGGGACCATGGACTGCTGAAGAGGACAGGTTACTCATTGAGTATGTCAGGATGCATGGTGAAGGCAGATGGAACTCTGTTGCTAGGCTTGCAGGTGACAACCAAACTTTATGTATTCTCTTTTGCTTCCTAATATCAATTGAACTTACACATTAGAAGTGTGATACTTCAAGTGTCCAACTATAGCAACAGAGCAAGTAAAATTACTTCCAAATTCTACTCTTCAAATTGGCTACCCTAGTATCTTGAGTTGTTCATTCTATAATTGTTCACTCTGGAGTGGTACCTTTTATGGACTTTTCTTATTTTAGAAATGCTAACTAGTGATCTTAAACCATTGGTTAAGGTATCAAATATTGTAAGATTATGTTGAAAAATGTTTATTCAATGCATTAAAAGTTTTAAATGGGTGATTTCTAATAATTTTTTTTCTATTTTTTTATTCCTCCTTGTCACAGATTAGCCAGACCTTTTATTTTATTTTTTAACCTTTTGGCCAGATGATTGATTATGTATTCTTTTGCCTATTAACAACAGGATTGAAAAGAAATGGCAAGAGCTGCAGATTGAGATGGGTGAATTATCTGAGACCAGACCTTAAGAGGGGTCAGATAACACCACAAGAAGAGAACATAATTCTAGAGCTGCATGCTAGGTGGGGAAACAGGTAAAATTTTCATTCTACACTCTCTTGAACTTGCATGTTTTTCTATAATTGGGGAGATTGAATAGAGTTATTCAAAGGCCTTGACTGCTGTATATCAAAAACTTTAGGTGGTCAACAATTGCAAGAAGCTTGCCTGGAAGAACTGACAATGAGATAAAGAATTATTGGAGGACCCATTTCAAGAAAAAAGCAAAAAGTCCCTCTGATGCTGCAGAAAAGGCTAAAAATCGCCTCATGAGGAAGCAGCAATTTCACCAGCAACAACAACAGTTGCAGCAGCATCAGCAGGTGCAACAACAACAATTGCAATTCAACTTGGACACGAAAGGGATCATGGCCTTGCTTGAGGACAATAGCCATAGAGTACCTTATATACCTCAAATGAGACAAGAAATGGTCAACAATATGTACCCAAACACCACAGAAGAGCAGGGATATTTCTACTCTATGCTCAATGGCAATAATGCCTCTGCACCACAGGCCTCAAATGATGAAATTTTGTGGGATGGGCTGTGGAACATGGATGATGTTCATGGCAATTTCAGTGTAGCTAGTGCAACAAGCAAAGCTAGTCTACACAGTCTAGTTGCTCCTTTCTGTTAATGTTTTGATTAAGCATATTAGTCCTAATTTAAGTCATAGTTTGATAAGGCTCCAAAAACCAGGAGCTTTGGAGTTTGGATTAATTGTTGCATAAGGTGTGTACTTGAGGTAGTAAGTGATACTTTGAAGGCAAAGTTATTATGTAACCTATCAATAAAGTGTCTCAATCTAGCTTATAAAACTTTTTTTTTTATGCTTTATTAATTGTTTTTGGATTACAACAATCGATGACAACTTTCCAACTTCAATAGGAAATTAGGGAAGGAAAAAAGAAGATATAGGGAATTGATAAACTAGACTTGTCATAAAGATAGTGATAATTTTGAGGATCTCGCTTTTCTTTATATTTGCCAGAAACAAAGTAACCAAAAGCTCAAAAATTATATTGAAGCGTTTGGTGCATGAAGAGAATAGGACGAATGTTCTGTTTAGTTCTCTTTAGTTTCACATCTTTTAGTAGAATCAAAATTTTCTACTTTTTAATCTCATGTATTATACTGTTTATAAAACATACCAATCATATAACAAAACTTATATGAGGAATGCTAACCGGCCGGTCCTGAGATTTTTTGTACTCTGACAAATTCAGGAAAAATGGTACCTTCATAATCATTTGAAGATTGTCCTCCTTGCATTTTTTGCAGCAAAATCTTTAATAATCTGATCATAATCAAGGTTTTTTAAAAAATCATTTTCGATAGAAATCAAAGCAAGACTATTTAATCTACATTGTGACATAATAGATCGTAAATAAGAATTTTACCGTTTCAATTTAGAAAAACTTCTTTAAGTTGATGCAACAGTAACATGGATGGTATGTAAATTTTTTATAAATTATATAATTTATAAAAAAATTTATATAACATTTATATATACTATGTAAAATTTTACACTATCCGGTGCCCCATAAAAAAATTGGGGCCGGGGCGATCGCCCACCTCGACCGTGCTCAGGGCCACCCCTGCTAACCAGTATCCTTAAGTTAGTGGTTAAAGAAGCAAAAGAAGAAACTTTTCATTGAAAAATTGGTACATTCAAATATTTCGAGAATTGACATACTTAGGGCATGTTTATTTTGTTTCCAGTTTTTTTTTATTTCGTTTCTTGTTTTCAAAATTATTTCCAAAACAGCCACCTTAGGGCATGTTTCTTATTTTCATGTTTTCATTTCCTAATTTTAAAGATAATTACAACTAAAATACATACAAAAATGTCATCCTGTTTTCATTCTTTTTCTTTTTTAATGTTTCCTGTACAAATATTTTGAACGAAAAATATGTGACGTTTTTGTAAGTATTTTAGTTGTAGTTATCTTAAAAATCAGGAAATGAAAAACAGAAAACTAGATATAAACTAAACAGGCCCTTATTTTCATTCTATTTTATGTTTTCCAAATATTTGTATAGCAACCGTGAATACAGAAAAAAAAGTTTTTTCAGTATTTCCTGTACAAATTTTTGAAAAATAGGAAACAAAATAAAAAATAAGGTGCCAGTCTTCTAATTATTTTTTAATGAAAACAAGAACATGAATACAGCAGTAACAGGCCCTTAGAGTCTTTTTGCTTTTTTCAGTGTTCTGTTTTTATTTCTAACATTTTTTTTATAAATTACTTAACATCATATTTTGAAAATTCTATTTACTTTAAAATTTATTCAGAAATAATAAAAATTTTTGTTTTTTTATACAGTGTTTCTGTACAAATTTATAAATAGGAAACAAATTTTTGTCTTTGACTAGGAGTATACCCCGTCGGAAGAGGGGACTAAATCTCCTGCGGAGAATAAATGGCAACCTGAAGGCAGGAAACCCCCTCCCTATGAAAATTCGCTCCATACGTAAGAGCTGGGATTCGAACCCCAGCCACTTGGTTAAGGAGCACAAGTCCACCACTATCACTTGTGTCAACCTCCGTTGGTTTGAAAATAGGAAACATAATTAAACGAGATAGTAGTTTTGTAATTATTTTTGATAAGAAAAATGAAAACAGGAAAAACTGGAAAAATGGTTCCTTATATTGTTTTTATTAGATCTCTTTACCAATACCCTTAGCAATCACCTATGTTTTATTCCGTCCAGTTTTGACACATCAATCAAATGCTAAATTCCATAAAGCACATAGTGTTTAAGTACCCTTTTGTTAATTTGGATGGGAAAGATATGCAGTTAAATCGAAGCATGGTGTTTGTGCCTAAAGAAATCCCTTTAAGCATAAAGTATGGGACACTTTTCGACCTAGTACAACTCAATACTTAGTTCAATTCTTTGTTGTCATATTCCTTTTGCTTGTTTAAGCCACACATAATACAAATTCTTTCTTATTTTTCATTTGTTTCAAATTAAACAATTGGGATTTAGGCTTAAACTATGACAGAACTGGATTCTTGAAACGTCACATATCTCACACGATATAATTTTTTATTTAACAAATCATAGTTATACATATTGATTATGCTCTAAGCTTATCAATAGAAGTATCATGGATTCTGATATTTTGTAATAACTATATTTTATTTAGTATTTTTAAATGATAGTTTCAGAATCTGCCAGAGATCATGGGGAGAAACTACTAGAAGGTAGAAACCATAAAGAAGATTAGGATTAATGCCTTCATAATTCGTAAATCTCTAATTAGGCCTTGAGCTATCGGGATATAAAATCAAAATTTGTACCTTAAGAATCTAAATATCGTGTGACCGCTTTTTTATTTTTATGTTGGGTCTTGCTAACGAGTATCCTAAGGACAATGGTTAAGGAATCCATGAAAGAAAAATTCGTATTGAAAAACTAAGTGTTACACTTTTCGAAATGTTAAATACACTATTTCTCATACAAATTTTCCTATTTTTGGTTCCTTAAACAATGTCCTAAGAGCATTTGTTAACATTCTCCTTTTATCTTTTATATACATTTCAAGAAATTCTGGAATCCCCTTGGTATTGTTGATGCTACGAAAACTGCATAGTTATCAGGTACCAACTATCAACCATTGTGATTTATTATTTATTTCTGACCTAGTATGATTTATTTTATTTTTAATTTTGAATTAAAAAGAATATTAATGTTCTATGCTCCACTTAGATGAACATAAAAAATATGCCCATAATTTGTATTTTATAACTCCATTGTCGAAGTAACTGATTTTATACACATATAGGATGTATATTCTTCAAAACTTGTTGCTAAACAATAAACATGAGCACCTCTCAAAAGCAAATTACCAGTATATATTTGATCGTGATCTTGATGTGATTAGAATACGTATTTTCCTGGCGAAGTAGATCAAGAATTTTGCTTTACAAAACATAAAATAAAGTTATTTATGTGCATGTGGTGTTGTTTTTCCGATTAAAAAAAAAAGTAACATGACATTATTTTTTTACAATTTATTTGTGAAGACATAAAATAAATGATGAAATAGCTAAAAAGAAATATATTTCTATTATATAAACAGCACTACAACACTTAAACACTTAAATTTTTTTATTCTTACAAAAGCTAACCATGATAACTCGAATTCTAATATTCTGTTGATCAAAATATGAGGCTCTACCAGTCACGCGTTACTGGCCACATGACCGACCTAATGGGCTAGGTCCATTTTGAGAGACATGCAATATAAAAGGTATGATAGGAAGAAACAACATGATATTGATTTGGATTCGGGTAAAATAAACATGACATCCAACTATTAGACTATCAGGAAAAAAAGAGGAAGTACCTGAATCGAGGCCTCGAGGGTTCTGCTAAGCTCCTCATTCTTTATGCACCCTCCAAAGTAGGTCTGGCAAAAGAATTCATGGACTATTTATCCAACCAGTCCATCAATAACAAAATTCATCCAACCCATCCAATAATAATAATAAAACTAAATGGATTGATTGGACCGGATTGATTTTTTGATGGATGGATAATTATCCATCTCATTTTTTTTCTTCTAAATCCATTGGAAAATAAAAAAAAGAATTGGATCAGTTATTATCCACTTCAAAAATCTTTTTCTCCCTGAGTCAACAACTATGGTATCACTATCACCGGCAGCCCCACCACCAATAACATGTACCAGAACTATTTCACCACCACCACCTCTTCCACCGGAATCTCACCTCCATCTTATAGATCCGCCACCGCCTCTCGTTCCCCCAAGAGGTCCTACCTGGATGATGATGACCTGACTGCCCAACACATATATACTCCTAGACCCGACGAAACGATGCTTTTTGAGGCAAAGTTTGTGCGGTGCTCTGGATGCCGGCGGAGGGTGGATCTTACCGGATTCATGTGCCAGTGCAGCTAGCTTTTCTGGGTGGAGCCTTGGTACTCCAATCACCATGACTGCAACGATGACTATAAAGCCACCGAGAGAGAAGTTGTTGCAAGAGAGAGTCCAATGATCAGAGTTGCGAAGATTGTCACAGTCTGAATCTGAATCTAAATCGGAATGAAAAGAAGAAATCTTAAGCCGAAATCGAATCTCGAAGATATCACACGAAGATGATGAACATCGTTGACCCGTTCTTAGATCTGGTTGGGTCACAGGTTTTTAACATTTTTCCTAGATATAATAGTTATTATTATTATTATAAATATAAAAAGTCAACAGATATTTAATTTTTTAATTGTTAGCTCAAAGCTGTTACCGAAATGAATGAAGAATTTTGATTACTTTGTGTTTTTTTTCTTTCTAATTTATCTTTTTCTTTTTTGTATTGAAATGATAAATTATTGTGATTTACGATAATTTATAAGTCTTATGCCTTAAGATTGTGATTATGTTTTTAAAAAAATGTTATTTGACATCAAAATTGTAGTTTGTGAAAAACAATTCATGTATTTAATTAAGGTCTTTAAAATGCTAGAGAGAGAAAATATTTAGTATGTAAAAATTGTTAAAATAAAATTTTAATATATAATATATTTTTAAGTGGATCGGTCGGATATCCATCCATATAAAAATGATTGACGGAAGGGTTGGATGGTTTTTTATTAAATGGATCATGGATGGATTGGATTTTTTAATATTTTTTAAGGATCGAAATGGATTGATGGATTGATTTTGACCGATCCATTATAATCCGAATCAAAATCCATCTAATCCATCTGTTTGCCACCCCTACTCCAAATAAGTGTAACGGGTTTTTGCTTAGGGGTGTCAATGGCCAGTTGGACGGGTTGTTTTTGATTCCCTAGCCTGAGTTTTTTTCGAGTCAATTTTCATGCCATGATTCTAATCATATTAATATTTAGGTCGAATTTTTTTGTGCATACTCACACTTGTAAAGCACAAGCGTGCAATTAGGAAAAACTTAGAGAAAGATAATGAAAGAATGATCACTTATTATTGAATTGCATAACTAATATTTATACATTTCATAAGTCCCATGTTGACTAAGAGGGTACTTGATATTTTTTAACAGGAACTAACTATCCTAACAGACTTTAGGTCCCACTAAAATACTAACCAACTTAACTCACTGAATTACTCTCTAATACACCCCCTTAATTTAGATTAGTTTGAGATAATATTCCCAATTTGTCTCTCTGGACTTTGAAATCTATTTGCCTTCAATGGTTTTGTGAATATGTCCATGAGTTGATATTCAATAATGTAGTACTCAAGCTCCAATTTTCATTTGCTTACTTGATTCCTAGAGACGTGAAATCAAGTCTTAACGTGTTTGCGCCTTCCATGAGTAACTGGGTTCTTTGCAAAGCCGATTGCTTATTTGTTCTCAATCCATAGCTTCATAGGCCAAGTTGTTATCAAGTTCATATCTTCCAACAAGTTTTCAAGCCACAGTGCTTTAGAAGCTCTCAAAGATGCAACTATATACTCAGCTTCGCAAGAGGATAGTGGCACCTCATTCTATTTCTTGAAGCACCATGAAACTGAACTATTGCATCACATAAAAACATAACTAGATGTACTCTTTCGGTCCCCCTTGTCTCCACACCAATCAACTTCTGTATATCCCACCATCTATGCACTTCTACACTAAAAAAATTTAGAAATAGTAAACCAAAATCAAGTGTTCCTTTGATATACCTCAATACCTGCTTAGGTGTTGCATAATGAGATGCTCTTGGCTTCTCCATAAATCTGCTTATCAAACTCTCCATAGACCAAGTCTGGTCTCGTGTTACATAGAAACCTCAAAGATCCACCAGTTGCCTATACTTTGTTTCATCTACAAAGTTCTCACATTCATCTTTGATCAAGCTTATACCAATTTCAATAGGAGTTGTTAATGGATTACAATTCAGCATGTTGAATTTCTTTAGAATGACGTTGCATATTTCTTCTAGTGCATGAAAGTTCCCTTGCTTGTTGGAACAAATTCCATTCCCAGAAATAAGTTAGCTTCCTGAAATCAAACATTTCAAATTCGACCAACATGTTGCATTTGAAGTTAGAGATCTCTTCTTCAATGCTTCCTGTTATCAACAAATCATCAACATACAATCATCAAATCACCAGTATATGATTCTCCAATATACATTCCATGTTCACTTGTACACTTTAGAAAGCCTTGCTCAATCATAAAAGAGTCAATTCTTTTATTCTGTGCCTTGGGAGCCTGCTTCAAGAGATATAAGGCTTTCTTGAGCCTATAAATCTTCTCATCCTCTCCATTTATTTCAAAGACAGGTGGCTGACTAACATAGTCCTCTTCATCCAATGGTTCATTAAAAAATGCTGACTTGACATTCAACCTTGGGACCTTGTCTTATAGCTTGAAATGATAGTGTCCAATCGGAATAGTGGTTCAAACACTTCCTAATTATCCACTCCAACCATATGCAAAAATTCCTTGGCCACTAACCTAGCCTTATACTTTGAAACAGTCCTATCAACCTTCATCTTAATCTTGTCGACCTATTTTACAGCAATAGGTCTCTTCTGCAAAAATTCCATGTATGATTCTTCTCGATAGAATTTAGCTCTTCTTATTAAGAAAGTCAATTATTATTATCTCTTAGGAAGATGAAAAGTCAAAAATGAGTTGCAAACTTTGACTAATGATGACACCAACTTTACAACTAATAGCCACCCAAAGCTTACTTAGTTGATAAGCTTACTTAATCCTTAAGTTTACTTAGTTCATAAGTTACTTAGTTGATAAGTTACTTAATTGATTAGTTTCTTAATATTTTACTATTTTTGTAAGCCTATATAAGGCATATATGTTATATGATTGTTTAGTGTGTTTTAATGAATTGAATCCAATTCAAATTCTCCCTTCCCTTCCTTGTTGAGTGTGTATGTGTGAGAGAGAGAGAAACTTGGTAGCTTTTTGCTGCCATTTTTTTCAACAATTGGTATCAAGAGCCATATGGTCTAGGACCAAGTGAGGTGCTAGAGAGTTGAGGTGCTGCCTAAGAAAGTCTAATAGTCAGGGACTATTAGTGGAGGTGCCAAATCGGAGGTACCATTAGTGGAGACTCTACTCGTGCACAGTCAGGGACTGTAAAGCTTGTTGGTCTGGGACCAAACTTTCCTATTACTAAGGAAGTTATAACAAGTTATCACGATGGCATATTTTATCTCTATTGGCTGCATCAAGAAACTCAACAATCAAAATTATAGCACATGGAAGACTTGCATAGAATCGTATTTGCAAGGTCAAGATTTGTGGGAAGCTGTCAATGGAAGCGATGCCACACCACCAACAGATGCAGAATCTTTGAGAAAGTGGCGCATCAAAACTGGAAAAGCAATGTTCGTGATAAAGACGGACCATTGAGGAGGAGATGCTGGAACACATTCGGCATACTACAACTCCAAAGGAGGCTTGGGATGTTTTTGTCTCACGATCCTCTAAGAAGAATGATATGAGACTACAACTTTTGGAAAATGAACTGATGTCTCTCACACAACGTGATTTGACGATAAATCAGTATTTTACAAAAGTAATGTCTTTATGTCGGGAGATCTCTGAATTAGATGCTGCATCAAATATCAATGATGATCGGAAAAGAAGAATCATTATTCATGGCTTAAAGCCTGAATATAGAAGTTTCATCACTGCAATCCAAGGATGGCCAGTTCAACCATCACTAGAAGGAGTTAGAAAATCTTCTAGCCAACCAGGAGACTTTTGTAAAGCAAGTAGCTGGTGTCTCTCTGAAGAATGAAGAAGAAGCACTTTTCAGTAAGAAAAGGTAAAACAAATTGAGAAATCAACATGCAGACAAGTATGACAACTCAACAAAAGGCCAAAACAGAAGCAACCAAGCAGGGGGAGCTGACAAGAATCAAAGCTTCAATAAAAAGCAGGGCAAATCCCACAATTTTGAATGTTATAATTGTGGAAAGAAGGGCCACTTTGCTCGTGATTGTTGATGATCCACTAGATTATGTAATTTATATATACTTTTTGAGTGGATTTTTACTCCTAATTGTGCTAATTGATTGAGTTTTGTCCCTAAGTTTAGTAACTTTAGTTTTTAATAGTGTTTTACATATTTTAGTTTAATTTTATACTTTTAGAGTCAATTTAATAATGTTTTTACTTGTTTATTTTGTAGGAAATAAATAATTGAGCTTGAGTCATGAAGAATTGAGGGAGGAAAAACTGGGAGCACGTGAGGAGTCTTGCTGGGATGCTAATGTCGTGAAGTGGCTTGGGAATTAGAAGAAAAAGAGGCAGCAACGGAAAAAAAAAGAGAGAGGCTGCACAAAAAGTAACGGACAGGAGGGAGCGCAGCGTGAGTAACGTAACAAAGAATAAAGAGGGCAGCAGGAAAATAAAAAGGGGGGAACCCGAACAGAGCCAGAGAGGAGGGACGAGGGACGAGGCACTGGCAGCAGCGTGGGCGTGAACCAGGGACGCAACACTGTGTTCTTTTTTTTCCAATATCATGAAGTTTTTCTTTTACTCTTTATCTCTATTTTATTTTGTTTTAGGGTTTAGCATGTCTAGCTAAATTCCTTTTTTGTTGGGGTTTTGATGTAATCCTTTTATGATGAAGTTTTATCTGAATCTCTGATTATCTTATGAATATTTGATTTTGTTGATGTGATGTTTACTGTGCTTGCTTACATTTGAATGCTTAGCTACCATTCTTGTGTTTTGAGGGTTCAATAATATGCTAGGAATAGTGATTTTTGGACTTTGCCTCTTGTAATCATCACTGTTAATTGGGTTAATCTAGGAATAGATAACTGGATTAATGTGGGCATTTCACAAATTCCATAGAGCTTTCATCATCTTGCCTTGTTAATTAGACCTAAGGAATTAGGGTAATTAGTGAGGTTTGGTAGAATTGATTCACTAAGGAATTAGGCTTCAATTAATTATTGGAATTTGTCCTTCAACATGCCAATTGAGATTAAGATAATTAGAGTGTCGGTAATTCACAGGATTCCTTGTCTATGAGGAATCCGGATTCATAATTGGATGAAATCAAATCCCTAATGCTTTTATTTTTATTTTACCTTCAACTAAAAATTCAAAAAATATTTTATTGCTCTTTTGTTTTATTTTATTTATTTTGAGCTCTCTTCATACCCAAATTTTTTGTCTATATAGTTGTTAAACTTGTAAATTGGTATTTGGTAACTAATCCCTGTGGACGATATCCGGTTCTCACCGATTTTATTACTTGCAGCGATTTGGTACACTTGCCAATTTTGCTTAACAATTGTCGATTTAAAAGGCGGACAGCTGAAGGCAACACAGCTACATCAAGTAATCAAAAGAATAGTGAAGATGAATGGGATGTGGAGGCCTCTTATGCAGTGATTGAAGATATCGATTATGCAGTTGCAACTGGAGTTGCTGTGACAGAGAAGGAGGAGCTAGCAATAGCAATATCCACTCCTAGTAAAATTGATTATACTAAGAGTTGGATTGTTGACTCAGGATGCTCTAATCACATGATGGGTGATAAAGATAAGCTCCTCACCTTATCAGAATATAAAAGTGAACGAGTGGTCGTGACAGCAAATAATTCAAGATTACCAATAAGTCATATTGGTAAAACTATGGTTGTACCTCAGTTCAGTTCAAAGCAGGTGCAACTCCAAGGAGTCTACCATGTACCTGGGATGAAGAAGAATTTATTGTCAGTTTCTCAGCTGATGGCTCCAGGTAACTATGTTGTGTTTGGTCCTAATGATGTGAAAGTCTATCAGGAGGTGAAAATTATTGGTACGCCGTTTATAGAAGGGAAGAAACAAGAATCTGTTTACGTGATGTCAGCCGAGTCAGCATACGTAGATAAGATAAGAAAGAACGAGACGACAGATCTTTGGCATGCTCGATTGGGACATGTTAGCTATCACAAGCTAAAAGTGATGATGATGAAGTCTATGCTCAAAGGCCTTCCCGAATTAAACATTAGAGCAAACGCAATCTGTGCAGGATGTCAATATGGAAAGGCTCATCAACTTCCATTTGAGGAGTCAACTTTCAGAACCAAGTAACCACTAGAGTTAGTTCACTCAGATGTGTTCGGGCCTATCAAACAACCATCTGTAAGTGGATTAAAATATATGGTGATTTTCATTGATGATTTTTCAAGGTATGTTTGGGTTTTCTTTATGAAAGAAAAATCTGAAACGTTGTCTAAGTTCAAAGAATTCAAAGAAAAGGCAGAAAGTGAAGTTGGTCGAAGGATACAATATTTGCACTCAGATAATGGTGGGGAGTATACATCTGATGAGTTCAACACATACCTTCGAGAGCATAAGGTCAGAAGGCAGTTCACTTGTCCTAATACTCCACAACAGAATGGAGTAGCTGAAAGGAAGAATCGACATTTGGCAGAAATATATCGAAGCATGTTGCACGCCAAAAAATGTGCCATCCAGATTTTGGGCCGAGTGCATGAAGTCTGCAGCCCATGTGATCAACAGATTGCCTCAAGCACGATTAGGTTTTGTTTCTCCATTTGAAAAGCTATGGAGTGTCAAACCGGTGATGAGTCACTTTAGAGTCTTCGGAAGTGTTTGTTATGTATTTGTTCTTGATCATCTTCGAAGCAAGTTTGACAAAAAGGCAGTCCGATGCATTTTTGTTGGCTATGATGATCAAAGAAAGGGGTGGAGATGCATAGATCCAACAAAAAACCGGATACATGTGTCAAGGAATGTTGTATTTGATGAGGCATCATCTTGGTGGTCACCAGAACAGGTTGTTTTACCTTATACAAAAGAAATAGAAGACAAGTTGCACGAGAAGCTTGATATGAAGCCAGAAGAATCATCTTCAACTCCTGAAAAATCTATAAAATCAACACCAGAAATTGAAGATGAAGTTGAAGTTGAGAGGAGTCCATGGCAGACTGGAGTACATCATCAAAGTCCTGAAGAAGAACACTTTGATGATCCAAAAGAAGCTCCCGTGCAATCACAACCTCGAAGATCACAGAGGCAACAGAAACCAAATCCAAAATATGCTAATATGGCTTTAGCAGAATTGGATATGGTTAAAGAACCATCTATTTATGATGAGCCGTCAACAAAGCAAGAATGGAAGAAGGCCATGGAAGAAGAGATTCTTGCATTAAATCAAAATCAGACATGGGATCTAGTGCCAAAGCCTAAAGATGTGAAACCTATTTCATGCAAATGGGTTTACAAGTTGAAGGTACGCCCTAATGGAACCATTGATAGATACAAAGCTCGCTTGGTAGCTCGTGGTTTTTCTCAGGAGTATGGATTGGACTATGATGAGACGTTTAGTCCAGTTGCAAAAATCACTACTGTTCGTGTTTTATTAGCTATTGCAGCTAGTAAATCATGGAATCTCTGGCAGATGGACGTTAAAAATACATTTTTGTATGGTGAGTTGGATCGAGAAATATATATGGAGCAGCCGCAAGGGTTTGAGTGCAAATCTTACCCAATGTACGTGTGCAAACTAAAGAAAGCTCTATATGGCTTGAAGCAAGCTCCGAGAGCATGGTACGGGAAAATTGCTGAGTTCTTACTTAGCAATGATTTTGCAATGGCACCGGCTGATTCGAGTTTGTTTATTAAAATTAGAAATGAAAAACTAGCAATTGTGCTGGTTTATGTTGATGATCTCATCATTACATGAGATGACACAGAAGAAATTGATCAGATCAAAAGGAATTTGTCTGTGCATTTTCAGATGAAAGAGCTTGGGCAACTCAAACATTTTCTTGGGCTTGAAGTAGACTATACAAGCCAAGGATTGTTCTTATGTCAGCAGAAATATGCAAGAGATCTTCTAGAAAGATTTGGAATGCTGGATTGCTAGCCCACAGCAACTCCGATAGAAGCTAATGCCAGAATTTGTGTAGTTAAAGGCAAAGATCTAGAAGATTCCTCTATGTACAGGCAGATAGTTGGAAGCCTGATTTATCTGACACTGACACGCCCAAATATCTCTTTTGCAGTTGGAGTAGCAAGCTGATTTATGCAAAATCCAAAGAAGCCTCATTTGGATATGGTTCGACGTATTCTAAGATACATTAAAGGTACGCTTGATTATGGTATCTTCTATTCGAAAGATGGAAACTGCAAGTTGATTGGATATTGTGACGCTGATTATGCTGGTGATCATGACATGCGTCGATCCACAACTGGGTATGTGTTTAGCCTGGGTTCGGGTTCTATATCATGGTACAGTAAGAGACAACCAACAATGTCATTGTCAACCACTGAAGCAGAATATAGAGCAGCAGCCATGGCAACTCAAGAAAGTTCGTGGTTACAAGAACTTTTGAAGAATTTGCACCAACCAATTGATTATGTTATACCTTTGTATAGGGATAATCAGTCTGCAATATGCTTGGCAGAGAACCCGATGTTTCATGCTTGTACAAAGCATGTAGAAATTCAATACCACTTTGTTCGTGAAAAAGTATTGCTTGGAGATATAAGAATGGAGTTTGTCAACACTAATAATCAAGTAGTATATTTTCACAAAAGGACTCAATGGTATGAAGTTTGAAGAATTTAGAAGACAACTCGGTATGATTACAAGGTCCAAGATGAGAGAAAAACAATAATTGAGGGGGAGTATTAAGAAAGTCAATTATTATTATCTCTTAGGAAGATGACAAGTCAAAAATGAGTTGCAAACTTTGACTAATGATGACACCAACTTTACAACTAATAGCCACCCAAAGCTTACTTAGTTGATAAGCTTACTTAATCCTTAAGTTTACTTAGTTCATAAGTTATTTAGTTGATAAGTTTCTTAATATTTTATTATTTTTGTAAGCCTATATAAGGCATATATGTTGTATGCTTGTTTAGTGTGTTTTAATGAATTGAATCCAATTCAAATTCTCCCTTTCCTTCCTTGTTGAGTGTGTGTGTGTGTGAGAGAGAGAAACTTGGTAGCTTTTTGCTGCCATTTTTTTCAACACTTCTTTCATAGAAGCCACCCATCTCTCATCCTCGATTTCTTCCTCGAAGGTCACAGGTTCAGCTTCTGTGAATAAAGCCAAGTGGACCAAATCTCTTTCTGTTGTTACAGTTGTGTCAGTACTAATTTCATAATCATTCAATCTTTGAGGCAATTGTCTGCTCCTTTGTGGTCTTTGAGGTTGATCAACACCTATAGGTTCAAGTTCACAAGACTGGCCATCATTAGTTTGATTACCACACTGGTTTTAGGATCGCCATCATCCCAATTCCACCATTTGGTTTCATCAGCAATCAGTTCTCTACTTACCACAACCTTTTTGGCTCTTGGATCATACAATTTGTTAGCTCCAGTTGGATGATACCTGAGGAATAGCATCCTATCACCCCGCTTCTTCCTCACTTGTTCTGGTACATCCTTGAAGAATAGAGAGCTAAAGATTTTGTAGTGAGACACATCGGGCTTCCTCCCTGACCAAGCTTCTTCTGGTGTGATTCCTTGCATACCTTTTGTAGGACATCTATTCAAGATAAAGGAAGCTGGTGACATAGCCTCTCCCTAAAAACACTTGGGCAATTTCCTCCCTCTTAGATTGCTTCTGATCATATCCAATATAGTCATGTTTCTACTTTCAGCAACCCCATTGTGTTGGGGTGTATAAGGAGCAGTTACCTTATGGATCTTTCCCTCTTCCTCACAATACTTCTAAAAGTCATGTGAAGTGTATTCTATAACATCGTAAAATTTTTAATATATTCTTTTAATAAAAAGATTAAGCTGTTATTAGGTTTAGTGCAGAAAATTATTAGTATAAAAATTATTAGAATTATTTAATGATTATAAAAGATATAATATTGTTTTTTTATTTAAAAAAGGTGCGAGCAAACCTGACGTAGGAATTGTGGCTTTTGCCAATTCAAGTCAGGTGCTTCCTTTCTTTCTTTAAGAAAAAAATAAAAATAAAAATAATAAAATAAATAACAATCAAGTTAGGTGGGCACGTTGCAGCCTTGCAGGGCTTTTAGCCCATGGAAACACAAAGGATCATGTGTCTAGCAGGTAGTATAAAAGAATAGGGTGGAATTTTAACAAAAATAATAGAGAGAAACTGAAGTTCTCTAGAGCCGCAAACACCGAGAGAAGAGTATCAGGTTTGAGGAGAAAAATTTTTTTTGGTAAAGCACTTGCTTTTGTCATAGATAATTTTTAGAGCATCTTTGAAGATCTTCAAAAGGTAAGTAAACATCTTTTCCTTAAACATCCATGGTATAAATCTTAACAGGTTTGAGTATAAAATTGTAATTATTTGTGGTTTTGTCCTTAAAAATGAAATTGATATTTTTGTTGTGATTAATTATTATGAGATTGAATATTTACATATTGGGTGATATGATTATTATTATTTGGTATGTCTTTTTACGATATGTGATGCTTAGTGTTGTTTTGATATGAACTTTATGAATATTGATGCATGTGACATAATGTTATGTATTGAAGTTATTTTGGAATGACATATGGTAATGTGCGTGTGTTTGGTTATCTCCCCTGGGAAGAGATGATTGTTTGAGATACCTCCTTCATTGAGATGGCAAAAAGCCTAACTCATAGCGATGGTTGATTGGCCTAATGCGAGGCGATGACAAAAGGCCTCCTACATGGAGAAAGCAGTGTTGGACATTGCGAGGTTGGGGATACTTCCTTCGTAGAGATGGCAAAGGGTTGAACTCGTAGCGATGACAGATTGGCCTAATGCAAGGTAATGGCAAAGGGCCTTCTACAAAGAGAAGACAATGAGAAGTCATTTCACTCACATGTTTGTTTTGTTGATATTATTGTACGTGTTGTGGTTTATTTATGTTATTATTTGAAATACTTTGAGATTATATTATTTTGAAAATGACGGATTATCATGGTTGTTTTTTCAGTTACCGCGCCGGCTAAAAGTAACATCTTTTCAAAAACCTTTTAGAACTATGTTTACTTACTAGGATTAAGTCTCATCAATGGTGTTGCCTTTCAGAGTTTACAAGGACATAGATGGTGCAGCAACTTGAGAAAGTCTTGAAGATTTTAATTCTAGTTTATTTTCTAGTTTATTTCTTTTGATTTATTAGACGCCCGTATTTTGAGGCAAAAACAACTATAAAAGAGTTATGTGATTTTTATTAATTAATACCAATTGAGGATTTTATTTTAAACAATTGATTTTAATTTATTATAGTCTTTGATACTATGAATGGATAACTATAATCGTTTTTAAATTATCTATTCCAATGTAATGTCTCAAGACGTTACATATTCACCTCCACCATCAGTTCTTATCATCTTAATTGCCTTGCCACATTTTTTTTTCACATATCACTTTAAACTTCTTGAAAATAGGCAGAACCTCGTTTTTCTCCTTATAGGATAGATCCACATCATTCTTGTATATTCATCAATGAAACAAACAAAATAAATGCTACCTCCAAGAGACTGAGTTTCAAATGGTCATTCAATTTGAATAGATCATGTCAAGCTTGTCATTTGATCTAAGAGGGGCTTTAGTTCTAAAAGCATTCCGAGGCTACTTCTTCACACAACAATACTCACACAACTGTTGTGATTGTTGAGTATCTAAGAGTCTAAAACTTTGTTACCTTTTGATTTCGATGGATCCAAACATTTATGACAAATGATATTTATATGAACTATCTGATGTCTACTAACAAGTGTATCAGGAGTGCAAGAAAGTTCGCTTCTTAGACAGGATTTGTAAAAAAAATTCAAGCATCTGAAAAGACTGAAGCATCCAAGGGACTAAAAGCAAGTGTCTAATCAATGTTTGATAAATGAAGCAAGACCACGCGCTAGTCATCTGACATTTAAAGAAGCTAAGTTATACAAGATCAAGCAGCTGGAACCACACTTCAGAATCTGCACTTAAATCAAAGCATCTGTCAACTGAAGCAAATTCAAAAGTGTTGACTCAAGTATGATAAAGAAGCAAAAGCAACTCTGATATTGATTTTTGTAATCAACAACCAAAATAACTTTTATCTGTCGTATCTCACTGTTGCACAAAAGAGGAGTCGCACCGTTCCAATTCTATGAAAGCAACTGCACCTTCTCTGACCCGAGCCTACACTCTGATAAAGCATTTAAAGAAGCACGTTCTGAAGTTAGAAACCCTACTAATGATCATAAACATTAAGTGGATCTTCAGAACAACTCTTTGGCATTACTAGATGAAAGAACAAAAGCACTTAACCAAGCAAAATGTCTCACAACAGATTAATTGCTTAAATGACTATATATAGAAGACATTGAAGGCACTTGTAGAAGTTACCACATACAATGCCTGTGAATATTCATTGCAAACAATTTGCGCATTTGAAAGCTCTTCATTCTTTCACTCTTTCATATAATACTTCTCATTCAATCATTTGTATTTCTTAAGAGAAGTTATTTCTATAGTGATACTAAACTTCATTAATATTCACTCTTTGAGTGTTATTCAATTGACTTGCAAAGTTGTACTTTGAAGCTTCTGCTTCATAAACTTTTCGAAGTCTAGAAGCCTGAATAGCCTAGAAAAAGAATACTTGCGTTTGAGCATGGAGAGCCTATGTGTGAAAAGAATACTCGTAGGAGCCTGAATAGACTAGGTGCAAAAACAATACTCGTCTATAGCTGAGTCAATTATAGTGAAAATCTTGGTCGAGTCAAGGACTTAACGTAGCCCAATGTTTAGGGTAAACCACTACCTCCTAGATTCTGGGAATAAGGATAAAATTGGTTTCAAGCAGAAGAAAAATGATAAACGTGATGGATAAAACGTGGGATATTAGTTGCCAACCAGTGAAAAAGGATCAACCTGAAATATCGGAATGTTGTTGGGTGTGGTCAGTCGATGGACAACTAGCTAAGTTGTGGTAGCTGTTGCTTTTAAGTTGTTTTTGTCAGCCATAATGTTATGTTTGCTGCTGATATTTAGGGAGTTATGGGCAATAGGTATGGCAATAGAGTAATTGAATAGTGAGCCTATAAATATGAGTTGTATATGTTATTGTAAGACATCATTCATCAATCAAACATTTTATATTTTCACGGGTTTATCTTTATTGCTTTATTTACTTTGCTTTTGTGCAAACTTAGATTTTTAGTTCAACATTCTACGTTAGGCACTCATTGGAATAGTCTAGGAATCAATTGTTAAGAAACATAATATCTTTTTCGGCTCAATTGACTGCTTTAAGGAATCATTGTGAGTTGATTAGTCGATTAATCGGCTGATTTTCATTACGCAACAACAACTTCCCGGGCAATGTTTTCAATAAATCTCTACCAAATATACTTTTAGGTCCATTTTCAGCTTTCAATGCCAGAACCGACTACACTCAAAGTTTGCTTGAGGAAAATAACACAGCATCATAAATCAGCGAAAACATGTCTGAGCACACATGCTCACCAAAGAATTTATCAGCGCATCAGCTCCCAAAATGTGCCATTGGTAAACTGCAAAGCAGAAATGCAGAATGCAACATATAGAATGTTGAATTGCATATTCATGATTGCCAATGCAAGAGAGGGGCTTCTTCCATCATTATCTGGTACACAAGGTCGGCATTCCATTTTGAAATAACGTGGTAAAGGAAAGTGCTGTGACTCTATTTAGAGGCAACATGTGTTGTCTGCATACAACTTTCTTTTAATTAGTAAAATCAACATTTATAGCTTTGGCACCCATATGCTTCAAGTGAGAAGAATCGGAAACCAATAATTTGCATAAGTAACCAGATACAGATGAACAAGATCTTTTCTCGTGTGTAGGGATGCGAAATATAATTGACAACTTGAATGATTGTTTTATGCGGTGAATAATTTCATTTAAAAATTAGTTGATGTGCATTGGTGAGTTTGCATTGTTTTTGACAACTAATGATTATAACATCCTGATTTAAAGTGAGCCGCAACAATCGCCAAGCCACAAGGCAAATTAGTTGGATTAGTCACATTGCTGAATGCCTAAATTCATCATGTGGAATTCCTATTCCTAGTGGTGTCTTAAACAAACTAATAATTAATAAAGGTGACAAGAATAAGTTCAATCTAACTTGATAACTATTCATAAGGCCTAAAGGTAGCATTCACTGGAGCACCCTCAATGAGTACAAAACGAAGAAGAGTGCGCGAGACGAAATTATACCAGAGTTATAATATTTTTAACAATAGTGAATCATCATTTCGTTCCCTGAAATTATATGAAGGTGGCAAGTTGGTCTTTCATATTAAGAAAGAGACAAAAATGTCTCTCAAATTAGAAAAACGTTCGTCATCTCATGATCCGAAAATGAAAAAAAAAAAATTGGACTAATGTAATGGATTTTTTTTTTTTTTTAATTTGGAGAACGTTTTTGCTTATTTCTCAATATGAGAGAGCAACTTGACACCGTCTTATAATTTCAGGATCAAAATGGTGATTCACTTTAATTAAAAAAAATTATTCATTTTAAAAAATTAAAAGACTAATTAATTGGCTATAAAAAAAGATTAATTAATTAATTGAAATAAAAAAGAGTTAGTGGATCAACTTAAAAAGAAAGTAAGTTGTAGGAAGAAAAAATCTTATTTTTATCTTTTTTCTTGGGTCTACGAAGCCAAATAATATATTTATCGGTGTTGATTGAAGTTGATGGTCTTGGTCTCTGAGAGAATGAGACAGTGAAGACTTTGGTCGTGTTCTCCCCCAACCCAAGCTCTGCTAGGGTTTAGTGGCGACTCCACTCCAGGTCACTCCTGGCTCCTGCCACCTAGTGTGGGTCTCCTCCTAGGTCTCTCTTAGTTTTCTTCCCCCATCTTTTGGGTATTTCTCCCTCTCTTCACTCCCCAACTCCACTACCCCTCTCCCTTGTGCCACCACCACCATCTAGCATGGGCTCCCTCCCCTATGCCAACAACCACCGTGGTTTCCTCGCCGGAACCAAGCCTCCCGCTGCTGTCCCGGACTCTAACCCGACCCCACCAGCCCGCCGCCCGTATCTCTGCCGCCATGGAAGACGACCTCCACCGGAACTACCACCGCTGGAGAATAGGAACACTATGAAGTTACACACTGCTGCTCCCCCACCTTCAGATCTGGTCCCTATCCGCCCTCCACCAAAGCCACCAGATGTAGGTAGAAAGTTTCATTTTGTTAGTGATGTCACTGTTGTTGATGTGGGCTCTCTTTTGTTTGGGGTGCTATTAGGGGTAGTTTGTCTTAAGAATGAACTACAAGTGTTTGATAAATTGCCTCATAAGAGCTTGACATCTTGGAATAACATAGGGTGTGAAGATACAAATGTCGCCGACACCAATCTCAGCATACTCTCCACCTATAATTTGGCCTCCGGACAAGTGGTTTATTTGTACAAATTCGAGACCACCTATAGTAGAAACAAGCTTGCAAAGGTCAAAGAAATGATCTGTAACTGGATAGGGTTAAAGACTGTGGCTTCTCTTTTCTCCTTTATCATGGACCATGTGTGGAGCAACTTGATAGATTGTTTGTTAGGATCTGTTTTCTGGCTTGGAAATACCCCTTTGGCTTCTGATCATTCTGTGTACAATGTTGTTTGGCTTATCTAATGAAATCTATGTTTTATCATTAAAAAAAAAAAAAAAAAAGATGGTCTGAGGGTGCTGAAAAATTCATGCAGACATTTTAGATTTAATAAGACGCTATAATAGTTTAATCTATAACATTTATTTTCAATTCACCAATATCTTCTTAACAAAGAAAATTATTTGAAATTTCTAATATTTGTATCTATAAACTCACGCTATTAAAGTCTTATAATTTAACAATTTTGACAATTTCGAGTCGTACCCCACCATTCATAAATTTTGGTCATACTGAAACCCAATGATGATTGGTGAGAGTTGACATATTGGGGATTGGGCTTTCTTGTGGATTACTTTCTTTGCGTCCTTCAGACATTTCGTTAAGCTGCTGTTTGTTATTCTAAATAGCCAACGTGGATCAAGATTTTGTATTGAATCTGTTGGCATCAGTTTTATTTTCTAAATAACAGTTTAATTATTGGCCGTTGACATTGAACTAAGATACATATATGAATTATGTGATCTCTTGACCAAAAAATGACCGTATCTATTGAGTAGGACGATGTGGTGGCCTCCAATTCTTACAGATTTCTGATTTCATTTTACTGCTATCTCTTTTAGATCGAATTTTGAATAGAGTAATGCATGGTTTTTGGAGTTAATTTGGTGTGCTCTTAAAAACGAGAGTGAAAATTTAAGAATTGGACTTCTTATTTTTATGAATTCTTTTTTAGAAAAACTCATCTCTAAAATTTTCACTTAAATATAGGTCTAATTCTATTTCTTTATGTAAATTATATCGTAAGCAATTGCATATTTCTCCATATTTTTCTCTCCTCAATAAAAAAAAAAAACCAAAAATTATCAGTCAACCATGCATTGCTCTTTCTATATTATATGGTAATGTCACTCCTTAATTTTCAGCCAATTTTGTTGACATTGTGTACTGTATGAGTCATTTTCTATAATTTAATGGGAGCTTCTAGGATACCCATGTAAATTTAACTGTTTTGGTACTGTTAAATTTTTTGACCAATAGTTAAAGGAGGCTCATTTATACAACATCTTACTAAAAAAACTTCTGATTTTGCTATTTAGTCCCTAACGGTTAAAAGTATATTTTACCCTAGTAAAATTTAATAACCATTATTTGAATTTATTAAATATGAATTTAAAAATGATAATTAATTTGTAATTGTGTGAAATTTAACCTAAAAGACCTTTCTTCTTCTCCCTGTCCCTGCGCATCATTTCCTTCTCCCCGTGTCACTGTTCATCGTTTCCAGAACAAAATCTATATTGGGCTTATACTTGGACCTCTTCATACTTACGCATATTGACTTATAATGTGTCTCCAAAGTTACCAGGCAATGCTTGGAATCAACGCAAGTACCATGATGTTTTACCACGAAGCCAAATGCGGGAAAATAGGATGAGGGCAACGGAGATGAACGGTACGACATTAGTAAGGATGATGGGGATGGATAGTTTCGACTTTCGAGCGTATCCCGATTCCACATAGATGTAGTTTTGCTGTTGAGAACAAATGGGGAGTACAGATTGGGATTACTGGATTAGGGTTCGACAACAAAAAAAGGTCAAAAATAATTTTCCTACTCAGGACTAAAGTGCAAATAAAGAAACTTTGGGTCAAATAGTTGCTCTGACTTCATTAAATGAAATGTTATTCATCTATTGGTCAGAATATAACTGTTCCAAAACAGTCAAATTTACAGAGGTACAGTAGAAATTCCCTAATTTAATTAATGTAATTAAGAAACTCGACCTTGAATGTGTACTCAGTTGATGTACGGAGGGTAACTTATTAACAACCAAACATCCATGGGCGAATATTCCATTTGAATTTTAAATAGTTCAAATCCGCGGGTAACATTTTTATAGTTAAGAAAACAATTGGAAATGCAGGATCCAGCTGACCACTGATTGTTGCCAAAATTAGATTATGAATGTTGACAAATTGCAAGTCCAACCTGAGAAACTTCTTTTCTTAATTAGATGCCAATGCGGCAACGCCAGGTATGTTCTGACTTAAGGTTTAAGTGCTTAAGAAATGCAAATTGCAGTGAAGCCTAGGTGCTTGCATAGTTGCGTTGAGAAATCCATGCTACAACAGAATATTGATAGCAACTCTGCAAGTTACTGAGAAAGATGGTTTGGACCTGTCCAGCAAGGAGCCCAACGTATGCAAGCCCAAGAGATTTGTTACGAAGCCTAAATACTTAAATGACTGTGTTTGAAGAGTATAATGGCTCGTATGGTGGTCAGTATAGGATAGGGGCGGATAGAAGATACGAGAACACGATAGGAGTAGGATAGGATATGAGAATGATAAACTGTTATCCTATCCGACGTTTGATGTTCATCGGATAACCAACTTGATAGCATTATAATTTTAGTATAAATTTTAATTTTTTTTATTTTATTCTAAATGATTTAATATTTTATTAGATTTTAGTTTTTTTATCTATAATTTTCATTATTTAAAATTATATTAAAAAGACAAAATTATCCTTGTGATAAAATTACATATAATATTTTAAATTTTAAAAATATTATTTAACTTAAATTAATTTTGTATGATTTTAAATATTCATTTTTAGTTTTTACTTTAAATATAGTTAAATTATTAGAATAATTATTTATATATTTTAGTTTTTTAAAATAATATAAACTACCAAAATTAGCCTTGTGACAAAATAAATTTATTTTTAATATTTTTATTATTTAAAATATCTTATATTTTATTATAACTTTTTTTTTATAACCATGTTATAATATATATATATATATATATATATATCCTATCCTATCCTATCCTGTTGGGTTCTAACACAGCCCTCCCCTCAAGATAGAATTTTAACTAGATGGACATGATAGGATAGGTGACAGGGTTGCTTTATCCTATCCTGCTGGCTCGCCAAACAATAGTTTCAGACAGGATATGATAGCTTATACTATCTTGTCTCTCTTATCCTGACCACCAAACGAGCCCTAAAAGGATTGATAGGTAGCTAGGCGATTTGTTAGAAACCTGGGATTTACTTATTGCAAACTAGATTCTCGGTTTGTTATTGCAGTTTGTTATTTCATTTTTTCATTCTGTCTTTCTATTCCTACAAACGCGGGCATCCAATAGTTAGATCTTTGTATCAGCATATAAACCATATCATGAATGAAAATGAGTAGAGAAAAATTCAGGAATTTTCTTTTGTTTAACTTTAGGAGGCCCTTGCCCTTGAAAAGCCAAGGAACCCATATCAGTGTCCCTATTGTTAGGACATTGGCAAGTATATCAAATCGTGACAAGTAATAAAGTGTGAGTGAGTATCGTTCCCAACGAGAATTAAGACCAACTACCAACATGTCCAACTAGACTACTATCTAGGCGAATATTTGGAAGGAAGGGAGCTCAATATTAAATACCAAGCACAACAAGAGTTAAAATAAACAAATTAAAAGGAACAAGTTCTTTTTGGATTTTTATCAAACACTTAACAAACACAAATGGGTTTTAATGCAAGAATGATGAGATGTTGAGGTTAGGTTCACTAAACTTCATTCTCATGCAATGAAATGACTAATAACATAGTTCCTACTTCAAATTTGACAATCAATCCACTAGGTTACTCAAATCCTAATCCCTTAGATGATAAGAGCCTAAATCCCCAAATTAAACCCTAATTCCTTAGGAGGCTTAATTAGTGAATTTGCATGAAGATCAGGAGGTGAAGAATGCAGTTTTTGCAATGAATGCTAATGGAGCACTAGCCCTGATGGGTTCGGGGGATTTTTTTTATCAGCAATTCTAGGATATTGTTGGCTGTGATGTCTTTAATGCAGTCTCCCAATTCTTTAGACAAGGTTGGTTGCTTCCTAACATGAATTCAAACAATGTGGTTCTCATTCCAAAGTCTTTGAATGCATATTCAATTTCTCAATATAGGCCAATTGCTCTTGCCAATTATCAATTCAAGATAATCATAAAGATCCTTGCTGACAGATTGGCTGCTATTGCTCCTAAACTCATATCTGAGCATCAAAGGGGATTCATAAGGGAAAGAGGCATTGTTGACTGCATCTGTGTAGCATCAGAAGCTGTGAATTTGCTGGACGAAAAATGCTTTGGTGGAAATGTAGCCATGAAGATTGACATCAAGAAAGCATTTGATACAATGAATTGGAATTTCTTGTTGAAAACTTTAGAAGCTTTTGGTTTTGATCTAGTCTTTTGTAAATGGATAAAGGTGATTTTAAATTCAGCTAAGATCTCCATCCTGGTTAATGGTCATGCAGTGGGATTCTTCTCTTGCAAAAGAGGTGTTAGACAGGGAGATCCTTTATCTCCTCTCCTTTTTTGCATAGCTGAGGAGGTGTTGAGCAGATCCATTTCTCATATGGTGTATCAGGGTAAACTTCTACCAATGTCCAGTCCTAGAGGTTATATTGTCCTCTCCCATGTCCTCTATGCAGATGACTAGTTAATTTTTTGTAAAGGCAGCAAAAGGAATATTGAGAATCTTATGGCAATCTTCAATAGATACAGTGAAGCTTCAGGACAGTGTATTAGTAAGGAAAAGTCCAAGATATACAATGGTCCCATTGAACCAGATTTCTCATTATAGCTAACATTCTTGGGTTTGGTGTTGTTCATCTTCCATTTATGTACCTTGGTGTTCCTTTGTTCAAAGGCAAGCCAAGAAGGATCCATTTACAGCCTCTAGCAGATAGAATCAAATCAAAATTGGTAACTTGGAAAGGAGTTTTTCTTTCAATTAAGGGTAGAGTCCAATTAGTTCAATCTGTGATTCGCAGTATGCTTCTACACTCCTTTCATGTATATGTTTGGCCTGTTTCACTTGTTAAAAGGATTGATAGATGGCTTAGCAACTTCATATGGTCTGGAGATGTGATGACTAGAAAAGTGGCTTCTGTAGCATGGTCTTTGGTCTGCTCTCCCAAGACTGCAGGGGGATTGGGATTAAGGTCTATTAGAGGAATCAATAATGCTGCTCTTCTTAAGCTAAGTTGGGAATTGGTCACTTCTAATAATCAATGGTCTAAACTTCTTAGAGCAAGAGTGCCTGTTCCCAATAAATTCACAAGTATGCATATCTCCTCTTCTGTTTGGCATAGTTTGAAAATTCACATTGATACAGTTTTGGCTAATTGTAAATGGCAAATTGGTGATGGATCTTCAGCTATTTTTTGGGTGGATAGATGGCTTAGCAAACATGTGATAGAATTCCTTCAAATTCCACCATCTATTCATCACTTACTCCAAGCTAAAGTGAAGGATTTCATATTAGATAGGAGGTGGTCCATTCCTGATCTAATGTTACAGAAATCTAGTAATTTTTTATGCTGAGAGACATCAGTATTCTATTCCAATGGAACCTATTCCTTATTTGCAAATATGGAGTGCTACAAACTCGGGTGATCTCACATTGAAAACTGCTTATGTGTTTCTGCATCAAAATGGCATACAAGTTAGTTGGGGAAATCAAATATGGAGCAAGTCAATCCTTCCATCCAGGTCTCTTCATATTTGGAGAATCATTCACAATAAGCTGCCTTCTGATGATGTTCTTTGGAAAAGGTCTGCTATGTTGGTTCTATATGTTGTCTTTGCTACAAAGCCTATGAAACAACTTATCACATATTCTTCCAATGCAGCTTCGAAAATCAAATGTGGAAATGCTTAGGCTCTTGTTTTTCTGCAAGTATATGCTATAATTCTGTCTCATTTGTTCTGTCCCTTTGTGATCAACATATGAGTCCTCAAGTCAAAGATATTGTTCTCTCGGGTATTTCAAATTCATTCTGGTATATTTGGTACAGCAAGAATCAAGCAAGATTTGAAGGGAAGCATGTTTCAGTTCGGGCTGCTGTCTGTATGGCCAAATCAATAATTACTCTAGCAAGGAATTTGTCTACAGGCTTTTCATATAATTCTGATGTAGATAATGGTATTTTGAGAGCTTATTCAGTTTCTCCTAAGCTGAGTAAAGCTCCTGTTCTAATAGAGGTTATATGGAAGGCTCCAAGCTTCAATTGGATCAAGTGCAACACGGATGGCTCAGCTTAAGGTGCCCCGGGTATAGCAGCCTGTGGAGGGATTTTCAGAGATAAATATTCAGATCCTCTTGGTTGTTTTGCTCTTAATTTAGGAGAGTCATTTGCCCTTAATGCTGAATTATTGGGAGCTATTTTTGCTATTGAAATAGCTTATGTCAAAGGTTAGCATCATCTTTAGCTTGAGTGTTATTCCACTTTGGTCATTTGTGCTTTCTCATCTCCTACAATTGTTCCTTGGTCTTTAAGGAATCAGTGGCTAAATGTATTGACTTTATCTAGGAAGATGCATTTTATTTACTCTCATATTTTTAGAAAGGGTAACACTTGTGCTGACTTGTTGGCTAATCATGGTACCAAAATTAGTGGCTTGACTTGGTGGAATTACATTCCAAGTTTTATTCATGATGAGTTTTTTAGAAATCGGTTTGGATTTCCAAACTTTAGATTTTGATAGTACTCTCATGGGCCAGGTTTATGCCCCCCCATGATTTTTTGTAGTCTTTATTGATTTTTCCTTTATTCACTAAATTTTGGTATGCTACAAATGATTGATAATGCTTGAGGTGTGAACATAGTTGGGATGTCTTACATTATACTAATTCCTTTGCATACAATTTTTGCTTAAAAAAAAGGATTACATGATTACTAATAAACCTAAATCCATTCCTAGATACAAGATTTACAAGGTGAATGATTTCAAGTCTAGTTCTAACATGAATTTCCCAATTGCATATCAAAACATAAATCAAGTTATGTGTGATTAAGCCACAACAAGCATTAAACATGGAAATCAATTACTCAAAGAGAAGTAGAAACTATATTAGAAGATCAAGTCAGAAACATGAGAAATTAGATTTTGCTACATCTAACTCCAACAATGGGAAAATTAGCTACTCATAGTCATAGAGATAGCAAAAGGAAAAGAAATAACAAAGAAAAGTGTAGAAGACTCCATGAATGATGTCCTCTAGCTCCAGCAGCTCCAAGTACATAGGAAACCTTTCCTTTTAGAGTAAAGTTCATCCTTGGTAATTATTGAATGAATGGGTTTTTCTAAAAGAAGAATTTATAGTCCATGTTGTCATCAGGAATTTTGGCTGAGCGCACAACTTTCATGGCCCAGCGCAGCTCTCACTTACACTAGTGGAAAATATGCCTGTAACGACTGGATGTAACATCGGCTAGTTTAAAACCGATGTTACAAAATAGCTGGTGGCAGTATCGTAAATAAGTGGTTCATTTAAAATACTTGTAACATCGGTTATTAGATAACCAATGTTACAAGTGTCTTGCAACAGCGGTTGTGAGACAACCACTGTTACAAGTGAGCAATTCTTAAAAGCCTTGGTGGATGTAAAATCTTATAACAATGGTTGGTCTGTCAACCGACGTTACAAGTGACATGTAACAGCGGTTAGCCTAGCAACCGACGTTACATGTCTTTATAACGTTAACAAGAAAACTTAAGTCTCTCATCACTCCCGTGCCCTAACCCCTTCTTCTCTGTTTCTTCCCTCTTCTCTGCAAAGCCATCGATCTCTTGCAAAGCCATCGTCCTCCACTGTCGTCTCTCTCTCTCTCTCTCCCCCCATTCCAAAAGGTAGGGGTGTAACGGGTCGGTTTGGTTCGGTTTTAGGCGGAAAAAAAAATCCAAACCAATCAAAATTGATCAGTTCGGTTTGTTTCGGTTTTCTTTGTTTTTTACTACAAAACCCGAACCAAACCAAACCGATGGAATTCGGTTTGGTTAGGATCGGGTGTTCGGGTTCCCTCTTAAAAAATAAAAAAATAAAAAAATACACTAAGCAATAACCCTAGGTCCCTCATCTTTGCTCCTCTGTTCTTTTTCACAGCCCCTTCCTCATTCCCCCTGTCCTCTGTTCTTCTTCATGCTTCATCTTCATCTTTGCTTCTTTCTCAAAATCAATCACTCCAACAAACTGACAAAGAATGGAACCATAAAAGCTTTAATAACAATAATTTATCCAGATCTAAAAATGCAAACTTTGAATCAGAAAATGATGAATGGAACCTGTGGGAATGTCATAGAGAGCAAAAGGGATGAAGCCATCAGTACTGGTTGAATAGTTAGATGAAGAAGGTGAAAAGAACTCACAACGACGGAGCTGCTCGACGACCAGAAGGCCATGCTAACGCCACGACGGAGGAGCGACGAGCACAACGGAGCTAGGTTCGACCACCACTGAGGGCGATGCAGTGAAGCACGACGGAGCTTGGAAGAGGTCGATCTGGTCACGAACGGTGAGGACGCTGCTGATCTAGTCAAGAACGTCGAGGAGGCGGAGAGTGGAGCTACCAAGGACACCGATTTGGTCACGGCCGGCCGTGTGAGGCAGCGGCGGGAGCCCTCGGTGGCTAGCAGATGCGCCGAAAGTGAGAGTGAGGGTTAAGGTAGTGGAACTGTGGAAGTGTCGAGAAGAAGTGTTACTAAGTCGAGTTAGATTTGGAAAATATTAGGAATTGGGGAAAATGAAGTGTGGTTGGGTGTTTGGATTTGGAAGTGAAAATCCAATACCCGAACCAAAGAGTCTCGGTTTCCAATCGGTTCGGATTTTTACCCGAACCAATTAAGTTCGATTTTTTATGGGTTGGTTCGGTTCGGATTGATCGGGTTGGTCGGGTTTACCCGGTCCACTTACACCCCTACCAAAAGGAGGTCTCCCATCGCGAGGTAAGTACTGCCATCATCTCCTTTTTGTTCCTTACTCTTTATCAAAACCTAACAGCTCTAATAAACCTTTAAGAACCATTGGAGCATTGAATCAAAGGACCACCATTGTTCCTTCATCCTCCCTCACTCACGCCACCACTATTCCTCTATGTTCCTCGACACTATTGTTTCTCTGGCCCTTTCCAGTTCCGGCAAGTGTTTGACCCATTTTCAGTTGTCGCTTCTTCATCATTCGTAAGTTTCACTTTCCATTCCCCTCTTTTATTTTGTATTTCTCTCTTTTTGGTTTTGGTTTCATCCTCTTAAAGACTAGGTTTTTGGGTTTCATTGTGTTTTGTGGTTTGTTCTATGCGTTTCTATTTCTCTCTTTTTATTTTTGATTTTTTTGATAAACTACATGAACTATTGTATGGTCGTGATCATGCTCATGGTTGTTTATTTGCAAAGGTGATGATAATATAGTTTGTTAGGGTTTAGATGCTACCCTGTGAAATGTATTGATCATTGTTGCAAGGAAATATCATTAACTTAATCGTAATTATGTGTATATTTACATAACGTAGTTATGGATCGTAGTAAGATGGTTAGTAGACGCACAAGTGATGAGTATCGGAAGGGAGTGGAAGAGTTTCTAGAATTTGCTCAAAGAAATCTTCCTGATAATAATGGAAAGTTTTGTTGTCCTTATGCCAAATGTGTGAATATGAGGAAATGTGAAGTTAGGGAAATACATGCTCATCTTATTTGTCAAGGGATTTGTAAGAATTATACAAGATGGATATGGCATGGTGGTGTCTTGTTAAACCAGCCAAGAGTGTCCCAAAGGAAGTTGACATAGATATGGAGGTCCGATCGACTAGAGGACATGATCCATGATATTGGACAAGAGCCTTTTCAGCGAGTACATATGTATGATACTTTGTGCAATGATGAGGAGAAGCCTTTGTATCTGGGGTACACTGCTTATACACGTTGTCGGCGGTGTTAAACTTGTTCAGTGTGAAGGTGAGAAATGGGTGGAGTGATAAAAGCTTCACTGAATTGCCTTGAGTTGTTGAAGAACATGCTTCCAAAAGGCAACACATTGCCGGGTCATAAATATGAGGTGAAGAAGGTATTATGTCCGATGGATATGGAGTATAAGAAGATACATGCATGCCCTAATGATTGTTATTGTATAGGGGTGTGTATGAAGGGTTGCACGACTGCCCCAAGTGTGGGGTATCACGGTACAAAGTGAAGGATGGTGATTCTAGTAAATGATGCAAAGAACATTAGATGGCATGCAAATATTAGGAAACGTGATGGAATGCTTCGCCATCTGGCTGATCCTGTGTAATGGGAGAGAATTGATAGTTTGTTTTCGGATTTCGAAAATGAGCCAAGAAACCTTAGGCTTGGACTTGCTACGGATGGAATGAATCCATATGGTACCTTAAGTAGTATTCATAGTTCATGGCCTGTTCTCCTCGTAATTTATAACCTGCCTCCTTGGTTGTGCATGAAGTGCAAATACATGACATTATCTATGATGATTTCAGGCCCAAAACAACCAGGAAATGACTTAGATGTTTATCTAAGTCCTTTGATCAAAGACTTGTAAAAAGCTGTGGGTGGAAGGTGTTGATGTAGTTGATGGGTATTCTAATGCGACTTTTAAGATGCATGCCATGTTATTTTGCACCATCAATGACTTTCCAGCATTCGGTAACTTTTCTGGATATAGTATTATGGGCATAAAGCATGCCCTATATGTGAAAAAGGCACATGCTTCACTCAACTGAAACATAGGAGGAAGAAAGTTTACCTTGGGCATCAGAGATTTCTCAAACGTTATCACCCATATCGTAGATTGAAAAAAGCTTTTAACGGATGTCAGGAGAATGAACCTGCTCCACCGGCCTTAAATGGAGAACAAGCTTATCAACGGGTGAAGGACATCAATGTTATCTTTAGAAAGATCCAAAAGAAGGCTACTGAGAAAAACATATGGAAGAAGAGGTCTATCTTCTTTGATCTTTCATACTGGTGCAAACTTGATGTTAGACATTGTATTAATGTGATGCATGTGGAGAAAAAATGTGTGTGATAGTGTAATTGGGACGCTTCTCAACATTCAGGGCAAGACAAAGGGTGGTGTGAATGCTCGTCCAGATTTGGTTGCGATAGGTGATAGACTTCGACAAGTGTACCAGATCGAAGCAAGTAATAAAAACACGACAAGTAAATTACCGAAATCGAACATAGGGATTAGGTGGCCAATTGTTATCAATGTTTAAAGGAAGCAATTAGGATTGACCAAGTCAAGGGAGAGAAGATTGTTGAGTTTCAAGCAGTTGTCTTTATCAAATATCAAGCAAGTTGTGATTAAGAATGGGGAAGATCTAAGGTCACGAATTCACCAACCCAATTAAGCATAGATCAAAAGTGATTATCTTCTATCCCTAGGTTCAATTACATGCCAACCAGGAATCCAAAATAATCCTAATGTCTCGGTCGAGCATAAAAGGAAAAACCTAAGCATGCCAATCAACTATATCTATATTCTAAGATTAACAAATTAGATCCATTAAGTTCTTGGTTCCCTATAATGATTGCAAAAATCTCCTATTATATCTCTATCAATATTTAACTTGTGTTCCTAATTCATGTCCTAAAGCCTGAATCTCCGGTCGGACTCATCACGCTTGACTAGCTAATCACGAGCTCATATGATTAACTCAAACAAATTAGAATTAAGAAACAAGAATTGAGAATTTGGGAGTAGAAAACATTGCAATTTTATGATGCCATCATGAGCGGCTTCATCGCTTCCTCGGAAAAGAGGATTAGTTCCTCATAGCGTGCTTCAACTTAATAAAATAAAAAATAAACATGAAATAAAACTAAACAATTTGTTTGTAAACCTAAACAAGACGCAGCTCAGAAAAAACTAGGACAGGATGATAAAATTCGCACAGTTACAAGCTATTTATAAGTGTGACACCCTCTACCCCGCATGCATTCATAAAGCGTAAAAGATATAAAAGGAAAAGAGAACACATACATATTATTATATCATAATAATAAAAACTGGGCTGAGGCTGCCGCATTGTAACAAAACTTTTCAAATGCGGACTTATAAAACATGTTTAAAATAAAAACCTAACATAAACATATAAACGAACCCAACCCCGATGTTACATTACAGAGCTAGTATAACCAATCCGATAAAACAACTCGGATAAACAAACTAAACTAAAACCAAACTAAACTACGAGTAGCGGCTCCTCAGAGTCACTCATCAGCAAGCTTATCACCGTCCTCTGCATAACATAAAAGGGTACATGCAAAGCAACAACAAAAGACGGGGAATAAGAAACATATATATCAACATAATAGCATGGAAGCAGTTAGTAAGACGAACATGCATCATATAAACATAGCATATCAAACATCATAACATCATCCAACACAGTCATTCATATCATATACATCATATCAACAATGTATGCTATGCGATGCAGCGCTACTCCACTACTCCACTATACACTTGGATCCAGTCTACCTCAGAATGTCAACTTCGGAGTTACATATCCACATTGGCCAATAAGCACCAACGCCGGGGCAATCCACCAAACCATGGGTGGGCCCTAGGATAGCCGACGCACCTTACTCTCGGATGCGCCACCACGGGGGGCCAAATCACTTAGATCACCGTGGACGGCTAGATCGCCTTACTCTCGGACGACCTCCCCTATGTTGAACATCCCCCACTAACATCTCCGGTGCGTGAATGCATGAGCAACACAAACACACAACAACAATCACCACCTCCGCTTGGGCCACTAAGCTACCCAAGTTTTATCACCATCAATACCTCGACCACTTGGCTATCGAGGCTCAACGTTATCTTTAATCTTTAATCTTTCTATGTGAACCTCGAACTTGTACATGTGAACCTTTCTATCAGCAGATTTTTATTCCTATTAAATGAATATGCATGATTACGTCGTTGCCATTATATGTTTAATGCTTTACAAAACATGCGGGGTAGAAGGGTGTCACAGTTCCTCACACTTTCATGCATTGGAGATGCTAGTGGGGGAAGTGCAACATAGGGGAGGTCGTCCAAGAGTAAGGCGATCTGGCCGTCCGCGGTGATTCATCCGAGAGTTAGGTGAATCGTGTACACCCGTGGTGGCGCATTCGAGAGTAAGGTGCGTCGGCTATCCAAGGGGTTCACCCATGGTTCGGTGAACTGCCGGCATTGGTGCTTAATGACCAATGTGGATATGTAACTCCGAAATTGACTTCCTAAGGTAGATTGGATCCACATGCATAATGGAGTAGTGGAGTAGTGTTGCATCGCATAGCATACATTGATTGAATTGTTATAAATGTGTTGTGTAGGTTGACTTGTGATAACATGCTATTGTTATGATGTATGCTCATCTTGCTAACTGCTTTCATGCCATTATGTTTTATACATGTTTCTTACTCCCCGTCTTTAGTTGTTTGCTTTGCATGTACCTTTCTTGTTATGCAGAGGACGATGAGCAACTTTGTTGAGGAGTGACTTTGAGGAGCCGCTACTCGTAGTTTAGGATTTTCCAGTTTTAATTTGCTTATCCGTGATGTTTCCAGATTTTGGTTATATCAGCTCTGTAATGTGGTATCGGGGTTGGGTTATGCTTTTCATGTTATGTTTTTTTATTTCTGTATTGTTTATGTTTTGTGACAATGTGGTACTTTCTACCTATGGTTTATCATTTTATAATAAATGATATGCATGTTTTTATTTTTATTTCTTCTATGATATTGTTTTATAAATACATGCGGGGTAGAGGGTGTCACAATAACCTAGCCTTATACTTTGAAACAATCCTATCAACCTTCATCTTAATCTTGTAGACCCATTTTATAGCAATAGGTCGCTTCTGCTATGGAAATAAAACCAGCTCACATGTAGAATTCTTCTCAATAGAATTAGCTCTTCTTTCATAGAAGCCACCCATCTCTCATCCTTGATTTCCTCCTCGAAGGTCACAGGTTCAACTTCTGTGAATAAAGCCAAATGGACCAAATCTCTTTCTGTTGTTACAGTTGTGTCAGTACTAATTTCATATTCATTAAATCTTTGAGGCAATTGTCTGCTCCTTTGAGGTTGATCAATCTAACGTCCCAAGCTGCTTTGTAGATTGACGACTGTCCCCACAAACCAACACGGGTCTTTTCAGCGTGCTTTGTCCTCACTCAGACGCTTCTTGGGAAAACTTCCCAGGAGGTCACTCATCCTAGAATTGCTCCAAGTCAAGCACGCTTAACTGTGGAGTTTCTTAAGTGATGGGCTCCCAAAAAGAAGATGCGTCTTGTTAGTATAGGTAGTACCAATCAATTCAAATAAGTCATCCTCAACTGTATAGTCCCATACCTACACAGTCTCACGATCCCTCTCATCCGGTGTGTAATCAGTTCATTCATGTGTCCTTCCGCCTAGAAGCCTGCCAGAAGCTACTCCATGTCCATGCTTTCTTGCACCGGCGATCACTCCCCACCCTCGTTAGTCCCGGGTGTCACAATCAACACCTATCGGTTCAGGTTCACAAGGCTGGTCATCATTCATTTGATCACCACACTGGTTTTAGAATCACCACCATCCCAATTCCATCATTTAGTTTCATCAACAATTAGTTCTCTACTTACCACAACCTTTTTTGGCTCTTGGATCATACAATTTGTTAGCTCCAATTGGATGATACGTGAGGAATAATATTAGTTAACTCCTATCATCCTGCTTCTTCCTCACTTGTTCTAGTACGTTCTTGAAGAATAGAGATTTTGTAGTGAGACACATTAGGCTTCCTCCCAGAGCAGGCTTCTTTTGGTGTGATTCCTTTCATACCTTTTGTAGGACATCTATTCAAGATAAAGGAAGCTGGTGACATAGCCTCTCGCAAAAAATACTAGGGCAATTTCCTCCTTTTTAGAATGCTTCTGATCATATCCAATATAGTCATGTTTCTACTTTTAGCAACCCCATTGTGTTGGGGTGTATAAGGAACAGTTACCTTATGGATCAATCCTTCTTCATCACAATACTTCTAAAAGTCATGTGAAGTGTATTCACCTCCACTATCAGTTCTTATCATCTTAATTGCCTTGCCAATTTTTTTTTTCACACACATCACTTTAAAATTCTTGAAAACAAGCAGAACCTCATTTTTTCTCCTTATAGAATAGATCCCCATCACTCTTGTACATTCATCAATGAAAAAACAAAATAAATTCTACCTCCAAGAGACTGGGTTTCAAATGGTCACCCATTTCAATAGATCATATTCAAGCTTGTCGTTTGATCTAAGAGGGGCTTTAGTTCTGAAAGCATTTCGAGGTTGCTTGTTCACAAAACAATACTCACACAACCATTGATATTGTTGAGTATCTAAGAGTCTAAAACTTTGTTACCTTTTGATTTTGATGGATCCAAACATTTATGATAAATGATTTTATATGAACTATCTGATGTCTACTAACAAGTGTATCAGGTGTGCAAGAATGATGGCTTCTTAGACAATATTAATAAAGTAAATAAATCAAGCATCTGAAAAGACTGAAGCGTCTGAGTGACTAAAAGCAAGTGTCTAAATAGTGAATGATAAATGAAGCAAGACCAGGCACAAGTCATTTGACATTTAAAGAAGCTAAGTCATACAAGATCAAGCGGCTGGAACCACACTTCAGAATCTACAATTAAGTCAAAGCACCTGTCAACTGAAGCAAATTCAAAAGTGTTGACTCAAGTACGATAAAGAAGCAAAAGCAACTCCGATGTTCCTTTTTGTAAGCAACAACAAAAATAATTTTTATATGTCATATCTCACTGTTGCACAAAAGAGGAAGTCACACGCTTCAATTCTACAAAAGCAACTGCATCTTCTGTGACCCGTGCCTACACTATGATAAAGCATGTAAAGAAGCACATTCTCAAGTTAGAAACCCTACCAATGATTATAAACATTCAGTGGATCTTTAGAACGTCTTTTTGGCATTACTTGATGAAAGAACAAAAGCACTGAACCAAGGAAAATGTCTCACAACAGATTAATTGCTAAAATGACTATATATAGAAGACATTGAAGGCACTTGCAGAAGTTACCACATACAACGCCTGTGACTATTCATTGCAAACAATTTTCTCATTAAAAGCTCTTCATTCTTTTACTCTTTCATATAATACTTCTCGTTCAATCATTTGTATTTCTTAAGAGAAGTTATTTCTGCAGTGATACCAAACTTCATTAATATTCACTCTTTGAGTGTTATTGGATTGACTTGCACAGTTGTACTTTGAATAAGACACCCCAATGTCCCATTAAAAAAAATCTAATTAATTAAACCTAAATCGCGATGTAACGTTAAACATACATACAGAAAACAGAGATATTAAAAACTTTAAACATAAAGGATATGAACATGTACAGCACACCATATACATATTAAAACATAAGGTACAAAAACACTGTCTAGGGTACCACCGTAGAAGGCCCCACAAGTACAAACTGACAAAAGAACTAAAAATACAATAGCTCCAAAAAGACACACTGGCCATAGACTCTTTACTCAACTACTATGGTCCACTGCTCGTCTTCCAGTATCTGGCCCATAAGGGGTCCCATCAGCTCCTCAATGGCTGGCTCCTCAGCAGGGTCTTATCACGACGAACACATAACAAAACATACATAATATAGAAGAATAGGAGATAAGAAACTAATCTATCATCATAGACGGAAAAGGGTACATAGTGTAACAGCCTGATTTTCATTATACTGTTTAACCAATTAAAAAAATAAGTAATTATATTTTAATATGAAAATTAGAAAATATTTATTTTTAATGAAAATAAAATCATATTCGTATCTCATGGTAGAAGGCTATGGTGAAAATTTGGGTTGAAAATTCAGACGGAGCCCGGTCTGCATTTTTAATGACAGTAAGTTTTTACTGAGCAGAAAACCTAAATTTGACCCGTGAACGAAATCATTAGTGTTTTTATAGTGTTTCCTTGAACATTGTTTAATTTCAAAAATTTGAGTTCGAAAATAAAATGTAATAATTTATTCGGGCGAAAGTACGATCGGGAACCTGAACCGGGTATGTAATGGAGCAAAATGGGGAACATAAAAGAGTTGAAGTGACTTGATGAGGGTTAATGTGACTTGATGGCCTAAATTTTATGACACATCTAAAAGTAGTAATCATGACACTTTTTGAATTTAATTTTTTTTTATTCCAAAAACTCATTTTACCTCACTTTTTCCAACCAAACACACCACAACCAAAACTTGGAGCCCAAGCACATTTCCTCTCTCCTCAAGCACGAAAATCCCTCTCTCTTCCTCTATATTAACACTTCATCTTCTTCCTTTCTCTCATTTCTTCCTCCTACAACTAAAAACTCCATTTTCTTCTTCATTTTCTTCTTTCTCTCCCAACTTCAAGCACATAAAGCTTGCATTTTTTACTTATATTTTCACTTCAAGTTATTCACAAGAGTTGATCCTTGCATCAAGGGTAATACTCTCATACCAATCTTTTTGCAAGTTTCACCTTTCATTTTATAGTTTACTCTACTTTTTCATTAAGTGTTCTTAATGGGTTTCCAACTTCTAAAACCTCTAGAAAATTGTAGAAAAATCCTTTTGAGTTGAAACCACTTCCTATAGTCTTGTATTAACCTCTAGTTTCACATACTATGAGCTTGTGTTAAACAAAAATTTTTAGTCATTTCTTCCAAGGATGGCCGAAACCTATACATGGTGGCCTAGGAAGTTTTGTTTCAACTTGTTGTTAAATGATCATGTGTTTGAACTTCTAGATACCCCTTGATCTTAAAGTCTATAATGTTGGAAGGTTTGATAGCTTATTGTCCTATGATGGCCAAACCATGAAGGTTTTGAGGCTTAGGAGGCTTGATTCAACTTTTCAACTATGATCATGGGTTTAGAACTCTTAATACATTGTGATGCCTATGAGTTTTCATCAAACAAAGAACTTTTCTTCATTCTCCTAGGCTATGCCGAAACTCAATGTTATGGAGCTAGGATGTTTGAGTTTTCATTTTCCAAAAATGATCATGGACTTGAGCTCCTTAAGACATTAGGATGCTAAGTCTAAGAGATTGGAAAGTTTAAAGGTTTCTAACCTAGTAATCCTATGATGGCCGAACCTATGAGGTTATGGACCTAGGATGTCTTGTTTCTATTTTTCCAATATGATCATGGATTTGAGCTCCTTAATACATTTGGATGCTAAATCTAAGAGATTGGAAGGTTTAAAGATTTATAGCCTATTTTGGTGAATGAGGCCGAATCTAGAGTCTTTGGAACAAAGAAGTTTTGTTTTATTTTTTTCAAAGTAGGATCATTGATTTGAACTCTTTAGTACCTTTTGATGTTAAATCCAAAAACTTGAATCCAACAAAGTTTTCTAGCCTATTTTATAATATAGGGCCGAAACCCTACCCTAAGAGGTTAGATGATTTTATTCAATATTTTCAAGTTATAACAATTGATCTAAGCTACCTAGAACCAAAATGATATGTATCCAAAAGCTTAGGTTGAGAAAAGAATCCTAGCCTCGTTTTGATGAGTTGGTCGAACCTAGCATAAAATACACATAGATGAGTTTGTTTGATTAATAAGTATTTATATTATTTGGTTGAAGGTGGAATTGGTAATTTGTGGTGTGACAACAAGGAGCTGCGAGTTCGAGCTTCCAGTGATAACTCAGGTGGGGGAAAGAATCAACCTATCGTCGGAATCGATAAGTAGTAGATTATGTAGTAATTATGTAGGGCGACCTAAACCCTACTAGAAGTCGAATAATCGACAAGACCAGAATCACTTTAAATTGCTTTTATAAAATATCCATGGTGATTCGGGGATTGTAGGTTTATCGATATTAGGTTGATGTTTATACTGTTGATGGTTGATTTGAGTTTTATTACCTTTATTGAACTGATTTAGTGCTATGTTAATGTTTTGGAATATCTTTGATTGATTGGATGTAATGCATGATCTATGTGGTATTTACTTTATGTTGGAACCAAAATAATTTGGATTAAATAATCTCTAGGTTTTGATGTTAACAATAAGAATTAATTTTGTGTAGCAAAGTGTTAATGCTTTAAATCTAACAAGTGCCTTTAGTCTTAAAGAATCTCTATTCTTATAAGCTAAAATGTTAAGTCTATTCTCCTTGCAAATCCGCGTCCATTTGCTTTATATTGAATATTTTATATTGAAAGAGTGGTCGAGTCCACTCTATCAAGGATCTCCTTTAAACTCAAGTGCCACGTCAGTAGACGAGCGCTTAAATGTTTTCAGTAGACGAGCGCTTGAATGCTTTTAGTGGACGGAGAATTTCTCTTCGTGTAGACGAGAGCTTCTCTCTAATAACCTTAGTCTGCTATTGCCACGTCACTGGATGGAGACTTTAGATATCGCAAGTACTGGCAAGACCGATGTTTTATGTAGACGAAGTTTTTGGTTGCCACATCAGTGGACGAAGCCTTAAAACTCTCATTGCTTATCTTGCCTTTACTCTCGTTTGTTGGACGAAGATTTTCTTAAGCTTTTATACCAATCTGAATCAAAGCGAATTTATTTCTTATGATTGATATTCATTTCATTTATTATGGTTCTTCTCATTTTCTATTAACGATTCCTTTTGCCTTGTTTCATTGAGAGAGACATAGTACAAGTCAGGACTTGCAAAAAGCAGAATAGTACAATGCAAAACGTTTTTGTACCCTGTCACCTTTTACGCTGATATAGTTGGAACTTGTACAAAGGAGGCAAAACTATTTTGCAAGCTGCTTTTGCTCAGAGGTGTGCTTTTTCATGCAAGAATTTGTCTCACAGTACAAAGGCCTCGAGCAAGCTGAGTCACAACGGATATTTACCTAGTTGACTCTATTACTAAACGGGAATTTCAAATACAACCGTTGAAGACTCTGAAGAGAAGATCAAGGACCCTATAAATAGAAGACTAAAGCTTTTGAAGAAAAAATTTTTTTGCGCATACAAAGAAATCTCTTGCGAAGCAAATATTTTCTTATTCATTCAAAAAGCAAAAGTCTGTAATATTATAGTTTGAATATTGCTATAATATTTATCTGATCTTAAACTTTCATACTCTCACATATAGTGAGTTAGAAGATCAAAGAAATCAAAACTCTTTATTAGAGGTAGAGCCTGAAGAGGCTTGGTAAGAAAGAAATACTTGTGAGCCTGGAGAGGTGTTGAATACTTGGTGTAATCTATTTTGAAAATAGTGGAAAAATCCTTCAAGTAGAAGGGACTGGACGTAGCTCTTGGTTGGAAGAGAGTGAACCAGGATAAAACATCTTGTGTAAATCTTCTTATCCCTTATCTCTTTGGTTTTACGTATTTATACTAACTGTGGGGATTTGAACTTGAATTTGTTAATCCTTCAAAAGACTTCTTTTCTGTGTGCTTTATTCTGTCTCCTTAACTTTGTGTGAGAAAATCTTTTTGAAAAGGCTGTTTTCGAAAAATATTAACAAACACAATTCAACCCCCCCTTCTTGTGTTTGCCTGTGTCAACTTCAGTTGGTATCAGAGCTCAGCCTCGAAAGGGTTGAGCATCTAACAAGTGCTGAGGAAGTACGATCCTATCACCATGGATGCAGAAGGACAAGCTATCAACAGACCTCCACTCTTTGATGGAACAGATTACGACTATTGGAAGAAGAGAATGATGGCCTTCCTAGATGCACAGAATCTAGACATCTGGGAACTGATAGAGAATGGCTACACTGAGCCAAGAAGTGAAAATCAAGTTGTACTGGCTAGAGCAGATTGGAGTGTTGATCAAAAAGCCAAACATCAACTAAATCTCAAAGCCAAACATTACTTGATGTGTGCTATTACCAGATCAGAACATGATAAAGTTCACAGCTGCAACACAGCAAAAGAAATCTGGGATACACTGGCTCTCGCTCATGAAGGCTCATCACAAGTGAAGGAGTCAAAGATAAGCATGCTGGTTCACCAGTATGAACTCTTCAAGATGACTGATCATGAGTCTATAGATCAGATGTTTGGAAGATTTCAAACAATAACAAATAGTCTCAGATCTCTGGGAAAGGTATATGAGAATAGAGATCATATCAGAAAGATTCTGAGAAGTCTCTCCAAACAGTGGAGACCAAAGGTCACTGCTATTCAAGAAGCTAAGAATCTGAATACTCTCTCTCTGGAAGAACTTCTAGGATCATTAAAAGTTCATGAACTTGAACTAAATGAGGAAGACAATTCCAGAAAGGGAAAGTCCATTGCTTTAAAGGCAAAGAAAGCAAGTTCTTCAAAAGTTCTCAAAGCTGCTGAGTCTTCAGATGATGCTGAACCTTCAGACAGTGATGAAGGATCAGATGAAGATGAACTATCTTTCATCTCCAGAAAGATACAACATATGTGGAGAAGAAAAAATAATTTCAAGAGAAAGCCATTCAACAAGAAATTTTCTAAGGAGAAGTCAGACTCCAAAGAAAAAGGTCCACCTTTGTGCTTTGAGTGCAAAAAGCCTGGACATTTCAAAGCCGACTGCCCTGACCTAAAAGAGAAGAAGAAGTTCTTTAAGAAAAAGAAGGGCTTAATGGCTACATGGGAAGACTTGGACTTATCCTCATCAGATGAGGAAGAGGAAGCAGAGGAAGAGGCAAACATTTGCCTCATGGCAGACACATCATCAGAGAATGAGTACACTGATGATGATGAGGTAACAGATTCTGAACCTTCAACTCTCAAAAATGCCTTTGATGAATTACTGCATGACTCATCCATATTATCTCATGAATACAAAAATCTTAAAAAGAAGTTTGCAAAATTAACCAAAGAATATGATAGAGTTTGCATGGAAAAACAAAGTTTGTTTCAAGAAAATGATAAGCTGAAATCAGAGAATGTCAGTCTAACTGACAAATCTAAATGTGAGCCTGACAATTCTTGTGAAGTTGCAAAACTAAAACAAGATGTAAAATACTTGACAGACTCTCTTGAAATAGATAGCTATAAACACGAGAAGGGGGGTTGAATTGTGTTTATCAGAAATTAAAATAAAGTTAAAAACTTTTGCATGCAGAAGCTAAGCACAGACGGGTGAAAAAGGGTTACACAGACGGGTCACCTGTCTGTTGTAGTTTTTGTAGAAAACAACACACGTATAAAACAGAAAACAGTCTTGATAAAAGCAGTTTTAACCCCTTAGTTAGAAAGCAGATGATATATAATCTAAACAACTAAAGAGATTAAGGGAAGAGAGATTAACACGGAGATTTATCCTGGTTCACTCTTCAACACAAAGAGCTACGTCCAGTCCTTGGCAGCACCAAGATTTATCCACTATAACTGATCAGGTTACAGACTCCAAGTATTGTTTGCACACCTAGCCTCTTCAGGCTCCAACACAAGTATTCTTTGCACACCTAGCCTCTTCAGGCTCACTCAGATTTGTTTGAGAGTTTTGTTTGTAATAAATACACTTACAGACCTTTCACTAACACTCAGAGAGTGGTTTAAATATAAGGCTTTAGGAAAGTCTGCGTAATAACTTCAAATGATTGAAGAATACAGAATGAATAAATGAACAGAGTAATGGCTCTTTAATACTTTGTAAAAACTCTGATGATGTTCATCTTCAATGACTTCTGTATTTATAGCCTTCAAACATTTAATATCCGTTAGAGACATTCCTTGCAACTATGGCTTCAGGCAGAGCTTCATTAAATGCAATATAGTCGTTCTGGGCAGCCATTAATGCAATGAAGATGTTGGTTGTACTCTACATGAGGGATAATAGCTTTATGTATCGTGTAGACGCCAACTCAGAGTTGTGCAGAGTGCTTTTGTACTTTTGCAGAGTACATTTCCCTTTTTGTGTAATGATTGAAAGTACTAGGGAATAAAGCATGTTGGAAATGTTCTTTAACTGGAAGTTTGTCTCTGACTTCCTTGTTTGCTTGAGAGAGAGCACATCTGAGTTTCTTGATAAGCGTGAGAAAGTACTCAGAGTATTCTTCATGAGGGGACAGCTTGCAAAAGCTTCCTGTACTTCGAGTTCCTTTAACGAAGAACCTTAGACAAGTTGAAGGATAGACAGGTTGTAAAATCAGTTTGCACATAGTCAACAATCCTAGTCAGCAGACAGGTTGACTTCTTGGCTACTACAGACAGGTGAGACTTAGGTAGACAGACAGGTGAGTCTTGAATTCTTCTGATCTGTACACTAAGTAGACAGGTTAGCAACCACAAAATAGGTTAATTAAATCATTACCCAATGTTTAGTTGTCATCAAAACTTAGGAAAATGCACGCAGACATTTTAGAGACTTAACAATCTCCCCCTTTTTGATGATGACAAACATTCAGATGATTTAATGAACCTTTGAAAATATCAGAGTACAGAAGTACAGACAGTAGACAAGTTGATATTTTCTATATGTGCAGACAGATGCATTAGAGTTCAAATAAGAGCATCAGAGTAAAATGCAGCAGGTTTAAGTTCGTAGTATCAGAGTATATTAGAGAACGAACACTTATCATAACACTTAGCATATATTGTTTCAACATTCATTCATTAAACATCTTAATATTTTTCTCCCCCTTTTGTCATCATCAAAAAGTGTAAAGATATAACAGTGGAGAGAAAAAGAGACAATAAAAAAGGTAAGGCAAAAAAAATTTGTATTCATCATAAGCATTTTAATTACATGGCAGTTCCTACAACTACTCATCTAGGCTGATTAAAAAGACGATACAGGGAGTCAACTTTCTGTTCTAACAGCAGCCTAGCATGCCTTTCTACATCCAATTGTCTTCTGACTTCTTCTAGCTCAGTCTTAAGGAGATTGAAGCTCACTGAATCCACCATTTGAGAGGAGGAGACTTCTGCATACAAGCTGGTTGAAGCAGCAGATAGAGATGGATACCAGGGTAAGGCTAAAACTGGGGGTGCCTTAGGTACAGAGAAGGGTGAGGAGACACGGGGAAAGAAAAGTTGATGGATGGTTCTGAAATAAAATAAAGGAAGAAAAGCTATTTTAAACAGAGGGGTGAGTTTGACTAAGTCAAAATCAGGAGAGGGAAAGACACAAGAGAGTTTTTCACAAAGAGACAGTCGAGTGACTCTTATTGGAATAGGAGGGGGAAGAGGTTGTTGAGCTAAGACAGATGGAGGTAGAGGTAGGAGAGAGTCTATGTGGGAAAAGAATGAATTAGACCCTGTGACTAAAAGAAAGAAATATCTAGACCTAGAGGGTAACATTACAACAGAGGCAGGATAGTGAGATCCTTCCAGTGTTCTAATGAACAACACAATAGGGGGATAAAAGAAGATCTCCCTACATGGGTTCAGAATATGAGGTGGTGGAGGAGGGATGACAGATAAGTGAGATATACTTGCAGTCATCAGAGATTGCAAATCACTCACAAACAGTCTAGATGATATGCCAGATTGTTCTCTGGGAGTTGAGTCCCTGTGAACAACTGTGTATTGACATACATCAGACAGGACATCAAAAGATGGTGGAGAGGGGAGAGAGGAGACAGGTGAGTGAAGAGGGGAGGCAACAGATAAGGGGTTGACACAGAGAGTAGAAGGGGAAGAGACAACAGAATCTGGAATACCTAGATGAAGGGGAGAGGATGGTGCAGAAGGAAAGGTGAAGAGTGGTTCTTCAAAAAGCCTTGCTTTCTTCCTTGAAGGAGACAGAGAAGCTTCTTCAAGATGACCAACTGTCTGTGTTCCAGCAGACAGGTCAGTGGAGGGTGCAGAAGCAGTAGCAGCAGCAGCAGGTTCTTCTGCAGGGACAGCTTCCCTTTCAGCAGCAGCCATAACAGGCATAGGGTAGCCTGACCTTCTTTTTCTAGGAATGAAACCCAGATTAAGAGATTTGATCTCCCTAAGCTCTTCTGCAGGTGGAGAAGTCTGCTCCCCCTGAGCAGGTGCTTCCTCTTTACTAGGCACAGACTTCACTTGTCTGTCCTTGGCAAAGGTCTTCACCAGTCTTCTTCTCTTGGTGGGTTGTGCAGAAACCACACCTGATTTTTCAGCCTCACTGGTCTTCCTCTTGGGAGAGGGTTTCTTCAGCTTGAATCTGAGAGGCTCTACTGTCTCAGCAGATGCTTCAGAAGCTGTTGGTTCCTCAGGCCTTTGATCCTGTCTGGCAACCTTTCCAGCAGCTTTCCAAATCCTTTCAGAGATAGGATACTCTGATTCACCAGTGGAATCAGCAGGCTCCTCTGCTATTTGCTTCAGTTTCTGCTCAACAGCAGGCTTCTTCTTCTTCTTCTTCTTCTCTTCTTCCTCATCCTCCAGAGGGATTCCTTCAATCCCCATCATAGACAGGACCTTCTTGTCTATGGGCAGAGCCATATCCACAAAGTGGACATCAGTTGGAACAAATATCTTGTTCCTAAAAACCCTTGTCAGCAGCATTCCATAAGGGTAGGTAGGCATATTCGTCCTTCTGATCAGAGACTCAAGATACATGTAGATGAGGTCATTGATGTCTATCTTGATTTTGTGAATCAAGTGGTACAGAGCAAATCTGTCCAACTTGGTCACATTGTCTCTTGACCCTCTTCTGGGCATCACACACTCCAGAAGCAGCTTGTGCAAGAACCTGCACTTGGGCACCATGCAGACAGGCTTCTTGTTCTCAGGGTTGGGAACACCATAAACAGCAATATTGATATTCTCAGTTCCCACCTGATCTTCCCAGTCAGGTCTGAAAGCAGTTCCAATTCTTGGACATCTGGTTGCCAGTTCCAGAGAGCTTATAGGGAACAGAAGAGTTACATCAGCTGACATTTGAGCTTTGAAGCTCTTGGTTCCATCAACCACATTGGTGATGACCACAGCATTCCTCCAGAAATCCCTGACAAGCTTTGGATGGACCAGCTCCTTGATATCAAAGAAGGCTGTCCACTTAGAGTATTCCAACTCCTCAGTGACATCCATTCCCCATTTCTTCATTTGTTGAAGATCAACAGTCTTTCCAGGTAGAATCTTCTCTACATCAGTTAGTCTCATCTCGTATTTCTCAGCAATCTCTTTTGGAGACAGGCGTTTTGAAGATGCCATTTTTCAGAAAAGAGAAAAAGTGAAAGCTTTGGAAGGGAGAAGGGTTTGAACGAGAGGAAGACGAAGACGAAAAGACTTAGGGCTTTTGAGAAGGATAAAGTTTAAAACTTTCTGAAGATTTGCCTTTTAAAGAAGTGAAAGCAGGAGAGAGAAAAAAGACATTTTTAATTAAGAATGGCACGATTTGTGTGGGGAACTGTAGCGCCCACTTAGACATAATGAAAACATGGTTTCGAGGTAGAAACTGCCGTGTTTATGATTAGCTTCAGATTAACAAAATGTATAAAATAAATGGATAAATAATAACCATTTTTTAATAAAAACTGTTGGGTTTCAGCATAGTGACTCAGCAGAGTCAGACAGGTGATCACAGACAGTTTTAAATACTCAGACATGTCATTCAACAATACAATGCATGTTTAAATTATCTCTAATAAATAAAAATCTTTCTTCTGCTAAGGGTTTAGTGAAGATATCAGCCCATTGATTTTCAGTTTTAACAAACTTAATATCAAAAATACCTTTCTGAACATAATCTCTAATGAAATGATGTTTGATTTCTATATTGCTTAGCTTTAGAATGCTGAATTGGATTTTTAGTTAGGCAGATAGCACTAGAATTATCACACCATACGGATATATTATGCTCAAAAATAGAGTAATCCTCAAGTTGATATTTTACCCATAAAAGCTGAGAGCAACAACTAGCAGCTGAGATATATTCTGCTTCAGCTGTAGATAGAGCTATAGTTGTTTGTCTTTTGCTTGACCAAGAGACCAAGTTTGCTCCAATGAAGTGGCATCCTCCACTGGTGCTCTTTCTTTCTATTTTGTCTCCAGCAAAAGTCAGCATCACAGAATCCCACTAATCTGTATTCATTAGTTCTTAAATATAGCAAACCAAGATTAGTAGTACCAAGCAAATATCTAAATATTCTCTTAACAGCTTTAAGATGAGATTCTCTTGGGTCAGATTGAAATCTAGGCACACATACAGACACTAAACTGAATATCAGGTCTGCTTGAAGTTAAGTACAGCAAAGATCCAATCATACCTCTGTAGACCGTTTGGTCTACCTTTTTACCTTCATCATCTTTACTGAGTTTTGCATTGGTTTCCATGGGAGTTTTCATAAGTTTAGCATTTTCCATTTTGTATTTCTTGAGCATTTCCTTGATATACTTTTGTTGATGGATGTAGATTCCATCACTTGTCTGTTTGATTTGTAGACCAAGGAAGAACTTCAGTTCTCCCATCATGCTCATCTCAAATTCTGCTTTGCATCATCTTTGAAAAATCCTTGCACAGCTTCTCATTAGTTGCTCCAAAAATAATATCATCAACATATATTTGGACTACAATGAAATTTTCTTTAAAGCTTTTCTTAAACAGAGTAGTATCTACTTGACCTCTTGTAAAGCCGTTATGCATGAGAAAAGAGCTTAGTCTATCATACCATGCCCTAGGTGCTTGCTTTAAACCATATAATGCCCTTTTAAGTTTAAAAACATGATCTGGTTTATCAGTATCTTCAAAACCAGGGGGTTGTTTAACATAGACTTCTTCTTCAATTATTCCATTAAGAAAAGCACTTTTCACATCCATTTGAAAAAGAGTGATTTGGTGTTGTGCAGCATATGACATTAGTATGCGAATAGCTTCTATTCTAGCTACAGGTGCAAATGTTTCAGTATAGTCAATACCTTCTTGTTGGTTATAGCCTTGAGCTACTAACCTTGCCTTATTTCTGACAACTTTGCCATCTTCATCTAACTTGTTTCTGAAGACCCATCTTGTTCCTATGACAGACTTGTTTTTGGGCTTGGAGACAAGTGTCCAGACATCATTTCTGATGAACTGGTTGAGTTCTTCTTGCATGGCAAGAATCCAGCTTTCATCATCAAGAGCTTCTTCAATGTGTTTTGGCTCTATTTTTGACAAGAAGGCCACATTGCTTGATTCTCTTAAGGTAGATCTGGTTCTTATTCCTTCTGAGGGATGACCAATGATGAGATCCTTAGGATGGTGAGTTTTGAATTTCCAGTCTCTTTCAAGAGGACCTTGACTTGTCTGAGTCTGTTGACTTGTCTGTTCCACTGGTCTGTCTGGATCTGCTTCAGGTTCTGGTTTGGTTAAGTCAAGTTGTTGATCTTCTGACTTGTTTATATCAAGACCTGCAAGATCATCTTCTAGATCTGACAATTCCTTATCAGTCTTTAAGTTATCATTAAATTTGACATGAACAGATTCTTCAATAACAGATGTTCTAGAATTGTAAATTCTAAAAGCTTTAGACATTTCAGAGTATCCCAAAAAGATACCTTTGTCAGTCTTAGAGTCAAATTTTCCAAGTTGATCCTTGGTGTTTAATATGTAGCATTCACAACCAAATGCATGAAAGTAAGAGATGTTGGGGCTTTTTCCTTTCCACAGTTCATAGGGAGTCTTCTTTAGAAAAGGCCTAATGAGTATTCTGTTTTGTACATAACAAGCTGTGTTTACTGCTTCTGCCCAGAAGTACTTAGGGAGATTATTTTCATTGAGCATAGATCTAGCCATCTCTTGCAGAGATCTGTTCTTTCTCTCAACCACTCCATTTTGTTGAGGAGTTCTAGGTGCAGAGAAATTGTGAGAGATTCCATTCTCCTCACAGAACTGACTAAACTGCTCATTTTCAAATTCTCCCCCATGGTCACTTCTTAGAGTAGAAAAGCAGAAACCCTGCTCATTTTGTACTCTTTTACAGAATACTGAGAAAGCCTTAAAAGACTCATCCTTGTGGGTTAAGAAGAGTACCCATGTAAATCTAGAATAGTCATCAACTATGACAAATCCATATTTCCTTCCACCCAAGCTAGCAACACTAACTGGTCCAAACAGATCCATGTGTAACAACTGAAGAGGTCTAGAGGTTGATATTTGGTTTTTAGATTTGAAACTTGATTTTATCTGTTTACCTCTCTGACATGCATCACACAAAATATCTTTCTTAAAGCTAATATCAGGCAATCCTCTCACAAGGTTATCTCTTTTTAGTTTTGAAATTAATTTCATACTAGCATGTCCTAGTTTCTTATGCCACAACCATCTTTCATCCTCTTTAGACATCAGACATGTTACACTTTGATCTGAGAGATCAGTCAGTTCAATCTTATACAGATTTTGTTGCCTTTTGGCTGAAAAGAGGGTTTTGCCACTAAGATCTTTAACTATACAGAAATCTTTGGTAAAGGAGACATCAAATCCACTGTCACATAATTGACTTATGCTAAGCAAATTGTGTTTTAATCCTTTAACCATAAGAACATTTGAAATAGAGGGAAGAGGAGGTTTACCACCAATAGTACCAATTCCTATAACCTTCCCTTTCTGATTTCCACCAAATGCCACATGTCCTCCTTTCTTAGGTTGGAGGTCTAGGAACATAGACCTTTCTCCTGTCATGTGTCGCGAGCAGCCACTGTCCAGGTACCAGCAGTGGTGTTTTCTTTGTGCTGTTGAGGACATCTGCAACAGAGATTATTTGATCTTTAGGTACCCATAGTTTTCTGGGTCCTTTTCTGTTAGTTCTAGGAGTCTGTGAAGACTTCCTTCTTTTCTTGTGGAGACACTTAGACATAACATGTCCAGTCTTTCCACAGAAGTTACAGACAGGTATGGATTTAATAGAAATAGATGTAGCAGACACTTTAGAGTGCTTAGTTGATACTTTATGATGTATCTGATGGACATATCCTATACCTTCTTTGTTAAGGGAGTGCCTCTGACAGCCAAGCAGCTTTGTCAGATTATCTCTACCATTAACAAATTTGGCAAGATCAGAAGTGAGCTCTTCCACTTTCTGTTGAAGTTTTTCAACTTCTTCAGACTGTGATGTATCACTAGAGATCTTAGCTTCATTAGACTTTTCAGTCTTCAGCTCACTGTTCTCCTTGGCAAATTTCTCACACTCTAGAGATTTCTGTTTATGCTCACTAAGGAGCTTAACATGATCTCTCTTGAGAGATTTGAGAGCCTTAGACAAACAGTTGGATTCCTCCAACAATTCTTCATAGGCATCAAGTAATTCCTCATAATCAGAATTTACCTCATCATCTGAATCAGAGTCAGTGTTAGCCATTAGACAGAGATTTGCTTCTTCCTCTGTCTCCTCATCAGTAGATGTTGACTCTAGATCTTCCCAAGTGGCCATCATTCCTTTCTTCTTCTTCTTGAAGAACTTCTTAAATGGGGCTTTCTTGAGTTGAGGACATTCTGCTTTGATGTGTCCTGGTTTCTTGCACTCATAGCAGACAATTGAGTTTTTGTCTGTTGAGGTGGAATCCTTGAAATTTTTGTCCTTGTTGAATCTTCTGAATGGCTTATCCCTTCTGAACTTCTTTTTCTGTAGGAGAAGCTTTATCTTTCTGGTTAGGAGAGATAGTTCTTCATCACTTTCAGAATCCTCAGATTCAGACAGGTCAGCATCACTGGATGACTCGTCTGCCTTTAAAGCTTTAGAGGCTTTGGAAGACTTTTGATCAGCCTTCAAAGCAATTGACTTGCCTTTCTTTGTTGAGACTTCATCTCCAAGTTCTTGCTCATGAACAGTAAGTGTTCCAAGGAGTTCATCCATAGTCAAAGTGGAAAGATCTTTGGCTTGAGAGATAGCAGTTACCAGAGGTCTCCACTGCTTAGGTAGACTCCTAAGTATCTTTCCAACCTTCTCGGCATTGGAGTAAACTTTGCCAAGAGACTTTAGACCATTGGTGATAGTTTGAAATCTCCCAATCATTTGAGCAACAGATTCTCCTTCTTCCATGAGAAATAGTTCATACTTTCTGACAAGTATGGCAATTTTTGATTCTTTGACCTTGGCGGTTCCTTCATGTGTGACAGCTAAGGTATCCCATATTTCTTTGGCAGAATCACAGGCACAGACCTTCTCAAACTCATCAGGACTAAGTGCACAGATGATGTTGTATCTGGCTTTGTGATTCAGCTCCCATTTTGCCTTTTCTGCAGGGGTCCACTGAGCTTTTGGTTTGTCAGTGTTGTCATCATTTTTAGGGATGAAAGGACCATCTGTGATGACATCCCAGAGGTCTGAGTTTGTAGATAGAATGAACCATTGAAATCTATCTTTCCAATAGTTGTAGTTTTCTCCATTGAAGAATGGAGGTCTGGTTAAGGAGGCTCCTTCGGTCTGGTTACTTCCACTAGCTCCAGCAGTCATGTCTATTCTTCAGGATCTTTTACCTCAACACTGTTAGATGCTCAACCCAGAGGCTGAGCTCTGATACCAACTGAAATAGACAGCTATAAACACGAGAAGGGGGGTTGAATTGTGTTTATCAGAAATTAAAATAAAGTTAAAAACTTTTGCATGCAGAAGCTAAGCACAGACGGGTGAAAAAGGGTTACACAGACGGGTCACCTGTCTGTTGTAGTTTTTGTAGAAAACAACACACGTATAAAACAGAAACAGTCTTGATAAAAGCAGTTTTAACCCCTTAGTTAGAAAGCAGATGATATATAATCTAAACAACTAAAGAGATTAAGGGAAGAGAGATTAACACGGAGATTTATCCTGGTTCACTCTTCAACACAAAGAGCTACGTCCAGTCCTTGGCAGCACCAAGATTTATCCACTATAACTGATCAGGTTACAGACTCCAAGTATTGTTTGCACACCTAGCCTCTTCAGGCTCCAACACAAGTATTCTTTGCACACCTAGCCTCTTCAGGCTCACTCAGATTTGTTTGAGAGTTTTGTTTGTAATAAATACACTTACAGACCTTTCACTAACACTCAGAGAGTGGTTTAAATATAAGGCTTTAGGAAAGTCTGCGTAATAACTTCAAATGATTGAAGAATACAGAATGAATAAATGAACAGAGTAATGGCTCTTTAATACTTTGTAAAAACTCTGATGATGTTCATCTTCAATGACTTCTGTATTTATAGCCTTCAAACATTTAATATCCGTTAGAGACATTCCTTGCAACTATGGCTTCAGGCAGAGCTTCATTAAATGCAATATAGTCGTTCTGGGCAGCCATTAATGCAATGAAGACGTTGGTTGTACTCTACATGAGGGATAATAGCTTTATGTATCGTGTAGACGCCAACTCAGAGTTGTGCAGAGTGCTTTTGTACTTTTGCAGAGTACATTTCCCTTTTTGTGTAATGACTGAAAGTACTAGGGAATAAAGCATGTTGGAAATGTTCTTTAACTGGAAGTTTGTCTCTGACTTCCTTGTTTGCTTGAGAGAGAGCACATCTGAGTTTCTTGATAAGCGTGAGAAAGTACTCAGAGTATTCTTCATGAGGGGACAGCTTGCAAAAGCTTCCTGTACTTCGAGTTCCTTTAACGAAGAACCTTAGACAAGTTGAAGGATAGACAGGTTGTAAAATCAGTTTGCACATAGTCAACAATCCTAGTCAGCAGACAGGTTGACTTCTTGGCTACTACAGACAGGTGAGACTTAGGTAGACAGACAGGTGAGTCTTGAATTCTTCTGATCTGTACACTAAGTAGACAGGTTAGCAACCACAAAATAGGTTAATTAAATCATTACCCAATGTTTAGTTGTCATCAAAACTTAGGAAAATGCACGCAGACATTTTAGAGACTTAACATCTCTGTCAAAACTGGTAGGAGGCTCAGATAAGCTTAGTCTTATCCTAAGGTATTCTAGGTCACCCTTTGATAAATCTGGCCTTGGTTATGACAATAAGAAGCATGAGGCATCTTACACTAAGTCAAAACCACCTATGCATCAAAGAGCTTCAAAAGCTCCAGCTAGGTATGCAAAAACCAAATCTGGCCCGTCCAACACCTTTTGTAAAGTGTGTGGAAAAAGTGGGCACTCTACATCTAGATGCATACATAATAGGCATACTAAATATTCTCGTCCAAAGAAAACTAACATGAAAGGACCCAAGTCAGTTTGGGTACCTAAGAACAAGATAATACCTGTTGCAGATCTGCTTAACAACAGGAAAGAAACAAACATCCTGGTACTTGGACAGTGGATGCTCACGTCACATGACGGGAGAAAAGTATATGTTCCAAGACCTTAAACATAAGGATGGTGGCTGGGTGACATTTGGAGGAAATCAGAAAGGAAAGATCACTGGTATAGGTAAAATCGGTAAACATCCTTTTCCCTCCATTGATAATGTTCTTTTGGTGAATGGTTTAAAACATAATCTACTGAGCATAAGTCAATTATGTGACAGTGGATATGATGTTTCTTTTAATAAGAACATGTGTTATGTCAAGAAAAATGATGGATCAATTTTATTCACTGCTAAGAGGCAAAACAATTTATACAAAATTGACTTGGAGGACCTCTCAAATCAAAGTGTCTCATGTTTAGTGTCCATTGAAGATGAACGTTGGATTTGGCATAAAAGGCTAGGTCATGCAAGCTTGAGATTAATCTCAAAGCTAAATAAGCATAACCTCGTGAGAGGTTTACCAAATCTTAAATACAAATCTGATGCTCTCTGTGATGCATGTCAGAAGGGAAAACAAGTCAAAGGTTCTTTTGAATCTAAGAATATTGTAAGTACCAAAAGACCACTAGAACTGCTACACCTTGATCTTTTTGGTCCAACAAGGACTGCTTCTATCAGTGGTAAGAAATATGGTCTAGTCATTGTGGATGACTATACTAGATGGACATGGGTTATGTTTCTTGCTCACAAAGATGAGTCTTTCAAGGTCTTTTCTGTATTCTGCAAACGTGTACAGAATGAAAAGGGGATGTGAATAGCTTCAATCAGAAGTGACCATGGGGGAGAATTTGTCAATGAGCTATTCAATGAGTTTTGTGAAGAAAAAGGAATTCAACACAACTTCTCAATACCAAGAACACCACAGCAAAATGGTGTGGTAGAGAGAAAGAACAGATCTCTTCAAGAGATGGCTAGGACTATGCTCAATGACAATTCTGTCCCTAAGCACTTCTGGGCTGAAGCTGTGAACACTGCCTGCTACATTCAGAACAGAATATACATTAGACCAATTCTGAATAAGACTCCCTATGAATTGTGGAAAGGCAGAAAACCCAACATATCTTATTTTCATCCTTTTGGATGTAAATGTTTTATTTTAAATACAAAAGATCAACTTGGTAAGTTTGATGCAAAGGTAGACAATGGAATTCTTCTAGGATTTTCTGAAACCTCAAAAGGTTTTAGAGTGTATAACTCAAGAACTTTAACAGTAGAAGAATCTATACATGTTAGATTTGATGACAAACAGCCTGATAAGAAACTATCAGAGCTAGATGAAAGTTTTGCAGATCTTGACTTAAACATCACAGGAGAAACAAATGAAGTCAAAACTGATGATCCAGTTGAAGACCCTTCTCATCAACCAGAAGCATCCACCTCTCAACAAGACAATGCTCAGAGAACTTGGCATTTCAAGAATTATCATCCACCGGATCAAATAATAGGAAATCCAAGCGATAAGCTAAGAACCAGATCAACTTTCAGAGAGCAAGAAGTCTCTGCATTGGTGTCTGAATTGGAACCAAAAACTGTAGATGAGGCTCTGCTGGACAATGGTTGGATTTTGGCAATGCAAGAAGAGCTGAATCAGTTTGAGAGGAGTGAAGTTTGGACTCTGGTAACCCTACCTAAGAATAAATCTGTTATAGGAACAAAATGGGTTTACAGAAACAAGCTTGACGAAAATGGTAAGGTTATAAGAAATAAAGCAAGATTGGTTGCACAAGGTTATTCTCAAGAAGAAGGTATAGACTATACTGAAACCTTTGCACCCGTTGCAAGATTGGAAGCAATCAGAATTTTACTCTCATTTGCTGCACATCATAATATTATGCTTTTTCAAATGGATGTAAAAAGTGCTTTTTTAAATGGTTTTATCAATGAAGAAGTTTATGTTATGCAACCACCGGGTTTTGAGAATGAAACCCAACCTGAACATGTATACAAGCTTAAGAAAGCTTTATACGGCCTAAAACAAGCCCCAAGAGCTTGGTATGATAGGCTAAGTTCTTTTCTGATGGATAATGGTTTTGTCAGAGGAAAGGTAGACACCACCTTGTTTAGAAAATCAATTAATTCCAACTTCATTGTAGTACAGATCTATGTAGATGATATTATTTTTGGTGCTACTAATGAATCTTTGTGCAAAGAATTCTCAAAGCTAATGCAGAAAGAGTTTGAAATGAGCATGATGGGAGAACTCAAATTCTTTCTTGGACTTCAAGTCAAACAATCTATGGACGGGGTGTTCATCCATCAAACTAAGTACACAAAGGAACTTCTCAAAAAGTTTAAGATGGATGATTGCAAACCTATGAACACACCTATGCATCCCACGTCCACACCGAACATAGATGATAAAGAGAAAAAGGTAGATCAGAAGGTATACAGAGGTATGATTGGATCTCTCTTGTATCTAACCGCTTCTAGGCCTGATATAATGTTCAGTGTTTGCTTGTGTGCTCGTTTTCAATCTGATCCTAGAGAATCTCATTTATCAGCAGTTAAAAGAATCTTTAGATATTTGAAAGGTACTACTAATCTTGGTCTGTGCTTTAAGAAAGATGGAGATTACAGATTAGTTGGCTTTTGCGATGCTGACTATGCTGGAGATAAAATTGAAAGAAAAAGCACCAGTGGGGGATGTCACTTCATTGGAGCTAATCTAGTATCATGGTCAAGCAAAAGGCAGAGTACCATTGCCCTATCAACCGCTGAAGCAGAATATATATCAGCTGCAAACTGCTGCTCACAACTTCTCTGGATCAAACACCAATTGGAGGACTATAATGTGTTTGTAAGTAGTATTCCACTAATGTGTGATAATACTGCTGCAATTAATCTGTCTAAGAATCCAATTCTTCATTCTAGGGCTAAGCATATAGAAATCAAACATCACTTTATCAGAGACTATGTGCAAAAGGGTGTTTTTGATATTCAATTTGTAGATACTGACCATCAATGGGCAGATATCTTTACTAAACCTCTTGCTGAGGACAGATTTACTTTTATCAGAAAACATCTTAACATGTTGTATGTGGTTTAAAATGGTATATGTATTGATTGCATGTTTTATCTGCGCGTCCACTAGTTTTGGCGTCCAGAACTTGTGTAGTCTACGCGTCCACTACTGTTGGTGTGCCGCGCCCACTACATATGTTTTTATGCGTCCACCCTCAATCTTATGTGGACCCAATCTTACATACATTGGTCTTTTAAAATATCTGCACTTTTATGAACTCAGTTATATTAAAACGTTTGATTTTAATCATTTCCTTGCTGAGTCAGCGTCTTCCATCAATCCCATCATAACCTTTTTACGGTCCCAATATACCAACGCCGTTTTTTTTAAAAAAGTCTTGTCTAATCAATCTTTTCTTTTTGAAAACTGTTGGTATTCGAAAACTCTTTAAAGGTAACTCCTTTCCCTCTGAAAAACCTTTCGCTACTCTTCATCTTTGATAACTTCTCTCTGAAAAGTTTTCGAACTCTCTTTCTTCAAACCTTAACCTACTCAAGAACTCAACAATGGCTTCAACCTCAACTCCCGAACCTGCCTATGTTACTGACATCATCAATATCGCGGCTGAACATCATTTTAACTTTGAAATTTTGTGTGAGTACAACTTGGATGTAAGCAAGTTCATCAACGCTGCTGGTTGGGACGGTTTGTTTCTGGAAAAGGTCTCGATTTATCCAGACTTAATAAGGGATTTCTGGAGGAAACCAACGATTACTGAAACTGAGATAGTAGGGTTTGTACAAGGAAAGAAGATAACTGTCTCTGAGAAGACCATCTCTGATGCAATCGTTTGTGCCCAAGAGGGTTTAATCATGACAGAAAATTGGGAAGAAGATCTTGGTGGTATTGAAACCATCACTGTTACACTGATGCGAGATGACACAGTGAGGACTCACTCATGGAAGTCATCTGAAATGAAGGATCACATCAGGATTCTTCATCAGATTCTGAACAAGACAGTGCTTCACAAGGCAGGGTCTAAGGACAACCTCTCTGCCCTTCACAAGTTTTGTCTCTGCAACTTGGTCTATGAGACAAAAATAAACTTGCCATGGATCCTGTTTCATCGTTTCAAGGATGCCATCACACACAGGGAAATAGCCTCTCATATCACTTTCTCTCATCTTCTGTCAAAAGTCTTCAAGCAGCAAGGCTTGTATGATTACTTAGATGCAAAGCCTCAAGAAGAACAAGACAAGATCTTTCGTTCAAAGGGGATGCAAGCTGCCATTTTTGGAAAAAGCAATCTAAGTAGCATGCACCTTGACACATACAAGCTTGTTGAAATGTCAAAACAAGAAGAGAAAATGAAGATTAAGGAAGAAGCAGTTGAGGCCAACAATGCAGCTATTCTTGGTCTCAGGAGAGGAACTAGAAGGAAAACTATGGCTGTCAGAAAGCCTGCTCCTAGAAGGCCTACCAGAGGCATTGTTATAAATGAGCCTGGCAGTGAGGCTCCTCAACTTGCTCCTCAACCTGCTCCCAAGAGAGCTAGAAAGCTAATTCTGCCTCAAGACGATGATGAAGATGATAATGTTCCACTGGGAACAGTTTTAAAGAGGAAAGCAGCTGTTGCTGTTGATGCTGCTGTGCCTACCAAGAGGAGGCAACCTGCAAGGAAAGTAAGAACCTTTGCAGCCTCTGAGGTCAACACATCCTCTGATGTTCCTCCTATTACTGTGAGTGATGATGTCCCTACCCCAAGTGTAGAATTCTTTGATAATGTATATAGACCTTCTTTACCCTCACCCCAACCCTCACCACAAAGAAAACAACCTGACCAAACCTCAAATTCATCTTCACCACTAAATAGCCCAACTCACTTAACCTCACCTCAACCTACACCACTCAAAACCCTCTTTCCACCCATTATTCCTGATTCAGATCCTTGGTTTCATCAAGAGGATGATGGAATCTGCAGAGGTGCCCCCTTCCCTAAACAACTAAGAAAACTTTTTCCACCAATCATACCTTCATCCACTATTTTTGCCAATAGGTCTGAGAACTGGGCTCAGGTCAAAAGAAATTGGAAAATTCTGTTCCATACTCACCAACCTGACCCTGAACTTAACCTTGAAACTCCTCTGACCAGGTGGTACTCCCATCCTGAGTATGACTATGAACCTTATGAGGAATACCCCTGGACCACCAAATACCCAAACTCTCAGCCCCCAAAAGGTCCCTTTCCATCAGAGATGAACACCCACCATGGCCCTCTCCTCACCCATCTACCCCTCAACCGTTTCCCTCCAAGAAAAATTTACCCCAACCTACAAAAAACCCCACCTCTGATTCCTCACACTCAAGGAGTAGCACGACACATCATTCCCGTATGGGAAACTGATCCTAAAAGGAACCATCTGCCTACCTTACCTGAGAGGAGAGCTCGATCATCTAGGCACGTTCCAATTATTCTGGATGCAAACACACAATGGATGAAATTTGAGCATCCCAGCATCTATGGAAGTGCCTCAGTACCACTTTGCAGATCAACTGATTTACAACATTCTGAAGTGGGAGTTCAGCTACTTCCAGATTGAAAGAGCTGCACGATGGGTTCCTATCACTTGGCTGAGACACCATAAGGAAACTCGAGTAGGCATTGCTCCCTACCCCATCTGTCCAAGGCTTGGCATGATAGACCTCAACAAAGACAAAGACATGAGGTGCAGAAGAAATAAAGGGGTCATGCCTGAAGCTCACTCTGCCATTCTGGACTTGTCTCAGGAACTCTTTGATCACTCCGAGCTTGACTTCTATCTATATATGGAGGATGTGCAGAAAATTGGAGAAATGAAGGCTGCAGACTTCTGGTTATCTCACATCATCCACTGCACCAGGAAAGCCTCTTCTTCTGGTTTGACTCAAGAAGAGAAGAAGGAAATTCCTAAGTACAGAGGAAAATATGGCCTATCCAAAGTAAGGCACATGATCTACAAAGATCTGTGGGGACTTCCTATAACCAGCAGGGATGTGGAGGAAATCATACCTATCCACTGGGCAAAGGATTTACCTCAGAAACCTATCACAGTTGCCACTGCACCTCCAGCAACTTCTTCCTCAGATCAGGCAGCCCAAGAGTTAATTGTAGAAGGCCCTGAACTTGATGAGCAAATGTCTTCTCAGCCTACTTCAGTTGAACCTTCATCTGCACAAGCTAAGCAGTCTGCTGAGGCTAGTGTCTCTAAGCAAGGAGCTGAGTCTGCTAAGACTTCTTCTCAACCATTAGCTCTTGCTATGGTCAGAACAGCAGCCCAGGCTCAAGACACTGTCTCTGACACTGCTGAGAGCTCAAGACAACTTACCTTGCCACCCAATCTTGAAGACATCATTGGGAAAATTGTTGATGATAAGGTTGGCAAGATAGTTGAGGAAAAGACTGAGCAGATGGCTCAACAGCTTGAAGAAAGGGTGCAGAAGCAAGTTCAAGACTCTCTGGCCCCTACAAATGCAGTGATGAACCAAATGCTGGCTCTGATCTTGGAGTTTCAGAGGAATCAAAATCCCCAGCCTAATCAACCACCTCCTCCACCACCTCCTTCTATCTAAATTTTTTGTTGCTGTTCTTTTCTCTGTCTTTATCCTTCTCTTGTTTGCTGACAATGATGGTCCACTCCCTTTTGCCTTTTTGTCTGATGACAAAAAAGGGGGAGAAAGGAAAGATTAAATTTTATAATTAATACAGAGATTTTTAAAAGTACATAGTTGACTGCATATGCACAAATATATACTCATCTTGCTGATACTATGCCTTGACTTCATGTTTATGCTTCAATACTGCTTTGAACTCTAATGTTTTATACGCTGCTATCTTGATCTATTAATCAATGTTATTGCAAATGAAACTTGACTTATTATGCCTTAACAGCTTTTATCTGTTGACTGCCTTGTCTTAGGGGGAGCTTTGTAAGCTCTCTTAAACTTTGCAAAATAAATTTAATTAGTTTTTGTCATCATCAAAAAGGGGGAGATTGTTGGAACCAAAATAATTTGGATTAAATAATCTCTAGGTTTTGATGTTAACAATAAGAATTAATTTTGTGTAGCAAAGTGTTAATGCTTTAAATCTAACAAGTGCCTTTAGTCTTAAAGAATCTCTATTCTTATAAGCTAAAATGTTAAGTCTATTCTCCTTGCAAATCCGCGTCCATTTGCTTTATATTGAATATTTTATATTGAAAGAGTGGTCGAGTCCACTCTATCAAGGATCTCCTTTAAACTCAAGTGCCACGTCAGTAGACGAGCGCTTAAATGTTTTCAGTAGACGAGCGCTTGAATGCTTTTAGTGGACGGAGAATTTCTCTTCGTGTAGACGAGAGCTTCTCTCTAATAACCTTAGTCTGCTATTGCCACGTCACTGGACGGAGACTTTAGATATCGCAAGTACTGGCAAGACCGATGTTTTATGTAGACGAAGTTTTTGGTTGCCACATCAGTGGACGAAGCCTTAAAACTCTCATTGCTTATCTTGCCTTTACTCTCGTTTGTTGGACGAAGATTTTCTTAAGCTTTTATACCAATCTGAATCAAAGCGAATTTATTTCTTATGATTGATATTCATTTCATTTATTATGGTTCTTCTCATTTTCTATTAACGATTCCTTTTGCCTTGTTTCATTGAGAGAGACATAGTACAAGTCAGGACTTGCAAAAAGCAGAATAGTACAATGCAAAACGTTTTTGTACCCTGTCACCTTTTACGCTGATATAGTTGGAACTTGTACAAAGGAGGCAAAACTATTTTGCAAGCTGCTTTTGCTCAGAGGTGTGCTTTTTCATGCAAGAATTTGTCTCACAGTACAAAGGCCTCGAGCAAGCTGAGTCACAACGGATATTTACCTAGTTGACTCTATTACTAAACGGGAATTTCAAATACAACCGTTGAAGACTCTGAAGAGAAGATCAAGGACCCTATAAATAGAAGACTAAAGCTTTTGAAGAAAAAAAAAATTTTGCGCATACAAAGAAATCTCTTGCGAAGCAAATATTTTCTTATTCATTCAAAAAGTAAAAGTCTGTAATATTATAGTTTGAATATTGCTATAATATTTATCTGATCTTAAACTTTCATACTCTCACATATAGTGAGTTAGAAGATCAAAGAAATCAAAACTCTTTATTAGAGGTAGAGCCTGAAGAGGCTTGGTAAGAAAGAAATACTTGTGAGCCTGGAGAGGTGTTGAATACTTGGTGTAATCTATTTTGAAAATAGTGGAAAAATCCTTCAAGTAGAAGGGACTGGACGTAGCTCTTGGTTGGAAGAGAGTGAACCAGGATAAAACATCTTGTGTAAATCTTCTTATCCCTTATCTCTTTGGTTTTACGTATTTATACTAACTGTGGGGATTTGAACTTGAATTTGTTAATCCTTCAAAAGACTTCTTTTCTGTGTGCTTTATTCTGTCTCCTTAACTTTGTGTGAGAAAATCTTTTTGAAAAGGCTGTTTTCGAAAAATATTAACAAACACAATTCAACCCCCCCCTTCTTGTGTTTGCCTGTGTCAACTTCACTTTATGCTTAGTGGATTAAGCGAATATATATATGTTGTCTAAAAGATGAGTTGTTTTGGGCGTGAGGATCATGATGACTTTTAGAGGTGCCTAACCTAAATGAATTATGTTAAAGAGGTGTTGTGACATAGAGCATGTGTTGAGGTCTTGACGAGAGGTTAAGGCACTAGGTTATGACCATAGGAGTCTGTGAGGTTCATAAGTTGTGTTGTTTCTATAACCGTATGTCGGACACATACGAGACCCGAAGTCCTTGTGGGACCGTCCAAAGGGTAAACTTAACTTGTGCAGCTATGAGTGTCATTGCTTTGCATGAGCACCTCTGGGAGTGGACGAGGTGTGCAGCGGGATCATCGTGCAGCTATAGTGTCATGCTTTGCGTGAGCGTTCTTGCCATGGTGAAGGTGTGCACCGGGATAATCGTGCAGCTATAGTGTCATTGCTTTGCATGAGCACCCACGGTCCGGGGTGTGCACCGGGACAAATGTGCAGCTATAGTGTCATTGCTTTGCATGAGCATTCTCACCATGACTAAGGATGTGCACCGGGAATGGGAAGTGTCACTTGGACGACTGACCGATAACCATAACTATGATAGGGAAACCGTAGCCATTTCAGTATCAAGGTTTAGTTACAGGAGTGAGGGTATGAGTGAATATAAGAATTTTATGGAAGATGGATGACTTGACTGATGATGTGTCTGTGATAATTACTGTATAGTTTACTATGACTCTTTTCCGCTTTTGATGATAGAACTGTTTCTTATCCCCTTGCATCTTCTGTATGTTTGTTTCATCTCTTATGGATCGTGTTCGAAGACCCTGTGGCTGAGCTGAACGAAGGGGAGCTGGATGGGACTCCCTACGAACCGGATGCCGGAGGACGAGCCGTGACCCCTGATGAGTAGGGTCTAGTTTAGTTATGGCCAGTGCTTCTGTGTCGTGATGCTCTATCTTTTCCGCTTATGTTTTGTATAACTATGCATCTGTTAAGGATCCTATTGACGGGATGCCCTGAAACAGTGTTTGATAACTCTGATGCATTAAGTATGTTTAATACAATTATGTTTTCATATTCTGTTCTATATGAATCCATTTGCTTAAGAAGTTAAGTTTTAATTTCTATGTATTTTCACGTTAAGTTTACAAAAAGGAATATATTTATCAAGGTTTATTTTCTAATAAAACACCGAGGCACGGCGGGGTGTCTCATTATGGTATCAGAGTAGTTTGATTCTGACCGGACTGCTAAAAGTTAGGGTGTTGTTACTGGCCGTGTCTAGTTGAATCCACTTCGGATTTAGACTATGTTTAGAAGTAGGGTAGAGTGTCCGAACCTAATACAAAAGTTAATATTAGTATGGCATATGGTATTTATATACTTGCTTATGTAGTATTATATGTCATACTAATTAGAGCGGATGATTTCTTGCAACAGAATCATGGCACGTGGAAGAGGACATCCAACTAACAGTGGAGAAAGGACTCCTGAAAGGGTCATTGGAGCTGTCAACGACAATACTAACAATGGAGGAGGATCATCTTCGACTCCAAACACCATGGAGACAATAGCTGCTGCTATGCTATTGCAAACCCAACAGAATGCTGAGATGCTGCAAATGAACAAAGAGCAGCTAGAGATCAAGAACCAGAGGAGGGCAGTGGCAGCTGAGGATGCCGGATTGGCAACCTTTATGAACGGGAAGCCACCTCAATTCCAAGGAGAATACGATCCAGAGAAGGCAGAATGGTGGATACAGGAGATTGAGAAGATATTCGATACTATGCGCTGCCGAGAGGATAGAAAGGTGACTTATGCTGCCTTTATGTTGACTGAGGGGGTAGAATTCTGGTGGAAGGGCAAGAGCAGGTTATTGGAGGCTGAAGGTAGTGTAATTACCTGGAAATTATTCACTGATTGCTTTTTCGAGAAGTATTTTCCGCGTATAATTAGACGCGAGAAGGAAAAGGAATTCACAAACCTCAAGCAAGGCAACATGTCTGTTGGTGAGTATGCATCAAGGTTTGAGGCGCTGATCAAGTTTTCAGAATACTATCAGAGGTTCCCGAATGAAGACTGGCAATGTAGAAGATTCGAGGAAGGACTCAGAGATGAGCTGCAGAGGGCTGTAGTGTCTCTTGACATACAGTACTTCCCAGAGCTAGTTGAGAGATGCAGTGCCATCGAAAGCATAGATCTGAGGATGGCTAATGAGCAGAAACAACTGAGGATCGGAGGCCCTAACAGATCAAGTTTCCAGAGGCACGGGGGAAGTGGTTCTCAGTGGAGACAGAAACCATATGCTAGACCTGGGCAAAAGCAGGGACCAGCACCAGCGGCTAGAACTGGTCAGCAATCGCAAAGTGTAGTTTGCTTCAGATGTGGGGGACCACATTATGCAAACAACTGTTCAAGTAGACCCAACTGTTTCAACTGTGGGAAACCAGGTCACATGGCACGAGACTGTAGACAGCAGGCTATGCAACAACTAGCAGCTACAGGAAAAGGTACTGGAGATAATAGAGGTGGAGCTGGAAGAGGTGTCCCAGCAACCAGACCACAAGCCACTGGAAGGGTGTTTACCGTGAGGGGAGCTGAATCCTCTCAATCTGCTGAACTTATACAAGGTATGTGTCTGATAGCTGGTAGACTCTCTAATGTATTGTTTGACTCAGGCGCTACTCATTCTTTTATCTCGCATGAGTGTATGGATCATTTGAACTTACCTGTTTCCAAATTGCCTTATACCCTAACGGTATCTACTCCAACTAGTAATCCTTTGATTACCGTATCTGTTTGCTTAAAGTGTCCTATAGTGATTGAAAATCGAACTTTTGTTGTAGACCTTATCTGTTTGCCTATGCAACAGATAGATGTTATCCTTGGCATGGATTGGCTTTCGGCTAACCATGTAATGCTAGATTGTTCTAGTAAGACCTTATCATTTCTTGAACCTTCTAGTATAGTGTCTGCCAACGAAGGAGTACCTCTGAGGAGTAACAACTCTCATGAGTTTGTGAGGCTTTGTGCAATGGAGGCTAATGAGATCCCCAGCATAGATTCTATGCCTATTGTGAGAGAGTTTCCTGAAGTTTTCCCTCCAGATGTTCCAGGTTTGCCACCGGAAAGAGAAGTGGAATTCACTATAGATCTCGTACCAGGGACAAGGCCTATATCTATAGCACCTTATCGGATGTCACCGGTTGAGTTAGCTGAGTTGAAGGAATAATTGGACGATATGATGGGGAAAGAGTTCATCAGACCGAGTGTTTCACCTTGGGGAGCACCGGTGTTGTTCGTTAAGAAAAAGGATGGAAGTGCGAGGTTGTGCACAGATTACAGACAGTTGAATAAGGTGACAATTAAGAACCAGTATCCGTTGCCTCGGATTGATGACCTGATGGATCAGCTGAAGGAGGCAGCAATATTCTCGAAGATTGATTTAAGATCTGGGTATCATCAGATCAGGGTAAGGAAGGAAGATATACCCAAGACGGCTTTTAGGACGAGGTATGGGCACTATGAGTATTTAGTCATGCCTTTCGGTGTAACTAATGAGCCAGTCGTGTTCATGGATTATATGAACCGAATTTTCAGACCATTCCTTGATAAGTTTGTTGTTGTGTTTATCGACGATATTCTTATCTATTCTCTTACGCGGGAAGAGCATGAGGAACATTTGAGTTTGGTATTGCGAGTCTTGAAGGATAGGCAACTTTATGCCAAACTTTCCAAGTGTTAGTTTTGGATGGAAGAAGTGCAATTCCTAGGGCATGTGATTAATAAAGAAGGAATAGCCGTAGATCCAGCTAAGGTTGAGGCAGTTCTTAAATGGGAACGACCTAAGTCAGTGAGTGAAGTACGGAGTTTCTTAGGACTTGCTGGATATTATCGGAGGTTCATAGAAGGATTCTCTAAGATTGCGTTGTCTATGACGCAGTTAACGAGAAAGGATACGGCTTTTGTATGGATGGACAAGTGTGAGCAGAGTTTTCAAAAGTTGAAGGAAAGGTTGACTACATCACCTGTGTTGATCTTACCAGACCCTCTAGGACAGTTTGATGTATACTGTGATGCATCATACCAAGGTTTAGGTTGTGTTCTGATGCAAGAGGGAAGAGTTGTGGCTTATGCTTCCCGACAGTTGAGGATTCATGAGAGGAATTATCCGACTCATGATTTGGAGTTAGCAGCAATAGTGTTCGCATTGAAGATATGGCGACACTTTTTGTATGGGGCAAGGTTTAATGTTTTCAGTGACCATAAGAGCCTGAAGTACCTATTCGATCAAAAGGAATTGAATATGAGACAGCGGAGGTGGATGGAGTTCATAAAAGATTATGATTTTGAGTTATTGTACCACCCTGGGAAGGCCAATGTGGTAGCAGATGCCTTAAGTAGGAAGTCCTTGCATGTATCCACAATGATGGTTAAGGAGTTAGAATTGCTTGAACAATTCAGAGATCTGAGCTTAGGAATGGAGTTACGGGAAGATAAAGTTTGCTTAAGTATGGTCACTATTAGTAGTGATTTCTTAAAAGATCTTAAGGATAAGCAAGTTCAGGATCTATACCTTCAGGAGATTAGTAAGGGGATAGACGGGGGTAAAGCTTCGGAGTTCACTAGGGGAGAAGATGGTGTGTTAAGGTTTAAAGATAGGATATGTGTGCCAGAGGATGCAGAACTTAGGAAGATGATTTTGGAAGAAGCACACAAAAGTAAGTTGAGTTTTCATCCTGGATCCACAAAGATGTATCAAGATTTGAGGAAAATGTTTTGGTGGACCAGAATGAAGAAGGAAGTAGCAGAGTATGTTTTATCTTGCTTAGTGTGTCAAAAGGCGAAGATTGAACATCAGAAACCAGCAGGATTATTACAATCTCTAGACATCCCAGAATGGAAATGGGATAGTATAGTTATGGATTTTGTGGTCGGATTACCACGAACTCCTAAGAGGCATGATGCGATTTGGGTTATCATTGATAGGTTGACGAAGTGTGCTCACTTCTTACCTATTAGAGAAGGTGATAAATTAGAAAAGTTAACCCAGATTTACATCAACGAAGTGGTTAGGTTGCATGGTGTGCCATCAAGCATTGTCTCCTAGATTTACCTCTCAATTTTGGAAACAATTGCAACATGCCTTGGGAACGAAGTTGAGAATGAGTTCTGCCTATCATCCCCAAACCGATGGGCAATCAGAGAGGACAATTCAATCATTGGAGGATCTATTGAGAGCTTGTGTGTTGGAACACACTGGCAGTTGGGATGAGTTCTTGCCATTGATTGAATTTACTTATAACAATAGTTTTCACAGTAGTATCGGAATGGCACCGTATGAGGCTCTGTACGGCAGAAAGTGTAGGACCCTGTTATGTTGGTATGAGACTGGTGAGAACCAAGTTTTGGGTCCGGATGTGGTGCAACAGACTACGGAACAAGTCAGGAAGATAAGGGAAAAGATGAAGGAAGCACAGGATAGGCAAAGGAGCTATAGTGACAAGAGGAGGAGACCATTAGAATTCCAGGAAGGTGATCACGTATTCTTGAGAGTTACTCGGAAAACTGGAATTGGCAGAGCTATCAAATCTAGAAAACTTATTCCTCGTTTCATTGGACCTTTTCAGATTCTTCGACGAATTGGTCCAGTAGCTTACCAAATTGCCTTGCCACCAAATCTTTCTAACATTCATGACGTCTTTCATGTTTCTCAGTTGAGAAAGCACTATCCTGATCCATCTCATGTGATTGAGTCTGAGTCGATACAACTGCGAGAGAACCTAGAGCATGAGGCCTTACCTGTGAGGATCGCAGATAGACGGATTAAGGAGCTTCGCGGTAGACAGATTCCTTTGGTTAAGGTCATATGGGATGAAACTACTGGAGATGCTACTTGGGAACGCGAGACGGATATGCAACAACAATATCCACATCTTTTCTGAGGTACGTAAATTCCGAGGACGGAATTTTCTTTTAAGATGGGTAGTAATGTAACAGCCTGATTTTCATTATACTGTTTAACCAATTAAAAAAATAAGTAACTATATTTTAATATGAAAATTAGAAAATATTTTTTTTAATGAAAATAAAATCATATTCGTAGTCTATCTCATGGTAGAAGGCTATGGTTAAAATTTGGGTTGAAAATTCAGACGGAGCCCGATCTGCGTTTTTACTGACAGTAAGTTTTTACTGAGCAGAAAACCTAAATTTGACCCGTGAACGAAATCATTAGTGTTTTTATAGTGTTTCCTTGAACATTGGTTAATTTCAAAAATTTGAGTTCGAAAATAAAATGTAATATTTTATTCGGGCGAAAGTACGATCGGGAACCTGAACCGGGTATGTAATGGAGCAAAATGGGGAACATAAAAGAGTTGAAGTGACTTGATGAGGGTTGATGTGACTTGATGGACTAAAGTTTATGACACATCTAAAAGTAGTAATCATGACACTTTTTGAATTTAATTTTTTTTTATTCCAAAAACTCATTTTACCTCACTTTTTCCAACCAAACACACCACAACCAAAACTTGGAGCCTACGCACATTTCCTCTCTCCTCAAGCACGAAAATCCCTCTCTCTTCCTCTATATTAACACTTCATCTTCTTCCTTTCTCTCATTTCTTCCTCCTACAACTAAAAACTCCATTTTCTTCTTCATTTTCTTCTTTCTCTTCCAACTTCAAGCACATAAAGCTTGCATTTTTACTTATATTTTCACTTCAAGTTCTTCACAAGAGTTGATCCTTGCATCAAGGGTAATACTCTCATACCAATATTTTTGCAAGTTTCACCTTTCATTTTATAGTTTACTCTACTTTTTCATTAAGTGTTCTTAATGGGTTTCCAACTTCTAAAACCTCTAGAAAATTGTAGAAAAATCCTTTTGAGTTGAAACCACTTTCTATAGTCTTGTATTAACCTCTAGTTTCACATACTATGAGCTTGTGTTGAAAAAAAAATTTTTAGTCATTTCTTCCAAGGATGGCCGAAACCTATACATGGTGGCCTAGGAAGTTTTGTTTCAACTTGTTGTTAAATGATCATGTGTTTGAACTTCTAGATACCCCTTGATCTTAAAGTCTATAATGTTGGAAGGTTTGATAGCTTGTTGTCCTATGATGGCCAAACCATTAAGGTTTTGAGGCTTAGGAGGCTTGATTCAACTTTTCAACTATGATCATGGGTTTAGAACTCTTAATACATTGTGATGCCTATGAGTTTTCATCAAACAAAGAACTTTTCTTCATTCTCCTAGGCTATGCCGAAACTCAATGTTATGGAGCTAGGATGTTTGAGTTTTCATTTTCCAAAAATGATCATGGACTTGAGCTCCTTAAGACATTAGGATGCTAAGTCTAAGAGATTGGAAAGTTTAAAGGTTTCTAACCTAGTAATCCTATGATGGCCGAACCTATGAGGTTATGGACCTAGGATGTCTTGTTTCTATTTTTCCAATATGATCATGGATTTGAGCTCCTTAATACATTTGGATGCTAAATCTAAGAGATTGGAAGGTTTAAAGATTTATAGCCTATTTTGGTGAATGAGGCCGAATCTAGAGTCTTTGGAACAAAGAAGTTTTGTTTTATTTTTTTCAAAGTAGGATCATTCATTTGAACTCTTTAGTACCTTTTGATGTTAAATCCAAAAACTTGAATCCAACAAAGTTTTCTAGCCTATTTTATAATATAGGGCCGAAACCCTACCCTAAGAGGTTAGATGATTTTATTCAATATTTTCAAGTTATAACAATTGATCTAAGCTACCTAGAACCAAAATGATATGTATTCAAAAGCTTAGGTTGAGAAAAGAATCCTAGCCTCGTTTTGATGAGTTGGTCGAACCTAGCATAAAATACACATAGATGAGTTTGTTTGATTAATAAGTATTTATATTATTTGGTTGAAGGTGGAATTGGTAATTTGTGGTGTGACAACAAGGAGCTGCGAGTTCGAGCTTCCAGTGATAACTCAGGTGGGGGAAAGAATCAACCTATCGTCGGAATCGATAAGTAGTAGATTATGTAGTAATTATGTAGGGCGACCTAAACCCTACTAGAAGTCGAATAATCGACAAGACCAGAATCACTTTAAATTGCTTTTATAAAACATCCATGGTGATTCGGGGATTGTAGGTTTATCGATATTAGGTTGATGTTTATACTGTTGATGGTTGATTTGAGTTTTATTACCTTTATTGAACTGATTTAGTGCTATGTTAATGTTTTGGAATATCTTTGATTGATTTGATGTTATGCATGATCTATGTGGTATTTACTTTATGCTTAGTGGATTAAGCGAATATATATATGTTGTCTAAAAGATGAGTTGTTTTGGGTGTGAGGATCATGATGACTTTTAGAGGTGCCTAACCTAAATGAATTATGTTAACGAGGTGTTGTGACATAGAGCATGTGTTGAGGTCTTGACGAGAGGTTAAGGCACTAGGTTATGACCATAGGAGTCTGTGAGGTTCATAAGTTGTGTTGTTTCTATAACCGTATGTCGGACACATACGAGACCCGAAGTCCTTGTGGGACCGTCCAAAGGGTAAACTTAACTTGTGCAGCTATGAGTGTCATTGTTTTGCATGAGCACCTCTGGGAGTGGACGAGGTGTGCAGCGGGATCATCGTGCAGCTATAGTGTCACGCTTTGCGTGAGCGTTCTTGCCATGGTGAAGGTGTGCACCGGGATAATCGTGCAGCTATAGTGTCATTGCTTTGCATGAGCACCCACGGTCCGGGGTGTGCACCGGGACAAATGTGCAGCTATAGTGTCATTGCTTTGCATGAGCATTCTCACCATGACTAAGGATGTGCACCGGGAATGGGACGTGTCGCTTGGACGACTGACCGATAACCATAACTATGATAGGGAAACCGTAGCCATTTCAGTATCAAGGTTTAGTTACAGGAGTGAGGGTATGAGTGAATATAAGAATTTTATGGAAGATGGATGACTTGACTGATGATGTGTCTGTGATAATTACTGTATAGTTTACTATGACTCTTTTCCGCTTTTGATGATAGAACTGTTTCTTATCCCCTTGTATCTTCTGTATGTTTGTTTCATCTCTTATGGATCGTGTTCGAAGACCTTGTGGCTGAGCTGAACGAAGAGGAGCTGGATGGGACTCCCTACGAACCGGATGCCGGAGGACGAGCCGTGACCCCTGATGAGTAGGGTCTAGTTTAGTTATGGCCAGTGCGTCTGTGTCGTGACGCTCTATCTTTTCCGCTTATGTTTTGTATAACTATGCATCTGTTAAGGATCCTATTGACGGGATGCCCTGAAACAGTGTTTGATAACTCTGATGCGTTAAGTATGTTTAATACAATTATGTTTTCATATTCTGTTCTATATGAATCCGTTTGCTTAAGAAGTTAAGTTTTAATTTCTATGTATTTTCACGTTAAGTTTACAAAAAGGAATATATTTATCAAGGTTTATTTTCTAATAAAACACCGAGGCACAGCGGGGTGTCTCACATAGCGTATCTACAATAATAGCACAAAGACATGCATCACAGAATAAGTACATATAAATAACAAGCATCCTCGAGACATGTTATCATCATCTACCCTTCGCGCTCATGTAACTGATTTTGTATGCTGACGTGGCCACCACATAATCCTGTTGTACATCCCTCGTATTATTAGGGATATTAGTCAGTCGTCCTAGCGGCTCGTCCTTAAAAGTCGGTGCACACCCCCATTCCCGTTAGGGCGCTCATTCAAAGAATGACACTATTCCCCCATTCCCCTTAGGGAATAGCTGCACAATATAAAAGTATCCCCATTCCCGTTAGGATATGGGACGACTCGGCAAAGACTACAAGAGTATCATGGTAGTCTTCCTCAAAACCTCAGCATGAGGGCACTCACCCGTGACATCCGGTATCCGTAGTCGGATACTCTAACCTCGTCTGTTCCACTCACACGACTGTGAACAACACCATGCATCTATATAAGTCTCACCGACTCGTATCGAGTAATAACCTTGTGCCTCAACCTTCCATCCTCATCTCATATCATGTCTCAAGTCACGCCACATAAACTCATCATGAATAAAATATTATTTAATTAGGTTAGGCACAACTAATTCTCATGTAATACATTCCCCAACATGCATCTCTCCAAAATATCATATCAATACCTAGAAGCTCAACTAAGCACATAATGGCAAATATCGCTTGTCATCATAGAGCATGTTATCAATAATAAAATAATATTAAAATATTCATGTAGTCACAATTAAACAAATAGTACATATTAAACATGTTCACACAAACAGCACATAGCAAGCAGCTCAATGGGTAAAATCACACAACCTTGACATTCACAAAATCAACATGATGGCAATAAACCTACAATCCCTATATCATCATTGGTACCACGGGGTAGTCGCCAATGTGATATTGACATTGTAGATTACTCACTACTAGTAGGGTTTCAGTCGCCCTACGCAATTATTGTAAAATATATTACTTAGCCATTTCTGACGATAGGTGGCTTCTTTCTCCCACCTGAGGTACTTGTGGCTAGCTCTGGAGCAACGAAACAAACACTCCCGGTACCTACATGATTCTGCCACAAACGGTTCTCCCACCTTCGGGGCTCCAAAAATTCTTCTGAACACATATTCATGAAGCACGTGCTATGGGTAACCCTAATATGAAAACGGAATGTAAAACCGATGACCAAGCTATGAGAAAAACCTCAATACCGTCACCGAAAGCATGTCGGCATAAAAAGAGCATAGGCTTACCTTAGCTTAAGCAAGAAACTGAAGGTAGGGTTAATATGTAGACGTCGCCACGAACTCGTTGATGTATTCGGAATCTTGATAGGACGAATAGTTAAGTCGCACTGAGCTCCGAAAGATTTTGTTTTCTCTATAACTATCCTTCTCTCTTTCTATGTTTCTGTTTCACGCAGGGGTCAATGGGTAAACTTTTTGCCGTAGAAAGGTTGGGTGTATATGTATAAAAGTTTGTCAAAACTTAAGCATCTTACTTAAGCTTAAGGAAAGGTATCTCTTAAAGCTTAAGACAAGTTTGTACTCACGGTTTTGCTGCAGTTTTTCTCTTAGTTATTATGACTCACCATGGCTATATTTTGTCTAAGCTATATGGTTGGCAAAGGTCGAAAATTTTAAGTAGGAGGTGGCATACCTTCTAAAGCCACGGTTCTTATTCATTTGATCTTGTAGAATTGTTAAAACGATGTCATCTTTTAATAATCAGGAGGTGTCACTTATTGAAAGTTTGTCATGTTTTTACTTGTATATATTATATTACTTAGTTAGCTAGTAGTTTTTGCAACTAGAAGACTTTTGGTTTTCTTCGCCTACTTGATAGTTTAATTTTGGATTAACCTGTTCTTTCAATAATTAGGCTAGAGTTAATGATAATGACTTAATCATAATTAAGTGATTTAACTAAGATAAGAGCTTAATCAAATGATTTAGGCTTAACTAGATTTATTTAGCATAAGTCTCCTTAATTGAGATTATTGTTAAATAATTAGTAAAATTTGAGTAGATTGATCATAATTAGTTAGCTATGATTAAGGTCTATATCCATGATTAATTATGTTTTAATTTTGTTAATGATAAACCATCTTAATTAAAGATTTAAATTGAGGTGCTTCCAATAGGGGGTCTTGAGGTGGTTGCTTGAGGTGCTTGCCTATTGAAAATTTTGAGGTGCTTGAATTTCGTTCTAAACTTGCATATGTGTTTGGATTCTTAAATGGTTTTGATTTATCTAACCCTCATCCAAACCTAATTAAGATATCTAATTTTCATTCACTTCATGAAAGATAGGATGTTACATGCTTCACAAGCTTTTCGAAGTCTGTAAGCCTAAATAGGCTAGCAAAAGAAGACTTGTATTTGAGCATGGAGAGGCTATGTGTGAAAATAATACTCATAGAAGGCTGAAGAGACTAGGTGCAAAATCAGTACTCATCTATAGTTGAGTCAATTATAGTGAAAATCTTGGTAGAGATAAAGACTGGACGTAGCCCAAGGTTTAGGGTAAACCAATATATACCTCATAGATTATAGGAATAAAGATAAAATTGGTTTCAAGCAGAAGAAAAAAGATAAACATTATGGATAAAACGTGGAGAAGTAGTTGCCAACAGGTGAAAAAGGTTCAACTTGAATATAGGAATGTTGTTGAACGTGGTAAGCCGATGGACAGCTGGCTAAGTTATGGTAGTTGTTGCTTTTAAGTCGTTTTTGCCGATCGTAATGTTAAGTTTGTTGCTGATAGTAAGGGAGTTATGGCCAATAGGGATGGCATTAGATTAATTGAATAGTGAGCCTATAAATATGAGTGTATATGTTATTGTAAGACATTATTCATCAATCAAACCTTGGTTTCGTCTATGGTGCACCACTGTCCAAAGTGGTGCAGTGGTGCACCACTCATGTGGCAAACTTTGGGCCAACCAAAGTGCCACATGGGTCAGTCAAATTTTCAAACTTGGTGGAAGTATTTATACTGTAGTCAAACATTAATAAGATAGTATATTGTAGTATAGTAACAGTATTCTTTGTATTTGCAAAGTTAGCCTATATTAAAATATTGTATTTGTTATTAATTAATAAAATCTTTTAATGTCAAAATAATTTCCTGTGGTTGCCTTTCTCCCCGATGAACCGATTGTGAAACTTCATCCTCATAACCAAAATCAGGCATCGGTTTGCAAGTCTTTGCAGGTGTAGTTCAGCTTTCATTTGGTCGTTTTTCAAAGTTGTTAAAGGGGGTCCAACTATGGCTTCCTTACCCGAGGTCGCTGCTGTTTGTGGTCGACGTAAGTCATTGAAGCCGGTGGAGGTCGTGGTGGTCGGCTATTCCACCTTGGGGGCGGTGCGACTTTACGCTGCGACAGTGTGAACGAAAAATTAGCACTTTCGCGATTTAGGGGAGGGATTTCACGATTTGGGGATTTAGGGTTATCAGAATTTGGGGATTTGGTGATAAGTGAGGGAGGATGTGTAACAGATGACACCTAAGATGAATGTCTGGAGCTCCAACTAGACCTGGTGGTCGAATCAACGGAGAACGACCACGGCAGCAACTGGAAAGTTCAGCCCATTCGGTTTGGAAACACGAAAGCAGGAGCTTGATGAGCCGACGAAGCTTGTGGAGGTGAGCGTCGATGGACGAACAATCGTTGAACATCGACGGCTTCTGCCAGAGCAATTCGGCGTGGTTCTGCATCTTTGTTCTTGACTTCTTGGGTTCTTGGGTTTTCAGACAAAGTACATGATGAAGCACTTAATTTGTTTTCTTCGATTTTAGTATATAATAAATGTGTCTTTGCGTTGTTTTCAAAATATATGTTCAGTTAGCAAATACATTAAAATACTGTATTTACTTGCAAATACTATTTTTACTTTCACTGTTTGACCAGAAGAAAAGTCAAACTTGCCACCTATAAAATTGATTGGCTAAGTATTTGACATGTGGGTGGTGTACCACTGCACCATCATAGTGGGTGGTGCACCATAACCTTAACCTCAAACCTCTTATATTTTCACGCATTTATCTTTATTGCTTTATTTACTTTACTTTTGTGCAAACTTAGTTTCTTAGTTCAACATTCTACACTAGGTACTTATTGGAGTAGTCTAGGAACCCTTTTTTTAATCTCTTTCTCAGCTCAATTGACTAATTTAAGGAATCATTGTGAGTTGATTAGTCGATTAATCTGTTGATTTTTATTACGCGACAACAACTTCCCAGGCAATGTTATCAATAAAACTCTAGCAAATATACTTTTAGGTTCATTTTCAGTTTCAAATGCCCGAACCAACTACACTCAAAGTTTGCTTGAGGAAAATAACATAGCATCACAAATCAGCGAAAACATGTCTGAGCACACATGCTCACAAAAGAATTTATCAGCGCATCAGCTCCCAAAATGTGCCATTGCTTAACTGCAAAGCGGAATGTAATATATAGAAAAATGGTTGAATTGCATATTCTTGATTACCAATGCAAGGGACTTCTTGATTATCAGGAACATCAAGGTCGGCATTCCATTTTGAAACAACGTGGTAAAGGAAAGCGTTCTAACCATATTTAGCGGCAACACGTGTTGTCTGCATACAACTTTCTTTTAATTTGTAAAATCAACATTTATAGCTGTAGCACCCATATGCTTCAAGTGAGAAGAATCTAAAACCAATAATTTGGCATAAGTAACCAAATACAGATGAACAAGATCTTTTCTCATGTGCAGGGATGCGAAATATAATTGGCAACTTGAATGATTGTTTTATGCGGTGAATAATTTCATTTATAAATTCGTTGATGTGCATTGGTGAGTTTGCATTGTTATGAACAACTAATAATTATAACATCCTGATTTAAAGTAAGCCGCAACAATCGCCAAGCTACGAGGCAAATTAGTTGGATTAGTCACATTGCTAAATGCCTAATTAAATTCATCATGTGGATTTCCTTATCCTAGTGATGTCTCAAACAAACTAATAATTAATAAAGGTGAAAATAATAAGTTCAATCTAACTTGATAACCATTCATAAGGCCTAAGGGTAGCATTCACTGAAGCGCCCTCCAAAAGAAGAGAAGAGCGTGCGAGACAAAAATGTCTCTCAAATTAGAAAAACTTTCATCATCTCATGATCCCAAAATGAAAAAACAAAACAAAACAAAGCAAAAACAAAATTGGACTAAGGTGATGGATTTTTTTTTTTTAATTTGGAGAACGTTTTTGCTTATTTCTCAATATGAGAGAGTAACTCCCTTGTGCTACCACCACCATCTAGCATGGACTCCCTCCCATATACCAACAACCACCATGGTTTCCTCGCCAGAACCAAGCCTCCCGCTGCGGTCCCAGACTCTAACCCGACCCCACCAGCCCACCGCTTGTATCTCTGCCGCCATGGAAGATGACCTCCACCGGACCCTCCACCGCTAGAGAATAGGAACACTATCAAGCTACACACTGCTGCTCCCCCACCTTCAGATCTGGTCCCCTATCCGCCCTCCACCAAAGCCACCAGATGTAGGTAGAAAGTTTCATTTTGTTAGTGATGTTGTTGCTGTTGATGTGGGCTCCCTTTTTTTTTGGTGTGTTATTAGGGGTAGTTTGTCTTAAGAATGCACTACAGGTGTTTGATGAATTGCCTCGTAAGAGCTTGACATCTTGGAATAACATAGGGTGTGAAGATACAAATGTGGCTGACACCAATCTCAGCATCCTTTCCACCTATCATTTTGCCTCTGAACAAGTGGTTTATTTGCACAAATTTGAGACCATCTATAGTCGAAACGAGCTTGCAAAGGTCAAAGAAATGATCCGTAAACGGATAGAGTTAAAGACTGTGGCTTCTCTTTTCTCCTTTGTCATGGACCATGTGTGGAGCAACTTGATAGGTTGTTTGTTAGGATCTGTTTTCTAGCTTGGAAATGCCCCTTTGCCTTCTGATCATTCTATGTACAATGTTGTTTGGTTTATCTTATGAAATCTATGTTTTACCATTAAAAAACAAAAACAAAAACAAAAACAAAAAAAAGGATGGCTCCGAAGAGTGCTGAAAAATTCATGCAGACATTTTAGATTTAATAAGACGCTAGAATAGTTTAATCTATAACATTTATTTTCAATTCACCAATATAATTGTTTGAAATTTCAAATATCTGTTTCTATAAACTCACGCTATTAAAGTCTTATAATTTAACATTTTTGACAATTTCGTAGTCGTACCCCACCATTCATAAATTCGAGATTTGTGATTTTGGTCATACTGAAACCCAATGGTGATTCGTGAGTGACATATTGGGGATGGGGCTTTCTTGTGGATTACTTTCTTTGCATCCTTCAGACTTTTCGTTAAGCTGTTTTTTGTTGTTCTATAGAGCCAACGTGGATCACGATTTTGTATTGAATCTGTTGGCATCAGTTTTATTTTCTAATAAATAACAGTTTAATTATTGGCCGTTGACATTGAACTAAAGATACATATATGAATTATATGATCTCTTGACCAAAAAATGACCGCTTCTATTGAGTAGGATGATGTGGTGGCCTCCAATTCTTACAGATTTCTGATTCCATTTTGCTGCTATCTTTTTTAGATCGAATTTTGAATAGAGTAATGCATGGTTATTGGAGTTAATTTGGTGTGCTCTTAAAAACGAGAGTGAAAAATTTAAGAATTGGACTTCTTATTTTTATGAATTATTTTTTAGAAAAACTCATCTCTAAAATTTTCACTTAAATATAGGTCTAATTCTATTTCTTTATGTAAATTATATCGTAAGCAATTGCATATTTCTCCATATTTTTCTCTCCTCAATAAAAAAAAACCAAAAATTATCAGTCAACCATGCATTGCTCTTTCTATATTATATGGTAATGTCACTCCTTAATTTTCAGCCAATTTTGTTGACATTGTGTACTGTATGAGTCATTTTCTATAATTTAATTAATGTAATTAAGAAACTCGACCTCGAATGTGTACTCAGTTGATGTACGGAGGGTAACTTATTAACAACCAAACATCCATGGGCGAATATTCCATTTGAATTTTAAATAGTTCAAATCCGCGGGTAACATTTTTATAGTTAAGAAAACAATTGGAAATGCAGGATCCAGCTGACCACTGATTGTTGCCAAAATTAGATTATGAATGTTGACAAATTGCAAGTCCAACCTGAGAAACTTCTTTTCTTAATTAGATGCCAATGCGGCAGGTATGTTCTGACTTACTGGTTTAAGTGCTTAAGAAATGCAAATTGCAGTGAAGCCTAGGTGCTTGCATAGTTGAGAAATCCATGCTGCAACAAAATATTGATAGCAACTCTGCAAGTTACTGAGAAAGATGGTTTGGACCTGTCCAGCAAGGAGCCCAACGTATGCAAGCCCAAGAGAGTTGTTACGAAGCCATACTTAAATGACTGTGTTTGAAGAGTATAATGACTCGTTTGGTGGTCAGTATAGGATAGCGGTGGATAAAAGATAAGAGAGTATGATAGGAGTAGGATAGGATATGAGAATGATAAACTGTTATCCTATCCGGAGTTTGATGTTCATCGGATAACCAACTTGATAGCATTATAATTTTAGTATAAATTTTAAATTTTTTTATTTTATTCTAAATGATTTCATATTTTATTAGATTTTAGTTTTTTTTCTATAATTTTCATTATTTAAAATTATATTAAAAAGACAAAATTATCCTTGTGATAAAATTGTTGGAAAACTTTATGGGAGATACACTTAAAGATGAAAACCATCATCAAATCAAGACAAGTCATGTTCAACCATCAAGAATATAGAATGAAAGACAATAGCGGAAGCGTACCCGAATTCATGGATAATAATGGAGAAACCGATGGTTCTTGGTTTTCTAAGTTAAGCATGCACAATTCCTCTCAAACCATAAGAGACAATCCTTTCTAATGATGGGATGTTAGAAAAGAAAACTGGTTGCATGTGACTTGGGGACCATAACCTTTTATAATAAGCTCATGCCCTTTCATGAAGAGTCAAGGCTCCAAACTTTTCCTATTTCTATTTTAGCCCATCATAAAAATAGAAATAAGACTTTAGGTATCTACACAATATTTTTCATGACAATTATGTCCTTAGCCATAAACCTTACCTGAATTAGATCACTTTAAATTGGCTAATTAAAATAATGGCCCTAACACATTTAAATATTACATGTGTGACCCAAAATTTCTAACAATCTCCCACTGGTCACATATGTATCCTGACAAAATGTACTAGACTTAATGAGCTCAAAATTTGCCATTATAAACCTTGGACATATCATTATCTCGTCCATTAGTTATATCAATATATAGAACCAAAGCGGCTTTCGTTATATCAATCATAACTAAACCCATCAATGATCACTAATATTAACACAACCAAATGACTTAGATTAATCATGAAATGTGCAGCATGAAAATCACATGAAGGTGATCTGTACATGTCGATTTTCAACTGGTCCTACTTTATTCTTTAATGAGATCAAATAACCTCAGAGTGAAAAACAAACCAAAACTGTATTTTGCAGAAATAATCATAAGGTATATCTTCCTTAGATAAGCATCCAAGTACAAACTCCCACTGAACAAATGTATCATCTAATGATACAACACCCATTCGAGCAATATGCTCGTGAAAGACCTTAGGTGGTATACCTTAGTAAGTGGATCCACAACCATGGAGTTTGTCCTAATATGCTTTATAGATATCTGTCACTCTGAACTCTTTCCACATCAATAAGGAACTTAATGTCACTGCTAACTTATGGTCACAAAATAACTGTAGTGGTCTTTCAATAAATCTAAAATTCAAAACCCAGTGACAAAATTATGCAGCCATATTCCATAATTTGGATGCCTTATAACCAAAAATAAACATAACATGATGTGGATTTCCAACTGTATTGGCATCCAACAAAATTAGAATCAGAATACTTAATGATCTCTAACTGATCTGATTTTCCTTATGTAAGAATATAGTTCTTTGTTCTCTATTCAATAAACCATAACCCGTTTGGCTGCTTTCTAACGGTTTTATTCCTGGATTGCTTAAGTATCTGCCTAACACTTAACAATGTACGCTATATCCGGATGCATACGGACTTGAGCATACATTATACTTCCTAGATTACTTAGGACTCTTCTGCATCTCCTGAATCTTAAGATTTCTTTTGGGCATCGATTGAGACAAATTTTGTCTCCCTTAGCGACTAGGGCATCACTTGATTGACAGTCTTGCATGCAAAACCTTTTGAGCACTTTATTGATATAACTCCTTTATGACAATCCTAGAGTACACCAAGATTGGTCTCGATGTATCTGGATCCCTAATACAAATGAGACGTCACCAAAATATTTCATCTCGAAATTCTCAATAGAAATCTATTGGTTTCGTGCAACATGCCTATATTATTAGTCCCAAGTAGTATGTCATCAACATACAATAACAGGAAAATATTCTTACTCCCACTGAATTTGTGTTGCACACAATTGCTAACAACATTCATCTCAAAACCGAATGAGAGAATTACCTGATAGAACTTGTGGCATTACTGACGAGACATTTATTTTAGCCCACAGATGGATTCTGTCAATTTGCAAACCATATTCTTTGTATCTCCCAACACAAAGTTTTACGGCTGCACCATATAGATTGTTTCGTCAATGTTCCCATTGAGAAACGTCATCTTGACATCCATCTGATGAAGCTCCAGATCATAATGTGCAACAAGAGTCCTGATTGTCCTAAAAGAGTCCTTCAATGAAACCAGAGAGAAAGTCTCTTTATAGTCAATCTCTTTATTTTGAGTATAGCCCTTGGCTACAAGACGAGCCTTATACCTCTCCATATTACCTTTGGAATCCTTTTGGTCTTAAATATCCATTTGCAACCAAAGAGTTTCACACCTTCTGGTAATAGGACAAGTTCCTAAACCTTATTGTCTTATATGAACTCATGCTCCTCATTTATTGCTTTCATCCATTTTTCTGAGTTGGAATCTTGCATGACTTGACAGAAATTGATTGGATCATTTTCCATCATACCATCATTTTCCTCATGTTCCTGAAGAAATACTACATAGTCAACCGAAATAGCATTTCTCCTTTCTCTAGTGGATTCTCATAGAGGCACTGGTCCTTGAAGCACTGGTTCTTGAGGATCTTGAGTTTGTTCTTCTAGAACAACTAACTCATCTTGAACGGGAGTTTGAACAACAATGTCTTGAAGAGGTTCCAGATTTGCTTCATCAGAAGCAACTTTATGAATCGATTCTGAAATTGAAACCGATTCTTCCTCAAAGACAAAGTCTTTAACCTCATTTCTCCCCCCAAACTCAATATCCTCAAGGAACGTGACGGTTCCCGTCTCAAAAATTGACTTTAATTTGGGATCGTAAAACTTATAGCCCCTTGGATCGTTTAGAATAGCCAATAAAGTAGTTGCTCACTGTTTGGAATTCCAATTAACTTTCATTTGGCCTATAAGGCCATACCTCAGCTGGAAATCCCTATACATGAGTTAGACTAGGCACCTAATTTATTTGTTTGGTTTGTCTGTCCTTAATGCATTCAACAGAGACATCAAAGTCTTTAAAGTCAATGGAATCTAGGATTCTATCTGACACAAGTTACTCAACTCTATTTCTAGAGATGTATCCTAGGCACTTGTGCCATAATGCTCCTGAATTTGCATTATCAACTTTACGCTTAGTACCACATTATTTCACATTCAAGATTTCATACAGTCTCATACAAATATAGATTGTCATACACCGTAATAGTACTAGTTTCGACAACATTTGAATTAATAGATAAACTGAATTGATTGTTTTCAACTAAACAATGATAACCAAATTTGTCCAATTTGAGAAATAGAAACCAAATTCCGTCTAAACGACGGTAATTCAAAAGTATCCATTAAATCCAAATGATAACCAATACTAAACAACAACCTTAAATGCCATATTTGCCTCTACTTTTACCGACATGCCATCTCCCACATTAATGCATCTTTCAGCATCATTTGGCCTTCGATAACTTGGGCAACTCTGTATTGAAACACTGATGTTAGTAGTAACACCAAAATCTAACCATCAAGTGTTTCTAGGTACTGAAGCTAAATTTACCTTAGAACAGACCAAAGTAAGGAATATACCTTTCTTTGGACTGATTTATCATTCACATGTACAACCTTATAATCATCACATGTTTACCATCACAGGTGTGCATGTAATCCGGCCAAATATTAACCTTCCTTTGGGCCGATTAATACCCGCATGGATACACATACACACTAACATTCAACATTTCTTATGAGCAATCTACACAAGAGAGGTCACTTTGGCAACTTCTTGCTTTAATTGATTCACTTAAAATGTCAAACAATTTTATAATCCAAAATTAAAACCAATTATTTGAATTTTGATTGAAAAATGTTACCATTCAATGGAGAAAACTATTTTGAAACTGCACATCACAGTTTGAAACTGTGTGCATCATTGTTTCACCGAAAAATAAATTGTTGTGCCCCTTATTTATTGCATCAAAATATGCATCAAAGTTTTGTCCATTTAACATTATTATTTTGTTATTACCATATCCAAAGCGATAGCCTGGTGGTCTGCGTGCTTTCATCCAAATTCGGGGTTCCAAGTTCGATCCCTACTGTAGCGCTTCACCCTTTCCTTCCAGAAAAATAGTTTTTTTTGAAAACTAAAACAAAATGCCAGTTCGGGAATCGAACTTGTCCCTTCCTCAAACGATGCACGGTTCCAACCATTAAACCAATGCACAGAGCTGGTATAACCAGCGAACTTTAAAATATAAAACCAAATTTGATGGCTTGATGGTCAGCGCATTAGCATCATTTCTCTTAGTCCTGGGTTCAATCTCCACTGAATGCAGAGTGACGGTCATTTCGAACCTTGGACACCCACGAAGAGACGCGATGCCGAAACCATCGAGCCACGCATAACCGTTGGCACTGGCTGGCACTAATTATTATTTAAACTTTTAAAACATGTGACGTTTCACATCCAAAAGCAAACTTGGGAATCAACCTTGTTCCCACCAAAGCAAGGCAACAGTAATGTCGCCATTACACCATATCCAATTTTATGTTCACCCAACAACCAAAACAAATATATAGCAGTTGCTCGTGATCAAAACACATGTTGAGTATCAACACAAAATCCATAATGATTTAATATATAAATTCGAACTCAACTCAGAAAACCAAATGTCCAAATCCATAAAATAAACATAATATTGGAAATCATCATTTATGATTTGATATCATAAATAATAAAAAAAAAAAATCCATGAATTCATAATAATTTAGTATGAATATCCAATATTCTGTAATATTCATTTTCAATGAAATTTGATCCATAATTGTTCTTAAATTTGATGACTTAAAAACTAGAAAATGTCAAATTTAAGAACACTCAAACAATCAGAAAACAAAATTTTTCTCAATGATTCAACATAAACTTGTGGCTCTGATACCACTTGTTGGAAAACTTTATGGGAGATATACTTAAAGATGAAAACCATCATCAAATCAAGACAAGTCATGTTCAACCATAAAGAATATAGAATGAAAGACAATAGCGGAAGCGTACCCGAATTCATGGATAATAATGAAGAAACCGATGGTTCTTGGTTTTCCAAGTTAAGCATGCACAATTTCTCTCAAACCATAAGAGACAATCCTTTCTAATGATGGGATGTTAGAAAAGAAAACTGGTTGCATGTGACTTGGGGACCATAACCTTTTATAATAAACTCATGCCCTTTCATGAAGAGTCAAGGCTCCAAACTTTTCCTATTTCTATTTTAGCCCATCATAAAAATAGAAATAAGACTTTATACCTACACAATATTTTTCATGACAATTATGTCCTTAGCCATAAACCTTACCTGAATTAGATCACTTTAAATTGGCTAATTAAAATAATGGCCCTAACACATTTAAATATTACATGTGTGACCCAAAATTTCTAACAAAAATTACATATAATATTTTAAATTTTAAAAATATTATTTAACTTAAATTAATTTTGTATGATTTTAAATATTCATTTTTAGTTTTTACTTTAAATATAGTTAAATTATTATAATAAATATTTATATTTTTCAGTTTTTTAAAATAATATAAACTAACAAAATTAGCCTTGTGACAAAATAAATTTATTTTTTAATATTTTTATTATTTAAAATATCTTATATTTTATTATAACTTTTTTTTTTGGTAACCATGTTATAATTTATTATACTTTAATTATTTTATATATATATATATATATATATAATATTTTTATATTTTATTATACTTTAAATCACTCTATCATATCATGTTGGGTTCTAACCCAGCCTTCCCCTCAAGATAGAATTTTAACTAGATGGACATGATATGATAGGTGACATGATTGCTTTATCCTATCCTGTTGGCTCACCAAACAATAGTTTCAGACAGGATATGATAGCTTATACTATCCTGTCTCTCTTATCTTGACCACCAAACGAGCCCAAAAAGGATTGATAGGTAGCTAGGCGATTTGTTAGGAACCTGGGATTTACTTATTGCAAACTAGATTCTCAGTTTGTTGTTGCAGTTTGTTATTTCATTTTTTCATTCTATCTTTCTATTCCTACAAACGCGGGCATCCAATAGTTAGATCTTTGTATCAGCATATAAACCATAGCCTGAATAAAAATGAGTAAAGAAAAATTCAGGAATTTTCTTTTGTTTAACTTTAGGAGGCCCTTGCCCTTGAAGCCAAGGAACCCATATCAGTGTCCCTATTATTAGGACATTGGCAAGAATATCAAATCGTGACAAGTAATAAAGTGTGAGTGAGTATCGTTCCCAACGAGAATTAAGACCAACTACCAACATGACCAACTAGACTACTATCTAGGCGAATATTTGGAAGGAAGGGAGCTCAATATTAAATACCAAGCACAACAAGAGTTAAAATAAACAAATTAAAAGGAGCAAGTTCTTTTTGGATTTTTATCAAACACTTAACAAACACAAATGGGTTTTTAATGCAAGAATGATGAGATGTTGAGGTTAGGTTCACTAAACTTCATTCTCATGCAATGAAATGACTAATAACATAGTTCCTACTTCAAATATGACAATCAATCCACTAGATTACTCAAATCCTAATCCCTTAAATGATAAGAGCCTAAATCCCCAAATTAAACCCTAATTCCTTAGGAACCTTAATTAGTGAATTTGCATGAAGATCAGGAGGTGAAGAATGCATTTTTTTGCAATGAATGCTAATGGAGCACTGGCCCTGATGGGTTCGGGAGATTTTTTTTATCAGCAATTCTAGGATATTGTTGGCTGTGATGTCTTTAATGCCGTCTCTTAATTCTTTAGACAAGGTTGGTTGCTTCCTAACATGAATTCAAACAATGTGGTTCTCATTCCAAAGTCTTCGAATGCATATTCAATTTCTCAATATAGGCCAATTGCTCTTGCCAATTATCAATAAAAGATAATCATAAAGATCCTTGCTGACAGATTGGCTGCTATTGCTCCTAAACTCATATCTGAGCATCAAAGGGGATTCATAAGGGGAAGAGGCATTGCTGACTGCATCTGTGTAGCATCAGATGCTGTGAATTTGCTGGACAAAAAATGTTTTGGTGGAAATGTAGCCATGAAGATTGACATCAAGAAAGCATTTGATACAATGGATTGGAATTTCTTGTTGAAAACTTTGGAAGCTTTTGGTTTTGATCCAGTCTTTTGTAAATGGATAAAGGTGATTTTAAATTCAGCTAAGGTCTCCATCCTTGTTAATGGTCATGCAGTGGGATTCTTCTCTTGTAAAAGAGGTGTTAGATAGGGAGATCCTTTATCTCCTCTCCTTTTTTGCATAGCTGAGGAGGTGTTGAGCAGATCCATTTCTCATATGGTGTATCAGGGCAAACTTCTACCAATGTCCAGTCCTAGAGGTTATACTGTCCTTTCCCATGTCCTCTATGCAGATGACTAGTTAATTTTTTGTAAAGGCAGCAAAAGGAATATTGAGAATATTATGGCAATCTTCAATAGATACAGTGAAGCTTCATGACAGTGTATTAGTAAGGAAAAGTCCAAGATATACAATGGTTCCATTGCCCCAACCAGATTTCTCAGTATAGCTAACATTCTTTGGGTTTGGTGTTGTTCATCTTCCATTTATGTACCTTGGTGTTCCTTTGTTCAAAGGCAAGCCAAGAAGGATCCATTTACAGCCTCTAGCAGACAGAATCAAATCAAAATTGGCAACTTGGAAAGGAGTTTTGGTTTCAATTAAGGGTAGAGTCCAATTAGTTTAATTTACGATTCACAGCATACTTCTACACTCCTTTCATGTATATGTTTGGCCTGTTTCACTTGTTAAAAGGATTGATAGATGGCTGAGCAACTTCATATGTTCTGGTGATGTGATGACTAGAAAAATGGCTTCTGTAGCATGGTCTTTGGTCTGCTCTCCCAAGACTGCAGAGGGATTGGGATTAAGGTCTATTAGAGGAATCAATAATGCTGCTCTTCTTAAGCTAAGTTGGGAATTGGTCACTTCTAATAATCAATGGTCTAAACTTCTTAGAGCAAGAGTGCCTGTTCACAATAAATTCACAAGTATGCATAACTCCTCTTCTGTTTGGCATAGTTTGAAAATTCACATTGATATAGTTTTGGCTAATTGTAAATGGCAAATTGGTGATGGATCTTCAGCTATTTTTTGGGTGGATAGATAGCTTAGCAAACCTGTGGTAGAATTCCTTCAAATTCCACCATCTGTTCATCACTTACTCCAAGCTAAAGTGAAGGATTTCATATTAGATAGGAGGTGGTCCATTCCTGAACTAATATTACAGAAATCTAGTAATTTTTCTGCTGAGAGAGATTAGTATTCTATTCCAATGGAACCTATTCCTTATTTACAAATATGGAGTGCTACAAACTCGGGTCATCTCACATTGAAAACTGCTTATGTGTTTTCTGCATCAAATGGCATACAAGTTGGTTGGGGAAATCAAATATGGAGCAAGTCAATCCTTCCATCCAGGTCTCTTCATATTTGGAGAATCATTCATAATAAGCTGCCTTATGATGAAGTTCTTTGGAAAAGGTCTACTATGTTGGTTCTATATGTTGTCTTTGCTACAAAGCCTATGAAACAACTGATCACATATTCTTCCAATGCAGCTTCGAAGATCAAATGTGGAAATGGTTAGGCTCATGTTTTTCTGCAAGTATATGCTGTAATTCTGTCTCATTTGTTCTGTCCCTTTGTGATCAACATATGAGTCCTCAAATCAAAGATATTATTCTCTTGGGTATTTTAAATTCATTCTGGTATATTTGGTACAGCAATAATCAAGCAAGATTTGAAGGGAAGCATGTTTCAGTTCGGGCTGCTATCTGTATGGCCAAATCAACAATTACTCTAGCAAGGAATTTGTCTACAGGCTTTTCCTATAATTCTGATGTAGATAAGGGTATTTTGAGAGCTTTTTCAGTTTCTCCTAAGTTGAGTAAAGCTCTTGTTATAATAGAGGTTATATGGAAGGCTCCAAGCTTCAATTTGATTAAGTGCAACACGGATGGCTCAGCTCAAGGTGCCCCGGGTATAGCAGCCTGTGGAGGGATTTTCAGAGATAAATATTCAGAAACTCTTGGCTGTTTTGCTCTTAATTTAGGAGAGTCATTTGCCCTTAATGCTGAATTATTGGGAGTTATTGTTGCTATTGAAACAGCTTATGTCAAAGGTTGGCATCATCTTTAGCTTGAGTGTTATTCTACTTTGGTCATTTGTGCTTTCTCATATCCTACAATCGTTCCTTGGTCTTTAAGGAATCGGTGGCTGAATGTATTGACTTTATCTAGGAAGATGCATTTTATTTACTCTCATGTTTTTAGAGAGGGTAACACTTGTGCTGACTTGTTGGCTAATCATGGTACCAAAATTAGTGGCTTGACTTGGTGGAATTACATTCCAAGTTTTATTCATGATGAGTTTTTAAGAAAACGGTTTGGATTTCCAAACTTTAGATTTTGATAGCACTCTCATGGGCCAGGTTTATGCCCCCCATGATTTTTTGTAGTCTTTATTGATTTTTCCTTTATTCACTAAATTTTGGTATGCTGCAAATGATTGATAATGCTTGAGGTACGAACATAGTTGGGATGTCTTGCATTATAGTGATTCCTTTGCATACAATTTTTGCTTAAAAAAAGGATTACATGATTACTAATAAACCTAAATCCATTCCTAGATACAAGATTTACCAGGTGAATGATTTCAAGTCTAGTTCTAACATGAATTTCCCAATTGCATATCAAAACATAAATCAAGTTATGTGTGATTAAGCCACAACAAGCATTAAACATGAAAATCAAACACTCAAAGAGAAGTAGAAACTATATTAGAAGATCAAGTCAGAAACCTGAGAAAATAGCAAAAGGAAAAGGAATAACAAAGAAAAGTTTAGAAGACTCCATGAATGATGTCCTCTAGCTCCAGCAGCTCCAAGTACATAGAAAACCTCTCCTTTTAGGGTAAAGTTCGTCCTTGGTAAATATTGAATGAATGGGTTTTTCTAAAAGAAGAATTTATAGTCCATGTTGTCATCAAGAATTTTGGCTGAGCGCACAACTTTCATGGCCCAGTGCAGCTCTCACTTACACTAGTGGAAAATATGCCTGTAACGACTGGATTTAACATCGGTTAGTTTAAAACCGATGTTACAAAATAAGCAGTGGCAGTATCGTAAATAAGTGGTTCATTTAAAATACTTGTAACATCGGTTATTAGATAACCAATGTTACAAGTGTCTTGCAACAGCGGTTGTGAGACAACCACTGTTACAAGTGAGCAATTCTTAGAAGCCTTGGTGGATGTAAAGACTTATAACAGTGGTTGGTCTGTCAACCGACGTTACAAGTGACATGTAACAGCAGTTGGCCTAGCAACCGACGTTACATGTCTTTATAACGTTAACAAGAAAACTCAAGTCTCTCATTACTCTCGCGCCCTAACCCCTTCTTCTATGTTTCTTCCCTCTTCTCTGCAAAGCCATCGGTCTCTTGGAAAGCCATTGTCCTCCACTCTCGTCTCTCTCTCTCTCTCTCTCTGTCTCTCTCTCTCTCTCTCTCTCTCTCCCCCCCCCATTCCAAAAGGAGGTCTACCATCGCGAGGTAAGTACTGCCACCATCTCCTTTTTGTTCCTTACTCTTTATCAAGCCCTAACAGCTCTAATAAACCTTTAAGAACCATTGGAGCATTGAATCAAAGGACCACCATTGTTCCTTCATCCTCCCTCACTCATGCCACCATTATTCCTCTATGTTCCTCGACACCATTGTTTCTCTGGCCCTTTCCAGTTCTTGTGAGTGTTTGACCCATTTCTAGTTGTCGCTTCTTCATCATTCGTAAGTTTCACTTTCCCTTTCCCTCTTTTATTTTCCTTTCCATTCCCCTCTTTTATTTTGTGTTTCTCTCTTTTTGTTTTTAGTTTCATCCTCTTAAAGACTAGATTTTTGGTTTCATTGTTTTTTGTGGTTTGTTCTATGCGTTTCTATTTCTCTCTTTTGATTTTTGAATTTTTTGATAAACTGCATGAACTAGTGTATGGTCGTGATCATGCTCATGGTTGTTTATTTGCAAAGGTGATGATAATATAGTTTGTTAGGGTTTAGATGCTGCCCTGTGAAATGTATTGATCATTGATGCAAGGAAATATCATTAACTTAATCGTAATTGTGTGTATATTTACAGAACATAGTTATGGATCATAGTTAGATGGTTGGTAGACGTACAAGTGATGAGTATCGGAAGGGAGTGGAAGATTTTCTAGAATTTGCTCAAAGAAATCTTCCTGATAATAATGGAAAGTTTTGTTGTCCTTATGTCAAATGTGTGAATATGAGGAAATGTGAAGTTAAAGAAATACATACTCATCTTATTCGTGAAGGGATTTGTAAGAATTATACAAGATGGATATGGCATGATGATGTCTTGTTAAATCAGCCAAGTGCGTCCCAAAGGAAGTTGGCGTAGATATGGAGTACGATCGACTAGAGGACATGATCCATGATATTGGACAAGAGTCTTTTCAGCGAGCACATGTATGATACTTTGTGCAGTGATGAGGAGAAACCTTTGTATCTGGGGTGCACTACTTATACACGTTGTCGGCGGTGTTAAAATTGTTCAGTGTGAAGGTGAGAAATGGGTGGAGTGATAAAAACTTCACTGAATTGCCTTGAGTTGTTGAAGAACATGCTTCCAGAAGGCAACACATTGCCGGGTCGTAACTATGAGGCGAAGAAGGTATTATGTTCGATGGATATGGAGTATAAGAAGATACATGCATGCCCTAATGATTGCATATTGTATAGTGGTGTGTATGAAGGGTTGCACGACTGGCCCAAGTGTGGGGTATCACGGTACAAAGTGAAGGATGGTGATTCTAGTTGTGATGTGATCACAAAAGGTCCTCCTACGAAGGTGTTGTGGTATCTTCCAATAATTCCAAGGTTCAAGCGATTGTTTGCTAATGTAAATGACGCAAAGAACATTAGATGGCATGCAGATATTAGGAAACGTGATGGAATGCTTTGCCATCCGGCTGATTCTGTGTAATGGGAGAGAATTGATAGTTTGTTTCCGGATTTCGGAAACGAGTCAAGAAACCTTAGGCTTGGACTTGCTACGGATGGAATGAATCCATATGGTACCTTAAGTAGTATTCATAGTTCATGGCCTGTTCTCCTCGTAATTTACAACCTACCTCCTTGGTTGTGCATGAAGCGCAAATACATGATATTATCTATGATGATTTCGGGCCCAAAACAAACAGGAAATGACTTAGATGTTTATGTAAGTCCCTTGATCAAAGACTTGAAAAAGCTGTGGGTGGAAGGTGTTGATGTAGTTGATGGGTATTCTAATGCGACTTTTAAGATGCGTGCCATGTTATTTTGCACCATCAATGACTTTCCAGCATTCGGTAACTTGTCTGGATATAGTATTATGGGCATAAAGCATGCCCTATATGTGAAGAAGGCACATGGTTCACTCAACTGAAACATGGGAGGAAGAAAGTTTACCTTGGGCATCAGAGATTTCTCAGACGTTATCACCCATATCGTAGATTGAAAAAACCTTTTAACGGATGCCAGGAGAATGAACCTGCTCCACCGACCTTAAATGGAGAACAAGTTTATCAATGGGTGAAGGACATCAATGTTATCTTCGGAAAGATCCAAAAGAAGGCTACTGAGAAAAACATATGGAAGAAGAGGTCTATCTTCTTTGATCTTCCATACTGGTGCAAACTTGATGTTAGACATTGTATTAATGTGATGCATGTGGATAAAAATGTGTGTGATAGTGTAATCGGGACGCTTCTCAACATTCAGGGTAAGACAAAGGATGGTGTGAATGCTCGTCTAAATTTGGTTGCGATAGGTGATAGACTTCGACAAGTGTACCAGATCGAAGCAAGTAATAAAAACACGACAAGTAAATTACCGAGATCGAACACAGGGATTAGGGTGGCCAATTGTTATCAACATTTAAAGGAAGCAATTAGGATTGACCAAGTCAAGGGAGAGAAGTTTGTTGAGTTTCAAGCAGTTATCTTTATCAAATATCAAGCAAGAGTTTAAACAAGACAATAACAAATATCAAGAAGTTGTGAATAAGAATGGGGAATATCTAAGGTCATGAATTCACCAACCCAATTAAGCATAGATCAAAAGTGATTATTTTCTATCCCTAGGTTCAACTACATGCCAACCAGGAACCCATAATTATCCTAATGTCTTGGTCGAGCACAAAAGGAAAAAACCTAAGCATGCCAATCAATTATATCTATATTCGAAGATTAATAAGTTAAATTCATTAAGTTCTTGGTTCTCTATAATGATTGCACAAATCTCCTGTTATATCTCTATCAATATTCAACTTGTGTTCTTAATTCAAGTCCTAAAGCGTGAATCTCCGGTCGGACTCATCACGCTTGACTAGTTAATCACGAGCTCATATGATTAACGCAAACAAAACAGAATTAAGAAACAAGAATTAAGAATTAGGGAGTAGAAAACATTGCAATTTTGCTATGCCATCATGGGCGACTTTATCGCTTCCTCGGAAAAGAGGATAAGTTCCTCATGGCGTGCTTCAACATAATAAAATCAAAAGTAAACATGAAATAAAACTAAACAATTTGTTTGTAAACCTAAACGAGACGCAGCTCAGAGAAAACTAGGACATGATGTTAAAATTACACAGTTACAAGCTATTTATAAGTGTGACACCCTCTACCCCGCATGCACTCATAAAGCGTAAAAGATATAAAAGGAAAAGAGAACACATACATATTATTATATCATAATAATAAAAACCGGGCAGAGGCTGCCACATTGTAACATAACTTTTCAAATGCGAAATTATAAAACATGTTTAAAATAAAAACATAACATAAACATATAAACGAACCCAACCCCGATGTCACATTACATAGCTGGTATAACCAATCCGATAAAACAACTCGGATAAACAAACCAAACTAAACTACGAGTAGCTGTTCCTCAGAGTCACTCATCAGCAAGCTTCTCACCGTCCTCTGCATAACATAAAAGGGTACATGCAAAGCAACAACAAAAGATGGGGAATAAGAAACATATATATCAACATAATAGCATGGAAGCAGTTAGTAAAACGAACATGCATCATATAAACTTAGCATATCAAACATCATAACATCATCCAACATATTACATATCATATACATCATATCAATAATGTATGCTATGCGATGCAGTGCTACTCCACTACTCCACTATGCACTTGGATCCAGTCTACCTCAGAATGTCAACTTCGGAGTTAGATATCCACATTGGCCAATAAGCACCAACACCGGGGCAATCCACCAAACCATGGGTGGACCCCTAGGATAGCCGACGCACCGTACTCTCGGATGCGCCACCACGGGGGGTCGGATCACTTAGATCACCGCGGACGACCAGATCGCCTTACTCTCGGACGACCTCTCATATGTTAAACATCCCCCGCTAACATCTCCGATGCGTGAATTCATGAGTAGCTCAAACACACAATGACAATCACCACCTATGCTTGGGCCACTAAGCTACCCAAGTTTTATCACCATCAACACCTTGACCACTTGACTATCGAGGCTCAACGTTATCTTTAATCTTTAATCTTTTAACACTCTGGTCATCAAGCACCAGAGATTACCACCTCTACCACTCAACTATCGAGGCCCCTTGGCCACTAGGCTACTAAGGTACACCATTAACAACACCTTGACCAATATGCATTAGGGTCCCCTTGGCCACTCGGCTACCAAGGTACAACATCTTATCACTTGTCTTTTGTCTTCATGTTCGTTTGGTGTCTTATTAGATTATTAAATATGTTTGGGGTGAAACACCCCTGTTTCATCAGTTCTGCGTTCTGTTCTGGGCAGGGAAGCATGAGTGTGCTCCCCCTTCAGCATGGGCGTGCTAACATTCCAGTCAAGCATGGGCGTGCTGACCATCAAGCATAGTCATGCTAGTTTAGTGCGACCTTTTTGAATTTTGAACTGGAGCACGGCTGTGCCACCTGGAGCATAGCCGTACCAGTCTGGGCAGAAAAGGTCAAAAACACTTGCCAAGCCTCTTGGGGTAATTCATAAATTAAACTTATTGCTTTCAGCTACACCATCAATCATCAGTTTCATCATTATTAATTAAACTCCATGTCTTATCATTATAGGGGAATTAATCCTTAAATTCCAGCTTCATTATTAAAGTCCCTAAACACTCATGAATCAATCCTATGGTCTTTAACTAAACCTTTGAACATAACCTTTCCTCTCATACTATATTCATGTCTTAAGAACAAACTAGGAAAATATCCCTTAATTCTCTTTCATCATTGCTAACAGCTTTTAACGTCTTAACATCATTAACAAGCCCTATTAATTAATTAGAGTCTTATTAACATCATTATTGGCATTAACATCCTAAAAGATGAAGAGAGACAGCTTTTTTGAGTCTTGATTCGTGGGAATTAGGGTTTAAGTCGAGCCTTATGGTATAAAAACAAGTCAGGGCATAACGGGCTCCTATTTCAGCCTAAACTGTGTACAGATCGGTATTTTGACCATATCTTGAGCTACAAGTGTCCGATTGAGGCTTCTTGGTATCGTTAGAAAGCTTATAGAAATATCTACAAATTCATATCTAACGATCGAATCCTAAATCGGACTCTAAGTTGGTCAAAAGTGCGATGGAAGTTTAGAGACAAATTTGGTAGTTATTTCTAGATAGGATCCTTAGGAGATTATGATAAGATATTAAGAGATAACCAAAAAGAGGATTATCCTATATTAATAAGGACTCAAATCTGATTGATTGGGGGACTAAAACCTAGGAGTTACACTATCTCGATTTAAATACTAAATCACACGATATCTCGTAATATCATTATTAATCACTTATTATTAATAAAAACACATATTAAATATTAACATATAAAATCACATACAAAATCATATATCCATATAAGATCACACATTAAGAGACACAATCTCATATTAATGCAAATAGTCATATATTAATATACATATTATCATATGTAATAATATATACATACATATATATATGTATATGCATAAAAATACTACAACACTAATCACAATTACATTATCAATTTTATTAATAACAATACTAACTCCATTAATAATAATAATAATAATAATAACAACAACAACAACAGCAACAACAACTAATAATGCAAATAATCATATATTAATATACATATTATCATATGTAATAATATATACATACATACATACATATATATATATATATATATATATATATATATATATATGCATAAAAATACTACAACACTAATCACAATTACATTATCAATTTTATTAATAACAATACTAACTCCATTAATAATAATAATAATAACAACAACAACAACAACAACAGCAACAACAACTAAGCATCCATAGTAACATATACCCTTATGCAAAAATAGGGTGTTATAATAAGAAACTGGATCTGCGCTCGCTCGCGGGGCGAGCATTTACTTATGGCTCCAATATTTTGAATCCTCGCGGGGAGAGGACTGTCTCGCAGGGCGAGACAAAACATCTTCAGAATTCCTATGTCTGGCCCGTGAGGCGCGTCCTTGCTCGTGGGACGGGCTTGAAAGATCCCAATTCCTTACTCAGCATCAGTGGGGCGAGACCTTAAAATTCTCCTTTTTTGCTTGTTTTCTTCAATTTTTCATGTTTCCTTGAGCTTCACTTTTAACCTAAAAATAAAGAGTCTTTATTTGACCTAAAAATAGTAAAAATATCTAAAAATTACTTCAAAGACTCAAAATGTTGCTTGTGGACAAATAAAGCTAAATTTGGGCGAAAACGATATTGAACTCGTGTAATTGGTATCAAAATTGTGATCTTTCTAGTCATAAAACTAAATGAACCAAAGATTTATCAATGGGTATTTGAGAGCAGTTAGCTCCACAGTTAAAGGATGGTAAGCAGACATATTTGCCTCCTGCATGTCATACTTTGTCAAAAAATGAGAGAATGAGTTTTTGAGAGTGTCTATGGGATGTCAAAGTGCCACAGGGTTACTGTTCAAATGTCAAGAGGCTTGTCTCAATAAGCGACCTGAAATTAGTTAACTTAAAGTCTCATGATTGCCACATCTTGATGCAGCAACTACTACCCGTGGCTATTCGTGATTGTGCTCCTAGAAATTTTAGACATGCCATAATTAGGTTATGCTTATTCTTCAATGTTATATGTACCAGAGTCATTGATCCCGAGAAGTTGGATGAGTTGGAAAAAGAGGCTGCCATTATCTTGTGCCAATTGGAGATATATTTTTCTCCTTTATTTTTTTACATCATGGTTCACTTAATTGTTCATCTAGTGAGGGAGATCAGATTGTGGGGCCTTGTTTATTTAAGATGGGTGTACCCAGTTGAGCGATACATGAAAATCTTGAAATGGTATGTGAAGAATCCACAATGTCCAGAAGCATCTATTGTTCAAAGTCACGTTGCAGAAGAAGCTATTGAGTTTTATTCATACTACCTTTCTGAAACAGAACCTATAGGGATTCCTAAGTCTCGTCATGAGGGAAGATGTGTAGGTAAGGGTACACGAGGTGAAACTGTTACGGGCAAGGGTCGGGAGAAAGTGCTTCAATCACATTTGTATATATTGAATAATGTTGATGAAGTTCAAACTTACTTATGTGAGCACAAAAGGAAAGTCAAGGAAGGAAACTCTCGAATGAACGAAAAGTGATTGTTGAACAAGCATAACAAGACTTTCTTACAATGGTTTAAAGAAGAAATTCGGAAGGATGGTAGTACTGCTTCTGGTACATTAAAATGGCTAGCACGTGGGCCTCACTTTAATGTCATATGTTGGAGCGGTTACGACATCAATAAGTTTTCCTTTTCCTTTTATACAAAGTCTCGGGATGACAAGAGTACCATGCAAAATAGTGGGGTTATGATCGTGGCTGAGTCCATGTACTTCTCTAGTTCAAAAGATACAAATCCCATTATGGCACCCGACTCTTACTTTGGAGTCATTGAAGAAATTTGGGAGGTCGTTTACACTAAATTTACAGTGGTAGTTTTTAAATGTAAGTGGGTTGACAGTAAAAGTGGTGTATAAACCGATGAATTAGGATTTAAATTGGTAGACCTTAATAAGGTTGGTCATACTGAAGAGCCTTTCATCATGGCTTCCCACGTAAAACAAGTGTTTTATATCAATGATCCTTCTAACAAAAGGTGGTCAGTGGTTCTTCAAGAAAAAAGCATGTATGATGGTAGTGATGAAAATCAAGATTCAACTCTTGATATACCTAAGACTCCTTCTTTCTCATCACAAATGCCTACTTTCATTGAGGAAAATGTAGTGGACGATGTATTTGCCACTCAGGATGATCATAATGAAGGGATATTGATATAAACTTGGCCATAGTGTCAGTTATGATTTTTTTTTTATTTTATCCATAGTGTAATTTATATTTTTTTAGGGATCCATGTTAATTAATTATATTTTGTTTTTGTTGATGACTTAATTTAATTAATGTTTAATTTATTTGAACTTGTGCAGGCTTTCGACCGCAATCAATCTAGTATGACTTTGGCGGACTTTACAGACTTGAGGGAGCGCCAATATAGACTTAGAGCTCGATGCACAGATTGATGTCTTAGGTACTTAGAACATATATTATTAGTTTATGTATGTAATAGATCATGACTTAGTTAGCTTGATCAATTTTGGTTGTGTATATATGATTTCTTGTTGTAAGATGTATATAATATATATACATCTGGATGATTCTGTGTGTATATCTGTGAATTTTAGCAGGTGCATATGTGTGTGCAGTAACTGAAAGCAAACCAAATTAAAAAAAAAACACTTGTAACATGGGTTGTTGTTAGAATCGCTGTTACAAGTTAACTTGTAACATGCTTTGATCAGTCAATCTGCTACTTGTAAAGGCGGTTTTCCATAAAACCGATGTTACAGGTTAACTTGTAACAGCGGTTGGAAAACCGACATTACAAGTTAAACTTGTAACATGGACTAAAATAACGTCGCCTATGCAACCGACGTTACAAGTCAATTTTAACCGATATTACAAGTGCTTCCTGCACTAGTGTTAAGTTGATTCTCGGATGTGCCTTGGCTCAGCGCACAAATACCTTGGCTGAGCCCAAATAATCCTTATATGTTTTGCTCTCTGGCAAGCCTTGGCTTAGCGAAATGTTTGCTTGGCTGAGTGCACAACCTCCAGAATGTATATCAATTTCAGCCTTAGTTGCGCCCATCCAAGGGATAGCCAAATTACATCTAGGCATAATCTTTATCCTTTTTGCCATGTCTTCTTCTTCTACCTAAAACACACAAATTAGAAGAAAAAAATCACTAAATTAACCAAACACACCAAAACAATAATTAATCCCAATGACTCTATAGAAACGCACTAAATAAGGCAAAAACAACTCTTTAAACATTAAAGGAGTCTTAAAATCAACCAAATTAGTATCCCAAAAGCATGTGCGTTTGCAACTTATCACCTATCAATTTGGTGCTCTTGTTGTCTCCTTCCATGGTTGACCGCAATACCCGTTCCAAAGCATAACTAAATTCCTGGAAGAGTCCGTTCATTGCATGTCGTTGTGTAGGCACTTGGTGGACTGCAACTGATGTTTCACCAACATCTGGGTCACGTTCACCCCGTGAGTCTTGTAGTTGTTGTTGAATTGACAGGTAAGCCTTTAAATTTTGCCTAAACCACGTCATATAATTCGCCATTTGAGACACTTGACCCTGAATAGGTTGCCCTATTAACATGTGATCTCTATGATCCCTCCAAAGTGGGAGATACCCTCCGTGCTTTTCCAGCCAATTTGTCGTATGGTTGCCCCTCATGTTAATGTTGTGGACGTCATCCATATCATATGGTGAGGTATGTCCTGTAGTATGCCAAATTGGAGCTTTACCCTATCTATTTGGTGTCATTCAATGACAGAGAAACAAATCAAAATGGTACAGGCACTCCATGGTCCTCTGTCCCGGAATGCATCTGTCGGTAGGATGTTGTCCTCATAATGTCTATATGGCATCCATAAAAACTGAAAAATTAAGTATGGTTAGTAAAATTAAGCATGATTGCAGCAAGTGTAAGTGACTATTTTTAAGAGTGACATTTTTAACCTAGTCAGTTCTCATGTGATCCATAATTGACCTGTAACCGACAATATCGTTGTGAGGAATTCCGGTATACTGTAGTCCCCCCCGATCCATCTAGTAAAAAACATTTTTAAGTAAGTTTGATTATTAGCAAGTAAAGTAAATTTGACGTTGAATTTTTTTTTTTATTAACCTTTGTGCTAATGGCCATGTTGGCCCACGGTTGCACCACGGTGCAATGAACGGCATGCGATACCATACCCAGGGCTGTAACAGCAGTACACAACCACCCATAGCTTTTGCAGCCGGTGCAGTTGCACGATACATTTCTCTATAAAGGCATGCCAAACATGCCGAACCCCAACTGCAGCAGCCAGCTTTCCAAAAATCTCGAAACAAAGGTAGATACATCAGGTGGACTCTGTTGCTTGATTGGTCAGGCATCAAGACCCCCCCCCCCCCCCCCGGATCAAGCTTAAGATTTATGCTCTACAATGTGCTGCAATCTGGAATGCTGATGTTCTAACTGGAATAGTTGCAAAGGTTTCTTGCAACAATTTAAGCTTTAAAGAAGACCCCTTCATTTGATCTTCTGGAGGCACCACAACCAACAATTTGCCACACAGTTCTTCCCAGTCAAAATAACTCGGTCCAATAACAGGTGATCCTCTCACACGCAGTCCCATTTGGGGCGCAACATCTTCCATGGTTATTGTGCATTCAACCACAGGAAGATGAAACGTGTGTGTTTTCCGGCCTCCACTTTTCAACCATTGCACTTACCGAATAATGCATAATGGATAATCTTAAAGTAAATGATAGCATCCATTTACCATCAATTACCATTTCATTAATGTTTCCTGATCTGTGAACGCATTGTTTCCTCAACAACGAGTGAGGATCCATGGAAATAATGTTAACTTATGAAGAAATCGATGTTCGGACGGTTTAGTGAGAAATCGCTGAAGCGAGTGGTTTGTATGGGAGCAACTGAGGCAAATGCGATTTATAGAGGAGACAAGAGTGATCTGGTCCGTTCATTTCGTTAGGTCCACACATGGGCTTTGCTGCTCGCACATGGCCTCTATGCCTAGCTGATGAACCTGACCCGCTCACATGGGCTTTGCCGCTCACACATGGCCTCTGCTCCTCGCTGATAATCCTGACCCACTCACATGAGCTCTGTTGCTAGCACATGGCCTCTACGCCTCGCTAATGATCCTGACCCACTCACATGGCCTATGCGCCTCGCTGACAATCCTGACCCGCTCACATTGGCTCTATAGAAAATGACAAACGCGAAAGTTGCAAGGGTCTGACATGCGCACATGGCACACATGGACTCTAAAACGTTGTTAACAGCACCCATGGCACACCAACCCACACCGGCACCCCTTATAAGTAATGTAGCCAGGCTACACAATGAAGAAGCCGGCCCCTTCAGTGATAATGAGGATGATGTTCTTCTTCACTCTTATGATGACAATGACATCGACGCCGAACCTGAGGCGGTCCCCCTATCTACTACTCCTCCATACGACGTGCCATCACATATGCATAATGTGAACTTCGACTAGGCTGTGCATCAAGAGGAATACGGTCATGCTCTGGCCAAGTGGACTCTTTTGATGGCAATTGCTCAAGATGGGAACAACATCATATTCCCTATTGCCTTTGCCATCATCGAGGGTGAGACGATGGACGCCTGTTTTGTTTTTTTTTTTTCCTTTCTGCAGAATTACGAAGGCAAGTGACCCCCCAAGCTAACCTCTGCTTGATTTCGGATAAGGCCAAATCAATCAAAAGTGCTTACTGATGACACGATAATGGATGGTTAGACCCTCCCTCAGTGCATGTGTACTGCATCCGCCACATCGCATAGAACTTCATGAGGCAGTTCAGGAATAAGGACCATCGAAAGCAAGTGGTTAATATGGGTTAGTACTAGATTCATTTAGTTTGTAATTAATCTTTTTTTATATTTTCATACAAATTTTGATAGCTTATTATTCCAATGCTTCAGGATACGCCTGGACTATACCGACCTTCAATTGGTACTACAATAATCTGGAAGCGGGCAACGTAGAGGGCGCTAGATGGCTAAATTCATATCCACAAGGAAAAACGGACTCAAGCTTGGGATGAAGGGCGTCGTTAGGGACATATGACAACCAATCTTGCAGAATCCATCAACGGTGTACTCAAGGGAACTAGAAATATTCCATTCACTGCATTGGTAAAAGCCACCTATTATAGATTAGTGCAAAACTTCGTCAACAAGGGACAGAAGATTGAGGTAATGATCTGATCCGGCCATAGATATACTGAAATTCTCATAAAGTCCATCGAGGAGGATTGAGCCAATGCTGACTCGCACCATGCTCTCACATTCGATCAGCAACAGAGTGAATTCATGGTGGAAGCTATGGTTAACCCAAGAGAGGAGAGGCCTGCGGACAACTTCCGGGTGAACTTGAATGAAAAGTGGTGTGACTGTGGAAAATTTCAGGTAATGCACATAGTAATCTCTACTAGAACAATTATGTGGCAAATGTGTACAAGTTGTTACATGTGTTCAACGTTTACCAGGAACAATTTTGCATGGTGTCCAACGAGGGATATTGCCCACAATATAATGGATTAACGGTGTGCCACAATCCAGAGATGCGGAGAGATCCTCTGGGTTGTCCACAATCCTATCGAATTTGTACTGAAATGGACATTGGGGAATTAGGCCAACCAAAAAGATATGGATTCTGTCGGAATCCGGGTCATAATAATAGTAATTGCTCTCACTGTGACAAAAGTTCTTCCCAACCGTAGAAATTTAAATTTTTGTTGAAGTGCTTTACTTTTGTAATAATTTTAAATACTATAAATAATTAATGTTTTTAAAATAAAATTTTTTATTTTTTAATTTATGAATTTAATTATATAATTAATTTCTTAATCTCATAATTATGTTTTCAATTAACTAAATTAATTTAATTAATTAAACAAAAAAATAAATTAATTGAATTTAAATAACAAAGAAGAGTAAGAAGAGACTTCTTAAAGGTCAAAGGCCAAAAAAATAAAAAGAACACATAGGGAAATCGGCAATGCTAAAGTCGACTTCCCAACTAAATTCAAAAACAGGGGTATTTGTATATATAATTAGGAAATAGGAGTAAAATTGATTTTTTTTTTAGGTTATTGAAAGAAAAAAAAAACTCAAAACGCATCAGCCTAAGCTGTACGGTGATGGCTGGCATGAGATATCCCAACAAATGCCTTATCCTTGAGGTACCAAATAACTATGTAAAAATATTTTTACCCTTCACTATTAAGGTCAGTCAAAACTTTACAACTTCAACCTTGACTACCACCCCACCACCACCCTACCCACCGACCACCACCACCCCACCAACAAGAGTTTCTAATATCAAGTCTCCACCTAGAAGCTGATCGCATCAATTAAACATGAGAAAAGCATCATGTGTATATGGATTGCAGAACTAATATCTTGAATGGTTTGTAAACGCAAAATTCCTAAACCAGCCTTCCAAAGTGCTTCATCCCGTCCAACTTGCTTATGAATTTGTGAACATTAAGAATCTATCGGATGATAGCTAGCCAATAATCACGACGAGCAAGACATTTAAGCTCTGGAAATTCTAGTACAACTGGTTCTGATCTACAAGAGAAATATTTTTTAAATTGAAAGTTGATATCAAGTTAAATTTACCTGCTCATCACTTCCTTGCTCATTCGCCTGCTCCACCATCACCTAACCTTCATGAATTTTGTCTCCTTTCTGGAAATCAAGTTCTGAAATTTCAAAGTTAAATTACATTTGGGTTTTTTTTCTTCTTCTCTTTTTCGATTTTTAGCACCCCATTTTACTTGATCCAGCATTACCTGTCCTTTATGAGCATTCTTTCTTCAAAATCCAAAAACTTTGCATCTGGGTTTTGGTCCCATGTATGATGTGTCGCTTCTTAGGGAGGATGAGTGGATTAGGGATGTCAATGGGGCAGGGTGGGGGCGGGGAGTACCCTCCCGCTCCCCATCCCCTATTTCCGACCCATCCCTGTAACACCCCGTTTTTCAAAAGTATTTTCTTAAAGCTGGTTTTATTAAGTTAGAATTATTGGTTGAGGGCTTAGTGGGATTTTTGGCTTAAAAGTCTCTTTCTGGTACATGAGCAAGCCCGTGCTCATTAGCCAGTACACCCGTGCTTAAAGTCAGAAGCGTGTTTCTGATTTTTAGTTGAGCACGACCTTGCTCAACAGTGAGCACGCCCGTGCTCAAGGTGCTGACCGCGTCTCGGTGACGCTAAGTTGAGCACGGCCGTGCTCAAGTCCGAGTTTTATATATATGTGAACAGAATCGAGGGTTGCGATTTTAACCCTACTCTTGGTGGCTGCTAACCCTGTTGCGGCTGGCACAGTGTTCTTCCCTGTTTCCACTAAACTCAGTCAGTTCTTGGAGTTTTTAGAGCCGTAGAGGAACCCTGTGCATCTAGTTTGGTTTAGAGGCTTGTTGAGTGTGAACCGCTTAAAGGGGAGGAACCGGTTGCTGTTTAGGACGCTGTTAGAGAGCTACCTTCAATCTAGGTATAGGGAGAAGGGTAGTGCAATCAAAGGCTCAGGATTAGAGTAAAGTAAAGAGGTTTCCATAACCCCGATTGAATGCCTATTTATTATATGATTAAATGCCTTATTGATGAACATGATGTTATTTTGTTGGTTGTTGGATATAAATGTATAATGTTGTTGGTTGATGCAAATGTTGATTTGGTTTGATGTTAAAGTGAGTTTGACCCTGAAAATATGTTGATAATTGACCTTAGGATTAATGGACTTAAAAACCCTCAAATTTGGTTAAGTTTTAAGTCTCTGTTCCTGCCCAGAACAGCACTGTCGCGCAATGAGCACGACCGTGCTAAACAGGGAGCACGACCGTGCTCCCAATTGAATTTTGGAAGGTCGTGCTCCCAGTTGAATTCTGGAAAATGGTCGTGCTGTTTAGCACGACCGTGCAGGATAAAGAACACGACCGTGCTGCTGAGCACGATCGTACTCAATAGGAAGCACGACCGTGCTTTACTTAAAGGGCAGCACGCCCCTCACATGTTTAAGCACGACCGTGCTGGGGGTTAAGCACGACCGTGCTCAACCCTCCTGGAAAGAACAGAATTAAAGAACTTTAAGGGGTTTCAAACCCCATTTTCCCCAATAATGATAAGTTGATTAGACAACTTGGCTAATGTCTACTAAAGATAATTAAAATGATGAGATGATGAGGTGTTGAGTTTGATAAGTCTGTGCCCATTGGGTACCGCAAGCTGACGAGTTATGCCTTGGTGCCTTTTGGCCAAAGAAGCCTTGACCCCGCGGTTAGGGTCTAAGGTGTTGTTGTTGTACCTTGGTGGCCGAGAGTTTGCCCCAAGTGTTGCGGTTGATTCCGCTTAAGTCCTCAGGTAAATTCCGTGAGGCAAGTTGTTGCGGTTGATTCCACTGTTATCCTCGGTCGATTCCGTTGGAGTTATGGAGGTGGTGTTGTCGTTGTTGTTGTGTTGCATACGCATTGTATCGGAGATGTTGTTTAGGGATGTTCGACATAGGGGAGGTCGTCCTAGAGTACAGCGATATGGCCATCCATTGTTGGAGTAGATTCTCCTAGCGCCCCCGTGACGAGGCATTCGTTGGTTTGATGCGTTGGCTATCCAAGGAGTAGATTCTCCGGCGTTGAGTAGATTCTCAATGTGGATATTTAACTCTGAAGTTGTCCATCCCGAGTTTAGTGGATCCACATGCATTGTTGGTTTAGCGGAGTAGGATTGTACTGCACTGCATAGCATGTTGGTTGTTGATGTATGTCTAAGTTGTTGCTATGTTGTATGTTTTACTTTACTTCCTACTTCCTTGCTATTATGTTACATGATTCTTACTCCCTATGTTGTTTGTTTGTTTATTGTTGGCCTGATTGGCACCTTGCAGAGGATGACGAGCAGCCCGGAGAGGAATGACTCTGAGGAGCCGCCACTCATAGTTAGGGCTAGTTTCTTGTTCAGTTAGTTTGTTAGTTTTCAGTTGTAATTCCGTGGATTTTATTCCGGAACGGTTATACAGCTCTGTATGTGACATCGGGGTTGGGTTATGTTTATTTCTTAGTTATGTTTTAATGGTTTAAAACTTATTTTAATTTCCGCATTGTGAACTGGTTCATGTGGGACTCTTCTACCCATGAACAATATTTTATACTCCCTCTGGTCCTATATATAAGAGGCAAAACCCTAAAACACACAAACCAAGGAAATGCATTGAAATAAGCTATTTGTAATTAATATTCATATAAATTTACAAATTTAACCCTTCAATAATTAATGAACAAACCTACTTGTATTGAAAGTTGCACTGTCTCGTAAATATAAAACCTATTATAAATAAGGGTAAAATTGAAAATGAGCATTTAATATTTGTCAAAATACATGCATGTCTCTTATATTTTGGATCAAAAAAGTAGTCATTTGCCTCTTATAATAAGGACCGGAGGGAGTATTATTCAGTAAATGCATGTTTTTCTTTTAATTGTTTTATATTAAATGCTTTATAATATACGTGGTAGAAGGGTGTCACAATCCCCATCCCCAATGCCCACCACGGGGAGTATTTCTCCCACATCCCCGTTCCCCACCTCCCACGGGTCTCCACAAGGACCTCAAAAGTGTAACAGGTCCAAATCCAGACCAACAGTTCCTCGTTCTCAACATCTATCTTTCCTTCATTACAATCTCCCTTTAGACTGGGTTAAATCCACTCAACCTTACCTTATTGTTATCAGCGTCGTGTATGACATTCAATTCCTCTTTCTACACTTGTTTTTAGATTCCAGAACCCTCAGCCCACTTTTTCTTTCAAGAATATATAGAAAACTTTGTAGAGGGATTTAATTTCATAAAGTGATAGGTTTGATATGTAAATAAAATATTCATTGCAAACCCGTCCCCATCCCCGCCCATAAGGATCCCTATGTACAGGTGAAAATTGTCATCCTTAAAGTGGATGGTGGGTGGAAGGGGTAAAGGGCAAATGGGATTTTTTTCAATTTTTTTTTTTTGAAGTAACAAATGTAAACCATTAAATATTTATTATTATATCTAATGATAAAAAATAGTGCCTCATGGATAAGACACTTATTCACATATCTCATGCTAGTCATTACCAAGCAATAAGATAAAAAGAATCAAATAACCAAAATACTCTCTCCCAGCCTCCCACTTAGAAAATAGAGTTTTTTTTTTAAATTATTTTCCTTAATACCCCATTTTCCCAATTATGTACCAAAATATCCCACTCTTTTACATAGTGAGAAGTCGTTTTTTCATTCTACGACTTTTGACCTTTTTTTTTTTAATCCTAGTGAGAAGTCGCTTTTTCAAAAGACGACTTCTCACCATGTTTTTTTTTTTTACTTAGGTGAGAAGTCGTCTTTTGAAAAAGCGACTTCTCACCTTACCCTTTTTTCTTTTTTTTTTTTAAGTTTTTAATTAAGAAATTAAAAAAAAAAACTGCATTGAGAAGTCATTTATTGAAAAAATGACTTCTCACTTGATATCCAAAAAATGGGGTATTTTGGTACATAATTGAAAAGGTGGGATAGTGTGGAAAATAATTTTAAAAAAATGATTATTTAAAAAAAAAAACTCTAGAAAATACTAATCAATAATTACAAAACAAAATGTGAACATTGAAAAGTCTACACCCACTCGCCTGCCAGAGTCCAAAGTCTTCATATCACTTCCCACATACACACCGTCACACCCTCTTTCCGTCTCTATATATAGTAAATAAACACACTCATTGACGCGCATCTAAATAAATTTCCCAAACACCGAAAACATTTCCACACAAAAACCCATTTTCCCCTTAAAGACTCCAAAACCTTTTGACCAAACAACAACCAATCATGTCCCTTCCAACTTGCTCGCCAGAGCAACTGGCCCAGCACTTCGGCCCCAATGCAACCAACGCAGCCGCCGCCGCCAACTTCATCTGCGACCAATTCGCCGCCGTCAACAACAAGTTCACCGACACGGCCTTCGCGGTGGACAACACATACCTCTTGTTTTCCGCCTACCTCGTCTTCTCTATGCAGCTCGGCTTCGCCATGCTCTGCGCCGGTTCCGTCCGCGCAAAGAACACCATGAACATCATGCTCACCAACGTCCTCGACGCCGCCACCGGCGGCCTCTTCTACTACCTCTTCGGCTTCGCCTTCGCCTTCGGTGGCCCTTCCAACGGCTTCATCGGCCGCCACTTCTTCGGTCTCAAGGACGTTCCGTCCGAATCCTTTGACTACAGCAACTTCCTCTACCAGTGGGCTTTCGCCATCGCCGCCGCCGGCATCACCAGCGGCTCAATCGCCGAGAGGACTCAGTTCGTTGCCTACCTTATATATTCTTCTTTTCTCACCGGATTTGTCTACCCTGTTGTTTCCCACTGGTTCTGGTCTGGTGATGGCTGGGCCAGCGCCTTCAACACCGACAACCTCCTCTTCGGAACCGGTGTCATTGACTTTGCCGGCTCCGGTGTTGTTCACATGGTCGGTGGGATCGCTGGCCTCTGGGGCGCTCTGATCGAGGGCCCCAGGATAGGCCGATTCGATCACACCGGCCGTGCCATAGCACTACGTGGACATAGTGCCTCGCTAGTTGTGCTCGGTACTTTTATGCTTTGGTTTGGTTGGTATGGATTCAACCCGGGCTCGTTTAACAAGATTTTAAATGCTTATGATTCTGGTAACTATTATGGTCAGTGGAGTGCGGTTGGTAGGACTGCCGTGACAACCACTTTAGCTGGTTGTACGGCAGCCCTAACAACTCTCTTTGGGAAAAGGATCCTCTCCGGTCACTGGAATGTTACCGATGTATGTAATGGGTTGCTGGGTGGGTTTGCAGCGATCACGTCCGGGTGCTCTGTTGTGGAGCCTTGGGCCGCGATCGTTTGCGGATTTGTGGCGTCTTTGGTGTTGATTGGGTGCAATATGTTGGCTGAGAAGATGAGGTATGATGATCCGTTGGAGGCGGCGCAGCTACACGGCGGTTGCGGCGCGTGGGGCGTGATCTTCACAGCCTTGTTTGCTAAGGAGAAGTTATGTGAATCAGGTTTACCCGAATAAAGCGAATCGGGCTTATGGGTTGTTCATGGGTGGTGGAGGCAAGTTGTTGGCGGCGCATGTGATACAGATTTTGGTTATTGCGGGTTGGGTCAGTGCCACCATGGGCCCACTTTTCTTTGTGCTTCATAAGATGAAGTTGCTTCGGATCTCTGCAGAGGATGAGCTTGCGGGTATGGATCTTACCCGGCATGGTGGGTTTGCTTATGCCTACGAAGATGACTCACACAAGCATGGGATTCAGTTGAGAAAGATTGAACCAAATGTCTCTTCTACTCCTACCACAGATTGATGATAATTTTGTATTTGTCCTGTTGTTTTTTCTATTTCTCTTAGCTACTTTCATAGATTTTTCTTTTGTGGGCGTTGTAATTTTTATGGCTACATCACTGTGTACACTAGGATTCTATTAATGGTAGTGGCTGGTTTGTGGTTAAGGGCATATTTGGGAATGGAGATGACCTGTGGTTGTAAAATGTTTGATTTTGTTGCCTCACTTATCTCTTCCTGTTTTCTTTTTCATGCTATATATTTTTTAAACATTTAAGGTCTTCACATGAAGGATATGAAAGCGTCTGAAAAAATGTTACCTAAAACACATGAAAGTTAAAAAGTGACGTGGCTCTTGTATATGATTTTGTGGTGTTCTTGCCTGTTATCCTTGATAATTTTATTTGTATCGGGAATATTTATTTATTACTAGTAGAGACAATTGATAGGGACACTAGAGGTATGTATAAGTATGAATATGGAATTATATTTTTATTCTAAAAAAATGTCATATATAAAAGAAGTATTAGTTTAGTGTTTGTATTCCGATTGTTTAAATAACTAAATTATTTTTGTTTGGATGTGAAAATTGGTTGTGTGTGATGTGAGGGGTAATGTGGACGCATGAGGTTACTACTTTTCAGAAGAGAAAAAGCTAGCTGAACACAAAAATCGACATCAATACGGGCGACACCGTATGTGCCGCACTGTACGGCACTATAGCTGCACTGTGCGGCACTGTAGCGGGTCTTTTTTTTTAAAAAAATTTTTAGTTTTTTTTTAAATGTTTTTTTATAAATAATTTTTTTTTTTTTAAGTATGTGTGAATATCTGGTGAATCAGGTACAAATATCTGGTGAATTCAGTTCATTATCTGGTGAATGAGTTTTTTTGAGAAATAAATTTTTTGGTTAAGTATGTGCAAATATCTGGTGAATCAGGTACAAATATCTGGTGAATTCAGTTTATTATCTGGTGAATGCGTTTTTTTTGGAAATAAATTTTTTCGTTAAGTATGTGTAAATATCTGGTGAATTTAGTTCATTATCTGGTGAATGAGTTTTTTTGAGATAAAATTTTTGGTTAAGTATGTGCAAATATCTGGTGAATCAGGTACAAATATCTGGTGAATTCAGTTCATTATCTGGTGAATGGGTTTTTTTGAGATAAAATTTTTGGTTAAGTATGTGCAAATATCTGGTGAATCAGGTACAAATATCTGGTGAATTCAGTTCATTATCTGGTGAATGGGTTTTTTTGAGATAAAATTTTTGGTTAAGTATGTGCAAATATCTGGTGAATCAGGTACAAATATCTGGTGAATTCAGTTCATTATCTGGTGAATGGGTTTTTTTTTTTTTGGAAATAAAATTTTTCGTTAAGTATGTATAAATATCTGGTGAATCAGGTACAAATATCTGGTAAATTCAGTTCATTATCCGGTGAATGGGTTTTTTTGAGATAAAATTTTTGGTTAAGTATGTACAAATATCTGGTGAATCAGGTACAAATATCTGGTGAATTCAGTTCATTATCTGGTGAATGGATTTTTTTTAGAAATAAAATTTTTATCTTTTTAAAAAAGGCAAAATTAAATAAAAAAAAAAAAAAAAAAAAGGTGCTACAGTGGCTGCTACAGTGCGCCACTGTAGCAAGATGTCGCGTATTTGGTGTCGCCCGCTGTGTTCAGCTATCACGACTCTTTTCAGAACGAACCGTGTCTCCTCTTTCTTTTGTTTATTAGATTGTTTAATTAGGTTGTTTAATAGTGTTTGAAATTAAATTATGGTAAAAAACTTTAGAATTGAGATTCCACCGTGAAAGTTACACTTTATAGCTTTTGTTAGAAGCAATGTTATTAAAACCGAACCGATGATCGACTCGGTCAGGGCATTGGGTTAATGGGTCACTGGTTCAACCGATTGACTCGGTTTAAACCGGTATATATAAAAAAATATGAATTTTGAACTAAACTATGTATATATATAATATGTTGTGAACATATGACAGATATAACATTTGGTCCAGTGGCGTAGCTCCTTGTCTTCAGTTGCCCAGACCCGTGTTCGAGTCCCATGCAAGGCATTTTGGGCGAATTTTTGCCTGAAATAATACACTCCGTCCAACCAGCGAGTCAACCTCCGGTTCACCCCCGGTTTCAAGGCGGAGTCGATGATGTCAGCACCGGTTCGTATGCCAAACCGGTCTGCCATGGTGACAGGACCGGCCATAGGTCCGGTTTCCGGCCTGTCCGGTCCGGTTTTAATAACACTGGTTAGAAGTGCTTCCCAAAGGAAATAAAAATAGATCCAAACATGCACTAATTATTATTTCGGAAATGGCCAAACAACGGAAGTTGAAAATACTTCTACAAAAACGTAACTTTAAAATGAAAGCACACCAATTTTTGTTTTTCAACATTTTTAGTCATTGCTATGGGTGATTGATTGATACATATGTGGCTTTTGTACAGAGATAATTTTAAGTCTCTTATAAGAATTTTGATATATAAAAGTAATATAAGATATGTTTACTCCGATGTGCTCTTGTATATGATTATGTGGTGTTCCTGGCTGTAATCAAATTATCATTCATGCTTTTTGTTGGATATGAAATTGTTTATATTTGAAGGAGGATGGATGCATGTGAGGTTACCATCGTTTCCAAAAATATTCAGTTCTCTTTTCTATTTGTCAAAAGATTGGGACCAGAGAAATGCAATATTTTTTTTAATTTTTTTTTTTTTATGACACATGCATAGAGCTCAACTAGAATGACTAGTCTAATAGGCTAGAGAGTAGTCATGACTCAAGCTTGAACTTTATTACTTATAAAAACTAGCTAATTAATTAATTATAACTCAATCACAAGAGAATCTAACCCAAACAATATAAGTGTTTTTTTTTTTAATCTCAACCATAACTCAATTAAAACAATCAGTCTATTGGTCGGCAGTAGTATTGATACAACTCAAACTTGAACTCTTATTACTTAAGTTTATTGTTATGACTCAAACATATAAAAAGAATTTAACTTTTTGGAAGAAAATATTATAGCTTAAGTATCACATGATTTTTATTTTTTTTATTTTTTAATCAACATTGGAATAACGAAAGTTAGCTTATTAGTTATTGAGTTAGGTTAATTTGAGGAATATGCTCACCACCAAGGCATCACTCTTGTTCAAAGGATGACAAAATTTTGTCCTTAATTAGATTTCTAATTGGTCACCAATTGTTTTTATCCTGAAGATATCTTGCAAGAAACGATGACGTTAACAATGGCGTTGAGCGAAATGGTTTGATTCATAGAAACACTCATTGTATTGATGAAGAAATATGGAGACAAAGAGTAGGGGATAAAAAGTGATTGATCATTAAAAAGAGAGCACTACAGTCTGTTTTTCGCAAGTTGATGAATCCTTCCTTCTACTTACAACTAAACTTTAGATAAATCAATAAAACAATATATATGGTTATAGAATCTAAATGGAAATTTTAAACAACATGCAACTTTATATTCTTAAATGACTATAGTCCTATTTTCTCCCAATATGTAACTTTTTCTTTCATTTTAGGAAGATTTTCTCCCAATATCTATCTTAACTTCTAATTTGAATGAAAACTAATTACATTCACATAGGTATACTATGTAATATATAATAGGATTAAAGTAGTATGCATTATCAGTGTAAAAAGTTTTACACTGACATCTAATAATATTTTGATATGTGGTGATTTCATTTTAATAATTAAGATAACAAAATAATAATGATGGTTTCAGGTATGCTTTTGATAGCAGCAACGAAATCTTGTTTGATTTATCAAAGCAGAACTGTCGTGGATTCGTTAGCTCGGCGGGGTGAATTAAATAGGAACTACAAGGGATTCGATTCCCGTTATACGTGATGTGGCGATGACTTGTCAAGATATAATTGGATGTCTATTTAAAAATTATTTATACTGACAGTACATAGAAATTAAACTCTGTATAATATCAGTTTCAATATTAATTTCCCAGCGCGCTGAATTTTAAGGTTTTCAGTTGTCTCTTTTATACTACTCCGGTCTTTATTATAAGCAAAAAAGTCTCAAACTTTTTGGTCCAATATATAAGCAAATTTTAACTACTTGTATCTAATTTAATGACGTTATTCCCAAAATACCCTTCATTTAATACAATTTTTGTTTTCTAATGACTCATTTTATTCCTAACAACACAAGCTTAATAAATAAGATGAAGGATAATTTAGGTAACAAACTTAATTTTTTAAATATGATTAATAATATTAAATGAGATTAACTACTCACCTTAACATATGTGTTTTATTTAATTTTTACCGGAGGGAGTATCTTTTAGTTGTAATGTGTTATGCTATAATCTAGTCATTCTAATGATTATTAAATCTCAATTTAACGATCTACTACTCCAGACTCAATTATAAGCAAAAAAGTATATATATTTGGTGGACTCAAATATAAGCAAAATTCAACCAATTCAACTCTAATTAATGTCAGTGTTCCAAAAATACCCTTGGTTAATTAATGTCATTTTACTTTTTCCAAGAGCAATGTACACTCCCAAGAATTAAATGTGGTGATTGTTATAAGTAAGGGTAGTTTAATAATTGTAACTCACTTTTTACATAAATTAAGACAATTAAACTAAATCAACTAACTTCCTTAATAAGTGTGAAGTTAATTAATTTTGCTTATAATTGAATCCGAAGGGAGTAAGTTCTAAGTCTAAAAGGCTAAATTAGTATATTCTTCATCTATTCACGAGATATTAAAAATTAGGGTAAAGGCTCATTTTGGTCCCTGACAAAAATTGCATGGGCCATTTTAGTCCCTAACAAAAAAATATATATCTCGTTAGTCCCTGATAATTACTAACGTGGGACACGTTAGTCCCTGCGTTGACTTCTGTTACCCAGCCTCCATTACTTTGATGATGTGGCCGTTAAATTGTCCTAGTTGACCGTTATCTTCGTCCACGTGGCATGACACCTAATAAAATATTATTTTTTATTTTTTAAATAAATATTTTTTTTTCTTATTTTTTTTTTTTGCCAAAAATCATTCCCAAACCTAATCTTCTTCTTCTTGTTTCTTCTGGACATGGCTTCTTCTCTCCAGATTTCATGAACTTCATGTTATAGTGAACAAAGATAGCTTCAGCTCCATATATATCATTCCTTTTCTATGCAGTGATGCTCTAAGTGCTCGATTCCTATTCCATTTCCCTTACAATCGACCCCTTAATCACCATAGCTTCAGCTCCAAATCATTCCCTTTTTTTTGTTTTGCTATGAACGATTCTGAATTTTTTGTCCCCTTTTTGAGATGTTTGAAATTTTAGGATTCTAATGTTTCTCCATCTAGCTCTGTTGGAAGGATTCAGTTGATAGTTGTGCGGAGGCTATTTTAGTCCCTAACAAAAATGTGCGGAGACCATTTTAGTCCCTGAAAAAAGAAGAAGAAGGTGAAGAAGAAGAGTGGGAAGTGATGGTGACGGGGCTGGAATGGGGAAGTTCAGTTTCTGGAGACGGGAGAAAGGGTATGTGGTAGAAATACAAGCGAAGCAGATCACTATGGGAAGAAAAGCATAGAGAGTCCATGGAAGCAGCTTTTTGGTGAGGGAGAAGGATTGAAAGGTAGCTTTTTGGTGTTTATTCGAGCAAATCAGTTGCCCCTTGGTTTCTCAGAACTGCGTTTGGATCAAAAGGTAGTGTGTAACAGCCTGTTTTTAACTACGTTTTTTAATAGTAAAAATATATTGATTTATATTTTTATTTGAGACTTAGGAAATGATTTTGGAGAAAACAAAATCATATCTAGAGCTTACTCTATGATAGGAGGCTATGGTTAAAAATTTGGGTTTTAAAACTCAGACGAAAACCGGTCTGTGTTTTTACTGTCAGTATAATTTTATACTGACAGAAAACCCGAATTTGACCCAAAAACTGAAATTTGTAGATTTTTTATATTTTGTCCGTGAGGAAGTATACTTTCCAAATTTCTGATCAGAAATAAAATATTATGTGTTTTCGGACGAATTTTGGTGAAAGTTCGAACGGAAAACAGTCGGTATTTTCACTGATAGTAAGATTTTAATGATCAGAAAACCTAATTTTGACTCGTGAACGAAACAAAGTAGGTTTTTATCATGTTTCCAACAAGTTAGGCTATTTTGAAAATTTTGTAAAAAATAAAGTATTTTAGTTAACCTAACCTAGGTTAGTTAGCTTTTAACCATGGTTAAGGGCAAGACAAAGCCAAATTGGCTTTCTCCTCCTCACATGTGGTGAGTTAGGCTGCCACACCACCCCACTTCATGGCCACAACACTTGTCCTTTGACATCATGACAATTAACCATAGTTAGATTATTATACTATTTTGTTTACCTAAGCTTAAGTTATAATTTGACAATGGTTATGATTAAGCCACTCAAAGAAAGCCATTTTGCACTCACTCTTCCTCTCATTTTCGTGCAGCACCCCTCACACACACACTTGGAACATTTCATTTTCTCTCCTAAGTTTTCTTCACAAAACACTAACAACCTTCATACTTGTTCTTGACAAGTTCATCATTGATCATCATTTCCTTCATCAAACTTCTTCATTCCAAGGTGAGGAATCCCTTCCTAATCACCTTAGCTTCATTTATCATGCATCAATCTTCATGTTCATCAACTATTTCATGATTTTCCATTTCTAGATCTAGAACTTGTAATAATTCTAGAAAATTGTAGAAAAATCATAAAAATGTGAAACCAATTTCTATGATCTAGATATGATCCCTACTTTCATTATCTAAGAGAATGTGAGCCAAATCATTTTCCTTACTATAGATCTAAACAGGGCCGAACCTATGTCAAAATGGACAAAGGAAGTTTGTTCCATTTTTTACTTAAATGAGGTTAGATCTATAACTATTTAGGGTTTCTATGTTCCTAATCCTCAACTAATATTAATTTTCATCAAGTTTTATCTATTTCAAGTCTTAGATCTATTTCTTCAAATATTATGTAAAAATGTTTAAAAGTGTTTGATGGGTTAAGATTATGGTTTTTATGTTTTTAGATACTTATACTTTTATGATCCAAGGGTTTGAATCCAAATAAATTTTCTATCCTATTTTTATGTTCAAGGCCGAAACCCTAACCGTAGAGGTTAGAGGATTTTGTTTCATATTTTCAACTTCTAACAATTTATTCTAGTTATCTAAGACCTAAGCACCTAGAATCCAAAAGATTAGAGTGAGAAAATAATCCTAGCCTCATTTTGAATTAGAGGCCGAACCTAGTATTAATGTGAACCTAGTGAGAATTGTTTGATTAATTGTTGTTGTGTGATGTTGGTTGAAGGATATCGGATATTCGTGATATAGTTACGAAGATCGGGAAGTTCGTGAATCCGGTGTTAGCTCAGGTGGGGGAAAGAACCAATCTACCATCGGAAACGGATAAGTAGTATTTAAATTATAATAATTGTGTAGGGCGACCTAAACCCTACTAGTAGTCGAGTAATCGACAAGACCAAAATCATATTGGAAGCTTTTTCATGAAACCAATGATGATTTGGGGATTGTAGGTTTATCGCCGTTAGGATAATATTATGATATTTGAGGATGATTGAATTTATTGATTATTGAATTATGTTGTGATAAATTGTTTATTATGATGTCTTGTGATACTTGAGTAGTTGATTGATAATGTAGCATGTATGATCTGCCTGTGATGATAAACTGTTTAGTTGATGTTAGGGCATGAGATGTGTGATTTAAGAGATGTATTTGGGTGAGGGAACTATGATGAATTAGTGATGCCTAGCCTTAGTGTATAGATGAGATGAGATATTGAATGAGTATTGAGACTTGTAATGGAAGGTTAAGGCATTAGGCTATAATGAATGCGGGTTGGTGAGATTCATAATATAGATGTATTAAGGTTCATGGCCGTGTGTGATGAAACACACGAGGTCGGGATAGTCCTTGAGTCCCTGAGGGATGGCGTTGCGCAAAAGTTACTAAAATGGTGTATGGGCACCATGGCACTAATTGCGCAATAGCATGAGTAGTTTGGGAACTACTGGGTTCTATCGCCGCACAACGGCATGAGTAGTTTGGAACTACTGTACTGGTGTATGGGCACCAGGGCACTAAGTTACTGGCACCGGACCGATTGGACTACTGACTAATGACAGGAATATAGATGGCCAAGTTTGCATGAGAGTAAGGTAGAGGAACCATATAGTGGTGTAAGGTTGATTTGGAGTTTTGAGAGATGTTTGTGTTAATGGTTATTATATTATATACTATGTCCATTTTTCCACCTTTGATGATAGAAAATGTGTCTTATCCCCTATTTCTATATTCGTATATGTTTTGCTTATGTGGATACTAGAAGATTTTAACGGAAGATCCGGGTGATGACTATGTGGAGGAACCAACCGAGGACTTCACTGAGAATTTCTATGTGGAGGAGTTGGACGAGACTCCTTATGAGCCAGACGCAGGAGGACGAGCTGTTGATGGTAGTAATAGAGTTTAAGTAAATAGGGCCAGTGAGTCTAGAACTATATGTTTATGTTTCCGCAAATAAGTGTTTGTTTAATGATGTACCTGCTAGGGACCTTGCTGAGAGGATGCCCTAGACAATGTTTTGGTATTGTATTTAAGTGTGTATTTAAATATGACCGTGATGTTATCTTTCATTGTTGGTCAAATTTTAATTCCTTCGCATTTTTGAATTATAATCAATGTTAATAACACGAGGAATCTAAATAAATAACTAATGGCACAAGGGGCACAGCGGGGTGTCTCATTTGGTATCAGAGAAGTTCGATTCTAATCGGACTGTGAGGTCTAGGTTGTTGTTACTGGCCGTGTCTAGTTGAATCCACATCGGATTTTAACTATGCTTAGAAGTTGGGTAGTGTGTCCGATTTTATTGCGAAAATTAATATTGGTATGGCATATGATATGTATATACTTGATTATGTAGTATTATATGTCATACTAATGAGAGCGGATGATTTCTAACTCAGAATCATGGCTCGAGGAAGAGGAAGAGGACGCGGTAACGAATAGTGATGATGGAATTCCTGAAAGAATTCTGGGAAGTGTTAACCATGAGACCGCTTATACTGGAAGTGGAGGAGAGTCAGCTGAGACTCTCCAGACTATCAGAGATTTGGCTTACCGCAATGCTACAACTGACACAACAGAACGCTGAGATGATGCAGATGACCAGAGACCAACAAGAACTGCAGAACCAGAGGAAAGCTGCAGAAGCTGAAGATGCTGGGATGAATACATTTCTGAAAGGGAAACCACCTCAATTCCGAGGAGATTATGACCGGAGAAGGCTGAGTGGTGGGTTCAAGAGATAGAGAAGATATTCAGTACTATGCGTTGTAGGGAAGATAGGAAAGTGACTTATGCTGCCTTCATGCTGACTGGAGGGGCAGAGTCTTGGTGGAGGGGAAAGAGAAGATTATTGGAAGCCGAGGGCAGATTGATGAGCTGGCAGTTATTTCGTGACTGCTTTCTAGAGAAATACTTTCCGCGACTTCGTTCGTCGCGAGAAAAGAGAGAGAGTTTATGAACCTGAAACAAGGCACAATGACGATTGGGGATTATGCGTCACGTTTTGAAGCTCTGATTCAATTTTCAGAGTTTTACCAACGATTTCCTGATGAAGACTGGCAGTGTAGAAGGTTCGAGGAAGGACTTCGACATGAGTTGCAAAGAGCAATAGTGTCTCTTGACATCCAGAGTTTTCCGGAGTTGGTAGAGAGATGCAGTGCCATAGAAAGTATAGATCAAAGGCAGGCTGCGGAACTGAAGCAACAAAGAAGTGGAGGTCCCATTCGACCCGATTTTCAGAGAAGAGGAAATACTGGTTCTCAGTGGAGACAGAGACCCTACAATAGACCAGTGCAAACAAATACACCAGTGGTTGGAGCAGGTCAATAGCAACAAGGCCCAGTATGTTTTTAGATGTGGAGGACCTCATTATCTGCGGGATTGTAAGGAGAATCAGCGTGAAACTGGTTGTTTCATCTGTGGAAAACCAGGTCATTTTGCTCGTGAATGCAGACAAAAGAGGTATGCAGCAACCAGTAGCTGCGGGTAGAGGAGCTGGAGGCAATCGAGGTGGAGCTGGAAGAGGAGTTTCATCAGCAAGACCACCGGTTGCTAAACCTCAAGCCACTGGAAGAGTATTTACCGTGAGGGGATCTAAATCCTCTCAATCTGCGGATCTTATACAAGGTATGTGTTTAGTATCGGGTAGACTCTCGTCAGTTTTGTTTGACTCAGGTGCTACGCATTCCTTTATATCTCATGAATGTGTAGATCATTTGAAATTACTTGTTTCTAGCTTACCTTATAAACTTATCATATCTACTCCAACTAGTAACCCTTTGACTACTACGTATGTTTGTTTACAATGTCCTGTAATTATTGAAAATAGGACATTTCTCATTGATCTTATCTGTTTGCCTATGCAACAGATAGATGTTATTCTTGGCATGGATTGGCTTTCGGCTAACCATGTGGTACTAGATTGTTCTAGTAAGACCTTATCATTTCTTGAGTCTTCTAGTGTAGTCTCTGCCAATAAAGGAGTATCCATTAGGAGTGATGATTCTCGACAGTACGTGATGCTGTTCGCAGTGGAAACTAATGAGACTCCTAGTATAGATGCTATGCCTATTGTGAGAGAGTTTCCGGAAGTTTTCCCTCCAGACGTTCCAGGTTTGCCACCAGAGAGAGAGGTGGAATTCACCATAGATGTCGTACCAGGGACAGGACCTATATCTATAGCGCCCTATAGGATGTCACCCGTGGAGTTGGCGGAGTTAAAGAAACAATTAGATGACATGTTGGGGAAAGAGTTCATCAGACCGAGTGTTTCACCGTGGGGAGCGCCGGTGTTATTTGTTAAGAAAAAAGATGGAAGTGCTAGGTTATGCACGGATTACAGACAGTTGAACAAGGTGACGATTAAGAACAAATATCCATTGCCTAGGATAGATGATCTGATGGATCAGCTGAAAGGAGCAGCTGTGTTTTCTAAGATTGATTTGAGGTCTGGATACCATCAGATTAGAGTAAGGAAGGAAGATATACTTAAGACGGCTTTTAGGACGAGGTATGGACATTACGAGTATTTAGTTATGCCTTTTGGGGTGACTAATGCTCCAGCAGTGTTCATGGATTACATGAACATAATTTTTAGACCATTCCTTGATAAGTTTGTCGTTGTGTTCATCGATGATATACTTATCTATTCTCGTTCGCAAGAAGATCATGAGGAACATTTGAGAGTAGTGCTGCAAGTTTTGAAGGACAGACAGCTTTATGCTAAAATGTCTAAATGTGAGTTTTGGATGGAGGAAGTTCAGTTTCTTGGACATGTGATCAATAAGGAAGGAATAACAGTAGATCCAGCTAAGGTTGAGGCAGTTCTGAAGTGGGAACGGCCTAAGTCAGTAAGTGAGGTACGAAGTTTTCTAGGATTAGCTGGATATTATAGGAGGTTTATAGAGGGTTTCTCAAAGCTTGCGTTATCTATGACGCAGTTGACGAGGAAAAATACAGCTTTTGTTTGGACAGACAAGTGTGAGCAGAGTTTTCAAAAGCTGAAAGACAAGTTGACTACATCTCCTGTGTTAACATTACCTGATCCTTTAGGACAGTTTGACGTATACTGTGATGCGTCATACCAAGGTTTGGGATGTGTTCTAATGCAAGAAGGAAGAGTTGTAGCTTATGCATCCCGACAATTGAGAATCCATGAGAGGAATTATCCAACTCATGATTTGGAATTGGCAGCAATAGTGTTTCGCATTGAAGATATGGCGACACTTTCTGTATGGAGCGAAGTTTAATGTTTACAGTGATCATAAAAGTCTGAAGTATTTATTCGATAAAAAAGAATTGAATATGAGACAACGGAGATGGATGGAGTTTATCAAAGACTATGAGTTTGATCTACTGTACCATCCTGGGAAGGCGAATGTTGTAGCGGATGCTTTCAGTAGGAAATCATTGCATGTGTCTGCAATGATGGTTAAGGAGTTTAGAATTACTTGGACAGTTCAGAGATCTGAACTTAGGAATGGAGTTGGTCGATGATAAAATTTGCTTAGGTATGATCACTATTAGTAGTGATTTTATGAAGGAGCTTAAGGATAAACAGGTTGAAGATAGATAATCTTCAGGAGATGAGTAAAGGTATAGATGAGGGTAAGAATTCTGATTTTAGTCGTGGAACAGATGGTGTGTTGAGGTTTAGAGATAGAATATGTGTGCCAGAGGACTTAGAACTTAGGAAAATGATTTTAGAGGAAGCACATAAGAGTAAGCTGAGTTTTCATCCTGGATCCACTAAGATGTATCAGGATTTGAAGAAAATGTTTTGGTGGACAAGGATGAAGAAAGAGGTAGCAGAGTATGTTTTATCTTGCCTAGTATGTCAGAAGGCTAAGATTGAACATCAGAAACCAGCAGGTTTATTGCAATCATTAGATATCCCAGAGTGGAAATGGGATAGCATAGCTATGGATTTTGTGGTTGGATTACCACGAACTCCTAAGAGATATGATGCGATTTGGGTTATCATTGATAGGTTGACGAAGTGTTCGCACTTCTTACCTATCGGTGAAAATTATAGCTTGGAAAAGTTGACTCAAATTTATATCAAAGAAGTTGTTAGGTTGCATGGTGTGCCATCGAGCATTGTCTCAGACCGAGATCCTAGATTTACATCTAGATTTTGGAGACAGTTGCAAGGTGCTTTGGGGACGAAGTTAAGAATGAGTTCTGCTTATCATCCCCAAACCGATGGACAGTCAAAGAGAACAATTCAGTCATTGGAAGATCTTTTTGAGAGCTTGTGTGTTAGAACACTCTGGAAGTTGGGATGAGTTCTTGCCATTGATCGAATTTACGTACAACAACAGTTTCCATAGTAGTATTGGAATGGCTCCATACGAAGCTTTGTATGGAAGGAAATGTAGGACCCCGCTATGTTGGTATGAAACTGGTGAAAACCAAGTTTTGGGTCCAGATGTGGTGCAACAGACTACGGAGCAAGTCAGGAAGATAAGGGAAAAAATGAAGGAAGCTCAGGATAGACAGAGGAGCTATAGCAACAAAAGGAGGAGACCGTTAGAATTCCAGGACGGTGATCACGTGTTTTTTGAGAGTTACTCCGAAGACCGGAATTGGCAGGGCTATCAAATCTAGAAAACTTACTCCCAGATTCATTGGACCTTTCCAGATTCTTCGATGGATTGGTTCAGTTGCTTATCATATTGCCTTACCACCTAATCTTGTTAATCTTCACGACGTCTTTCATGTCTCTCAATTGAGAAAATATTATCCTGATCCTTCTCATGTTATTGAGTCTGAGTCGATACAACTGCGAGAGAATCTAGAGTATAAGGCTCTACCTGTTAGGATCGCAGATAGAGAAATTAAGGAGCTTCGCGGTAAACAAATTCCTTTGGTTAAGGTCATATGGGATGAAACTACTGGAGATGCCACGTGGGAACGCGAAGCAGATATGCAACAACAATATCCATATCTTTTCTAAGGTACGTAAATTCCGAGGACGGAATTTTTTTCTAAGAGGGGTAGTAATGTAACAGCCTGTTTTTAACTACGCTGTTTTAACAGTAAAAATATATTGATTTATATTTTTATTTGAGACTTAGGAAATGATTTTGGAGAAAACAAAATCATATCTAGAGCTTCTTACTCTATGGTAGGAGGCTATGGTTAAAATTTGGGTTTAAAACTCAGACGAAAACCGGTCTGTGTTTTTACTGTCAGTATAATTTTATACTGACAGAAAACCCGAATTTGACCCAAAAACTGAAATTTGTAGATTTTTTATATTTTGTCCGTGAGGAAGTATACTTTCCAAATTTCTGATCAGAAATAAAATATTATGTGTTTTCGGACGAATTTTGGTGAAAGTTCGAACGGAAAACAGTCGGTATTTTCACTGATAGTAAGATTTTAATGATCAGAAAACCTAATTTTGACTCGTGAACGAAACAAAGTAGGTTTTTATCATGTTTCCAACAAGTTAGGCTATTTTGAAAATTTTGTAAAAAATAAAGTATTTTAGTTAACCTAACCTAGGTTAGTTAGCTTTTAACCATGGTTAAGGGCAAGACAAAGCCAAATTGGCTTTCTCCTCCTCACATGTGGTGAGTTAGGCTGCACACACCCCACTTCATGGCCACACACTTGTCCTTTGACATCATGACAATTAACCATAGTTAGATTATTATACTATTTTGTTTACCTAAGCTTAAGTTATAATTTGACCATAGTTATGATTAAGCCACTCAAAGAAAGCCATTTTGCACTCACTCTTCCTCTCATTTTCGTGCAGCACCCCTCACACACACACTTGGAACATTTCATTTTCTCTCCTAAGTTTTCTTCACAAAACACTAACAACCTTCATACTTGTTCTTGACAAGTTCATCATTGATCATCATTTCCTTCATCAAACTTCTTCATTCCAAGGTGAGGAATCCCTTCCTAATCACCTTAGCTTCATTTATCATGCATCAATCTTCATGTTCATCAACTATTTCATGATTTTCCATTTCTAGATCTAGAACTTGTAATAATTCTAGAAAATTGTAGAAAAATCATAAAAATGTGAAACCAATTTCTATGATCTAGATATGATCCCTACTTTCATTATCTAAGAGCATGTGAGCCAAATCATTTTCCTTCCTATAGATCTAAAACAGGGCCGAACCTATATCAAAATGGACAAAGGAAGTTTGTTTCCCATTTTTTACTTAATGAGGTTAGATCTATAACTATTTAGGGTTTCTATGTTTCCTAATCCTCAACTAATATTAAGTTTCATCAAGTTTTATCTATTTCTTCAAATATTATGTCAAAAATGTGTTTAAAAGTGTTTGATGGGTTAAGATTATGGTTTTTATGTTTTTAGATACTTATACTTTTATGATCCAAGGGTTTGAATCCAATAAAATTTTCTATCCTATTTTTATGTTCAAGGCCGAAACCCTAACCTTAGAGGTTAGAGGATTTTGTTTCATATTTTCAACTTCTAACAATTTATTCTAGTTATCTAAGACCTAAGCACCTAGAATCCAAAAGATTAGAGTGAAAAAATAATCCTAGCCTCATTTTGAATTAGAGGCCGAACCTAGTATTAATGTGAACCTAGTGAGAATTGTTTGATTAATTGTTGTTGTGTGATGTTGGTTGAAGGATATCGGATATTCGTGATATAGTTACGAAGATCGGGAAGTTCGTGAATCCGGTGTTAGCTCAGGTGGGGGAAAGAACCAATCTACCATCGGAAACGGATAAGTAGTATTTAAATTATAATAATTGTGTAGGGCGACCTAAACCCTACTAGTAGTCGAGTAATCGACAAGACCAAAATCATATTGGAAGCTTTTTCATGAAACCAATGATGATTTGGGGATTGTAGGTTTATCGCCGTTAGGATAATATTATGATATTTGAGGATGATTGAATTTATTGATTATTGAATTATGTTGTGATAAATTGTTTATTATGATGTCTTGTGATACTTGAGTAGTTGATTGATAATGTAACATGTATGATCTGCCTGTGATGATAAACTGTTTAGTTGATGTTAGGGCATGAGATGTGTGATTTAAGAGATGTATTTGGGTGAGGGAACTATGATGAATTAGTGATGCCTAGCCTTAGTGTATAATTGAGATGAGATATTGAATGAGTATTGAGACTTGTAATGGAAGGTTAAGGCATTAGGCTATAATGAATGTGGGTTGGTGAGATTCATAATATAGATGTATTAAGGTTCATGGCCGTGTGTGATGAAACACACGAGGTCGGGATAGTCCTTGAGTCCCCTGAGGGATGGCGTTGCGCAAAAGTTACTAAAATGGTGTATGGGCACCATGGCACTAATTGCACAATAGCATGAGTAGTTTGGGAACTACTGGGTTCTATCTCCGCACAACGGCATGAGTAGTTTGGAACTACTGTACTGGTGTATGGGCACCAGGGCACTAAGTTACTGGCACCGGACCGATTGGACTACTGACTAATGACAGGAATATAGATGGCCAAGTTTGCATGAGAGTAAGGTAGAGGAACCACATAGTGGTGTAAGGTTGATTTGGAGTTTTGAGAGATGTTTGTGTTAATGGTTATTATATTTATATACTATGTCCATTTTTCCACCTTTGATGATAGAAATGTGTCTTATCCCCTATTTCTATATTCGTATATGTTTTGCTTATGTGGATACTAGAAGATTTTACGGAAGATCCGGGTGATGACTATGTGGAGGAACCAACCGAGGACTTCACTGAGAATTTCTATGTGGAGGAGTTGGACGAGACTCCTTATGAGCCAGACGCAGGAGGACGAGCTGTTGATGGTAGTAATAGAGTTTAAGTAAATAGGGCCAGTGAGTCTAGAACTATATGTTTATGTTTCCGCAAATAAGTGTTTGTTTAATGATGTACCTGCTAGGGACCTTGCTGAGAGGATGCCCTAGACAATGTTTTGGTATTGTATTTAAGTGTGTATTTAAATATGACCTTGATGTTATCTTTCATTGTTGGTCAAATTTTAATTCCTTCGCATTTTCGAATTATAATCAATGTTAATAACACGAGGAATCTAAATAAATAACTAATGGCACAAGGGGCACAGCTGGGTGTCTCATAGTGCCTTTGTGTTTCCAGATCTGCGTTTGGATCGAAAGGTGGTGCATTTATGTTCTAGATCTGCGTTTGGTTTGTTGTGATGGTTTGTGTAATTGTGTTTGAGTTGCCAACCCAACCCTAAAGACCATATACAGAAAGATCCCCCATTTCACAATGGAAAGAAAGCTTTGCAAAGAGAGGGAAGAAGAAGAAGGAGCTGAGGTCTGGGGTTAACAATTGGACCCAAAACGATGCCGTTTTTGTCCTTTGAAAGAAAAAAAAATGAAAAAAAAATTGAAAATCCAACAAGGCATAGTTAACGGCCAGTTAGGATGAATTGACGGCCACGTCAGCGATCTAACGGACACTAGTAAACGGAAGTCAATGCAGGGACTAATGTGTCCCACGTTTGTAATTGTCAGGGACTAACGGGGTAGTTTTTTTTTTTGTCAGGGACTAAAATGGCCCACACAATTTTTGTCAGGGACCAAAACGAGCATTTACCCTAAAAATTATACATTGGATATATTATTGAGTACCCTGTACACTACCCAACATAAAGTTCAATTTTTTGGTACCCATTTTGATCACGTGCAAAGCTCTGTTAGGTATGAAAATCTTGCCTTATTTAAAGTCTCATATTAAATGAAAGGGTGCCTTTGAAGCCAGATCATGTTACTTTAAATGAGGTGCTATCATTTGAAAAACAACGGTCTTTTAGGCCAGTAATAAATGAGCTCTTCAGGAGACGATTGGCTGAGAATTTGGTAATTTAAATACTTTGATTTCTAGTCATCTATAAACAATACATTTATATCCCCTCTACAAGGTTATTTTGTCATGTGTTATCTACCCTATGCATAAAATGTTGTCATGTGTCATATGCCAAGTGTCAATACTATAATTTTTTGATTTATTATTTTATTTATATAAACTTAACAAAAATAAAACAATAAAAATAATAAATAAATAGTAAAAATTACCTAAATTGAAATCAAATAACTGCCAACTATTGATTTGTTGAAATTAGATAATTAGGTAATATTGATGATCTGCTTAAAGATTTGATTGAAGATTTGATATTTGGTTTCAAATGTGATATTTGATTTAAATTCAAAATTGAAATTCAAAAATCAGTCTTCAAATTAGAAATTAGAAATTAGAAATTTGATTTAAATTCATAATATTAAGGTAAAAATTCAGTCTTTCAATGTTTTAAAACGAACATGAAATTAATGGAAATTATTTAATATTTTTTATCAACAAAAGTTTAGGTGAGTTGGGTCTCGGTGGCTCATCAGGGCCAAGGAAATTATTTAGATTTAAAACTATAGAAATGTTGAAATTATATATTAGATAAGATTAATTACATTTAAAATTTAAATTTTTGTAAATTCAGTTTGCTATTTCAAAATAAATTGAAATTATTGATTTTAAATTTAAATATTGGTTGGATATTTGATTACTTGCAAACCAAGAAATTAGTACTACTTGCAAACCAAAAACTCAATGCTAACACGTAGATTCAGTTTGCAATTTCAAAATAGAATGATACTATTGATTTTAAATTTAAATATCGATTGAATATTTGATTACTTGCAAACCAAATAATAGGACTACTTGCAAATCAAAAACTCAATGCTAGCACGTAAATTTAGTTTGCTAATTCAAAATAAAATGATATTATTAATTTTAAATCTAATTTTGGTTTAATATTTGATTACTTTCAAACCAGAAAATTAGTACTACTGGGCAAACCAAAAATGCAATACTAGCACGTAAATTCAGTTTGCTATTTCAAAATAAGATTATAATCAATTTACGTGAATAATCTTATTTAAAGACTAATTTGTAAATTAAAATTTTGAATTTAAATCAAATAAATCAAATCTTCAACCAATAATTATTATTCAACCAATAGGTTAATTTCAAAATTTAAATTTTAAATGTAATTAATCTTATCTAATTTCAATTTATTACTAATATATATATACCAATGATTATTATTCAACCAATAGGTTAATTTCAAAATTTAAATGTAATCATCCATAATTTATCCCGTGCGGGCACGGGATCAAATTCTAGTTAGAAACACATGCAGGTAACTTGGCGTAGTGTAAGGTTTTCGGCTATGTGGTGGCCACGGGTTCCCCACGAGAAGCAAATCCTTCTTCTTTTATTTATTTTTTGGAAAGAGTGTTGTTCTTTAATCCATTTTATTACTCCACTCAACTCAATTATAAGCACACAAAAAAAAAAACATATATTTTGTGGACTCAAATATAAGTAAAATCTAACCAATTCAATTCTATTTAATGTCAGTTTTCTAAAAATACCCTTGGTTAATTCTTCTTTTACTCTTCCAAGAGATGGCACACTTTCGAGAAACTAAATGTGATGATTGTTATAAGTAAAGATAGTTTAGTAATTATAACTCATTTTTTTTCATAAATCAAGATAATTAAACTAAATTAACTAACTTTGTTAATAAGTGTGAACTTAGTTGATTTTGCTTATAATTGAGTCGGGAGGGAGTATAGATTTCTGCCTAATCAAGCTCTCTTTGTCATTTAAAGCCTGTCTCAATTCAACAAACTTCTTCTTCCGATAGACCAACCAACCCCTCTAAAGCATCTAGATCACCAATTTAACTCTCAAGAGACTGAATTTTTGTGTCAATATTCCCAAACATCATATTCCACTTCTTAAGCTCAATTTTGAGAGCCATTAATTTTTCTTTCAAAATGAAAGCCTTCCACCCTTATACGTTGTTCTCTAACCAGCACCTCTCCACCACAGTATTTATCCCTAGATGATCCAACCAACAATTATTGAAACGGAATGGTTCTAGACCCCATTCCTAGGCACCAAATTTTAACATAATCGGACAATGGTCCGAAACATCACGATTTATTGCTTATTGAGCCACCACTTCCCAAACTTGGATCCATTCCTCTGACAGAAGAAACCGATCTAGTCTGCTCATTGCCGATCCATCTGCTTTGTACGCACATAAATTTCGTCTCAAGTAGAGGCAAGTTAATTAATTCCATTTCGGCTACAAAATTTTTAAACTCCATTGTCTCATGACTTCCTAAAAACCTACTTATTCCTTTCCTTTCTCTAGTACTATACACTGCATTGAAAAACTCAAACACAAGCGTTCCCATGACCGAGATCCGAGGAGGACCGGTCGATCAAGGGTGTGGAAAGAAAGGCATTCGTTCCAAAAGGGTCTTCTCCACAAACTTATTGTAAGACTAAGCCCTTTTAAGGTTTTGATGTATGACAAACAATGTGAATTTTATGAATGAGTTTTTCAATTTGATTATACACTAACAAAGTGTTCAAGTGTTTCGCAAGTTTACTCATGAAGGAGAAAGTCAAAGGATCAAAGGATGAAATGACAAATTCAAAGAAGTTTTTGAGATTCAAAGATTCGAAGGAGATAACATGGAACAAAGCATCAAGATCAAGTTGATTGAGGATATTAAGTTCTTAGATGCTATTGTAAGAATAGCACACTTGATCTCTTAGTGAAGCTCTTGGGAAACAAAAGAAAAACTAAGTTTTCAAATAAATAATTAAATGAGTTTTTCAAGAAAAAGGATTTTCAAAATATGTTAATTGAAAAGGGAAATTAAGTGAAGTTATACACATGTGTGTTACACATGTGTATATTCAGTTAATTTGCTAAAAACAAGTGAGAATCCTGCAGTACACCCGTGTACGCAAGTCGTTCACCTGTGGATTAAAGCTGATTCTTGAGAAAAATTGAAGTATACATCGATGTACATAATCATACATCTGTGTATAGCTTCAATCAGAAGCTTTAGGATTTGAGTTTATGAACTCAATCGATGTACAAAGATGATAATCTGTGTACTCAAGAACAAAGCAAGAGATACACAGATGTACAAAGAACGTAATATGTGTATAGAGGTACAAAAGTTTAAAACAGATTAATATATATACCGTTAGGAATGTTAGTCAGTCGTCCAAGCTGGCACTCCCTATATACGCTACCTATCATAGTCACAGCCAGATGTGCACACACACACACACAATATATATATATATACATGCTGTCTCATCGCAGTTACGACCAAAGGTGCACAAAGTATCCCCAGGATACATACATAACTTGGAGCAGCTTGGTAAGGACTACAAGAGTATCACGTAGAATCATTAATCAACTATCCCGTGATATCCAGTATCTGTATCGGATACTCTGACCTCGTGTGTTCCACTCTCACGGTTGTGAACAACACAATGCATACTAGTATGAGTCTCACCAACTCTTACCGGGTCATTACCTAGTGCATCAACCTTTTGCCATAAGCTCAAATATAACCTCATTACATGCCACATTGGCCAATCACATATAATAATATGTTATTAGGTTGAGCACTGCTACACATTATATCACACTCTCACCAACATGCGCATCTCTCGATTAACAAATATCATCGCCTGCGTGTCAACTAAGCATAAAACACATATATCGCATATTGAGCATACTGATCATGTTAGGCATATTAAATAAATAATATAATAAAGCATGTATCACCAAACACATCATAGAGCCTGTTAAGCAAAACAGGTCAACCAGCACATAGCAAGCAGCACAACCCTAACTAGAATACATCCTCGATTTAGGTAAAATCGCTATAACAATGATAAACCTACAATCCCCAAGTCATTATCGGTACTACGAGGTAGTCGCTAACATGAATTTAGCATTTTCGATTACTCGGCCACTAGTAGGGTTTAGGTTCCCCTACACCTATCATTGCATTTTACACTATTTTCGCCTCCCCGACGATAGTAAGGTTCTTTCTCCCACCTAAAATACTCGGAGGTACAACTGAGGCCACGAACACTCCTCCCTCACCACTGTCTCGTTGCATCCAGTAGCTTCCTGGAGCTCCTCGTCGCTCCAAAATTCACCCTAACCACGAAAACAACAAACAGGCAATGTCGGTAACTCTAACACATATGAGACACGGTAATCGGATTGAAAAATTAACAAAAAATATCAATTCTAACATCCTCGACATGTCGACATGCTTACTAGATTAGGCTTACCTTAGCCTATTCGAAGAAATAGTGGTATCGACGAGAAGCAGACGATGATACGAGTGCAACAATATTGTCAGTTTTGTGAATCACTAGCCAGTTTGTCGTCACCGAGCTCCGGAAGTCTCTCAATCCTCTCTAAGCTCTCTCCCTCATCTCTGCTCTGTTCTGGGTTAAACGATGAAAGGCAAAGCTTTTAAATTTTTGTAATTTTCTATTTTTAACTTTCAGCGTTGGATCCTCCAACGTTTGAGCGTTGAGGGTCCTTCAGGGTGAAGGCACTGCCAACTCGTCCACGCGTTCCTACTCCATTAGCCACGTATCCTAGATGTCCAATCTTTTTCTGTTGAGCAGGCCACGCTCCAGCGTGCTCCAAGGCCATGCTTGAGCATGCCCACGCTCTAATGTTGGGCTCCGGCATGCCTGAGCGTGCTGCCCTGATCAGCTTGACTAATTTCGCACGTTCGTTCGATTCGAAGCCGATCGATCGCGTACCTCTCGAACATGTTTTCAAACACTTAAACATACTTACTTAACACATAAACTAGGGTTCTAAAACAATGATGGTACAATTTCCAACCTTAATCCCTTTAATTTTCCTTTGTGAAACAACATTCTTCATCAAGCCACACATGCCTTCTGCTACCATTAAAAACAAGAAAGGCGTTAAAGGATCTCCTTGTTTTAAACCCCTTTGAATTTTGAACTCTTCTGTAGGACTCCCATTTACCATCACCGAACAGTTGCCCGAGAAAATGCATTCTTTAATCCATTGCATCCACTTATCATAGAATCCAAATTTCCCCATCATATAATCCAAGAAATTTCAATTTACGGAGTCACATGCCTTCTTAAAATCAATCTGGAATATCAAGCATTGCTTACCCATCTTTTTTGCAAAATCGACCACTTCATTAATTATAACAACCCCATCAAGAATATTTCTGCTAGGTAAAAAAGCTGACTGATTGTCTGATATAATCGAGTTCATAACTGATCTCAGCCTTGAAGCTTGTGTTTTGGACAAAAATTTGTAGAGACAACCTAGTAGGGAAATAGGTCTATAATCACCAAGTTTTTGTGGACTTTGATTCTTCGGGATCAGGGCAACAAAATAGGATAGTAATCCTCTAGGAAGCCTTGCATGTTCAAAGAACTCACCTATCATCCCCCATACCTCACGCTTTAAAAGTTCCCAGAGTTTTTTTGATGAAGTTGAAGTTGTAACTGTCCGACCCTGGAGTTTTGTTTCCTTCAAAACTATTTATTTCTTCCTCCAGTTCTTCCAAAGTAAAATAAGTTGAGACCACTCTTCTGTCCCCCAACTTCAACTATGGAAAAGGAACACCATCTAAAGAAGGTCGTGACCAGTACTCCACCGAAAATATCTTTGAGAAGAACTTTTGAACTTCCACCTTAATTTGTGTTGCTTCCTCAACCCATAAGTTATCCACATTAATTGCCACCATTTGGTTAGTTCGCCTTTGGATTGATATACTTGCACAGAAAAAAGATACGCTCACTAAATATTTGTGGATTGGGAGCGTCATAAAGAAAAAGAAAATTCGCTCTCTTGTTACATATGAAAATCTAGATTTCAAGGCAATTCAGGAAACAAAGATGGAACTTTTAGATAGCACTTTGTGTTAGCATTTGTGGGAGATATAGATTTAATTGGAGTTTTTCTCCTGCATGCGAAAATTCAGGGGGGGTCGTTGAATATTTGAAATTCGACCACAATGACAAGTATTTTCTCTTTGTGTGGGGATGGGTTCAATACAAGAAAACATTGATTTACCGACGGACAGTTACCGACGGCCGATTTTTCCGACGGAAATTTTGGCCATTACCGATGGAAAAACCCGTCGGAAATCTGGATAATGCACAATCACCAAATTTTCCGACGGAAATGCCGTCGGAAAAGTTTTTGACGGGCATTCCGTCGGTAAGTTCGCCAGAAAAGGGGCTGGAAAATTGCACAGGATTTTGTACCGATGGAAATTTCTGTCGGTAATTTACCGACGGATATTTCCGTCGGAAAGTGGTGCGGGAATTCGGGGTACCGACGGAAAATTCCGTCGGTAATTTATCGACTGAAATTTCAGTCGAAAAGTGGGGCGGGAATTCGGGTACCGACGGAAATTTCCATCGGAAAGTGGGGCGGGAATTAAGGTACGGACCGAATCGGAAAGTGGGGCGGGAATTCGGGGTACCGACGGAAATATCCGTCGGTAAATTACCGACAGATATTTCCGTCTGTAAGTTGGGCATGAAAATCGGGGGAGGGGGTACCGACGGAAATTTCCGTCGGTATTTGATGGGCGCGAAAATCGGGGAGGGGGTACCGACGGAAATCTCTGTAGGTATTTGATGGACGCGAAAATCGAGGAGGGGGTACCGACCAAAATTTTCGTCGGTATTATTACCGACCGACGGGTCCTTCTGAAAAATCGGATCCCGTCGTCGATAATTTAAACCCGTCACTCATTACCAACGGCGCCGTCCGTCGGTAATGTCCTTTTCTCCTTCAAAAACCACTGGTTTCTCTCCCCCCCCCCCCCCCCCCTTCCCTGTTTCATTTTCTCTTCTCCCTCTCCTCACCGGCGACCCCAGCCGCGCCGACCTCCATGTCCTCTCCGGCGAGCCGCCTCTTCTTCCTCCTTCCTCTTCTTCTTCCTTTCTCCCTCTCTTTCCTTTCTCTTTTCCTTCTTTCTTCTCCACCACCGCTCTTGACCAAACCCCACGCCGCTATCTCAGTCCCGCGCGCCGCCGCCATCTCAGTCCCGTGCACCGCCGCCTGCGCCACCTCCTTCACCGCCGCAACCACCACGTTGAGGTAAGCAACCACCTTCTCCTCCAACTCTCTTCTCTGTTTGTGCATTATACTTACTCAATCTTTGTCTTCTCCAGAGAACAACCACCAGTTTGGAGCACCAGCCACCGTGCCTAAGGAATTCCGGTCACCAGTTTGGTTGTTTCAGGTGAGTTTCCAATTTTATTTTTTAATATTTTTTGTATATTAATTAAATGTTGTATGGATAGTTGTTAATTAGGATGTTGTAAATTGTTAGGACAATGATAAAATGTGTTGGACTGTTATGTTGGATTATTTTTTTTAAGTGTGTTGGACAGTTTTGTTGGAGTGTAATAAGGTGTGCTGTACTGTTATGATGTAAATTGTTAAGTGTGTTGGGCTGTTATGTTGGATTAATTTGGTGTGTTGTACTGTTATGTTGTAATTAGGTGTGTTGTACAGTAATAATTTATGTTTCTTATCATTTGGTATGCTTTATTGCTTTTTAATTAACAAAAATTAACAATATAAATTTATTTTGATTTTGATGTACGGAAATGCAAAAAGCACCTGAAATTCATTCCTTATATAATCTCGTAATTAAGCTAGATCTTGAGATGTCAAAGCCAAACGATAGTTGTAAATAAATTATATTTTGTACCTTGGATTTGTTTTTTATTTAAATAAGTATCTTATTTATTTTTACTTTTATTCATAACATAATATTATTAACGCAATGATTAAATGTATAATGTGTGTTTACATTAATATGTCACATTGTAAAGTTGAAGAAATTTACACAATAAAGACACTTAAAAGCATTAGAAATGCAGCCAGACAGGCACTCACGTGCCGCTAGTACTAATAATAGAATTTAAAATAAATTTTAGATTTTAAAATTCAAGTATACAAATTAACATAATTACTTTACTAAATCAATAAAATGTTTTATTAATTAAATTAAATTGAAAAAATAAATGATTTAATAAAACGTAAGCCAAATGATTATGGGCTCATATATGTTTATGCTGGTTGCTTAATTATGTGTTATATAGTTTGTTGTTATTATCAAACTTTACGCAAATTATCTGTGTTACTTAAAGTTTTATTTTATCTTAAAGTATATATAATTAATACGTAATTGAGAAAAATCGTAGCTTCCCATTCAAGGTTCAATATTATTGAGCATGTGTACTCGTGGTCATGGTATCGCTGATTTTTATTGAATCTTGAATTTGTTGAGACCTCATAAGTCTAAAACACATTCAATGTGTAGATTCTCTAAGTTTTGATGATTCCAAATAGTTCAAGTATGATAATGTTGAACCATATGAAATTACTGACATATTTGATAAGTGTGCAGGAAAATAGACTTAAGGTCACTCGTCTATTTTATGACCCGTCTACTTTTTAGTAGAAGCTCAGTTCAGACTCGTCTAAAATTCCACTCGTCTAAAAGTCAGTCAAAGATCAAGTCAAAGCTCAGTCAAGACTAAGTTCACTTGATGACCTGGCAAGAAGCATGCATCTAAAAATGACTCAGTGGATCACCCGTCTAGTTTTGGAATGCGCCAGCACCCGTCTAAAATTTTGTACTGGATATCACTAGTCTAAATTTTGGATGACTTTCACCAGTCTAAAAATCTCATTATTGATACCAAGTCAGTGTGTCAGAAATTAAGTCCAAGTCACCTTATTCAAATTTTATGCCTTCCTTAAGGATCTCGAAGACCTCTGGACAATAGCTCAAAGGACAAAGAATAAATAACATTGTTTCAAGGTTTTAAGGAATAAACACGCAATCTCTGCACCACAGCAGTAACCTTTTGCCATTTTAGTACAAAGTAAAAGTGCTTTCTAGAAAGTGAACTGATGTTCCACTGAAAGAGGGAAGCTCTCTGCTACAAGTACAAGAAGCTTGCTGCTATATACTCTGAAAGAACAGCTGCTCAGTTTAAAGTGTACGCTTAGACATCCTTGTCAAAGCTCACGTTCCCAAGCATTTAATGTATATACAGAACGACTCTTTGGCATTAATGGCGTCTCAGTAAGCTCAAGTCAGAAGCAAACACTTTCTGAAGCTGTGACCAAACGAATCTTGTGATTGAAGTCTTTAAATAGATCAAACAATGAAGATGAAGGTAAGAAGTTGAATATCATAAAGAACACTGTGCAGAAGCATTTACTCTCTTCATTAACTTCTTCATTCTTTCATTGAATACACATTCAATCATTTGACATAAATTCGCAGTCTTTCATACTTCATATTTATTCCACTCTTTGAGTGTGATCTGAAAGATTTACAAGTTGTATTAATTACACAAAAACCTTTTTATTCCTTACTTTTTTGAGCCTGAAGAGGCGAGGTGAGAAATAATACTTGTTTGAGTGTTGAGCCTGAAGAGGCTAGGTGTGCAAAGAATACTTGTACTGTAATTTACTCAGTTATAGTGGAAACTTGGTGCTGCCAAGAAACTGGACGTAGCCCTGTGGATTTTGGGGTGAACCAGCATAAATCTCTTGAGTGATATTTCTCTTCCCTTTATCTTTTAATTTACTTAAGTATTGTTTCTGTTTAAGCTTTTAACTTGGGGAGTTAATATTGTGATTATCAAACTCTGTTTTAACCTTCTCTGATTGCTTGTGCTATTCTGTTTTAATATTAGACGTTTCACTCGTCTAATTTTCTCTTATCTAAACCTTGTTTGTTATGCCTGCGAAAATCTTTTTTAAAGTAACCGAAAAAGTTGGTAAACACAATTCAACCCCTCTTCTTGTGTTTCAGAATTGTCCAATTGGGACAATTTGGGTAAAAACTTTTTCTCCACTGGTATACTAATTACTCGTTGATTCTCATCTGTTATATAGTTGATGAAATTTCGGGTCGAAGCATTTCCTTTTGTTCTCCGGGTCCATGCTTGATTACGGTATCTTACCGCAGTCAAGTCGTGTACTTGGAGACCAATGGGAAATGCTGCCGAAAATTCGTCAGCTATAAGACATGGGAAGCGATGAGTAACTAGTATAATACAGTGGTGAAAAAGTTTTTCCTCGAATGGGATAGGGCCACACCTATGAAGGAAAGGGAGTGATTCGAGGTTATAGTATCATGTTTAAAAATACGTCAATTTATCTGGATATGCAGAAGGATGGAATATTATCTCCCGAGCCGTAGTTGGGTATATGATAGGAACGAGTCTGGGAGATGACTTTTAAAACAATCATTTGTAGTTGGAGTTGAGGAGTTTATATCGAAAGCCAAACAACATTGTGATTATGCAGAAGAAGGGGGGATTCGATGTCTGTGCATAAAGTGCAATTGTATGAAAGTTTTGAGTAATGACGACGTGAAGTTACACCTATATCGACGTGGGTTATTGGATATGGACTGATCATGATGAGGAGTTGCCGGATATTAATCTGAATGATGTTGGTGTTGACGATCTTCACATGGGTGCATTTGGCAGTGGCTTACATGACGACTATGTCGAACAACTCCAGTCAATGCATATGATGGTGGACGATTGTCTTAGGCAACATGGGAACTTCGAGGCAGATGAGTCTGATGACATGGAAGAGCCTCCTAATGAATCGGCGCAGAGATTCTACAATTTATTGTTAGAGACAAATAAGCCATTGTTTGAAGGGGCGTCGAATTCAAAATTATCAATTTGTATTAGGCTTCTAGCTTGCAAGTCCAATTGGAATGTGCCCGAGCAGTGTTTGGAGTTTTTTTTTTGTAAAATGCTTCATGATGTGACACCCTTCAAAGACTTGTTACCAAAAAGTTATTATGATGCGAAGCGGTTGGTGTCAAAACTAGGGTTGGGGGCTAAAAGAATAGATGTTGTCCAAACGGGTGCATGCTATATTATGACAGTGCTTCGGGTACAAATGACAGCATGTTGGAAGAATGTAAATTTTTTCAGACACCCTGGTACCGTGTTCAAAGCAGTGACCGTAGCAAGAACAAACCAGTTCCTGTGAAGTCAATGTTCTATCTGCCAAATAATCCCAAGGTTACAGAGACTGTTTGCATCACCGCAAACTGCGGGACATAAAGATGGCATAATGAAAATAGGATAAATACGAGCCTTATACGCCACCCTTCTGATGGTGAGGTCTGGAAGCACTTCGATCGGGTACACCCTGACTTTGCAGTAAATCCTCGCAATGTACGACTTGGACTGTGCTCATATGGTTTTACCACGTACATTCAGGCGGCAGCCTCGCCATATTCATGTTGGCCAGTGATTGTTACACCGTACAATCTTCCTCCCGAGATGTGCATGTCAAAACCGTACATGTTTCTGACTTGTCTCATTCCGGGACCATCTAATCCGAAGGCTGGGATAGATGTATATTTGCAGCCTATGATCGATTATCTGAAGAAGTTGTGGGATGGTGTGTTGACGTATGACGTCTCAAAGAAGCGAAACTTTATGATGAGCGCGTCATTGATGTGGACTATCAATGATTTTCCTGTATATGGCATGCTCTCTGGTTGGGGGACACATGGTAAATTGGCGTGCCCGTATTGCATGGAACATGGAAAGGCTTTTACCCTGAGATATGGTGGCAAAAGTTCCTGGTTTGATTCTTATCGTCGGTTCTTAGATCCTGACCATCCCTTCCGAAGGAATACTCGAGCATTCAAAAAGAATCAGACAGAAGAGGAAGGTCCACCACCTTTGTTGACTCCTGAACAAATATGGGGTCGGGTTAGGGATCTTCCTAAAGTCACTGAAGCTGGTGTGTCAAAATTACCGGGGTATGGAGAATGGCATAACTGGACAAAACAAAGCATCTTTTGGGAACTACCGTATTGGAAGGATAATCTATTAAGACATAACCTTGATGTGATGCATATTGAGAAGGATTTCTTTGACAATATTTTTAACACGGTTATGAATGTGTCTGGCAAGACGAAAGACAATGAGAAGGCAAAGATGGACATAGCTCTGTACTATAGACGAAAAGATCTGGAGCTGAAGCCGCAGCCTAATGGAAAAATGGTCAAACCAAAAGCTTGTTACACTCTAACCGCCGATGAAGCAAAGTCAATTTGTCGGTGGTTAAAAGACCTTAGGACGCCAGATGGTTATTCCTCTAATTTGGCACGATGTGCTGATGTAAGAACGGGGAGGCATCATGGGATGAAAAGTCATGATTGTCATGTATTCATGGAGTGTTTACTTCCTATTGCTTTCGGCTCGTTGCCCTCGGTCATTTCGAACCCGCTTACAGAAATCAGTCATTTCTTCAAAGATTTATGCTCTGTAACTTTAAGCGCGGATGGTCTGAAGAAGATGGAAGAAAAGATTCCAACAATTCTTTGCAAGATGGAGAGGGTATTCCCCCAAGATTTTTTGACTCAATGGAATATCTCCCTGTGCATCTTGCATACGAAGCGAGGCTTGGTGGACCAGTACAATATAGGTGGATGTATCCGTTTGAAAGGTAGTATTTTTATATTTTTCACATTTAAACAACTAACGTCCCTTGAATAATGACTTGTTACTAATAGTTTTTATTTCTTAGATTCATGAGCGACTCTAATCGATCAGTGAAAAACAAGGCTAGGGTGGAAGGATCAATCTGTGCGTCCTACTTACACCGTGAGACAACCTATTTCTGTTCCCACTATTTCAACAACTTCATGTTGGCACCACGAAATATTAGGAACGAGGTTGATGCTGATGGTGGAGGGTATCCGTATATGCTATTCGTATTTAATCTTCCTGGCCGTCATGCTGGCAAAGAGCTTATATACTGGTTAAGTGATGAGGAGTATGAGTCAGCTCATGTTCACGTGTTGATAAATTGCACAGAGGTGAAACCATACCATGAGTAAGTTTGAAAGACTCATTTTTTAAATAATGTATCATATGGTATATCATATGCTATTTTAACACATTGTACCGATTTTATTAATTTGTTAGTGTGTTCCTGCAAATTAGCAACAAGTGAGTGTCGTATAACTTAGCAAACAATATATTAAGCTTAATTGCTAATTGAAAATGAAAATTATTTAATATGACTTATAAATTCATACGTGTATCTGTTGGAACCAAAATAATTTGGATTAAATAATCTCCAGGTTTTGATGTTAACAATGAGAATTAAATTTGTGTAGCAAAGTGTTAATGCTTTGAATCTAACAAGTGCCTTTAGTCTTAAAGAATCTCTGTTCTTATAAGTTAAAATGTTAAGTCTATTCTCTTTGCAAATCCGCGTCCATATACTTTATATTGAATATTTTATATTGAAAGAGTGGTCGAGTCCACTCTATCAAGGATCTCCTTTAAACTCAAGTGCCACGTCAGTGGACGAGCGCTTGAATGTTTTTAGTGGACGGAGAATTTCTTTTCATGTAGACGTGAGCTTCTCTCAAATAATAACCTTAGTTTTCTATTGCCACGTCACTGGACGGAGATTTCAAATGTCTCAAGTACTGGCAAGACCGATGTTTTAAGTAGACGAAGTTTTGGTTGCCACGTCAGTGGACGGAGCCTTAAAACTCTCCTTACTTACCTTGCCTTTGCTTTCGTTTGTTGGACGAAGATTTTTAAGCATTTATACCAATCTGAACCAAAGCGAATTTATCTCTTATGATTGATATTCATTTCACTTCATTTATAATGGTTCTTCTCATTTTCTATTAACGGTTCTTGTTGCCTTGTTTCAATGAAAGAGACATAGTACGAATAAAGAATTGCAAAAAGCAGAATAGTACAATGCAAAACGTTGTGTACCCTGTCACCTTTTACGCTGAAACAACTGGAATTTGTACAAGGAAGGCAAAACTATTTTTCAAGCTGCTTTTGCTCAGAGGTGTGCCATTACATGCAAGAATTTGTCACATAGTACAAAGGCCACGAGCAAGCTGAGTCTCAATGGATATTTACTTGGTTGACTCTATTGCTAAACGGAAAATTCAAAAACAACCGTTGATGATGCTGAAGAGAAGATCAAGGACCCTATAAATAGAAGACTAAAGCTTTTGAAGAAACAACTTTTGCACACACAAAGAAATCTCAAGAAATATCTTGCGAGCATATACTCTCTTATTCATTCAAAAAGCAAAAGTCTGTAATATCATAGTTTGAATATTGCTATAATATTCATCTGATCTTAAACTTTCACATTCTCACACATAGTGAGTTAGAAGATCAAAGAAATCAAAACTCTTTATTAGAGGTAGAGCCTGAAGAGGCTTGGTAAGAAAGAAATACTTGTGAGCCTGGAGAGGTGTTGAATACTTGGTGTAATCTATTTGGAAAATAGTGGAGAAATCCTCCAAGTAGAAGGGACTGGACGTAGCTCTTGGTTGGAAGAGAGTGAACCAGGATAAAACATCTTGTGTGAATCTTCTAATCCCTTATCTCTTTGGTTTTACGTGTTTATACTAACTGTGGGGATTTGAACTTGAATTTGTTATTCTTTCAAAAGACTGTTTTTCTGTGTGCTTTATTCTGCCTCCCTATCTTTGTGTGAGAAAATCCTTTTTGAAAAGGCTGTTTTCGAAAAATATTAACAAACACAATTCAACCCCCTCCTTGTGTTTGCCTGGTTTAACTTCAGTATCAGCAACCATTAAGTGTGCTAGATCAACACTAGAGAGATTTGGCGTATGAGCCCTATAGCAGTGTTAGATCATGGCATACATACTTCGTTAATGGGTACAAATTCTACACAGATGAATGGAACGTTGGCAAAAAGACCATTAATAGCGGGGTTGTCACACAGGGTGAAGGTACTGGTGATTTTTAAGGAGTCATAAAACATATGTACGAGTTATAATACAATACAATACTACTACTTATCCTATAAAAGTAGTATTATTTTATTGTAACTGGTTTGATCCATCAAAGACAGACACAAAGGTGGATCCCAAGTATGGCACTGTGGACATTCGCATGGATAGAAGATATCAATAATTTGATCTGTTTATCATTGCTCACAATGCCAAACAAGTTTACTACATCCCTTATCCAGCAATGCGAGCGGACAAACGAGGTTGGTGTGTTGCTGTCACTACCAAACCTAGGGGTCGCATAGAAATCGATAATGCAGAGAATGATATGCCCTTCCAGGCGGATGAATCGTCACATGTCAATGAGGTTGTTGAGGTCGAGCGTATTACTGGCATATTGGGATCTGCTGATGATGGGGAAGAAGTGGCCATTGCTAATCCATCGGTATTGATGAATGCATCATCAGAGGAAGAAATCCAAAGTGATGACTCAATGCAAGAAGAAGAAGAGTTAGACTTACAATCAGATGATGATACCGAGTCTGAATAGGAATTTTACTGTTAAGTTATAGTATCATGTATTTTGTATATTTGTTTATGCATTTAAATGTAAGACTTTTGTAATTTAGTTGTATTTTAAAAATTTGCTTATTATATTATGCTGTTAAACATCGATTGATTTATTGTTTTTACATTGACTTATAATTGTGATAAAAAATAGATATGTCAGCATCAGGAGGAGAGCCGCCCCGCCCCCCATCGCCTAGCGGTGATAAGGGGAAGGGGAAGGCTAAACGAGGACAATACACCATTAAGTCCCAGGTGCATGCCCGCCTCGGTGCAGGTTCCTCTGCACCCACCGCACCCACTCCAGCTATAGGAGCCTCCCCCGACCGTTCTACACCCTCCCCCACTCATTCTACACCCTCTCTCCGACCCATACTATACCATCCCCTACCCATACCACACCATCCCCGACCCACCCTACATCATCCTCCACACATATTCCACCCACTCGATTTGGTCCACGAGGCTCACTAGCTAGCTACTCGCCGCCCCCCTACTGGACTTACACCACACCCACACCCAGCACCACCATCATCAGCTGCATATGCTACACAGGCAGCAGGATTATCATTTATGCCGACTCCTGGTATGCCAGCACAGCCAAACCCTACCATTCCACCCTCATCATCCAGGGCCACATACCATCACGGCACAGACATTCCATCCACATCGTCCGGCCAGCACTCGATCTCACTTGAGAACTTGCCTGAGTGGGCCAGGATTCCCAGACCTGAGGATCGACCATGGGTCACGCCTGTTTCTGGATCGTAAGAAATTTTTTAACTTTGACTATTTTATATTTATCCGATAAGTATATATTTGTTGATTGTCATATTGTTGAATTAATAAAATTTTAAATTTTTCAGCTTCATCCCATCGAAAGTGGGATCGAAGAACGTTACCTATGCCATCAAGGCGCAATATCGTCGTTTCTGGCCATCGTGGGGGAGGATACCGAAGGAAGACCAGGATCGTATCTTCACAAGATTCAGGGTAACCTGTTTATTTTTTCCTATATTTTATATATTTATTTTTCATAATGTTTATATTTTTAATTTTTTTATAAAATTGATATTTCTTCTTTGTTAACAGGCCCTTGTGCGCTGGTTACCGGAGCATGCTGCACAGATACGCGTCATATTTCACGACAGAGCGTCTAATCGACTGAGAGACATGCTCGGGAAGGCTAGGGAAAGTCGGGCGCGCCCAGATTACGTAGGCCCCAAAATTTGGCCCTAGCTTTGAGCGTACTGGGACACTCCAGAGTACAAGACGAAGTGTGAGCAGGCAAAGAGAAATCGGGCTTCCGAGAAGGGTGGGAGCATGTACACTGGTGGCTCGATTAGCCATATGCAGCATGCCATTAATATGGTATGTACATATAAATAATAGTATATTTTTTTTTTTTATATGATTTATTTTATAATTAATTGATTATATTTCTTTGTCGGTTGCAGGTAGGACAACTTGCCCACTCGATTGATGTCCCTACTGTGTTTGAGCAGACACATATTCGTGCAGACACTGGAGAGTTTGTTGATGAGAGGTCGAGGCAGACAGTGGTGAGCTAATTAAAGTATCTTTTTACATTTAATGTATTTTTCGTTATTATAGTCTAATGATATAATTTTTGTAACGTAGGCAGAGTACAATGCCAGGTTCAGTCAGATAGCATCTGAGGTTGCCTCCTGCTCTGGTGCCTCGGATCCTTCCCAGCTGGATCCCGCCGAGGTTGACCGACTACAGACCCAGGTCTGGATGGAAGTGGCAGGTGGGAAGAAGAAGGGTCGCATTTACGGTACCGCGACTATGGCTCGTTCCATCACTCGGGCCTCGATGCTGAGCTTGACCATTCGGAAGCCTACATCCTCCGGCTCACAGGACACGGAGGAGATGCGGCAGCTGAGGCAGGAGGTGCAAGAACAGAGGCAAACTACAGAGGCAGAGCGCATGCAGCAGCAGATGGAGACTTGGTCTACGGTGATGACCTTTCTGCTCGATTTGCTTCCACCAGAGAGGCGCAGCACTCTAGAGGGGGTCATCCATGCCAGCCAGCCATCCACTACTTCTATCGTGGCACCACCGCAGCCGAATGATGCCGGTGTGACTTCTGTGCCGAAGCATGATGGTCTGCTGACGCCGATGAACTCCCCCCTACATGATGACGATAATGATTACTATGATGATGATGATTATTAGGATATTTTTATATTTACTTGTGTTTTCTAAACTGACGGATATTTTATGTATGGAATATTAATGTTAATTTAAATTTAATTGTCTTTTTAATTATTTGTTATTTCTTTTTTTGATCTATAAAATAAATTAATTATAATAAAATATAAAATATAATTTTTTTAAAAAAAATTGAATTAATAATTTATATTTAAAATAAAAAAATAAAAAAAATTATTAATTAAAAAACTGGTTAATTTCCGTCGGTAACGTTACCGACAGAAATTTTCGTCGGAAACCGGTTAAAATTACCGACAGAAAATTTCCGTCGGTAAAGTTACCGACGGCCTTTTCCATCGGTAATTTTCGACGGCTCTGACCCGTCCGTCAGAAACCGTTTCCTACGAGCCAGATACCGACGGAACTTAAGTCCGTCAGAAACGCACTTTACCAATGGATTTTTTGAGTTTCCAACGGTTTTTTGGCCGTCGGTAATCCCGCCCTCTTTTGTAGTGGTTTTCTGGTGAGTGTTTTGAGAAAGGTGTTAACAAAGTAAAATGCTTTGTTGTCAATACATACTCCCAATGTACTATGGCTGGAAAAAGGAAGTTGTGGGAGGATCCGAGAAGGGTTAATGGCAGTTTGGGAAATGGTTTACGGTGTCTTCATGTCGAGCGCGGGTGGCAGATAGACCCTGCTACCTTCTTGTCAGTATACATTGGACCCATTAATGTATACATGTGGTTTGGGGACTCACCTCAGGCTAGCTTCGTTGGTGTCTTTCGCATTGGATAGCAGATGCCTTTCTCGTACTAGTGGCATCCTCCGAGGACTCAGCAGCACCCATGGGACTACTCCCAGTAATCTCAGGTGGTTGGACCAGTAGGTATAGTTCCTCACGGACGCGAGCGTCGCAACCAGCATTTCCAAAGGATGGCACGACGAAGGCAAGTGTTCATATCTGACAGTGAGGAGACAGTGACCGAGCCACCGTTGAGAGTGTATAGGCCCCGTTACGGCGAGCGCCAGGGTAGTTCCAGGTACCCATACTAGAGATAGTAAGTGGGCCAGTGCGTCTATACACAGGTGTGTGCTGGTGACTATATTTTGATGTATTTTGAGAGAAGACATTGGGTGTTGTAGAGTGGTAATGGGCTTCTGCTATCTAGTGTTCTTTTGATGTTTCTTTATCTAGTTTGGTTATGAATCTTCTATGGGTACAGTGAATGTATTCGATACAGTGCCCTTCTGATTAGGCTATCATATGTGTGTATGTGTGTGTGTGTGTGTGTGTGTGTGTGATGTTTTATATATATATATACACTTTATCTTTAAGTTTAATATCTTCGTTTTATCGTTAGACGCGCTAACGTTAATATAACGATTAAGGATTAATTAGGTTTTCTTTAGCGGGACATCGGGTTGTCTCATAAATGGGGGTTTAGAGGTATCGATTCTACAGTATGTTGATGACAACTTATTTGTTGGGGAGGCTTGTTCGGATAATATATGGGTGATGATGTTGATGTTGAGGTGTTTTGAACTAGTTTTAGAGCTTAAGGTGAATTTTCAAAAAAGTAGTGTATTGAGTGTAAATATGGATGAAAGTTTCTTGGATTCAGCATTAATGTTTCTAAACTGTAAACATGGGGGATTGCCTTTTATGTATCTTGGATTTCCAGTAGGGGCTAACGCAAGAAGTTTATCTACATGGCAGCCAGTTATAAATACAATGGGGAGGAGCTTAGCATCATGGAAGGGGAAGCATCTCTCGCTTGGGGGTCAAATTTCTGTTATTAATTTAGTTTTGAACAGTTTACCCTATATTATATGTCTTTCCTGAAAATGCCTAGAAAAGTTATGAAAAAGCTAGTTCGAATACAACGAAATTTTTTGTATGGAGCTAGTGAAGAGAAAAGGAAGATTTCATGGGTAAGATGGGAGCTAATATGTAGGCCAAGAGAGGAAGAGGTCTGGGTCTTAAAAACCATGAGTGGTTTAATTTGTCTTTATTAGCAAAGTGGAGGTGGAGACTACTTCACGAGGAAAAAGAATTGTAGAGGAAAATTGTGGTCACTAGATCCTGTCAAATTAATGGTGGGATATCCTTCTCTCTAGGGGGGACTCTAGTAAAAAAAGCATCTCATTGGTAGAAGATCATCTGTAACATCGGAAGGTATAAACATATGGAAGATTGGTTTCATATGGGATTGAAAAGAAAATTAGGAAAAGGAAATAAGATTAAATTGTGCGAAACGTGTTGTTAGGTAACCTTAGCTATAAGTGTAACACCCCGATTTTTCTGCTTTCTAAGATCGGTATAAATATAAATAAACGTTTATATTTTTATTTGAAACTTAGAAAATGATTTTATGAAAACCAAAGTCATATTCATATTATACTTATTTTTATAAGTATACGGTTAAATTTTTTGTTGAAAAATTCAGACGGAACTCGGTCTGCGTTTTATTGACAGTAAAATTTCACTGTTCAAATGACCTAATTTTGACCCGAGAACGAAATTAATAGATTTTATATCTCATTTCCAATGATATAGGTTATTTTGAAAATTTTCAAAATAAATAGGTTATTATACTTAATTCGGGCGTAAAAACCTAAATCGGGTAATCGACGGAGTCGAGAACGGACGTGCAGAGACAAAATCCGACATTCAATGGATGAAGACAAGTGATGACTCATAGGGGTGAGTCATATAGATGACTCATGTTAGTAATGATGACTTTTTAGGGAATTTACTAATATATCCTTAATGTTGGTTTTAATCACAAGTTTGCCATTGTACAAGATTACCATTTTGTCCCTAGAATTTTATGCCTTGGACCCAATTACCCCCTAATCCCACGGCCCAAGAACCCTTGGAGAGCCCATCTTCTTGCTATAAAAGGCATGCATCATCTTCATCATGAAGCTTTCCTCCATTTCTCAAAAACTCTAAGTTTCCATAAGCCATTTTTGTGAAGCAACCAAGTGATTTCTTGCTCATTTTTCATTTCCAAGAGGTATACCATACTCTCCTCACTTAATCATCATAATGTTCTTCATTTGTTTTCATGTTTTAAAGCCTTGTTCATCATTTTCAATTTATAGATCTAGAAACTTTGAAATTGTCTAGAAAATCATAGAAAAATCCTAAAAAAATGAAACCAATTTCTATGATCTTGTATTTATGTCTATATTGTATATCCAAGAGTTTGAATCAAACAAAAATGTCCTCCTCACTCTTCCATTAAGGGCCGATACCTACACTTGTGTGGGTGGAGGAGTTTTGTTTCATTTTTGTGTTAAGTTATACATGATTCAATCATTTAGTTCATATCCATGTTGAATCCAAGTTTTTGTGTTCAAATGAAATCCCTAGCTCATGTTTTATAAATGGTCGAAATTGAGTTTGTGAAGTTGAAATATTTGATTTCAATTTTCTGGTATTATGATCATTGATCCTATGTCTTAAGTACTCAAGGAGCACTAATCCAAAGACTTAAGAACTTTAGAAATTTTTAGCCCCAAAAACCTCTTTAGGCCGTGACCTATCATAGAGAAATAAGTGATTTTATTTGCTTGTTTTGATTGGTTGACTTGATATTTGTTGAAGGATAAAGAGTTGTACCGAGTACGTGTGTTGACGATTTCCGGGTTCGCGACAAGTTTTTAAATCAGAAACTAAGTTCTTCGAGAGGTAAGGGGAGCTTACCTGAGGGATTTTTCCCGATAATTATATGTGTGATCTATTGTGTGACTTGTATTACTTGATTGAGGGTTGTGGTGTTTGTTTATCTACGGTTAATTATTTATTTGCAGTTATGTATTACAATGTTTTGATGCATGATCTGCCTGGGTTAATTGTTATAATATTGTTGATGAATCGTTGATGCTATTTGTGGATTGGAAAACCTGACAGTGGTCAGTGCTCAAAGTGTTAAAAAGTTTTTATGGGATAATGAATTTTAATTGATGAGAAATAGTAATATAATATTACTTAGGTTTTTGGTTGGTTGAAAATGAGAAAAAGTTGAAAATATCATTATTTTAATGATTTATCAGTTTAAGGGTGAACTATGAATTACAGTGAGGACGTAACCGTGAATTTTTTTTTTGTACTGTTAATTTTTAAGTGGATAAATCCTATATATTATAAAAAGTTATTTTATGAAATTAATCTTCAAAAATAACTTAATTTCTATCTTAGAAATTTATTTAAGTGGAAAAGATCAAGTTTTGACTGAAAACATTTTTTATAAAATGCTAAACGACAGTTAATACCGAAAATATTTACGGAACGCATTCTTAAAAACAGCAATAATCATTCACACATGGATTTAGTTTTAAGATCATTTTTTTTAAGAACTAGAGTTTCTCAGAGAAAGATTTTTAAAAGAAAGAAAATGAGTTTCTTAGTGATTTGATAAAGGAATTTATGGTAGAAATAATTTTACGAAGATTAGACATTATTTCGGGAAAAAGGGTTTCCAAAAGAAAATGAATTTCAATATGGTTGACGTTTTATAACAGAGTTACAACAGAAAGGATTTTCTGTAAGCGAGTTTTGTAAAACGATTTATTTGTGAGTCTAGTTTATTTGTGAGTCATGATATCTTGAGGATATTCATGTTATAGTGTGTTTAGTAGTCATGGTATCATGGTGATATTCATGTTTATTGACCATTTTGCCTTCATGGTCAATGTGCCATTTAGAGTTGACCATTGTGCCTTAATGGACGATGTGCCATTTGATTTGTTGACCATCATGCCGGGATGTTTGGGCGATGTGCCATTTGTTTTGTTGACCATTGTGCCGGGAGTTCGGATAATGTGCCATTATATTGTTGACCATTGCTGTCAGACCCCGAGCACGGGTGTGCTCACATTTAGCACGACCTTGCTCACATTGATCATGGGGTCTGCAATATGCACGTCAAAACGCCCTATTTTCCGACAGGACCGTGATCCCCGTGAGCACGACCGTGCTCGTGGCTTGTGCAGCCACGGAGCACTCCTAAGAGCACGGGGTTGTGTTGTACATCAGCACGGCAGTGCTCATGCACCAGAAAGGAACTTTTTCACCAGAAAATCCCACTTGACCCCACTTTAACCTTCCTAATAATTTTCTAACAACTAACACAACATATAACATACATAGCACACATATAAGCACTTAAATGCTTTATACGAAAAACGGGGTGTTACATGTAGAGACATTGACAAATCAGTAAGTAGTTGAGAAGATTCTGAGATCATTGCCCTCAAAGTTTGATCATATAGTGGTTTCAATTGAAGCCTCAAAGGATTTTGAAGGTGTAAAGATTGAGGAGCTACAAGCTGCTTTTGAAGCTCAAGAACAAAGAGATAATGAAAGGAGTGCAAGAAGTGGAGTGAAAGCCACTAAGCAGGTGTTGCAGGCTCAATCAATTCCTAAAGATTCAAAAGACAATAATAGAGGCAAGAAGGGGCAGAGGGAAGTGGAAAGAAAATAGATGAAAGAATCATCAGAACAATGAAAGAAAGAATCCTGATCAAAGAAACAATGATCAAGGCAATAGGAGAGGTGGCTTTTGGGGAAAAGAAGGTAAAAGGCAGCAGGCTAGCAGGTTTGATAAGAGCAATATTCAGTGCTACAATTTCTCTAAATGGGGTCATTTTGCTAATGAATGTTGGAGCAACAACAGCAGTAACAGAAGAGAGGCAAGAGATGATGAGGCATAGTTAGCACATGAAGAGGAGGGTGATTCTGAACAGGTCCTGTTGCTGGCTACCACCAAGCAAGAAGAAAATAGTTGGTACTTAGACACAGGCTGCCCCACTCACATGACAGGGAGAAGAGGTTGGTTCTTGAAGTTTGATGACTCAGTTAAAAGCAAGGTCAAGTTTGCTGATGACAGAACACTTGTAGCTGAGGGAATTGACCAAGTCTTAATCAGAAGAAAGGATGGCAAACAGTCATTCATTACTGATGTGTTGTATGTACCAGGTATGAAGAACAATCTCTTAAGTCTGGTCAATTACTTGAAAAAGGTTATATGATGAAAATGGAGGATAGTGAACAAAAGGTGTATGATGAAAATAAGAGGTTGATTCTTAAGGCCTCTTTGTCCAAGAATAGAATTTTCAAAGTAGGAATTCAAGTCTTGGAACACAAATGCTTAGTTTCTGCAGAAAGTAGGGAGGAATGGCTTTGGCACTATAGACTTGGACACCTGAATTTTAGGGCTCTAAATCTATTGAATAGGCTCCACATGGTATCCATGGTTTACCTCATATACAAGTGCCTAATGAGATCTGTGAAGAATGCTTGGAGTGCAAGACGAGGAGCACCTTCAAACAGCAGATGAAAATCAAGTCAAGAAACAGCCTTGAAGTTGTGTATTCAGATGTGTGTGGTCCTTTCCAAACTGAGACACTTGGAGGTAATAAGTACTTTGTCTCATTCATTGAGGATAAGACTAGAAGATTGTGGATTTATTTGATTAAAAGGAATAGTGATGTGTTTGATATGTTTAAAAGATTTAAACTTCTTGTTGAGAAACAAAGTGGCCAGAATCTGAAAGTAATAAAGACAGATGGAGGTGGAGAGTATGTCTCAGATGAGTTCCAGCAATTTTTTGATGCAGAGATCATAATACATGAAGTTACACCTCCATACACTCCCTAGCATAATGGTATTGCAGAAAGGAAGAACAGAATAGTGATGAGAATACCTAGCTATCTATGGGGAGATGCAGTTTTAACAGCAGCATACATATTGAATAGGTGTCCAACTAAGAAGTTGAATGGAGTGACTCCTGAAGAAGCATGAACTGGAAAAAGACATGATGTATCACACCTGAGAGTATTTGGCTCAATTTGCTATAGACATGTGCCAAACCAGCTGAGAAAGAAGCTTGATGACAAGGGAGAGCAGCTAATTCATGTAGGTTATCACTCAACAGGTGGCTACAAGTTGTTTAATCCAGGGAGTAAGCAGATTGTGATCAGCAGAGATGTTGTAACTGATGACCTCAGAATCTGGAACTGGGAATCAAATTCAAAAAATCAAGCAACCAAGATGATGGCAGACCTCAACACTGATACATGAATGACAAATATTAAGACTGAGTCCACACCAATAGCAGGAAGACCTCAGAGACAAAGACAGGCTCCCTTAAGGCTGTAGAACTATGAAGTGGTGTCAGACAATGCTGTGAAATCAGAAGGAGACTTAGTCCATTTTGCTCTTCTTGCAGAACTGAACCAATGAATTTTGAAGATGCAATCCAAGATCCAAAATGGATCAGTGCAATGGAAGATGAACTGAGGTCAATTGAGAAAAATAAGACTTGGGAGCTTGTATCTCTACCTACACAGAAGAAGCCTATAGCAGTAAAGTGGCTTTACAAGGTGAAAGTAAATCCAAATGGTGAAGTGATCAAGCACAAGGCTAGGCTTGTGGCTAGAGGCTTTCAACAAAAAGCCGGATTGGAATATGGTGAAGTATATGCACCAGTGGCTAGGATGGAAACAGTCAGGCTAGTAGTAGCACTAGCTAGCATAAAAGAATGGACTTTGCATCAATTAGATGTAAAGTAAGCATTCTTAAATGGACCACTTGATGAGGAGGTTTATGTTGCACAACTTCCTGGATTTGTGATGACAGGACAAGAAACAATGGTGCTTAGATTGAGAAAAGCCTTGTATGACTTGAAACAAGCTCCAAGGGCTTGGAACAAGAGGATAGAGAGCTTCATGATTCAGATTGTATCTCTGAGCATGGAATGTATGTTAGAACATCCAATGCTGCAGACCTCTTGATAGTATGCTTATGTGTGGATGATCTCCTAGTTACTGGTCGCAATGAGACAAAAATTGCAGCATTCAAGAAGAAGATAATGAAAGAATTCGAGATGACAAATCTAGGGCTTCTTTCCTATTTCCTTGGAATTGAGTTTGTGAAAACAAAGAAGGGAATTGTAACGCATCAACACAAGTATGCAACTGATATACTTAGAAAATTCAATATGCTGCATTGCAATCCAACAGTAACACTTGCAGAAACAGGTTTGGTTCTTGGAGAAGGAAGGAAATGAGGAACTAATGGATGCTACTTTGTTCAGACAGATTGTAGGTTCTCTCAGATATTTGTGTAATTCAAGACCAGACCTAGCTTACAGTGTTAGCCTGATCAGTAGATTTATGGAGAGTCCAAGAATTCCACATCTAATGGCAGCCAAGAGGATAATGAGATATGTGAAGGGCACCACAAAATGGGGAATTTTGTTTGCAAATGGGAATGATAGAGGTGATGACATTGAGCTAACAAGATACTCTGATGCAGATTGGTGTGAGGACAAGGATGATAGAAAAAGCACAACAGGGTATGTTTTCAAGATTGGAAATACTCCAATTTATTGGAGCTCAAAAAAGGAATCAATTGTTGCACTATCCTCATGTGAAGCTGAGTATGTGGCTGCCTCTATGAGTGCTTGTCAAGCTGTATGGCTAGACACATTGATGCAGGAATTGACAGTAAAAGATTCAAGTGCTGTCAAATTGCTGGTTGATAACAAGTTTGCAATCAACCTAGCAAAGCATCCTATAGCACATGGGAGAAGTAAACATATAGAGACCAGGTTTCACTTCTTGAGAGATCAAGTAAGCAAGGGGAGATTGCAGTTGAAGTACTGCAAACCTGATGAACAAGTGGCTGACATACTGACCAAGCCAGTGAAGTCAGAGAAGTTTAGAGAATTTCGAACCAAGCTATCTGTATTTGGACTTTCTGAATTAGCACAAGAATGATATGCTGCAAATAAATGATGGAGGCTAGGGTGCCAACCTAGTTGAGATGCTAGCCTTTCACATTGATGCAAATTAGCATATCATTACTCCTTTAATCTGAACTGAATTAAAGGGGGGTGTTGAAATATTGTTAATTCAATTAGTCAGTGTTAGGGCTGAAATTTCTGAAATCATTGACAGATGTACTTAGACAGGCTGACGAGGGAATTGGAGTGATAGATGATATTTTCTAATTATGGAAAATATTTGGTTGACAAAAAATATGATCCGGCGAGGGGGAGAGATTGACAACAAAGTTCTTGACGATGCATTAGGAGGTTGTAACAAGCGTGAAGAAGAAATTGTCAAAAAATGCAAAAGAAGAGAAAAAATGACTAAGTCCCTCGGTCCGACGAGAAGTTATCAAAATAAGGTGTCAAAGCAACAAGACCGTCGAAGACAAGCAAGTTGACACGGAAGCGATTCAAGAAATTGAGCAGTTAGAAGGGTTGGTTTGACAAATAGTTGAATTTAAAAATAAGGAAACTGCTCGACATGTGGCAGTGATTAAGATAGGAAGTTATTTTATTTGCCTATAAATTCTTGTAAATTCAATGTAAATGCGGTTGGTTACTTGATACAAATCCTACATATCTCAATCACAAAGCAAAATGACGGATAACACTAAAGTACTCCCTCCATCTTCTCTGTTTCAATACAATGTTGAAATCCAATACAATTCTGGTTTGCTTTATTCAAGTTCTTTGATTGTTCTTTATTACCTTCAGTATTTCTTACATGTTCTTCATCTAGATTCATTTACTCTATTACAACTGGTAGTCTTTTAATCTCATTTTATTCAAATTTCTTTTCAAGTTAGTGTTATTTTCACTTTGTACCTACATATAAAACTTGTACAATTTGGAAGCTATTTTCATCTAAGAAAATGTCCTTTTCAAACCACATTTTCAAACTCCAATAGTTGTATTGCCAATACTCACTTTTGTCAATACTCTACATACTATCCTCATATTTAACTTAGCATTAGTCCTTGCTAGTATATTTCTAATTTGACCAATTGTCAAAGTTATACTTGGCAGACAGTATTACCAAACAACATTTCCGACGAGATTACTGCATAACTCGTAGGTCCCACACTCGTCTGATCTTTAATTATTTGTCCCGTCGGAATTTTAGTCAGAAACCAAAAAACCACGTTAACAGTCAGTTAGTTTGTTGAGGTGTTAGTTAGATAGCTTGTATGTGTATTAGTTAGCTATGTGATAGAAGTCTATAAATATTGTATGAGTGAAAAGTGTAAGTGGAAATACAAGTGTAATTGTGATCAAAGTGTGTTGAATAAAAGAAGTGTGATTCAGTGAAGTTTTTTACTTGTTATTTCCATATTCCTTATTCTTCATTCTCTCCTATTCTCTCAATATTCTTTCTGTACGAGTGAGTGTTTTAGCAAGAGTGTATGCAAGGCTCGGTTCCAACAAAATCAATGCCATGGGAAGATGCAGTTAGCCTGGGACTTTTTCATTGAATTCATCTTGTTTACTGCAAATGCTCCTTGAATTTAATAAGGCCGAAGAAGGTGTGAAGATTGGGCATGGAAAGAAATTCCCAGCTCTGTAGAGTCAGGAATGCAAAGGAGAGGATGAAGCTAAGATATTCGAAACTAATGCTTCCATAAATAGGTTGCAGTTGCTAATAATTGACACATCTCAAGCTGTGTTCTGTACCACCTCAACTACCATTATTGGCCTCATTCCTCAGCTTATTGAGCTATGTCAAGGGTATATATGTCTCTTGATTCTGCAATCCTTTTATAGTTATCTTTGCTCTAAGCATAGGGGAAAGCTAGATGTATAAGTTCTAGTATAGTAATATTACACCATTAATCAACAAGGAATTATGGTATTCAACTTTGAATCCGAATTGACTATAATTCAGCCATATGGGAGCTCATTGAACTGCCATTCATGCTACTGTAGATGAGATATTTGAGACTTCATCATATAAGGCACCTTAAATTTTGTATTGCTTGTTATGTTGCCATAATTTAGGATCATATTGTGGCTTGATTCCAAGATTGTTGCTCTTAATTCTAGGTGAAAGGAAAGTATTGATAGCAGTAGCACAACCACTTGGTTTTATTTCTCTCTTTTTCCACTTTCGGGATTTGTGTTCATTCTTGTTCCCCAAAAGCATGTGTGTTATATTTAAATGTAGATCTAATATAGAAGATATTGTTCTGGAGATGGACAATATTTTTCAACCACAAGGCGCCATGTTATTTCGTCATAAAGTCAACGTCTTAATTAAGTAAAGAGTATGGTTGAATGAATGAGATGGGAAACTAAAATTGTTGACCTTGAGGATGGTCCGTTTGTTCCTGCGAAGATTCTAATTGCTGCCAAGCAATATTGGGTTGCTGGTTCAATCATAATTTCCCTCCACTATGAACTCAAAATAGGCACTAAGCGGAAGCGTAAAATAAGTGTAATAACACCATACAATTTTTAGCGTGGAAAAACCTCCTCAATATGAGCAAGGGAAAAAACCATGGGACCCATAGGCCACTTGAACTTCCACTATAACAATAATGGGAATACAAAAATACAACAATATTGTATCCTCAATTTGTGAATAACACTCTCACAAATTGGCTCACTATTTTTCTCTCTTAGAAACACTCTCTAAGGATCTCTCTATTTTTCTCTCACTCTCTTACTCTTGTGAGGATTGGTGTGTGTTATGGATGAAGAGAAGAGCTCTATTTATAGAGCAAGCTTCTCCACCATCCAACTAAAAATTTTGACAAATTTGTTCCCAAAATAAATGCACCGTAACAAGTTTGAAAATTTGCACCCTATATGCATATTTTTCCTTTGGTTGGATCATAGCTAGATCCCACAATTCTCCCCCTCCAGCCAAAGGGAAAATATCCTTTGATCAGTTGGAGGTTGATGCTAAGCCTGCAACTTCTTTACAGACTCCTAACTTCTCCTTTGGTAGAGCTTTTGTCATCATATCAGCACCATTGTCTTTGGTGTGTCTTTTGTCAATCTGCAGCAGTTTATTTTCTAACACATCACGGATCCAGTGATACCTTACGTCAATGTGTTTTGACCTTGAATGAAAGGTCGAGTTCTTGCTGAGATGGATTGCGCTCTAACTATCGCAATAGAGAACATAGCTTTCCTAATCCTGTCCTAACTCTTGTAGGAACTTCTTCATCCACAAGATTTCCTTTCAACCTTCAGTGATTGCGATGAATTCTGCTTCTGTTGTGCTTAAAGCAATACACTTTTGTAGTCTTGACTATCATGAGATAGCTCCCCCTACAAAAGTAATCAGGTATCCTGATGTAGACTTTCTTGAATCCACATCTCCAGCCATATCTGCATCCGAATACCCAAGAAGCATTAAATTTCCATTTCCAAAGCACAAGCAGCTTTTGGAAGTTCCTCTCAGATACCGTAGTATCCATTTCACTGCATTCCAATGCTCCTTTCCTGGATTGGATAGGAATCTTCTCACAACTCCCACAGCATAAGCAATGTCTGGCCTTGTACAAACCATTGCATACATAAGACTACCCACTGCAGAAGAATAGGGCACATTGCTCATTTCTTCTTTTTCTTCTTCATTCCTTGGACATTCCGTCTTACTCAGTTTGAGATGACCAGGTAATGGAACATGCACAGGTTTGGCATTATGCATATTGAACCTTTCAAGAACTTTCTTGATGTAGTCTTCTTGTGACATCCACAGCATTCTTCTAGAACGATCTCTAGTGATCTTCATTCTAAGAATCTTCTTCACTGCACCTAGATCTTTCATCGTAAAAGACTTGCTCAATGCCTTCTTGAGAGCAGCTATTTTTGCCTTGTCTTTCCCAACAATTAACATATCATCAACATACAACAGAAGTATGATGGATTCACCACTCTCATAGTTCTTCACAAACACACAATGGTCTGCGGAGGTCTTCTTAAAATTATGTTGGGTCATGAAGAGATCAAACTTCTTGTACCATTGCCTTGGAGCTTGCTTCAGACCGTAGAGGCTTTTCTTCAAACGACACACTAGGTGTTCCTTGCCTTGTTCTGCAAAACCTTCTGGTTGCTCCATATAGATTTCTTCCTCTAGGTCTCCATGTAGGAATGCTGTTTTTTTACATCAAGCTGTTCAATCTCCAAGTCTAGTTTTGCAGCTAGACCGAGAATTGCTCTAATAGATGTCATCTTCACCACCGGTGAGAAGATTTCTTCAAAATCTATGCCTTTCTTCTGGTTGCACCCCTTTACAACAATTCTTGCTTTGTACCTCGGGTTTGGGTTGTTCTCTTCAGTCTTGAGCTTGACCACCCATTTGTTTTTCAACGCCTTTCATCCATCTGGTAATCTCACCAGGTCATACGTCTGATTCTCTTTCAAGGACTGTATTTCTTCTTCCATGGCTTGCAACCATTTCTCCTTATCATTCGTCTCAATGGCTTCTATGAAGCTTTGAGGTTCTCCTTCATCAGTGAGATTGACATATTCATCTGAACAATATCTTCTTGATGGTTGTCTGGCTCTTGTTGATCTTTTCACTTGAGGTTCTTGTTCTGTCTCATCAGTCTCCATCATCTGCTGTCCCACCATCTGATTCTCACTTTGTTTTGTCTGGTCAGGTTGTTCTGTCTGATCAGATTGCTCCTCCTGATCATGTTCAATCATTTGAGGAATCTCTCCCCCTGAATTGTTTATCACAATGGGACTTGAATCAGAAATCACTTTGTGCTTTGGCTTCTCAGATTGCTTGATATCTTGGATCATTTGATCTTCAAAGAACACCACATCTCTGCTTCGAACAATCTTCTTATTTGCAGGATCCCATAATCTGAAGCCAAGCTCATCTCTTGGTGAATCAAGGTATATGCATTCCTTCGTCTTTGCATCTAGCTTTGGTCTTTCATCTTTAGGAATGTGGACAAATGCCCTACACCCAAAGACTCTCAGGTGACCATAAGAGGCTTTCTTTCCAGTCCATACTTCATCTGGAATCTCTCCATTTAAAGGTCTTGAAGGAGACAGATTTATCAAATCGACTGCAGTTTTCACTGCTTCTCCCCAAAATGATTTGGGAAGTTTTTCTTGAGAAAGCATGCTTCTGACTTTCTCTGCAATCGTTCTGTTCATCCTTTCAGCTACTCCATTCATCTGAGGTGTCTTGGGAGGTACTTTCTCATGTCTTATCCTTTGAGTTTTGCAGTATGTCTCAAACGGACCTATGTATTCTCCACCATTATCAGTTCTCAAGCATTTTAGTTTTCTTCTAGATACTCGTTCTACAAAAGCATGAAACTTCTTGAAAGCTTGAAGAACTTGATCTTTCGTCTTCAATGGATACACCCACACCTTCCTGGAGTGATCATCAATAAAGGTAACAAAGTATTCAGCACCACCAAGGGACTTTTCAGACGTTGAGCAAACATCTGAATGAACAAGATCCAGAATCTGCTTTCTTCTTCTTGCATCATCTGATCTTTTAAAAGATACTCTGTGTTGTTTTCCTGCTAGACAGTCTTCACAGGATTCAAGTGGCTGCCCTTTTATCTTTGGGAGATGAACTTTTGCAAGGATCTCCAAACCCTTCTCGCTCATGTGGCCCAATCGTCTATGCCACAGTTCTTTGGTTGCGTCTTGAGCAACATTCGTCTCCCCCTTACATATCTTTCCCTGCATAATGTACATAGAGCCTTCCTTTCGACCGCGAGCAACAATCATGCTTCCTCGGCTGAGTTTCCATATGCCGCTACCAAATTGGTTTATCATCCCGGCTTCATCTAGCTTTCCAGCTAAGATAAGGTTCAGACGCATCTCAGGCACATGTCTTACCTCCTTCAGCACAAGCTTGGATCCATTCTCAGTCATCAAAGTTACTTCACCAATGCCGACGATTTTACTCGTGACATGGTTTCCCATCTTCACCGTACCAAAATCTCCTTTTTGGTATGAGAAGAATTCTTCATGAGGTATGACGTGGAAGGATGCTCCTGAGTCAATTATCCAGATGCAATCATCAGATGCAATGTTTAGATAATTTTCTTCTCCGACAAGAAATATATTCTCATCATTTGAGGCCACTGCAGTAGTTGTTCCATCTTCTTTCTTCTTCTTTGGGTCAATCTGGTCAAAGTGGACTGTTCCAGCTTGTTGGTCTCTTTTCAAGAATCTGCACTCAGACTTTATGTGTCCTAGTTTGCCACAATAATAACAACTTAGTCTGGTTCGAGATTTGGATCTACCTTGTGATTTTCCACTACCTCCTTTTCCTCGATTCTTACTCCTTCCTCTATTTTCAACAACATTGGCTTCAAACTGGTTGTTCAAGCCTCTTTCTCTCCGTCTTGACTCTTCATTTAGCAAACAATCTATAACAGAATCCATGCTAAGCTTTCCGTCTGGAGCAGAATTGCTGAGAGTGACAACTAGAGTGTCCCAACTCTCAGGCAAAGAACTGAGGAGTAGAAGAGTTTGCAACTCATCATCAACACTCATGCCTGCCTTTGTTAATTGGTTAACAATGCCTTTGAAAGTGTTCAGATGTTCGATCATATTTTGACCATCCATGTACTCCAACTTTACCAGTCGTCTGACAAGGTGGGCTTTGTTCCTGGGTGTCTTCTTTTGAATCAAAGATTCAAGTTTCGTCCACAACTCATACGCATTGGTATAAGTTGATACATGCTCGAACAAGCTTCGATCAATATATTTTCGGATCATAGCTACTGCTTTCCGATTCTAAAGCTCTCAATCTTTTTCAGTCTTCCCTTCTGGCATATTCTTCTGGGTGATTGGCTCGTGCAAATCTTTGCAGTATAGATGATCTTCCATCATCGGCTTCTAATAGGAGTAGTTATCTACAGTTAGCTTGAACATGTCTCCATCATGAGTAACAGATCCTTCCATCTTGAGTTACACAGGCCAATAGTTCCTCCAACCAGGTGGGTTCTGATAAAAATAACACTATACGTGAATAGTGCCGTACAGGTGACTAGTACCGAATGCTGAAAACTACTGTCGTTTATGAACAGTGTACCGAGGAAGTTCCCAGGAAAGAGAGGTGGGTCAACAGACACACTTAAATACCAAGTCTTTCCTAGCCAGAACTTGCCTAGGCATGCCCTTTCACACTACCACACTTTATTCCCAGCAACAAGAATAATTCTTTTCTGATGTGGAAGATCAGACAATGCTGCAGTCACAGAGCATGCTAAGAATTTTCTTATAAATCCGGCACCTAGTATCCAAGAGCTCTGAGAGCTCTGATGCCACTGTTAGGAAATGCCATCATAATTTCCCTCCTCTATGAACTCAAAATAGGCACTAAGAGGAAGCGTAAAATAAGTATAATAACACCAGACAATTTTTAGCATGGAAAAACCTCCTCGATGTGAGCAAGGAAAAAACCACGGGACCCGTAGGCCACTTGAACTTCCACTATAACAATAATGGGAATACAAAAATACAACAATATTGTATCCTCAATTTGTGGATAACACTCTCACAAATTGGCTCACTATTTTTCTCTCTTAGAAACACTCTCTAAGGATCTCTCTATTTTTCTCTCACTCTCTTACTCTTGTGAGGATTGGTGTGTGTTATGGATGAAGAGAAGAGCTCTATTTATAGAGCAAGCTTCTCCACCATCCAACTAAAAATTTTGACAAATTTGTTTCCAAAATAAATGCACCGTAACAAGTTTGAAAATTTGCACCCTATGTGCATATTTTTCCTATGGTTGGATCATAGCTAGATCCCACACAAACCACATCAACACAATAATCACTGAAGATAAGTTGAAAGGCCTGGCCTTAGGCTGCCCCTACCTTGATGTGATGCATATGATCCTGACAGAGTTCATATGGTTTTGACATGAGGATTTTGGCATAACAAATCATCACCAAGTGTGGCACATAAAAAAGCGGTTACTAAAGTGATGCTCAACTGTAGCTTAGCTAAGGTTTCGCATGAGGTAAATTTATTAATGAACAAATCTATGAAGCTATGCTCAAGGTTTATGGTATTATCCATTTTTTTTCTCAACTTCATTATCTTGTTATACGATGTTACATTCAAATTAAAAGTCAAGCAAACAGTGTCTTTTCTTTTCAACACTTTTTCTTATCTTTTCTGAATTTTAAGTTGAAGCCATTCTATTGGCCCTTTCTGCTAGTGGATGGTTAACCAGTTATATAACTTGAAGCCACATCAAATTTAACAACATAGTCCCACTTGTCAATAATTTTCCAAAATGTAACCAAGAAACCAGTACCGCCCAAATTACATTAAAAGCATTCGATGCCACCAACTAGTACTTACTTGGTAAGGAAGTAATGCTTATATTTTTTTATGAATTTTAATCAGATTCAAGTAATGATAAATTAATTACACTATGCATAATTCATACAATTTGCGTCTACAATAAATTTTTAAATAAAACTAAGGGTTGAACATATTGATTTTTATTCATAATTGGGCATAATTAGTTTTATGCATATTATCTCATAAAAATATATCTAAGTTCCTGTACATAATCAAAGGAATGATAAAATGAAGATAAAGAAAAAATTACAAACCAAACGACTAGATCGGAATTATGGGGAGTACTGTCTGATTTTTTTCTGACAACTTAAATCCCCAATTAGTTTTCTAGTTTTCTGTTTGTTAGTTTTTTTTCGCAAAACATTTTCAGAACAAATTTACCAAATAATTTTTTTAGTTTCTGCTTTTAAAACTGTTTTCAAAACACGGTTATCAACTAGACTTTTTTCATTCTTCTGAAAACGAGTTTTCAGATATTAATTCATTAAATAATTTTCAAAAACAAAATAACAAAACACAATCAAACCAGCCCTTGGATGTATAAATTTGTGTATCTCTGATCAACAAAACTTCGGAAACTCAGGTTTAATACTGAATAATGGATAGGAAGCAGCTATGAAGTTTGGAAAGAAATGAAATGTCTCCTCACTTTCCTCCCACCCAAATTATGCAGTACGAATAAAAATGACTGGACATTTACACAGACGAAAATGAACAATGCTATTCACTATTCAAAGTTACTTTCACAACTGTGATACTATGAGAGTTTCCACTCCCCTTAGTATCCAATTTCTTTCTTTGGGCTGAGGCCCTATTGTTCACCAAGAAAAGTTACACATTTGAAATTTCCTGTGACAAGGATGCAGCTACATCAACAGTAATGCAAAGTTACAATCACAGAAGCTGTCTAAAAAGCATTATTTGGTGAAAACCCCATCACAACAAACCAAATGATCACTAAAATGGGGGCACGCAACATTCCTTTCTGCTAAAAAATAAGGTAGTTAAAAGAATGTATATTTGCTGATGTTGATGAACTTAATTCATCAAGTGATTCAATCAAGACTACACAAATTGTCAAATAGTGAGCTAGCTTCTTTAAATCACTCTCCAAGGAAGATCAAAATTAAGATCCAAGTATCCAACCCATCCAAGCTCAATTTAATGGGGGAGATTATAACATCTTTGTCCATGTACCCAAAAATGGAAAAATAGCAATAAGCAATCGCAACAGCAGAGGTGTGTCGTTTTTTCTTTCTCTCCTACTCAGCTTACCAGGTTCCATAGGCATTCTTTTTGACTCATCCATCACACGAGATGACCTTGTTGCTGGTCTATACTCCAAGTCATCCCATCCACCAAAACTCGGTTCTTCTTGGCTGCCCCTATCAACCGAACCATTATTCTCAACTACCCATGACTGGTAGCCTGTTTTCCCCTTTCTAGTTTTCTGGTTTTCTTCTGGTTCTTCCACAACTCTGTTGCTATTCACAGAGCGGGATTTCTTCCTCATCCTGTATTTGCGTTTTTGTTTTCTCTCCGACCGTCCCCATAACTTCTCAAATGCTAGTGAAAATGCTGACTGACCGAGGGGGAGTGCTAATGCCATGAGGAAAGCTTTTGGGCCAGTAGCTAGCAACCATGATGCCAAGATGATAGGGAATGCCCAACCATAGGATCTGAAAACCTGCATAAAGAAAAATGAAATATGTTGCAACACCTCACATCAACAAAAATGTTGAACGCATACGTAGACACACCTAAGATGCTGTTAGTTTCAAGAAACTTAATGTTAGACAATAGATGGAATACCACAAAAGTTACAGCTGCTTAATTCATAATTAAACCTTTGGGAGAGTATTATGATTTTACACAAGACAGCAATGATGGTCAATATCTTCATATAGCATAATAAAATCCATGTGATATAAGCTGATCAAAAATAAAATGGGAAGAAAGTAGACAATAGTTACTTTTGAAAGTTTTTAGAGCCTTCAATGCATCAGGTAACAAGACAAGAGTAATGGACAATTTTTCAACCAGTATTATTAAGGATTCAGAAAGCAGCAACAGCTATATATTGCCTTACTTTAAAATAAGATACATTTACAGCTAAAGGAAAATGAGAATGAAAAAACAAGATACGGACTTTTAGATGTTGATCAAAAAATTCCTTCACAAGTTTGGATTAAGATTGATTGTGCTGCCAGTGTTTGTGGTTAAAATGTTTAAAGAGCTTCTTAGAAAATAAGCAATTTGGTGATTTTTATAAAACGGTGATCTTCCTCTCCACAATGGTTTCATGATTCAATTGAAGCAACCATTATTGACGAACTATAGTTCACAAGTAACTTTCATATGCTTATATAACTGTAGGAGAGTAGGTTTGATTAGTTTTTAAATGAAAAATTGTTAGTTCTATTAACAAATGATTACACATCTACATCTAGAGAAACGAGTGTGACTCAAACATACAGTTTTTTTCTATTTCTTTTAATTAAAATCTGTTAGGTGGGTTGAGGCCATAGATAGAACTGTTGAGATTTAAATATACATTGTTGACTGAAGCCTGCTTGATGGACTTCATGCCTTTATCTTCTTGATATCTTGCTTATGCAATACTATTTCATAGTCAGTGTCTTAGGCTCTTGGCATCAAATCAAAATATATGCCTTTCTAAACTAGGAATAACAATTGAAGACTTTAGGTGGAAATGGCAACTGGTGCCCATTACTTTCACTAGTAACTTCTTTAATTGCTATGTTTCATCCTCATGCTAATGGATGCTCTAACAACAAAGTGATTGGGTAGCATAGTCTTTGCTTCCTAAATAAGATAAGCTGCCCAAAATTTGGCCACATTACTAAATCTCGAAGCACTTATGCCTGGTGAAATTTGAGAATGGCAGCCAAACTAAATTTTGTAAGCATTGAAATATAGCCAACTAAGTCCGCCAGGCAAGATCTTGCCTCTTCCAAGCCAACTTAACAATAGGAACTACCTAAAAGCACCGTACCTTAGCTGAGACAATGCTCGCCAGGGTGCGCTGCTTTTCCTTGATTGCTCAACAGATGCCATCAACAAATATCCACTGAAAATAGTTGTCTGCCAATTTTATAAACAACCATTTTGGTCAAAATTAGGCACAGAAAAATATATTCATTATCAAAAAACTTTGTCACTACTTGTACTTAATCAAGCTGCTGCTGCTGCGGTAGAATTTTTTTTGAATAGATGTGAGGAATAGTTTCTTCCTACAGCACTCAAAGCAATGTTTCCCATCCCATTAGTTTCAAATTTGGAATTTTGATAGAAACCAAACACATTGCTACTGTTATACTTTCCTTTTACAGTAATCAGAAGATGCAATTACCAATTAGACACACTACACCTGTACCAAGAGAGCTGCAATTTGAAAACATTAAAACTTGGACACTTGATTCCAAAATGCCATAACTACTTATTATTTATTCACTTTTAAAGAAAAACATATAATGCTTGAACAGAAGCTAATAGAGTATAACTATGTAAGCCATAACAGAATGAGCTGAGTCAGCTACATTCTGTTATGACAGCTAGGCATAACTGCTGTAAACAGTTAGATCAGTTGAAGGCTATAAAAGCCAGTCTTGTATCAGTTTTAGATCAGAATGAAATAACAGAAATTCTCAAAATTCTTAATTCTTCTCTCTCTTGTTCTCTCTCTCTTTTCTTATCGATGCTATTCATTATGGTATCAAGAGCTAATTTCTGGGCCTGATCTTCCCCTTTCTTCTTCTTCGTTCTTCGTCACCTTCGTCCATGACGGAATCGGTTCCAAATCCCTTCGATCTTCCTCCTTCAGGAGCTCCGGTGACCTCTCCGGCGCCGTCGAGTCTTCAGCCTCCTCTATCGATCAAGCTCGATGATCAAAATTTTTTACTGTGGAAACAGCAAGTAGAAGCGGTTATCATCTCACATCGCCTTCATCGGTTTGTGGTGAATCCTTCGATTCCTCCTCAGTTCACCACTGAGGCTAATCGCGCGCTAGGGATTGAGTCTGATGCATATCAGCTTTGGATCGTTCAAGACCAAATGCTATTCACATGGCTTCTGAGCTCATTGTCTCCCTCGATTCTTCCAAGATTCATCGGTTGTAAGCAGTCATGGCAGGTATGGGATAAGATTCACAAGCAATTTCATGCGCACTTGAGAGTGAAAGCTCGCCAATTCAGATCTGAGTTAAAGAATACCAAGAAAGGCTCTCGCTCGATTTCAGAGTATCTAATGAGAATCCGTGCCCTAATTGAATCACTTCAAGCTATTGGAGAACCAGTTACAGAACAAGATCACATAGACACTGTTCTTGAGGGACTCCCCGAGGAATATAATTCCTTCGTCATGATGATCTTTACTAGAGCTGATTCTCCTTCGATCGATGACATCGAGTCACTGTTGCTATTACAAGATGCGCAATTTGAGAAGTTTCGGCAAGAGTTACCCTCTCCTTCAGTCACGGTAAACATTGCTCAGGCATCGAATCTGAGAGATTCGTCTTCCTCTGGTGATTTTCGTCAAACTCAGGGTGGTTTCCGTGGTGGTTATCGCGGCCGGGGCGGCCGGGGCCGAGGCCGTGGTGATCGGGGTCGCGGACGCAGTGGTCCTAAGCCTACGTGTCAATTGTGTGATAAATATGGCCATGAGGCCTATAATTGTTGGCATCGTTTTGATGACACCTTTGTCCCTGTACAGAGACCTCCTTCTCAAGATCACACCTCAGCTCAACCTGCTTACTCTCAGAATCAGAGTTTCCAAGGCTATGGCAATGCTCAGGGTCCTCAAGGATATACTCCTGTCCCTCAAAATACAACCTCCAGACATACTCTCTCACAACAACAACCCAGTGCCAATCTTGTTATGCAACAGCCTCAATTTGTCCCAAACACTCAAGAGTTATTGCAGAGGCCTTTTGATGGACAGACCTGGTTTCCAGATTCAGGTGCTTCCCATCACATCACTGCTGACCCCACCAATCTCAGCTACAGCAATCCTTTTGGAGGACAGGACCAAGTCCTAATGGGTAACGGTCAAGGTCTCTCAATTAACTCCATAGGTTCCTCAAAGTTTTTCTCCCCTTCTCATCCCCAAACTGTTTTCAAACTTAATAATCTTCTTCTTGTTCCTAACATCACTAAGAACCTAGTTTCAGTTTCAAAGTTTGCCCGTGATAATAATGTTTATTTCGAGTTTCACCCATTCTCATGTTATGTGAAATCACAGGGCTCTAACCATACTCTTCTTGAAGGCTCCCTGGGAGGTGACGGCCTCTACAGCTTTGAGAATATCAACATTCTAAAGGAGCCTTCCACTTCCTGCTTCCAACATAATGTGTCAACCTTAGCTCCTAATGAGCACATAGCTAAGTCTTTAGTTACAACTAGTCCTCCTAACTCTTCTATTGTAACTAGCTCCTTTGCTACATGGCATTATAGACTTGGACATGCAAATAATAATGCTGTAAAGACTATACTACAAACCTGTAATATTCCTTCATTGAATAAAACATCTTATGATTTTTGTAATGCTTGTTGCATTGGTAAATCCCATAGACTACATGCACCTCCCTCCTCCACCATACACTCCACTCCCTTTGAACTTATTCACAGTGACCTATGGGGTCCTGCCCCATTCACTTCATTTGGTGGTTATACCTATTACATCACTTTTGTTGATGCACACACAAGATTTACATGGATCTACTTTCTAAAACAAAAGTCAGATGCCTTAACTGCTTTCAAGCAATTCTCAGCCCTTATTGGCACTCAATTCTCTGCCAAAATTAAGGCATTGCAATCAGATTGGGGAGGAGAATTTAGACCCTTCTCCAAACACCTATCAGACCTAGGCATTATACATCGCCTAACCTGTCCTCACACTTCCCATCAAAATGGGACTGTGGAAAGAAAACACAGACATATTGTTGAAATGGGACTCACTTTACTCTCCCATGCTTCCCTACCCCTAAAATTTTGGGACCACAGCTTCACCCAAGCTGTCTACTTGATTAATAGACTCCCCACAGCAGCTCTAACCTCTCACTCCTCTCCCTTTCATGCTCTTTTTGGGTCCATCCCTGACTATTCCACCCTCCGTGTGTTTGGCTGTGCTTGCTTCCCTTTCCTTAGGCCATACAATCAGCACAAGTTAAATTTTAGATCCTCAGAGTGTGTTTACCTAGGATTGTCTCCCCACCACAAAGGTCACAAGTGCCTTGACTCAAATGGACGTGTCTATATCTCTAAAGATGTTTTATTCAATGAATCAATGTTCCCCTACTCCAAACTGTTTCAAGTCTCTTCACCTCAACCAAACCCTGTCACTGCCACTTACCCTGCCACTATACCCACCCCTACCTATCCTCCTCTTCATGCAGCACCTATAAACCAACACCCACCTTCTCCCATTTCTGCTTCTCCCATACCCTCTGTCTCTGCCAATGACACAGTGGCAGCTACACCTGCACCCTCTACCACTCCATCCCATTCAAATTCCTCTTCTGCTCAGTCTCATAACATTTCTGTGACCAACCCTCCAGCACCCCTTGAACCCATCTCCCCTATCTCCCTTGCTCCTTCTCATTCACCAAGTCTGTCTCCCTCATCTACTCCCTCTTCCACTTCCTTATCCCCTGTTCTTCCTCCTAATAATCATCCTATGTTGACAAGGTCCAAAACTGGACACTTGCCTCCTAGAGTGTTCTTGAGTCATGTTGAGCCTCATTCTGCCAGAGAGGCCTTGGCTAATCCCAAGTGGCTTGAAGCTATGAAAACTGAGCATAATGCTCTACTTAAAAACAAAACTTGGTCCTTGGTCCCCCTTCCTCCTAACAGGTCTGCAATCGGCTACAAATGGGTTTTCAGAATAAAGGAAAATCCTGATGGGACAGTGAATAAATTTAAGGCTAGGTTGGTTGCTAAAGGATTTCACCAGAAGTATGGGTTTGACTTCCATGAAACCTTTTCCCCTGTGGTAAAACCAGTAACCATCCACATCATATTGACTCTAGCTCTTACTCAACACTGGACAATCAAACAGATTGATGTCAATAATGCCTTCCTAAATGGTGTCCTCGATGAAGAGGTTTATATGGTGCAGCCACCCGGATTTGAACACAGTGACAAATCTCTTGTCTGCAGGCTCCATAAAGCTCTTTATGGGCTCAAGCAAGCCCCTCGGGCCTGGTATGACAAGCTAGCATCTACCCTGCTACAGTCTGGGTTCATCACTAGCAAGTGTGACCCTTCTCTCTTTATCTACTCTAAGGGATCCACTTGCCTATATGTCTTGGTCTATGTAGACGACATTATTATTACAGGGTCCTCTTGCTCCTTAGTTCAAAATCTCATTCACAGACTTGATGCACAGTTTGCTCTTAAAGAGCTTGGAAACCTTGATTACTTTCTTGGCATTGAAGCAAAGCGCTTGTCCAGTGGTGCTCTTCTCCTCACTCAAACCAAGTACATCAGAGATTTATTGACTAAAGCTCACATGGCAGAGGCAAAAGGGATCTCTTCTCCCATGATCAGCAATTGCAAATTGTCCAAATTTGGGACGGATTCACTCTCTGACCCTCATCTCTATAGGTCAATTGTGGGAGCCCTTCAATATGCCACCCTTACAAGACCTGACATTGCCTACAGTGTGAACAAAGTCTGCCAGTTTATGTCCAATCCTCTTGACTCCCGTTGGCAAGCAGTCAAACGCATTCTCAGATATCTAAAAGGATCTATGGACTATGGACTCTTGTTAAGGCCAGCCTCTGCACCTTCTGCCCCTTACTCACTGCACACCTACTGTGATGCAGACTGGGCTAGTGACCCAGATGACAGGCGTTCAACTTCTGCCTCTTGCATTTTCCTTGGACCCAATCTGGTTTCCTGGTGTTCCAAGAAACAGCCCTTAGTTGCTCGGTCCAGCACAGAAGCCGAGTACCGAAGCATGGCCAATGCTACTGCTGAGACACTATGGATCCAATCTCTCTTGACTGAACTGCACATTCCCTTCACTATGCCCCAATTATTTTGTGACAACTTAAGTGCAGTAAACTTAGCACATAATCCTGTACTCCATGCAAGAACCAAGCACATGGAACTTGATATTCACTTTGTCAGAGAAAAGGTTGCCTCTAAAGCTCTCACAATTGTGCATGTGCCAAGTGCAGCCCAGCTGGCTGACTCCCTAACAAAACCTCTCTCTTCATCTAAATTTATAGAGCTAAAATCCAAGCTCAATGTTGTTTCCTTACAGAAATCCCCATGAGCTTGAGGGGGGGATAATAGAGTATAACTATGTAAGCCATAACAGAATGAGCTGAGTCAGCTACATTCTGTTATGACAGCTAGGCATAACTGCTGTAGACAGTTAGATCAGTTGAAGGCTATAAAAGCCAGTCTTGTATCAGTTTTAGATCAGAATGAAATAACAGAAATTCTCAAAATTCTTAATTCTTCTCTCTCTTGTTCTCTCTCTCTTTTCTTATCGATGCTATTCATTAGAAGCCAATGTTCAATAAGACGTTCAGATTAAGACATACTGCAGTCTGTCTGACAAAAAATCAAATTATATATTTTTATGTCTCCCCAAACTGTTCCAAATTTTAGTGTACATGGTATACCATATTCTTGTATCAGTTCCATCATTCCATGCATTACAACAGCTGGCTTACAAGACGAAATTGGTGGTATTTAAGTTCCAAAGAAAGAATGCCTATTCTTAACTTATATACAGTTGGTACTCTTTTTTAATAAAAGAAAGTTTAATGCTATAGATTTTTGGTTTGTGAATTCTAACAGAGATGCATTTTTACTACTTTACAAGCCACTGAAAGCCATTAGCAATGTGCAAAAAAATAGTAGGAAATCAATAAATTACACCAATTATCATTAACACCCTTATCTCCTTTTAGAAGTTAGATATTAAAAAAGAAAACTCTCCAGGTCAAGTCCTACAACAAGTATGTATCCCGTGTTAATTATAAATGAAAGCCATAGTTATCAATCCCAGATTGCGGCGTGTAGCGACCAACCCTAAAACTGCTATACAGGATGGCTGCTAGTTTAGGCCAGTAGTGAGAACTGAGAAGGAAGAAGGGGGGATAGCAAAAAGAAGTTGGACAACGAGAGTGGATGCAAAAACCAGAACGGTGGCCGAAAAATGCATAATAGTGGCCGAGACACTAGGAACATGCCGGAAACCACAAAATTTGGTTGAAACTCACCGAGGATGAGAATAAGAATTGAGAGGCAGAAGTGAAAAATGAGAGACGTAGATGAAAGTGAGCGGACGAAAACCCTAACGAAAACCCTACTAAATTTTTTTTACCCAAAAACCCAAAATTACCCCCATATGAGTACGATTAGATGCAATTTAAAACACTTTCATGGCTGCAGCTCCAAAACACTCCGCAACGCCATCTAAATAGCGGCCACTGGCTGCTCCGCAACACTCCCCCGAGATAGCGCCACTATCGTGTGCTATTGATAACCCTGATGAAAGCAAACTAGAAAGAAATGCAAAATCTCTTCAAAAGAGTATACACAAGCATAAATAGATGGATGAAATTTTGAAGGACCAACTCTTTTAAAAGCCTAAGCTATTATGTTAGGTACATGATTGGTTTCATCTCTAACACGTCCACTTATGCAAGAGTGTGTTTGACTTAAAGCATGGATAATTCGTTGGCTCTATCAACCTGACGCTGAAATTCAACCTTTTTTTATAAATTTGTAAAGGCTCTGATACAATGTCAATATCCATATCTCCTAAAAACATAAACTGTCAGTTGAAGCACCATGTAGAATAGAAACTAATCTTAAAATTGTAAGACACTGAAAATAGTAATGATTTACTCATGTTGCAACATATTTCCAACTACATACACAAATTCAAAATAAAATTCATTCTGTAAACTAAGAATAAATAAACTAATAAACCCCAAATGTCATAACTCATAAACTATTCATATCTTCCACATTTAAATGAGAGTTTAATTTCAACCTTGTAAAATATTTTACACCATCAACTAATCACACATCATTATATGTATGGCTTTTGAGATTGTTATTGTATAAGTTAAATATTTTTAATGAAGTGACAACATTTGATTGGAAGACAGTATAAAGCTATGTGTCACAGTTCAATTCAATCCTTAAAATAAAGGGTATCATTCAAATAACCAATACTGTCAAATTCGGAGTAAAATACAAGTACAAAAAAGACAAGAAAAGTGGAAAATTTTTATTTACCTTGAAAACCCAGACAGTATCAATGGCATCCTCCCAAGCCCCACTAGTTCCCTCCTCTATTCCCGGAGAGTCAGCTTCATCAGACCACCACCGCCTCTTCTTCCCGTACTCTTCTTCTTGTTCTTGTTCTTGTTCTTCTTCTTCTTGTTCTTCTTCTTCCTGAGAAGGTTTGCCTCTGAAATTGTTGAAGCTGAAGTTTCGGGGTCGGAAGGATTCAGCATTGGAATCCCAACGTGGGAAGTTGTTGTTGGAGGAGCAAGAGAAGCGAGAATGGGAAAGGGTTTTTGGATTGAAAAGGGTTGGTCGCCATGGACAAGGTTGAGGTTGAGGATGAGCAAGGACTATGGAGCACGCTTCCATTTGCCACCTCTCTTCATTATCTTCTCCAATTAATTGTGAAAATTCCGTCTTCCCATTTAAAAAAAAAATGATATATTATTTAATTTGGAAGGAAAACAATTTTATTTTTTTTGACGGATTGTAAGGAAAACATAAGGTATCACTTTTTCCTAATTTTTTATTTAATTTATATATATGATTAATGTAAAGATTTTTACATTATCAATGAATCATAAATTCTTTTTTTCGATATTCTTCGAGAAGTATCCCACCGTCAACCTGAGACGGGGACTAATCTCTCGCGGGAGTTTGTTCGGCACCTCGATGAGTGGCATCCCTCCCAGCTAAGGTTTTTTCCATGCCCAAGGCTCGAACCCGAGACCTTGGTTAAGGGGAGGGAGGCCTTTAACCACTCACGCCAACCTCAGTTGGTAATGAATCAATCAATCATAAAATTAAACCTCGATTGATTCTTTGTACACACCGCCCGTAGAATGAATCATAAATTCTCACATCATTAAAACTTATTGAGTTTTATCATAATTACCTTAAAAATTACACAGCAGAATTTGGGTTTGGATAGTAGTTTAAAAAATTTTTGCATACTAACAAATACCAATACATCAAAATTAAACTCATTTTCTTTTATAATCAAGCAAAATGTTGATTTTTTTTAACCTCTATAGTGTAATTTGCATAGTAAATTACCAATTGGTCCAAATCTAAAAAAACTTATTTGAATAGGGTAAGTCATACATGCGATATATGACTTCACTTTTTCAATACATAGGAATAGAGTAAGTCATATATCCCATGTATGACTTCACTTTTTCAATTTTATAATAAAATAATAAAGGTCGTACTTGTCATGTTCAACTTTACTTAATTGTTATATTCTTATTAAATAGAAGTCGTACATGGCAAGTATGACTTTCATTATTTTATTGTAAAATTGAAAAAGTGAAGTCGTATATAATATATCTCAAATACAACTTATCCCAAATAGTTAATTTCTTTTAGACCTGCACCGGGTTGGAAATTCGTTATGCAAATTACACTACTGAAGTAAAAAAAAAAAAAATGTTTTAATGTATGATTGGAATTATTTTCTCCTATCTTTTTAATGGAAGTCCTAAATTTTTTAAATACCTTAGGTAATAATAATAATAATAATAATAATATATCATATTAAATATATAATAATGTAAAATAACAAATATAAATAACATATGTAATATATATATATATATATATATATATAGGGCATATCAGGTGAGAATGCCCATTTTATGTGAGAGTGAGAGGGTGATATAATAGGCGTTGGATCAGATTTAACGGCTGAGATTAGAAGACCCAATTAAACAGGTCGCGTGCCGTGCTCTCCATACTTACTTCGGCGTCTCTGTTTTTATGGTTTCGTCTAGCTCTTTTTTCTTGTTTTAGCCACCGCCCTGCTGCCTCAACAGCCACGCAGGTACTGGTCGGTCTCTCTCCTTCACTTTGCTTCTCCTTGTTTTCAACTTCATTATAAATCAAATTCAATCTTCTCCCATGATTGTTATCTTCCTTCAATTTGTGAAGCTCCTTCACTGTCGACCACCCTCTGTCGTTCACGCCACCATCACTGCTAAAGCTTACTCAAAGGTAGGAGGACGAGACCTATTTCTTTACCCTTTCCTTCCTCAAATCACTGGATTTTGATACCTTTCTTTGTTCTATTGGTTGTTATGGTGATTGACTAACACCAGTTTTGGCGGTGGGAATAACACGCAATGACTATATGATTGTTATAGTTAGTCCCACTTCCTTCTTTCTTTGATTTTGTCACCAGGGTCCCATGGACATGGGGGCATGAAGTGCAATGATGTTTGGGTCTTCTAATATCAGCCGTTAAATTAATCCAACGCCTATTATATCACCCTCTCACTCTCACACAAAATAGGCATTCTCACCTAATATGCCACATATGTATATATATATATATATATATATATATATATATATATATATATATAAAAGATGAGGTGGAATATGTTAATATCTTTATAATTTCCAGTCATATAAGTTGTTATCTAATATGTGGCAATGAGACATATACATATATTTTTTGATCAGAAGACATATACATATATAATACTGAAGATAAATTAGTTGTTTTCAATTAATAAGATAAGTATCCTATTTTTATAAAAAAGAAAAAAAAAATGTTCTTTTTTGGAAAGCAGAAGATAAATTAGTTAGGTCACTTTCAAATGGAACTTTTAAGGGATGCTTTGCTCAATATATAGTGATATAGCTTTTGATTTTATAAGGTCCGTTTGGATGATTTGGTACATAGAATAGGAGTTATAATTCAATTTTGGAATTGGTTTAGAATAGTAAATTTTATATTTAGATTATTTAAAAAATTAGAGTATAAATTATAAAAATTCAATTCCATATCTACGGTTTGGATATGAGATGTAGAATTTTTTATTTGGTACTCACCCTAATTAGTCATTGAGACCGAGTGAGCCTTCGAAGTATCCCCACGATAAAAAATGGGCTGAAAGTTGAAGACGAATTCTTTGATATTTTGGGCTTTCCATTATGTTTCTTTTTAATTTGTTATTTTGTTATTTTCAAGTCTAGAGTGTCTTTTGATGTTCCAAATTCCTAGAGTGTCTATTGGTGTAATCCTTAGAATTAATTAAGGAGTATTCTAGGTGCTTTCTTTAAACACTATAAATACCCATGTAAGGAATTATTTTGGGATGAATGAAGGAATTATATGCATTTAGCATATTTGGAGTGCTTAAGAGCCTCTTGGATCTTCTTGTTGAAGATCACTTATTTGAATCTTATTAAAGATATCCATATCTTTGTGGCGATTCCTCACTTGGCTTATCACTTCTCCTTTCTTCCTAGAATTGAGAGTATGGCACCTTCTTATCTATCTTCTTCTCTATTCCATCTTTTCTATTTTTGTTGTTCACTCAAGGATAGATCTAATTTCTATATGTTCCTTTCTAGGATCATATCATGTGGTATCAAAGCCAAGGATCCTAGAGTGACTTTTGATCTTGTTCTTCATATTTTTTTTTCCGGAAATTTCTTCTTCTTTTTTGAATTTAAACCTTGGGAGAAACACTACCACCTATCATGGCAACCTTATACTTTGAAATCCAAAACTTTGCAAGACACTTGGAGAAGCTACTTCGAAAGCAAATTGATGATATGCATGAGATGTTTGACAAGCTATATGAAAGGAGGAGGCATGAAGGAAGGAGATATGAGAGAAGAGATAGAGAAAATGAGAGGGAGAATGGGGAGTATGAAAGAAGGGTGAGAAAAGAGGAGAGAATGAAAAGACAAATTCCTAGCTTTGAAGCATATTGGAAGAAAATGGTTGAAGACAAAATTCAAGAGAAAAAGGAAGAGAGAGCAAAACAAGAGAGTGAGGTCCAAGTTGAGAGAAAGCTTGAGAATGAGGTGAATGCAAAAGAGAAAGCTCAAGAGAGAGAAGAATTGAAAGGAAAAGAACATTCCTTGGAAGAGGAAGAGAGATGAGGAAGATCATTGTCATATTCATTGTTGGTTTTCAAAGAAGAAGAAGGTTTAGGATTGGAATCGAAACCACGAGTGGCGTTGTGAATGGCCCCAGACGGTGTTTGAGCCTCGAAATAGAAGAGGAAATTGCAGATGAGGATGTTGACTTGGTTGGTTTAGTGCTTGAACTTGTCGGCATCGCTGGTGGCTCCGGTGCCATATGTGTGGAAGCTTTGGTCAATCACGTTTCCGTTGGAGCCGTAGCTGAGAAACCTATCTTTATTATGTCCCTCGTTCAATATTCTAACCTTCTGAGTAGTTCTTGAATGAGTCGATCATGATTTTCTAGGAAGTAGAAGAGGTGTACTGGGAGGTCAGAGGTGTGCGTGAATATTTTTTTAATTGAAAAATAATGTTAACCTAGGTATCAGAGATCATAGGGCACAAATCAAGAAGGACGAAAACTCAACTACAGAAGTGGAGGATTAAAGAATTGTGCGGTGGGAATAGGTCAAGTCACTCAAGGGTCTAGGGCCTAGCCTATTTAACAAAAATGTCAGGCCAAGTCTTTTTAAAAGGCATATATAGCAAAAGAGACCATGCTAAGACTTTAAAAAAAGTCTATTAAGCCTATCAGGCCAACCTATTTAATATATTATAATATTATAATATATTATTTATAATATTTGAAAGTGAAGTCCTATTGACCTATTTAAATGTAAACACATACTTAGCTATTTATTTGCAAAAATCTAATGACCTATTTATCAGTATAGGATTATCGATCTCTTGATCATTAAAGACTTACAAATCTATTAATAAGTCTATGACCTATTTATAGTTGGGCATAGCTTATTATCACCCCTGTACCATAAGGCTGCAATAGCAACCTCAACATTTTGGTAAATTTACTTATTTATCAATATTTTGATATTTTATCCACTAAAATACACCGTGCTTTTAAACGACATCGTACTCGTTAGGTTGGCGTTGCTGTCTTCCTATAAAACCCTATTCGCTGCTCGCATTCCAGATAGAAGGCAGAAAGTAGAGTAAAACAGATAGAGAGAGAAATAGAAGATTTGGGATAATGAGGCCAATGCCAATGCCAATGGACTTATTCGGGGAGATGGATGAGCAAGTCTCCACCATGGCGATGGATGTCGACGATGTCGACCCTCTTGAGATCTTCGCCGAGGGCGTTATCGCCGCCGATAACAAACTCGCTGATGCCGATTTCTTCAACACCTTCCAAGACGATTTCGACGATGCTGACATCAACTAAGCCCAACCACCCTTTATGTTTCTTTTATATTAGACTGCTTCTACTTTGTATTTTCATAAGGGAAAGGGAAAAAAATACTGTGATTGCTCGACGGCGTCGTTTTGTGAATTCAGTTCAGTATGTTAATATAGTGGCTGTTTTGTTATGTATCACCTTTTATTTCGCCAATTTCTCTTATGGGGTGTTTGCAACTTAGGGATATTTAAGGTGCTTGTTGTTGTGTGTGATTGATTGATTTATTGTCAGGTTTTAAATTGTGTTCGTGATTGTGTTTAGAGTTATGCGGACAATTGTAGTAAAATGCAGCTGCAACATAACCCAAAACCACAGTCATCGTGATGATTGATGATTTATTAACTGTATTTTTAGGTGTTATTTGATTATTTTTTGCTGTGGTTTTTGTTGCTGATAATGTGATTTTTAGTTACTTCCTGATTCTCAGTTATACTATACAGATTGGTTTCTTCCGTTTTATGGGTTTTGTTTGACAAATTTTAGTGTAGTTTAGACACTGTTGTAGATGGAGGCGTGTCAAGGGTGTTTGTTATAGCTCTATATGTGTGTTTTTTGAAGGGTCTTTCATTTTCTGAGATTGGTTTGCTTTATCTGTAGCTTGATTTTATAGGTTGTTATATAGAGAGGCATGCTTGTTTTTTTAAAGGAAGCATCTATGTTGGTTGCTTTGTGATTGTTTTTCTTTGTATAGATTGCATTCTTTTCATTTAAACTATCATATGGTTCTTTTAATTAAATGGTGAGTATTCACTTCATGGTTATTTGGAGTTAGAGGGATGGAGGAGTCAGGAGAGGATTGTAATTGCTATAGTCATTTATGATGAAAGCAACTATGCCATTAAGGGTAAGACAGATTCAAAGCATAAATGTGTAGTCAATGAACAGCTTTTGATCTTTGAAGAGGACTTTATATGTGCAAATGCAATGACCAATTCCATAATCAAAACTTATAGAAGTCTTTGTGAATCATGCATTTGCAGGACTGCTATCTATTGGATGGATATTTGCATTAAATTTAGTAATATACTAGTTATGTGAAGCTTTTTAAGCATTAGTGATTAGAGTTGATATCTCTGCCTGTTACATTTCGTTTGTTTGAGGCATGCTGTTTGAAGGTTTTTCATTGTTCTCCCATTTTGATATGCTTCAAAACTGGTTTTGGAAAGGAAAAAGGGGAAAGAGAAAAGATTCAAGGAAACATTATTGTATTACCTGGTCCTCCTCCCATGTTGCTGAGTGAAATTGATGCATTAAAAAACATACAACATACCTGGAGGAGGAAAAAAATTCAAATATGTAGACAGTTGACCATGCTTATCTCTGTAAAGTTCAGGCACAAAAGGCTTTTCTTTTTGGTAGTTTTATTTGAATATGTTACAACAGGCCTTTCGTGTTTATTTTAACTTTTTAGCCAAGTTACAATGCTTGTCTGGGAATATATAGCGATAGAATACATGCATCTTCTTTAATGTCCCAAGAAATGCACTCTGCCAGATTGAAAGTCATAACTCATTATTACTAGCAGAACTGGTCATTTCTCATGGAACATTCATTTGCTTACAAATTTAGGCGGGCAATTTCTTGTAGATTACATGATGCACGCATCACGGTCTGATTCTGCTTCATTGGGTATCTATTGAAAGATGCAAATATGAAGACTCTAATGGTGAGGAGAGGTGGGATGAGGATTTTTATCTTGAATTTATGTACTTGATTTGCTATTGTTCTTAGTGGGGTGTATTTTATATGAATATTGCAGTGCTTTCATAGCTTGTTTGTTCTTGCTTTGAGTAAATAGCAAAACATGATTTAGGAGGGGACCATTAAAAAGGACTCAGAAATAAATGGACATTTTGAGGACATGATTTATGGCAGAACATAATGACATTGTCTAATCCATATAGCCGACCTCACCTAGTGAGACAAGGCTTTGGTTGTTGTAGATCTCTCCCTTTTGAAATAGTCTTTAGGAGCAAAGAATTCAAGATAATGTTGTGCATGTTAAATTTAGAATGAATTATAGTTTCCCACCCATGGTTTGACCCCAATTGTTGTTTGCCCCATTGTCACAAAACTACCATGAAGTTTTTCCTCCCTTTTTGTAACAAGAAGCTACTTGTGAGTGGCACATGAGCCCATTTTTATTTAAGTTTCCTTCCTTGTGTTTCGACTTGAAGTTGCTTTGCCCATATGGTTAAGAAAATTGACACTTCGCCACCTTGTAGTCCATTATTAGATCTCTATGGTACACAAACAAGAAGAGAATGTGTTCAAAGCAAGGTTTTTAAAACCGGACCGGTCATTGAACCGGTGAAGGCACTGGTTCAAGGTTCAATGGTCTGACCGAGGTTGAACCGTGGTTGAACCGATAATAATAAAATAATATTTTTAAAACTTTTAATATAATATATTTAAAAATATTAACATATTCTCATATTATTTTAGTAGTATAGAATATTTTTTGCATTATGTGGTTATTAATTTATAAGAATTATTCTTGTATTCACTCCCAAAAATGTATAAAAAAAAAATTTGAGGGCTCAACAACTTAGAGTTCTTTTATATGAACAAAAATAAGAACAATTGGGCTGGTATAACTTACAAGCCCATTATGCAAAAACTAAAGATGAAGACAAAAAATTAAAAGAAAATTCAAGTTGCTGGGCGAGTAGGCCCATTAAGCAAAAAACAAAAGGAAAGGTTGACCTAATTTTGCCTTCTTATTCAATCAGCTGCTACTCCTTCCCCTTATCCCTTGTTTCCACATGCTGCTACTCGTTCTGGACCATTTTCAACTTCAACTCCATTTCTCCTCTCTCTGTCATGGATCTTCTTTGAAGTTCAAGCTCACTCCTCTCTTATTTCTTGATTTTCTTGTCCTTTTATCTCTTTTGCTCATCCTCCTTCAAGTTGCAGGAGGTTGAAGAAGCAATAAAACTATGGTTTGGGTCATCGGAGCGGCGCCGGAACAGAGGAACGTCCCATTTTTCGCGAACCGCCGGAATCCAGTGAACCACCGGTTTTGTCCGGTTTTTCCGGTTCTGCGCCGGTTCGACGGTTTTTTGACCTGTTTATCTGCAGAGCGGTTTTGGGGGTCACTCGGACCGGATGGTAGGCCGGTTCCCGGTTAAACCGGTCGAACCGACCGGTCCGGTCCGGTTTTAACTACCTTGGTTCAAAGTGAGCTCACATGCCATTTACATGTAGTTATCTGTTGTAGGACAAAGATTCTAATAGGATTCCACCAATAAATTAGAAGGTTTGAGCTAAGAATTAGTCAAACACGGCCAATGGACAGAATCTTCTGGTGGAACAAATACGTATCAGGAAAGAACGAAGTTTTTAATAATTGTTTATTGGATTCAAGAAAAGGGTTCTATGCAAAGGCCGAGGCTTACTTTTTTAGAGGAAGCTAAGACCTTTCAGATTACATTACCTTCCAGCTTGGGTCTCATAGGTATTGCAAACTACAATTATTAAACTACTACTCTCTAGGTACAACTTATTAGAATGCAACATATGCGAAACACCTGCCAAAATGTAATCCTCGGCACTCACTACTAACACACTACTAACACAAGCCCATTAGGAATCCTTGGCCTTGCAGATTAGACACCATAACTCTTAAATAACACAGATTTGACCTAGAATACTACTCATAAGCAGAAGCCGCAAAAATGTATATAAAAAAAGATTTAATTAGTATATACTGACAGTGTAAAGTTTTTTTATACTGTCAACAAATCAGAAATTGACACATCATTACAAATCTTTGATTCTTATCTTAACCACCTTAAAAGTCATTAATTTCGTGATTTCTGATTGGTTGTCAGTGTAAAAATCTTTATACTCACAACGCATAGAAATTAAACTCAAAAAAAAAAAAACTGCCGCTAATTATTTCCTTTTCTATTTGTAATCTTTATTATTAAAAGGAAGGTGGTGGCTGGGACATCTTTGTAAATTCACTTGGAGTTTCTTTTGTAGTTTTTTCATTTAAAGGGTATTTTTGTAACATCACTTGAAGTTTCTTTTGTCTCTTTTTCATGCTTATTTAGGTTGTCTTTTTTATGTAAATTCACTATGTACGTTCGAACCGTTTCATCTCACTTCAGCACCACATTGGAACCGTTTCAGTTCCATACGTATTGCATTGCATTAGAGTGTGATAGTATTTTGTAACCCCCACCATTTGGAACGACCCTCTTCTCGCAGAACTACTTTCAACCCTCATTGTTGAAGCATCGTTTGAAAATTTTGGAACTGGAGCACAACTTAGCGGGTTTGATTTCTCTGAAGTGGAAAATAGCTCTTTTTGGAGGTAGTCAATGATGAACACAATAAAACAGTAAACCAAGGAGGAGAAGAACAACATAAGACCAAGAAACTGTGAGTTTTTTCTATTCATTTTCCTTTTTTATTTCCTTGGGGATTACAGCTGAAAACCATTTCTGTGATGGAAGAATATTTTTGTTTGTGCAATTATTTAGTATTTAAGCATATGATTTTTTTATTTTATTTTTATTATTAGGGTGTATGTTAAACTTCATTTTCTTAATAGCCAATTTTACCAAGTGGTTGATTCATCTATAGGATGGGAAGAACATTTATAATTTGAGCTGCCTTGGCATGAAGTACGTGTTTTTATATATGGTCTACTCTTGATTTGATACATATTTGATGTTAGGAAGGTTAAAAGGTTTGATGGTTTATGGGATGTGGTTCATATTTGGGTTTAGGTTGAGGCCAAAGAAGACAAATCAGAAGAGATAGAGAGAAGTCAGAGAACCATGTTTCACGTTCATGACGAGAAGCGAGGTGGATCATCCGGATTCTGGAAGATGGGTACAGAACTACATATGGAGAAAGTACAGTCAAAAGGCTATGAATGTGGTTTAATGTTTATACTAAAATCTGCAGCTGTGTTCTACTTAAATACCTGTCACAATACTATTACTATGTTTAGAGCAAATGTGGTTAATGTTTTGTGTAGGCGCACGCCTACAATCATGGTGCTTAAATTGCTGACTTATTTATGGTATTGTGGGGCGTTGATTTTGCTCCTAATGTGCTCTTCAGTCACGCATAACTTTTTGTGTGTGGAGCAAAAATAATCTTTTCATTGGGAAGTAAGTGAACTTAGGTAATGAATGAAGCTAAAATTGCATCCTGATTAGTTCCTCTTGAGGTAAAGACTTCCTCTAATGAACACCTTGTGTTTATGATAATTATCCTATTTGGATTGTAATGGGTTAAAATGTTTCTACTTTGCAGGGGACGGCAACTTCTGTTGAGCCTACAAATGGTATTAGAAATGGAGGAAAGCATTGCTACTCCATGTGGTAAACCCTGTTTGAGATTGATACAAAGTATGTGCCCATCAATCTGAGGAAAGCATTGCTACTCCATGGAGGAAAGCATTGCTGAGGACTTTGCGTGAACTGAAACTTCTTAGACAACCACAGCATGTAAATCTGATTGCTTTAAAAGATATCACGATGCCAGTTCGTAGTTAATATTTGTATGTATCTTGAAAAATGTTCTTAATATTGGGTTCATATGGTTCATCTTATTTAGGTATATTGAATATTGAATGTTGCAGCTTGATTTATTATTAGATCATACACTGGGCAAACGTTTCCTTTCTTAGCTCATTTTCTAAGATAATTCATGGTTGTTATTATTTCCGTAATTGTTATGGTGGTAGCAAATTTTTTATCATTGTTGTCATTCATCAATTTCAATACCACCTATAATATAAGGAGCTCTACTACCTAGCCAACTTTGTCATCATAAAAATATATTTAGAAGTTCAAAACACAACCCATTCAATGATTTTTTTCATTTCAAATTTTTTTTTCCATTTTTTTCCTTAATTATTGCAAATTTGGTAACCTGCTTTATTATTTGGCAACCTTTTGCCTCTTGGTTTTCTTCGGTTACGAGGAACACAGGCCAAATCATGAGAGAAAGAGAGACAGAGGGATGGAGATAAAGAGAAAGATGGGGAGAGTGAGACAGAGAGATTATTGCGTGCTATTTTCATATCAAGTATAGGTTGACGATATTTAGCACCTATAACGAAATTGGTAACTTTGGATTAACATGACATTAAATAGAAAAGTTAAATGATTTCCATCTGAAAGTGCTTCCATTTGGTTTTATATGCATATATACTCAAAGTTTGTTTGTTATAATGTAATACTCTAAGTTGCTTTTGGGAAAATATCCAGGAATACCTTTGAAAATCCCTTATGGTGATGGATCGATTTCTGGATTCTTCAGTCAAGATAATGTAGAAGTTGGCGATATCATCATCAAAGATCAAGTTAGTATTTTGACTTTTTTTTAACTTTTCAATCAATATTTTTACTGATTGAGTTTTATATGCTTCTTTGGTTGCACTGATGGGTAGTTAGTTCTCATCGTCCAGGAATTTACTGAGATTACAATGGAAGGATCTTTGGAACTTTTAGCTCTGCCTAATGATGGAATAATTGGACTTGGATTCAAGTATATTTCAGTTGGAAAAGTCACACCACTCTGGTATTAATTAATTAAATTTACTGTTTATTGATCTTGCTATGTTTCTTCATTTTTTCCCTTTCATAATGTGTCAACAAGAGTGTGTCATTAGTGGTGTGATTGTATTCTAATGTGGCAATGGTGAAGAAGAAAAAGCAAACTCCCTTTTCTCTAAAGTTTCTGATGCCTCAAACACACTGATTAGTTCTTGACTATAGATATAATATGATAGAACAAGGCCACATTCATCAAAAGGTTTTCTCTCTTTGGCTAAATCAAGACCCAATGGCAAATATAGGTGGTGAGATTTTCTTTGGTGGTATTGACTTGAGGCATGACCACACTTACGTTCCACTTTCTCAAAAGAATTATTGGCAGCTATATTATATTTACAATTTCATCTATAGCTCTTATTATCAACCATGTCATTAGTAACTTCTGGTGTTTGCACCTCTAGATTGAGGTGGGGGATATTCTACTTGGAAATAATTCTACAGGTTATCATAAATTTCTATTAAGTGTGATGTTTAATCTATCTACCATGTTTGTTTCATTGTTTCTTATGGTTAATGAATGAAGATATTAAAGTTGCTAAAGATTGCATAGTATCAGGAGATTATGCATTGCTTACTTTCCCAAAAAAGCCATTCATCACAGCCATTATTGTTGCTTTTTCATTTAACATGCTCTCTTGGTTCATTTTCCACAACGTTATTGTTTTGACTGCTAGCATGCACTATTGCCATTCTTGGTACATTTCTTGCATTACCTTAGATCTCTCTAAGTGTATCTAATTCATTTATCATTGACACAAAACCGTTGCCTGGCCTTTACTTGAACTAGATCTTTTGCTTTCTTCTCCATTATTTTTAAAACGAAGAAGGTCTAAGTTTTAAAGATTAATTCTAGCTACAACAAGTTTTGCTCATATTTGTTTTACTATTTCATTATATGATTCTACCTTTTTTTAACATCTTCACTCTAATTCTGCCATCTATATAGATAGATGTATCTATCTTTTTTCAATTTTAAAATATAAATGATCCCTATGCACTTTTTTGTGCATACATTTCTACACTATTTGCCACAACAACTACTTCAGTTAATAAACACTAAATTATTGGTTAGTAAGGTGTACAAATTGTATAATGGACTAATCATCTATCTTCAACTCATTCTGTGGTGGGAATTACTTCCGTTGGGACCTTCTTATTGTCTTCACTTCAGCTAAACTTATTCTTTCATTGGGAATTACTTCCATTGGGACCTTCTTATATTGTCTTCAACTACTATTGGCAATTGCTTTAGTCCAATGTTTTTGGGACTGATTATTTTTAATTTTCACTTGGTTTTAAGGGAGGAAAGTTCCAGGCAAGTGTCAGCAAGCCATGGCTTTATATCTTCCTTACTTTTGCTAGAGGAGGGGTTGTGTATGCAAATGACCTACTTTAATGTGGTTCCAAACTCTAGCATCAGCTGCTCATTAGATATTTTTGGGTGTGAACTCAATTTAATTAAAAGTTTTCTGGACACTCAAAGGATCCTATAGAGTAATTCAAGTAAACAAGGAGGACTCATTTCACATGGATTCAGATGTCAGTTTTTGTTTTAATTTTTCCTACCATTATTTAATAAGAACTATAAATCTGAAAATGATCACTAACGATAATTTTGAAAAACTGGATTTACAACTACAAATATATAGTTTTAAAATAGGCAAAACAAGACCATATCAGTCCCAACTAGGGAAAAATACTTTTGGAATTTGATTCTTACTTGAGGACAAATCTCACCCATCTTGCTTACCAGTTTGTCATGCACATATGCAGTCACAAATATGCATCTCGGTTAAATTGCCAATGCCAAATTAACTTGACACTATATGATAAAATAAGATCAAACCCTCAAAGTTAAGACTTATTATTTCATGCACTAATTAAAAACAAAAATTGTCCCCACACAATTTTTAGATTCAACTCTAACAAAATTAAATTTCTAAATTCTTTTTAGGATTTTTTTATGGAATCTAATTTATGAAACTTTGGAATACAAAAAAGTCAGCATCGACCAATGTGTGTGCTCGCGCACACGCTTGAATATGGCCCACACAGTATACATAAAAAACATTCCTAATACACATCAGCGAAATGAAGTATTGAGAAGGAAAAAATAGGAAAAACATAATGATTTGGCATAACTTTGCCTTTGTCAAAAAAAAAGGGGAAAAAACTTATTAAACGGACATATAAAAAGACCCATATAGGCAAAATAATATAGTTCAATACTTCGTTATATACGTCTGATTATGCACATGAGTAAAAACATTGTTTCTTTTATAAAAGATTGTTTAGCAACGTTATAAGGAGAACTTTCACCTTTTATTAAGATAATTTGTCTACCTTTTGTTATTCCAACAATAAAAATTAAGCTCCATAACAAACAAACAAAACAATAAAATTAAGCATATTGTTGTCTTTAATTGATTCTATGTTATATTCTTCAAATAAACAATCTTTTCAATACCATTTACATTAAACCAAGACTCACAATTTTTTTCCTTTGTTTTTTAACATTAATTTTCAATGTTTAAATGCTCGAATGGTAGCCGCAATATAAAATTTTAAAAGTTTTAACGATATCACTGTTTTCATTTTAGAATTCCCACACATAAAAATCATGTGACAATTTTTCATTTCAAATATAATACATAAATACTTATTCTTTGCTATTTTAATTTGTTATTTTGAACATTTGAAAAAAACAAAAACAATGTAAAATAATCACACATAATACGATCAAGCAACGCACAACTTTTAATGTTATCAGTGTTTTTAAATTTAGATGTCTCAAGGAAAAAATCATGCAATGTTTTCCATTTCAAATACTACACAAATACTTATTTGTTGCTCATTTGAATTCTTATTTTTGACATTTAAAAATATACAATATTATAAAATTAGTATACATAATATGTCCGTGCATCGCACGGGTACAAGCTCTAGTAACAAACAAACCAAAGGTTGGCAAAGTATCGAATTTTACAGATTAAGAAGTGAAAATAATTGAATGTAAAGTTTTAATGCATGCTGACAGCTGTATCTATCTTTAAAATAGGAGCTGTTACATAATAAATGAAACTTGAGGTGCAACCCAATTTATACCTTTTTCAATACTTCAACAAGGGAAAACCTACTGACAAATCCATTTTGTATCTTTGTCTTAGGATGATATTCTACAGCAGATGCTTGTGTTGAATCCACAGGTATTCTACCAAATTTTTTAAAATTTCTAGACTTCTATTCTGAAATTGCTGGTCACTAGTTTCACATTATGTTTATTCGGTAACAGTGATTACAACCTGTAATCGGTGCTAAAAAATGATGACCTGATTCAGGGCAATATGTTGTTTGTTCCAAATGGATGACATTTTTGCCTCCATTTTTTTTGCTCGCTTGAAGGGCTATTCAGCGGATTTCCTTGAATTTTTTAAAAAAAAAGTATTTTCAAGATTAGTTTCTGAATCGAAACTATTTTCCCGTGAGGTTTTACTGTAACCTGCCACCACACCCTTGTAGTTTCAAATTATGCAAAAACCTTTGAGGGTCTGCAAAATCTATTCCTACAACCCTTGTTAGTGTATATATTCTACAACTAAATATTTTACCCTTCCGTGCAAGGTGAAAATAAGCTGACAAGGGAAGATCTTTGTATACAATAAAACTAAAGATGTGTGCCTAGGATTTGCAAAACCTGGGATAAGTTTCACTTATTACAGTGTCACTCAGTCATCAGATCAGAAGTCTTTTTACATCTTAAGTTGTACGTGAAGCTGTGTATTCAAATTAGAATAATGATATTTGTACACCCAAAGTTGACACCCAAACTTTGACACCTTGGTTAATCGGTACAAATGTTTGGTTAATTCAGTTCATTATATGGTTAATCACGTATAAATATTTGGTTAATTCATGATGATCCATTAATCATATAAAAAACTGAATTAACTAGATATTTGTATGTGATTAACCAAATATTTACATGATTATGGAAAATAAGTTTCATATAACCCATTAACCATATAATGAACTGAATTAACCAACAATTTATATATAATTAATCAAGGTATCAATTTTGGATGTCAAATACAGGTGTTCAAATATCATTACTCTAAAATTAACCCAACCCAACAGGACATTTGGGCATGGGATGCTAGTTCAGTCATACTGGCATCTGGTTGAACAATTGCTGTCATTACGCCGTGATTATCACCATAATTGGATGTTATTTAGAAAACTATATTTATATTATTATCTTCTTTTTTTTGAAACTTAATTATATGTTAAACAAGCTATAAATTAAGAAGAAAAGGTTCATGGCTACGCTTAAAAATACTACTATCTTCCTTGTTCTGAAATCTGAACTATGATGATGCCATCATATCCGAAGGTGGTTGGCATCATCATTGGAGGCTGTATTATTTGTTTGTTTCATCCGACTGATTGAGTCTGAACTTCGCTATGCTGCTGCCAATGTACGTTTCTTTTTTTATGTTTGTGCACTCTTGTGCTTAGTGTAAATGCTGATTCGAGTTTCTGACAGAGCTGTAGAACTCTCTTGGAATTGATGGTTCTGGATAGGGGTGGCAAAATGGGTCGAGCCCGACGGGCCAACCCGCCAACCCACCATTCCCTACCCCGCCCCGCCACAACCCACCATGAAAACGGGGCGGGGCGGGGCGGGGGCGGGGGCGGGTTGGCCCGTCGGGTTGGGTCTTCTTTTAAAAAAAAAAAAAAAGCTGTTTAAATTATTTTTTTAAAGTTGTAATTTTTATTTTTTTAAAATTTTACAGACTTACTACTAGGGGTTTTATTTTCTCACTCAGTTTCAGTTCTCTCAGCTCACTCACGCAGTCACGGCCACTATTCCCATTTCCCTCACTCAGAGTCACTCTCACTCTCACTGTCTCAGCCTCTCAGGCTCTCAGCCAGCCTCCCCAAGGACCCCAACCCACAAGCGGCGGCCGGCCGTTCCCTTGACGGCGCAGCTCAAGACCGCCGCCCAAGACCGAACGACGAACGCAGCAGGCAGCACCACAGATCGCGAACGCGAACGCCGAACGGCCCCATCTCAGATCGCGAACGTGAACGGCCCCATCTCCGAACGCGAAAGCCGAGCTCCGCCACCCAGACGCCGGCCATTCCCTGACGGCGCCGCTCAAGACCGCCGCTGAAGACCTCCTTCTCAACTAGAAACGCACCAGCCAGCAGGTATTTGTTTGATATTTGTCAACCCTTATTTGAATTTTCTCAACCCTTGTTCAGTATTAGTTTAGACTTTTAGTTATCTGTTTGTTTTGTTTAGCAATTTGTTATTTAGTTATTTGTTTGTTTATCTGTTTGTTCAGTATGAGTGAACCTGTTGAATCCATCAATATCATGCATTATGATGAACCTGATGTTGATGGGGAAGATGTGGAGAATGTGGTTGAGGAATCTCAATCGGTTCAGCCTGTTGTGAAAAAGGCCAAAACAAATACATCTGATTGCTGGAAATTTTTCACTAAAATAGGGCCAGGTAACGATGGAATTGGAAGAGCTAAATGTAATGCTTGTAATAAAGTGTACAAGGTGGGTGGGAAACAATATGGCACCTCAACTTTAAATCGTCATGTCTTAACTTGTAAAGAAACTAAATATGAAGATGTAGGTCAAATGATTGTTGATATGCAAGGAAAAGTGAAATCACGTAAGATAGATCAAATGGTCTCGCGTGAGATGTGTGCTGCGGCAATCATTGCACATGATTTGCCCTTCAAATTTGTTGAGTATAAGAAGATTAGGAGTTGGATAAAGTATTTGAATCCTGATTCAATTCCCATTACTAGAAATACTGCCAAGGCTGATGTACTAAATATTTATGCGAGAGAGAAGGAGAAGCTCAAAGAGGAAATGGCTAGCATTCCATATAGGATTTCTTTAACTTCTGATTTATGGACTGCTTGTACCACTGAGGGCTATATATGTCTGACTGCACATTATATTGATTTCAATTGGAATTTAAAAAGTAAAATTCTCAACTTCTGTCATATGCCTCCCCCTCACTCTGGATCTGAGTTATCTAAGAAGCTGCTTGAGTTGTTGACTGATTGGGGAATTGAGAAGAAGATCTTTTCTCTTACTCTAGATAATGCAGCTTCTAATAATGTTTTGCAAGAACACTTGAAGAGTCAGCTTGTCCTTCAAAATTGGTTGTTATGTGATGGACAATTCTTTCATGTGCGTTGCTCTGCACATATTTTAAATATCATTGTTCAGGAGGGGTTGAAAGTACTTGGTGATGCCTTGAATAAAATTAGAGACAGCATCAAATATGTGAGGGGTTCAGAGAGTAGAATGCAAAAATTCAAGGAATGCATTCAAGGTATTGGTGGTGTTGACACTTCTGCTGGCTTGTGTTTAGATGTTCCTACAAGATGGAACTCAACTTATTTGTTGCTTGAATGTGCCCTCAAATATCGTCGTGTTTTTGCTCATCTTCATTTTAAAGATGATAATTATGTGTATTGTCCATCAACAGAAGAGTGGAAAAGAGGAGAAAAAAATTTGTGTGTTTTTGTCTCCTTTCTATGAAACCACAAATATGATTTCTGGCACATCATATCCTACTTCCAACTTGTACTTTTTGCAAGTTTGGAAAATTCAGTGTGTTCTACTTAATAGCTTGAGGGATGAAGATGAAGTCATAAAAAATATGTCTGAAAGGATGCTTTCTAAGTTTGACAAATATTGGGATGAGTATAGTGTTGTGCTTGCATTGGGAGCGGTTCTTGACCCGCGAATAAAGCTTTCTTCTTTGACTTATTGTTACTCAAGTGTTGATGAAACTACAAGTGAATCAAAGACAAATGAAGTAAAGAGAAACCTTTACAAGTTGTTTGAGAAATATTCTACTAGAAGTACTTTCCTCAAAGAGCGAGTTTCTACTCATACCCCCTCTTCTAGTGGGTTTAAGGAACCCCAACATTTCTCCCAGAACTTGATTAATGTAAGTATAAATTTAATGAGTTAATAGTTTTGATTACTTTCTTTGTTGTAATTTTTAAATCTTGTGTCGCTTTCATATTCTTCTTTTCACGTGTTTCATTTGTGAACTATAACAGGGATTGAAAATGCACAATCAACAGCTTGCTACTAAAACTAGGAAGAATCAACTTGATATGTATTTGGATGAGCCAACTTTGGATTATGGTGAGCATGAAACCTTGGATGTATTAAAATGGTGGAAAGATAATAGGGGTCGATTTACAGATTTATCAGTAATGGCTTGTGACTTGTTGAGTATTCCTATTACGACCGTGGCTTCTGAGTCTGCATTTAGCATTGGTTCTATTGTTCTAAACAAATATAGAAGCCGTCTCTTGTCAAAAAATGCGGAAGCTTTGATATGTACGCGCAATTGGTTGCACGGTTTTGTTAGCGATGGTAATTTGTTTAATTCGATCATAATTCATAATCATTCTTTGTTGTTTTAATTTGAATTTTGATAACTGTTTGTTAATTTATTTAATTTCTTTTGGAATTGTGATATGTAGATGAAGATGACGAGGATAAGGATAAGGATGATGCAAAAAAAGAGGGGATGACTATGTCCAAGCAAGCATCCAATGTTGTAAACTTAGAAGATGATGAAGATTGATTTCATGTTTTGTGTATTACTTTTTTTGTGGATGTGGTTTAAAATATTGAAACTAATTTGTGTTTGTGTGGTTGTGGACTTATGGATTATTGGACTTTTGGTTAGTAGTTAGTAGTAGTACTTTTGGATTATTGAAACTAATTTGTGTTTGTGATGGTTATGGACTTTTGATTATTGGACTTATTGGACTAATGCATGCTTTATTTTTTGCCTTTTAAGTTTTAATGTTAGTACTACATGAGTACATGACTACATGGTGATTGTTAGGGAAATGGTGCCATGTATAATTGAGGATTTTAATTTTTAGGTTCTCATAAATCATAATTTAACAAGTCTTTGTGATTTGTATTGATAATTTTTCATTAATTTAAATCATTTTCAAGTGGAAACATAGTTATTTTTAAGATAGTTGAAGTAATTAATAAATTAACTATTTAATTTGATTTTTTTAATTTTTTTGGTGGGCCAACCCGCCACGGGGCGGGGCGGGGGGTCATTTTCAACCCATTTCCGAAATTCAACCCGCCCCGCCCCGTTTTAGGCGGGTTGGCGGCGGGGCGGGTTGGCCCGCTTTGCCACCCCTAGTTCTGGATAAACACCTAATTGTGATGAAGATGCATCAAAATAGATTTGATGGGGTCCCCTCCTTGCAACAGGATCTTATTGGAAGCAAATCCAAACAATCAAAGTTGTTTTGTCGAGAGCATTTCTTTGCCAATCCCATGAGTACTTCCTTGTTGTAGCCTTGTAGGTAAAGCCAATATATGTTGATATTAGGTTTAATTACTCAGTAGGTCCCTATAATTTTTGGGAATTTTTAAATAGGTTCCTATACTTTTAAAATTTGTAATTAGGTCCCTGAACTATTATTTCATTTATAATTAGGTCCCTATACTAAAAAAATTTGTAATTGGGTCCTTAGACTTTTATCAAGTTTTCAATTGGGTCCCTGAACTAAAAAAGTTTTTAATTGAGTCCCTGAACTTATATAAAATTTTCAATGGGGTCCCTAAATTATAAAATTCGTTAGTGATGTGTTGAATTGGACGGAATATAACTGATTTCATCCAAGCTGGCTATTTAAGAGTAGTTTGGGTGGAAGATGAACCTTGAGATATTGTCACAATAAAATATAGCAAGATGTAACGAGATGAAGTGAGATGTAATAAGTTGTAAGTGAAGAAACTATTTTGGACGAAATTATTTCAAGGAAAGGATATACAACCGTAAAACATAAATCAGGGAATGAATGAACTATTTGTTCAGATGGAGGAAAAGCAATCATAAGTCAAGTTTTGGTTTTCTGACTCAACAATTTGGTCTCCTGCAACCCTAAATACAAATTTGGGGGAATTCCAGGTCACGTTTAACATCAGCAGACTTAAAGACCTCTTCACGGAACCCTACCCCAGGGACTCTATTGAAAATTTTATATAAGTTCAGGGACCCAATTAAAAACTTTTTTAGTTCAGGGACCCAATTGAAAACTTTATAAAAGTTCAAGGACCCAATTACAAAATTTTTTAGTATAGGGACCTAATTACAAATGAAATAATAGTTCAGGGACCTAATTACAAATTTTAAAAGTATAGGGACCTATTTGAAAATTCCCAAAAAGTATAGGGACCTACAGAGTAGTTAAACCTTGATATTATGTATATATAATATAGATGAGCAGTTTTTTATATTATGTATATATTTGGGAGAATTACAAAATAGGTCATCCTAGTAAATATATTTTAGATTAGGATTTTGAATATTTAGTAGACCAGGTCTGGTTAGAATTATATCATGCCATAGTGCCATACAAACTTTCTAATTTTTTCATTTATTTCTTCCAAAATTTAATGGAAAAGCAAAATATAATCGTGTCGCCCTTTGAAGACTGCAATATCATCGTTAGTTAGTAACCAACTATCTCATCAATTATCATCGACATGAGAGTATCTTAATAATGTCACTTACCCAAACGGTGATCGTGTGATTAACATTCTCAAATACAATAATAAATAATAAACAAAATATTTTTTTAAATAATAAAATATAAAAATTAAGGCTAAATTACACTTTTGGTCCCCAAATTGTTATTAAATGTTCAATTTGGTCCCCAAGTTTTTAAAATGTTCATTTTGGTCCCCTAATTCATTAAACTTGTTCAAATAGGTCCTTCCGTCAAGTTGACTAACGACGACGTCAAACCTAATGACACGTGGCATTAAGTTTAATATTTTAATGTTCATATTGGTCCCCAAATTGTTTTAAAATGCTAATTTTGGTCCCCCAAATTGTTCTAAGATGTTTATTTTGGTCCCCAAATTGTTTTAGAATGTTCAATTTGGTCCTCAAGTTTTTAAAATATTCATTGTCGTCCCTTAGTCAACTTGACGTCGCCTTTAGTCAACCTGACGGAAGGACCTATTTGAACAAGTTTAACGAATTAGGGGACCAAAATGAATATTTTAAAAACTCGGGGACCAAATTGAACATTTAATAACAATTTGGGGACCAAAAGTGTAATTTAGCCAAAAATTAATATAAGCATATTTGGCGTATTGAGGTAATACAAGAAGTCAACAAATTTCCTTTCTTCTTTCGTGTTTTTTTTTTTGGTAAGCCCTTTCTTCTTTCGTGTAATATAGTACACTTGTTGAAAATGGAAGTAAGAAACGAATAATTATTGATGAGAACCTTATTTACAAACTCGACTGTGGCCTATGGCCTGACCTATTTATGGCCTGGCTAGGCTCGGCCTGTTTAATAAAAAGGTCATGATCAGATTTTTTAGAAAGCCTATTTACTTAAAAAGGCCAGGCTTGGGCCTATAAAAAGCCTATTAGGCCTGATAGGCCAGCCTGATTATATAATTAGATTAAATAAATATATATAAATTATATAAGATATAATTAATAAAAATAAAATATAGATTATGCTAAAAATATTTATCTATATAGTAACTTAGTAAGTAATATAAAAATAGAATAAATTTTAAAATAATAAAATTTTGAGTAAATAGCCAATTTAGTCCCTGAAATTGGGACTTAGTATCAACTTGGACCCTGGATTGATTGAAATAGCAATTTAGTCCCTGAATTTGCAAACTGTGATTCAAATTAGTCCCTCCGTTAAGGACCGTCTCCTAATGCCGTGAAGTCTGCTTATGTGGCACGTTAAGTGCCCTGGTGGATGCCAACTCACCGTATGCATTGGCTCCACGTCAGATGGCTCACTTAAACACAATTTCAGGGACTAAAGTGATATTTCGAGGACTAAATTGAAACTCCCTAGGATTTTAAATTTCTTTCATCTTCATCCCCCTCCTTCAATGGCTCTTTTCCTCCCCCACTCTCTCTATTGCCTCCTTCTCTACATCTCTCTCTATTACTGCAAAACTAAACCGAAAATGAAGGGGATAATGGGTCTTCCCCTCGAAGTGGGTCATCGGGCTCTAGAGTTAATGGGTCTGAAATTGTTGCTGTTTTAAATTGCTGCACTTTATGACTTGAATAAATTGCTAACTTCATGCTGTGTTTGATTAGCAACCATAGCAAGTTCAGGAACCAGAACAAGTTTGAGAACCAGTGCAAGTTCAGCCACACATCAAGTGCAAGTGCATGCTCAGCAGCAAGTGAATGCACCACAAGTGCAGGTTGCAACACAGAGGGTATGTATGCAGGGACTGACTTGATACTTAGTTATTAATTTCAAGGACTAATTTGATATTAAGTTGTAATTTACAAGGACCAATTTGATAATAACCTTTCGAATTCAACTGTGCAGGCAAAGAGATATGGTGTAAGAGGTCCCATTATACCATGCAGGGAAAAGGCAACACCAGTTAGGGCACCAATGCCAGCACCAGTTCCACCACTTGTACCTGTTGGAACCAAAGTAATGTGGATTAAATAATCTCTGAGTTTTGATGTTAACAAAAAGGATTAAATTTGTATAGCAACGTGTTAGTTGAGATCTAACATACTCTATCTAGTCTTGCAGGGATATTCGAAATTTAATAAGTTAAGGAAATCTCGAAAGAGTTTATTAATATCCGCGTCCACCCGAGTAGACGAGCTGCTCTAAATGAATGGTATATTTATTTATATAAATATGTTTGTATAAAGAATAGTCTCAGAAGACGAGAATTTTAACTACTATGAGCAGACGAGCTTGAGTGCCACGACAGTATACGGAGATCTAAGTTACTCACCAATATATAGCAAGTCCAAAGACTTGATAGTAGACGAGAATATTTGCCACGTCACTAGACGAGTTAAAAGAGTTTCTATCTATAAGCGTATAGACGTACTATGTTAAGTAGACGAGCTCTTCTTTACTGTGAATCTTTCATATGATCAGAAAAACTATATCGACCACATAGAAGTATTTATTTCAAATGATTGATATTTATTTCAAGTATATGTTGGTCCGTTCTATTTGATTTAACTGTTTTATTGCCTTGTTTCTTTGAGAGAGACATAGTACAAATAAGGAAATGCAAAAGCAAAATAGTATAATGCAAAACGCCTTGTACCCTGTCACCTTTAATACTGAAATAGCTGGAATTTGTACAAGAGAGGCAAGACAGTTTTCAAGTTGTAATTGCTCAGAGGTGTGCCCGTTTTGTGCAAGAGTGATAACCTATAATACATTTCACAATGGCCACGAGCAAGCTATGAGTCACAACGGATATTATGCATTTGATCCTATCTCTAAACGGGAAAATTCAAAACAACCGTTGAAGAATTTCAAGTGAAGAGGAAAGGTCACTATAAATAGAAGACCTCAACATCTGAAGAAATAACTTTTACAAATACTGAAATCTTGCTAGAAAAACATTTGCCATTTACGAGCTCAATACTATTTATTCTTTCAAGAGCAAAAGTCTATAATACCTTAGCTTGAATATTGCTATAATATTCAACTGATCTTAAACTTTCATACCCTCACACATAGTGAGTTAGAAGATCAAAAGAAGCCAATCTCTTTGCTAGAGGTAGAGCCTGAAGAGGCTTGGTAAGAAAGGAATACTTGTAGCCTGGAGAGGTGTTGAATACTTGTTGTAATCTATTTGGAAAATAGTGGAGAAAAATCTTCAAGTAGAAGGAACTGGACGTAGCTCTTGGTTAGAAGAGAGTGAACCAGGGTAAAACGCTTGCGTGAATCTTCTAATCCATTATCTCTTCAGTTTTATTTGTTTTTACTAACTGTGGGGATTTGAACTTGATTTTGTTAAGTCTTTAAAAGTTCTTTTTCTGTGTGTGCTTCTACCTTTCAATACTTGTGTGAGAAAATTGTTTTGAAAAAGGTTGTTTTCGAAAATTATTAACAAACACAATTCAACCCCTCTTCTAGTGTTTGCCTGTGTCAACTTCAGTACCTATGCAACCACCCTATACATGGCGTATTATGGTTCAGATTCCAACACTACCATGGGCTTCAGCATCCAAGGGAGTTGTACCACATAAAGTATGGTTTCAGCCAAAAAAATAAGCGCCTAAAATGTGCATTTACATCAATGTAGCAAAATAAGCACATGTGCACCATTGAGTGCAATAACAGCAAACAAAAGCATATGTAAACCATTGTTTCAGCCAAAAAGGAAACATCTAAATGTGCATTTAAAATCAATGTAGCAAACTCTTCAAATGCTGTGATCTTAAAGGTTGTCTTGGACGATTCTCTGGCAGCCCTGGAGTTGGGATGAAAGACATGAATTGTGGTACACCTCCCCTGAATGCTGAAGCCTCTGGTGGTGCTGGAATCTGAACCATAATAGGCCGTGTATAGAGTAGTTGCATAGGTACAGTGGTAGAACTGGTACTGGTGTTGGTGCCCTAATTGGTGTTGCCTTTTCCCTGCATGGTATAATGGGACCTCTTACACTATACCCCCTTGCTTGCACAGTTGAATTCAAAAGGTTAGTATCAAACTGGTCCTTGTAATTTACAAGTTAATATCAAATTAGTCCTTGAAATTAATAACTAAGTATTAAGTCAGTCCTTGCATACATACCCTCTGTGTTGCAACCTGTACTTGTGGTGCATTCACTGCTGTTGAGCCTGCACTTGCACCTGATGTATAGGCTGAACTTGCACTGGTTCTTGAACTTGTTCTGGTTCCTGAACTTTTCTGTGGTTTCCAATCAAAATAGCATGAAGTTAGCAATTTATTCAAATCATAAAGTGCAGTAATTTAAAATAGCAGCAATTTCAGACCCATTAACCATGGAGCTCGACGACCCACTTCGAGGGGAAGACGCATTACCCCGTTCCTCATCACCTTTGTCTTCGGTTTAGGTTTGCAGCAATAGAGAGAGAGAGAAGTAGAAAAGGAGGCAGCAAAGAGAATGGGAGAGAATCAGAAAAGAGCCATTGAAGAAGGAGGGGATGAAGATGAATGATATTCGAAACCCTAGGGAGTTTCAATTTAGTCCTCGAAATATTACTTTAGTCCCTAAAATTCTGTTTAAGTGAGTCATCTGACATGGAGCCAACGTGTACGATGAGCTGACATCCAACAGGGCACTTAACGTGCCAAATAAGCAGACTTCACGGCGTTAGGAGACGTTCCTTAACGAAAAGACTGATTTGAATCACGATTTGCAAATTCAGGGACTAAATTGTTATTTCGATCAGTTCAGGGATCAAGTTGATACTAAGTCCTAATTTCAGGGATGAGTATTTATTTACTCATAAAATTTTAGTTTGATATTGTTACTGTATTATTACTAACCTTTTTTTTTTATTACTAGACTAGACTCTTGGACTCGCGTCTTATTGTATTCGTCAATTGGTGTCTTTTTCTCCCATTACAAGTTAGAAGCCCTGATTGTACACCTTTCTTGTCATTCTCTGCTGAGGCCGGATGCTTATTGCGGCTGCAGTGGAACGCCCTCTTATTGCTGCTTCTTCGGCTTGGCAACACTCCGACTCTGGTGGCAACTAAACTCCAACGAAGCAACAATATGTATTTCTCTATTTCTCTCCGGCCTCTCATCTTACATTGTTGGTTTTTTTTTTTTTTTAACTGAATAATATGAAAAGAAAACATCAGTGACTCATTTCTTCTAATCAGTAATGTCACTTGAAGTTGAAACCCTAGGCCAAACTTATCTCTGTGCCGCAAGTGCAACAAACACACCGCCCCCTCTCTCCATCTCTCGTCAGTCGCCCCTTCTCATCGGCTCCACTCGAGTTCCTCTCCGGTAGTCGTCGTCGCGCGGCTCCTCTCGACACGTGGCAGCATGACATTTTTTAGAAAGCATAATCATCATTTGAGGCATTTTACTTTTCCCACTTTTTTTTGTTTTGTTTCTCTGATCTTATCTCATCTCATTACTTTCTATATTTTATTTTATTTTTTTGAAAAAGGGTCTTCCCTGCCAGACACCAACATACCTGATCGAAATTCGAAACCCTAGCTTACTTTTTTCCCCGAGAAACAAACGGGAAAATGCCGAGGGAAATCATCACCCTTCAGGTTGGACAATGCGGCAATCAGATCGGCATGGAGTTCTGGAAGCAACTCTGCCTTGAACATGGCATCAGTAAAGACGGAATCCTCGAAGACTTCGCCACTCAGGTCACTTTCTACTCCTCACTCCTCAGTACAGTGATGATTTCATTCAGTTATCAATCAACTATCATAATTCAAAATTCGATTATTATGCACATTTATTTTTGAAGGGTTGAAAAATTTCAGGTTCGGAACATTTGCTTGCTATGCTAACCCAATGTTCCTTAATTTTGCTCTCATGCTTGAACAATTATTTTCACATTATTTTTTAATATTGTTTCCCCTTATAAATGACCTAAATTTTCAGTTATCTCACTCTGGTGTACACTTTTAGACATTGATGAAGTTCTGTTAATTCTGTGCACTGAAGCGGGGTGACCTGTTTTTACTATGTTAAGATTCGTAGTTAATTTGTCTGCATTAGACTTTTTAGTTGATCCATCTATGTTTTAAGAGTAATATTACTTAAATTCTCATACTTCTCACCTCATATGCTTCTCCTGAAATCACTCCAGTCCTTGCTGCAACCTTTTATGAACTATCTAAATTCTGTTCATACCTCATATAAAAAATCCAAGTATCTTTTTCTTTTTCCATCTCTTAAAGCGGGTGAGCCTTGGCGCAACAGGAAGGTTGATGACGCCCTCTAACCTGGAAGTCACGGGTTCAAATCCTGAAAACAACCTCTTTGCATGCGGGGGGTAAGGTTGCGTACATCTACCCTTCCAAGACCCCACCTGGTGGGAGCCTTGTGCACTGGGCCACCGTTTCATCTTTTTCCATCTCTTAAGTTGGTTTAAACGGGAAGCTGAGAATCATCACCTTTGAGTTCTAGAAGATGAACTCTCGACTGAGCATCATCTTGCAAATGCTGGCTGGCCAGTTGCCACAAGTACTTGAATGTTCTTGTTTCTAACCAAGGCTTACGGTTAATGTTGTTGTTTGAAGTTAATTGCATTATGAATTTTAATATGCAGTGAATGATTAGAAGCAACAAGTATGCATCATTGTCCAACTTGTTATTTGTGAAGATTAGTTCTGTGTTTGGTTATTTTTGTCAAAATGCTGCAGGGAGGTGATCGGAAAGATGTATTCTTCTATCAAGCTGATGATCAACATTATATACCACGAGCTCTACTGATTGACTTGGAGCCAAGAGTAATTAATGGAATTCAAAACAGTGACTACCGAAATCTTTACAATCATGAGAACATCTTTGTTTCTGATCATGGAGGTGGTGCAGGAAACAATTGGGCCAGTGGGTATCATCAGGTTTGTTAACAGAGTATCCTGTAATTAAGATTTGCATACCATCTTTTGAGAAAATTTTGTTGCTTCCAAGAATTATGTTTCTGTCTCAATATTTAACATTACTTTATAGTGAATTTGTGTTGTGGTCATCTTGAGAAGCTGTAGTACTTTTGTGCAGTGATTTTCCATTAGTTTGGTATATGGTACGTCCATAAAATAAAGTTTGAATGTGTCTGTGTGTGTGTAGACACTCATGATGGTTGTGAATTGATACAATAATCAATGTTTTGACAACTTATGCATAAGACCCGTGATGACTTTCTTTTAAGACTATTGGTTGTTCAGCAATGCTGGGTAACATGCAGTTGTAATGGATGTCAATCAGTGATTCTGGTATTTATTGGAGAAGGAGAATTAACTGACACTACATAATTATTGAAAATTACTGCTTTACAAGAAATCGCATATAAGTCATGGGGCAAACATTTGTACATGCATAATATAACATTTCTTCATTTTCTAGAACCAAAGATGCCTCAGATGGTCAGACTGGATATTGGAAACCTTCTAATACTCAAGCAGTTTTGTAATGAACCTGATTCGTTGTTTGCAATTGCAAATGAGCTTACAAATGATAATCATGATAGGTCACTCCACAGGAATCACTATAACTTTTTAAAACTTGAGGGAAGATCTTGATGGGAATGTCCTTTGAGTGGTCAGTTATATTTTTGGAATGTGAAGTAACTGTTTAACTAATGTAGTTGTTAATATCTGGTCAGGGAAAGAATGTTGAAGAAGACATAATGGACATGATTGACAGAGAAGCAGATGGAAGTGACAGTCTCGAGGGTTTTGTGCTGTGTCATTCAATTGCTGGTGGAACAGGCTCAGGTTTTTTCCCCTCTCATCTTTTCCTTAAAACATCCCCAAGTTTCTTCATGGGCCCTTTTCCTTATTGAGCATCTGTGTGGTGGATGCATCTGAAGAAGCAAAAGATTGCTGAAACAATTAACTAGGCTTGCATCTGATGTCTTAATTTGAAGTTTTAAAGCAAAAATTAAATTAATCTTACCCCTGAGAGAGAATTGAACAGGCTTGCACCTTTAGCTTATCTCGGACTAAAATTGGTTGTAATACATATTATTGGAATCCCTATTTAGCCTTGAACATGCCATATACAAGATGAAAACTTGGAGATTGCTCAAGTGTTTCTCACTTGTGTATTTTTTATTAAATTAAAATAAAATCTTGCTTGTGTTGTAAGTGCTTTTCCTTACTCTAATGCAGGCATGGGCTCATATTTGTTGGAAACTCTGAATGATCGCTACAGCAAAAAACTGGTTCAGACCTACAGTGTGTTTCCTAACCAGATGGAGACAAGTGATGTGGTGGTCCAACCATACAATTCACTTTTAACACTCAAGCGACTAACACTTAATGCAGATTGTGTTGTAGTTCTTGACAATACTGCACTAAACAGAATTGCTGTAGAACGGCTTCATTTATCAAACCCGACATTTGCTCAAACAAATTCCTTAGTTTCTACTGTGATGTCTGCCAGCACAACCACTCTTCGTTATCCAGGATACATGAATAATGACTTGGTTGGTCTTCTTGCCTCTTTGATTCCAACACCAAGATGCCATTTTCTAATGACAGGATATACGCCTTTGACAGTGGAACGTCAGGTGAGAGGGTGTCCTTTTTTAAAATATATATATATATATTTGGAGCATCGAAGTTTTGTGTATTGTGAAATTTTTTGTTATTAAATTGTTGAAGTGTAAGAGATCTATAGAGAAACAATTAGTTTACACCCCCCCCCAATTTACCCCCCTCCATAATCTGGTTGTACATTCGCTTCCACAACAATGTAAATTTTACTAGTACTCTTCAAGGGAAATATTTAAAGTTTGATGATATCTCCTTGCAGGCTAACTTAATTCGTAAGACCACTGTACTTGATGTTATGAGAAGACTTCTGCAGGTACAGTGACTGCTTAAACAGTTAAACTGCAAATTGAATGGTTATGCACTCTGTTAACATTAATATTCCTGGCAGGCAAAGAACATTATGGTCTCTTCATATGCTCGGACCAAAGATGCTAGCCAAGCAAAATATATATCAATTCTGAATATCATCCAAGGAGAGGTTGATCCAACTCAGGTAATCACACTAAGTATGCATATTAATGGCATTTCTGAATTTTTTTGTTCTGCTTAAAATTTGAAGCGTGACAAAAGTAACCTTGCCAGCCATTTTCTTAAATGCTTGTTAGGCCTAGCTGTGTAATTTTTGCTTTTTCAGGAGATGCTTTCTTAAAAAATAATTCTATAAAACGTGTCATTGTGACTAGTTATTATGGCGTCGTTTGGTCCATGTTGCTGACCTCACCTAGTGGGAAAAGGCTTGGTGGTTGTTGATTATGACTAGTCAGTTTTGTGTAAATATTTGTTTCTGCTTCGAGTATTGCTTCCTAAGTGATTTGCTGCATGTCTTTAACATCAGATATTGCTTCCTCTGTCACATAAAAGCAATTTTATACTCCAGCTAAAAACCCTGAAAAATAAGAAAGTGCTTTTTTTGTATACTTAAATTAATCTTCCTCTTATGTTGCTGGAGCTTTTCTAGTTTTGTACTGATATTAGTATTTTCATCAAGTTTTCATTGTTTTGCAGCTTGCTCAGATTGACTTGTGATAGTTATTAGTTAATTGTCATGTTTCTAGTATGTAAGTATTTTAACAGTGTCATATCATGATTTTATTTTCTCTGTTGATGTAGGTTCATGACAGTTTGCAGAGGATACGTGAAAGAAAGCTAGTTAACTTTATCGAGTGGGGTCCTGCCAGTATTCAGGTCTCTATTCTGTGGCAAAGCAATTTAAAGTTGTAGCAGCTGCATAATTTTGTCTCTTTTTATATTAAGTTGTATGACATAATCTGATATTTATCCTTTCCTGCCTTCTGGTAGGTTGCTCTATCTAGAAAGTCACCATATGTTCAAACTGCACACAGGGTAGGCTTGCATATCTTTTTTCTTTCAGTCTTTCTTTTTATGCTTATCATGCTTTTCTGCTTAGTTTATCTGATTGTGTTGGAGATAGATCAGCATTCCTTTTTTGAAGTGATTGTTATTCTGATGTTGGATAATCAAGATATTGAGTTACAGAATAACCTATATAAGCTGCATTTGGTAGGTCAGTGGCCTTATGCTAGCAAGCCATACTAGCATTCGGCACCTTTTCAGTAAGTGCTTGAGCCAATATGAGAAGTTGAGGAAGAAACAAGCCTTTTTAGACAACTACCGGAAGTTCCCAATGTTTGCTGTAAGTATGCCAATTTCATGTGCACAATCTGGCATTGATGTTTCGGACGTCTGCATCGGTTAAATACTTCCTTGGTCTGTAGCACCTTCATGTAGTGCAGATAAGTCATTTCATCTTATGATATCTATGAAAAAAATGGACAGGATAATGACCTCTCCGAATTTGATGAATCAAGGGACATAATTGAGAGTTTGGTTGATGAATATAAGGCCTGTGAGTCCCCAGATTATATCAAATGGGGAATGGAGGTAGATGCTCTACTGCCCAACTTCCATTTTAAATTCATCTTGCATACTGCTAATTGTTTTTTTTTTTTTTTTATCTTGTACAGGATCCGAACAATATGCTAACAGGAGATGGCAATGCTACTGGGTCGCTGGATCCAAAATCAGTTGTGTGAAGAAACCAAGTAAGCTATGATAAGGCCATAGTTAAGGTTTTCTCAACTTATTTGGGTTTCATTTTACTTTCTTTCTCTGGCAAAATAAATAAAACATTAAGAGTAAAAGATGAAATACGAATGATAAATGTGATAACCTTGCATGTTCATCATTCAGGTCCAATCAATCAAGCACTAACTTTTGGTTTGCTTTCCTTCTAGGCTTGTCTTTAACCCGTCAACTTAATGCCTGATGTCTGAGTGTACAAGTAGTTGTCCATATTTTGCTGAAATAAGAACAAAAGAAAAGCTTTGCCATGTTTTGAGTCAACTACATTTTGTTTTCTTTATTCACTATCTTGACTAAATAATATGTATATATATAATTTATATAAAAAAATGCAAACATGTCCTTTTGTGTCATTTTACATTTATCAGCTAGTCCAATCGTTAGTTATACTAAACACTTCAAATATAATCTGCTAGCTTATCTTTTAGTATCCACTATTAGTTAGCTTATATGCTATCCGCTTGCTATTCCGCTATCCGCTAGTTTTTACCAAACGGAGCCTTAATGAGAAAGAAAACGCCACATTTGTAGTAACTAAGGTTTTTCACTTTAAGTAAATCTTTTAACAATTTTTTTAAATAGTGATGGTTCAGTTATAATGCAAAACTTTCTACATTGATAGTGAATAGAAATTTAGTTTAGTTCCAAGTTTTTTATTCCTTCAACCTTCTAGCTCAAAATGAAACGTCTGAAGATTCTTCTGAAATACTTGCTAGCAAGGTGACAAGCCTGAACCAAATCATTGCAGATACTACAAGGGAGGGAAAGGAAAAGATTGTGCAAGATCAGACAGGTTTCCAATGAGTTTTTTCAACTGATTGCCGGCATCAAATGGTTTGCAGTGTGATAATTTCGGTTTGTATTGTTTGTTAATTATTTGAACATTCGCCCAAGCGAGACCAAGTACAGAATCTCACTGTATTAATTGGTTTTAGCAATGTATATGGTTGGTTGGTCACAAAAGTGTTTTATTATCTGGATCTGAGGTGTTTGTTAGGCGATCTTGTGTTGCTTTAGGTTGAATATAAAAATATTTAAATTAAATTGGTGCATAGAATTTAATGATTCATGTGGTTCATAGATTTACATGTTTCATGTTCACAGATTTACATGATTCATGTGTTGGATAGATTTACATGTTATATGGTCCCCTTAAATTAGCCTTTGGTTCATCAATTATCAACACCGTGATTGGTTGTTTGTTCCTCTTAATTTTTTATTATTTTTTTATGAAAGTGGTGCTCTTGATAAATTAAATTGCGAAAGGGACTTCGAGTAAAAAACCTTTTACTTAATGTACGGAAAGGGGAAAAACTAGCTTATTTGTAAACTAGCTTGCCAAGAAATTGAAAAAAATAATTCTAATCACTAGACGGGGACTCGTTTGAAAGAAAATAAAAAAAAATATCCTTCGCTTGTTACGGCGGTTGAAGTGATTTAGTGTGTAAAATAAAACCCGAACAAACAAACTTATTAAAAATACAAGTCTACCATTATGATTTATGATGCGTGCAATTAAAATTCTCAAGAACAGATAATGTCATCCAACATAATTATGGTTTCATGTGTATCACAATTCGTGTAGTAAGCAAAAACTTTACTTATTTGTTACATGATCACTTAAAAATGACGTGATTTTATGTGGGGATTCAATTCCTGCCAATGCTCTACATCCCAATTTTCCTTCCCCTCCCCTGAGCCCTATTAGGGGCCATTTAAGGCCTCACTAGGGGCCCTTCATCAGGCCCATAAGATAGGTCTAGTAGTTTTTTTTTTTTTTTTTTTTTTTTTTTTTTAAGTTACATGGTAAATATGTAATCACTTAAATATTTTATATTTTAATCTTGACTTCGTGATTAATGTTTTTTATTATTCCGGTCACATGTTACACTACTGCGCATTGATATGATTCATGTAAATGCAGGGAGAGAGATTTTGGAAAGAGAAATCCATAAGAAATAACTACCACATGGCCCTTTGGTTTTGAAGTTTCCATGTCCCAAAAGATCTGGTTTTCTCCTTTGGATTCTAGCCACCTTGATAGTGCAAGAAATTGCAAATTCGATGGGAGTGAAGAGCATGGATCCTCCAATGCTGCTTACAAGGTGTAGGGAGAATGCAGCTTATACAAGACAATCCTGCATCAGAATGATGAAGCTCTTCTCCCATTTGGACAAACCATGTATCCCTATGATATGATGTTGTACCAAAAAAAGGTTTATCAGCCTTCAAGAAGCAATATGGACATGCCTTGACTCACTCTGGTGCACTACATAAGCAGATCCCAAAGAGTGCTGAGACTTTTCCAAAGGTCCTTCCACCTTTTAGATAAGATACAAGTCCGAACAACGTCTTTTGCATCCATATAGTCCATTATATGGAGCAGAACACAATCAGACAAGTCACTAATCATGTCCTCATTGTCATTGAGCCTTTCCCTTTCCAATCCCTCTCTTTCAATTCGCCTCGTCCTCTTCATCATGGAGTAGACACGCTAGCAAGTTACTTATTAGATAAACTGGGTGGTTGTTTTCTTAGTTCTCCAACCTTTATTGCATCTTCATCAACCCAGCATGATATGAAAATTTTAAGAGCTACTGGCTTCATTGGTCGAAATTCGATAGATTCTGCAAAGAAAGAAAAGACCAAGAGCTACAACTCAGCCATGCAGAATAGAGCTAGTAAGCACTTTAGCTGCCCTCATATTGAAACAGAAGCCTCGCTTCCCTACTCCACATGGATGCAAGCAGCAAAGGAATTTGAAGGGAACTAAAATAAAATAACATTTAACATAATAACATAAATGTCTAACCTTTTATGCTCCCAAGAGTAATAAGTCCACGAAGGACATCTCGAAACTTGGCTAGGACAAGCTTTTCCTTCTCTCCATAAATATCAGTGCATCCATTGGATGACTTTGGAATCATGTTCTGACAATTGTTGTTGCATGCCATTCCATTTTCAGAACTATTACCGAGGAACATCCCATCCTGTTCATCATACATCAATGCTAGTGTTTCAGGTTGCAACAACCTATTATAATTGTCAATTACAACTCCATCTGCTTCATCTTTATTCACACAATCATCACAAATAGACTTGTGGCCATTTGTAGTGTCTTGCAGTGATTGAGGTGATGAAGCAATAGAGGCTTCAAATTTTCCAGTTTGTATTTGTTGGTATACTTTGCCTCTCATTTATGAAAAGTTGAAATACAATTAATAAATAATAATTTATACTTGGACGAGTCGAGTGCTAACCTTAGAATCTCGTGTTCCTTGTGGACTGCTTGCAATTTTTGGTTTGAAAGCATTCGAATTGTGTTGTATTGTTATTCCAACCGCCTCTTGTCTGACAGCTTCATTGTCCACATTATTATGACAATTTACACAATTGCAGACATCACAATAGATCCCAGCTGCAAAGCACTCACAGTACCTAGCAGTTGCAAAATTGGTGTTTGCTAGTAAAAAAACAAAAACAAGGAAAAAGGCATGCAAGATCTTTATATATTACAGGGAAACATAACAAATTATTCTTGATGAAGGTTTTTCATAAAGAGAAATTAAAGCACTTATAATTTTAGGCATCAAGAATTTTTGCAATTACATTGTTTTTTTTCTTTCGAGTGCTGTCTTTTAACTCCACGTTATACCGAGGCCGTGATTTAGGAGATTCTTGCTTGCTGAAGCAAAACACACATGTCAACGCAAATAAGTGCAAGAGTAAATGCGAAAAGATAAATTTAAATATAGAGAAATTAAGGGTAGGGATGGCAATTTTATACATGCATTGGGATACCTGCATATAAAATCCGCAACAGGTACGGGGCAGGTTGGTTAACGGACACCCGCGGAGCAAAACAAACGGGGATTTCAACTACCCGCTAGTTAATGGACGGGGGCGGGCATTGTGATAACCGTGCCCGCATGTAAAATTACTAAAACACCTATAATTTTAAAAACTTAACTCAAGTGTCATGACCCGAATTTCATAGCCATGACCGGCCGAAAAGGAAATTCTCTCTTTACCTCTCGCAGCCTTACAAACATACAAAAATTTGTTTCATCAAAAAAAAAAAAAATGATTACGTTGATTAATTACAACATAATAAATATAATACATCAGAGTAATTAAAACAACACAAATTACAAAGTCTTGTTAAAAACTAGTTACACCTAAACTATGGGTATCGACCCATCAAAAAGAAAAAAACTTTCCACATGACACCCAAGGCTTCTAGCGGCTGCAAAGATTCTTGCAACTAAAATATTAAACGTGGGGTGAGTCCACTGACTCAGTGAGGGAGCTTCCCCCAAACACATACAATAATACATAATTGAGTACATCATATGATCACATAAGCATTTCAATTAATTAAACACTTACATAACATACATAGGACCCTTTTGTCCTCTTAATGGTCACTTGTGGAATGTCTTGCAAACTCATAACTTGACATAAGTCCCATCTTTAGGGATAAAGCATAATATCATAATTCGAACATTTGGGTATCCTAGGAGGTGGGTTCTCTGAAGACCTCTTGCCCCGATGGTTTTGATTTCCACCCCGGAGATACCACTCCCTTTGGCCAACATCAGCATCCCTCCTCAATGTTCGAGGTATCTAACGGGGTCCCCTCATCCCGACGGTAATATTTATATGCTGGAGCCTTCCACCCCAGTCGGCCTACCTAATGATTCATAACCATTCTTTGACAATCCATTCCACTAAGTGACTCTTTTCATGTTCCATAACATAAGCATACATGAGAAACCATATAGCTATTAAATCATATACTATTATCACTTGATAAGTTTATTCCAAAAGTTACATCATGGACATATACATACCAACAACATTTCGATCCATTCACTTAGTCCATATCACAATTCACATCAAGAAACTAAATATATATGTATGTATATATATGACAACATTTATTATCCAAACATCATAATCCACTATATAACTCAACATACCATTCAAACCTATAATTCAATATGCAACCTCATGTACAATTAAATACCTTAATCTCATAACAAACACTACACATAACAACTTTTCATCATGTATATATACACATCAATTCACCTATAAATACCTCATAATGCAAAACATACATTAATGCATAAAATAAGGTTCTAAAATACTTCAAAATTTCCAAAAGACTTTTTTTTTTAATAAAAAAAGTGTAACCATCATAAGCTATGATAAACCATCATTTTTTAAAAATTATATTCCGACCTTTGATCATTATTTTTATCATAATTTTTAAAATTTTCAGAATTTTAATCTGAAACTTATTTTATATGAAAATAGACTCAGAGAGCTTTCCAACAAGTGGTCATTTACCCAAAACGGATACCAAATGAAAAAGTTATACACATTTTAAATAGGTCTCCTCTAGGATAACCCTGTGCTTGCGCCTCTTTTCCTGCGCTGAGCGCCCGTCGCAAAACAGCAACCCCTGCTTCTACACTTTCTCCCCTTTTAACCATTTTTCTTCCAAACGCATCCATCAATACCATTTATAACAACTCAAACATATAAAACACAATGAATACATCATGGATTCGACATTATAAACTTGAATCAAAAGATTTTCATGAAAAGATATTCATTCAATCGACTCAAAAATGATTTTTTTCTCATCAATATCATTCCTTTAACAAAACCTTTAACAAGACCCATGATATTTTACTCACATAAACCCACAAATCCCAACTAGAAACTTGGAATCTATACTACTAAATAGCAAAAAAGATGAACAAGGCATACTCATATCATTACCAAACCAAAATCAAGCATAAAACAAATCCGTCACCATAGGTTGACGACAAAGAGCTTCAAACATTCCATACAAAAATGGAAAAGAAGAAGGAGGATGAACACCGTCAAGAGCACCTTCCTTGAGCTGCTCCTCTTCCCAAGCTCCCTCTTCTTTTCTCAACCTCTCTTCACTCCCTTTCTAGGGTTTTAGAAATTAAAGAGAATGAAAATAAAAATGTGAAGGAAGGGAGAGCTCCTCTTTTTATAAGCTAGGGCAAGGGATATTTGGACAAAAATGTCCCTCATTTCAAGGGAATTTAAGGCAAACCTCTAAAAGATTATCAATTTATTAGTTAAATTTAATTAACTTGCTAAGGGTATGTCAAATTATGTACTACCCTATTAATGTCTTAAAACTTGTATTTAGTTTATTTAAGAACGCCCAAAAGCATTTTAAAAGAAATGGTATAAGTTATTACTTAAAACATATTTATAACTAAAAAAAATATTAGTTACAATCATTATATGATGAGTAACTTTAAATTACCAAGCATAATGTCACTTAAAACGTATTATTAAAATTATTAAAATTACCGGTTATTACACTAAATCCCTCTTATATAGTCATTGTCCCTGATCTCTACTCATCTATGTATGTGCCATCACCACACAAACTAAGTCCCTAATCTCGTCTCATCTGTCCTTGATCTCCACTCCTTTACCTTCGTCCTTACGGCCGCCGTCGTCCCTTCCAGCCACGCGCAACCCACCGCCATCGTCTCTTCCGGCCACGCACAACCCACGTGCAATATAACACCCCATTTTATCGATTAAGGAATCGGACAAGGATTAAGCGTTCGTGATGGCTTAATCTTGTTTATTAAGTGCTAGTGAGTCGGTATACCAAGTTTGAAGTCAATCGGATTTAAAACAGACTCAAAGTGCATCGAAACACACGAAATTGGGCAACCGACATCAATAAGAACGCTCAAACGCTGCATGATCAACGATCAAAAGTTCAGGGGTGAGGTGACACGTGGCGACACATGTCAAAATGGATGACACATGGCTGAGCTGGAGCCAGCGCCCAGCACTGGGAAGTGGGCGCTAAGCGCCCGGCGCTGCCACCTAACTCAGCTATCTCTTCTTCTCCACTCACTTTGCATGCATTTACTCTCATTCTTCAACCACGAACCATACTTGAGAAGAGAACGGACAGAGCTATTTTAGTGAGAGAAACCTCAGTTTCCGGGAGATTTGTTCATCCTTTTTTGATTCCGACTTCGGATACACGTTCAGGGCGACGAGCACATGAAGTACATACCTTCGATTCGTCAAACAATGGAGGTAATGCTCGAGTCCCTAACTCGTCGACACGTCGACATTGCCATTTACTTTGTTTTGTGAATCTTTCTTCGATTCTGGCTTTGTCTGTGAAACTATTGCAAGATTAGGGTTTATGACATTGTCGGGACTCTGTCCATGTGTTCAGGATGAATTTCGGAGCACTGAGGCGTTCGTTGTGAGTGAAGCAGCAGCTGTTCCAAGGAGAGGGACGTGAGTTTTGAGGTGTGGAAGCGACGTTACGATTGTATAAGGTGGGGAGAAAGTATTTGACATGCCGGGAGGCAAGCTCAGTATTGTATATTATACTGTATGCGTAGGGTGCCCCAGACCCTACTAGTTGTCGAGTAGCTTGCGATAAATAAATCCCTATTGAAACTGATTTTAAAGCTGTATACGGGATTTAGTTACGACACATTTATCGATATTAGGACTGCTTTATCATTTTACGTGCATATGCTGAGGTTGTCTGTTTTGCTGCTTATTGCTGTTGATGGTTTTGCTGCTTGCTGATGTGTGCTGTTTGCTATTTATGCATGATGATGTTTGATGCTATGTTATTTAATTATGTTAAGTTATTATTGATGTTGAGGATGATGATATTATGATGTTGGCGTTGATGCCGTTGAGGTTGTCTGGATTGTTTGTTTGTACTATTGGAAACCCTAGTTGACATACCTGAGGGTACGCTATCGAGTTAGTGATGAGAATGGATTCTGAAAGCGGTATATGGGTACCGAGTTGAGATTGTGGATGCCTAGTGTGACACCCTTTCCCCGAGCATCACATTAATTACTACGTGTTACGGAAAATATTATTATTAACGACGTGTCGATTTCTTTCGGAAAATATATTATTATTATTATAGAAATTCACATTCTTGAAATATATCAAAACTTTTCACCACAAGCGCCCTTAAACATAAATGACGAAAATGTAAATAACACCATAAATATACATAAACACCATTTTATATTAACAAAAGCCTTCTTGATAATAGGCTAATTTCACAGAAGTTACATTGAGGGATTCAACATGGTTTTTCACAACAACTAGTTCAAATATTAACATGCTTGAAAAGAGTTAAACAAATTTAAAGAGACGTGGTCAGATACAAAAGTCAAAGTAACTGCATAGATACTACCACCACAAAAGAAAAACCCTATGGCTGGTCCAGTCCTAGTGGTATCCGTTGGGGAGACCACTACGGTTATCTCCACCCTGCGGAGATACAACTGGTGGAGGGTCATCCACATCACCTCCCTCGTCGGGAGAATCGTCATCGTCATCGTCAAATGGATGGTACTGAGGATACTCATCTATTTCCTCAACGGGATCGTCCTCCAAATCCTCCTGAGGGTCCTCCTCCATAAGCTCCGGTGGGTCCTCCTCGACAGGTTCAACAGGTGTTGCCTCCTGATGAGGTGGATCCTGAGGCTGCTGAGGACCTAAGACCACTAAACCCTAGGCAGCCCAATGATGTATGCAGATATCCACAGGTGGTAGTGTGGTCCGCACTGTCTCTATAGTGTGAACCCTCCGAACAGGTCCATCCAAAGCTCTACCCTCCACTATACAGATCGGACCAGTATAGTAAGCTGCGTGGGCTCCCGGTTGAAACTCCCACGCATCTGGGTCCAAATAGTTCTCAAATATAAAGGCTCGCCCCCGAGAGTGAATCAATGGTGCATCCGGATCCATCCTTTTTTTTTTTTCCAAACAAATAAAATACCACGTAGAAAAAAAAACCAACAAAATGCAAGGGTGAGATACCAATATATGGATAATCATGATAACTACATACTTGCAACACAAAACATCAGATACAATAGATATCATCATATACACAACATGAAAATTTCAATTAAAGCATAGTATCACACAATTCATCATCAAGCTTTGAAAAACATATGGCATTTCAAAATTCAACTTTTTATGCAAAACTCCGGAGCTTTCAACTTAAAAAAAAAATGAGCTGATCAGGCTCGATTGCCATAGAGGCACAACGTGTTTTTCCACAACACTACCCAAATCTCCTGGCACAGTGACCAACGTGAGTAGATCTCCATAGCATACTGTCCAACACAAGGCACAACAATCCCAGCTAATGGACTTCATTGTCTATCAAGGCACAATGAAACAACGTAGCATGAAATACCTGACCCTTCCAGGTATCCATACAAAAACAACGTAGGCACGTATGCCAAAATACATGAGAAAAATCATTTTATTTTCGGCTTTTCTTTGTGCTTTGTTATTCCCTTTGTCGAGGCTCAAAGCTCACGACCTTCCAAAGTTTTCAATGTCTTAAAACTTTTATTATCAACACAGGACTTTAAGTCCGAGTGTCTAATCACAATAGTCCTGGACCCGTGCAGCAGTCTTGGACTTTGTGGTCGTAGAAAACAACTTTCACCTTTGTACTACTTTCACCATGTTTCGATACAACGTGTATAGGACAAACAATCCATAACAACGTGGCACGGATCATAGATCAATGTGTTTTAAAACACTAGTATCCCGACGTCTCAATTACTAGGTTCAACTTTTCAACTTTTCTTTTTCGTTCAGTGAAAAATACAAAATCCAAAAACAAAACTTCCATAACTTATCCAAGTTATCGGATATTTTCATTTTGAATAAAATCTTTTTGAAAGACGTTTTCCTTTTGAAAAATCATTTAAAAAAAACCTTGAGTTATAGGAAAACTCTCTTCTTTTCTAAAAGTCCATTTTTGTTTTGTAAGAAATTCACTTTTCCAAAAATATGGAAATTTTGGAGAAGAAACATTTTATAACATATTGAGGACAAAAATCTTTTGATAAAGAACTAAGAATTGGATTTGTTTTTCAATGGAATTCTTTACCATAAAATAGTTCCAAAATTTAAAGCTTTTATAGAAAAACATCTTTAAAATCTCTAAAATAATTTCTCTTTCACCTTTATGAAGAAAATATTTATTTTTAAACTCTTAAAATTTTCATCAAACTTTATAAGAATATTTACCTTCTCTTTTATCAAAAAGTTGTTTCAACTTGAAAATATTTATCTTTTGGCTTTCACATAAGTTTTCTTAAGGCTTTTATCTTACCTTAATGATTGGGCTCTAACCAATGGTTGGCTACTATGCAACAACCAACACAACTTTCAATCCATTTGCAATATATCCAACATAATACAACATAAATCATTCAAACATATAATTCAGTTCAACATATTATCAAGGCCACAAAAATAAAATAATTCCAAAACAATCACTTCAATAATGACATCAAACAACTCAAACATAACAAGCATATAGAATTCAACCTTTTCACCAAAATAGCAATATCAACAACCACATCAACACAACAAAATAACTCAAACACAAAAGCATATAGTTATCACAATTTTTAATATCCCTCAGGCTTTCTCCCCTTACCTTAGCTTGAGCAACAACTTGTGCTCTTTTCGCGTGTTTAAGGTAACGAACTCGATTTCCCTTTCACGTTTGGAAAATGTAGATAAAATCAAACATATAATATATGTCAAAATTTTTATAAAATCACCTTTTGCTAACAGTGTGTGTTTCGGCCTTTCTAGAGGAATTAAGGCTAAAAATTTCAAATTTCTACAAACTATTGGATCAAAGTTCCTTAATCATTATAGTAGTAAAATCAAGTCTTAAAACTTAAAAATAAATTTTTAAATCCTTCCACTCTAATACAAATTAGGTTTCGGCCTTTTTATAAAATAAGTACAAGAATTTATTTTTCAACACTTCCTTTACATGCATGCACTAAAATGAAGATTTTAAAACATGTAATTTTTCTAAAATTTTAAAAATTAAACTTTCTTAACCTCAAAAATATAATTTTAGGCCTACTCAAAATATAGGTTATAAAATTAGATTTTTCAACTTTCATAAACACATGCATGCACCAAAATAGAGATTAAGGCAAATATTTTCTTAAAATCAACGTAACTCAAAATTTCTTCAACTATTCATCAACATGCAAGAAATCAACTTGAGGATCAAAGTGTTATATCTTCTCAAAACTTAAAAACAAACCATTTTCACATTTGGTACTACATGCATGTTAAAAATACAAGGATCAAAACAACATATTTTGATGAAAATCAAAGTTAAGCCTCCTTAACCCAATTAATTAGGGTTTCGGACCTATTAAGAAAAATGATAAGAATTTTCACTTGGTTAACGTAATTTAAGAACTTAGAAATCACATGCATTGAGGTTTTTAAAGACATGCATGTAGCATTTTTAACAAAATATCAACTTTCCTCTACACAACAATTTCATCCTTCATCAAAAAATTAGGTTTAGAAGATTCCTTCATTACATGCAATCCATTAAGATGAAGATAGAGATGATGATGAGCTAAAAAAAAAATTCATCTCTTGTTCAAAGTTTTAAATCAAGAACATGAACATGAAATTAAAGACAGAACCATGCATGTGGATATATCAAAGCTTCTAAGAAAGTAAAGAGTAAGAGTTGAGAGTTTATACCCTCTAGATGATGATGATGATGAGTAGAAGATGAGGATGAAGTTAACCCTTAGTCTCCAAGCTCAAGAAGTTGAGAGGTTGAAGATGATGAATAGTAATTTAGATTAGAGAATAAGAGTGAGTTTAAGAGAGAAAGTGAGCAAATGAAATAATAATGGGTAAGATGAGGGTTTATATAGAGAATGGGGGGTGGTGCGCTGCTGAGTGGGAGTGAGTGGGAGGGATTTTTGGCATTTTTTTAATAATTTAAAACTTGAATTTTTATTATAAAATATAGGTTTTTTCTTGTAAATTGAAAATAAAAATTACATGGTGTAAGGAATAGTGTTAAATAGTGTAAAAGGTCACTAGTTACCTCAATCAAGTCTATTCAAATCTGAATTTTTTTTTGAGTTTGATAAATTTGGTTCGTTCCGGTTCCATTTATTTCTCAACGGTAAAAACCAATCATATTTTTCTTTGTTAATTTTCACCCGAAATTTCATGTTAAAATAAATAGTTTCTAAAATCATGAAAATAATTATAATTGAGTTAGGAAAAATTAAAATTTTATTTTACGCTACAAAAATTATTTTTCGGGTCAGTAAAGTTGGACTGGTAGTGAAAACTCAGACCGTAAACGTCTGAAATTCTCTACCGAAAATTCAACTTCACATTACTAAAATAATAAATTATGAGCATGAAATTTGGTTTATTAAAATAATTCTTCATAAATTATAATAATAAACACTCAATTATTCACATAAACACAGATTACAGACACGCAGAAAAAAATTGGGGTGTTACGCCTAGTGCATCGTAATGAATGTAAATGAGTAACAAGACCAGTACCGGTGTCAACTTAGGTTCTGTTGCATTGCATATTTTCCAAAGTGGCGAGCCGTGTGACTGGGAGTCATGTGAGGTTGGTGTCCCCTGGTGCGGGTACAGAATGCGAGCGGGACGGTTCAGGGAACCTTGGGGATGTTGCCGGGTTCAGATTGACCGACAGTGGCCAGTGGTTTGCAACCATTGTGTCGTGGTCTCTGCTGGTACTCGACTATCTCGACGTCTAGGCCCGGAGTGTTCCAGTCTATGGTGTACGTTCCGAGGAGACCAAGATACCCCTGTTGGAGTTGAGCTCATGGGGGGAAGCACCCTTGTTGGTCACAGCGAGCAGAATTGTTACCAGGACAAACCAGCTGACATTATCTGGGCGACGGATAGGCCCGAGAGAGATAGAGAATGTCCCGGGGATCAGTGTCCCTAGTGTGAGAGATCGACCGGCATGCATAGGAGCGTGACACCTTAGAGGATTGATCCTAGTTGGATACTCGAGGTTCACTGTGATAGTATGATTCAAAAGATGTTTGCTATATGTATTGATTGCTGTTTTATAGTATGCTATGCTATGTTTTCCTATCCCTGTTTTATGGTGGTGTTGAGATTCTTCTCTCCCTCTTCTTCTTCTTCTTCTTCTTCTTCTTCTTCTTCTTCTTCTTCTTCTTCTTCTTTCAGCAGCCGTACAACGATGGCGATCTGATCTGTAACACCCTGTTTTTCGTATTAAGCTTTTAAGTGCTAATGTGTGTGCTCTATATGTTAAGTTTGACCTTAGGAGAGCTGTAAAGTGTAACACCCATTTTCTCGTCTCTTGACCGGTAATTATATTTTATATTATTATCGGGGATTTAGAAAATGATTTTGAATAAAACAAAATCATATTTGACACATTCTATATAGAAGGAAGTTACGGTTAAATTTTGGGTTTAAATATCAGACGGAAACCGGTTTGCGTTTTCACTAACAATATGATATTGTACCGACAGAAACCCTAATTTTACCCGAAACTGAAAGATCATAGATTTTATCATAATTTTAGTGATAAAGTCTATTTTTAAAGTTTTCGCCCAAAAATAAAATATTTTATTTTATTCAGGCAAATCTTGACGAGAAACGATCAAAAACCCTAATCAGGAAAACGACGGAGTTGGTTACGGAACTGCAGAGATACGCCGGAAGACAGAGCAACGAGTCATCCATGATGACTCATTGAAGATGAGTCACCATGGTGAGTATCATGATTTCTAATATGAAATATAGATATTTATGTAATGAAATGACCAAAATGCCCTTAACCTTCTTTGTGAATTCCAATTTGATCCTACAGTGTTTTGGACAAAAATGCCCTCCTTTACTCCTTGATGTGCACGACCTACTCTACCTCCACCATCCTTTCATTTTCTATTTTTCATACTTTTCTTTATTTCCATGAAAAACACCAAAATCCTTTCCTTTGTTCTTCATGGAAAATTCGGCCATGACTATGATTTTGAGCTCCAATCTTTGTTTTGGTTTTCCAAGAGCATATCCTCACTCACTCACTTCATTCTTTCTAACTTAACACTTTGTTCTTGAAACAAAAGCATTCCTTTCCTTCCATGTTCATATTCGGCCATCACCACCTAAACAACTTCCATTCACTTGCTTAGAAAACTAAGACTAGATCCTTACTCCTCTAATCATTCTAAGCCTTAGTTATCTCACACAATAATCCCTTTGGAGCCCTCTAGAAAAATGGGTATTTCTTGATCAAGAACACCAACCACTTCATCATCCATTTTTCTACTTCAGAGTGAGTGATTCTATCATGGATTATCTTCTATGATCATAGCTAGGCCCATGTATTTAATCCTTTTGTATTTTGGTTTGATCTTGTTAGGTTTTTCATGCCAAAACCGTGAGCACACCTTTGTTGATCTAGCATCTTTTTGCTTGATTTCAAGTGATCTACAATTGGTATGAGGGAGAATAAACTTCATCTACCTTATTGTGGGTGTGTGTGTGGTTTATATTGTCTTTTTGTTGTCTTGAAACCTTAATTGTGGGGTTATGTGTGTATGTCCATATAATCCTCTAAGAGGAATTTGTATGATTATTGTGTTGTACATGTGACGTGATTGTGATTTGTGGGTTATATGTTTGCATGATGTATGTTTGTTTGAAGGAAATGTATGATTTGACTTACCTGAACTTTTGGTAGCAAAGCATGATTAATATGCTAAAGTTCATGCCATGATTTAGTATATTCTTAAATGAATATGTATATGTGATTGTGAGTTGATTAGTAAAGTGAAAATCTTTACTTGGTTATGTCTTGGTTTCGGCTAAGAATGGGAAAAGATGTGATGAACAACTTGATCTTGGCAAACTATGAAATTCTAAGTTTGTTTAAAGGTTTAAAGAGTAATTAAAATCATGAAGAAAATGAAAGTTTGTAAAAATATTTTTCTGTGTTTTGAAATATACCTTTGGTGGTTCCAATGACCCAAAATTGTAACATCCCTGGCTGCTTTATGGATTGACGACTGTCCCCACAAACCAACACGGGTCTTTTCGGCGTGCTTTGTCCTCACTCACACGCTTCCTGAGAAAACTTCCCAGGAGGTCACCCATCCCAGAATTGCTCCAAGTCAAGCATGCTTAACTGTGGAGTTCTTAAGTGATGAGCTCCCGAAAAGAAGATGCATCTTGTTGGTATAGGTAGTACCAATCAATTCATATAAGCGATCCTCAACTGTATAGTCCCATACCTACATAGTCTCAGGATCCCTCTCATTCTGGTGTGTAATCGGCTTATTCATGTGTCCCTCCGCCTAGAAGCCTGCCAGGAGACACTCCTTGTCCGTGCCTTCTTGCACCGACGACCACTCCCCGCCCTTCTCTGCCCCGAGTGTCACAAAAATGATTTTAATCTAATTTTAGGTCTTAAGAGAACAAAAATCGTATCTTAAGGGACCAAAAAGTGGAATTTCCAAAAGAACCGGAGGTATAAATTGAACCAAGGTTCCAATTTCGACCAAAACTATTTCTGACAGTTTGAAACTGTTTTTAAAGTCTATTTAAGTGTCCTAACACTCCAAGATGAGTTTTGGACCATTAGGGTTTAAAATCGTTGAAAAAGGAATTATGCGATTTTTGAACTTAGCGACGCTCGGTCGAGTTTTAGAGTTTTTGAGCAAACCGTAACGTGAAGTTGGAAATCAGTGTTTTAATACCTTAACATGGATATTGGAACTTAGTAAAGAGAAATATTTTATAAAGAGAGTTAGCCTTTTGAAAATACGAAGCATAGACCGAAATCTAGTAAAAAACGGTAAAATGGTATTTTAAGAATTTCAAGTGTTTTCAAAAGACTATTTTGAGAAAGTTGGTATCCATGTACCTTTGTTGGGGTTTTCCTTCAAAATGATTTGGTTTTGGCTAGATGTTTTGGTTTTAAGTCAAAAAGGATTTTAGTCTTCAAAGACTAGTATTTACAGTAAAATGCAAAACCTATGTCATAGATGACTTAGTGAAAATATGAACTTAATGATTTATGACTTATGGTGAAGCAAGACCATTTGTCATAAAGTGTGGATAATTCAATATCCACACATCCATAAGACTTAATGGACTCAGAATAATTTGATTTCTTGGAAGCTAAGCAAAAGGCTCCATTAGAAAAGTGTAAAGAAATAAATAATTGGACTGCCGATCCAATTTCATAATGTGTTAGGACTTGTAAGCAAGTTCCTTAAAACATCTTTACACAAACATGGAAAGTCTGCTTGAGAACTGTGGTTCAGCGAAGGGCTGGTAATTCGGACCTGAGGATATCGTCTGTTAGAGATTGACATTAAATGGATTCCGGTGGAATCACGAGATTTATCCGGTGGATAGACAAATTGGACGTATCCCGGCAATTTTTCCCAAACACATAGTTGATACTATGTTCGGTGAGGTCGTTGTGCCTAGAAAGCCGAGTTTCTCGGTTGTAGAGGTTTCATAAAGAGCCCATTGTTTCACATAGAGTTTGAGATCACATGTGATTATGATTGTACGTACGTTATGATTTAAGCCTTGTGTGCCTAATATGCTAGCCACACATGGTACCTGAGGTGGGCGGATGTGAAACCTATACTGACCATTTCCTTTCCAAAATGTCAATTAGCTCCGGAGTTAGGATCAAATATTCTTTGTAGCTGTGTAGGGTATGTGACTATGCAGTTTCAGTTAGTTTTCTCTCTATTCTCGTGCCTTGGTGAACATACTGAAATCGACAACTATAAACACGAGAATGGGGTTGTGTTTACCAGAAATTAAAACAAAGTTGAAAACTTTTCGCACACAGAAGCTAGGTTCATACAAGTGTGAAAAACACTGCACAGACAGATGACTTGTCTGGTGTGATTTTAGCTTAAAAACACACAAGCACACAACTTGAAAACAAGATTGATATTCACACTTTAACCCTTTTACTTAGATAACAGATAATATAATCAAAGCAACTAAAGAGTTTAAGGGGAGAGAGATAAACACAGCTATTTACCCTGGTTCACTCTTTAACACAAAGAGCTACGTCCAGTCCTTGGCAGCACCAAGTTTTATCCACTATAATTGATCAGGTTATAGACTCCATGTGTTGTTTGCACATATAGCCTCTTCAGGCTCCAAGAAAAGTATTCTTTGCTCACCTAGTCTCTTCAGACTCACTCAGGTTTGTTTGAGAAGTTTGTTTGTAATAAATACAATCAGACAGACAGTTCTTTCACTAACACTCAGAGAGTGGATTAAATGTAAGCTTAGGAAAGACTGCATAATAATTTCAAATGATTGAATAATACAGATTGAAAGAATGAAGAAATAAATGCGCAGAGTAATGGCTCTTTAATGATGTGTGTTCTCTATATTCATCTTCAATGACTTCTGTATTTATAGCCTTCAAGCATTTAAGATCCGTTAGAGACGTTCCTTCAAATGTTGGCTTCAAGCAGAGCTCCATTAAATGTAATAGAGTCGTTCTGGGCAGCCATTAATGCAATAGGAACGTTGGTTGTACTCTAACACGGAGGATCATGGCTTTATGCATCGTGCAGTAGCCAAATCAGAGTTATGCAGAATGCTTTTGTACTTTGCAGAGCATATTTCCCTTTTCGTGTAATAACCAAAAGTACTAGGGAATAAAGCATGTTGGAAACATTCTTTAACTGGACTTCGTTTCTGATATCCTAGGTTGCTTGTGAGAATGACCTTCTGACTTTCTTGATAGACGTGAGAAGAAGAAAGAGGGAGCTTTAGAGTCTTCTATACGAAGGGACAACTTTCAAAAGCTCTTTGTACTTGAGTTCCTCATCGAAGGACCTTAGACAAGTATGAGAACTTATCAGAAGACAAGTTGAAATTTCAATGCAGAAAGTCAATATCCTAGCCAGCAGACAGGTTGACTTTTGCTTTTCCAGACAGGTGGTCATCTATGTGGGCAGACAGGTGAGAAAGTGACTTCTTACTATTTTGATTTGCACACTGAGACACCCCGTTGTGTTATTAAGTTAAAACCTTATTAACTACTTATTTAATCGCGTGCTTAACGTTGAAATACGTAAAAATTAAAACTTAACTTATAAAGCATTCAACGTTTGATAGTTAAAGCATCACACCTTACATAATAAAATACATACACACTAGATGTCTTGCATCCAAGTTATCAAAACACTGTTTAGGATATCCTATCAGTAGGATCTTGTACAGGTAAATACTTATATACTTAGGCAAACTATTATAATCAGCGGAAAATATAAAACATCTCACAAAACGCACTGGCCTTAACTCTCTGAGTTCTACCACTCGGGTCCACAGCTCGTCCTCCAGCTTCTGGCTCATAAGGAGTTCCATCCAACTCCTCAGCAACAGGCTCCTCCATAGGGTCTTCTTGTATGATCACATAAGAAATAAAATACAACATACAAAATACAGAAGAATAGGGGATAAGAAACAGTTCTATCATCAAAAGCGGAAAGGAATACATAGCACATAATATAATAATAGTCAAAGATTTCACACATAACTAGCAATCATCCTCAAATTACGACATCGTCCTCTACCCTTAATCTCATGCAATTGAACCTTTATGCTAATGTGGCCATCTCTATTCCTGTCACGGAAGTCAGTATTCCAGAACAGTTCGGTGCAAAGAACTCGGTATAGTAGGCTTCTATCTTTTGATAGGATAGGACTCGGTATAGTGCACTTCTATAGCTTGATAGGATAGAACCCGATCTAGTGCACTCCTATCTTTTGATAGGATATAACTCGATATAGTACACTTTTATCTTTCGATAGGATAGAACTCGGTATAGTGCACTTCTATCTTTCGATAGGATAGATCAGATCAACGCGTCAAGGATTAAAAGAGTATATGCCTCAATGCCTCTATATGAATGTCACTGCCTCTCTTCAATAACAACCTAGTGCCTCAAGCTCCCATCATAGCCTCAACTCGCATTCTATGTCACATCTCATCCATTAGATAATTTAATTAAGCTAGGCACCTCTAAGTCACATTCATTCTCTCACCCACATGAACATCTCCGAACAACACATATCTTTGCTTAAAATTCAACTAAGCATATTATCACACCAGGCAGATCATGCATAACACAATAATCAACAAAATATTCAAACATCAAAATAAAACGTCACATGCAGTAGAATACCTCAACCAGCGTATCACAAACAGTCAATAATATTAAAGTCAGACATCTTCCAATATTCTAAAATTATCCTAATGCCGATAAACCTACAATTCCCAAATCATCATTGATATTACGGAAAAGATTGCAATGCGATTTTAGTCTTGTTGATTACTCGACCGCTAGTAGGGTTTAGGTCTTCCTACACAATTATTATATTATAAACTACTTATCCATTCCGACGATAGGTTGAATCTTTCCCCCACCTGACTTATCACCTGATTTTATGAACTTCCCGATCCTCGTTACTACACCACGAATATCAATTAACCTTCAACCAATTCAACATAAAATATATTAATCAAACAAAATCCCACTATGATAAGATTATGCTAGGTTCGGCCAACTATTCAAAATAAGGCTAGGGTTAATTTCTCAACTCCATCTCTTGGATCCTAGTTACTAAAGTATTAGCTAGCATAGATAATTTGCTAGAAGTTAAAAATATGAAACAAAATCCTCTAACCTCTAGGGTTAGGGTTTCGGCCATGATGAGTAAAATAGGCTAGAAATTCCTTTTGCTCACAAACTCTTGGATCTAGAACCTACACACCTTAAATAGTTGATACAAATCATTATCTAATTAAAGATTGAACAAAACTCATTTTGCTCTCATAAACATAGATTTGGCCATGGCTAGAAAATAGGGCTAGGACTTCTTTTGATTTCAAGCTTCTAGATATAACAACTATAGGTTTTAAGGAGTTAAGATCTAGTGTCATACTTTTAAAAATTTAACAAAACTTCATTTGCCCAAAAAGACCTAGTTTCGATCATCAATAGATAAATAGGGAGGAAAATTCTTTTTCTTTCATGCTCTTAGATTATCAAAGTAGAAGTCATATGAAGATCATAGAAATTGGTTTCACATTAAAATGATTTTTATTCAATTTTCTAGAATTATTTGAAAATCTAGATCTATAAATAGAGATTTGTGAAAAGTTGATGAAAAGGGAAGTTTTATGAATGATTGATGAAGCTAAGATGATGAGGAACATGATCCTCACCTTGGAATGAAGAAGTTTAATGAAGGAAATGAAGAGATTTGATGAACTTAGCAGGAACAAGTATGGTGCTCTTTAGGTTTTTGTGAAGAACAAGCTTAGAGTTTTGGAATAGGAAGAAAATGAAATGTTGCTAAGTGTGGGGAGGGGGGTTGGCTGCGCATGAGGGTGTGAGTGAGTGAGTGAGGAATTGTTTAATATTAACCTAGACTCATGGTTTGAGTTTACTTGGCTAAGGTTAAGTTAGAAAATAATAAAATAACTTAACTATGGTTAATAGTAATCATGGTTAAGTTTGGAATGTGTGGTTAAGAATGAATAGATGGTGTGGCTGCCTATTTCACCACATGGGAGGAAGAAGAGATCAAATTGTCCTTGACTTGCCTTAACCATGGTTAACAATTAACTAGAATAGGTTAGGTTAAGGTTAAGGGCATTTTGGTCATTTTACCTAAAATGTCATGATTACTTGCATTAAATACTCATAAATGCTTGGTGATTCATGGTGGTGACTCACCCCATGACTCAGCTCCTCCGATGTCCGGTTTTGTTTCTGCACATCCGTTCTTGACTCCGTCGTTTTCCTGAGTTAGGTTTTACGGTCGAATAAAATATATTATTTCGTTTCCGAACGAAAAATTTTCAAAATAATGAAATTTGTTGGAAATGAGATATGAAACCTAACCATTTCGTTCTCGAGTCGAAATTAGGTTTTCTGCTCAGTAAAATCTTACGGTCAATGAAAATGCAGACCGGTTTCCGTCTGAATTTTCAACCCAAAATTTCACCGTGACCCTCTATCATAAGATAGAGTATTAATATAATTTTGTTTTATTCAAAATCATTTTCTTGGTCTCATATTAAAATATAAATAATTATATCTTAACCGATAATACAACGTATTTAAAAACAGGCTGTTACACACACTGGATAGATAGGTTAGCAACCAATATGAAGGTTAATTAAATCATTAACAAATGTTTAGTTTTCATCAAAACTTAGGGAAATGCACATCAGACATTTTAGAGACTTAACACAGACCGTGTCTAGTACGCTTTGATAAGCTTACCGTTTATTTTAGTATTGTATATCCTTGGAGTTTTGATCTATGGACTGAGAATGGATGATGATATGGAGATATGTGTACTGTAATATGTATGTGAGTCGTACCACTGCATGCCTGCTTTATGTGTATGATGAATGGGGATCTCACCTCATCTTCTGTGTTTTCTGGTCTTCTGCTTTATTTTATGTTCTTCAACGAAGACGGTAGACTGCTTCACCATCATAACCAGCTTTGGATATGAGATGGACCGATTATGAGGATGTATCTTCAGGGATCAGTATATGGGAAGTGAGAGCTCAACCCCAAAGTGACGATGTATCGTCCTCAGTTGTTATCGTTGTATAATGATGACACCTTGCCGTCGTTTTTGTTGAGACCTCATAAGTCTAAAACACATTCAATGTGTAAATTCTCTAAGTTTTGATGATTCTAAATAGTTCAAGTATGATAATGTTGAACCAAATGAAATTACTGATATATTTGATAAGTGTGCAGGAAAATAGACTTAAGGTCACTCGTCTATTTTATGACCCGTCTACTTTTTAGTAGAAGCTCAGTACTGACTCGTCTAAAAGATAGTCAACGCTCAAGAAAGACTAAGTTCACTTGATGACGTGGCAAGAAGCATGCATCTAAGTTTGGCTTAGTCGATCACCCGTCTAACTTTGGAACACGTCAGCACCCGTCTAATGTTTGAACGTACCAGCACCCGTCTAATTTTTCAATGATCATCACCCGTCTAATTTTTGGATGACTTTCACCCGTCTAAAAATTCTCATTACTGATACCAAGTCAGTATGTCAGAAATCAAGTCCAAGTCACCTTATTCAAATTATATGCCTTCCTTTAAGGATGTCGAAGACCTCTGGACAATAGCTCAAAGGACAAAGAATAAAGAACGTTGTTTCAAGGTTTTAAGGAATAAACACGCAATCTCTGCACCACTGCAGTAACCTTTTGCCTGTTTTAGTACAAAGTAAAAGTACTTTCTGGAAAGTGAACTGATGTTGCACTGAAAGAGGAAAGCTCTCTGCAACAAGTACAAGAAGCCTGCTGCTATATACTCTGAAAGAACAGCTGCTCAGTCTAAAGTGTACTCTTGGACACCCTTGTCAAAGCTCAACGTTTCCAAGCATTTAATAAATATTTAGAACGACTCTTTGGCATTAAATGGTGTCTTAGAAAGGTCAAGTCAGAAGCAAACACTTTCTGAAGTTGTGTCAAAACGGATCGCTTGATTGAAGTCTTTAAATAGATCAAACAATGAAGATGAAGCTAAGAAGTTGAATATCAAAAGAACTCTGCACAGAAGCATTTACTATCTTCATTAACTTCTTCATTCCTTCATTGAATACACATTCAATCATTTGATATAAATTCGCAGTCTTTCATACTTCATATTTATTCCACTCTCTGAGTGTGATCTGAAAGATTTGCAAGTTGTATTAACTACACAAAAACCTTTTATCCCTTACTATTTTGAGCCTGAAGAGGCTAGGTGAGAAAAGAATACTTGTTTGAGTGTTGAGCCTGAAGAGGCTAGGTGTGCAAAGAATACTTGTACTGTAATTTACTCAGTTATAGTGGAAACTTGGTGCTGCCAAGAAACTGGACGTAGCCCTGTGGATTTTGGGGTGAACCAGTATAAATCTCTTGAGTGATATTTCTACTCCCTTTATCTTTTAATTTGCTTAAGTATTGTTTCTATTTTAGCTTTTAACTTGGGGAGTTAATACTGTGATTATCAAACTCTATTTTAACCTTCTCTGTTTGTGTGTGCTATTCTGTTTCAATATTAGACGTGTCACTCGTCTAACTTTCTCATATCTAAACCTTGCTTGCTGTGCCTGCGAAAATATTTTTAAAGTAACCAAAAAAGTTGGTAAACACAATTCAACCCCCCTTCTTGTGTCACTTTGGTTATTTCAGTTGGTATCAGAGCTCTGTAACAGCCTGTTTTTAATTACGCTATTTAACCGGTTAAAATATAATTAATTATATTTTAATTTGAAAGTTAGAAAGTGATTTTTAATAAAATAAAATCATATTCATATTCTCTTATGGTAGAAGGTTACGGTAAAAATTTGGGTTGAAAGTTCAGACAGAGCCCGGTCTGCGTTTTTTTAACTGACAGTATAATTTTATACTGCCAGAAAACCCTAATTTGACCAGAAAAATGAAATTTGTAGATTTTTTATATTTTTTCCGTGAGGAAGCCTACATTCCAAATTTCTAATCAGAAATGAAAAATTATGTGTATTCGGACGAATTTTGGTGAAAGTTCACCAGTCGGTATTTTCACTGATAGTAAGATTTTAATGATCAGAAAACCTAATTTTGACTCGTGAACAAACCAAAGTAGATTTTTATTACATTTCCAACAAGATAGGGTATTTTGAAATTTTTGTAAAAAAATTAAGAAATTAGACGATTCTCGGGCGTTTTGGGTCGTTAATCGGGTAAACGACGGGGCCGAAAACGGATGGAAATATCTAGATATTTAGTCAAAATATCTAGATATTTATTTAAAATATCTAGATATTTATTAAACATGGTTACTAACTAACTAGAGTTAAGCTAACTTAACCTATGTTTGGTTAATCCTATGTCTACAAATACTCTCCTCCCCCCACACCAAAACCGCACCCCTCCCCTCTCTTCCTTCATTTTTCTTCTTCAACTTCTCTTCACTTTTCTTCATTTTCTTCAAGAACATCATCTTGTTCTTCATTTCTTCAAGAACATCTCAATCTTGTTCTTCATTTCCTCAAGAACATCATCTTGTTCTTCGTTTCTTCAAGAACATCAATCTTGTTCTTCATTTCTTCAAGAACACCTTCACCTTCAATCTTGTTCTTCATTTCTTCAAGAACACTCTTGAAGAACACCAAGAACACCAAGAACACTCTTGAAGAACACCAATAATACCATATTGGAGTTGTATCAATTCTTGCCATTTCTTCAAAGCTTCAAGAGGTAAAACCTCTTTTCCTTAATCATCTAAGTCTTTTCCTTCATTTATTTTGTAAGATCAAGCCATGATCATCAAGTTTACATAAATTTCCATTCCTAGATCTAGAACTTCAAATAATTCTAGAAAATTGTAGAAAAATCATAAAAATGTGAAACCAATTTCTATGATCTAGTTATGATCTCTACTTTCATTATCCAAGAGCTTGAATCAAAAGAAAGTTTCTAACCTATAATGATTTTTATTCTATATTTTCAACTTATAGTAATTTATCCTAGCTATCTAAGACCTAAGTAGTTAGTACCCAAAAGATTAAAATGAGAAAATGATCCTAGCCCTAATTTGTATTAAATGGCCGAATCTAGCATAAAAGTGGGTATAGTTAGGTTTGTTTGATTAATTATAGTTATGTTGTTTGGTTCAAGGTGATACTTGTGACACCCTTCTACCCCGCATGTTATAAGGCATTTAAATATAAAACAATTAAAAGAAAAACATGCATTTAACTGAATTAAATAAAACACTTGTCCATGGGTAGAAAAGTCCCACATGAACTCGTTTACAACGCGGAAAATAACAAAATAAGTTTAACCAAATAAAAACATAATCAAATAAACAACCCAACCCCGATGTCACAATTCAGAGCTGGTATAACCGTTCCGGAAATAAATCCACGGAATACAATCGAAAACAGACTAAACAATGAACAGGCCCTAACTATGAGTGGCGGCTCCTCAGAGTCACTCCTCTCCGGGCTGCTCGTCATCCTCTGCAAATGCCAATCAGGCCAAACACAAACAATACAGGGAGTAAGATTCATGTAATCATATAAACAGCAGGGGAATAATACGCAAGGTAAAACATACGCATAAGCATACATCAACATCCAACAATATCATAACAACCAAGTATGCTATGCTATGCAATGCATCAACTACTCCGCTACTCCAACTATGCATGTGGATCCAAACTAACTCAGGTTGAACGACTTTGGAGTTACATATCCGTATTGGCCATAAAAGCACCAACACCGACAGTTCACCAAACCTTGGGTGAACCCCATGGATAGCCAACGCATCAAAACAGTGGATGCCTCATCACGGGGGGCCTCGGTCACCAAACCTTGGGTGACCTACCATGGATGGCCAGATCACCGTACTCTCGGGCGATCTCCCCTTTGTCGAACCTCCCCCATCAACTACTCCAATGATTTATGCAAATGGCACAACAACAAACAATCTCAACCACCTCCTTGCTTGGGCCATGAAGCTCCCAAGACTTTCAACATCAACTCAACGTAACCTTAGACCCAAACCGTGGGGTCAAGGCTCCCTTGGCCAATAAGCACCAAGGTTCAACTCAACGTGCTTGGGTCTATAAGCACCCAAGACTTCAACTTATCAACGTGCGGTAACCCAACGGGTACCGACTTAACATTTGATTATCTAATTATCTTATATAATTAATAACCAAGTTGTCTAATCTTTACCTTTGATTAATTATCTCAACTTATCATCATAGGGGAATGGGGTTTAAAAACCCCTTAAGTCCTTTAATTGTATCACTGTCCAGGAGGTCAGCACGGTCGTGCTTAGACCTTAGCACGGTCGTGCTTGGACACGTGAGGGCGTGCTGTCCTTTTAAGTGAAGCACGGTCGTGCTTCACACTCAGCACGGTCGTGCTTAGCAGCACGATCGTGCTATTTAACCTGCTTGGCCGTGCTGAGCAGCGCGGCCATTTTCCAGAATTTAAATGGGAGCACGGTCGTGCTCCCTGTTCAGCACGGTCGTACTCAACGCACGACTGCACTGTTCTGGGCAGGAACAGAAACCAACTTCTAACCATTTAACTTGGGGATTAACTCCCTTAAACTTAGTACGATTTTTAAACCTATTTAGCCAATTAACATAATTTCATCAACCTCAAACTCATCATCCCAACAATATCATCAATCAACCAAGGTCATGGCAATAACAACAATTACATGTTATCATATCATCAACAATTATCAAGGATATACACACATATTGACAATATACCAAAATAGTCATCAACATACAATTACATACAACAGAACAGGGTCATGAGGAACCCTTAACCTTACTCTACCCCACTGCCTAATGAAAACAATTCCCTTCTCCCCATACCTGGATTGAAGGTAGCTCTAACACGTCCCAACGAACGAACCGGTTCCTCCTCTTACGGTGACTCACACCAACACGAACCTTGGATCCACAAAACAACCCAAGAATTAGTTCCCTATTCACAATAATGAAAGGAAACTAAGGAAGGGGAAAGAACCTTACCTCTGTGCACTGACACAGTTAAGCTAGCGATCTCCCAAGGCTCCCAAAACTGATCAAGAGGAAGGGAAAAGGAGGAATGCTAGTTCTGGCCGCACTATGGCTGCTGCACTACACCAAAAATAGGGTTATCTGCCAAACCCTCGACTCTGTTTACGTATAAAACGTTCGGACCTGAGCACGGTCGTGCTTAGCCTTGAGCACGGTCGTGCTCCACTTAACGTCAGCGAGACGCGGTCCACGCATTGAGCACGGGCGTGCTTACTATTGAGCACGGTCGTGCTCAACTTAAAATCAGAAACACGCTTCTGACTTTAAGCACGGGCTTGCTGGCTGATGAGCACGAGCGTGCTCATGTACCAGAAAGGGACTTTTAGGCTAAAATCCCACTTAGCCCTTAACCAACATTTTTAAATAAATAAAATTAACTTAATAAAACATTTGATGAAAAACAGGGTGTTACAATTCCACCCCCCTTATAAAAATTTCGTCCTCGAAATTTCTACGTACCTCAAACGAAAAGATGCGGATACGCCTCCATCATCTGACTCTCGAGCTCCCAGGTAGCGTTTTCCTCGGTTGCCCCGCTCCAAACTACTTTAACCAAGGGAATCTCTTTGCCTCTTAGCTGCTTCACCCTCCTATCTTCGACTCGAAGGGGTAACACCTCAAATGTCAAGTTCTCTTTTAACTGTATTGTATCGGGAACTATCACGTGACTAGGGTCATGAATGTACTTCCTGAGTTGAGACACATGAAAAACATTGTGGAGATTTGACAAGAACGGTGGCAAGGCTATTTGGTAGGCGACTTCGCCGACTCTTTTAAGGATTTGGTAAGGACCAATGAACCTCGGAGTAAGTTTCCTCGCCTTCATCACTCTACCAACCCCAGTCGTCGGCGTAACTCTCAAGAATACATGATCACCTTCCTGGAATTCAAGCGCCTTCCTCCTTTTATCATGGTAGCTCTTCTGCCTACTCTGTGCAACTCTCATCTTTTCCTGAACTAACCTGATCTTTTCTGTTGTTTCCTGGACTATCTCTGGCCCTAGCACCACACTATCACTAGGTTCACTCCAACACAAGGGTGTCCTACATCTCCTCCCATACAGAGCTTCATAAGGTGCCATCCCAATGCTGGAATGGAAACTGTTGTTGTAGGTGAACTCTATTAGGGGCAAAAACTTGTCCCAACTTCCAGACTGTTCTAACACACAAGCCCTCAACAAGTCCTCTAAGGACTGGATGGTCCGCTCAGACTGCCCATCAGTCTGTGGGTGGTAAGCTGAACTAAGCCTAAGCTTTGTCCCTAAAGCCTCTTGCAAACTATTCCAAAACCTAGAGGTAAACCTCGGGTCTCTATCTGAAACTATGCTAGAGGGTACACCATGAAGCCTAACTATCTCTTTGATGTACAGCTTAGCTAACTTTTCCAATGGATACTCCATGTTCATCGGAATGAAATGGGCAGACTTAATCAGTCTATCCACAACAACCCATATAGCCTCAAAACCAGCTGGAGTCCTAGGGAGTCCAGACACAAAATCCATGGAGATGCTATCCCATTTCCATTCTGGGATACTCAAAGGTTGCAATTTACCCGAAGGCCCTTGATGCTCTATCTTAGCCTTTTGACAAACTAGGCACGCATACACAAACTCAGCTACATCCTTTTTCATCCTAGGCCACCAAAACATCCTCTTAAGGTCCTGATACATCTTAGTGGCACCTGGGTGCACACTCAATCCACTCCTATGTGTTGACAAGTGACCTCAAACACAAGAGGGGGGTGAATTGTGTGTGAATTGATTTTTGAAAACTTTTTGCAAATTAAACTAAGTTCAAAACTTGTTTTGATAAACAATAACTTAATAATGAAACTTTATGAAATAAAGCGTATGGAAAATAAAAACGTTGCGATAAATAAAGAGATAGGGACGAAGATGACACAGTGATGTATCCTGGTTCGGCCACACAACTACCCAAGTGGCTACGTCCAGTCCCCAAGGCAATACGACCAAGGGATTTCAATCAACTCTAGTTTTTAACAGGATCAACCAGAACCTTTACAATATAGAGCACTCCTCACAGACCAGGGATATCACCTCCCCCAGTGAAAGAGTCTCAAGACAATAACCCAAGAGATATCACCTCTCTTGTCAACCACAAGGAATATCACCTCCCTTGTAAACACTTGGAAATCACATCCAAGAACACCCCAAGAGATATCACCTCTCTTGAAAAACAACGTGTAGAAAAGAATGATTTGAGTCACACGACTCTTACAATAATATGCACTCTTAATAGTGCTGATAAACAAATTGAAGAGCAAATACAATACCACCTATATGGTGTATAGAATACTCAAAATAATATGATCACGTGTAAGTGCAAGAGTAAAAGAAAATAGTAATCAGAGTTTAAGCACAATAGAGAGTAGAAAAGAGTAGTAGATGGGGCATTTTTCCAAGGCTGCCAGGCTACCTATTTATAGAGAATAGGTTAGGGTTCAGTGTGAAATTAGGTCAAGCCTCTTAAAATGCATTTCAGCCGCAGAATAATCGATTATCTAAAGTCCATAATCGATTATTTAATGTGTTTCCATGAAGCGCGCGTCTGGACAGAAAGGTCATAATCGATTACCATAATCGATTATGTCTTCACTGCTTTTTCACCAAAGAAGATAATCGATTGCCTTAATCGATTATGATGTTACTGACTCTTTCATAAAAGGCTATAATCGATTACATAATCGATTACAGGGTTTCGGTTGAAGCATATTGGAAGTCAGTAAGGTCATAATCGATTATCCAGATTCAATAATCGATTATTATATTTCAAATTTGAAATCAACGGCTTTAATATCATAATTACTCATTAACACTCATTAAAGCCATTTAACCACGACTCATAATCGATTATAGCATTTCCATAATCGATTATGGTGCGTATCAGGTGGTTTTTCAAAAACTTGACAATTAAGGAAAGATTGCCCAATTAAGCTCAGTTTTAATTGTCAGTTTTAATCACATGTTATTATTTATTTAATCATATGATTTATCTTTTAAAGCACATGTTAAATATGTGTGTGTGTGAGTGATCATATTAAATTGAAAACCCTACTTACCATTTACACACTTTTTCTAAAACACACAATACACTTAATGAAATTCCCATTTTGCCCCTTGTGCTTGCTTGCTTTATAACTTTCCGCTTTTTTGCACTTTAGTCCCTCTGGACCTTTCCCTTTTGTCATTCATCAAAACTTAAAGTACCTGTCAAGGCATATATTCACACTATGACCTTCTTCTAAGATCAACTTCCTAAGCTCAGGAACATCAGGCACACAAACTCTATCCTTAAACCTCAAGATGCCATCACTGCCATCCTTAAAACTTAGGTCTCTACACTGAGCGAGCAACTCTCGCTGGTCTAAGAGAAACTTGTCTAACTTCTGACCCTCTCTAATCTCATCCATCAAACTGTTGGCAACCTTCAAGGTACCAAGCCTAATACTCTTAGGGGTAAACTCACAAGCTAGACTAAGGTCTCTAAACTCCTCAATCAAATCCATCTCCCTAACCATCAAAGCGAAGACATGCAGGGTCTTCCTACTCAAGGCATCGGCCACCATATTGGCCTTTCCTGGGTGATAGGTCAGCTCGAAGTCATAGTCCTTTAAAAACTCCATCCACCTATGCTGCCTCATATTCAACTCTTTTTGATCAAAGAGGTACTTCAAACTCTTATGATCACTAAAAACCTCAAACCTTGCTCCATACAGGTAATGCCTCCAAATCTTTAAGGCAAATACCACAGCTCCTAACTCTAGGTCATGGGTAGGGTAGTTCTTCTCATGGGTTTTCAACTGCCTAGAAGCATAAGCAACTACCTTACCATTCTGCATCAGCACACCACCTAACCCTTGCTTAGAAGCATCGCAGTAAACTACGAAGGGTTCACTAGGATCTGGAAAAACTAACACTGGTGCTGACGTCAACCTATTCTTAAGGGTTTGGAAACTCTCTTCACACTTAGAGTCCCACACAAACAACTGTCCCTTCTTGGTGAGACGGGTTAAGGGTAAAGCTATCTTAGAGAAACCTTCTATGAACCGCCTATAGTACCCGGCTAACCCCAAGAAACTCCTAATCTCGGTTACAGACTTTGGCGCTTCCCACTGGAGCACCGTCTCTACCTTAGCTGGGTCCACTGCTATGCCACCCTTAGAGATGACTTGTCCTAAGAAACTCACTTCCTGTAACAAGAACTCACACTTAGACAACTTAGCATACAACTGCTTTTCCTTAAGGGTCTGCAAGACAACCCTCAGGTGTTCCTCATGTTCCTCCTTACTCTTGGAGTACACTAAGATGTCATCTATGAACACTACCACAAACTTATCCAAGTAAGGGTGAAAGGTCTTGTTCATGTAGTCCATGAAGACCGCATGAGCATTGGTCACACCGAAGGGCATAACCAAATACTCATAGTGACCATATCGCATCCTAAACCCTGTCTTCGGGAAGTCCTCAGACTTAACCCGAATCTGATGGTACCCTGACCTCAAATCTATCTTTGAAAAGACGCAAGTGCCCATCAACTGGTCCATAAGATCATCAATCCTAGGGAGGGGATACCGATTCTTTATGGTCACCTTGTTGAGCTGCCGAAAGTCGACACACAACCTCATACTACCATCCTTCTTCTTCACCAACAACACAGGTGCTCCCCACGGAGACACACTCGGCCTAATGAACTGCTTCTTCATCAGGTCCTCTAACTGTTCCTTCAACTTAGCTAGATCTAGAGGAGACATTCTATAAGGTGCTATGGAGATTGGCCCGGTGCCAGGCACTAAGTCTATGGTAAACTCAACATCTCTCTCTGGGGGTAAGTTATAAACATCCCCCGGAAACACTTCAGGAAATTCTCGCACAACAGGCAAGCTGGCGACATCAGGAGGGCTGCTCTCTACTTCCAGGGAAGCTAACATCATGTATACTTGGGCTTCGTCTTTCATCGAAGCTTGAATTTGGCTGGCAGAGAGAAGGTCCGGATTCTTAGACTCCTTTGGAGTTCCAAAAATCAAGGTTTTGTCAAAACAGTTCAGGAGGACATGGTTGGAAGATAAACCAGTCCATACCCAGAATAATATCCAGGTCTTTCAAAGGCAAGCATACAAGATCAGCAATGAATGTTCTATCATTTATAACTATATGATAGTTCTTGCATGCATAAGAAGTAGAAACAGGTTTATTTGTAGGTGTAGAAACCAACAAATCATACTCAAGGAAAGTAACAGGCAATTCAAGACTCTTGACCCTATCATGCTATATAAATGAATGAGTAGCACCCGAATCATACAATACAGTCAATTGAGTTCCATCAATAAGACATGTACCTTGAATTAAGTCATCAGACTCGGAGGCTTCAGCTCCACTAAGAGTAAAGACTCTTCCAGTGGTCTTCAGTCGGTTGGCCTGAGACTTCTGATTCTTGCTGGCGCTGGGAGGCTCGGCCTTGGATCCTTCACACTCTCGGCTGATGTGTCCTGGCTTGCCACACCTAAAGCAGATAACCTGCGTCTCCTTGCACTGAGACGAGTAGTGATCTGTAGCACCACACTTGCCACACCTCATGGGCCTAGAGACGTTAGAGAACCCGCCTCTAAACCCATCCTGCTGAAACTGTGGCTTTTTACCACTCTGCTTGAAATCTCTGCCGGTCGGAGCATACCTCTGCTTACCCTTGTCCCTCTGATCGGTCCTCTTGCCACTCTGGCTATCTGACCCTCTGGAACTGGTAACTCTGAACTGACTGGCATCCTCATAGATCCTGCATTTGTTGACCAGAATAGGGAAGACTCTGATCTCCTGGTAACTGATAGCCTGCTTGATCTCAGGTCGGAGTCCAGCCTCAAACTTCACACACTTCGAACGGTCATCCGTCTCATGCTGGTAGGGAGTGTAGTACCTAGCCAGCTCCTCAAACTTGGCCGCATAGTCACCGACTGACAGCGACCCCTGCCTCAAAGACAAGATTTCCATCTCCTTCTTGTCCCTGATATCCGCTGGAAAGTACTTCTCCAGGAACCTCTGCCTGAACACAGCCCATGTAACCGCTGTGCCCTCAGCCTGCATCCTCTGCCTGCAGTTATCCCACCAATGCTCAGCCTCCTCGGTCAGCATGAAGGTAGCAAAGATGAGCTTCTGCTGATCGTTGCAATCCATGGCTCTGAAGATCTTCTCTGTCTCCCTCAGCCACAACAAAGCTCCTTCCGGATCGTACGCGCCCTTGAACGACGGAGGGTTGTTCCTCTGGAACTTATCCAGTCCCTAGAACTCAGCTGGCCCACCGTTGTTAGGGTTGACCTGACCAATAGCATTGGCCAGAAGTGCCAATGCGTCAGCAATCGCCTGATCGTTGCGTCCTCTACCGGCCATTAGTTCCTGTACAAGTCCAACACAACTCTTAATACAGAAACTTAAGCGAGTAAAAGCTACAGGCAACTAACTTAAAACATCATTATCTATACAAGTATAGACAATTCATACAAGAGTCACACAACAGACTCATACCACGTCCGAACAAGGTCGAACTGCTCTGATACCACTAAATGTGACACCCTTCTACCCCGCATGTTATAAGGTATTTAAATATAAAACAATTAAAATAAAAACATGCATTTAACTGAATTAAATAAAACACTTGTCCATGGGTAGAAAAGTCCCACATGAACTCGTTTACAACGCGGAAAATAACAAAATAAGTTTAACCAAATAAAAACATAATCAAATAAACAACCCAACCCCGATGTCACAATTCAGAGCTGGTATAACCGTTCCGGAAATAAATCCACGGAATACAATCGAAAACAGACTAAACAATGAACAGGCCCTGACTATGAGTGGCGGCTCGTCAGAGTCACTCCTCTCCGGGCTACTCGTCATCCTCTGCAAATGCCAATCAGGCCAAACACAAACAATACAGGGAGTAAGATTCATGTAATCATATAAACAGCAGGGGAATAATACGCAAGGTAAACATACGCATAAGCATACATCAACATCCAACAATATCATAACAACCAAGTATGCTATGCTATGCAATGCATCAACTACTCCGCTACTCCAACTATGCATGTGGATCCAAACTAACTCAGGTTGAACGACTTTGGAGTTACATATCCGTATTGGCCATAAAAGCACCAACACCGACTGTTCACCAAACCTTGGGTGAACCCCATGGATAGCCAACGCATCAAACAGTGGATGCCTCATCACGGGGGGCCTCGGTCACCAAACCTTGGGTGACCTACCATGGATGGCCAGATCACCGTACTCTCGGGCGATCTCCCCTTTGTCGAACCTCCCCCATCAACTACTCCAATGATTTATGCAAATGGCACAACAACAAACAATCTCAACCACCTCCTTGCTTGGGCCATGAAGCTCCCAAGACTTTCAACATCAACTCAACGTAACCTTAGACCCAAACCGTGGGGTCAAGGCTCCCTTGGCCAATAAGCACCAAGGTTCAACTCAACGTGCTTGGGTCTATAAGCACCCAAGACTTCAACTTATCAACGTGCGGTAACCCAACGGGTACCGACTTAACATTTGATTATCTAATTATCTTATATAATTAATAACCAAGTTGTCTAATCTTTACCTTTGATTAATTATCTCAACTTATCATCATAGGGGAATGGGGTTTAAAACCCCTTAAGTCCTTTAATTGTATCACTGTCCAGGAGGTCAGCACGGTCGTGCTTAGACCTTAGCACGGTTGTGCTTGGACACGTGAGGGCGTGCTGTCCTTTTAAGTGAAGCACGGTCGTGCTTCACACTCAGCACGGTCGTGCTTAGCAGCACGATCGTGCTATTTAACCTGCTTGGCCGTGCTGAGCAGCGCGGCCATTTTCCAGAATTTAAATGGGAGCACGGTCGTGCTCCCTGTTCAGCATGGTCGTGCTGAACGCACGACTGCACTGTTCTGGGCAGGAATAGAAACCAACTTCTAACCATTTAACTTGGGGATTAACTCCCTTAAACTTAGTACGGTTTTTAAACCTATTTAGCCAATTAACATAATTTCATCAACCTCAAACTCATCATCCCAACAATATCATCAATCAACCAAGGTCATGGCAATAACAACAATTACATGTTATCATATCATCAACAATTATCAAGGATATACACACATATTCACAATATACCAAAATAGTCATCAACATACAATTACATACAACAGAACAGGGTCATGAGGAACCCTTAACCTTACTCTACCCCACTGCCTAATGAAAACAATTCCCTTCTCCCCATACCTGGATTGAAGGTAGCTCTAACACGTCCCAACGAACGAACCGGTTCCTCCTCTTACGGTGACTCACACCAACACGAACCTTGGATCCACAAAACAACCCAAGAATTAGTTCCCTATTCACAATAATGAAAGGAAACTAAGGAAGGGGAAAGAACCTTACCTCTGTGCACTGACACAGTTAAGCTAGCGATCTCCCAAGGCTCCCAAAACTGATCAAGAGGAAGGGAAAAGGAGGAATGCTAGTTCTGGCCGCACTATGGCTGCTGCACTACACCAAAAATAGGGTTATCTGCCAAACCCTCGACTCTGTTTACGTATAAAACGTTCGGACCTGAGCACGGTCGTGCTTAGCCTTGAGCACGGTCGTGCTCCACTTAACGTCAGCGAGACGCGGTCCACGCATTGAGCACGGGCGTGCTTACTATTGAGCACGGTCGTGCTCAACTTAAAATCAGAAACACGCTTCTGACTTTAAGCACGGGCTTGCTGGCTGATGAGCACGAGCGTGCTCATGTACCAGAAAGGGACTTTTAGGCTAAAATCCCACTTAGCCCTTAACCAACATTTTTAAATAAATAAAATTAACTTAATAAAACATTTGATGAAAAACAGGGTGTTACAATTCCACCCCCCTTATAAAAATTTCGTCCTCGAAATTTCTACGTACCTCAAACGAAAAGATGCTGATACGCCTCCATCATCTGACTCTCGAGCTCCCAGGTAGCGTTTTCCTCGGTTGCCCCGCTCCAAACTACTTTAACCAAGGGAATCTCTTTGCCTCTTAGCTGCTTCACCCTCCTATCTTCGACTCGAAGGGGTAACACCTCAAATGTCAAGTTCTCTTTTAACTGTATTGTATCGGGAACTATCACGTGACTAGGGTCATGAATGTACTTCCTGAGTTGAGACACCTGAAAAACATTGTGGAGATTTGACAAGAACGGTGGCAAGGCTATTTGGTAGGCGACTTCGCCGACTCTTTTAAGGATTTGGTAAGGACCAATGAACCTCGGAGTAAGTTTCCTCGCCTTCATCACTCTACCAACCCCAGTCGTCGGCGTAACTCTCAAGAATACATGATCACCTTCCTGGAATTCAAGCGCCTTCCTCCTTTTATCATGGTAGCTCTTCTGCCTACTCTGTGCAACTCTCATCTTTTCCTGAACTAACCTGATCTTTTCTGTTGTTTCCTGGACTATCTCTGGCCCTAGCACCACACTATCACTAGGTTCACTCCAACACAAGGGTGTCCTACATCTCCTCCCATACAGAGCTTCATAAGGTGCCATCCCAATGCTGGAATGGAAACTGTTGTTGTAGGTGAACTCTATTAGGGGCAAAAACTTGTCCCAACTTCCAGACTGTTCTAACACACAAGCCCTCAACAAGTCCTCTAAGGACTGGATGGTCTGCTCAGACTGCCCATCAGTCTGTGGGTGGTAAGCTGAACTAAGCCTAAGCTTTGTCCCTAAAGCCTCTTGCAAACTATTCCAAAACCTAGAGGTAAACCTCGGGTCTCTATCTGAAACTATGCTAGAGGGTACACCATGAAGCCTAACTATCTCTTTGATGTACAGCTTAGCTAACTTTTCCAATGGATACTCCATGTTCATCGGAATGAAATGGGCAGACTTAGTCAGTCTATCCACAACAACCCATATAGCCTCAAAACCAGCTGGAGTCCTAGGGAGTCCAGACACAAAATCCATGGAGATGCTATCCCATTTCCATTCTGGGATACTCAAAGGTTGCAACTTACCCGAAGGCCTTTGATGCTCTATCTTAGCCTTTTGACAAACTAGGCACGCATACACAAACTCAGCTACATCCTTTTTCATCCTAGGCCACCAAAACATCCTCTTAAGGTCCTGATACATCTTAGTGGCACCTGGGTGCACACTCAATCCACTCCTATGACCTTCTTCTAAGATCAACTTCCTAAGCTCAGGAACATCAGGCACACAAACTCTATCCTTAAACCTCAAGATGCCATCACTGCCATCCTTAAAACTTAGGTCTCTACACTGAGCGAGCAACTCTCGCTGGTCTAAGAGAAACTTGTCTAACTTCTGACCCTCTCTAATCTCATCCATCAAACTGTTGGCAACCTTCAAGGTACCAAGCCTAATACTCTTAGGGGTAAACTCACAAGCTAGACTAAGGTCTCTAAACTCCTCAATCAAATCCATCTCCCTAACCATCAAAGCGAAGACATGCAGGGTCTTCCTACTCAAGGCATCGGCCACCATATTGGCCTTTCCTGGGTGATAGGTCAGCTCGAAGTCATAGTCCTTTAAAAACTCCATCCACCTATGCTGCCTCATATTCAACTCTTTTTGATCAAAGAGGTACTTCAAACTCTTATGATCACTAAAAACCTCAAACCTTGCTCCATACAGGTAATGCCTCCAAATCTTTAAGGCAAATACCACAGCTCCTAACTCTAGGTCATGGGTAGGGTAGTTCTTCTCATGGGTTTTCAACTGCCTAGAAGCATAAGCAACTACCTTACCATTCTGCATCAGCACACCACCTAACCCTTGCTTAGAAGCATCGCAGTAAACTACGAAGGGTTCACTAGGATCTGGAAAAACTAACACTGGTGCTGACGTCAACCTATTCTTAAGGGTTTGGAAACTCTCTTCACACTTAGAGTCCCACACAAACAACTGTCCCTTCTTGGTGAGACGGGTTAAGGGTAAAGCTATCTTAGAGAAACCTTCTATGAACCGCCTATAGTACCCGGCTAACCCCAAGAAACTCCTAATCTCGGTTACAGACTTTGGCGCTTCCCACTGGAGCACCGTCTCTACGTTAGCTGGGTCCACTGCTATGCCACCCTTAGAGATGACTTGTCCTAAGAAGCTCACTTCCTCTAACCAGAACTCACAGTTAGACAACTTAGCATACAACTGCTTTTCCTTAAGGGTCTGCAAGACAACCCTCAGGTGTTCCTCATGTTCCTCCTTACTCTTGGAGTACACTAAGATGTCATCTATGAACACTACCACAAACTTATCCAGGTAAGGGTGAAAGGTCTTGTTCATGTAGTCCATGAAGACCGCATGAGCATTGGTCACACCGAAGGGCATAACCAAATACTCATAGTGACCATATCGCATCCTAAACCCTGTCTTCGGGAAGTCCTCAGACTTAACCCGAATCTGATGGTACCCTGACCTCAAATCTATCTTTGAAAAGACGCAAGTGCCCATCAACTGGTCCATAAGATCATCAATCCTAGGGAGGGGATACCGATTCTTTATGGTCACCTTGTTGAGCTGCCGAAAGTCGACCACACAACCTCATACTACCATCCTTCTTCTTCACCAACAACACAGGTGCTCCCCACGGAGACACACTCGGCCTAATGAACTGCTTCTTCATCAGGTCCTCTAACTGTTCCTTCAACTTAGCTAGATCTAGAGGAGACATTCTATAAGGTGCTATGGAGATTGGCCCGGTGCCAGGCACTAAGTCTATGGTAAACTCAACATCTCTCTCTGGGGGTAAGTTATAAACATCCCCCGGAAACACTTCAGGAAATTCTCGCACAACAGGCAAGCTGGCGACATCAGGAGGGCTGCTCTCTACTTCCAGGAAAGCTAACATCATGTATACTGGGCTTCGTCTTTCATCGAAGCTTGAATTTGGCTGGCAGAGAGAAGGTCCGGATTCTTAGACTCCTTTGGAGTTCCAAAAATCAAGGTTTTGTCAAACAGTTCAGGAGGACATGGTTGGAAGATAACCAGTCCATACCCAGAATAATATCCAGGTCTTTCAAAGGCAAGCATACAAGATCAGCAATGAATGTTCTATCATTTATAACTATATGACAGTTCTTGCATGCATAAGAAGTAGAAACAGGTTTATTTGTAGGTGTAGAAACCAACAAATCATACTCAAGGAAAGTAACAGGCAATTCAAGACTCTTGACCCTATCATGCGATATAAATGAATGAGTAGCACCCGAATCATACAATACAGTCAATTGAGTTCCATCAATAAGACATGTACCTTGAATTAAGTCATCAGACTCGGAGGCTTCAGCTCCACTAAGAGTAAAGACTCTTCCAGTGGTCTTCAGTCGGTTGGCCTGAGACTTCTGATTCTTGCTGGCGCTGGGAGGCTCGGCCTTGGATCCTTCACACTCTCGGCTGATGTGTCCTGGCTTGCCACACCTAAAGCAGATAACCTGCGTCTCCTTGCACTGAGACGAGTAGTGATCTGTAGCACCACACTTGCCACACCTCATGGGCCTAGAGACGTTAGAGAACCCGCCTCTAAACCCATCCTGCTGAAACTGTGGCTTTTTACCACTCTGCTTGAAATCTCTGCCGGTCGGAGCATACCTCTGCTTACCCTTGTCCCTCTGATCGGTCCTCTTGCCACTCTGGCTATCTGACCCTCTGGAACTGGTAACTCTGAACTGACTGGCATCCTCATAGATCCTGCATTTGTTGACCAGAATAGGGAAGACTCTGATCTCCTGGTAACTGATAGCCTGCTTGATCTCAGGTCGGAGTCCAGCCTCAAACTTCACACACTTCGAACGGTCATCCGTCTCATGCTGGTAGGGAGTGTAGTACCTAGCCAGCTCCTCAAACTTGGCCGCATAGTCACCGACTGACAGCGACCCCTGCCTCAAAGACAAGATTTCCATCTCCTTCGTGTCCCTGATATCCGCTGGAAAGTACTTCTCCAGGAACCTCTGCCTGAACACAGCCCATGTAAAACCAGCTGTGCCCTCAGCTGCATCCTCTGCCTGCAGTTATACCACCAAATGCTCTAGCCTCCTCGGTCAGCATGAAGGTAGCAAAGAGAGCTGTCTGTGATTCGTTGCAATCCATGGCTCTGAAGATCTTCTCTGTCTCCCTCAGCCACAACAAAGCTCCTTCCGGATCGTACCGCGCCCTTAGAACGACGGAGGGTAGGGTTTGTTCCTTGTTTCTGTGAACTTTTTATCCAGTCCCTGGAACTCAGCTGGCCCCCACCGTTGTTAGGGTTGACCTGAACCCAATTGTGGAGCATTGGCCAAGGAAGTGCCAATGCTGTCAGCAAATCGCCTGGATCGTTGCGTCCTCTGACCTGGCCTGTGATTAGTTCCTGTTACAAGGTCTTCCAACCTAACTCAATTTAATACAGAAACTTAAGCGAGTAAAAGCCCTACAGGCAACTAACTTTAAAAAACATCATTATCTATACAAGTATAGACAATTCATACAAGAGTCACACAACAGACTTCATTACCCACTGTCCGAACAAGGTCGGGAACTGCTCTGTGATACCCACTAAATGTGACACCCTTCTACCCCGCATAGTTATAAGGCAGTTTAAATATAAAACAATTAAAATAAAAAACATGCATTGTAACTGAATTAAATAATAAACACTTGTCCATGGGTAGGAAGAAAAGTCCCACATGAAACTCTTTTGTGTTTACAACGGCTAGAGGTGTTGGATAAATAACAAAATAAGTTTAAACCAAATAAAAAAAATACATAATCCAATAAAAAAAAAGTAAAACCCAACCCCGATGTAAAAATTCAGAGCTGGATAGTTTCGGTATAAAAGTTAAGGGAAAATAAATAAAAGCCAGCAATAAGAACAATAGGAACAATCCGAAGAATAGACTAAATAATGAACAAGGGCCCTGACATGAAAAATGGTGGAAGGATGAGTGGCGGATCCTCAGAAGAAGAGGTAAATAATCATTAATCTCTACGGGCTGTTTATTGTGGGCAAGGCAGAGTACATCTTGCAAAATGCCAATCAGGAAAAACACAAACAAGAGGGAGGGTGGTTATTAAAGGGAAGTAAAGATTAATGAATAATAATATAAACAAGAAGTGGGAATAATACGCAAGAAGATGGTAAAAAAAAAAAAAAACAGATAGCGAGAATAAGCATAAAAGCAAAAAAGACATCCCAAAAAAATTTTGTTTATAATTGTAAGAGTTTTGTTTGTTAATATTGGTACCAAGTAGGTCAATGAGAGGAAAGGGATAGAAAATCAATAGATCAGTACTCCAAGAAAAAAGATAGTAAGGTAATTGGTAAAACTAACTCAGGGGTTTTTGAACGAACTTTGGAGTTACATATCATACGATATTGGCCATGTTTCACTCCCCTTCCTCCCCCCCTCCCCCCAACCCCCCCCCAGAGGCAACCAAGACAGCCGTGGACTAGTTCATTGTCCGAGAAACCCTGTGCCGGTCTACAAGCGTGAACCCCCATGGATAGCCAACGCATCAAACAGTGGAATCGCCTTCATCACGGGGCGTTGGCCTCGGTCACCAAACCTTGGTCGTGTGAACCTACCCATGGGATAGGCCAGATCACCGTACTCTTATCTGCGGAATAACGAGAGACGCCACTAACTCAACGTGTTGATCGAAACTCCCCCATCAAACGTACTGCCAAAAATAGATATTATGCCACAAATAGATGGTGTACATCAATCAACATAACTAATTGGCTGCATAACCAGCCCACCTATGCTTGGGCCCCCACATAGGAAGCTCCCCAAGACTTTCAACATCAACTGCAACGTAACCTTAGACCCAAACCGTGGTGGTCATAAGTTGGTGTATCCATTCGGACCCATTCTAATGGAAACACCAAGAGGTTCAAGGGCTCAACAGTGCTTGGGGTTCTATAATGCTACCCGGATTGAGGTAGCTTCGTTCGTAATTCGTATCGACAACGTGTTCGGTAACCTTACAAACGAAAGGTATGCGAAGTCACTTAATAGCAGATGATTAGTCCCTATATGTGTGCCATCTAGTAGTAATGTAAGTAACCAAGATTGTTATGCTATGAGACTGGACGACTTTGTACTTCAATCCTATCCTGTAGAACTAGCAGTCTTCTATCCAATCATAGGACGGAATGGGGTTTAAACTCGCTGTCAGCACTGTTGAGAATTGTATGTCGAGCTGTACAGTATTAATGGATGTGCAGAACGGGTACAGTAGCATAGACGACCGTTGCTAGCTACGGGTCGCCGTCTATGCTAAGTCGTAGTGGACCCGTGATGGCATGTCAGCTCATTTTGTTTTTCAAGTTCGTCCATAAGCACGGTTCCTTCAAGCAGACGCACTCGCTGCGATGTCACATTCTCAACCATAATAAAGTTGAACTTTGAAATGCACTAGGTCAGTGCTGTTTATTGCAATAGCTTATGATTGATATTGTGTGATACTATGTTTTTAATTGAAATTTCCTGTTGTTGTAGTTGATGCATATCTAATTGTATCTGATGTTTTTGTGTTGCAAGTATGTAGTATCATGATTACCATCATATTGGTATCTCACCCTGCATTTTGTTGCGTTTTTTTTTTCTCGTGGTATTTTTTATTGTTTGGAACGAATCAAGAAAATAGCTGCTATATTAGACCGACGTATTGGCCGTGCCGCTGAAGCATGCAGCACGCCGACCATTTGTTTATCTCATCGAATCTTACAATCGCGAGCATTCGGTCGTGCTCCGCTGTTCCAGCATAGGCTCGTGCTGCGATACGCACGATCTGCACGTTTTTGTTCTGGGCTAGGGAAATAGAATATCGTAACTTCTAACCATTTAAAACTTGGGGATTAAATTCCTTAAACTTAGTACTGGTTTTTTTTAAACCTATTATTAGCCAATTATACATATATGATAACTATATTCAGGACCTCAACACCAATACATCGCAACTGTCCAAACAACATCAA